>CM023098.1:2912546-4381570 GCA_013103745.1 Gardenia jasminoides
TGATCACAATCTTACAAGTTTATAGTTCTTATTTCAAACATATTCATCTTTTATGGTTCCCTGCCACACTGTTAGATTTCTTAACGAACGTGGGATACATGGAAGACATATTCAGATTTCATGGCAACTAAGTGACTTGTTAACTTAGATTGAGGTTTAGAATTTAGAGAACATGGTAAATCTCTTTTTTTCCTCTTTACATCTTAAATCACACCCCTTCCTCACTAAAAATGGTTTTTCCTTTTATTAAAAGAAAAAAAAGTGACTTGCTGAATTATTGACTTCACAATCAGATGATGATAACAGAACTTTGTGTAGAGAAATTACCATGTAGATAATATTACATCTAGATAGTACTTTGAAATAAATTTTTTTATTTATTTTTAATTTTTCTCATGAGCATTTAGTTGAATTACTTTGATATTTATAATCTGTTCCTCCTAAACAAATATCCTGCCTTTGTCTATTAAAGTTACTACTGAAGTTTCATTTTCGTACTATATGCATGCTTTGGCAATTCAATTAAAGAAGAAAATACGTTTTGTGCTTAACATGCATGTATCCACGTTATGTTATATAGGGATTTGGCACTTAAGGAATTGGTTCCTCCCTCTCGACGAAAATATATGTAATAATACAATTATTCCCTGTCGGTGTACTTCTTTACCCGTGTACCCTTTTACAGACTGAAATTCCAAGTTTCAATATCATGCACATAAACTCCAACCCGGAAGCTACGAACAGGATTAACTGGCTGAAAATATATGATTTCATTTGAGTTTTATACTTTTTGGGTTGGGGGGGCTTTGATTTTGGGTTGTTTATACAATTACATTGTCAATTGATTATTACGTTCATTGTGCCTATAGACTACAGTATCTAGAATTGTTTTACCTAAAGATTAAGGGTAAATTGCTCATAAACCCCCTGTGGTTTTACATAATACCAGATGGCCCCCTAAAATTTTAAAATAAACATCTAGCCCTCCTATTATTTTATGTAAAGTGAAAAATGGGCGAAATGCATAATCAATTACGGTGTTTATACAAACGTGCTCTAAAAGCATGTGTAATAAAATCTTAATATCCAAATACTCCCTTATAGTTTGTATAAATATCTACTTTGTCTCTTATAATTTTTTACATTTATGCATGTAATCCCCTTATACTTTTATGCAAAGTGGTTAAACCATCGATTAATTTAGCAATTAAGCAATAACACTATTGAAATTTCAACTAACGACATTATATAAGTTATTTCTATCAAGTTTCCATTTTATAAACAATCATATGAGAATGAAATGGATATTTTTGAAACGTTAGTGAGGTCATGTGACAAATAGACAAAATCACAGGAGAGTTATATTTTATCCAAAGATTAATTTCTAGCCAATGGTAGCTAGAGATTTCACATTGTTAAACTCGCATTAAGTTTATTCTATCGGTTGTTGTCTGCTCTTCTCCATGATGATACTTCTTCATTAAGTTCCAAAGACATATAAAAGAAAAAAGAAAGAAAAAGAGTAACATGCCAAACGAGGATGAATAATCTATGTTTCTTGGTCTCTCACAATTTGTTTTTCTTATTGTGATTAATTAACAAGAAACTGATGAATGGGACGTAAGAAAATGTCTGGTTCACACACAGTCACACACAAACATATGGGCGGCAAAGGACATGAATAGAGGGAGAAAATAGCCTAACAAGAACAAAAAGGTCCCTAGTCTTGTATCTGTTCCGGCAATTCCTTCGGGATGTGAACTCTGCTCCGCCTGTTCCAACTGCAAGTTGGACGCCTGTCTTTCTTGCACCGGAGAAACGCCAAGGTTGAAAATTGCATATCATTTTAAATCTTCTAGGATGTACAAAATACTCAAAAGGACTCAAAATGGGGACCAAATTCAATTAATGCTTTTAAAAATCGATCTTGATACGTGACCAATGAAGGTAGGTATTAAAATAGTGAGTGACTATGATTGGTACCATTTCATGTGCACCATCTACCCTATTTTTAGAATTTAATCCAAGTTTATATCTTCATCATTTATGTTTTGAAAATGATGAAATCTTTACCATGAAGACTTCCTAGCTAGCAGAAAAAAATTGACCATATTTTTTTCTAGATCTATAATATTATTCAGTTTTCGAGATTGCACGAGTGTACAATATTAAATATAAGCTTCGAAAGATGCACCATTGAAACTTGTATTCTGATTATCAAACACATATGTCTCCTATGCTGCAAAAGCCCATGAATAAACAAATTCAATATTACGGTTTTCTAAATTGAGAACCACCACTAAAGTATGTCTTTATCCCAAGTGCATATGTTCTCTTGCAAGTTTTTGCTAACCTGATAAATATTAGCCCTGCAAGTGAGCCTAATTATATGTATTAATATGAATTAAGATCTTGCATTGCTTAATTTAATATAGTAGTGTGAAAGTATCATAGTATATCTACATATGCGTAATCCATACCAAAAGCTAGTTAATATCCAAGAAAATGGAATAAAAATCAAAACGCAAAACATTGTTTCAAGAATCTTTACTATAAAATTTTGCAGTTAAACTCAAGAAAGAAGAAGAAGACTGGACTTGTGCAATTTCAAAAGATGGTCGTGGAATAAATGTGGGCTCAAAATTAGCCCATTTAGAGCTTGCCCGCAGACTCCTGAGAGGTATTCATATACAGGGCCAATGTTCGTGATCCAAATGCATCCCACTTGTAAACTATTTTGAGCTGGTTTGAATCTCTAACTCGTTGGATTATCGTATGTTGGCGACAACTATGTAAACCCAACATCGGCCCAACTTACAAATCCCTACTTCGGACGGTTAAAAAAAAAAAAGAAAAGCTAAAAAAGAGTACAAGTGTGATTAAAAGGACATTCAAGATTCTTGTTGAGAAATTGTTTTGAAAAAAAAAAACTTTTTCAAAAAGTGCAAACCAAGAAAATGTTTTTTTTTTTTTTTTTTTTTTTGCAGGGAGGAGGATCGAATTTAAGTTTTAAGTTTTAATGGAATTAATGGTTTACCATTGGAGTAAGATGATGGACTAGTACTAGTTCAGAGCAATTTTTATCAACATAATAGATTCTGTAAATGATAAGTACATTAAATTTTGAATTAATTAATTTTTGAACCCCAGGGAAGTTTTAACACAAAAATACTGTAAATACAAGAAGAAAAAGTATTATGAAATGAATCCTAGCTTAATTAGAACCCTAAGCACAAGCAGTGGAACCTCAGATTGTCAAATAATGTTCAACAAAAGCCATAATTTCTAATATAATCAGATATAGTAAGATGAGAAACATGAAATGAGAGAACTGAGGATTAATCTTCACCTCGATGACTACCAATGTGATAAATATTAAGTCCTTAAATATGTTGAAAATTTATAATTCTCTGTTTTTTAATTGTATCAGTTACAAAACATATATAGGTAAAGAACAAACCAAACCACTTGTCATGTTGAAATGGGCTCTTAAATTTGGCATGGATTCAGTAGCAAGTGCTATCTAGTATCTAGTGCAGCGGAAGTTTGTTTGTTTTTTTTTTTTTTTTTTTTCCACCTGGCTAGAAGATTAGGCTGTAGAAAAGATTGCTTGAGTTATTAGCAAAGTTTCACGTAGTGGTCCTGTAGGAGGCTACTGCAGTTATCCCTCACTAGTTCTGCCTTTTCCTTCAGTTACTAATTGACTATACATGGGATGGCTTGAAGAATTGGATTTCCCAGTACTAAGGGTTAGGCAACTTATCGATTGAAAGTTATCCCCACTCTACTGCTTCATTGGTGGTTAGGCTGTATTGGTAGGACATAGATGGAATAAATTCTCAAAAGGTGTAATTTTTATAAAATTATTTAAAGATGGCTTCGTTTGGATTAATAGATTTGACAAAAGATTTGAAATTATCAAAAAATCTTCTAATTGTTTAGATTATTTAGAAGGTATTTAAATTTATAAATCACAAATTATTATAGTATTTAAAATCTATTTTGATAATTGGTGAATTTATATGGCTCTTAAATAATCCAAACAACTAAAGCGATTTGAGTGGATTTCAAATCTTTCCTTAAATCCTTCAATCTAAACGGAATTCTAGGCCCCGTTTGACAATCCGATCCAGCACTTAAATTTAATGAATTTAGATCTTAATACATTCAAACCGTTCGATAACTGAAAATAGAATATCTGAGTTAATTAAATGGCATCGAATTTTCTAGGCAAAACTTGTTATTCAAATTAAGTGATAAACTATTTATTTATCACTTAATGTGATACATATTCAAATATATTAGATTTAGTACTAAACAATTCAATCACTTAATAGATTGATATTTCAAATTTCAAATTTCACTTTTCAGACTTTAGTTTTATCAAACGCATCCTAAATGTTTTTTGAACCTCTTCGTAGAAGGGTTTAAAATAGTGATGTCTTGTCTCTCTAAAAGACATGATCACAGAATGCGTTTTTTCATTGGTCTAGGCATTTTTTTATATATTTTTTAAAGGATGGATTCAGTTGATGCATGCTTCAAACTTTCACTATTTGAGAATTCTTCTTGAAAACTACCACTATTTGGAAATTTACTCCATCTTATAACTGAACAATAATCGACTTTTAGTTTTTTTTTTATTTGACAAAATGCTAAATTAGGTTCTCTCGATCTTTGTTTGGATAGTTTTTTACTTGCAAAAACTTATTTAGTTGTATTATAAATACTTTTTAATTTTTATTGTATTATTTTGAATCATCTTTTTATTTCACATACATTAGATTATAAAAAATTGTAAATTAATATTCAATTTTTTTTCAAATAATCTTCTATGCTAATTCCACTAGTTTTTCAAATATCTCTAAGGTACGGCATATTTCATCTAGCATGTAGATTAGTTGAAAACTACTTTATGGGAAGTGTAAGGCAAATTTGTTTTATCTCAGTCAAATCAAAGTAGCCTAAACTACTTAAAATTTAACTTAGTTGATTTAGGTTTTATAAAATCAATATCATGTTCTTCAATTAATTACTTCCAATGAGTTTTCTTAGTTATAAAAGTTGTTATATATATATATATATATATATATCCAATGGATAATTATCAGTGTTTACTTTAGGGATAATTTCAGAAACCTCCCCTGAGGTTTCTGACAGTTTCACCTGGCACCCTCAAACTTTTAAAAATCTCACTTGCCTCCCTTACTTTATGTTCTTGGTATCATTTATAACCCATTTTAAAATATAATATTAAAAAAATTTATTTTGGGAAAGTAAATGCAATCTCATTCCAAAATTACCCTTTGTTGTCTTACTTTTTATTGTCTAAATATATTAATAAAAAAATAAATGAAAGTTCATATCGATTGAAAAAAATATGGTGCGTTTATATATAGCAGACGTTAATATTTGAATTTTGCAAAGATAATATGTTCTTTGTTGTAAAGTGTTTTGAGTTAACTTAAAAAGTTTTACAAATCATTTACATATTTTTGAATTTTCTACTTTTTGTCCAAATTGATTGTTTGAAGACTAAAAAGATATAACATGCCAAAATTATATAAATTTGTTTTTATTATTTTTAAATCAGTGCAAAAAGGTATCATCAATTTATAAATTATTATAAGTTATTTCTAAGAGTATTATAAATTATTATAAATTATTTCTAAGGTATCATCATATAAACTTGGAATAGAACTATATTCTCTTACTCAGAATAAGTTTTTTAACATTGTATTTTGAAATGAGTTTCACTTGCAAAATTCAAATATTAACATTTTCTATATACAAACACATTATATTTTTTTTCAATCGACATGAACTTTCATTTATTTGTTATTAATATATTTAGACAATAAAAAGTAGACAACAAAGGGTAATTTTGGAATGAGATTGCATTTACTTTCCCAAAATGAATTTTTTAATATTATATTTTAAAATGGATTATAAATGATACCAAAAACATAAAGTAAGGGAGGCAGGTGAGATTTTTAAAAGTTTGAGAGTGCCAGGTGAAACTGTCAGAAATCTTAGGGGAGATTTTTGAAATTATACCTTTACTTTACTAGTACAAACACAGAAGCTAAGTACTGATAACTAGTTTTTCTAATTTGTGCCTTAAGGCACAGGATAAACATATAAAATAGAAACGATGAATTCATTATAAATTTCAAATATTATTGCCCACACTTTGAATTTTTGAAACTATAGCCTATGAATGAAAACTTTTACAAACAATTAGAAATTGGTCTCAATTCTTTTCCTGTGCTCTTGGAGCAAAGAATAAAAAAACCTATAACAAAAATAGGAGGACTAATATCATTAGTCAAAAAAGAATCTTGTAGTAAATGTGCAAAATAAGGCTAGGACCATCCCATTTCAATGAAGGGCTCTATTCGTACCGTGATATACGGTTGTAATAAATATCATTAAAACCAAGATCGTTCATAGTCTAATGTCAATTGTATGCATAAATCTAAATTAAGTTTACTAAAGTACTCGGATAGTTTAAACACTTGGATCTTTCTCACAGTTTTCGCTGGTTTGCATCAACCAAACTTCATACTTAAATTAAATGATGAAAGTTTGTTTGAGCTTAATTATGTATGTACAAATCTAGATTACCGATTATCGAATTGGTAGTATACACAGGGAAAACGTTTTGAAGTTTCAGTTGCTTTTGTACAGAAAGAAAGAGAAATTCTCCTGGTGCCAAATGTGATTGTACAATACATTGTCTAGTCTAAATTTAGGTGTCTTGTTTTATACTACTTAGTCCTAAATCAAATTTTAGACACTGTATATAAACTGTTTGTTCCTATTAATTTTCAAACAATCAAGAGATAGCAACACTAACTAAGAGACCACAGGTTCAAGTCATTAAGAGATAGATGGAGATTATTATTGGCCCTTTTTCAGAGAAGGGGAAGAAAGAAAACATCTTGATAATTAATTTTTAGTTATTTGATAAAGTAAATGAGTAAGTATTTGATGTTTTCTTGTGCATATTCTTATTGCTCTAAAACCACCATTGATCCTTTTCCAAATAAGGGGAAAAAAGAATCTTGATAAGTTTTAGTTATTTGATAAAGCCAATTAGTAACTGTTTGATGTTTTCTTTGAAAATGCATGTACTTATCGCTCATTGATAGGGAGATATTTATACGTGTTAATTGATGGTATTTGATCTTAATTTCTCCCATTTATTGTGCAAAGAATTGGATTACTGCTTAGATTTGAATTCTGTGGCATTTGCAGGCCTTTGGTGTGAAAATTGGTGTTTATTGGCAAAAAAAAGCGGGGTTGAATTAGCAAGGTTGAGAGTTCTTGGGTTTGGAGATAAATTGGAAATCAAATGTGGGAAGGAAAGCGTCTTTAAAGGGAGTGAGGATTAGGAAGTAGAGTAGCATACAAATTTGGGAACTCACGTGAAGCTTAAGGGAACTTTCCTTGTCGCATGAGAAGTCCGAAGTCCATTGGAAAAGAGTGTGTGACTTCGAAGAGCAATTGGAGTTGAAGACTTTTATATATATAGGAATCGTTTGTCAGTGGGGAGAACAACTCTTAGCCTAGCATTGTTTTCTTTATTAGTTCCTGCCTTAGTTTTTCCGCGGGCATAACAATAGATTAGTACTTGGAGTTCTTTGTTTCTTTCGTCTTTTCCGTTTCCATTGCAACATATCAATAGAAGTAGATTAGTACCACCTTTTCTTTTCCTTTCCAGCAATACTCATTTTTTCGATTGGAGATTTTCTCATTATACGATAATTGTTTTGCCTTCATCCGAATTGCTTGAACTCCTAGGATCGCTTGTCGAGATGAGGCGTGGCTAATTCCTTTTCTAGTTGAGGAATAATCGAGGCTCGGGGCACCATAACTGTGAGATCGTTTTGATTATTAATTTTAATTTATATGTTCATGGGTATTTAATTATTCTCTATTTTCAATTAATTATTATTTGGGTTTATTGGGTAATATGGCCAGTTATTCAATTGTCTAAATAATATACAGTCAATTAGGGTGTTGGCGCGTCGCCTTTAAGCAACCTAATTAGTGGCACACGAGACAGTTTCACCGCCTCGCAAGTGGTCTAATTTGTATCGTGGGGATAATTAACCTAACCTCAGTAAACCCGCATGTGTGTTTGCCATCTAGAATTGGGTCTTTCTAATTTCTAATGCTGTGACTGCATTAAATCCTATGAGCGTATTTAGGGTTGTCCAATTCACAAGAGGGTAGCCTATGAGCGTCTCTGGGCTGCTATAAAATTAAGGAAAGATTGGTGGTTGGGCGCGTCGCTTGACCACTATAACCAATTTATTCATGAACATGTGAATATCTGTTTGGATCTATGATCAGTTGTGTGCACCGGTGCCAAGACTAATTCCTTGACTAGGTTGTGTTAATTAATTATTTCTTGTGTTATTTAACTCCTGCATTTTGCTTAATTAGAATTCCAGCTTTTATTCCTTTTTAATTATTTACTATCTTTTCCAAAAACCCCCCAAATTCTCTGTAGGAAATAAATCACCCAATTCCTGTGGATTCGACCCTACTCACCATTATACTTGAATTTATATTCTTAGAGTAGGTATTTTATTTTTGGAGGTTTGACACCCACCAAATTTTGCACCCACAACGGTTTCTGAGATGCCAATTGGCTCACAGTAGCTGCTAGTAGACACATTTGATTCTCCAAATTACGAAGGCTTGTCTTTGTCTCTAGCTGAAATTGAAAAATTGCACTCAGAAACCGTTGTGGGTGCAAAATTTGGTGGGTGTCAAACCTCCAAAAATAAAATACCTACTCTAAGAATATAAATTCAAGTATAATGGTGAGTAGGGTCGAATCCACAGGAACTGGGTGATTTATTTCCTACAGAGAATTTGGGGGGTTTTTGGAAAAGATAGTAAATAATTAAAAAGGAATAAAAGCTGGAATTCTAATTAAGCAAAATGCAGGAGTTAAATAACACAAGAAATAATTAATTAACACAACCTAGTCAAGGAATTAGTCTTGGCACCGGTGCACACAACTGATCATAGATCCAAACAGATATTCACATGTTCATGAATAAATTGGTTATAGTGGTCAAGCGACGCGCCCAACCACCAATCTTTCCTTAATTTTATAGCAGCCCAGAGACGCTCATAGGCTACCCTCTTGTGAATTGGACAACCCTAAATACGCTCATAGGATTTAATGCAGTCACAGCATTAGAAATTAGAAAGACCCAATTCTAGATGGCAAACACACATGCGGGTTTACTGAGGTTAGGTTAATTATCCCCACGATACAAATTAGACCACTTGCGAGGCGGTGAAACTGTCTCGTGTGCCACTAATTAGGTTGCTTAAAGGCGACGCGCCAACACCCTAATTGACTGTATATTATTTAGACAATTGAATAACTGGCCATATTACCCAATAAACCCAAATAATAATTAATTGAAAATAGAGAATAATTAAATACCCATGAACATATAAATTAAAATTAATAATCAAAACGATCTCACAGTTATGGTGCCCCGAGCCTCGATTATTCCTCAACTAGAAAAGGAATTAGCCACGCCTCATCTCGACAAGCGATCCTAGGAGTTCAAGCAATTCGGATGAAGGCAAAACAATTATCGTATAATGAGAAAATCTCCAATCGAAAAAATGAGTATTGCTGGAAAGGAAAAGAAAAGCAGGGTACTAATCTACTTCTATTGATATGTTGCAATGGAAACGGGAAAAGACGAAAGAAACAAAGAACTCCAAGTACTAATCTATTGTTATGCCCGTGACGGCGGAAAACTAAGGCAGGGAACTAATAAAGAAAACAATGCTAGGCTAAGAGTTGTTCTCCCCCACTGACAAACGATTCCTATATATATAAAAAGTCTTCAACTCCAATTGCTCTTCGGAAGTCAGCAGACACACTCTTTTCCAATGGACTTCGGACTTCTCATGCGACAAGGAAAGTTCCCTTAAGCTTCACGTGAGTTCCCAAATTTGCATGCGACTCTACTTCCTAATCCGCTGGTCACTCCCTTTAAAGACGTTTCCTTCCCACATTTGATTTCCAATTTATCTCCAAACCCAAGAACTCGCCTCAACCTTGCCAATTCAACCCTGCTTCCCTTTCTCTGGCACAGGCACGTCCTGGAAGTACAAGTCTTCTGAAATTTTGCCAATAAACACCAATTTTCACACCAAAGGCCTGCAAATGCCACAGAATTCAAATCTAAGTAGTAATCCAATTCTTTGCACAATAAATGGGAGAAATTAAGATCAAATACCATCAATTAACACGTAGAAATATCTCCCTATCACTGATTTAGAGCGTGTGTCAAGTTGGATTGAGGAATGCAATTGGGAGAAAGAAAATATTTAGTCTCATCTAAAGATAAACAGAAAAAGGAAAAAAAGGGAAAAAAATAAAAATGCATGCCACACCATTGAAAATAAAATACAAAACCTTGAACGATGCAGATTAATAAAAATATGCACTCCCATATGTGTAGCCAAATATGAAAGACAAAACCTCCAACCATGTAGTTATGAATTATGCAATCCCATATAAGTAATAAAGTGAAATTATCACTCTATATAGTTCCCAAAATCTAACTCAATTTATAAGAACATTAGATGAGTGGCCCTGAGGAGCTTGACTCTCAAATCTTCCCTGGAGCGAAAACAAAATAAACGAAGAAAATTTCACCGTGTAAAGCCAGTTTCTCTAGCAATATGACAAATAACTTCAAAACTACATATAAAACAAAGACAAATTGCAAAGAAGCTGTTCATTACCAAAGCATAGATTCTATGGCAAGAGGTCAAAAATATTTGATACTCCACCGGTTTTTCTCTCTTTTTACTCTCAAAGGGATGAAAATTCTTAAGAACTCTGCAGCAGAAGTAGATAAAAAATGTAACTTCACTTCCTTTACAATTGGTAGTCAATCCTATTTGAGGAAATCGGAGCCACTGCGCAGTCTCCCCAGCCGCACTAGCTCCTAGTCCCTATTTCTGATAGGGCAACAAAACGTTATTTGAATGCTA
The DNA here is from genome assembly GCA_013103745.1 of Gardenia jasminoides. Taxonomy (NCBI): domain Eukaryota; kingdom Viridiplantae; phylum Streptophyta; class Magnoliopsida; order Gentianales; family Rubiaceae; genus Gardenia; species Gardenia jasminoides. The sequence continues at coordinate 2,923,596 of CM023098.1, forward strand.
TTTCGAGTCCTCCGCGTTATGTCATACTTCAAAACAATGAAATGTATTTACATGCCACCCAAAATGATTATTAATAGACTAATAAGTCGTTTTATAGCAGTTCTGTATATATCTTAATTTATTGTTAAATAATAGAAAGATATGGAAATAAAACAGTTGATTTGGGATGAGAGATGAGTTAGATGGTATCTAGGGATGGAGGGAGTGTAATTGAGAGGATCGAGATCCTTCATTTATATAATAAATAAATAAATAAATAAAAACATTTAATCTTGTTCATACACATCTTTCCTTCACCTTCGCTAACAATCCACCTTTCATCCTGAGGGTGAAAGCTACACTATAGTCAGGACACCTTCCATCTTTTACTACCAGATCAACTTGAAATCTTTCCAAAACACATGCAGCAATTGACTTCATCTGAATAAAAGCCATTTCTTTGCCGAGGCATGATCTTGGTCCAGCATGAAATAGTGGGAATTTAAACGGACTTTCTTCTCTGAAGGTTCCGTTGTCTAGCCATCTTTCTGGCTTGTACTCACAACAATCTTTTCCCCAGATATTTTCCGTTCTTCCCATTGTATATGCATGGTAAGAAATGAAGCAACCTTTTCTGATCGAAATTCCGTCTGGTAAGGTATCATCCTTCAAACAAGTTCTTACGTCAGTTGGAATAGGAGGATACAACCTCATACTCTCTGACAACGCCGCATGAAGATAATGCATTTCGTATACTTCATGAAAATCATAAGATTCATCACCAATGGCTTTTCCATTTTTTTCCCTGATGGATTTAAGTTCTTGAAGTATTCTGTTCTCAATTTCTGGCCTCGTTGATAGCAACCAAAAAAACCAAGTAAGACATGATGATGTCGTGTCGCGACCTGCTAAAATGAAACTGATAATAATGTCCCTGAGAAATTCAACTGAATTTTCGGGGTCCCTCATGAATCTTGATAACAAATCATCAGCTCTGTTCACATCCATCTCCTCAAGTCTAGATTTTATGATTTTATTAGCAAATTCGTGGACTACAGCAATTGATTTCTGCAATTTCCTTTCTGATGCTGTCCTGAAGAACTTCTTGAGTCGGTACAATTCTGGTAAAGGATCCATAAATCTGCCAATACTGAGGGTTGCAGCAGCTTCAAATGCCTGCATAAATTCAACTGCAGCCGTTGCATCGCCTCCTAAGCAGCCTGGATCAGAATCAAACGCGATCTTGCAAATATTATCAAAGGCAAAACGTTGGAAAACGTCTTGCATATCCAAGACTCTACCAACCTTTGCTGCGCGTTGCAACAGTGGAATCAGACGGGTTTGTAACTCAAGCCTAACATTTTCCATAATAAAGTTTCTACCGGACTTAGAGTTGAACTCATAGCTAGCAGCTTTCCTCTGAATTTTCCACAACTCACCATCTGAATTGAAAATCCCTTTTCCAAGAAAATCTTCAAGAAAAGTATTAAGTCTAGTGCCTTTAGGGTAGTTCTTGAAGTTGGTTTTGAGCATGTATTCAATATTTTGTGGGTTAGCTGTGACGATTTCCTGAACACGGAACGGTCGGTGGAAGATGGCTGTGTTGGAGGGGCATTTTGATATGGTTTCAGCAGTCCATTCAAGAACGTGGTCGCGGTTTCGGAGCAAATCTGGTAAGCTACCCACTAGCGGATAGCATCTGAAGCCTGGTTTGGTGGTTTGTCTAAATTTTGGCAGGAGAAACAAGATGTAAACGTAAAAAGACATCAGGAAGATGAAGAGGATGGAAAGGAAAAGGAAGACCTCCATATGCAAAGAAAGAAGAAATTCGCAATTGTGTAATCTACCCAAATTTTTGTATTTAAGCAGAGACACAAGACTCCATATTTATAAAGCAACGCCAGAGGTTATTCACACTGAGGCCCTGTTTGATAATCCAATTCAGCATTTAAACTTAATGGATTTAGATTTTAACACGTTTAGACTGTTTGACAATGGAAAATAGAACATCTGAATGAATTAAGTGGCACTGAATCTTCTAGGCAAAACTTGTTCCCAAAAATAAGTGATAAGCTATTTACTTATCAGTGAATGTGATATACATTCAAATATATTAGATTTAATACTTAACAATTCAATCATTTAATGGATTCAGACTTTAGATTTCAAATTTCAGTTTTCAGTTTTATCAAATTATTTAGTCCAGTCCTAACCAATTATTTAGCAAATTTAATAGTTGATTTTTGACTAATAAAATAGCGACAATTGGATAAATAAGGATCTCGCACTCTTATTTAAATTGCATCTAATATGTAATTAATGGACTCTAAGAATCCTATTTGAAGCATTTTTATTAGTCAAATATCAATTAGTATACTTACCAACTAGTTGGTCGAAACGGTGATAAAACTTCTCGTACCGAGCTTGTTCAAAATTACAAAATGAATCCTTCAATTTGAGTAAATTAGAACTATTTTCATTGCACATGATTATTGTCAAAAAAAAAAAAAATGCTCACTCGTCTTGGTAAATAATAGCCGATAATCATGTGACTGCAACCTGTAAGAAAAGGTAAGGCTTTACCACCGGGAAGCTCCAATGCTTATTGAGAGAGAAACGCTAAGTTCTAGAGATGAAAATTAAATTTATAAAAAGATTAATCTTCTATGCGTGGGAAGTGTCCACAATTAGAACTAATCTGAATTTCATATTTCTCATGCACATATACACTATCGATAAATTAACTCTCCATGAAAACGGAGACGCAGAGCTGTACTTATTCTACAGCGAGAGCCTTGCTCTTCAATCTTGAAGACTTGAGCCTATCTATTATTTTGGTCCAAAGCCTTGGTTTTCAACCTTGATCAACAAAGTGAATAATCTTGGGTTCGACACACATAAAATCATGTCAACATATTCTCTATTCTTTTTAACCGAAATCTTCAATGCCCATTAATCTCTAGTCCCTTTTCCTTACCTTCTTTTTTCCTTTTTTTTTTAAATTTTTTTAGCGAACAATACAATTAACTTTTATTGGGAATAAGCAGTCATTTAACTCATGAGGAACATTCTCAATTACATTAGCAATTTAAGAAAAGAAGTCGGATGAAGGAAAGAACTTAAGATATTGTACAGCTTCCATAGTATCTGAAAAGAGAGTTGGAGGGGGGAAGAAAATTGAAGGGTGAAAAGAAGGTAATTTACACTAATAGTTATTACTTGGATTATGTCCTACAGCTCGTAAGTCATCCCAACTTTGAGCATTCGCTTTTGAGGAATATCAAACACCTCATTGCTTTGCCTCAAGTTCCTCTTCAAGAAGTTGAAAGCATAGTCTATCAAAATCCTCTTCCCTATGCTGGCTCCTTTTCCTGCTACTACCTCTTGTTCCCCTACAAGATGAACAATGCCTGCACCCCGTGCCTCTTCCAGTACTTGAATGTCTCCTTCCACTGCCTTCTGATCATGAACAACATTTTCATCGTTGCCTGATCCATCACTGTCCATTTCTTCATGGTTTCCATGAGATTCTCTAACAATAGAAAACTTGTAGTCTTCCTTTATAAACTCCCCCAGCCTTTCAACCAGCAATTTCTCAAAGGGCTCTCGCTCGTTACGTACGTCTGTGTATCCATATCTCACCACACACCGGAACACATAGAGATCATTAGGCCTTACTCTACGAAAGAGGAACCTCTCTTCCATTGGAACTTTGCTGATGGGCAATGATTTGATGGATACAAAAACCAGGACTGAGGCGAGTGCTGGTACATTTTCAACATAATGCTTAAAAATTGGTGGGATGCCATGGACAAGTTCTGAATAGAAGATTGAAAGCCCAGGCAGACGGTAAGAGTTTGTATCGGTGATTATCTCCTTTAGCTTCTCTGGAGAGACCTTGTGATCTAACTCAAAGTAGTACTTCTTCCTGTAAACGTAGTTCCAAGTGAACATGATGGACATAAGGAACATCGCAAAAGCTACCGGCAAGTAGCCTCCCTGATCAAACTTGTAGAGAACCGAACTTAGGTAGACAAGCTCCACTGATGCAATGACCAGAACATACAAAATAACAAGAAGAATTTTGGTTTTCCATATCATAATCATGACGAGCACTAGAAATGCCGATGTGAGGGTCATCACAAAAACCACAGCTATCCCTGCATTGAGTAAATGGTACATCAGACGCTGAACTAGCTAAGATTTGAAAACTTATTTTCTTGAGAAATGGAAACGAGAAAAAGAAAGACCTACCATATGCGTTGCCGATTTTGACTGTAGTCTTAAATCCAAGAGTGACGGCAACACAAGCCACCATCAAAAGGTAATTGATTTCGGGTATGTAAACTTGACCTTCATATTTGCTTGATGTATGAACAACTTTCACCCGAGGAAAGCATCCAAGTGATAGTGATTGTTGGATAATCGAAAAAGTCCCAGAGATCATCGCCTGACTTGCTATGATTGCAGCAAAGATAGCCACCACAAACATTGGCCAATACATAGGACCTGTACAAATTTTGTACCCACTTAGCAATAATAAGCATATAATTGCCCTTTCCTCCATCCCTGGACATCCAATTCTCTATTAAAGATAGGTATGGCAATCAAATTTATGAATTGTCATGCATGACTGGTTCCATACTTTGCTGAGCTAATACTACTGGCAGCTTTTTATTCATGCTCAATAAAATCTGTTGCAATTTCTAATTTGGAAAAGAAAAAGAAAGAAAGAAAGAAAGAGACCACAAAAAAAAAAGGGATGAAATCTAATATTCAAATTCAGCAACCTGGAATAGACTTGAAGAAGGTATCAGAAACATCTGAGTTGTTCTTGCGAAGATACGCAGCCTGTCCTGTGTATGCTAATATAAGTGCAGGGTAAGTCACAGCACACATGCTTATTCTTATGGATTGAACGCTGAAGTGACCAACGTCGGCAAATAGTGCTTCGGTTCCTGCATTTCGTGATGTTCAGCGAATAGAGCTACATTTTGTCTTGAGGTATCCAATACATTGGAGAAGAAATAGCCAGCTGACCTGTTGTACAAAGAACAACTCCCCCTAGGGAAATCCAAGCATTTTTATGATTTCTTCTGAAGTAATCTATGATGTATTTTGGGTTCAGAGCTTTGATAACCAGAGGATCATACTTGATGAAGTTGTAGATGCCAATGCCAGCAATGAATGTGAACCAAACAAAGATTATAGGAGCGAAAGTGTAGCCCACCTTGTTCGTTCCCATTCTTTGAAGCATAAATAGGAAGACTAAAATTCCAACTGATATCCAAACAATCCTATCTACAAGAACAGAACACAATTTCTTGAGAACAAAACAAGTACCTCAAGCTTTGCCAAACCGAAAAATAATAATAAATGACATAGTTAACGAAGTACGAATAACCATTGGATTCAACATAGATAAATGCATATTGCATATGTAAAATATTTTTAGGGTAAATTATATATAATTCCCTATGATTTTGCATAATTTTAAATGGCCCCCTAAGGTTTCAAAATAGCCACATAATCCTATGATTTTATGTAAAATGGAAAATGAACGATATACACAATCAGTTATGGTGATTAGACCACATATGCTCTAAAAGTGCATGTGATGAAATCATAATGTCTACTAACCCCCCCTATAGTTTGCATAAATATTCACTTTGTCCCCTTATAGTTCTATATTTATCCACATAATCCCTCTATGGTTTGTACAATGTGGCAAAATTGTTGCTTGATTTAGGATTTAAGTAACTCACAACATACACTACTTTCTGTTAAATCTCTAGTTTACATGAAACCATAGGAGGGTGAAATGGATATGTTTTAAAATGTTAAGGGGATTATGTGGCAATAGATAAAATCATAGGGGAATTATTAGTAATTTATCCATATTTTAAAACCCATTACATGTATAACACATAGTAATATTCTTGATATTGCAAAAAGAAGGCAAGCAAAAAACACATAGTAATATCTTGATACGACACAAAAGTGTTAAGTTAATTTCTGAGTTGAATAGTACCTTCCGTCAAGGCAGAGGTAGCTTCTTTTATCCCTCCTACTGCTGATAAAACTGCATTTTTAGAGTTGAAATTTCAGAGAACATGTTAATCTTTGAAACAACAAATTGTTCAATTTTCATAAAGTGAAGAGTGAGGGGAAAATTAATCAGTATTATGAGGACTAGTTGGAAATATAATTCAAGCTGGCCCAGAGCTAAAGAGATACTCGAGCCCAATAAGGCCCACACATGTATTATGTATAGTCCGCAGTGCCTCAACAGCTGTCGTATCCCACTTCCTGTAGCTTAAGCAATGGCATTAGCCCATTATACATGCAAGTAAATAGTGAATGTATTTGGATAGTAAATTATTTGGAATACTTTTTTGAAAAAAATATTGTAATAATTTTTTAATATAATGTATGTAAGAAAAAAAATGATTGAAAAATGTGCTGATGATGTAAATAAATAAATTTTTACAAATAACCAACCATCCATCTAAAGAAATCCAGTAATTTCCACAGAATGTATGAGAATTTGATTTTATTTTTATTTTTTATTCTCTTGGTGTGTGGTGTTGGGCACCCCCCGAGGATGGTACTTGGAGGAAAGTGAAAATCGAACAAAATTTCATGATCTACCTACTAATGTCGTTACCAATTAAGTAGGTTCCTTAATGACAAAATATTTTTGTTCTAATTCACTTAAAATCAAATTCACTTTCTTACAACGAAAAAAAAATCCAAAATTACAATATTTCACACTTCTTGTATATTAATGTGCTAATTACACTTTCAACCAGGTAGCATAATGGGAATAATATCGTGAAACTCTTTGCAGTGCATATGGTACTTGTTAATAAAGAGAGATCATAAGAGTGCAAATAGGTAACAATTAATTCCCTTGGAACAGCTTCAAGTCACATGAGCATATGAGGTGAAAGAAGAACATACCTGAAATGGAAGGAGTGAGGATACCATCCCCAATCACCATGGATGTACCAAGCATTGTGATCATTAGGAGGAAAAACTTGGCAAATTTACTTTTCTCTAGCTTGGATTTGAATTTGGATGCCCTTCGCAACCGATGGTTTTCCAGCTGAAACGTAGAAACATCTTGATCTGCTGGCTCTTGACTTGGGATCAATCCAATCTTGGCATGACGACATATCAAAGAATACATTGCGAATGTTCCACCTAAATACATAACACAATTTTTTTTTTTGATACAATTAAGTGATGAAATGATGCAAATTGTTCAAATGATGATGTCCATTTACAAAATTAAATTTTATCAATCAATAACTTTATTAAAAGTTTCCAATTAAATAATAATACCATAACCAGAAATTTGATAGTATTAAAAGTGTAGTTGAGCATTCCCCAAAACTACAGTACAAAAGCGTTTCTTTTCTTCTATGACTATGCACAGTTTAGTTACAGAAGGGCGTGCGAAATATATCTCTTCAAATCTTCTCAATTATGAGTGACACAGATCTACAATTACACTAATCACGGTAACCTACAAAGGAAAGCACTTCAGACAATATGTACAAAGTCTAAACATTGTATCTATATTTTGGAAAATCCTAAACATTTTATTGATAACTCATTTTATTGATTTTAGTGATGCTCGTATTTGTGTTTGTTATGTAATAATGTCACGGGGATTTTTTTACAGGTGGATCCAAATATTTTTTTGGTAACACCAATTATTATTTTCCTTGTAAAAACCCTTTCCACTTGTTCTTTTCTCTTGCAAAACCAAGTCACAAAAATTCGTTTCTAATTACTCTGATGAAGTAAAAACAGATGCGAAGTGAAGAAAATTAAATTAATTTTCTTTTTTTTCCAGAAAGAAATAGCAGATGGGTCGGGTCTGACCTTCTCCATTGTCGGTTGCACGTAGGACAATGAATACGTACTTGATGAGTGGTATCAGAGTGATTGTGTACAAAATCAAAGAGAGAACGGCAAGTATATCGTCGTTGTGGCTAATTCCCCCTGGAAAGGTGCTGGAAAATACGTACAAGGGCGATGTCCCAATGTCTCCATACACCACACCCATGCTTTGGAATGCCAGATGCAAGATTGCTACCCATCCTCCATTCTTCAAATTTGTAATACATAACAATCGAAGAAAAACAATTTTTCAATTAGACAAACACTTTCCAAATAATTTACAAAAAAAAAATGTATAAATCATATCATATCAATCTCAAAAGTCTAGAAGTAAAATAACTTCTTAATGGTGAAGAATGAAAGTTTTTTTTTTTTTTTTACACCTCCCCCGCTCCCCTATTCGCTTCTCACCCCAGACTTGCCAATCAGAATTTAAACCCTAATCTACCAGGCGGGGTGCTCGCCTCTAAGTTAAGATATGGAATACACACACACACATACTGGGTAATTGATTTTTTTCTGTAAAGTCTGTGGATGATCACTTCAAATCATGGATCAAACAGATATAGCCCCCCAAAGCAAAACAAATAAATGAAATAAAATAAAAAGAAATTACTGTCTTGGAGCAACAAACCTTGGAGCTATGGTGATGAGTGGGATGAAGGTTGTTGGCTTCAACGTCCAAGGAGTCATATCTTGTGAATTTGCGGCAAGAAAGTCTCTCGTCTTTGAGCTGTTGGGATGGAGGAGGACTTTCTCCACTGCTTATTTCAGTGGTGATTTTAGTCTCGTCACGAGTGTTGTTGGCTTCTTGAGTGTCATGATCTTCAGTAACACTACTGGACATTTTTTTTTTTTCCTTCTTCTCTTTTCTTTTCTCACCACCTTAGAGGTTCAAGGTGGGGAAGGGGTGATAGATTTAGTCAGCCAGGCTGAGGAAGTATCAAGGAAACTAAGAGGAAGCTAGCGATTTATATAGTTTCACGCCATGCATGAAGGAGCTTTTTTGGACACCACACGGTTCCTCCGTGGATCAATATTACCCATATTTGTCATCAGCAGGATTCATGAGTGGGAAAAAAAAGCTTTTCTCCTTATATGGATTCATTTGGCTAGTGGGATTTGACTGAGAAGAAGCAACTAGTTTTAATTACAGAACGCGTACAACTCGCGTAAGGGAAATTGAATTACTATCATTTATCAACAACGCCAAGCTTGCCGTTTTGAAACCGGGTATATAACCTTTTTTTTTTTTTTTTAATCATGTTGTGGAGTAACTATGCTGATATCTTACCACGTCATATGTTTATATTTTCAGTTTTTCTAATGGATGTCCAGTAGACACTCGTTAATACACCTAAATCACACCTAACCTATCATATGAATTCACACACTAACACTTGTTATCTTATATTGTATTTATATAGTTTCTCCGATTCATATTACTTTTCCAATATATGAATACTTGAAATCCATTTTAACGAGTGCCCACAAGCCCTTCTATTTTTTCTGAATTTCTTATTCTATTTTAGAAATTTCTTTTGTCACTGTTCTTTTCTTGTTATTGCTAAGTTATAAATAAATAGTCTTTAAAAATCTTGTTTTCTTTCTTTTTACGGGAGCCCTGGCACAAATTTTGAGGACATTTCAGACTTTTCAGTGTGGTGGCTGTACTAATACTTATATGTAGACGTGTACAGAGAAAAAGGAAAAGGAAACATTTATTTGTAGACACCTAAAAGAAGGATTAATTAGGTCTGGTTATTTATGGGGCTTTCTAACCAACAAGGTGTGTAATATAGGAAGGTAGAACGTGACAGATATTTACACTGATTGGTACGATTTGGAAGCAGTCAATTCCGAATCCAGTCATTTTTGGCTAATAGATTTGTACCATTAAAAAACTACAAAAGGAGAAAAAGTAATAAAAAAAGAAAATAAATTTGGCAGTCAAATTTAACAATTGCTGGTGCCTAGTTGCAAATCTACATTATTTTCAAGATCTCTATGTGTGTGTGTCTATATATATATATATAGACATCTTTATCTTAAGCATTTTTTTTTTTTGGGTTCTTTTTTTTTTCCTTCTTGGGTTCTAAAGCTAAAGGAAACTGCACACTGGACCCAACTTGATAACTTCCCATTTCACATACGTTGAAAGTGAAACAAAGACTGTTTGGACTAACTTCTCAAGAATAAGATTAAAACTTCTATGTAACTTATAAGCTAATGCATATGTAAGCTAGTGAAAGATGGAAAAAAAATTAAGAGAAAAGCAGCAAATAAAGATTATATTAGCAATTTATGGATGTATGTCATGGAGATCTCCTGCTTATAGTTAGCCATATTGGCATTCCGACCATCTCTTAGGATGAGCAGATAATTAATAACAATAAATCAATGCTTTGTACTTCAAAAATTCAAATTATTACTAGTAAAGTTCATCATAAAATACAATTAAATGATTAGAGGTTCTGAATTCAAATCCATAGAATCCATAAGCTTCTGATTTTGATTTTCATATGCCAAATCATTTTGGCTTAAATCGTCGTAGTAATGTTTTAGGATAAAGTCACCATTAAGAAAGATTGACACGGAACCACAACCCCATTGCTATATATTGCAAAAGAAAAGTCACCATGGTAGGATGTGATTTAGCCTACCTTTTTGTTTTTCAAATTTTTCCAGAGAGTGATTATAACATGCCTTGAAGCGCATAGGAATTATCTGGGCATAAATGTGAACAACATCAAGAAAGGATTCTGGACTCTTATAAAACTACTGAAGGGGCAAAAAGATAAAATTGGTGAAGGCCTTTGAAGGCTGTTCTTCACCAAATTTCCCAATTATTATTATTATTATTATTATTATTTGCTTTAACCCCAGTTTGTTTTGTGGTAAGAATAATTAAAATAGACAAATTCCTTTTTTTTTTTTTTTGCTTCATGCAAGCATTTTTTATTTTATTTTTATTTTTTTAACAAAACTGAGTTTCCATGTCCCTAGGATCGATATATTTTATATGTTTTGTAACAAAAATATTATTGATTGTTTAATTCAATTAAAGTTCTTTTGGAAAAATTCATAGTGGCTACAAACTACTCTTTTTAAATCCTTTCTCATGAGGGAGAGTCTAGCCCCACAAGGCAAGAGTCTATATACAGAAGAGTACCTTAGAACCCTGTAAATTATTTCAATACATTGACATTGGATGATACAAAAAACTTCCCTCGATCCTTATCAATCACTCCCTTACAGAGATAAGACTCAACTTCCTCAATGTGTTTTCAAAACACAGATCATAAAGTCAAAAACTAAGGATTGGAGTTTTCATAAAAAAATTTTACATTTTCTATAACTATATTTTTTAAACACCTTTTTAACTTATATATAAATCGTTACAGTATTTTTTTTAAATAAAAATCTAAAAAGACAAGATATAAGAAGTAAAAGTTACAAGAATAGGTTGTACCAGAATTTGTGAATGTGAAAATTAAGGGGACATTGACTATGAAATAGTGACTGACGACTAGTGGATTGAGTTTAATCAAACAAAGCCGCCATTGACTCGAATAATCTGTCCATTAACCCATTCCCCTGCATCACATGCCAGGAAACCAACCAAGGGAGCCACGTCCTCCGTCTGCCCCAACCTTCCATGAGGATTCAGCTCCGCCAACCTCTTCACCATCTCCTCCGTCTTCCCCTCGAAGAACAGCTCAGTCGCAATAGGCCCCGGGGCGACGCAGTTGGCCGTAATCCCTGTCCCCTTCAGTTCCTTGGCCAGTATCTTCACCATCGACTCCACGGCCGCCTTGGACCCCACGTATGCCGCGTACCCCGGGTGCAACGCCGCCACCAAGGACGTCGTTAAGCAAATGATCCTCCCCCCTCCGCCGCGCTTGATCCTGTTTGCGGATTCCTTGCAGCACAAGAAGGCCCCCCGAGCATTGACGTTGAAGATGTTGTCGAAATCTTCGATACTTGTGTTTGCGACAGTGGGATACTTGGGATCCAAGATGCCGGCGGAGTTGACGAGAATGTGGACAGGGGAGTTGAAGGCTGATTCTGCAGAGTCGAAGAGGGTCTTGACCTGAGTAGGGTCTGAAATGTCGGCTTTGACAGTGATGGCACGGTCGGCGGAGTTAGCATTGATTTGGGAAGCGACGATGTTGGCTTGAGCAGGATTGGAGGAGTAGTTGATCACCAGTTTGGCTCCGAGTGAGGCTAAATGGAGGGCTATGGCCTTCCCGATTCCTCGGGAGCCGCCGGTGACAATGGCTACTCGGTCTTGAAGAGGGAGGGATTGTGTAGAATGAGTAGCTCCTTCAGCCATGGTTGGATTTTGGAGGCTGCCTAGCTAGCTGGTGAGTTGCAACTGATACTGCTAGAAATGACTGGAGGCGAGAAGACCCCAAGCAGCTATATATAGAGAGATAGAGAGGTAGAGGCAGTAGGAAGAAGAAGCCATGAAGGGAGCTGGGTGTTTCCGAATTTGTATTTGGTTATTATTTGTACGTAGTAAATTTCCGATTGAATTAGACGATTGGAAAATTATCCGTTAGCTCTCACGTTAGTCGTCACTGCTAAGGTCACCACTCACCAGAGGCGAAGACTTGGACCATTGTGCCAATTTTTTTCAGTATAATATCCAAGTGCAAATTATTAAATACTGGGAGAAACAGAAAACAAGGACTGAAGAAAGTCCAATCTAGACAAATAGTCAAATAGATATTTCAATGACTTCCTAATTGGCAGGACTTGTAACATAATGGCTCATGAAAAAGAACCAACTATGAAAAGGATTGCCAACACACGTTAGTTTAGTTGGTAAGAACGGATCATTTTTTCTTAAAAAATTATATGTTCGAATTTCGCTGTCAATGTGAGAATTATATTAGTGGGTGATTTGTAAAAATCCCTATAAGTTCAGAACATAAGATAAATAAACTATATTTCGAGGGTATGGATGAATGATCTGTAAGAACACACGACCGGTGAATGTTTCAAAAGAACATGGGTGGATGATTTATAAGAAGTTAAGAACCCATGACTCATGATTTCGGGGGTATATTCTAACCCTGGTAATAAATCAAACTCATCTAAACTTTTTCGTATGTTAAAAAAAAAGGAAGTTTATATTTATCCTAACTTTTTGGTAAAAAAAAAATGAAAAGGGAAGTTTATATTTTGTTGGGGTTGAGACGATTAGTTCTAGGACAAATAAATTCTGGTCGTAGGTAATTGTTCACCTAGGTTTAAGCTTACATTCGAATATACAGTTTCTAATATGTATTTGGACGCTAGTTTCGAAGCAACATACTATATTGCTACCACTGTACTACTTTTGTGCATTTAAATTGGCACGTATACATGAACTTAAGGGCCTTGAAATTAGAGAAAAATGGTAAGTATTAGAATTAGTTGCATCACCCGCTACAAGCGATCTATGTTATTGAGATCTTTTCTGGTCCATGACGGTGACCAGATCCGAATCCATTCAAATATTTTATTATCAAATAAAAAATCCGATACATCACTTGGTAGAGTGAGAGTATGACCGAATACCATGTGAAACACTGAAACTCTTCCCCATGGGGAAAGATGCCAAAAAAAAAAAAAAAAAAAATCGCTCCCCCCACCCTTTTCCACTCTCTCCATCTTGTGGACTGGGAGGCTGGGATGGATAGATACGATCACGCGATCAGTTCTGAGGCCTATCACAAATCTTTAATATTATTATTTCCACCCCCTTAATTGTGTTCAACTTCAAATTATAAATTTAAATTTTTCCAAACAACAATATGCTCATCCAACTTAAGGGTACAGAAGAAACGAACTCATGTTATACGAGCGCTAATTGAAAATTATCTCCCTAAACTGTTACCTAATTGCATGTGCTCCTATACTTTGAATATTGACATTTTACTATCATGTACTCTGAAATTGTTGAAATCAAAATGATTTCACTACTTATTCAAAATTCAAAAGGTACGTTAGCAGTTCTTTCAAACCATGGAAGAGTGTCGATGTAGTTGACCTTGGTTGTTCCAAGAAGGGGGTAATTTTTGAGAGCTAACTAGCAAGTTTCTTCTAAGTGGTTTCATTATGAAGAAACTGCCATATTGCAATCTCTTACTACAAAAATAGGACTAGGATGGTATTTAATTGTTCTTCATATTAACTTATGTATATTCACAATTGCTTTCCTAAGATAGACTTTCATATTTTATCTATTTAGTTGGAGTTTATGATCTTTTTTTTTCGAGTTAAAAAGTGACAAGACAGAATTAAAGAGACAAAAATAAAATAAAATTAAGAACAAAAGGAATGAGCACGAAGAATGAAACAAAATCAATTAGGCCCCATCAAGAATAGCAGTGTGTGGATTTCAATTTTATGTAGATTTGGCCACTAATCTTCAAAACAATAACCCATTCATAAGGGCTTTTGGTAGTTTTCCAAACCTTTACAAATTTGGCCCAACTTTAAGGGTCGAAACACAGTTAAGCCGAATGAAAAAACATGACGTCAATAAATGTTTAAAAAAAAATGACAGTTTCTTTTTGTAAATGGCAAAGTGTCGAGTCAAAATCAAAATCCCAACAAATGCAAGACCCAAATGTTTCCTGTTCCCAGCCGCTGCCATGAGATTTTACCTGTCCCTGAGCTCACCCTCTCTGCCGGAAGCCCAGAATAAAGCCAATCTCCCTATCAGTAACTTATTATATTCTCTGACATTAAACCCCATTAAAACCCTAATGTAGAGCAGCTGCATTTGAGTCAACCAATGATCTAAGATTTTTCTACAGCTTTCTCAGGTAAATTGCCTTGACAAGCCCACTAATCCAAATCTCATTCCCGTCCAACCCTTTTGATGTTTTTCATTAGTTCCTTCAAAGTTGGTTACTTTTTCAATTATGCTTATTGTATGCAGATATAAAGAAATAATTTTTTTTTTTTTTTTTTTGGCAAAATTTGAACTTTGATGGAAAGGTAGGTAGGATGAGTCAACCATCAGTGATCTTGGCAACTGCAAGCTATGATCATACAATTAGATTCTGGGAGGCAAAAAGTGGGCGCTGCCATCGGACTATCCAGTACCCGGAATCTGTAAGCATTACAAAGTTCTTGCCTTTCATTTTAAAGTTGATCACTTTTTTCTTATTTGCAAAAGAATGTCTCTATGTTTTGTATCTTTTGGAATGTATGTTGTGTGTATGAAAGTTGTGAAATTTAGGTGACTAAATATCTTATATTAAAAGAGTTAATAAAGCTTGAATGTACTTCTTGGACAGCCGTGTGTGTTTCTTGTATGCATCTTCTTGAGCAAGAATGCTTTCGTTGTCGAGAAAAAGAAGAAAAGCCGAGCAGTGTCTTTTGTATGGTTTCCATTTGCTATATGGGATGGCATTACAGAATCTTTGAGTTTATCTGAATTTGATGTCTGAAATTGGTTAATGAGTCGTCTATTTGTTGTTTTTGGTTTTCCTCATGACTGCCCTAAGATTAATAATGGCAATGACTGGTTTGAGGACCTCCCCCAAACGAAGAAGATATCAGACCTTTATTTAAAAAAAAAAAAAACCCTTTTATTGTCATTAGAAAATAGCAAGTTCAAACATGCCTTTGAGGAAGAAGTATTTATTCCTCTGAACGTCTTGGTGAATTAGATGCCCCAGCAGTACTCCTCAAACATGTGCTTAACAAAAAATACTTAGTTCCATCAATATTGACTGACAAGTTTGAGAATTATTTGTCTCTAGTTTACTAAAATCCAATGCTAGATCTGCCAATTAGTGTGTAAGATGGATGTTTGCAAAATTGAGGTGCTCATTGGCAATCCAAAGCACCAATTAAATGTGGATAAGCAATCAGATTAAATAATCAAGTGAGCCTACACATAATCCCAATAAATTTCATTTCCTCCTCTGATTCCCAAACAGATTAATGAAGTACTAAATGGAAAGTCAGGTCTTACAGCATATCAGTAACAGGTTGCCTAAAATGTAGCTGGCTATATACTAACTGTTGCAAACACCATAACCAAAATAGGACACCATATTGAGACTTTTGATCCTGTATATGCTTCTTCTGCAAGCTCCTGCGCCAACTCAATAAAGAAAAAGAAAAGCCAACACTGAATTTTAGTTTTCTGAAATGCCAAAATTTGGTAGGTTGGTTGCTATACTTTGAATAATTGCAGTAGCAAATGTTTAAGTAGGGAGTCTTTATATTACTTTTTGATATCTTTTTCCTGGACTTTTTGGCTTGTTGCTGCATCTTTTCAGTTTTGAGAAATAACTTCTATTTTAGAAAAAAATTATAGGTTTATTTTCTGAAAGCATAAGATAAAGCCTGTTCTTTATTTGCTGCTTTGTGGATACGATGTTTTATTCATAGCTAATCTTCAAAATGACTGGCTAAGAACTGGAAATACAAAAAGAGTACTGTAGAGACTGAACTTTCAATTATTAATTTATAATGCTCTTGTGGAATCTAATGACTCAGTTTTATTTCCTCAGCAAGTGAATCGGCTTGAGATTACTCCAGATAAACGATTTCTAGCTGCTGCAGGAAATCCACATATTCGACTGTTTGATGTTAACTCCAATAGTCCGCAGCCTGTATGGTTCTAATGACCTTTTCTTATCTGGCTTCATCATTCTGTCTCTCTCTTCTATGAATCCATTCAGGGGTATTCCATATTCACTGGTGTAATGAAATTCTATTCTGGCCTGTGGCAGGTAATGAGCTATGATTCGCACACAAATAATGTTATGGCAGTGGGATTTCAATGTGATGGAAATTGGATGTATTCTGGATCTGAAGATGGGACAGTAAAATATGGGACTTGAGGTACATTTAATATACAGAAGTAACTTTTTTAATTGTTGATTTTAATGCCTTTTCCTCTTATATGGAAATTGGACCAGTGATAACTGATTGTTATAGGGCACCAGGCTGTCAAAGAGAATATGAAAGTCGTGCAGCTGTGAATACTGTTGTTTTGCACCCAAATCAGGTGACAAATGAGAATTTTCATATAAAAAGTTGCAGATTTTGTCTAATTTTCTGATACTTACATTTGTTCTTTTTTGTTGGCGGTGCCAAAATATTGATCTTTCTTATCTTTGTGATAGTTTGTGATTTAATTGCTAAATATTGTTAATTAGGAGTTCAGCATTGTTGGCAAAGTTTTCTTTTATCTTTTTATCTTTTTCTCTCATCTGTTCTTGAAGTCACTGTCAAGGCTAACTGTCTGTGTCAGGGACAGTTTGGAATAGCTAAGGCTTTGTTGTCACTTTTAGGGTCGTAATGGATAAAGACAAATATTTTACTTGATAAAGTTGTTCAACATGTAGTAGCCATGATATTTAACTTTTATGTGACCTTTATTGATCACCAACTTACAGTTTAGGAGGTTGCATATGGTTTTCCTTTTGCCCTTAGCAATTGCAAGTTGATATGGATGTATTCTTTGCAGAATATAGCTTTAGACTATCAATAGTTTTGATCTCTACTGGAATGATTTGCATATTCCCTCACCATCCCCTCCCTGGTTCCCTGGACCCAAAAAAAATAAATAAATAAAGGAAAAGAAGAAGAAGAAGAAGAAGAAGAAGAAGAAGAAGAAGAACACGCACACACACAAAAGGATCATTCATATAATTATGGATACATTGGAGCTCTACAGTAATTGCTGCCATTTCGTTTGATTTGTGGCTGGTTGTTAGAACGCCATTGTGTCTTTCAACCAAGAAGGTAGTTATTTGTGGTACATCCTAGAGTTGGATTTTGTATTTCACTGGCACATCTTCTGTCTGGAGTTCTACAGGACTGATGGTTTGTGCTAAGGTACTCAATATTCCTCTGCTATAAAGTCAACTTTTCCTTTGCATCTAAGGTGCTGCTTTGGCATTACTACTCCTTTAGCTGACTCTATGATGATTTGCAATTGTAGACCGAGCTGATATCAGGGGACCAAAATGGCAATATACGTGTCTGGGACTTGACTGCAAATTCATGCAGCTGTGAGTTGGTATGTTGGCTTGCTTTGCTTCTTAGTATTATTTGGACAACAGTCACCTGTTATGCTTGTCATGAGCGTGTTAAGAGTTTAATTTGAGAATTAATGTTTATTTTCTTGCTTAATTTTTATATATGGTTCCATCAAAACAAAGGTGTGTAGATAATATTTTCTAAACCTGTGGCCAACTTGCTATTCAAGGAGATTAGAGCCATTCCTTTTGCAATTTGCTCTCTCTCTCTCTCTCTCTGTCATGGATGCATATTATGTTTCTGTACTTGATTTCCATACCAGCTTTTCTGAACTCAGGTTCCTGAGGTGGATACTGCTGTGCGGTCATTGACAGTAATGTGGGACGGAAGTCTGGTGGTTGCTGCAAACAATCGTGGAACTTGTTATGTTTGGCGCTTGTTGCGAGGCACCCAGGTACCTTCATTGGATTATGACTATTATTAATAGTTTTTTTTCTTCTTTTGGTTCAAAAGGAAGCATGATTTAGCCATCATTAGATGATTACCTTGTTTTTCTCATAATGAAGCGGTATGTAGCCTACTGTTAGTGACTCATGTGGACTTTTTGTTGCAGACTATGACCAACTTTGAGCCACTACATAAGTTACAGGCTCATGAAGGCTACATCCTTAAATGCCTCCTTTCCCCTGAGTTTTGTGAGCCTCACCGGTATGCGTGAACACATTATTATGTTTGTGTATAGAAATATATGGACACACACAAACACACATACAAAAAACACATGTATACATGTACATAAATAGGATTTTCTCATGATAATTCAGTTTTCAGTTTAATATTCTCTTTACATGGAGATTCTTCAATTTGTACGTTTGTGATCCTTTACTTCCAGTATCTTTTGTTATTCATCTTCTGACAGGCTATGCTTTCAGGTATTTGGCCACCGCATCATCTGATCACACTGTCAAGATATGGAATGTTGATGGTTTTACTCTAGAGAGAACATTAGTAGGTCTGGGTCAACAACTGATTCAAATGTCTTTTTCATTTTTTGCACTCATATGTACCCTTCCATCTAACTGTTACAATATTTTTCTTGCTCTTCTGGTTGTTAGGACATCAACGCTGGGTTTGGGACTGTGTTTTCTCTGTTGATGGTGCTTATCTCATCACAGGTAATCAAGTCGAAAGTAAGCAGATACTGGCATATGTTTAGTCACATGAAAGACAACATACTTGTTCATTAGCAGCCCAGAAGGATATAACCACTAACTTTTTAAGTCTTTATGAATGACCTGACTATATCCTAACTCTGTTTGACAGTCTGATGCCATAAGGGTTTGTAAATACTTATATTTTGGGAAAAGTCTTCAGCCACTAATCCTTAAACTCATGCCTTCTTTAAAATTACCTGCATTGTCTGATTCCTACTAAAAAGTACTTTGTGCTCGTGAAGTTTCTTTAACTCCATCCAATATAATCTGCTTATGACTTGAACTTGTACGAGTTTCTTTTTTTCCCCTTATGGTCATTTTAAAAGAAAGGCTTATTTAGTTTTTGGATCTTGGGAGTTGCAAGTTTTGGTTTCAGACTTGGGGTTGAAGGAGCCTCTTGCTTTCTTTATCTGCTTTATTGTGTTAATGACTACATACAATCTTCAAAAAATGCAGCTTCCTCTGATACAACAGCTAGATTATGGTCAATGTCTACTGGTGAAGATATCAGAGTATACCAAGGGCATCACAAAGCAACAGTATGTTGTGCTCTCCATGATGGTGCAGAACCTTCTTCATAACGTCTTCTTCCTTCATATGTCTTGTGTATCCAGTTGAGACTTGTTCTGTAATTCTTATTTTTTAATTGAACATTTTTTTGCAATCATAATTACACATTTACCTTGGCTACTGTGTAAATATTAACCATTTGAAGCTTACCTAATGTATTCATGTGCTTTCAAGCTTTTCTGCATTTTATCTGTGGGCTTTGCTCATTGGAAAATTACTAATGGTCATTTCTTTTAACCTTTATGCTATGCATCTGGGCGGACAGGTAGTGCGTGGCAGTTTAAATCTTGCCACCACATGTTTACTAGGGGAATTTTCGAAACTGTTGGGTTCAAAATGGTTTACAAGGCTAAGTGCTTCCATTTTATTTCTGGGTAAACGTTAGAATTCGATCAATATTCGGCATAAAACAGTAGAGAAGCAGTAACTGTGCGCAACGGCTACAGTGCTAAACTAACTAGCAAATTCCCATGGTGTTGAGTATTATCTGTATTGTCTTTGGAATTCATAGAACCAGTGCAGCAGAGGGCTTGGACCTCTCCGGTTAGAAGGATTACTTTCAAAGTCGTACTATGTGACTTCAATGTCATAAGAGACTAACAAAACAAGAATGTGATTGCTTAGGAAAAAAAATGAACTTGAAAAAAGGAGAAAAGAAAACATATAAATGATTAACAAAACAATAAAATGATTGTTTAGAAAAAAAAGTCAACTTGAAAAAAAAAAAAACATGGAAGAAATTATTTGGGTCTGATGAGAGCGTTCCCTTGGAACAGAGTGATTCTTGGTAAGAGGATTATAAAGGAGTGAGATTGAGTATCTAAGAGGGAGGGAAGGAGTATTCCCTTAGAATGAATAATTCTTAGATAAGAGGGTCACAATTGAGTTATTCTTAAAGAAAGATGGCTCATGCGAGAGGTAATCGAATATAAGGTCCTCCATCTGCAAACTTGGCCACTGATTTCAACTTCAATAATGAACAAGACATTGGTAATATCACTAATAAGGCTGCCTGAAGTTGGGGAATAGATGATCCCCGACCTAGATAGCATCATAGCAATCTTTTATAGATATCTGTCCTTGATATCTTAGAGTCACATTTAGGTGGAGGTTCTCGGTCTTGGTAGTGTAGGCCGACCAAATGGCTTTGAAGAATAATGCATTCCCATGATTATTCATTCAACATATGAGTATTCCATTCCCAGGCCTCACGAATCCCATTTTCCATGCATAAATATGGGTTTTAAACAACTTTCCCAAAGTCAAGAATTGAGTAATCAGCAACTTGCAATTTTTCTTTTTTTATTACAAAAGACCAGTACTATATAATCTAGAGGAGTTTATAGAGCGAGGCAGACAGAAGCCTCTACAATCATCTTCTAATAACTTAGAAATACAAGAAGGTGTACAAGGGATATTAATGAAATCTAGCCCCTCCTTTGCACCCATTCTTGCTAAAAAGTCTACACATTTATTTGCTTCTTTGTAGATGTGTTTAATAGAAGCCGTTTGGAAGTTCTGCATACTTGTCCTGCAATCAGAGATAATAGAGGAGAGTCCACGAGTGTTAGTGTTTGAATCCTTAATAAGTTCAACAATTACTTCACCATAAGATTCAATCTGTTTGCTTTGAATCCTTAATAAGCTCAACAATTACTTCACCTATGAAGTGTTTTTACCTTATTGTTTGCTTTAATCTGCCAGATCCAGTGGGAGTTCTGTTCAACTCTCACTGATCCCAACTCAGAAAACAGATGTTCCCTGCTAGATCTTAAAGAAAACTCCCCATAGAGGTTGGTTCTCCATCTAATAGGGTCCTCCGATGTTGAAAGTAGAGGTCTGGGGATGGATTTGATTGTCACATATCAGCAACTTGTTTTCATTCATTACTAAGAATTATTCCATCTGTGGGCCTGTCGGGCAAAGTTACGAATTACAACATTGGAGGAAGTGAACTGTCTTCACTTTAACCATTGACACTAAATAAGATAGTGAAAACACTTTACAGACAGAGAATTTTAAGACGATTTATCAAGGACAGTCATCCCAGCAGATAGTGATATTGGAAGCCCGTTGATGCAGCTACAGGGAAAAGCCAGCTTCTAGTTTTGGAAAGTCTAGAACAAAAAAAAATGCTAACACGAAAATAGAACATAAAAATAAAAGAGACTGCTGCATCCACATTCAACCCTCAAAGAAAGATGAAAGCAACAAAAGGGGGGAAAAAGATGAAAAGCAAAACTGAAACCAAGCAAAGTAGATAACACGTTTTGCGTAAAATTTCAACTTTTTTCCTTTGTTTCTTTATGGCACATCCGCATGCAATAATTACTCTTTTTCTTCTCTCATAAGTTTCAAATCCAAAAACTGCACTGGCATTATAGGAAACGTACATCAATATCTACTTAGATGCAGCTGAAACAGTCAAATTTATACGGTATTTTCAAGAAAACAAAATTTGTAAATCCTATACATTGATATCAGTATCCAACTGCTGCATCAAGTCAAAGCACCCGGTGCCCATTTTAACTGGCAAGCCAAGGCAAATTCTTGAAGATGGTGTCTCCAAGTTGTCAGTCATCCCACGAGATGCAGCTTCAACTATAAATTTTGCAGCCGTCTCAAAAGACATTTTAGCCAATGGTGATAGTGATTGTGCTATACTTCCATGTCTACTCATTGGCCGGTAGCCACCAGAATGAGTCATGTAATCCGCAATTAAGCTTAAATGCCGGTAGTCTATCTGTACCCCATAGATACCAAAAACATTCTTCACCTCTCTTATGATGGTCGCTCTAGCAGCTTCAACTCCATATGTTTGCAGCATTGCATGAATGCTATTAGAATATATACGTGTAATGTCAAGATCATCTTGCATTTCCCAGAAAGCAATGAAGTCAACTCCTGCCGCCTTGAGCGCCCAATAAGGCAATAGATCATCTACATTTGCCTTCATCTGTTTTTTTGCCTTGATTCTTTTATCCACTTTCTTCCCATCCCATATGACTGTATTTTCACTTACATCATGTTCAACCATTTTACACTGATTGATCTTGCCAGAGCTCTTGATATACACATTCTTCGCAGTCTTCTGAGCAATCTGTATCCCAAGCAAGAAATTATTGTGGAACAAATGATTTATCAAATAAGCTATAAGACAAGAAAAGGAGGGAAAAAAAAGGCAATTCAGATCAGGATAACAGCACAGAGAAATAAATCTAGAAAGCAATTTCAACTTGCAGCCTAATTATGATAAGACAAGGGATCTGTTAGGATTTCATTTGAAATCTGCATTCAGATATGGCATTCAGCTGCTGTTAAATGCAGTGGCGGAGCCACATAGGATTAAGGGTGGGCAATTAGCACCTCCCAAATTTGATAAAATTATACAATGGCCTTGAAAATTGTCAAGATTTTTAAGTTTGCACCATATTTGCACACCTTGAATTTCATAAAAATTCCCCTTTTAGTTGTATTTCTCACCCTTAATTTTAAGAAAAGTTATTTCTCTATATAGATTATCCCTTGAAGTTTTATATATTACCCCTTTATTCTACATTTACCCCCTAAAAAAAAGATTTGTATTAATTACCTCTAACAAATATTTTGTTCCTATTCCAAATTAAACATTAACAACACTCTAATGAGAAAAAAGGATTTGGCTTTTTAAATCAAAGTAAATAGTATGTTTCTTATATAAATCCAAAAGCATGATTTATGCTGAAGTTGACCGTTGCACCCCTTCACCACAGGGTCCTAGCTCTGCCACTGGTTAAATACCCATTAACAAGCATTAGTTAACCAATTTTCATCCAGTAAAGACAATGTGATGCAGTATTTAAACTTAAAAAGTAGCTGACTAGAACTCCAAAATGGTTTTATGATTGGAAGTTCATCAGTTCTGCCTGCTATGGATTGCTAGTGAGATTTATTGTATCTCAGAAGTCACTAGGCGGAATAATCAACAACGGTCACTGTTTCAAAAGCAGCAATTACATCTAAGGTTAACCTACAGGTAACGAATGTCACACATTTAAAACAAGTCAAGAAAATGAAGTACCTGGGCCAGCAAGATATGGGGTTCATTGATGAATTCAAAATGGGCTTCAAACTTTTGCCCTTCAACGTTCACAAATATATGTCTATCAGTTTCCTTTCTGACAAATATTTTCTCCGTCTTGTTTGTCTTCTCAAGTGTTGATTTTCCATTTTTGTTGTCCAATTTAGGCTTTGACATTTCTCCAGTATCATGCTCCATTTCAATAGCATGCTCATCATCAACATCCATGGTTTCCTTACCCTCTCTAATTTCACCCTCATCATTTGACTGACCATCTTTTCCTTGTTCATGGTCAGCAGTTGACTCATCCTCAGAGATGTCTTCATATTCCATCTCATCAGTAGCCTGCTGTTTCCTCTTATGCGCATCAGATCCAAGATCTTCAGCCATGTCATCATTGCCATTTCCACCATCATCATCATCATTTCCATCATCTCCCTCTTCATGAGATGTCACACCAGAAGCATCCTCATCCGTCTCACTTTCCTTGGAACATGTGTTTGACATTATATTTTTTATTCCACTAATCCTGGAAAGCAATGCCAAATGGTTTTGTATTGCATCCTCTAATTCCCTCAAGAATAAGTGTATAAGAGTTTCCTTGCAATCTTCTAACGAAACAAACTCATGGTGTTTAAAGGTCATCATAAGCTTATAAATTCTTCCAACCCCATAGTTGTGCACAGAAAGTGGCAGAAGATGTACTTCCATGCTCTCTATAATGTCCGCAACAGTGATCTTCTTGACTTTTGCCACAAGAGACTTGGCATCATCCCTGCAACATGGCATATTTCAAGGAATTATTCACTGGAAAGGAATAGAAACAGGGGCCATAGGCAAATAGGAGGAGGAAGCCTCACGTAAAATAATGAAAATATAGCTTCAGAGAAGTTTGACCACGTAGCACAAAAAGTTTACAAGCCAAAGATCACCAATATCAAACAATGTTCACCAACTAGGAAACAATAATAACACACATTTCCAGCCAACATGTCAGGCAAGGTGTTTGCCACAATTTATGTACCACATCCAATGTGCCTGGTCGAAAAACACTAAACCAACTCGTTCTTTTTGCTGTACACACATAACCCCCATATATAGTTACAAAAGCTTGTAACTATATAAATAGATTGTCTATATATCCAAAAAAACTGGGTATCCAAAATCTTCAGATATTTAGCGACCACCCTCCTCTGCATGGTTATTTTAATTGTGTTTGGAAAGCTCTGTAATTTCCTCTGTTTGTCTTACAACTGCTCAACCAAATACATACATTCCATTAGGATGGTGCCTTACGGACTATAAATATTGGAGGTTTGCGTGGATGGTAGCTTTAAAACCATGGTTAAGTTTTGAAAATGACTTAAACAATTTTGTGATGTATTATACTGCTTAGTCCATCCACCAAACTGAAAGAGAATTCTCACATCAAATTTATAGTAATTTTATGACAGCTTGCCCTGTTTTCTCGAGGTTAAAAGTATTACCACCTTCAACTAGTCAAAGCTCAGACTGCAACTTACATGGACTTAAATTGCAGAAAAGGACATGTCATGACAGGAGTCTTGATAACATGAGCAGCAGTCATCAAAATCTCCTGGAGACGTGGAATACCAAGGGTCACATTCATTTCTCCACGGCCGGCTAGATGGAAAGTGTTCAACCTGTAAAAAATATTTAACAAATCATTTAACACAGTTTATAGATTGCAGTAATCCATTGAATATCATATCAAGAAGTGCCTTGAATTTATGAATGATAGTTGTTTTTTCAACAGATGTGCCCATTTAAGCTTATATCATCATCTCAATATTCTAATTAGCAATTCAGACTACTTATAGCAATCTTTAATGCATGTCAACCATCACCAGTTCCTCAAGGTGATTTATACCAGCCATTCACTATGTACTTGTCAAACACATGGGAGAGACAATTTCTAGGTGAAAGGTGTATTGATCTTAAGCCTAATACTTGAGTCAGTGTAAACTTTATTGAACAATTTCTGCATTAGGAAGAGAAGCAAAGCAATCTGGACTAGCTCAAAAGGTTGTAATTCCATGTTGGTTTGGTTCCTCAACCAACTGTAAGCTGTAGATATGCACGGACAGAAGTAGCTGCTTGGGTTGCATATCTTAAATCATGCTCTTCACAAGTTCAGTATGCTAGGGGGAAAGTTCCCCTAGTTCTATAGGCTCTAAGCCTGGCAACCAAGTCAGTATTGAACCCTTTCTAAGCGTGTAGTCCATAGCAAGGTTTTACATACAGCATTAAAACAAAAGAAAATTTTCAAGTCTCCTCACCCAAAGCACTTGGATTTAAGATAACTTATACAGATCAAACTTGAAAACAATTAGTTTATAAGAACTTTATGAATCTTACGTCATCTGGGTTGATGGTTCACCAACAGATTGAGCAGCAATGACACCAACTGGTTCCCCTGGAGGAGCAAGACTTGATAGATATTTTTGCGCAATTAACGTCATAAAGTCCATGTGAGAATCAGTATTTACCCCTTTTAGAAAGCCTTCTGCTTTTCTTTTCAACTCATCTGGCAACTCAACAATATAAGCATTGAAGTCATGCTCATGTTCATATTTTTGATGGACGGGCACCTGATTCTGAACATGGTTAATGACAAAAATAATCATGTCATTTTTCACGTACTTTCAGGATAAAAAAACAATTAACAGATAGAGGATTTAGAATAAAATGTTCTTACAAGAGCCAGCGCTTTGAGGTTCTTGAGAAAGCTGGTCCGATGAACATCAACACCATCTTCCCCATAATAGAACTGAACAATGGATCCATCAGCATCACGGACGGTATAATCATAGGAAACTTTCAGACTCTCAAGATTCTTTATTAAGCACCTCTGGAGATATCCACTGCGAGAAGTTTTAACAGCAGTATCGACTAACCTGGGTGGAAAATAAGACAATAGGTACACGTGAGAAAGGCCTGACACTGGCATTTTCAATGAAAACTTGCATTTATATAATAATATAGATACAATAAACATAAGTTCTTGGAACTCAAAGGTATCAGAATTAAGATCACTGGCAGTCACATGCACCACAAACAGGATGAAGGTTCCCACATGCACCAAATCACTCTATAAGCACAAGACTCAGTTGTGGTCAGCACACTCGTCATACAGGACAAGAGGAGGAGAAACAATTACTGTATTTCTTTTTGAACTTCCTAATGATTAGGTTGATACATTTGATCACCCATTAGTGACTAGAAGGATGCAATGACATTGAAAAAGTGCAGAAGTAAACAACTTTTGGAAACAATGTACAAATTCATACAGTAATGGAACAAGAGGTTTTGGCTTCACAGTTAACAGACTAAATGGTCCACACGAACTAAGTGGAAACCCATCAGCATAAACTAGTATCAATGCTGTTCGAACAAATGGTTGATCGGTCTTACACATGCGGTATGCACAAAAGGAGATAATGTTTGATTTGTACCGAATCTGCAGTTGTTAGAGTACTAAGATTTCCACTATTCTTTTTTTACACCACAGTACCTTTAGTTCCAACTTCCAAATACTGTAGAAAATCTTAGAAATGTCATAAACACAAGACTTCATCCTAGAGATAATACTAGTCATAATTAGAAACAAAGGGGAAAAGAGGAATATGTACGTCCCGAAATAGTTCTAAACAAGACAATTAATTCTGACAAATAAAAGCAAAGGACACAGTGATTCATGATAAGCAATAGATCACAACCAACTAGGGTAAGATTGGACAGATAAGCAAAAGAATTTCATGCTTATGCAGTTACTGTAGTGCAGATTCCACTAAAGAGAGCATCAGGCATCAATACTTCTGCACATCCAAAAAGGTATCTTTTAATGCTTAATTAGCTGAAGTGAGAAATATGACAAAAGTCAGCTAATAGAGGATCTTGAAGTCCAAACCATGAATAATTGAAGTTAACCAGCTCAAAATCCGGTAGGTGTAGTCAAGTCAAGACTGTAACTCAAAATCAATCAATGACCTTTTACACAAACTGGACATCACATCATTATACATCCCATTCAACCACGACTCTTGTGAGACAGAAACCACATATGCCAGAATGTTGTTATTAGAAAAGCAAACCAGTGATACTGCACAAGTGGATGCCATATTGATTTACTACAACCAAGATGGAAAAAATACAAAAATAAGGGGCGCATTAAACAAAGGCAGAGACACAAGATGAATCTCAGTTTACTAATTTTAAATCTCTCCATGATTTTTGTAGAACATTATGCTATTCTTTGTTATTCAATCTGGACCACAAAAATATGCTGATAATGTGCTCAAAGTCTCAAATGGCTGATTTTTTTTCTTTTTTTTTTTTGGGTTTTTTGGGAAATTCAAAACTGAGAAAATTTTGCAGTCACTAAAAAAAACTAGTGCAATCCAAAATATATCAACTTCTACTACCACAAAATTTGGTATACCAATACTTTTGCAAGCAAAAAATAAATAACTGAAACTTTATTATGACTATGATGCATCAAAATTTCATTCCTAATGAAGAAACGTGATCATATTTGATGTCAAAAATGCCAACATACAGAACTATAAACCTCCGAACAGAAAGCCAGGTTACTCTCCAAATCCCAATTGTCAAGCACCAAACTTAGATTACCTTGAGATAACAAACAAAACATCCCAATACCTGATTTTGGAAAACATCAAAGTTTTAATAGGAAGATGATATGAAAAAGGTGTAATCAGATTCAAATAAACAAATTCTACACACCAAGATGTAATACTAAACAAAAGACAGAAGCACACAGAAATTATATAGTGACATATAAACCAAGTAAGAGAGAAGTCAAGAACTAAAAATAATGATACATTATCAGAACTCATACCAAATAAAACAGAAGTTACTCACTTACCCTTCACGACCAGCCATGCAGTGAAAGTAATATTCCTGTGGGCGAAGCCCAGAAAGAAAACGATCCGTGATGTAGCCCCCAGCCCTAGAAGTAAAATCCCATGGTGGAAAACATGGCAAAGTCTTTCCAGAAACCATTCGTGGAACCCTTTTACCTTCTAACTCTTGTTGCCCCAAGTATGAAGATATTTGCTGGAAATTGACCTATTGACATAAGAACCACTAAGCAATTCAGTCTATAGAACCACATTTAGACAAAAAATGTAAAATGACAGGGTTAAAATACTAGAAATATGGGTTTGATATTACATGAGTTTGACACAGTACCATTGCATAGAGTTGATATTATAGGGTTCTTCAGACATTAGCACAAATCACAAACAGATTTTCGGACTTGAAGGATGGTATACACTTCCCCTAATTTTGCAACAATCATGAACTATTCTACATGAATTTGGGCTATGCAGTATGTCTTCCTCTCATTCTTCTAAAGTTCCAAACCACAATATTTGTCTCTGTTATAAAAGAACAGATAATTCTATTGCTAACAAGAATCCTCCATCAGCCCAAGACCGTAATTAGAGATACAAGTTTTTGAAAAGCATATCCCGAATATCCCCTTTCTACAGCCAAGTGACAGAGAGAAGTATAGAAACTTTTCATATTTTAAGGGATCATTTTGTTTAGAACTGTGACTCCCAATAAACAGCTCCTTGTTACTCAACCAACCATTGCTCATAGAAGTAGAATTCTTTGGCTGCTCTAATGTCAAACGGATGTTGGATAGAAGCATAGATAATGCTATATATGTGGTCTCTAATACTAGGCAGCAGTTAGAATGAGAATTTTGACTTTTTACTGACAGATCTAGGCTGTAGCCACAAGCTCCAGTTTAGTTATACATTAACAGGCTTTTAGCTAGATAAGGTTGGGCAAAACCAAATATTTTTTTCACGGAAGAATAAGCTGTATAAAAGAGAAGCTAATCAAGAGATATAAGAGAAAGAAAACAGAGCTGCTAGCCTTGAATTTATCCAAGTCCATTACAGATCCTAAGCTTCCCGTGAACTAATGGAACCAAGACAATTTAGTTGACCCAAAACCATACTAGACACCCAGAAGTCACCGTGAACTAATGGAACCAAGACAATTTAGTTGACCCAAAACCATACTAGACACCCTAGTTGCATGGTCTAATAGCCAAGAGGTTCCAACCACAAACTAATTGCATCACAAAGGCCTCCTAGAGGCACCAAAAAAACATGGGATGTCTAGAAATATTCATATAAAGAAAAGAAAAAAAAAATGTAGCATTCCTCTACAGTGGATCACTTGACGTCTATCTTTGATGCTCATACTCATTTATACTGCTTTTACTTATAATAGACTCTCTCATCCACGGTTACAGCAATCACATAACAAGCAGCAAAAGTTAATTGTAAGTGTCAGCATATATTGGTTTCTACGTTAAACTCCACCAACTCACCGTGCTACCCTTAGCCCCACTTATTGTCATAAGAGAGATGCAGTTCTTTGGAAAAGGTTTTAACAATCCTTTAAGCAGCAATTCCTTGCTGATCTGTGAAGCCTTCTTAGTAAGTTTATTTTTCATCTTCATGTCTAATGATGCTGTAGCAGCTTCTCTGTCTCGGCAAATTACTTTCTCAATTTCCAATTGCAGTTCTAAAGGACCTGCCAACCATGGTTGTACATAACACAAGAATCATCAAAAAGAAACAGATGGAAGAAAACTCAGAATGTATAAATAACCAAAACACAAATGAAAAAACAGAACATGGAAAACTAAAATATTCTAAAAATCATGCTCCTACGATACCGCCAGCGCGGACAGAAACAATTGCAGTGCTTCCTTACTGACATAAAACACACATTTGCCCTGATTGAAACATCTCAGCCATTAGGAATGTCACGTAGAATAATTAATCAGTTTCCTAGATCAAAATTTCCATGCATCACCAACATTTAACTGACTTAAGAAAGAAGCTGTCTCATCTTTGTCATGTGTTTCAGAAAAAGACGGTGAGCTACTTTTGCAATGTAGCAACTTCAGCTAGGCCATCTTTAGCTTCTCTTTAACCCCTACTCCATGCATCCTTTTTTTCTTAATCTGACTTCATTAATGCACTACCCTGACCAGCAATCTATCAGCTCACTTCCTTTCTAACCAGCCACTCCCATCATCCGTTGTCTCATGAACTAATTTCATCCACGCATTAGCCCCAAAAACAATCTCCCAGATACCCCATGAATATTCTTCAAGGTGCTGTACCCTTCCATCTCTGTGTTAATATGTTCAAGAACTGGACAAGATGAATGAACTCATTGATGTGGTTCTATACAAGTAGTGGTTTGACAATAGTAATGTGGATTTTTAATTTTAACAGCTATTTCATTAGCACAAAAGGAAGAGATAGAACAAGAAGAAGCTGCAGTACAAGCAACAAATGAAGAAACCATGTCACCTAAGAAAGGCTAGGACTCCTTCAATACAAGTCAAGCAATTAAAAAACTTTCTTTTCTAACTGTCAGACACCCCTACATTAAAATCGACAAGATACAAACTGAACTCCATTTAGACCAACCAAAGTGTGTGTGAAATGGGCAAGATCGGAACTATAGAAAACTGCACAATGTACAAACCCATTACCAGATCTTACCTATTTGTCCACGTTTGAAGTTGGCAAATTCACAGTGAACGTCTTCACCAACATCTTCACCCTCTAGTTCCTCCTTCCTTTGCACATCAAAATGGGGCAATATTATAAGGTCCTCTACCCCACATGTGAAGCCATGCATCTAAAACACATAAATTCCACACAAAAATCATATACTTCCAGTGTGCTCTCAGTGTAAATACAGTCATCCAGAAAAGTGAGAAATACATGAACCAGAAAAGGCCACCTGTAAAAACATCGTAAATAGTCGACTGAGAGCAGAAAGTAAAAGGCCTGCAGTGTTTGCCCCATAGAGCTCCTGTACACTATGCACAAGACCAAATTGGCCAAACTGTGCCTTATCTATAACACCACGAACAAGCTCATTTTTCCAAACTAATAAACAATTATCAGCTTTCTTCTCATCATTTTCCTTATTGTCATTTTCACTCTGTTGAACTTCATAGGTCTCAATCGGAAAATATTGCTTCGGAATTTTCATCTCTTTTTCAATAGAACAAGGCGCACACCCCTTTGTCAATTGGTTTAGTAGTGCAGTGATAACCTACACACAACAAACATTGGTTATAATAAACGAAAAGAACAGATTCCCATGGCATACCAGGACAGGCCATTACACTACACAGGTAGATTCCAGAACCCTGGCGACTTTGGCCTGTCTTTCATTTAGTCTCGCCATGTATGTATATATCATGTTGTATAAAGAAAGAATTTGCTTGTATATAACTTATCTAACCTGCTTCCCTGTCCACAGTGGCTTTGGTTTCAATACAGCCGGCAAGATAGGCTGGATAACACCTTCAGAATCTACAATGGAAATTTTTCCAGAATAATTGCTAGAAGTCCAACTACTCCCTGTTGTAAAGACACCAGAACCATAAAGAAGTTGATTGAATTCATCATAAGTCAAAAAAGTATCCTTCATTGTTAAAAGCACGGCACTTCCAATATGATCCTGCATAAACAAAATCACAAGATAGATGTTCAACATTAATGGAAAAGCAGATTAACTGAAAAATAAAAACCGGTTTTACAATTTTCCCGCATTAAATTCCATAGATTCACATTCACATAGATGCAGAAACCTGAATCAAGCCTCTGACAGTATCTCCCCTGGTTGGAACTATATACTGTTCGTTGGCATTCACAATGTTATAAGCTTCAGCACGAGAAATTTCATCTTGAGGAAAATGAACATTCATTTCGTCTCCATCAAAATCAGCATTGTATGAACTGAAGACCCATGCAATCATATGTCAGTCCACTGAAATAAATCTTGAAACATAAAAAAGCTAACATTACTGAAAGCACCAAGTGGGACCAACCTGCAATTTGCATAATGCATGCGAAGAGTTTTTTCCCCTTTCAACACACGAACTACATGAGCCATTATACTTGGCTTGTGAAGAGTAGGCTGCCATAGAAATATCAATCATGATAAACAGAATCTTGACAGAAAGCTCAGAGACAACATTAACAAGTGAACCCAGATGCTAGCATAACCCTTCTACTACTTGATAGATCATTTTCTTGACTAACAAAATACTGGAGAGTTGAAAAGAATTGACCTATAATGAAGAAACACACCTCTATGAAGGAAGAGTGGTTTGAGAGAATTTGAAGTCAAGGTATTGCCATATTGGGACGCCAAAAGTAGAAAAGTAGAAAGTTGCCAGTCCTCAAAGGGTTAAAGTAGATTCTACCAAAGTCCTTTAGCCTTGAAAACAAACAGCTCAGACAAAGTAGCCACTCACTGGATCAAAATTACCCATGCTAACCCGTAAAGCATCGTAAAGCTTTCCTCACATTCAGTCCAGTGTAACAAGAATATTCTATAACTATACCAATTCAAAAAATCAAATTTCTAGCAGTTTAAGCTCCAATAGGTTTCCACACCATACACTACCCAGTTCATTAAGCTGATATTAGAGTGAGTCATTTCCAAAAAATGTGAATAATAAGCAGCATATGGGAGAGACCTCTAAGATCCTATAGCACCTTGTAAAACAGAAAAGGTTTGGTTAGAACTACTAGTTCACCTAATTAGTCCCAGCTGATTTAAAAACAAAACATATGTGATGTGTATGTAATAATAATCCGATGAAAGAGGGAAAGAAGATGAAACTACTGAGATACAGCTACATCCCCCGCACATGGAGATTGGCTTTCAGAAGAGGTATGCAAGGCAGTTTTAACCCTTTTTGATTCATGAATAAAGTGTTCCAAATAAGAATTTATCACATGTAAACTAAAGAGAGTTTCAATGCATTGGTGCCAATGGTCATTCAGTTGCACCACAAGAAGGCTAGATACCTATCCAATAATTTACTGGTGAATGCATTGGTCATCAGTAGAGGAGATAGGACAAAGACTAAGAATGCCAGTAAACCCTGCCCAACCACCTCCCCTTCAACCTAATGAAATCCATAATCTAGGATACAACATAATACACAAATAACACAATACAGAAAATATAATGAAACATACCTGTCGATTGACAAGTACAATATCTCCATCTTGTAGATGGCGATAGACAACTTTCCCCTCAAATTCATGCTCAGTATTCTTCCCCAGCTGCGTTACCACTCCTCTAGAAGAAGGCAACTTTCTAGATATTGCTATGCGCATTTTTTTGCTTGATGGAAGTTTTACAGTAGACACTTTATCTGAATAGGATATAGCTCCAGGATGAATTTCTGGACCATTAACTATGGCATCTCTTAATTTGCCAACATTCCAAGGAGTCACTCTCTGCAGCCACATTAAGCAAACCCCCTCAGCTATTGAAGAAAAGGAACTATTGATAAAGAATCAAAGATCAGATATATATATGTGTGTGTGTGTGTGTATAAATATATATGTGTGTGTATACACACACACACATGTATGTATGTATATATATATGCATATATACATTATCATCTTTTCGCTCTCATTGGTTCAAACACATGACAATCAACAAGCCCTTGAACCAAAATCAATGACAAAAAAAAAAAAAATCTGATCAACAAGAGATGCAACATCCTTTGCTACAATTTGAGAATTACTCCTAAACTATTAATTATGTTTGTCTCTGTGGTGGGGCGGTGGGGGCTTTCTCCTCCTATGGACAGCAAAAAGCATCATTCAACTCATATTTGCAGCATTTAACTTCTCCCTTAAAACTCCATAGACAACTCACAATATCTCACCATGTAATCATAAAAAGCATCAGTCAAAACAAGCAAAAAGGAACCCAATTTATTTTTCAAAGAAACCAAGTGTTATTTTTTCAAAATAATCCCAACGCACAAGTCAAAACAAGAAAAAAGGAACCAATTTAGGGTGGTCCAGATGGCCATCAACAAGGAATAGCCATGTCAGATGCACAACTAGAACAAGATATAAAAGATCATTTGGTGCTTCTAATAAGATAGAAACATGTTAGAAGTTTCTGCTCAGAAAACATTCATTACTCAGAGATCAATTGCCAGGATTATGCTTATTCTTCATTTAAATCATCTTATGGTGCTCGATCATTCAACACAGTATGTTAAGTTAGAAACTCACACCCAGAGCATCTAAAGGTGGGAAGAGAGTACTTCATCCAAACATATACAAGATATGATATTAAACAATATCTAGTTTCTCAAGAGTGTATGTCCTCATTGCATGTATTAAGGTTATCACAAAGAAGGTAATGATATAGTCTTAATGCACCCACTTGTTTAAAAAGCAAAATAGAATGTCACTTTTATACCACTGAAGATCTACCATACCTCAGGATAAGTTAACCTCAAAGCAAAATAAGGAGGAACCCCAATTTCATTGACTGCCAGATAAGGATCTGGAGATATAACAGACCGACAAGCAAAATTCACCCTCTTTCCCATCATTTTTTGGCGAAAAATACCCTCCTTCTTTTCCAACAACTGACAAATTCCTACAGGCCCAGCTTTTTGACTTTGACCTGCTATTATAGTAGGATGGACAAAGTTAGCAGCATATGCAACAACAAAATCAAACTCTCAGGAAAAAAAAAATTCAAAGAAAATAGACAAAGATCTAGTTGCCCAGAAGTACCAAAATCACATGATTAATTTGCATCAACATACCAATCTTTACACAAAGCAAGAGTTACTAGACAAAAGCATCTGTAGACTTTTGAAATGCAGGAATCCATCTCTATAAATGTTAAAGAACAGAACTTGATGCAAAGAAGGACTCGTATGATCACCAATGATATTGGCTCGAGAAAGAATTGGAAAACAAATTGCATATATGAAGCAATTACCTTAAAAAGCTTCTAAGAGACATCTGAGTAAAATTCTTACATGCTAAAGTTGAGTGTACCTTCAGACTGACTTGATGCAGTCAGTATGGATAAAATTTGTTTCATACATTTTTCATAGCTAACTTAAATCATGAATAGCTTTTCACCCTGTACAAAATATTTGTCTCCATCATGTCACTATTTGATGTGTTGGCCAAAGTTAAAATTCACTGCAGCAGACTAACAATAAATAAGGGGAAGCAACACCACTTCACTTTTAAAGTAGTCGAAATTTCATTCCCTGTTTTTTGTGATTGATCTCTTAATAAACTATCTCAAAAATGATGGTGCCAAGCTGAGACTGCCACATTCTAATTCCCAAAAATTCCCAAACTAGCAGGTGCTAATTGAACTCAAAAATCTTTGAGGAAGACTGAGGCCAAGCTGCCAAGGCCACCACCACCTTAAGAACCTGTATTTTGAAAATCAAGCTAGAAAGCCTTATAGAAGGTGTCTACCAAAGCCTGCATTGGCAACATGTAGGGTATTGCTATTTTACTTTATGCACATCTTATTAACATATAGGATGAAGTGCAATTAAGCTCATTAAAGTTAATAGTAACTGCAAAGCAATATACTATATTGGATTAGAGGGCCTAATGAAACACCAGACCAACAAATCAATCCAATATGCATACTAGACAAAAAGCATGGATTACAGCCAATTATAACCAAATTTAGCACATTTGTGCCAATATTCTGTATCTGGAAAAAAACACTCAGCAAGAACTTTGCCATCCAAGTTCAGTTAATAGCAGACGTATACACCCATTAAAAGAAACACATTAGGCAGCCTGAAGTTATTTTAGCTTTAAAATAAAAAACACACAAATACACACAAACAAAGCTGAGCAACTGGAAGGCTATGTCAAGCAACTGATGTTTCCAAGAAATGATAAATCGAAGTGGTCTCAAGCCTGCATACCTAGACAGGTTCCTTCTGTTCTTTTTCTTCAAAATCAAGGCCCAAAAGAATAAGGAGCAACCTTATAACGCACCTAACAATCACTCCTAAATCGAACAAGTATCGGAACCTCACCAACAGAGCGTCTTATCACTATGCTCCCCTTGCTTAGCAAGTATAGTTGACTGAGGATATAGAATTCTTTAAAGGAAGAAAACTAGTCATATCCTCTGCTTATTGATTTTGAGATGTCCAAAAATTGACAACATCCTGCAAGTGACCAACTATCACTCCAAATAACAAATTCTTCTATTTAATATATTGATTGCAACATTGTGTCTTAACCAGCTTTTTTCCAGTCCACGTCATGCATAATAAGCCATTCTACTTTAGAAACGACAAATAACATAAATCTCCACTTCATCAGAAATCGTAGCAAAGGCCAAAAAGTTCATAAACTGACTATAAGATGAATGACATTATCAAGAATGAAATATCACCTGTAGTTGTTTTGCTATCATATAAAACATTAATAGATTGCTGAAGATCCATCCAACGATTGACAATCCTGTAGCGCTCAGCATCATTAATGTAAGCATTGCCTAGAGCTATATTCAATTGCAACACCTTGCTTAACAAATAAGTATGAGGATGCTCCACTACCTGAACAGAAAATTAAACTTCAAACTCTAGGAACTTTATTCATTTAACCTGTCACAAAAGTAATCAAGAAAAAAAGTTGTACAAGTTGAATAAACATGTAAACATACTTACTGCATCACCAGTTCTGGCCACAGGACGAAATTTGATTGGTGGAACCAGAATGCAATCCAAAAAAAACATTGAATGACCTGCGACTCTGGCAGCCGAACTATGTTGCTCCTGCTGAAGGTCGCAGATAAAAGAGCAGAGGGGAGCCTCATTTTCCCACAGGCATTTCACTACATCTCTAACCTGTCAAATGGGGAAGGCCATTAGAAGTGAGAGTCCAGTTGTGAGAAGGGTACAAAGCTGTATGGATAAAAGGTATTGTTCCTAAATATATTCAACATTTTCGCTGCTAGATCAACAAAGGCTTCGTACTCTAGATAGATTAAGGCAATAAGAACGGTAACATTGAATATTGAATAAAGGCTACAGATTAGTGGAATGAAAATTTCATGAAGCATTCGGACTTCTGCCTCTGGAGGAAGATCCAGATATTATGCCTGTTATATAAGGCGTCATGCTGCTTAGGTCAAGAGGAACTGAATTAGCTAGGTGAGCATAACACTCCAAGCTCCTTTGCCTGTAGAGTAAGGAGGCCGGCTCTGGCAACAACTGTGCATGAAATCAGGAGCAGGAACTAATACAACATTCAATTGAGTTGCTTTTTCTTTCCAAAATATTGTGCAAAGGATTGTATGCTGTCCTGTAGCTGGTTGGAAAGTGATCAGGAGAACTCTGATTTTGCAATGGAGTTGGCTTTCCTCACAAGTTTTTTAACTTGGGCTCTCTCAATCTGTTTCTTGTCAGAGTAGTTTGCAAATAGATAGCTAATCTAGTTTTTATTTTTCTCCGAGTTGTATACATAGTTTAAAAAGACAGTTGTTAAGCATCACGGTTTACCAATAAAATGTACAATTTTGTTTTGAAAGAGAAAAAAAAATAATGAAGATGGTAAGGTTTAACAATAGAAGATGTCAAAGATATAAAGATACAAGCTAGCAAGTTCTTACAAATCTTAAACCTCAACTCAAAACCACTGTTCAAAGAAATCATACCTCAGATGGTAAAATATACCCTGAAAAGGCTTCCTTCTGCTTCTTAAACTCCTCAGCCACTTTTCCAAGTTGATTTGGAGATTTTTTTGCCACAGGAGTATCTATTCCATCAGAGACAGTAGATGACACAGTTTTGGCTGTTTGGGAATCATCCTTCCAAGAAGAGTCATTAACATTTACAACCTCAGAAGAAGATCTTTCCTCAGGTCCACCAGAAAATCCATCTAGTCTCCGGTCTCTCATTATGTTTGCACGGATTACAGCATTTGAAACATCCTAACATATCAATACCAAGAAAATTCAATCACAAAGACTACCGAAGTTGCAATAGTTTGAGTTACTAAACCATAAGAACCACAATTAAAGGGAACCCCCCCCAAAAAAAAAGCAAAAAAAAACACAAGGGAGGGTTGGGCCAACCACCACTTAAAAAAGAAAAAGGAAGATGCAGACATTTGCATCAAAAGACCAGAAAAGGAGAAACTATAACCAAATTATAGTTTGGCAATATATTATGCAGGCATAAATTGCTGTCTTCTTTACATGAAAGAAGACCAGCAAAATCATATTTTAATGACTTATATAACCATAAACTTTACAATGCCTTCAGAAACTGCAGTTCTGCAGTACCATAGTAATCCATAAGGAAGTAGCTTGAAGCATTTTCTGTGGAAAATAAGTAAAACTAAACAGGCAGAAACATTTTCTGATCGGATATACAAGTTAACTTAATCATTCATATTTTTCTAAAACTAAGGGTGCATTTGATAAAATTGAAGTCTAAAAACTGAAATCTGAAATCTGAAATATGAAATCTGAATCTATTAAGTGATTGAATTGTTTGGTACTAACTCTAATATATTTGAATGTATATCACATTAAGTGATAAGTGAATAGCTTATCACTTAATTTTGGGAGCAAGTTTTGCCTAGAAAATTTAGTGCCACTTTATTAATTTAGATGTTCTATTTTGGGTTATTTAACAGTCAGAACATGTTAAGACCTAAATCCATTAAGTTTAAGTACTGAATTGGGTTATCAAACGAGGCCTAAGTCATCAACTTGAATAAACACTACAAACATCTGAAAACTAGATTCTCTTAGTTCCCAACTCCTAATCCTTTTCAGCAAAACATGAAGGTATAACCGTGTCAAACGTCTCATTTCAAATTTCCTGAAAAGGTACTTTCCTTCTCAGATCATGAGATTTGAAGAGGCTAATAATCCAAGGCTTCAAAGGTTACTACCATCTTACAAGAGCAACATACTTCACGGCACATGAAACTGTCTTTCTAAATCTACAGCCATGCACGGCATTTTTCTACCCTCCTCCTCATCCATGTAAATTAAAAAGCCTGTAACTATATCTCCCAGCCACAACTTTTTAGGGAGAAATTTATACAAGAGTTCCAAAGCCAAAAATGGCCAAGAACCATTTATTGAAAATATTCTAGTTCTCTAGTCCCTGGACTTCGCCAAATGCCGTATTTCTTAACCCAAGACCAAATAGTCAATATGCAGTGGCAGCCACCATATATCATGGCTAACAACAAATAGTCTACGAAATAAGCATCAGAAAATGATTGGTCATTGAGGAACATATCTACCCTTTACTGAAGCATCAATGGATGTAGTTGCACATACCATGTGAAACCATCCGAAGGTTGGTTTCTTGATCTTTGGATTTTTAGCCCGGCATCTACTACACTTGGAAAATTTTGGCTTCAGAAACATATTTAGAACAGACATAGCTTCAGTAAACTGAAAAGAATCCCAAGAAGGCTGTTTAATATGCTCTGATTGATCTTCTGCACCATGATAGACATTACCACAAGATACATGGCTCCCTTCACTATCCTCTGAGTTCACCAAGTCAGCTGAAGAGGCTGCAT
The DNA here is from genome assembly GCA_013103745.1 of Gardenia jasminoides. NCBI lineage: Eukaryota > Viridiplantae > Streptophyta > Magnoliopsida > Gentianales > Rubiaceae > Gardenia > Gardenia jasminoides. The sequence goes on from CM023098.1 coordinate 2,963,807, forward strand.
CCAACCTTTTTGCCCCAATGACATCACCCTTTGCAATTCGTTCCAATTGAAATACGCATTTGTCCACCTAATAGACAAAATGCACATATGATGAGCAAAAATCATCAGTAAGGTGGCAAATTAAAAAAATCTAAACAAAGTAAACCATGAAGGATAAAATGAATATAAAAGGTGATTGAGTATTTACACCGGCAGGTCACCAATATGTTAACCATGTCAATTGACATACCTCTTCCCTACTTGCTCGAAAATGAAAGCAATAGAAGCAGGTTCTTTGCAGTAGGTTGTACAGCATATTAAAAAGTAATGGATTGTAGGCTGGTGAAATGAGCTCAATGTGACCACAATGACCAGTGCAGTGGAATGACCGCTGACCGCAAGATTTGCAGCTGCAAAGTTAGAACACACTTCAATACCTCGATATTTTCATAAGAGTGCTGCTATAAAACAAAAACCAACTCAATTTACCAATTGTAAGTATATACCAACTCAATCACTTTATGACAAGCTCTGAAAACAACAAGCATAAAGCTATAACAAAAAATAAACACACGCAGATAAAAGCATCCACTTGTTGAGGTTTGCTTTTAATAATCCTCTCTTGATAATGCAATTCATATACCCGTTGAATTACTGAACTTCAAAATGGTTATTTTAGAAATAATTGAATCTCTCCACTTTTTCACCCAAGCATTAGAAATCATATCCTCTTCCTGCTTTAATGCGTTCCATTCAACAAACATTGTGTGCACAATCAACATCCCTTGGCACCAAGAAATAGGATACCTCATTTTAATCCAGAAATAACAAGTTGGAGGAATCACAGAAATTTTATGCACATCAAGATTAACCACCCATTTGGTTAGAGGGTTTTGCCTCCTCAATGGGAATCAAGAGGTAATGATATCCATACTTAATGTTTGGTTCACCTCTATGCGAGTGGTCATTACCCACTTCCAATCCGACAGATCGATTGAAGAGTAAATTGGGCACTATCATCCTCATTCCTTATCTGGCCCACCATAAAAGAATAAAATAAACCAACTTAAACAATATATGTGTGTGTGTGTGTGTGTGTGTGAAGGGGGAGAAAACCATTGTTCTTCTCCTCTTCTCCCTCAAAATATTCATCTGCTCAATTACCTCTCCTCTTCGTTATCAAACTTTTCTAGATTCTTGCTTTGGAGGTTGACAGAATATCTCGCAAGGAAGATATTGAGACGAGAGACATGCAAGGCAGCAAAGATTTGTTTATAGGGTGAGAGGTTTTGTGGATGGTATTCAAGAAAAGTTGATAGGATTAAATCATGAAGGAAGTGAGAAAAAGAACCATGGAAGATGGAGGAGAGAAAGAAGTTTGACTTTATAACTATTATGGCATGAAGATGTTATTTTGATTCTTATTTAGTCTAATAATAATTGATTAATTTTTGAGGGTTTTAATGCTTGAGAGACATGGGAGACCATCCAGAACATGTTAGTAGCAGCAGATGCCATGGATTGCTGCCATACTAGGTGATGGAAAGTTTCAGACTTTCTAGATAGCAGCAATGGGAATACGAGGAAGGAGGGAAAATTTTAAAAAGAAAAGGGAAAGGAAGAACAAAAAAAAAGAGATTTTGACAAGAAATTCTTTGGGTAACAGTGACTGCAGTACCAACTGTTGGTAAATTAGAGTTCTATAGTCAAACTCAGCATAGGTAAAATAGCTCCAGTAAAACTTCATGTAAATTAAAAACATTATCATAAAATTAAAGTAAAGCCACAGATCCAGAAACAATGTGCCACTAAGAAGTAGTACTAGGTCCACATTTAAGACCCCTTTTACTCCCATTCATTTCTATCTCGATAAACAAACCATTAATCAAGATAAGGATTAGCAAGTCTTACATCGGACTATCTACTTTCTTCAATCATAACCAACTAAATGGCAACCAATAAAACATTCTTCTGTATACTAAATTTCACAGAAAAAGATACAAAAGAGTGTTGCTTCAACCTCACACTAGCTAGAGACCAAAAAAGAAGGTTCTTTGGATACTTACGGAGACTGTTCATCAAAAGGGCCCATGGCTGGATCATATAGCCCACCCGGCGTTGGCCTTCCCACGCTGTCAAGCAAGACAGGATTTGTAATCTTTACAGCGCTATGCTTCCTGACCTCCTCAGCAGTCATAAACTTAAATAGAACCTTCTCCACTGCCACCGATGCACCGCCCTATTACAACGAAAACCCAACACAATAGATGCTTTAAGTTTACTTCAAACAAGCAGAAGCAAATAGTTTGTTCCAGCTTTAGACTTCATTACTTCAACCAAAAATGAGATTTTTTTTCCCCTTCGTTGTGTTATGATACCCGAATATGACTGACTATGACTGCAAAGGACTACATTTTAAGATACTTCAGAAGCATTACTTGTAGAAAACCACTCAGAACCCAAAAGTTAATTCCCCATCAGAAAAAAAATAACAAGTTTCAATTTGGAATCCAATAAAAACCTCAAGAATTAAGACCCCAGAAGCCAAAACACATTTTAGGCCAAAAACGAACAACCATGAAAATTTAAAAAAAAAAAGAGGAAACCATCATTCATGAACACTGCCCCAAGAACCCCATATAATCATATCTAAGAAAATTGTTCAAATTTACTTGTAACTTCAAGAAAATTTAAAAAACAAAAAGGGAAGAGCTTTTACACTCCTATTCAAGAAAAATAGCCAGCTAGAAGCTTAAAATTTAAGAAATATTCGTGAGACATGGTAATCAAGGAGATAAAATTAGGTACCTCAGTAGTTTGAGCCATCCTCAATCTCCTCCAACCTCGTACAGATTCAAAATACAAGAATAAACGAATGAATTAATAGAAGGGAGATATGGAGAGGGGCTTTTGGGCAGAGGAGCTCAGGAGTTTCAGCTGCAGCAGCAGGACTATTTATGTATATATTTATATGTATGTAAGAAAGAACGGAAGCAGGCGAAGGGTTTAAGCGGGTTGGTTTTAGGCGTGAAAGAGGGAATTGCCATGAGAGGGTGAGTGATGTGAGAATTTGGAAGGAAGGGCCGAGACACCCTAGAATTTTCAGAAATAACCCTGACATTTTATATTGTTATCCACAGACCCTGAATATTTGAAAATTACGGTGTACCCTATGTAGCGTATTATGACAGTGAGTTCCTAACTATTGTGCAATAAACATGGGGTTCCGTTTGGATTAGTTATTTTTGGTGTTCTTTTTCAAAAATACTACTATAGCATTTGGGATGTAAAAAATAATTATTGTAACTATCTTTGAAGTATTTTTAAGAGTGTTTTTGAGAAATTTTTGGTGGTATTTTTAAAATTAAAAATTTATTTGGGGTTTTTGGGGCATTTTTGAAATTAAAATTTTATTTTGGGTAATTTCTTGGGAGATTTTAAAATAAAAATTATTTGGGATAATTTTTTAGGGTATTTTTAAAATTAAAATTTATTTGAGTTAATTTTTTGAGGCATTTTTAAACATGTTATTGATATTTAGTATATTAAACTTACTCGATAATTTTGATAAACAATGTAACAAGTTAAAGCATCTTTGATGTCATGTCAAGAAACGATTTAATTTGGAATGTTTGGATTATAAATACTTTACACAATCAAGAAATTATCTATATGATATGAGTATTTTATTTATTTCTTTTTACTTTTAATAATATATCAAAATTATGGTCTAACATTAATATTGAGGAAAAGTATTAAATTTTAAAATATAAGACTAATTTTCAAGTAATACACAAATATATTGCAATTAATGTTGAATCACTTTATCTAAATTGTGCCCTTGAAAATTTTTTTGTTCCTATTTTATTTTTCATTAGACATAATAGAATGATTAATAGTTGCAATATCTAGATAGTTAAAACTATGTGCTTCATAAGTACAAGAAGTTCTGCCATATACAAATAACTAATATTAATTATTCAATCATTAAGACATATATTGAATATGCTTTCTGTTAGATATCATACGTTAGTGACTCTTAGCGGAAAAAAACTGCACAACTAAAGTTACGTCAAGAACTATTGCGTTAACTAAGTTGCATTTATCGTTGATCTAATTCGAAATTAGGTTAATTTTGAGTTCTTAATACAGAAATAAATCTTACAATTTTTAAATTACTATTTAAATGAAATGAATCTTTTGACATTTTAAAGTTGTTGTATTCTTGTGATATGCCCTAGCTAAAGCTCTTATTACAAAATAAAATATTAAAAACTTGTCCATTCCAGTCAAACTCTATATGGTTATGTACTTACTTTTAAAATGAAATTAATTTTTCCTACACTGATAGTGTATAATATCATTGGATGAATGACAACTATGCAAAATTTGAATTTGAAATCCAACTTTCACACATGTCATGAATCCAATGGTGATAGTATGTACACTATTAATATAAGAAATATTTACTCTTTAAAATGATAAAATCACAGCCTCTACATATATAGAAATAGGTGCATAAGGTTCAAGTAAGAAAAATAAGTTTAACTAGAATTATCGACTATAGTATAATGCATCATTTAATCTTAACAATTGGAACTCATGCAAGTTCGTAGGTTCAAATAGTTTAGGTGTAGCCTAGAGAATGTAGAGCTTGTTTGGCACCCGAAGTTTTTTGCAAGTTTGTAGTTTTTCCCTACTTTAGCTACATGAACCTCAAAAAACTTCTAAAATTTTTAACATACACACCTAAAAAATTACACAAAAAACTTCTTCATTCCTTTCAAAAACACACACCAAAACACTTACCACCGGCACTGGCCATCACTCCCGACACCGGCTATCACCTCCAGCGCCGGCGCTGGCTCCGACGACTCTTTTTTTTCTTTCTTTCTTTCTTCTTCTTCTTCTTTCTCCCCTCCCCCTCTCCAGCACCGGTGACTCTTTTTCTTTCTCCCCTCCCTCTCTCTCTCCTGCCACTCCCTCCCAGGGTGGTTGGGAGAGAGATGGAGGGAGAAAGGAAAAAAGAAGGAAGAATAGGTCAACGATGGGGAGGGAGAGAGAGGAGAGGGAGGGAAGGAAGAAAGGGAAAAAAAAAGAAGGAGGGAAGAAGAAGGAAGAAAGAAAAAGAAAAGGAAAAGGAAAAGGAAAAAAAAGAAAAAAACAAAAAATTTATCAAAAAGTTTTTACACATCCAACAAATTTTCCCACTACTTCTACAGTAAACTACAGTAGAGTTTTAAACTTAAGACCAAAAAACTCACCTACCAAACAGGCCAATAGTTCTAAATCTATATTACTGGTCTTTTTGGTTTACTTTACTAGCCCATGTGAACACTTCATAATGTTGGTATTGGTATGAAGTATACATTGACATAGTTGATTTAACTTGGGGCACTTTTGCTCTCTGATGGTATGTTGCTCTATAAATCTATTTGTTTTTTGTTTAAATAATGGAGTACAAAAATATAATTTAGTAGATGTTGTAATGTTTTATGTCTCCAAAAATCAAATAAGTTTTCTAAATTTTAGTTTAACAACAATATATTAAATGATTATCATTGATTGTATACTAAACGATTTTATTGTATATTATCTTTTATACACTAGAATATTTGCATACACACATACCTATACGCAAGTCTTTGGACATGCTTCCATATGCTAGTTTTAAATAATTGAAAAATCACTTTTATTTGATACCTGTATCAAAATTGAGTAATGTATCCTTGAATATAGCCTTGATTTGACCTTCTTCTCTATTATCAAGTTTTTCAATTTTCTATAATTAAAGCATTATTAGCATCCTTAATATACGAGAATAGGAATCAAATATAACTATAGTACTCAATCATCCTTTATATCTTTAGGAGATTGCTTGATTATTTAGGTGCACAGGAATCTTTTTGCTATGGAACCATAACGAAGGTACTTACAGTTCTTTTGCTATTGTAATGGTAGATATATGGGATAGATTTGCCCTCATGAATCTACATTACTCTTTAATTGATAATTATTCTATAGGAAGTTTAATTCGCTTATTAGCATAAATTGTTCTACTCCATTTGAATTTGCGGAGTGCCTTTACTGGTTCTCTCATAAAAATATTAGTGATTTTTTGAATTTGTTTATTGTATCATCTTGGTTAGACTCGACCTAACTTATCATACAATACTTTAATGATGACTGTCTAGTAATCTTGCCATCTTAGCAATTTGAAAAGACCAATATGTTATAACCTTTTTCTTTTGTGCTTTACAAAAATTGAATTTAGTTCTTTTCTTAACAGTTGTAATATACAAATAATATAGTCCAATTTTTGAAGTATTTTTGTTTTTGACAATTACTCAGGCAGTAAAAGCAAAAAGTTTTTAGAAGATTATTTTATTCATATTGACTTTTTATTATTTCTTCAGATAGAATTGATGTCTAAATACATGAATTACCTTGTATATATTTGTAAAATTGCCAAGTTATAGGTTTTTTTCACTACTGTATTATTGTATATGTGTATTATTATAGTCTTTTATTCCATTGATATTATAATTTCACTAGCTAAATTATGGCTTAATGGATGACAAGAATCAAAATATTAGATAATCAAAGATTTTTTATCACTTATGATTTAAAGATAGCTTTATCACTATCTTTTTTGGTTAGCCTTACAAATAAAGAGCTTGTCAAGATTATGCATGCAAATGTTGTATGCATGATATAGTTCTTATGCACATTATCAACTTCAGATTCAAGTTTGTTTAGCATATGCATGTACATGCTATAGGATTTTAAAAAAATCAATAATTGAAGTTGTATTAGTAATTTCTTAATCTATTTTGTTGCATATTTTTTACAGGAATCATGAAAGCTATCTATTTATGTGTAGTTGTTACTATATTCTTTATTAGTAGATATCTATTTTGTGATAACTTAATATACTCATATAATATAGTTGTGTACGTATATTAGTACTCTACCTAAATTTGCATCATGATAGGAAAGTTTTGATTAAAACTTATCCTAATTTAGCATTTGTTTAACCTAAACCATTATTTTCATTCGAAAATTGAAATTATACGGGAAATGTAATAATAAGGATACTAGAGGCATTTTCTGCTTTAGTCTTGATGGTGGTTAATATTAGTGATTTGGGTTTTGAAAGTTTAGATAAGATGTATAATTTTCTTTACCTATCAAGCCCGTACCTGAATTCTATCTAGACATAGATAAGTCTTCCAAGTATTGTTTCTATTGGTTATCCTGATGACAAAGCATAGGCAATTGCAAATAAATATTTTTCAAGAAATCTAGATCAAATATTTTTAAAAACTATGTAGAAAGTGTTCGTAGTGTAATAATCATTCTTTCTACAAGTTAATTAAACCTCAATAAATAATAAACACACAAAAATGCATTAATCCACAATTTTATTATAGTGCATTATTATAAATGTTTTGCATACATGGATATTATTCAGTTTACTTGCCTAATATAAACAGAAAAAGCAAACCTTGCATGCAGTGTTAAGGTAAATAACTTATAATAAATATATTATGATCCTAAGGGGCAATAGATTTTGGTGGTTCCTATTTGAGTTGCACATGCAATTTAAAATCTCATGTGATCCTCACATGCCAAAAAAAAAAAAAAATCATTGAAAAGGTAACGAGTCGTGGTATGATTATTGGTTTGTTATAAGCAAATGCATAGAGAAAATTGAAGAACCGGCATTTAATAGGTTGAAATAGATAAACTATGACCATGAGAACTTAAACAAACATTAATCGGAGATATGCTCGTTCTTCATTCACTTTGTCTTATTAAGTCGATTTCATCTCACAATCAATCAGGAGATTAATGTACTAATGTTGTCTAGAGTTTAATTTGACTTTTACTGGTAATTACGAAATGCAAATAGGTGTTCAATTCGTTGTCTTTATATTTTTCATACTCTTCTTCTTTATGAAAATAATGCATAGTTCACTATGAATTATTCTTTGATTGTTGTCTTTATTCAAAGTGAAATAGAGTTGGATGTTGTATATCTCTAACTTTTGCAGCATATTTAGGAATAATGGAGAGGTATTTAGATATATGTAATCTTAGTGTTAGCAAATGACATTTAGTTTTGAATATCATAATAGCAACTTCTTTCCAGTGTTTTCTTGTTGTCTTGTTTTCCATACATGTTTTCATTGATACTACTTTTTTCGTGATTCTCTAGTTTTCTATAATTTTCATTTTTAAGTTATATTTCTAGACCAGTTTTGATCTTTCTTATATATATTTAGAGCAGCTTCCCATATTTTGCCTCTCTAAACTACTTTTATATGTAATTGGGGATTTATTTAATAGGTATTAATACCACTATGTGAAGTGTGAATATGCTTTCTAGTTGGCATAGCAGAACGATGATCTATCGACCTCCTTTATCAAATGCCACTTTCAAACATAATATCATATGTTCACCATCTATTTTATTCTCTCCAACAACTCCTTTCTCTCATCTATCCTAGCCGATGCAAACATATGCTTACTTTCATTTCTTATTGAAAAATAATCTCACACTTAGTACCCATTTGAAAATACACATCCACTGCTAAGATTCAGCTGAAAAATTAGAAGAAAAGATCACATTCTAAACAACCATTAACTGTAGTTTTCATGATTGAGAATTAATCCGCATAGAACATTATAATGGTATTTTTTTCTTTCTTCTCCAATTTCTATGCTCTTTCATTCTTGGTTACTTTTACGTGAAAATGTTCTGATTAGAATATGAGATTGACAGAGAGATACTTGGTGTCTTCTCTACTTTGGTTTGTGAAACTTTTGTGGCCACATTAAAATTGACTTCCTATACATAGATTCTAGTGTTAATGCTTGAAAATTAACATTTATTCATGAAAACTGAGTAAAAGTGTCAATATTTATTTAGTTGTGAATAAATTAAAAGATTAAAATTGATGTAGATGGCACTTGATTAAATGGTTCTATCACATACTAAAATAAAGTTTTGCTAACCTAATAATTATGATGTTTGGTCTACCATTAAATGTGTAATAGTCTGAGTTCAGATTATTTGATAAGCCTTTCAATCTCAATTATTGATCCTAAACGTGTAAGTCGAGACATCAGTAACCTATAGCTCTCGAATATACATAAATTCTCTTTTCCATGTCTGATATAGGATAAGTGTGACATTTACTTTACTTGGGGTCTTTCTATCCCTAGAAAACTTAGTCAGTAGTTTAGACTATCATTTCGTAGTTACAGCCCAATATCAACATTAAAAAATGTCACCCGTCTAAGCATAATTGACAGTTATAGATTTGGATAGGGTTTATTTTGAAAATGTGATCTAGACTCATAAAAAAATGATGCATTTAAATATGACCCATGTAAAACACAACTAGTTGACATGTCAATTTAGTAATCCATTACCAAATTGTTGTATGTCAATATATTTCATGAATCATTATTGATGTACTATAAAGGATTACATATGATTCATCAAGATAATTACTCGCAAGTTACGAACGAGATATATAGCTAAACTTTTGTTATGGTTCATACAGTGCCATTGAGCAAAATTCTAGTTTATTGTTAAGACTATTGACATTATACTATAATTTGTTAGTATATTACATATAAGTATAGTTTATTATGTATCTTTTTTTTTTTGCTAAAAAAATATAATATACAATATTTAATTGTATGATCAATTATAGTAAATTCATTCATTAATACTTTTCAACTACAGGTATGTACAAGATATACCATTAAATTTCAGATATCGCTTCCTACTCACCATTGAGCAATTCTAGTTTTGGCAAGACTTTTGACACTATATTACAATTTCTGAATAGAAAATTCTAATGTCCATTTTAGGTTTTGTAGTCGTAAAGGCATCATAGAATTCTAGTTTTTGACAAGACTTTCGACACTATACTATAATTTTTGAATAGAAAATTCTACTGTCACTTTTAGGTTTCATGGTCTTTAAATTACTATTGGATGATGAAATAATTACTTTAACTTAGATTATAGGAATTTTTATAATATAAAATATAAATTACTTAGAAATTGAAAGAATGATTCTATAAAGGGATCATAGAAATCTCCTTTATTAATTCAAGGATGGATAGTACGAATTTACATTAGATCCTATAGGTGGATGAGCAGATGCAAATATCTCATTTTATAACCATTAGAAAAAAAAAAACCTCACTTAATTAAGGATGCATCAGGAAAGCATTAGACAAAGAAGAGACAAGAAAGTAAAAAAGGGGGAAATCATTGAAGGCAACTAGAAAAAACATTTCAACTCTGCTCAATCTACTACATAGTATTAGTGAATGAATAACACAATAAAAGGAATTTAAGACACTTCCTTGGATGGTAAACAGGGTATTGTTGCGAACTTCCGTCATACATGTGCATAGCTGCTAGGTAATATTGGCACATTTCAACCTTTTGGTGGGAGTTTTGGAAAGTCCTAACCATTGGGTCCTAGAAATGCATAAAATACCATGTTGGTTCTCATTCATGTTTCCAGTAAACGTTTCTCTATCGTTTTCTTTTGGATTTAATTTACATCGCGGCAAACTATATAGTAGAATTTAAGGCAAAAATATGTATTTTTATTAGAATACAGCTACCCTCTCAACTAAGGCGAGAAAGCATATGTACATGATTGTAGTATGCTGTAACACGATACATAAAAATTGAAAAGAGAGAGGGTGAGTGAGTGAGAGAAGCTGCATCTCATTTTCTACAGAATTTGCACCAGCCTCCACAAGAGGAAACATCTGGGATGTCCTCGAAAAAGTTTGAGATGAGATCGTCATCTAATTCGCATAGATCAAAATCAGGAACAGAACCCGGAATCTCAATTTCGGGGAATGGCTGATAACACATACAATTTGGTGGTGTGGAAGGACTAGCTTCCCCTTCTACAAAAGGTTTGGATGTCTCAGAATCATGAGTAGACCCTTCAATTTTAGCATCCTCTAGCTCTAGTGCTTGGTGAGGTACATCACTCGAGATCTCCTGGTAACAAAAAAAATTGATATTAGTCCATCCTATGTTCAAAAGTTGTATCAGCATTTTTTCTATAAACATTATTTACTCACCCTTCCAAATCTTGTTTTAGTCCTTGGTTTCTTGAATACATGGTATGGGAGGAGATCGATTATAGGTTTTGGAACTTGTTGTTTTCGGGGTCTTCCTCTGCCTCGATGAATACCATACTCTAGTTGTATCAGAGCTTTCTTGTGAAGACTTGGAGGTCTTCCTCTACCTCGGCGAATAGCAGTGCTAAGTTTTGCTTGTAGCAAAGGTTTCTTGTTAAGAATTGGGGGTCGTCCTCGGCCTCGACGAATAGGAATTACAGGTTCGACCTGTAAAGGTATCTTGTTAAGAATGGGGGTGCGTCCTCGGCCTCGACGAATAGGAATTACAGGCTCAACATGTTCCAGGGGAACGTTGTATAGGATTGCCATCATTGGTGAAAAAAAAAAAATTTGAACTTTGAGAAAGATAAAAAAGATTGAGCTGGTACTAGGCTTTATATAGATATCAAAATTAAACCTTGGAAGCAAAAGAAAGCACAATTCTTTTTGGTTTTCCAATATGGAGAAGGTTTTTGGGAAACATAATTCATGTAGGGTAAACGTTACATTATTCTTAAAGATAAAGAAGCTACCATACTGGTGGAAGTTTCCTAAACGGGATCAGGTACGTCTTAATCTATTCTGGATAAGACAGGCCACAAGCATGGATTTTGTGCAGAATTATGGTAAGTGTTTGTTTTGTGAATCTCACTGCCACTGGTGATTTATATCCTTTCCTTCCTTGCTTTGTGACAAATCTTTGTCATAATTATGAACTTGTATTATCCAAATATCAAAAAGATTTGGTAATAATTAGTAGTAACTGACATGACATGTGGGTCTACTGATGATGTGTCATATGACACGTTGCGGAAAATTTTATGTCCTTATAATTGTTCTGAAATCAATAAAAGAGTTTCACGTGAACATATACATGTAGAGCTTTTCTATTGATTATATTCCAACTATTATGTATGCATAGTAGTAATTCCAGACCGAGGTAAAGCTTCTCGACACGTCAATATGCATGTGTGTATATGTATATGCATATGTATATATGTGGCAAAAATAACGTATACGAGATAGAAATGCGAGCCCTAGAACTATAATTGATAAGAGTATGTATAATTATAAGCCTTTAATATTTTATGAAAGGGTAAGCCTTTAAATAAAATTGTACAATTATTTGCTCAAAATTGGATCACTTTAAACACAATATAAATTTAGGATATATTTTACAAAGTTCACACCTGATAATAAAGATAATGTACAATATGTTTTTCTGGATCGGACACTTTTTATAAATTTAAACTTTGAATCATCTTGATCGTTAACCATTCCCTAGTCATTTTTGCCATCAAGCTTTTCCGGCAGATTCTTTTGGCATCTGAGCCTGCCCATTATTCATTATATAGAATATAGATTCAATACATTGTGGAAGTTAAGATTTCTATAAGAAATCAATGGTTAACAGATATATTGTGGTTTTCTTTCTGGATTTCTTTGATGGAGCTCTATCAAAACTCGAAAGAATAACTCAGAGTAGCTGTAGCTGTTGAGTGTGGGAATTACATAGAATCAATAACCAGTGCAATTTCTAAAATCAAGTGGGTGCAACAAAAGTCTTGTGCATATACATACATACATGCATACACACACACATACACATATTTATGTGTATGTGTGTGTGCACATTATATACATAGGCACACTATGTGTGCACATTTTATATTTAGACACACACACGCATATACATACACACACAAATATATATGTATGTATGTATGTAAACATACATATGCACACACACACATATAGCTGTTAAGATAGACAAAGAAATGACTAGTTGTCCATGCACTTCTAGTTTTGACATAACTGAAAAAAATGACAAGATTGGCCAAGCCATGAAATTGGATACTAAAATATTCCACAAATTTAACTTTGAAAAAATCATTACGTATAGGATTAAAACCTACCAAAACATACATTATTTCATCACAACCCAAAAGCAAATTCGCTAAAACAAAATTAGAAAGTACAATGACTAGTGATCTTAACAGAAGAATGATGATATGTTCCTTCAAAAAAAAAAAAAAGAAAAGAAAAGATCTTACTTTTTGAAAAGAAGTAGAAACAATATATGGAGGTGATAAATTTATCAAGTGGAAATAACTAAATGCATAGTTGAGATTTTTTTCCGTACATTATATAGTACATATTTACATCACAATCATATCCCATAAGTATGAAACGTCAAAACCATATGGAAAATCGGACATAGAAGCTGTAAGATGTAAGTAAGTTGGTGAGGAATGAACACATTATAGTGTTTTTTTTTTCAAGTGTAAGTAAGAGATTTCAAACCCCAAACCTCTTACTTACGCTCTCTCCTAGAATACATTATAGTTTAGATTGAAAGATAAATCAAACTACTCAAATCGAGCTTCGACTTGGTAAAAGTTCATTTGATGTTGGTTCGCCAATTAGTCAACCCAAGTTTGAATAGCAATCAAACTCAATAAAAAGATCATTTAAACTCGATTTAGCAAGTAAATAAATCAAACTTCAACAAAGTTTTGAACTCTTTAAAATAATCAAACAACCTTAAACACTGGAATGTTCGATTTGATTAAACTCGTTTATACCCCTAATTATTGTTACTTTTTATATGTTAGACATCATTCCTTTCATACCCATGTTTTTAGAAAAATTTTTACTGCATTGCTCTTCCAAATAAATGAGTTTGGGAATATAAAATTGGTTAAACATATGCGTTAATTAGATTTTTCCCTAAAAACATGTTTCTGAAGAATTCCCCCCATACACAACCACCAAAAAAAAATAAAAAAATAGAAGAAGGAAAACATAGACCTACAAATTTGGAAGTGACAGAAGCTAAGCAGCTCCCCTAATATTTATAACTTATCCCAGTTTCCTCGCAAAGCCATTGAATTAGTTACTAGGATTGACCCAGTTACAAGTTTATGAAGAAGCATAAAGTTGTTTCTTATGTAAGTAGTCTTATAGCTCTTGCTTCTCGCCAAGATCTCAACTCTCTCACTATCTACTGGTGTATGCAACAAAATTGGTGAGTGCTTATTGCATGCACACATGTCCCGTAATTGTTTCGAATCCACATAAAACTTCTCGAATCGACATAAACTTCTCGATATGAGGTAGAAATGCGAGCCCTAGAACTAAACTTGATAATAGTAGTGTAATTATAAGCCTTTAGTATTTTTTTTGAACTCTTAAGCTTTTAAAATTGATGACTGCTTATTGTATATAATACGCAAGGACTCGTGAATCACTATAACCATAAATCAACAGTTGAAATATCCTTGTTTTCGATCATCATTGGTCTCTTAGGTTTACAAATAAAATGACCATTGATGGAAGTAATGGACCATGTAGACCCATCCCATGTTGCATATATGAATAATAATATGCCTAATAATTATGTGAATATTTATATCTGGCTGAACAAATTCATACTATGTAGTTACTTCAATAGATTCAAAGCCCTTGTCAATGGACGCCTTGACTGCATCAAGAACCAATTGCGTCTTCCTACTGAGGTCTGGCCATTTCATCTCTGGCTTCGCACTTCCAGCTTTGATGGGTCCAACCAACCTAGAAAACTCATTCACCAGCTGAGCTTCTTGCGGAAGATCCGTCGTGACAAGATGCTCGCGCGGCTTGGTCGCCCACCTGGTCTCAAGTTCGGTGAACCCTATCTCCGCACTAGTGGAGAATGAATCCTTGTCCTCTTCGAAAGGGATAACAAAGTTGTGAAGGTGCAGAGAACCCTTTGTTCCACCAACTGTTATGTCCATCATCAAGTTGGACAGGAACGAGCAGTGAAAGTTGCCGCTTTCCCGTCTTTCGAGTATAGAGAAGCTCCACATGACAGAACCACCCCTGCCTTGTTGAAAACAGGCTGCGTTGCGAGGACTGATTTGGGTAGCTTAAAATCAGCAGCCCACAGAATTGCTCTGGTAGTATACCATCCAGCAGCACTAAGAGCACCTACAGCATCCAGATCAGGCTTCACCCGGATGTCGTTTTCCAGGAAATAAGGATCAGCAGCAACTGTGAAAACACTATGAATCTGCAAGATTAGCAAATGAATGGCAACGATTATCATCACTCATGCTTCACTGGAAAAGAGAATTTAAAAATACTAGACTCGAAGTTTGATTTGTTACCAAAGCAACACTAGTCTGTAAAAAACAAGCATTGAAATTTCACTCAATTTGTCAAGAACCCTTTTACTTACAACCAATACATACCGAAAGTTAACCAACAAACCAAAGTTTAATGTGTGATTATTGCTCTTGCATACAGAAAGATAAGTAAGTCATATGTTTCCATATTGGATTCTTATGTAATGATACCAAAAATAAGTAGTTCAGTGAGCTCAGGAATTCTTGCATTCATTACGAAATACACATGCTAGCATACAAGAGGATCAATGTCGCACTTGGTCTTTCAATTAACAGCACAAAGTGCACTAGTTCTTAATTTCTAAAAACTCATAGCAATGCAAATAATTATGTTAATAACTAAAATTAGTTGGATTTAGAGGAAAAATAGTTGAACATTATCTCATAAAAAAATCATCCTACTCTTGCTTAACCTTCACAACAGACATTCAATCATCCACCATGATCTACATGAAAAGAAAATTTATGTAAATCGAAACTTCCATTGGCTAAGCCCAAATCACACATAGGTGTAGCACACAACACAAACTAAAACCCCTCCCAATTCCCCAAACCCCCCAAAAGATTTTTAAAAAAATCTATTTAATTTAATACGTATGAAAATAATTTATTTATACTGATTTGAGTTGACCAAAGTGTTGAGGGGCAGTTAGAAATTCTTTCATTTTAGCAGTACGAGGATGGTGTATCCACATGGTATTATCCATGAACTACACCCCATTGGATTCACACGCCTCCAGTGTTACATCGACTTCTTTAACATTAAGGGCAACGGGTTTCTCCAAAAGCAGGTGTTTTTTCTTCTGGGCGGCCAAAACTGCCCATTTCACCCTCAAGCTAGTGGGCAGCGACAGCTAAACGGCGTCCACATCTGGGTCATCTAAGACAGCATTATAGCTACGGTATATTTTTGCTGAAGCCCGGAATCCATTATCTTTCGCGAATTTGGAGGCTTTTTCAAACGGACGGCTGCCTATGGCGTAGAGGGTGGAGTAGGGGGAAACTCTTATGGCACGGGAAAATTTTTGCGCGATATTAGCACAGCCAGAATGCCAATTTGTTCGGGGTTTCGGCCATGGTCATTTTTTTGGGGTTTTGGGGTGATGAATTATATGACTGTCAAGTGTTTGTGAAAATGTCTGGATGGGGAAAATGTGGAAGATCTTGATTTTGTGGACTAAGGAGCTTCCCTATATCCGGGGGCCTGGGATTTCGGTAGAAAAGACTAAAATGATTGTAACAAAATTAGACGGTTGCTATACGGGTGGCAATTTCCTAAAAGGATTGAGGCTGTGACCATGGAAATAATACAGAATTATAGTATGAAAAAAGGTTGTATGTTCACAATTCATGTTCATTAATGCGAGTTCAATTGGAAAAAATCTGCATACTTTCCTTGCTTTTTTGATACATAAACATGTAGAAATTGAACTTGGAACATCCAAAATCAATATGTAGATTTTGCTAATTAATAAGTAGTAATAGATATATCTTCGTTCCTTTTTGAATTCCTATTTTTGGTAGAAATTGAACTTGGAACATCCAAAATCAATATGTAGATTTTGCTAATTAATAAGTAGTAATAGACATATCTTTGTTCCTTTTTGAATTCCTAGTTTTGGTAGAAATTGAACTTGGAACATCCAAAATCAATATGTAGATTTTTCTAATTAATAAGGAGTAATAGATATATCTTCGTTCCTTTTTGTATTCTTATTTTTGCATGCAAAACCAAAAGATCCGTGTCATATAGAACCAACGTACAAGAACTTCGAAGGTTTTATCAATGATTCCATATGCAACGGATATATCATAAACGTTCAACTACAAGGGAAAAAAAAAAAAGTATCAAACGCTGAAGAAATATTGGAATGGCTAAAATCTAGGAGATGAAATATTCTTTAATTTGTTTCTACTAATAGAATCATGTGTCAAATGGAATATAATTTCATATTGTTTTTAGTATTAGGAATCCCTTCATATGAACAATTTAAGTAGTCCAAGTACTAAAGTAGAAGGTCATATAAGATATTTGGATCCATACTGATTGCCATTTTTTTTTTTTGAATTTTTCGTGTGCAATAGAAGAGTATATATGGATTTTAGTTTATGGGATGGAGAATCTTAGTGCTAGTAAGTCCTATCAAATAAATAATTTTTGTAGGTCTCATTAGGGAGTAGAACTCTAGATTTTGTTATGAAATTGATAAAGTGTTTTTGTTCATGCACTCCTTCAAGAACATATTGATACATTCATCTTCCAATATTAGTATGTACATGCCTGATAATCCAAAAGGTCAGAGACTTTTAACTTCGTTCCTTTAAAGTTGATACATGTACCTATGTGATACTGTATCTTCCAGAACTTGGATTCCACAATTCTGCAAGGTTGAAGACACACCAAGACTTGAATGAATTGAGAAGTCACACATTCTCTTCTCTTTCTTGCTTCTGCTCTTTTATTCTCTTACTATTTGTTAGTTTACATTTTCTTTTTGTCTTTCTATTGTTAGTTTACATGATCTGAGTTTACAGTACAATTGACCCAAGTTTACAAGAAATATCATCAAATTCATACCAGATTTGATATGGATTTGATTTGTACTGGCGGCTTTGGTTTGATTCCCTTCAGAAAAAGCAATCAGATAATGCAAAACACCTTCGAGACAGGACACTAAATTAGACAAGATCATAAATTTCTCCGACTGCTTGTAGCCATGAGGAGCACTGGCCTGCGAAGATATCATATGCTTTTACCATGCACACAAATTTACTTGGGAATTTCTTGGAACGTAAGTATCATATTTATATATATAGGCACTTCTCGCTTCTCCCAAACTTAACCAAATGAAGTTGAATACGGATATTTGTTTTCATTGACTAGTATCAAATCAAAACTGACTAAAGTATCAAACCGGTTGGACAAAGAAGTGACTTTTTTTTTCATGCTATCCTAATTCCATATCATTATTTTGAATTTTGTAAAAATGTCAAATTTGAATTTTGAATTATGCAGTTGATATTTTCTTTTCAAAACCATAATCCACAATTTAGTTACAGGTCATAATTGCTAACTTCTCCAAGTTATCTTTAACATGTAACTTTGTACACCAATACAGTATTAGCACTAATTTAATATATCTAAAATATTCTTTTAAAGGCATTTGATCATTCGTGTTGAGATATGCCAATTTTTCCTACAAATTTTTCTAAATTTTACTGAACTCCTCCTGGTGTGGGAACGTTCAATAATTCAACAGTGCATTACTGCACTACACTGATGAATACACACATACTGTAAATCATCAGTGTAATGCAATAATGCACTGTTGAATTATTTAGGTATGGAAGATCTCTATATCTCTTCTTTTTGGCTTTATATTGATCCTGATTCGGTAGTTAAGAAGAGACTAGAGAGTCTATTTCAAGGGCTTAAGAGCAACATGTAACATGAAGAGATAGAGAGATAGAGTCATTAGCAACTTCAGTACACCTAGCTTTAAAAAAAAAAAAAACTTCAGTACACCGTGCGAGTAAAAAAGAAGTACTTTCTCTATTCCATTTGATATGTCATGGTCAATTTTACACATAATTTAAGAAAAATAAAATTTGACCAAGATACATAAGCCACTAAAGAATGCATTCCCAGTATTACCTCTCAACTAAACTTTAATATTTTGTTAGTGGGAGTTGGAATTTCAAAGAAGGCACTACCACCAAAAACAAAGGCTTTGTTTGGATTCCTTGTTTTTACCCCTGTTTTTGAAAAACTGTTTTTCACACCCCAAATGTTACAATAAAACAACCCCAAAAACAACATTTGTAATTCACAATATTCTTATGTTTTTTTTTCTATTTCTTTTTTCTTTCCCTTTTCCTTTTTCTTCTCTTCCCTCTTCCTCAAAAACAACCTATTAACTCTGACAGCAACGGATCCTTTTTTTTTCCTCTCTCTCTCTCTCTCTCTCTCTCCCTCCTCCTTCCCTCTCCCCCTTCCACCTCCCATCCCCCCGACCTCCCTCTCCCTCCACTCTCCCCACCACCCTGCACATCCCCCCATGCCAGGATCGGTTGGTGTGATGAAGGCGAGAGAGAAGAGAAGAAAAAAAACCTGATCTGTCATCCGACGGTGGGTTTGAGAGAGGGAAAAAGAAGAAAAAGGAAAGGGAAAAAGAAATGGAAAAGGAAAAGGAAAAAAGGAAAAAAAAAGAAAAAGGAAAAGAAAAGAAAAAAAAGAAAAAACAACCAATCAAATATATCTACAATTATTTTCCTCTGATACTACGATATTATTAAACAACTCAAAAACTAAGATAATTGGTAGCATAATTTATTAGAAGAAGATGACATAAATGCTTCTCCTTGAAAATTGTATTAAGAGTATAGTCGAAAAGTTAGACTTCATTTATTTCTATTTTAAACTATGACAAGTATTTTGAAACAAGCCAAAATAGAAACCAAGACATATAAAATGGGATGAAGGAAATATTTCATGCCATTTGCTCCAGGAAATGAGGCAAGTATAATAGAAAATTTAGTCTTCATTTATTTCTATTTTAAACTATGACAAATATTTTGAAATAAACTAAAATGGAAACCAAGACATATAAAATGGGATGGTGGAAATATTACATGCCATTTGCTCAAGGAAATGGGGCAAAGAGTAGACAGCAATGATCTAAAAAGATTAACGACCATGATTTGGCCAACACACACACACACACACACATATGTACATACATACACACACACACACATACATACATACATACATATATATATATATGACAATTTGTGGCAACCTCTAGGTATCGATTGCTTGCCTTTTCTTTCTGGGACTTTCACTTTCACACAAATGGTTACTCATTCCTCAAAGGAACAACTTAAACATCAATACCCAAAACAATCAACTCATAATTAACTACTTCAATCTCACAAACCTAAAATTTAGATAACAATATAAACTCAACGACAATTCACCATTCATTCACCAAATCTTAAAAAACCTAAAGATACATAAATACTTGGTCATACATTCAAAACCTCATAATACAAATTCCATAGATTCATAACTCTAGTTTATAGCACCAAACACAAAAAGTGAACCCTAGTACTGAGGTGGCCCAATTCAATCATCTTGGAAAACAAATTTGGAAAGGATGAGCTAAAAGCTGAGTTCCAAAGGCATACACATGCACATATGATTTCTCACTTCAAAATTCATATTTGGAAATAAACAAGTAAGGAAAGCAAATAACCACACAAGAGTGGGATACAGGTAGCCCTCGGGGCTATGATCCTCGAATGCAGACGCGTTCACTGGTGGTGCAAATCTGTGTTGACTCCGTCAACTTTCATACTTAACCAAGTAGAACACCACTTCTTTCTCCACAAAACCCAACCAGGGCTAGCCTAATAGGAATTTATAATTGTGTATTGCTCTCCATCAGGGACAAGGCCATTTGCCAAGTCCAGGCACACAATTTATCCGCGTGCAAGGTTGTTAAATCTCTCCTCGACTGGGTCTTGCGGCTCGGTTGATAAATGGGGATTAAGTATTCTACCGAGAACAGGAAACACAAGACACTTCATATAATTCCAAAACAGATTCATATCACAAGTCAAAGTTCAAGACATACTTGAAATATCACAACAACACTTTTTGCAAAACCCAACATTCAAAAAGGAGTAAGTGCGATAAAGTACACACTACTCCATTTGATAGATCAAAATCTATTTTTTTCACATTATTTCACATGTCAAGTTAAATACACATAATCAAGTATCATGCATGGAAACTCACCACGGTGGCAAGGTTCAATTTCAAAGTTGGGTGGTTCAAATCTTTCCCCACTTCCTAAAATCAAGTAAGCAAGTAATAAGTTTAGCCTCACAATTATGAAACTAAACTCAAAGTTTATTCTTTTGTTTTATCAAAATTCTTCACAAGAATTCTTCTGACTTTCGAATGAAGGTAGTCATTCAAGTTGAAATCTCCTTAAAAGGTTTCATTTTCAAATTCAGACATCGAATAATCAATCCATGCTATCAAGCATTACTCCATTCAGACAACTTCTAAATTTCTTTTGTACGAGGCGTGGGTGAAATTCACCTCAAAACCATCCATGTAGATTAACTCAGCTCTCAACTTTAATTAAGTTTATAATCCATAGTTAGAACAATTTTAACCAAATCTCAATACACAGGTCATGGAAAATCGATAAAACATTTCAACCCTCAAATTTGCCCCAAAAGCACATTTGCCCAAAGTTAAGCAAAACTTGACTCTTCTTCATTAAAATTCAAGATTTTCACTCCATTTAAACACATACTCACAATTGAACATATTACATATATACTTAAGCAAAATCTCTTGAAATATCACAAGATTTGAGAATTAAACACAAAATTTGCCGGACATAGGTTCGACCATTTCACATTTTCTTCAGGTTTTCAACAACAAAATTCTATTTTCTAACCATAGAACAAACTAATTTCATAAATATTAACCAAGCCACAACCAGGTCCTCAAGTCCGCTACCTAAAGGTCACCTCGAGGCCGCTACCTAGGTTGGGATTTCAAGAGCCCAACTTTATCTTTTCAGATGAGATCATTTCTATCAATATTAACCATAGAGCTACACTAATTAACACTAATAAAGCTAGGTCTACGAGTTTCAAGTCCTATACCTCCGGATCTATCAAGATCCAACAAGATCCGAAGATCAACAAGATCTCTGATCTCTTCTTCAAGGAGGTAAAACCAAACTTCTTGGCTTCCAGAGCTTGATCCTAGTCCAAGATCTTCAAGATTTGTTGATAATTTGGTCTCAAGTGCAAGCCCAAGCTCGATCTCAAGCTTAAAACAATCCTCTAGCTTTTCTTTTCTTTTCTTTTCCTTCAAGAATAGGACCTCTCTCTCTCCTCTCTCCTTAGTTGGCTTGAAATGGAAAAGAAATCAAACCCACAATCCATCATTCAAGTTTCATAGGATCAAGTTACTTGTGGAAGAAAAGAAAATGGAAGATCAACCTCAAACTTACCTCTCTTTTCCTCCATTGGGACCAAAGACTTCTCTCTCTCTGCTTTCTAGGCTGCAAGAAGTGAAGAAGATGATGGTGGTTGATGGTGTTTGAAGCTTCAAGAAGAATGAATCAAGAATGGAAGAAGTTTGGAAGAAAACTTTCTCTCTTTCCTTGCTCTCTCTCTGGCTCCTTCCTCTCTCTTCCTCCAAAATTTCCAGCTGAAAATAGTGTCAATGGTGAGAAAGTCAAGGCTTTTATGGCCTAAAAGCACTTCCATATTTTAGGGAAAAAAGCCACTTTTGGCACTTTACAGCGTCACTGACACTAACTTACACTAGTTTCTTTTATCCCGACACTGTCTTGCCATAATAATATTTCCAAAATATTGCTACATATGCTCGATTTCAAATCCAAGTCACTATTCATGCGTCGGAACAATTTTTAACGCTAAATTTTGGCCAAAACCACACACCGGCAAACAATTCATATAAAATTCTCTAAATTGGAAAATAATCACTTTAAACATATATTCACTCATTTTTAAATGAATAAACACAATATAAATAATATTTTGTATTTTTAATAGAATATCTGAATTTTGAGGCCTTCACAGACACACACACATACACACAAAAGGCTCAGATCACATATTGCATATTGATTTTTCTATTTCTACAATGTGTTAAAAGTGAATTATATTCTGAACAAATAAGATTATATCCTATACAATTGAACCATGGGAGCCAGTATCGGGTCCTTGCAGTGAACCAATAAAGAGAAGAAAATGCACCCTGGTAGCAAGGTTGATTTTCAGTACCACATCCACGCATTCCATTTCCACCATGATTTGGGAGCACATCAAGTTAGAAGTGAAAATGTGCACACCTGAGATTTGAGTCACGTTTCGCCAACACCCCCCCTCCTCCCCTCCCCCTAAAAAAAACCCCCAAAGAAAAGAAAAAACTTTTAACCCTACTAACGAAAGATAAGAGAATAACAAAAGGAGGAAACTAGTCATCTGTTGATCAATGTTTGTGTTGCTAAATTCTGTTTTCATTGTGTCTTAAACGATAAAAAAAAAAAAATTATACCAGCCACCTTATTGTTCTCGCTAGGGTTCTTGCACTAGGGTTAGTTTTCTTGAATCTATCTGAGTTGCTTTTCTGCTGTTCTTGCATGATTTCTGTGTTAATTAAGTCTTAGTTTACTATTAGTTATTATTCTAGTCGAGTCGTACCTTGTTCTTGTATGCAGTTTTGTAGGATAAAAAATTTTTAGTCAATCTGCCTGACTTTGTGTCTTGTTTCTTGTGAGTTAGTTCCTAGAAATTATTGCATTCTTGATCATATTCTTGAAAGGTCTCGACATCTTGAACAAAATCTGGAATTCTTTTGATTATCTTGACTGCTTTCTTGAAGTTCTTGAAACGAGAACCAGTGTTCTTGCAAAAATTTCTGGTTTCTTACAAACAATCTGGTCCAATAAGCCGGCATTGAACACAAAACCTGTTTGTACAGCTGGATATTAATGTGGGATAAAAAATTAAAACATCCACAAATCCTGTTTTGAATTGAAAACAGGATTCTGCCAAAATCGCTTCCACTTCAAACCAAGAAACTAATTCCTTTTGTGATACAAGCCTCATGTGTCCTTCCTTATTTAAAACTTGTGTCAAGCCTGAAGTGCGCATCAAGTTCTATCGAGAATTAGATGGGGTCCAATGAACAAAGTCAAAAATAAGTTCTTGTCGAAGCTTAGCGATGGAATTATTGTGTTTTACTTAATCGTTTATCTAATTTTTCATGTTTTACATGATCCTAGTAGCTGCCTATTTGTGGTCTGTAGTGATCCTACTTCGTTTGTGTCTTTTGACTTGCTTTCAAGTGCTACACTTGAGTTTTCAGCTAGATTGTGAGTCATTGCATGTTGATTTTTATGTTGCTAACATCGGATTGCAATCTATTCCAATTTTGTGTTTGCATGATGATTGTTGCTTGGATTCTACTCGAGATGCTATCCATTCTTTTATACTTTGCAATACGAACTCATTGGTTCAACGTAAATGTTGTGTCACCATAAAAGTTTGCTGTTTCGAGCATCTTGTGAACCATCATAAGTTTTTCAATTGCAATTGCACAAATCAGCCCATTGTTTTCCTTACGTCTTCTTCTGTCTTGACTAATTTGTGTTCCATGACATCTAGTAGCCCATTCTTATCATTCCAATATTCATTCAGTAAACTTAGTTTTTTGTGTTTCATTTTTGATCCAGGACTCATTGATTTTCTTTGGCAAGGAACTCTGGCCGCTTCAATGGATGAAACAATATAGTGGCAACCATTTTGGCGAGTAAGGATGGATGTCTAAATGGCTGTCTATGCAAAGTTTTTTAGCTTGTTCTCCTCCACACCATGCACTGATTCGAGGTCAAATTTTTTCAAGAGGAGAGGTATGATGCAAGCTTCATATGGCCAAATTCCAAGATCTTGTCAAGGCCTAAGTGTTTGCTAAGATCTGTCGAGGATTAGATGGGGTTCAATGGATAAGGTCAAGAACAATCATAGAGCAAGTTGGCTTTGATTTTAGCTCAAGTTCGATTCAAGCATCAAATAATGCTCGAAGCTTCTTAGGTTATTTTAGTCATTTGTTGCATGTTAAATAAGGCAGTTTCGGTTCTCTTTACATCCATTAAAGGCCAATTGCCATAAGTTGTATAGTTAGTTTCTTAAGTTGTTTAGTTAGTTTCTTAAGTTAAGTAGTTCCCTAGTTGGTCTAGGTTATGTGTAGTCAATATTTCCTAAATAGTTGGCCGAATAGGCTATAAAAAGCCCTACCTTATGTCCCAAAACAAAAACCAAATTTTAAGTAATAAGAATATTTTTCCAGATTTGCATCTTTCAATTAAGAGCAATTCTTTTGGCAAGTGTAGGCCATTCTTGAACATCATAAGGTTGCCCTTAGGAGGTCTTCGACTTATCAATCAAGCATCTTCTTGATTGTGGTGTTGTCTACCTCAAGTTCTTAAGCTGTCCAAGTCACGGAATCAATCCATCCCCAATGTTGATATCTCATTTTTGGGCCATGTGGAGTTGTTTCGACATCCTCTTGGTTGTAGAAATCACCAATTATTTTAAACTAATATTTTCCAATTGAGATTGGTCTTCTTCTTCAATGTCTTCATCATCTTCTTCAATTTCGGTAGAGATTGGTTCTTTGCCTTTCTCAAAAATGGAGGGATCATGATGAAGAGTTTGAGAATCCGTAGCATCTTGAGTAGCAGGAATAGGATCAGGATGCGGTTCCTTTTCATGCAAAGCATGCTCAATTGGAGCAGAGGGTATAAGAAGGTTCTTCTTGTCCAGAAACTCAGATTTTTGCTCAGGGGACACGGTTAGTATGAGACCATGTTTGAGAAGAAGAACATGATTCTTAAGATCCTTTAATAGCTCAACCATTTCGGAATGAGATGAAGTGGCTTGTGAAGAGGCTTTTTGAGGATGAATAGAAGGAATAGGAGTGAGGCACAGTTATTTTGTGGTTTGAGGAGTGATTGGTATATCATGAGCATGTTTGGATCGAGACTCAGAAGCAACTTCTTTAATACACCAATGACCATCAAAAAATCTTAAATTTTTCCTTTCAAAGTAGGCTTTAGTGAAAACAGAAGAAAAAGTATCCATAGGACACACACCAGTGAGAGGAATTTTGATGTACTCAAAAATAGGAGTCAAGAATTTTCCATATGAGAGTATTCTATGGGTATCAGTGCTTAGTTTTAGTAGAAATTTGCACATGACAAAACCAAAGTCAATACGATTTTTTCAACAAAGCAATAGAACAGATACAGTTCCATCTTGTTGGCATCAGTTCGATGACCATCAGTAGGGACTAAAAGATTTGAAATGATAGAGAAAATATTCAAATTTTTTGGGAAAAGATCTTCCAATTTGGCATCAGCAGGTACTTGAAATGGTGATTGAAAATAGGTCATCAGTTTTTCAGCATTAAAGTGATGAATAGTTATAGGAATTTCTTCATAAGAGAAAAAATTAGCAATCTTACTATGACAACCAGGTTCAATAGCAATTTTCAAAATACCATTTACAAGTTCGGGATCAAAAACAATATCTATCCCATTAACACATGACTTGACTTCATTGTGATCAGTGCCTTTTCTAAGATTTGCAAAGAATTGATAAAGCATTTCAGGATAAAAGAAATTAAGCATGGTGATGATATGAGACCATTTTTGAAATTCAAAGAGACGAAGAATAGAATCTAGGTCAATCTAACGAAATTCAGAGGGGTTGATTGACCTTTGAATGATAAAACCTTTCTGCGCAATCAGTGCAAATTTTTCTTTGACTTCATCATCGAAGAATCGAGGCACAGGAGGGGGTTGGGAGGTAGTCTAAGATTCTGTATGAGTTGCTTGAGATTTCTGAGTAGCGGCAGTACCCTTCTTTGTTCGCCGAGATGATCGTTTTGTAGGTGGAGTTTCCAGTTCCTTATCTTGGAGATTGTGCTTGTGTCCGGTAGCAGAAGAACCACCTCTCAGTCTCACTATTATGAAATGCGGGTGTTTTGAGTGATGATTATGATGTGAAATGAAATAACAAAGGCTAATTCTACTATTAAGATGGAAATAACGTGAATAATCTGCCCAAAATGAGTGGTGAGATCAGTTTTAGGGTTTAGACAGAAATTTGGAATCGAAGAGGAATTTAGTGATTAAAACAATGTTTTGTAGCAACAAGGTTCGCAATAGATTCACAATACCATTTGTGAAATCAATTTTTGAAGATTTTTCATGAGCAAGACTAAATTTTGAATTTTGAAGGGTAAGAAAATAGAGAAGTGCGTCCAAAAGTATGAGATTTTGTCTAAGAAAAATGAGAGGAAATCCCATTTATAAGAAGCGATTGTTGGTGTGTCGGACGTCTGAAGAAAGTGAAGCGTCCGACACATCCGTCCGATAAGTTTTTCTGGAAAATAGCTTAGAACACTGTTGAACGTCCATTCATCAGTCATTAGACGTCCGATAAAGTTTGATTGAAAATTTTTCAAAATTCTTTTTCAAAATACCCAATTTCGATCTCAGATATGTAAATTGATCTAGAGGCCAAACTTTTGTAAAAATATTAGCAATTTGATCTTTTGAACAAACATAATTTACACAAATCTCACCCTTTTGAACAAGATCATGAATGAAATGATGCTTTATGTCTATGTGCTTTGTTCTAGAATGTTGAATGAGATTTTTTCTCAAATTGATGGCACTTGTATTATCACAGTAAACAGTTATATTATCATACAAAAGACCAAAATCATTCAAGAGATGCTTCATCCATAATAATTGAGCACAACGTGCATTAGCGGCAATGTATTCCGCTTGATTGTAGACAAAAAGATAGCATTTTGTTTCTTGCTAAACTAAGATACCAAGTAATTACCAAGAAAATGACATGAGCCGCTAGTACTTTTTCTATCTGCTCTACATCCACCAAAATCAGCATCCATAAATCTACATAAAGCAAATTCATGACATTTAGAATACCAAAGACCAAAATTCAAGATTCCTTTCAAGTATTGAAAAATTCTTTTAACGGCATTCAAATGAGATTCCTTAGGACAAAATTGAAAACGAGCACACAAACAAACCGCAAACATAATATCGGGTCTACTTGCGATTAAATAAAGTAAGTTACCAATCATACCTCTATATTTCTTTTCATCAACACTTGTACCTTCTTCATCTTTGTCAAGTTTGGCAGATGTACATATAGGTGTGCCAACTTGTTTTGAATCCTCCATTCCAAATCTTTTGAGGAGTGAGTTCATGTATTTTATTTGATTTATGAATGTCCCTTCTTGAGTTTGAAGAACTTGAAGTCTGAGGAAGAAATTTAATCTCCCATCAAACTCATCTCAAATTCATTTTGCATAATAGTGGAGAAATCCTTGCACAAACATTCATTAGTAGTACCAAAAATAATATCATCCGCATATATTTGCACAATAAGAAGATCATTCAATTTTTATTTTGTGAAAAGAGTGGTGACCATAATAGCCCTTTTAAAACCATTTTCAATCAAAAAGTCACTCAACCAGCTCATACAAAGCTCTTGGACCTTGCTTTAAACTATACAAGACTTTTGAAAGTTTAAATACATGATTTGAAAATTTTTCACTTTCAAAATCGGGAGGTTGATCCACATAAATTTCTTGATCAATAAAACCATTCAAGAAAGCACTTTTAACATCCATTTGATATAATTTAAAACCTTTGAAATAAGCAAATGTAAGGAACATTCAAATAGATTCTAATCTAGTTACGGGAGCAAATGTCTCATTAAAATCTATACTTCTTCTTGAGCATATCCCTTTACCACTAGTCTAACCTTATTTCTCACAATTTCATCTTTATCATTTAATTTGTTTCTAAATACCCATTTTGTACCTATAATAGGACGATTTTGAGGTCATTCAACTAGAGTCCAAACATTATTCCTTTCAAATTGATTTAGTTCATCTTGCATGACTAGAATCCAATTATCATCTTTCAAGGCATCATTAACATTCCTAGGTTCAAAATGTGAAACTAAAGCAAAATTACCAACTAGTGGTTTAGACGAAGAACAAGCTCTTACTTTCTCGGATGGAACACCAATAATTAGCTCTTTAAGATGATTTTGAGTGAATTTCCAAGTTTTGGGAAAGTCCTTAGGTAGATCATCACTCATTTCTTCTTCTTCTAACTCTTGATTTCCTAGAGAGCCATCTTCCTTTGATTTCGTCTCCATTTGAGCATTACTTTCATCTTGGATTCTAAGTTTTTCAAATCCTTTTTGAACACCTACATCATCATCTTCACACATACTTTTGGAAGTAACATAATTAGATTCGTCAAATGTAATATATATAGTTTCTTTTACAACAAGAGTCTTTCTATTATAGACCCTATATCCTCTCTTGTCTTCACAATAATCCAAGAAAATACCTTCATCGGTTTTCTTATCAAATTTTTCAAGATGTTCTTTGATATTTAAAATAAAGCATTTGCAACCAAAAATTTTGAAATAGCCAACAATTGGCTTTTTACCAAACATTAATTCATAAGAGATTTTATTCAAAATTGGTTTTAAAAGAACTCTATTCATTACATAGCATGTCGTATTCACGACCGTGGTCCAAAAATATTTTGGCAAGTCGCCTTCACTTAACATAGTTCTTGCGGTTTCAACAAGAGTTCTATTCTTTCTTTCAACAATACCATTTTGTTAGGGGGTTTTTACAATTGAAGACTCATGAGTTATTCCATTATGATCACAAAATTTTGAAAAGCCACAATACTTAAATTTTGAATCATTATCATTTCTAGTTTTAATAATATTTAAATCAAGCAGATTTTGAACTTTTGCAAACAAGAAAACGAAATTTTTAAAAGTATCATTTTTATGAGTAAGAAAAACTACCCAAGTGTATCTAGAATAATCACCAACAATCACAAGGCAATATCTCTTACCACCCAAACTAGCAATTTTTGTAGGACCAAACAAGTCAAAATGTAAAAGCTCCAATAGTCTAGACGTAGAAACACACTTTTTAAGTTTAAAAGAGACTTTGGTTTGTTTGCCAAATTGATAAGCATCACAAATTTTTTCTTTTTCAAATTTAATTTTAGGCAAACCTCTAACAAATTTCTTCCTAGAAATTTCATTTAACAAGTCCATATTGAAATGACAAAATCTTCTATGCCACAATTAAGGGTCTTTATTTAAAATTTTAAGACATTGAAAATTAGAAGAATTGATTTTCTCAAGAATAACAACATAAATGTCATTGAACATTTTTCCTTTGAAAATAATAGTAAATTTTGAATCAAGAACTAAGCATTTAGGGTCCTTTTGGATTAGCTGTTTTTGGAATTGTTTTTCAAAAACAGTACTGTAGCATTACTGTAGCGAAAAATAATTACTGTAGATGTATTTGGATTACTTTAGATGTATTTGGATTTTTTTTGTTTTCTTATTTCTTTTCCAAGATTTTTTCCTTTTCTTTTTCCATTTCTTTTCCCATTCCCTCTTTCCTGCTTCCTCTTCCAGGTTCTTGCATGAGACCAATTTTCCTTTCTTCTTATTCTTTCTTTCCTCCTCTCCTCCCCTCCCCCACCCTCCCCCCCCTTCCCCTCCCCAGCCCTAACCTCACACCCTCCCTCTGCTCCCCTCCCTTTTTTTGCCTTTCCCCTCCTCCTCACCTTTCCCCTTCCCCTTAGATCTAGTCGCACCAGATTCAGGGCAGAGGAGGAGAGGAGAGGAGGATGGGATGGGAAGGAGGAGAGAAAGAAAGAAGAAGAAAAAAGGTCCGATGAGGAGAAGAAGGAAAAGAAGAAAAAAGAAATGGAAAAGAAAAAAAGAATAGAAAAAAAATAGGGAAATTGGGTTGTATTTGGGGTTGTTTTTACTGTAGCATTTGGGGTGTGAAAAACAGTTTTTCAAAAATAGGGGAAAAACAGCTAAATCCAAACTGAGCCTTATGCTTTTTGAATAAAACAAACAAGTCTCTATCACAAAATTGACTAACGTTTAACAAATTATAGCCTAAGTTATCAACCAAAAGAATATTATGAACAAATGTTTCACTATTCTTACCAACATATCTTACTCCAATTATTTTGACTTTCATGTCATCTCCAAATATCACTTTTCCACTTGATTTTGACGTGAGATTAACGAATTGTGATGGATCATCGATCATCTGTTTTGAACATTCACTATCTATGAACCACTTTGATTCTTTCATGATGTTCTCCACATTCAACTACACAAGAGTGATTTGGTACATTTAATTTTTGGATCCTTGATAGTTAGTATCACGTCTAACTAATCACATGATTTTTATGCCTCTTTTCATATTTTTTCTCACATAACAATCATACTTCATGTGACCTTCTTGACAACAAAAACTACACATGACAGAGGGGTTATTTACATGAATTGGTTTAATAAATCTCACTCCTCTTTTTCTATGAATTGTGAATTCATTTGCACTAAAAGTTAACTTTCTTTCATATGTATCAAAATGAGGTCTCAATTTATTTCTTAGAAAACAGTTTTATTTCTTATGTTGAATAAGTTCATCTAGACTATTCATTTTTCTTTTTAAATCACTTTGTTTTTCTTTAAACATTTCACAAAGACTTGCTTTTCTATCAAACTCATGTTGTAAATCAATTTCTGTTCTTATCAAACAATCATTATCAACTTTCAGCTTTTTGATTTCTTGAAACAATTTTGCATTATCTTGTAGAAGAAAAGTAATTTTTTGTTTTAACTCCTTGTTTCTAGCATAAGATTCTTTTAAACTATCATACAATTTTTTCAACAAATGATTCAAGATCTTCATCATCTTCATCATCACTTTCAAGTTGAGGGTCATAAGAAGTTACCTCATTATCTTCAATTACCATGAAAGCTATTTGTGCAGATTCTTCTTCCTCTTCAATTTCACCTTCCGAATTGCACTCATTCCATGTGATTTGGAAGTTGTTGAATCGTGGCTTTCTTTCATTCTTTCCTTCTTTCTTCTTCTTCGTTGGACATTCAATTGCGTAGTGTCCAAGCTGACCGCATTCAAAGCATTTGTCCCCTTACTTTTTGTTTCCATCTTGTCTTCTTTTGTATCTTGTATTGAGAAATTGGTTGGAGTTTTGATTGCTAGATTCTTCTTTTCTGAATCTTCTTTTGTTGAGAATTCTTTTGAAGTTTTTTGTGATGAGAGTAAGGTCACTATCATCACCATCCATTTCTTCATCATCTAATGAGGCCAAGTCATCCTCATCTTGAGATGCCTTTAGAGTAATGCTTCTTTTTGCTCTTGCATCTTCTTCATCTTGCACTTTGCTTTTAAGTTTCAATTCATAAGATGTTAGAGAATTTATAAGAGATTCAATAGACATTGAATTCAAGTCTTTTGCGTCTTCAATGGCAGTCACTTTACTCTCACATTCTTTAGGTAAAGTATTCAAAATTTTTCTGTTTTTCTCTCCTGGTGTGTATTCCTTGTCCAACACTTCTAAATCCTTAATGAGATCATTAAATCTACAATATATTTTATTAATGTTTTCATGAGACTCTATTTTAAATGATTCATACTTAGTGACCAAAATAGATTTCTTTTGTTCTCTAACATCTTCACTCCCTTCATGAATTTTTCTCAATTTATCCCAAATTTTCTTGGCTGACTTACAACCTTTAACTCTAATAGATTCATTTGAGTTTAAAGCACTATATAAGACATTCATAGTTTTAGCATTTGAAGTGAGATTAGCTCTATTTTTATGAGTTAATTCATTTCTGATTTTTAGTTTAGGAACATGAGTAATAGCATCTTCTATAGTGGCAGTATATGGACCTTCATTAACAATGAACCACAGATCAATATCATTTGACTGCAAGAAAATAATCATACGTTCCTTCCAACTTACATAGTTTGATCCATTAAATATTGGTGGTCTAGTTACCGATTGTCTTTCTACAAACATAGCATTGTTGATTGTCATCTTTACTCTAAACAGTTAACCTTGATTATAGAGACCAAGCTCTGATACCAATTGTAAGACCCAAAGACAACCTAAAGGGGGGTGAATTAGGTTGATTAAAATTAATCAAGTTATGACACCCCTTTTTTCATAACTAGAAATTTACTTTCTTATCTAAGTGGTCACACAATGAATTTATTAATGAAGGGGCAATATTATTCAAGAGAGATAAAAGATATAAGCAATATAAAGATCGTAAAATTAAACTATAGAAGAGATGAGAATAAGCAAACCAATTGACTACCAAACTCCTCTTGAGTTTGAAAATCAATTCTTAACTCAAGCTACTTCAAGTTGATAAATTACAACTAATGTTGTGTACAATGGAAGGCTCACTTCCTCCTTACCTCAAGAAGCACTCGGTCAAGTTAGGAAGTTTTACAATCATTCGGATAACCCTCTCAAAGCTACACTATTGAAGAATTCAATCACAAGTGAAAAGCTTAAAACCAATTCACACTTCAAGAAGTACAAATCTTACTTGGAGAGTATTTTCTAGCCAAAATCACTCTTAAGAACTTGTATTCTAAGTGTACAAAAGTGTTTTTGTTATTCAGACTAAGGACTATTTAAAGGGGACCAAAAAGAGTATAATAAAAGCTGTCAACGGATAGAAGGTAGTTGAAGAGTCAGCTAGTCATTGGAGGTATCGGACGTCTAGTATAATCATCTGCGTCATCGTCTGAAAGGTTCTCTCAATGTTTATTGGACGGTCGATGCATTTTCTGCGTCCGATGAAGTCTGCGACACTGATCAGAGAGCTTGGAACTTTTATTTAATTCGATCGGACGTCCGGTGATGATGATATGCATCCGATATGAGTGTCCGATACTCCCCCTGTCTATTGGACGTCCAGTACTTAAATTTTAGTGTCCGATGGAGGTTCTTCTGAGAGTTTTCAACCTTTATCGGACGTCCGGTACAAGCTATCGAGCGTCCGACAGAGTTGAGTTTCCTTTGCTTCTTTTTGATTGAGTCTTTCATTGTCACCATTTACACCAATGATCTGAGTTGTCATATTTCTCAATTGGAAAACATTAGTTTGAATTATCCAATTGTTTTGTAAACATCAAAATCTGGGATCAAGATTGACATCTCTTTTGTTGTGTCATGCATCTTGTGTTTTGCTTCTTAATGACTAGTTGTTGGTCCGTGTCTTTGTGTGTGATTCGAAGCCTTGGTCTTGCATCGTTTGCTTTGCTCCTCTTGTGTTGTCGTATCTTGTTCTTGATTCATTGTTGAGTCATTAGTCAAAAAAACAAAAGAGGATCTAAAATGTGTTTGAACTTGTTGCTGGAAATTCGGAGCTTATAGCTAGGGTTTCTTGTGTGATTTTTTGCTTTCTCAATTCAGTACATATTAGGGATTCTGTTGACATAGTTAAAACCTTCGCTCATTTTTTTCTTGTACCCTTCTTAATATCTGCATATTAGTTCTTATTATACTAATTGATTTGCTTTTTAATATAGGCTTGTATGTGACTGGTATGGAATCAGTTAAAGCCTAAAAAGCAATATGAATTTGTATCTTGAGTGTCAATGTTATAGTCTCTTTACTTTTTGAATTTAATTCATGTTTGTTATGCAGCTGTTTCGACTTTCGAGTGGGTTCATTTCTACTTTGGCTTTACCTGCATCAAGGTATAGGGCATATGCCAAATGCTTTGCACTAAGTCAATCTTCTTGGTAATTTTTTTCCGATATCTGATTCGGCTATTACTTCCGTGGATAATAATGAAGATATGCCGAACGATGCTTGGCACTAACTAGCTGCAAAGTACTTGTGTTGTACTAGGAATTCTTGATACACTCAAATGAACAAATTTGAAGTTCTTATATGCTGCCTTGAAATAATTATGCAGATGCTTAGCTATCAAAAAGTATCTTATGAGAATTTCAGTTGCATTTCTTTATTGAGTATGAAATTGGCTGAAATTTTTTAGTAATATGTTATGTATCTCAAGCAAGGCCTTGCTTTTTGTGGTGAAAGGAAATCTAGAAAAGTGCTCAACTCGGGCACTCTTTTTTTTTTTTAAAGAGAATCTCTTTAAAGGTCACCTTATCTTATTAATTTCCAATTTAAAGCTGGGCCAAGTTGTTAAAAAACTTTGATTCTCTTCATTCTTGTTTTTGGTGTGCTTGCCTTTAAATGCCCCTAGTTTTGTTTTGATAGGTTTGTTCAACAGCTTGACTCGAGTTACAAAACTTGTACTCGAGCTCAAGTTTAAACTCGTCAAGTTGTTGAAAGTTGATCTAGAGCTCGAGCTCGATTTTGTTTCACATTGCTTGAGCTCATGCTTGTCAAGTCCAATCAAGCTTAATCGAGCTCAATTGAATCTAATCAAATTTAAGTAATACAAATTTATATTTTATAAAATTTTAAACAAGGGATAATATAAATATTTTACACTAACAAATAAAAAATTTATATGTATATGTATGTATGTATATGTGTGTGTGTGTGTGTGTATGTGAAGCTCGATTGAACTCAATTAAAGTCGATGAGCTTTTGAGTTTCACATATTACGTTCGAACTCGACTCATCAAGTAGTTTGAACTGCTCGAATTCAGTCAATTTGAGTTCAAGTTTGAGTTTTGACTGAGCAAGCTCGCGAATTACTTGATTAAATTCGACTCATTTGTACCCTGTAGTTCAATATGAGTTAATGCATTTGCTTTTAGCTAGCAGCTGCTAGTATTACAGTCGATGAAACGGAAGAAAGGCCACCAACAGAAAAAACCAGCTCCTAGCATTGCTTCTGAATTGCGAACTAAGCAAGAAAGAGCTAATGCAAGTGAGAGAGAGAGAGTGAACGATATATTGTAGTTAGGAGGAATTGAAATTTACTATATCAGGTTTCGTGATGGAAGCAATCTAGAAAATGGTTATATAGTTTCTACATTGGGTCATATAGGAATTTACTCATTTTTAAAAGTACTCGGGTTTAATCAACACTTTTACAGGGACATAAAAATAAATATATTCTCTGTGTATAATCATAAAGAATTTTTACCGATATATGACTCAATATGTGACCCAAGATGAGGAGAGATCTAGTTGGTATTGGAAAGATTACCCAAACATTGGGCCATTATTTGAAAGTCAATGATCGAATATGGGACCATATTTTTCTATTTGATAATTATCAAAAAATTATCAAGTATTTAATATTGTAGTGCATTTAGTATTTCTTTTTTTTTATAATTATTTTACTACAAATCATTTAATCAGGGACATAATTAGCGGACTTCTTAAACTTTATTAAAACCATATAGGATACGAAGATATAAATGTGAATGAGATTTAATCTATTCAAAACCAAATGAAACTTATATGTGTCTCCAATTTCATGAGAAACCATCCAATAGATTCAAGATGGAGATGTGATGAATCTATGCAAAGATAAGAGACGCTAGACAAAATAAGAGTAGTACAGCCATCTATTTGCATATCAATTACAATCATCCAAACATAAAATACCTGCTACCATTTAATGAAGGAGTTTTCATCGGATCACACACATCTGTGTGAATAAGTTGAAACTTTTCTAATACTCTCCAAGTTTTTTTATGAGGAAATGGCAATCTGCTTTGCTTTCCCAATTGACAAACTTCACAAATTCCACCTCTTTTTTCAATAAAAGGCAAGTCCTATACACAACTATTCTTGTACATATAATTAAGTGCAAAATAGTGATAGTGACCTAATCTTTTGTGCCATAACTTTGGTTGATCATTTAAACTCGAATATGCATGTGAACCAGCTTTCAACCAATTTAGAGAAAAATTTTTCCATTCAAAAACTTTTTCCATTCATCTTTACTGAAAAGAGTTTACCTCCATCTTAATCATAAATGACACAGGTCCTATTTTTGAAGACGACTGACTAATTTTTGTCAACCAATGGTCCAACACTCAATAGGTTTTGATTAATTTCAAGTCATATAAAACATCAAAAATTATTTTAGTACCTGAACCGTAATCAATAACCACGTTACCTTTGCCTTTTACCTCATTATAGTCTCCATTTCCAATTTTAACTTTGAAAATATATGATTTATCTAACTCTCTAAATATGGACTCATCATGTGCCATGCGATGAGTACAGCCACTATCAATTAGCCAAACTTCACTGGAGGTGCTGCTTGTAAAGCAAGTGGCCATAAATAACTGCTCTTCCTATTGTTGGTTAGCTACTCAAGCATGTTGGCCTCCTTGGTTGTTTCTACATACATTTTCTATATGTCCTTTCTGTTTGCATGACCTACATTGAATGTTAGGTCTCCACCAGCAATGTTGTTGCAAGTGTGACGTCTTCTTGCAGTATGGACATTGAGGAAATTTTCCTCTTCTTCCATCATCTCTGCTAGGCTCACATTCCTTCTTGTTCTTCTTGTTCCACTGTTGCTTTTTTCCTTTGCCATCTTGCTGACTTTTATTTTTGTCTTTCGCTTGAAAAGCACCTTCTACTACTTCCTCCTTTTGAATGGCTCTTCTTTGCTCTTGTGCTTGTAAGGCATTGATCAGTTTGGGCAAAAGTGATTTGAGAGAAATTCCTTACATCTTCAAGTGAGGAAATCTTGGCTTCAAACCTTTCAAGTAAGCTTACCAAAACTT
The DNA here is from genome assembly GCA_013103745.1 of Gardenia jasminoides. NCBI lineage: Eukaryota > Viridiplantae > Streptophyta > Magnoliopsida > Gentianales > Rubiaceae > Gardenia > Gardenia jasminoides. The sequence continues at coordinate 3,001,363 of CM023098.1, forward strand.
TCTCTACGACTCTGCTATCAGGTAATTGTTCTCCAATCAACCTAATTTTATCCATAATATCTAAGAGTATGTCAAAATACTCTTTGATGTTTTCTGAGTCTTTCAGTCTAAGGAGTTCAAATTATCTCCTAAGGTTCAAGACTTGCATCTGTTTTGTTCTGTCATTTCCTTGGAAAGCCACCTTGAGAGCATCCTAAGCTTCCTTTACAGTTTCACAGGTCATAATTTTTGTAAACACTGCATCAGAAACTGCTGAGTGGATCCATGTCAACGTATTTGATCTCCTTTTGACTATATCCCTATAGGCTCTCATTCTGCAATTGTTGGATATTCAGACAATTTCGGAACAAGATAATCTTCTATCATATCCCAAAGATCAGTGGCTACCAAATAGGACTTCATTTTGACAACCCAAATTTGGTAGTTGTCACCAGTAAAATTTGGAGGATTGGACAAGAAGTTGTTTCCTAGCATTTTTTTTATGTTGAAGGCTTTATAGTGAAAAATGGATCCTTACCAGATTCACTCACTCTCAAATGAAATAGGCCTTTAAGACTTTGGCTCTTGATACCACTTTATTGGTAAAATGAGTAAGAATAAGGATATCAAGACTTGTATTTGAGGGCTGGAAAAATGAGTTTAGTTTCTTCATTGATCATCACCCGTATTTATAGTGTTTACAAGAGAACAAACCAACTAACAATTCTCTAAAAAATCTCAACCAAACTACTTGATAACATGATCAAATTTTGACTGAAATATTTGCTAACAAACCAAAATAATACTTGGTTAACAAAGATCCTAAAAACAAGACTTATTTAACTAATAACTAACTTATTCTCATATCAAAAAACTAATCTAGAAAATCAGAAAAACCGGCATATCTTAACAAATTTGAGTTATGAATAGGTACTATCTAACATTATTGAGAGTCTGGAAGACAAATGAGATTTGACATTCAAGGATACAGTTCCATTACAACAAGTGTATTATGCCTAATGCTATACTATTATCTTAGTCTGTTTAGGCATTTCTAATCTATTTATAGCCTCTTTTTCTTTAGATAGTTCTCAGCATTCCATAATTGAGTGGTCGTGCCAGCCCAAACTCCAGAGCTTGCATGTCAATATGCAGGAAAAAAGGTGCAAACTTGATGCCCCCTTGATAAACACATTGTTTCAGGGATAAAGTGTCATTGCTACAACTGTACGAAGGCTAATGCTATACTATTATGTTACTATATTTAGCCATTTCAAATCTATTTACTACCTCTTTTTCTGTTAGATATTTCATATCATTCCACCATTTTGGTGTTCATACTTGTCCAAACTACAGAGCTTGAATGTCAAAGTTATTGCACGAATCAAAAAGTGATCGATGCTAGACATTAAATCCATTAGTTGACATGGATTTCATGAACAAAGGCAAAATATGGTTGGGTTTAACTAGTTTGCAAGGAAGTTGTATAGGAATCTCCTTGAGGCATCTACTTTTGGCTTATGATTCATATGCCATATATAGGTGTCATGATTTAAGGTATAGACAGATTGATTCTGGTAACTACGTATGAAGAAGCATCTCTAAAGGTGCAACCTTTCTTTTGTAATCTGTTACTACGTGATAGGGTGCATTTTAGTGGTTTATTTTGTTTATATTTCCTAATTGTTTGGGTTAAAAATTGCACTACTACGTGATTATGTTTGGTGCGAATTGTAGAAATTGGTCACAAAAGGTGCTGAAAAACTGTTTTCCAAGAAACTTTCTGACAGTTAGGCGTAGGCGCGTCTAAATCATGCTTCCAGGCCTGGATTGTCAGGATCTCTCCGGCACATAGGCAGTTTCCAAAGAATTGCAGAATCCTAAATTGTGCTGAAATGAATCTCTTCTCTTGCTATTTAGTAGTTGATTATTATTAGGAAGCTATCCTAATATTTGTTATTAGAAAATCTTTTTAGATTAGGAAAATAGTAGTTTTAATTTCTATTAAGAAATTCCTAATAGCTTAAGAATTTAGGTTATTATTAGTTTTCGTTCCTCTATTGGACAAGAAGGGATTGGGGCCACACGAAGCATAACTAGTCCTGGTGACTAGTAGTTTGATTAGTCATATATTCCATTGGCTTAGCTGGAGACTTCGGACGAAGAACTCATGCCTTGTTTGGCAGTTGAGTTTTTTTGCCGATTTGTATGTTGCTAGTTTTTTACCTATTTTACTACAGGAACCTTAAAAATTTTTGAAGTTTTAATGCAAATTTTTAGCAAGTTTGTATAAAACTTATTTGTTTCCTATATTATCTGCAAGAATCCTCAAAAAACTCCCAAAGTGTTTAATATAAAAACCCCAAAACACATAAAAAACTTCACTTCCAAAATTTTTTTCTACAACTTCTACAATAACCTACAGAAGAGTTTTATACAAATTCCCAAAAAACTTAACTATCAAACAAGGCCTGAATTTAGCGATAGACTTGTTTTCTTCTTTTCCACTATTTCACTTGAGAAAAACATGAAGATGACTTTTCATCTTTTCTTTGCAATCTTTGATGGAATTTTCTCCGTGATGCGTGGCTAATTCAATAGTCTACTCAAAGATCAACTCGACGACGTCGTCTCGATTATCTATGAGATCTAACTGATTTATTTTTGATTCGTTTCATTCTTAGTATTTGTGCGTTCTTTGTTTTATGTTCTTGTGATTATTTTATTAGTTGAATGTCAAGGGCCCAATATTCATATTAACCTAATAATCTATTACCAATTAATCTGCTAAATTCGTAATTGTTTAGTTGATTAATACTAGGGGTAATTAACGTTAACACACTTTAGGGGAACGTGCGATCTAATCTAAACAAACCTTGGTAGTGTGTTTGTTGATTAGGGTTTGGGCTTTTCTAATTCTTAGTGCAATTGAGAAATTAAATCCGACTGGACGTATCTAGGGTTATCTCTTGATTAGGAGTAGTTAACGGGTCTGCCTTAACTATATATAATCTAAGAAAATTCTGGTCGTTAGAGAGTTTATCCGACGGCTATAACCAACATATTAATGAATTGAATGAATTAACTTTGCACCGATGATTGGATGTGTGGACTGTGTATGAGAAATTAGATCTTGGACTAGAGTTTCCCTTTTATTAATTTAATCCTTCTTATTTTAGTGAATTGTTTTGTTATTTAGTTGAATAGTTATTTTTGCATCTTCCAAAATCACCCCATATTTCTTACTTGAGAAGAAACAAATTTTTCTCAATCCCTGTAGAGACGATCCTACTTGCCACTGTATATAAATTAGTAGTTTCCCATGAGTCTGCAATTCTGGTATATCGTGAATTAAGTAGCCTATTGCACATTTAGAGTCCTTGCTTTAGTACCTAGAATTAAATTTTGGCTACTCTTATCGGCATTTAGGTTTTTATTATTATTGCACAGGCTCAACACATGACATTAAAGTGTTTGAAACACAAATCAACGATACATAGGCTTCACCAAAATAACTTTTAGGATAGCTACTTAGTCATCCATCTCCTCTATTTCTAAAGCTACAGAGTTACACAAGGGCTCTGTTGACTCACCAGATGAACTATAACTGCTGTTTTGTGTGGGTATCGGGGAATCCGGAGGATAAATCAACGGTTTAGGAGGCAATTTCAGATCTTTAAGATCACCGTCAAACATTTCTAAAACTTCCCTCATTGAAGGACGATCTTCCGGTGTCATCTGTATGCACCACAAGGCAATCAAAATCAATTTTCTTATAATTGCCTTCTCTTCTTCAGTTGCATGATCTCCGATTTCCATTTCCACCACTTGATCGAATTTGTCATAAATCCATGAAGGGAAGTATATTTGACTTGAATGTTCAGCATGCGCATCCACATTTCTCCTCCTTCCAGCCATCTCCATCAGTAACATTCCATAGCTATAAACGTCTGTCTTCTGTGAGACTCTTCCAATCTTTTTGTAGAACAGCTCCGGAGCCATGTAGCCTAATGTTCCTCTGATGGCAGTAAGAGTTGCAATACTCTTTTGCAGCGGATAAAGCTTTGCAAGTCCAAAGTCTGAAACTTTTGGAACAAAGTTCTCATCAAGTAAGATGTTATGCGGTTTAATATCAAAATGCAGAATTTGCACATCACACCCCTGATGCAAGTATTCAATCCCACGGGCAACCCCCTTTGCAATGTCACAAACTTGCTTCCAACTCAACGGAGAACCATTTTGACAGCCTGAGAAAATCAACTTGTCCAGAGAGCCATTAGGCATGTAATCATATACTAGAGCATGTTTTGAGGCGGTAACACAAAATCCCACTAACCGAACCACATTCACATGGTGTATTCTTCCAATAGTTGCAACTTCATTGATGAAGTCTTGTCCATTAGCTTTAGATTTGTTCAGCATCTTGACAGCGACTACACCTCCACTGCGCGATTTGCCTTTGTAAACCATACCATAGCCTCCTTCACCTAGCTTCTCCTTAAAATTCTTTGTCATTGTCTTAATTTCTTTGTATGAGTACCTAATGGGCACGAGGCTGTTGTTTGTTTGTAGGAAATCTTCTATTGTATCATACCTCGATAAATGCCTACGATGACACCGATAATTTTGGATGATGATTCAGAGTCGTGATTGGCTAAAGAAGAATGAATGCAGAGTTTTTTCAAACAGTTAAAGAGGACGAGAGTATAAATGACATATGCTAGATACATCAAAATTAACCATGCAAGCAATATCGCAAAGTTTAACCGCTTGAAATTGCACAACTAGTGAAGTTTGGACAAGCTTTTATGGCTTTATGAATGCTTAATCGAAAAATCCATTGATATATGCCAAATTTATTCTTTTCAAGACCGGCAAACTTCTACAGTATATACTATTCACCGGTTGATGTCTTCTAAAACCTTTTCAGTTAGGGTCTTGAAATCGCATTTTTTGTAACAAAGAATGTATCTGCCAAATTGAGATTAAAAAAAAAATGAAAGTTATCAATTTTTGGTTCCAAAACATTAAGAGCAGGAAGCTTACACACCATCTCATGAACATCACTCCTTAATGGTCAGTCTGAACACTAAAAGCCAGTCCACGTTGATCCCGTGTTTCCTCCTTAGTTCATACGCATGATTGGCCAATTTTCTCCAGTGGGTTGGAAACATGTAGTTAGGGCCTACTTAGCAATACTTCTCCACGAAAAAATAGTAGTACTAGCTAAAGAGAAATCCATCTTATCCTGTTTTTATTCCGACTTTCTAGAATTCTATTCTTCTCTTTTTTTGCTTTCTTTTTCCACTCGGAGATGGCCAACCAAATTGTATGTAGACATGGAATCTTTCTTGATTTGTTGATGGACGCAAATTCTTATCACATAATTTCAGTTAGATTTAGTATTTCATTTCCAAGCAATTTCATATTAGGCTCCATATCCATTGATATTTATGACGAAGATGCATTTATTATATAGGAAAATTCTACGGATAGAAAACCAACAGGCCAATTGTTGGTTTTTTGGGGCATAAATTAAAAAACAACAATTAGTATTTAAAAAATAACTCAAAAGATATTGAAGATTGAAAAATGAGTTTAAATTCTTCATTCATCAACACCCTATTTATAGTGATTACATGAAGCAAACCAACTAACAATTCTTTAAAAAAATCTCAACAAAAACTACTTGATAATATGATTAAATCTTGGCTAAAATATTTGCTAACAAATCAAAATGATATTAATTTGGTTAACAAATATCCTAACAATAAGACTTATTTTTTCTACTAACTAACTTATTCTAATACCACAAAATTAAGTTGTGTAAAAAATCAAATGTGCATGAAATGGATTAAATAATAGACACAATTATCTGTATAGAACTGACCAGTAGGAAGTATGATGAAGTATGATGGTTAACGGGCTTGGTAAAAGAATGATGATATGAGCCCGAGACATCTTGTCGATTACAATTATTGATGTCTGCATCTTACTACAAATCCCAACTCTGCCAATTGTTTCCACTTTTACTGCATTTGCAAAGAATTTAGGAATCAATTACGCATCTAAAACATTTTTTGATTTTTAAAAAAAATTTTGAGCCAACATCTAAAATAGTTGACACTTGAGAAAAGCGGACAACAACAACATCCATACCGGGCCAGAATGGACGAAGATTAACTTGACATGATGCTACGACTGCATGGAGAAAATGGAAAGGGGGCTTCTCTGCCTATTCAGGAGTCGTGAGCAATAAACATCATAGCTGATTTATGGCATGGGATCATGGACTCAGGAAGATTATCGTGGAAATTAAAAAACTCTAAGGCGAGTCTAGAACTTCTAAAAGAAGTAGGCACCACATGGCCACATTTTAATTCTGAAGCATATACGTGGTCTGCTTCTTAATTGATTAGTGGGGGCTTGTAAAAAGTCCAAGTAAAGATATAGAATTTAAAATATATATATATTTTTACTATTAATTTATCAATGTGCTCTATTAATCGTGAAAATTGTAGATTCCAAGTATTGGGCTGTACAAAATTTTTGCTTTTACCTTGATTATTAGCAGAAATAAATATAATATGTGCATATGACTAACTGGATAACAATTCTCTATAAAAAGATAAAGTAATAAACATAATTCACTAATTTAAAGACGGTGTAAGTATAAAATCAATACTCTAAGAAGTTTAGTTTACTAATTAGTGGTTTCCATACATAAAAAAAAAAATCGTACTTTAATGAGTTACAAAGATTTAGTGTTTCCTTAATTATATCCTTTTTATTATTTATTGATTCATTGCAATTAAAAATTATGTAAATATTATATTATTAATGTCCCATGTTGGGCTTGAACCTGAAAAAGAAAAATACATCTTGTAGAATAAGATGAATCTCCAATAAAGGCTAAGAAAATTGACTTGAATTAAGGACGCCTAGCATTGAACTATAAGTTTTTAGGTAGTAGTAATAGTATAGAACTTTCGTAGTTCATTGTTCAACAATCCCAAGTCTGAAGTAGAAGAGTTTGAATTTTTGAAGTAGAAGTAACAGCACATAATTTCTGTTGCCTACTATTTAAAAATCTCAAGTTTCTAAATCAATTTTAAGTCAAGATCATAGCAAGCACAACAATGTAACTCTAATCAAGACTGAACCAATCCTTATTTTTATTTTTAATGAACTAGAAGAACCGCAATTTATTTGTGTTCAACTGAAAATTTTTGTGGTATTGTCACTACAAATCATATGTTGATGCATGAGGAGAGGAAAACAGTGTGAACATTGATATGATTAAAAGAACAAGTTAATGGTGAATGACGTATATGATAGAAGAAAGTATGAAATATTTGTTAAAAGTGCTAATTAGCTCAAATAATATTAGTATGAAATATTTTTGAGAAGTTTTTCTTTGGAAAATTTTGGAAAGGGGAATAGGAAAATTTAAAATTCATGAGAAGGGAATAAGTTTTACAAAATTTTAAAATGGGTTATTGATTACTATTACTAAATTATACAAAAAATTAATGCTGTAGGAAAATCACGAATCTGTATATGTGTGGCATATGTTCTCAATTTGAGTATGTATATGTTAATAAATATCGATTTAAATATACATTCGAATGCATATAATTTTATTCATTATGACACAGATTACTATTTAGTAAAATTCACATAATTACGAGGGTGATTTGGTCATTTAGTAATAAATTTATTTGCTATTTTTATTCCCCCTTTCTCAATTACAAATTTCAAGAAAAGTTACACCCTTATGAATTTTTCATCTTCCAATTCCCATCTTTTTAGACCCTCGAATTTGGGGTGCCCTGCAGAGCATTGACTCTATTGACTTGGAGGCTCTCACTTTTCCATAGTGCGCCTGCGCAATTAAAAATTTCAGAAACGTATCAATTAGAAATGGGTTGTTCCAATGCTAGACCCTCAGGCTCCCCTCGCGTATTAGATTCATGAGTTGTGTGTCATTTATATCATTTCATGCATATTTTCTATTTTCTATCTCAACAGATTTAAGTTATGAATAGGTACTATCTGACATCATTGAGAGTCTGGAAGACAAATGAGATCCGACATTCAGGGATTATCTTAGTCTGTTTAGGCATTTCTAATCTATATATAGCCTCTTTCTCTTTAGATAGTTCTCAGCATTCCATAATTTAGTGGTCGTGCTAGCCCAAACTCCAGGAAAAAAGGTGCCAACTTGATGCCTACTTGATAAACACATTGTTTCAGGGATAAAGTTTCATTGCTACAACTGTGCGAAGGCTGATACTATACTATTATGTTACTATATTTAGCCATTTCAAATCTATTTACTGCCTCTTTTTCTGTTAGATATTTCATATCATTCCACCATTTTGGTTCATACTGGTCCAAACTACAGAGCTTGAATGTCAAAGTTACTGCACGAATCAAAAAGTGATCGATGCTAGACATTAAATCCATTAGTTGACACGGATTTCATGAACAAAGGCAAAATATGGTTGGGTGTAACTAGTTTGCAAGGAAGTTGTGTAGGAATCTCCTTGAGGCATCTAGTTTTTGCTTATGATTCATATGCCACGTATAGGTGTCATGATCTAAGGTATAGACAGATTGATTCTGGCAACTACGTATGAAGAAGCATCTCTAAAGGTGCAACCTTTCGTTTGTAATCTGTTATTACGTGACATTAAAGTGTTTGAAACACAAATCAACGGTACATAGGCTTCACCAAAATGACTCTTAGGATTGCTACTTAGTCATCTATCTCCTCTATTTCTAAAGCTACAGAGTTACACAAGGGCTCTGTTGACCCACCAGATGAACTATTACTGCTGTTTTGTGTGGGTATCGGTGAATCCTGAGGATAAATCAACGGTTTAGGAGGCAATTTCAGATCTTTAAGATCACCCTCAAGCATTTCTAGAACTTCCCTCATTGAAGGACGATCTTCCGGTGTCATCTGTATGCACCACAAGGCAATCAAAATCAATTTTCTTATAATTGCCTTTTCTTCTTCAGTTGCATGATCTCCGATTTCCATTTCCTCCACTTGATCGAATTTGTCATATATCCATGAAGGGAAGTATATCTGACTTGAATGTTCCGCATGCGCATCCACATTTCTCCTCCTTCCAGCCATCTCCATCAGTAACTTTCCATAGCTATAAACATCTGCTTTCTGCGAGACTCTTCCAATCTTTTTGTAGAACAGCTCCGGAGCCATGTAGCCTAATGTTCCTCTGATGGCAGTAAGAGTTGCAATACTCTTTTGCAGCGGATAAAGCTTTGCAAGTCCAAAGTCTGAAACTTTTGGAACAAAGTTCTCATCAAGTAAGATGTTATGCGGTTTAATATCAAAATGCAGAATTTGCATATCACACCCCTGATGCAAGTATTCAATCCCACGGGCAACCCCCTTTGCAATGTCACAAACTTGCTTCCAACTCAACCGAGAACCATTTTGACAGCCTGAGAAAATCAACTTGTCCAGAGAGCCATTTGGCATGTAATCATATACTAGAGCATGTTTTGAGGCGGTAACACAGAATCCCACTAACCGAACCACATTCACATGGTGTATTCTTCCAATAGTTGCAACTTCATTGATGAAGTCTTGTCCATTAGCTTTAGATTTGTTCAGCATCTTGACAGCGACTACACCTCCACTGCGCGATTTGCCTTTGTAAACCATACCATAGCCTCCTTCACCTAGCTTCTCCTTAAAATTCTTTGTCATTGTCTTAATTTCTTTGTATGAGTACCTAATGGGGACGAGGCTGTTGTTTGTTTGTAGGAAATCTTCTATTGTATCAAACCTCGATAAATGCCTGCGATGACACCGATAAAGGAAGAAAGCAAAGAAGAGCGTAATGCCAATGACACGTATTGCTGCAAAAACCAAAACTAAAATAGAAGAAGAGAACAATAACACTTAGCTACGATTGACTTCTAGTATATGCCCAATAGACAGAGTTTTCGACTGTAAATCAGAAGCCTTACCCGAAGCTAGGCTACCAGAACCAAGGTAAACTGCTTATAAAAGAAAACTTTAAAGGATTAGAATGGAAATACAGAAATAGAAAGAATATGGCTGATTAAAAGAATGGTTTTTCTATAAATCAAAGAAATAAGATTGCTCACGTCTATATCTGTTGAAGAGCTTGATGACGAAATTGTCGATTCGTCCCCATATGCCTACATCGCCCAAGTACAAAAGTCAATGTCAATGTCTAATTGGGCGCTTGAGAATCAACATTTATTAATTACTGCGAGAATAAATTCAAAGTACGTAGTATGTTTTGCATGGTTTAAAGTAAGAATTCAATAATATTTCATGTGTTTGTTGGGATCATAACACCAAGAAGCTTTTTACGAAAGTTAACCACCCTCCTGTCTAAAATCCAACTATTCTAATTTAACTGAGCACAGGCCAAAATTGAAAAATGTACGAGAATGTACAAAACAATGTTCCTATATTTTTTGTTTGCCAACAAAGATTTACAACTGGTGGAATAATTAAACCAAGCTGTTTTGGTATTTAGTTTCCTAATTGGTTTAGTTTCTTGTTTTGTATCTTGTTTAGTTTCCATATTGGGTTAGAAAATCTCCAAATCAATTCCAAGTAAGTTTCGATTTATAATTGTGTTTGTTTAGTAAAGATTAGTAGTCTATAAATACTATTTATTTAGCACATTATTATTTGGAGAGTTGAGTTGAGTCGAATTATGAAATTGAGAGAAAGTCTCTAAATTATTGTTTGTGAGTTGTTGTGAGCAAAATGCTACGATTTAGAAATTGTTTTTGTTGAGTTAATAAAATTGTTAAGTATTTATTTGTGAATTTATTCTCCTTATATATTCTCACATATTTTTATATGTATTAAACATTTTTTGCTGCATGTTTTTTATGCTAACAGCAACAATGAATAAAGACAAAATAGTAGTAGGTTTCTGGTTCTGATTCCCCAAAAAATAAAATGAAAAAATGAAAAAAGTCACATCATCAGTTTCTAGATTAAATAGATGACCTAAAGGGATTGGAGGTAGGCGCGGTTGTGTACTACTATTGTATTTCTTGCATATTTTGGTGTACATTTACATTATCTTATTGTACACATGAAGTTTGCATTTTATTAGCCGCTATTAATTGTGGACATCAAATGTTGTAAGAAATATAATATTTTATCTAAGTATATGCTAATTACTATAAGAAAGTGTAATAACTAGACACACTCATGCCAAACAAAAAACATACCTCCCCCACAATCGACTTAGGAGGAATAAGATCTTAATAAAGAGCCATAATGCTTTTCAGTTAATGTCATATATAAAGAAATCAAGTATAAGCATTTATGGGGGGAGGGATGGGTTGGGTGGTTCGGGGGGAGGGGGTGTAAGTGAGAGGTCCCGGGTTCGAGACCTCCCACTCACACTTCAAAAAAAAAAATTAAAAAAAAAGTATAAGCATTTATGATATAACAAGGTATCTTACACAAAGTACTGATTTTTGATAATGCAATTTGTCACATGAATGATGTATTGAATAGGATCATATAAAAATTAATAACTCTACTTGAAGCCGGAAAATGAAAGAGACTTTATCCAGAGTTGACTTAGTCAAATTTCATATTTTACCGTTCCTTTTTTTGGGGAAAATGATTAACAGTAAAGATTGGAGAATTTTATTTTGTTTTTATTTTTAGTGTAAGGGGAGTCTTGAACATGAGATCTATCATTTACACTCCCTCCTTGATGTAACCCAACTCATTCTCTTCCAACAAAGGCTGGAGCAAGTATTGCACTATTTAAAGGAGAATTTGATATAGACTAAATCCACACTTTCATATTCTAAAAGGTTGTACTCATTAACAATATTTTGGTTGCTCTATCAATTAAAAAAAAAAGAGAGAGAGAGACAGAGAATGATGAACAGCGCTACTACTATATTTAGCCTCCAAATACACCAGTGCAATATCTTAACAAATTTTTTTTTTTTATTACCCTCTCACCTCTCAACCCTCCCCATGCCCACCCACCCTTATCTCAACTTAAAACCTTCCAAGCTACAGTACCTAGTCATTAATACTAGAATTCATTACTTTCTAAAAGATCATTATAATCAATCATAAATTACTATATTAATAAATATTCAAATCAGTGTACTTACAAAAAAAAGATCTCCTCCTGCTGCTACGAACTGTTTCTGTAAACCAACCGACCTCAAAGCCATTAGAGAGAAGATTGTGGATGTCTTGACACCGCAGGTCTACAGGAGCTGTCTTATGGATGGTGCACGACTCTTCAATATCAGATGCCACCACTTTTTCACCAATCACAACATAGCTGTAATTGTCGGGTGGACCTTTCATCATTTTCGAAAAATGATTTGCAGTGATATTACACGAAGCAGTGTCTACATAAAGTGGAATTTTCGATTTCACCGGATTTTTACAGCTCACAAAGACCAACCAACCAGTATCAGGATCAATATCCATGTCATAACGCGGACCAAGATAGAAGTAGTCCCTATCGTCGTATGGGAAAATTGGAAGAGTAGAACAGTTGTTCTTTTGCACCCCAGGATCAAATATACGAACTGTCCGACTCAATCAATACTGTTTAGATTCACAGAAAAGTTGTACCTTTTATGCTGACTGTCACTGAGGGATAAGACAGTGCGATTATTTTCACAAGAGAATTCAATAGAGCTCGAATCTAGATGAGCACCTCTAAACTGAAACGGGCGCTTTAAATTGATGTCAGTAGCCCCGCAAGTGGATGGGCTATGGTCACAGCTGGTGGTGCCATTGGATATGAAGGTCATGGGAAAATGATATCTGGAACAACCGGCATGGATTACAGAGAGTATCAAGAACAAAAAATAGCCTAGAGACAATAAAACTACCAAAATATGAAGTTGAAGCATACTTCTTACACATTGACAGAGTGAATGAAAAAAAGAAGCCGGATATATATAGGAATATGGGAAGGGGCTCTCTCTTTTGTTGGTAATGAGAATAGGACCTAAGGTCTCAAATAGGTACACATGTATTTTTCTCTTTTAGTTTTGAAGGAGTCCAATCTAAGCTTGGTTCCGGGTCTTTGTTCTTTTTTATTTTCCTGCATACCCTTCTCATGTTGTTGTCTTGTAGTAAGAAGATATTTTTCATGTTAGCCTGTATTGATTTGATGGTAACATGAAATGAAGAGACAATACATTTTCTTTCAATAATTGTCCATGAAAATACAAGAAAATATGAAGCAAATTAAATTCAAGAGAATAAATTGATCTGCCAACCTAGATGTGGCCTTTCGTTCTCAATATCAAATTTCCAAACTATATTTTTCTTCTTTTTAACCTTTCTTCTTCCTTAAGGGAGTCTAATCTAGTCTAGACTTTTGATGGTTTGTTTTAAGCAGACCAGCATAGATTAATGAATGGGGACTTTGACCACAAAAAGAGAAAAAAAAAAAAAAAGGAAAATTAGTCAGTTAATGAGTCTACTAATACATAGGTTATATTGTAAATTCAATCTCACAGCGTTATGGTTATGCATGACCAAGTAAAAACAGTTATAAGAAATGATCTTTATTTTAATGAAAAACGAGCACACAAAATTATGATAATTAGTGTATTCGATGAAACAACCAAAAAAAAATTCTGATGAGAAGCTAATTGGTTCATTTGAAATATCAAGATCGGGTTTGGAGAAGTGGTTCCCTCGTTCTTTTCTTCTTTAGAACTCCACGAACCATACCTTTTGAGGATTAGGCCGGTCCGTTAAAAACTAAATGCTGGACTCCTTTCACAGCACAAATTAATAATTTGAGTACGTGTATGTATTGAAAGCCACAACCATTAGTGGTGGTCTGCTTCTTAATTGATTAGTGGGGACTTGAAAAATGTCCAAGTAAAGATATAGAATTCCAAAAAAAAATAAATTATTTTTACTATTAATTTATCAATGTGCTCTATTAATCGAGAAAATTGTAGATTCCAAGTATTGGGCTGTACAAAATTTTTGCTTTTTACCTTGATTGTTAGCAGAAATTTAATATAATATGTGCATATGACTAACTGGATAACAGATTTCAATAAAAAGATAAAGTAATAAAAATAATTCACTAATTTAAAGACGGTGTAAGTATAAAATCAATACCCTAAGAAGTTTAGTTTACTAATTAGTGGTTTCCATACATAAAAAAATCGTACTTTAATGAGTTTTAAAGAGTTAGTGGTTTTCCTTATATCCGTTGTATAATTTATTGATTCATTGCAATTAAAAATTATGTAAATATTATATTATTAATGTCCCATGTTGGGCTTGAACCTGAAAAAGAAAAATAAATCTCGCAGAATAAGTATTTTGGAAAATTTTGGAAAGGGGAATAGGAAAATTTAAAATTCATGAGAAGGGAATAAGTTTTACAAAATTTTTAAATGGCTTATTGATTACTATTACAAAATTATACAAAAAAATTATTGTTGTAGGAAAATCATGAATCTGTATATATGGCATATGTTCTCAATTTGAGTATGTATATGTACATAAATATCAATTTAAATATGCATTCAAATGCGTGTAATTTTATTCATTATGATGCAGATTACTGTTTATTAAAATGCACATAATTATGAGGGTGATTTGGTCATTTAGTAATAAATTTATTTGCTATTTTTATTCCCACTATCTCAATTACAAATTCAGGAAAAGTTACACCCTTATGAATTTTTCACCATCTTTCACATTTTTCTTTCCTTTTAACTTTTAGACCCTCGATTTTGGAGTGCCTGCAGAGCATTGACTCTATTGACTTGGAAGGCTCTTACTTTTCCATAGTGTACCTGTGCATTTCCAGGAGCAAACCCTGCGTTTTCTTTTGCTGGGCTCCACTCATGGAGTGAAAGACATTGACAACTGAATAGGAAGGCAAAACTTGACATGAATACTGAGTCTTTGTTCCTTTTTGTTTTCCAAACTACTCTTTCTGTTGTTAATGTTTTGCAGAATAGTCTTCTTTCCTGTAAGCCCCAGTTGATGGTAACATGAAAATCAAGTCAGGCAAATCCAAAAAATTTGGAGGTGTCCGTCTCATTCAGTAGAACATGCAAGCATTTTGATTAAATAAAATAACGTTGTTTTAAATTAGACGCGGAATTTGGCTAAAATATCTTGGACAGAGGATTCGAAGTGCAGTCACAAAGGCTTTAGTAAGAAAGACTTTCTCTTTTATGATTAATGAATTCTGAATACAAACTCTTACATGTCCAATCTCGACTACTTTCGGGGAAACTCTTCTAACTTTATTTTTTTTCTTTTTCTTTTTCTTTTTCTTTTGATGTAGACCTATGTAGACTTTAAAAGTCATTGGTCTTTGTACTAAAGTCTTCATTTTGCTTGTTAGCCTCATGGCAAAACAAAACCTTAAGAGCAATTCGCTACCTAGAAACTCCTCGTTTCTTTTGCCTGTTTCCCTCTTAAATTTTTAAGAGTAAAAGATTAAGGAGCTCTCAACTTACTTTATATCACAATAAGGTTAATTATGTTTTAATTTTTTTTAAGATAGGTATGGTTATAGGTATCAAGGATGTACAATGTTAAAATAATTGAAGTTTTTCATTTTTCACTGCAAAAAGGATTGTGTTATGTGTCAATTTCTTTCATTCAACACCTTGCCTCTCATGTAGCAATTTTCATGTTGAATGTGGTATCATTGTAAATTCTCATATTGTATTTTTAGCATAACAAATGATGGACTTCAATTCTACACATTTCATTCTTGCAAAAGATATAGTCTTCAGGGTCACGAAATTGCATTTTCTGTAACAAAGAATGTATCTGCCAAATTGAGATTAAAAAAAAATGAAAGTTATCAAGTTTTGGTTCCAAAACATTAAGAGCAGGAAGCTTACACACCATATCACGAACATCACTCCTTAATGGTCAGTCTGAACCCTAAAAGCCAGTCCACGTTGATCCCGTGTTTCCTCCTTAGTTCATACGCATGATTGGCCAATTTTCTCCAGTGGGGTGGAAACATGCAGTTAGGGCCTACTTAGCAATACTTCTCCACAAAAAAAATAATCCTAGTCAAAGAGAACTCCCATCTTATCCTGTTTTTATTCCTACTTTCTAGAATTCTATTCTTCTCTTTTTTTGGCCTTCTTTTTCCACTCGGAGACGGCCAACCAAATTGTATGTAGACATGGAATCTTTCTTGATTTGTTGATGGACGCAAATTCTTATCACATAATTTCAGTTAGATTTCGTAGTATTTCATTTCCAAGCAATTTCATACTGGGCTCCATATCCATTGATATTTATGACGAAGATGAATTTATTATATAGGAAAATTCTATGGATAGAAAACCAACAGGCGAATTGTTGGTTTTTTGGGTATAAATTAGAACACAACATTTGGTCTTGTAAAAAATAGCTCACAAAAGATATTGAAGATTGGAAAATGAGTTTTAAGTTCTTCATTCATCAACACCCTATTTATAGTGATTACATGAAACAAACCAGCTAACAATTCTTTAAAAAAATCTTAACAAAAACTACTTGATAATATGATTAAATCTTGGCTAAAATATTTGCTAACAAATCAAGATGATATTTGGTTAACAAATATCCTAACAATAAGACTTATTTTTTCTACTAACTAACTTATTCTAATACCACAAAATTAAGTTGTATAAAAAATCAAATGTGCATGAAATGGATTAAATAATAGACACAATTATCTGTATAGAAGTACTAGAGCTGTAAACGAACAGAGTTGAGCTTTTATTGTTTGAGCTCTGTTCGTTTGTTGTTCGAGCTTGACTCATGTTCATTCGTTAAGAATTATGAGTTGAAAAAACTGTTCGAGTTCTGTTTGTTAATTAAATTTTAAGCTCGAGCTCGGCTCGTTTAAGCTAAACGAGCCGATTTTATGTTTGAACACTAATGAGTGTTCGCGAACAAAGTTCTGAATTAAAAATTATTTTAGCTCTGTTCGCGAACACTAACGAGCATTCGCGAACAAAACTCGAGCTCGTTCGATAACTTATCGAGTCAGATTTTATGTTTGAATTCGGCTCGTTTAACTTTTCGAACGAGCTTTTATCGAGTTCGAACGAGTTTAAATAAGCCGAGCTCATGAACAGTTCGTTCAATTTCCAACTCTATATAGAACTATGACCAGTAGGAAGTATGATGATTAACGGGCTTGGTAAAGAATGATGATATGAGCCCGAGACAACTTGTCGATTACAATTATTGATGTCTACGTCTTACTACAAATCCCAACTCTGCCAATTGTTTCCACTTTTACTGCATTTGCAAGAATTTAGGAATCAATTACGCATCTAAAACATTTTTTTATTTTTAAAAAAATTTTTGAGCCAACATCTAAAATAGTTGAGACTTAGGAAAAGTGGACAATAACAACATCTATACCGGGCCAGAATGGATGAAGATGAACTTGCCATGATGCTACGACTGCATGGAGAAAATGGAAAGGGGGCTTCTCTGCCTATTCAGGAGTCATGACTCGTGAGCAATAAACATCACAGCTGAGTGGTGGGCATCTTAAAAGGTTTGTGCATGGCATGGGATCATGGACACAGGAAGATTATCGTGGAAACAAACTCTAAGGCGAGTCTAGAACTTCTAAAAGAAGTAGGCACCATTTTAATCTTGTGAAGCATATACGTAAACTCCAACACGCTTTAAGGGAGAGCAATAGAAGTGCGGATTGGCTAGCTAGAGCAGGGGTCCAAGCACATGCAGATTCCTTCAACCTGGATGATCCTCCACCGGCACTGAAGGAGCTCCTGGGAGCGGATATTATAGGGGTTGCTTCCTACCGCCAGGTTTATTCCATGTTAATGGGTCTTTGGCCCCTCTTGCCCCCCACCCCCCGTGGCGCTGGTTTGCTGTGTATAATCTTTAAGAAATTATTAACACAGCAGCCAGCAGCTTTATTCAGTCTTCCTCTGAGTTAATACAATTTGAACATACCAAAATTGTGCGGCATAAAGTGCAAGCTACCTAATTACATAATTAGTTATGAGCAAATAAATTCAGAATGGCCTCCGGGGAGGGGGGGGACGAAGCAAGAGATCATGAAAAAAACTACTTGAGCATGAGCTGCTCTATTCTCAAACTCAAACCATGAAATTCTTGATTCAAACGTAGTGGATTTTGGTTCATTCAGATGGCTTAGAAGTTCTTCCTCGTTTTCTGTCTAGTGTCAATCATGCATGTAGAAATCTGACTAATAATGGCTTGAATCTGTGTCATCCTAGTAGATGACGTTCAGAAATCTTTATCTGTATGTCAATACCTGGACGTAAAGAACATTTTCCAATGGTCTTCTAGGCAACTCATTCTTATCATAAAAACCTAATAACAAATTTGTTTACCTTATTCTTTGAACAAAAAGAGTGTTCAACTTGCAGTAAGTAATATGCTTCACTTGGATTCATCAAACTAACTAATCAATTTGAAAAGGGATAAACAAAATGTCATATCAGCAGTGGTTAGTGTACGTAGGATTAATCATATATCTTTGTTTGGATTGCTTATATTTAGCTAAAAAATTTTGCTTACATCATCGACACAAATTCCAATCACCTTTTTATCTCAAATACATCACATCAAAAAAGTGCTGCAGTATTCTTTTCAAAAAATTATCCCAAAAAATCTACTATCCAAACGCATGCCAGCCTGATGCATGGATATCAACTTTTCATATGAAAATAATTTATTGATCCATTCTCATTCCAACAAAATTTAATGGCTTGCAACAAGTCATTTTGCAGCAATTATATGCGGCTAATTGAATGGCTGCAACAAGTCATTTTGCAGCAATTATATGCGGCTAATTGCAGAGGAAGCTGGCCAGTTTGATCTCATTGCCTTCTTGTTCTTCAGTAACGTGGATAGAAAAAAATTTGTAGACTGCCCAGAAGGGACTAAGTTGCCTATCAGACGTAGGTGGTTCATATTTCTTTCTATCTTGGCTCAAAAATTTCTGCAATTAGTTTCAAAGCCCTTGGCATCCTTGGGGTCTGCGCTCGAGCAGTGGCTTAACCTTTTGTCCAGAAATCCCAACAGTTTATTCTTGCTTTTCCTCAACTTCATTCGGAGCCGTATTTTATTCTCAAATTGCCCCTGAGCGGTCGAATGGGGCATTAGTGTTGTGGGGCATTCGCCCGGACGAGCATTTAGGCGTTGACGTTTGGGGCATTTGGAGCATTCGGGACCTTTTTTTATTTTTTTTTTATTTTTAAACTTTAATTTTACTACTTTTTCTTCCTTAGGTTTGTTTCCTATATTTATTATTGTTTAATAATTTTAAAAAATAATTTCATTTGATTTCTTTTTTGGAAATAGTTCAAAAAATATAAAATAAAAGCATCTATGAGACTATGACTTTATTTTATATATTTTTCCATTTTTCTTGATTCCAAAATATAATTATTTTTTGCTAATATGATTCTAGATGGTAAATGTATACGTTATAGTTATGTTATGAATTTACTTGATAGGCCAACAAAAATATTTTGTAATTTTTCTTAATTTTATCAATTCTTTTGTATTTATTAGTAAATTATATATATATATATATATATATATATAGACACACACACACCCAAATATATGTATGAATATTTTAATTTTGTCATATTATTGTATATTTTATATTTTATATTTTATATATTAAAAATATCAAAATTTATGGGCTAATGCCCTACACCTCGGGCTTTCGCCCTGCCTGAGCAGATATAGAGTGCCCTCTAAAGCTTTCACCTTTTAAAAAATTGATTTGGGATACCTCACTCTTCTTACAAATTTCCTACCTATAGCTAATAATCATGTTTCTTCTCGTTCTTGTTGTCAATTTTTTTGACTTCTTTGTCTTTCCTCTAAAACCTTTTCTTTTTTTTTTTTTTGGGTTATTTGCTTGATCATAAAGTATTTCTTAAGATGGAAGCCATTACTTTCATTGTGCATGTTAGTATTTGATTTGGAGCCATTAACTGTGTTTTGAAAATTGGGACTAATGATTCTTTTTTTAGCATGCGAGTATAATTTGCTACTAACAGATAATCTTTCTTTTTTATTTTTATTAATTATTAAAGGTGATAAGAAGTTCTATAACCAATGTAACGTTTCAATCAATTTTCCTTCTTGTGTTTTTCTCATTCTCCCACAAGTTTTTAGGACAAATTGGTAGAATGGATAGGTTCAGACAAAGTCCGGCAACCATATCATAATGGCTTTTTTTCACCAATTTAGTTTTCCGGACAAAGTCGGTCAAACCCTTCAGCAATTTAGTTTTCCTTGTTTGTTTGTTGTTTGTTTCTGAATAAAACTTTCAGGATCCTTACCCAGTTTTTAATGTAAATCAATACAGTGAAACAATTTATGTGACGAAGTTGTTGGAGTATACCACAGTGCAGTAGCAAGATGCACATATTCGAATAATGTTAAATGCCCCTTGGAAGCAAAAGTTAGAAGTATTACTTCTCCTATATAAATTACAGCCTTTTCTAAGGATCTGAATCTTGTGCATGGATTAAAATCTAACAGTATATTCCGATCAAGGTCTAAGTCCAGGATTAAAATTACAAATGTAGATATTAAAACAACAACAAATATAGACGACACTACGATAATAATGTATAAAAAATAATACAACTTGAATGGTGAAAGATAAGAATTTAAGATTTTGCTTCATTTCTCTTGAATTATTTGCACATTAATTCACCAACCACTAAAGATGCAATTTTGGTTGTTATTTCAATATAAGACTGAGTTGGAATCCACTTTTATATCTTTTTATTTTTTCCCTTTTTTTCCCCTTTTCTTGGGTGCATCTTAGGCAACGTTCTAAGCATCGCAGACAAAACATCATCCGAGTATACCTCATTTATTGGATATCTAGACAAAAAAAAAAGAATGTTGGATGAGAAAATAGATACAATGCTACACTGTCAATAATGGCTGCCAAAACATCTTATGAAAACAGCATTTTCATTGAAACTATGGTGAAGGATTACTGGAAGGTAAAAAACTATGAATATATTGAGTACAATTCTATTTATATCCATTGTTTTGTCTTCTTTCTTTAGTTAATGCTGTCATTACTTAGAAGTATGGAGGTAATGTAATTCTTCAACAATTTTGAAGATGGATTTCGTCGGAGCTTACAGTATTTGGAATGGTAATTTTCAACCTCGCTTATCTTTATGTTCTCAAGTGGCATTGACGCTGCCATTACTGACATTTTTTAGTTAAACTACCCCACTTTGCTCTCGATAATTTTTAATTACCTTATAAATTTTTTTATAGTGTAAGTGGAAACCCTCGAATCCAAAACCTCTCAATTAAAATTTTTTTATAATTCATGGCTACTTATTTAACTTTTCATAAGTACAAGAGAATAATATTGAATTGTTCGCCTAACCCAAACCATAAAAAGAAAAAAAAACCATGCAGAAACTTGATTTTATAGAAAGAGCTGCATATGTTACCAAAAATTTAAAAAAAAAAATACCAGACAAGGTGGGAATTTGTGTCAGAAAATCAGTGGAAAGCGTGATAATTGGATTCTAGTTGGAAGATGAAGAACAAAGACATCAACAGCCATGGGCAGGGCGTCTTGCACAATGGCCCCCTCAACTCGGCCGAAGTTAGAGAATTGATTTGAAAGTTTTACACATATTCAAGTGTTTATCATAATTGCTTCTCCTGAGATCTGAAAATTACTCCTCTCTGCTTATATTGTTCCCCTACTTGTTGATAAATTCTCATCTTCCCCCACGTTACCTCCCTAAACAACATGTTTCTTTTAGATGTCTCTCTTATGGTGCAATTATTTTACGGCTGTTAAAATACAAAGTTTATTTTTTCTTGATAGGAAATAACTTTAGAAAGCTTAAAGAACAAAAATTCAAAATAAATGCACAACACTAAATCAACTTTCTTTTTGCATGCCTCCACTGCCATGAGTCCTAACTCCGTCACTATTAATTGTTGGTTTTTTCATAAACTCTTTACCTGGTGGCTAACTAGTATTAGTATATAATCAATGAGTCTACCTACAAAAAACAACGGAAAATTATAACATTACTAAGTGATAGATGCAAACATGAAAATCCTTAAAATC
This sequence comes from Gardenia jasminoides, assembly GCA_013103745.1. Classification (NCBI taxonomy): domain Eukaryota; kingdom Viridiplantae; phylum Streptophyta; class Magnoliopsida; order Gentianales; family Rubiaceae; genus Gardenia; species Gardenia jasminoides. Next base: position 3,023,511 of record CM023098.1, read on the forward strand.
AAGAAGGCGAGCCATCTTTTAATTTGTTTTTATAACTTAAATCGTATGTCATTTTGTATAGGATTTTCCATAGTCAAGTGGTCTCTAGGTATATAAAAAATGGCTCGTAATAAGTTGCAAGTTCATCAACTAATCCAACAATTTCACTTTGTAGAATATCAAGAGAAAGCAACAATATAAGCGTTCGTGTTTGATCAACAAAAAGGCCAGGAGCTAATTGTCGTGGCCTTTAGAGAAACTGAAACCTTTGATTTAGATGCATGGTCCACAGACATTGATCTCTCTTTGATGTTTTCTGAGTCTTTCATTTTAAGGAGTTCAAATTCTCTCCTAAGGTTCAAGTCTTGCATCTGTTTTGTTCTGTCATTTCCTTGGAAAGCCACATTGAGAGCATCCTAAGCTTCCTTTGCAGTTTCACAGGTCATAATTTTTGTAAACACTGCATCAGAAACTGCTAAGTGGATGCACGTCAAGGCTTTTGATCTCCTTTTGACTGCATTCCTATGGGCTCTCATTCTGCAATTGTTAGATCTTCAGACAATTTTGGAACAAGATCATCTTCTATCATATCTCAAAGATCACTGGCTACCAAATAGGACTTCATTTTGAAAAACCAAATTTGGTAGTTGTCACCAGTAAAATTTGAAGGATTGGACAAGAAGTTGTTTCCTAGCATTTTTTTATGTTGAAGGCTTTATAGTGAAAAATGGATGCTTACCAGATTCACTCACTCTCAAAAGAAACAGGCCCTTAAGACTTTGGCTCTTGATACCACTTTATTGGTAAAATGAGCAAGAATAAGGATATCAAGACTTGTATTTGAGGGCTGGAAAAATGTTTGGTTAACAAATATCCTAACAGCAAGACTTATTTAACTAATAACTAACTTATTCTCATATCAAAAAACTAATCTAGAAATCTGTAGAAAAAGCTGGCATATCTCAATAGATTTGAGTTATGAATAGGTACTATCTGACATTATTGAGATTCTGGAAGACAAATGAGATCTGACATTCAGGGATACAATTCCATTACAACAAGTGTATTATGCCTAATCCTATACTATTATCTTAGTCTGTTTAGGCATTTCTAATCTATTTATATCCTCTTTTTCTTTAGATACTTCTCAGCATTCCATAATTTAGTGGTCGTGCCAGCCCAAACTCCAGAGCTTGAATGTCAATATGCAGGAAAAAAGGTGCAAACTTGATGCCCCCTTGATAAACACATTGTTTCAGGGATAAAGTTTCATTGCTACAACTGTACGAAGGCTGATACTATACTATTATGTTACTATATTTAGCCATTTCAAATCTATTTACTGCCTCTTTTTCTGTTAGATATTTCATATCATTCCACCATTTTGGTTCATACTTGTCCAAACTACAGAGCTTGAATGTCAAAGTTATTGCACGAATCAAAAAGTGAACGATGCTGGACATTAAATCCATTAGTTGACACGGATTTCATGAACAAAGGCAAGATATGGTTGGGTTTAACTAGTTTGCAAGGAAGTTGTGTAGGAATCTCCTTGAGGCATCTAGTTTTTGCTTATGATTCATATGCCACGTATAGGTGCCATGATCTAAGGTATAGACAGATTGATTCTGGTAACTACGTATGAAGAAGCATCTCTAAAGGTGCAACCTTTCGTTTGTAATCTGTTACTACGTGACATTAAAGTGTTTGAAACACAAATCAACGGTACATAGGCTTCACCAAAATGACTCTTAGGATTGCTACTTAGTCATCTATCTCCTCTATTTCTAAAGCTACAGAGTTACACAAGGGCTCTGTTGACCCACCAGATGAACTATTACTGCTGTTTTGTGTGGGTATCGGTGAATCCGGAGGATAAATCAATGGTTTAGGAGGCAATTTCAGATCTTTAAGATCACCCTCAAGCATTTCTAGAACTTCCCTCATTGAAGGACGATCTTCCGGTGTCATCTGTATGCACCACAAGGCAATCAAAATCAATTTTTTTATAATTGCCTTTTCTTCTTCAGTTGCATGATCTCCGATTTCCATTTCCTCCACTTGATCGAATTTGTCATATATCCATGAAGGGAAGTATATCTGACTTGAATGTTCCGCATGCGCATCCACATTTCTCCTCCTTCCAGCCATCTCCATCAGTAACTTTCCATAGCTATAAACATCTGCTTTCTGCGAGACTCTTCCAATCTTTTTGTAGAACAGCTCCGGAGCCATGTAGCCTAATGTTCCTCTGATGGCAGTAAGAGTTGCAATACTCTTTTGCAGCGGATAAAGCTTTGCAAGTCCAAAGTCTGACACTTTTGGAACAAAGTTCTCATCAAGTAAGATGTTATGCGGTTTAATATCAAAATGCAGAATTTGCATATCACACCCCTGATGCAAGTATTCAATCCCACGGGCAACCCCCTTTGCAATCTCACAAACTTGCTTCCAACTCAATGCAGAACCATTTTGACAGTCTGAGAAAATCAACTTGTCCAGAGAGCCATTTGGCATGTAATCATATACTAGAGCATGTTTTGAGGCGGTAACACAAAATCCCACTAACCGAACCACATTCACATGGTGTATTCTTCCAATAGTTGCAACTTCATTGATGAAATCTTGTCCATTAGCTTTAGATTTGTTCAGCATCTTGACAGCGACTACACCTCCACTGCGCGATTTGCCTTTGTAAACCATACCATAGCCTCCTTCACCTAGTTTCTCCTTAAAATTTTTGGTCATTGTCTTAATTTCTTTGTATGAGTACCTAATGGGCACGAGGCTGTTGTTTGTTTGTAGGAAATCTTCTATTGTATCATACCTCGATAAGTGCCTGCGATGACACCGATAAAGGAGGAAAGCAAAGAAGAGGGTAATGCCAATGACACGTATTGCTGCAAAAAGCAAAACTGCAATAGAAGAAGAGAACAATAACACTTAGCTACGATTGACTTCTAGTATATGCCCAATAGACACAGTTTTCGACTGTAAAATTGTAGTAAATCAGAAGCCTTACCCAAAGCTAGGCTGTCAATTACCAATGTGTAGCTTGCACCGCCTAAGCACAAAAGTCAAAGTCAATGTCTAATTGGGCGCTTGAGAATCAACATTTATTAATTACTGCGAGAATAAATTCAAAGTATGTATTTTTGCATGGTTTAAAGTAAGAATTCAATAATTCATGTGTTTGTTGGGATCATAACACCAATAAGCTTGTTACGAAAGTTAACCACCCTCCTGTCTAAAATCCAACTATTCTAATTTAAGTGAGCACAGGCCAAAATTGAAAAATATACGGGAATGTACAAAACAATGTTCCCATATTTTTTGTTTGCCAACAAAGATTTACAACCAGGGGAATAATTAAACCAAGCTGCTTTCATATTTAGTTTCCTAATTGGTTTAGTTTCTTGTTTTGTATCTTGTTTAGTTTCCATATTAGGTTAGAAAATCTCCAAGTCAATTCCAAATAAGTTTTGATTTATAATTGTATTTGTTTAGGAAAAGATTAGTAGTCTAGAAATACTATTTATTTAGTACATTCTTACTTGGAGAGTTGAGTTGAGCCAAATTATGAAATTGAGAGAAAGTATCTAAATTGTTATTTGTGAGTTGTCGTGAGCAAAAGACTACGACTTAGAAATTGTTTTTCTTGAGTTAATAAAATTATTGAGTATTTATTTGTCAATTTATTCTCCTTATATTCTCACATATTTTTATATGTATTAAACATTTTCCGCTACGTGTTTTTTATGCCAACAGCAACAATGAATAAAGACAAAATAATAGTAGGTTTCTAGTTCTGATTCCCCAAAAAATAAAAAGAAAAAAGGAAAAAAGTCACATCATCAGTTTCTAGATTAAATAGATGACCTAAAGGGAATGGAGGTAGGCGCGGTTGTGTACTACTATTGTATTTCTTGCATATTTTGGTGTACATTTACATTATCTTATTGTACACATGAATTTTGCATTTCATTAGCTGCTATTAATTGTGGACATCAAATGTTGTAAGAAATATAATAGTTTATCTAAGTATATGCTAATTACTACAAGAAACTATAATAACTGGACACACTCATGCCAAACAAAAAACATACCTCCCCCACGATCGACTTAGGAATAATATCTTAATAAAGAGCCATAATGCTTTTCAGTTAATGTCATATATAAAGAAATCAAGTATAAGCATTTATGATATAACAAGGTATCTTACACAAAGTACTGATTTTTGATAATGCAATTTGTCACATGAATGATGTATTGAATTGGATCATATAAAAATTAATAACTCTACTTGAAGCCGGAAAATGAAAGAGACTTTATCCAGAGTTGACTCAGTCAAATTTCAGATTCTACCGACTGTTCCTTTTTTTGGGAAAATGATTAACAGCAAAGATTTGAGAATTTTATTTTATTTTTATTTTTAGTGTAAGGGGAATCTCGAACATGAGATCTATCATTTACACCCGCTCCTTGATATAATCCAACTCATTCTCTTCCAACAAAGACCGGAGCAAGTATTGCACTATTTAAAGGAGAATTTGATATAGGCTAAATCCACACTTTCCCATTCTAAATCCACACCTCCAATGTATTAATCAATTATAATTTAAGCATTAAGATTTATGTAATTTATGAATTTCAAATAAAAGGTTGTACTCATTAACAATATTTTGGTTGCTCTATCAATTAAAAAAAAAAAACAGAGAGAGATAGAGAATGATGAACAGCAATACTACTATATTTAGCCTCCAAATACACCAGTGCATATCTTAACAATTTTTTTAATTTGTATTACCCACTCGCCTCTCACCCCTCCCCATGCCCACCCACCCTTATCTCAACTTAAAACCTTCTAAGCTACAGTACCTAGTCATTAATTTCCCAAAGACTTGGTTTCAATAGAATTCATTGCATTCTAAAACATCATTATAATCAATCATAAATTACTATATTAATAAATCTTCAAGTCAGTGCACTTACAAAAAGAACGTCTGTTCAATCCGACCTCAAAGCCATTAGAGAGAAGATTGTGGATGTCTTGAAACGAAATATCTCCTGCTGTTACAATAGGGTGACACCGCAGGTCTATAGGAGCTGTCTTATGGATGGTGCACGACTCTTCAATATCAGATGCCACCACTTCTTCACCAATCACAACATAGCTGTAATAGTCGGGTGGACCTTTCATCATTTTTGGAAAATGATTTGCAGTGATATTACACGAAGCAGTGTCTACATAAAGAGGATTTTTCGATTTCACCGGATTTTTACAGCTCACAAAGACCAACCAACCAGTATCAGGATCAATATCCATGTCATAACCCGGACCATGATAGTAGTAGTTGTAGTACTCATCGTCGTATGAGTAAATTGGAAGAGTAGAGCAGTTGTTCTTTTGCACCCCAGGATCAAATATACGAAGTGTATGATTCCCGTAATCAATACTATTTAGATCCACATAAAAGTTGTACCATTTTTGCCGCTTGAAACCGTAACTGAGGGATAAAACAGTGCGATTATTTTCACAAGAGAATTCAATAGACTTAGAGCTCGAATCTGGATGATCACCTCTAAACTGAAACGGGCGCTTTAAATTGATGTCAGTAGCCCCGCAAGTGGATGGGCTATGGTCACAGCTGGTGGTGCCTTTGGATTTGAAGGTGGGAAAATTATATGAACAACCGTTATCGAATATAAAGATCATCAACCAGAAAATCAAGACTAGAGAAAATAAAGCTACCAAAATCTGAAGGTGAAACATACTTGTTACACATTGACAGAGTAAATTAAGAAAAGATGTCGGATATATACAGGAATTTGGGAAGGGGCTCTCTTTAGTTGGTGATAAGAATAGGACCTAAGGTCTCAAATAGGTACACGTGTATTTTTCTTTTTTAGTTTTGAGGGAATCCAATCTAAGCTTGGTTCTGGGTCTTTGTTCTTTTTTATTTTCCTGCATACTCTTCTCATGTTGTTGTCTTGTAGTAAGAAGATATTTTTCTGGTTAGCCTGTATTGATTTGATGGTAACATGAAAATGAAGAGACAATACATTTTCTTTCAATAATTGTCCACGAAAAATACAAGAAATTATGAAGCAAATTAAATTCAAGAAAATAAATTGATCTGCCAACCTAGATGTGGCCTTTCGTTATCAATATCAAATTTCCAAACTAGAATTTTCTTTTTAACCTTTCTTCTTCCTTAATGGAGTCTAGTCTAGACTTTTGATGATTTGTTTTAAGCAGACCAAGTAAAGATATAGAATTCCAAAAAAAAATAAATTATTTTTACTATTAATTTATCAATGTGCTCTATTAATCGAGAAAATTGTAGATTCCAAGTATTGGGCTGTACAAAATTTTTGCTTTTTACCTTGATTGTTAGCAGAAATTTAATATAATATGTGCATATGACTAACTGGATAACAGATTTCAATAAAAAGATAAAGTAATAAAAATAATTCACTAATTTAAAGACGGTGTAAGTATAAAATCAATACCCTAAGAAGTTTAGTTTACTAATTAGTGGTTTCCATACATAAAAAAATCGTACTTTAATGAGTTTTAAAGAGTTAGCGGTTTCCTTATATCCGTTGTATTATTTATTGATTCATTGCAATTAAAAATTATGTAAATATTACATTATTAATGTCCCATGTTGGGCTTGAACCTGAAAAAGAAAAATAAATCTCGCAGAATAAGTATTTTGGAAAATGTTGGAAGGGGAATAGGAAAATTTAAAATTCATGAGAAGGGAATAAGTTTTACAAAATTTTTAAATGGCTTATTGATTACTATTACTAAATTATACAAAAAATTAATGTTGTAGGAAAATCATGAATCTGTATATATGGCATATGTTCTCAATTTGAGTATGTATATGTACATAAATATCAATTTAAATATGCATTCAAATGCGTGTAATTTTATTCATTATGATGCAGATTACTGTTTAGTAAAATGCACATAATTATGAGGGTGATTTGGTCATTTAGTAATAAATTTATTTGCTATTTTTATCCCACTATCTCAATTACAAATTCAGGAAAAGTTACACCCTTATGAATTTTTCATCTTCCAATTCCCATCTTTCACATTTTTCTTTCCTTTTAACTTTTAGACCCTCGATTTTGGAGTGCCTGCAGAGCATTGACTCTATTGACTTGGAAGGCTCTCACTTTTCCATAGTGTACCTGTGCATTTCTAGGAGCAAACCCTGTGTTTTCTTTTGCTAGGCTCCACTCATGGAGTGAAAGACATTGACAACTGAATAGGAAGGCAAAACTTGACATGAATACTGAGTCCTTGTTCCTTTTTGTTTTCCAAACTACTCTTTCTGTTGTTAATGTTTTGCAGAATAGTCTTCTTTCCTGTAAGCCACGGTAACATGAAAATCAAGTCAGGCAAATCCAAAAAATTTGGATGTGTCCGTCTCATTCAGTAGAACATGCAAGCATTTTGATTAAATAAAATAACGTCGTTTTAAATTAGACACGGAATTTAGCTAAAATATCTTGGACAGAGGATTCGAAGTGCAGTCACAAATGCTTTAGTAAGAAAGACTCTCTTTCATGATTAATGAATTCTGAATACAAACTCTTACATGTCCAATCTCAACTACTTTCGAGGAAACTCTTCTAACTTTATTTTTTTTTCTTTTCCTTTTTCTTTTGATGTAGACCTATGTAGACTTTAAAAGTCATTGGTCTTTGTACTAAAGTCTTCGTTTTGCTTGTTAGCCTCATGGCAAAACAAAACCTTAAGAGCAATTCGCTACTAATTTATCAATGTGCTCTATTAATCAAGAAAATTGTAGATTCCAAGTATTGGGCTGTACAAAATTTTTGCTTTTACCTTGATTATTAGCAGAAATTTAATATAATATGTGCATATGACTAACTGGATAACAATTTTCAATAAAAAGATAAAGTAATAAACATAATTCACTAATTTAAAGACGGTGTAAGTATAAAATCAATACTCTAAGAAGTTTAGTTTACTAATTAGTGGCTTCCATACATAAAAAAATCGTACTTTAATGAGTTATAAAGAGTTAGTGGTTTCCTTATATCCTTTGTATTATTTATTGATTCATTGCAATTAAAAATTATGTAAATATTATATTATTAATGTCCCATGTTAGGCTTGAACCTGAAAAAGAAAAATAAATCTCGCAGAGTAAGATGAATCTCCAATAAAGGCTAAGAAAATTGACTTGAATTAAGAACGCCTAGCATTGACCTATAAGTTTTTAGGTAGTAGTAATAGCATAGAACTTTTGTAGTTTATTGTTCAACAATCCCAAGTCCGAAGTAGAAGAGCTTGAATTTTTGAAGTAGAAGTAACAGCACATAATTTCTGTTGTCTACTATTTAAAAATCTCAAGTTTCTGAATCAATTTTAAGTCAAGATCACAGAGACTGAACCAATCCTTATTTTTATTTTAAATGAACTAGAAGAACCGCAATTTATTTGTGTTCAACTGAAAAATTTTGTGGTATTGTCACTACAAATCATTATGTTGATGCATGAGGAGAGGAAAACAGTGTGAACATTGATATGAGTAAAGAAAAAGTTAATGGTGAAGGATGTGTATGATAAAAGAAAGTATGAAATATTTGTTAAAAGTGCTAATTAGCTCAAATAATATTAGTATGAAATATTTTTGAGAAGTTTTTCTTTGGAAAATTTCGGAAAGGGGAATAGGAAAATTTAAAACTCATGAGAAGGGAATAAGTTTTACAAAAGTTTTAAATGGGTTATTGATTACTATTACTAAATTATACAAAAAATTAATGTTGTAGGAAAGTGACGAATCTGTATATATGGCATATATGTACATAAATATTGATTTAAATATGCATTCGAGTGCATGTAATTTTTATTCATTGTGATGCAGATTACTGTTTAATAAAATGCACATAATTATGAGGGTGATTTGGTCATTTAGTAATAAATTTATTTGCTATTTTTATTCCCACTATCTCAATTACAAATTCAGGAAAAGTTACACCCTTATGAATTTTTTCATCTTCCAATTCCCATCTTTCACATTTTTCTTTCTTTTTAACTTTTAGACCCTCGAATTTGGAGTGCCCTGCGGAGCATTGACCATTGACTTGGGAGGCTCTCATCTTTCCACAGTGCACCTGTGCAGTTCCTCAAGCAAACCCTGCGTTTTCTTTTGCTAGGCTCTACTCATGGAGTGAAAGACATTGTCAACTGAATCTTGAATTCCGAGGAAGGCAAAACTTGACATGAATACTGAGTCTTTGTTCCTTTTTGTTTTCCAAACTACTCTTTCTGTTGTTAATGTTTTGCAGAATAGTCTTCTTTCCTGTAAGCCACGGTAACATGAAAATCAAGTCAGGCAAATCCAAAAAATTTGGATGTGTCCGTCTTATTCAGTAAACCATGCGAGTATTTTGATTAAATAAAATGATGTCGCTTTAAGTTAGATGTGGAATTTGGCTAAAATATCTTGGACAGAGGATCCGAAGTGCAGCCACAAAGGCTTTAGTAAGAAAGACTTTCTCTTTCATGATTAATGAACTCTGAATACAGACTCTTACATGTCCAATCTCGACTACTTTCGGGGAAACTCTTCTAACTTTATTTTTTTCCTTTTTCTTTTGATGTAGACCTATGTAGACTTTAAAAGTCGTTGGCCTTTGTACTAAAGTCTTCATTTGCTTGTTAGCCTCAATTGATGGCAAAACAAAACCTTAAGAGCAATTCGCTACCTAGAAACTCCTTGTTTCTTTTGCCTGTTTCCCTCTTAAATTTTTAAGAGTAAAAGATTAAGAAACTCTCAACTTACTTTGTATCACAATAAGGTTAATTATGTTTTAATTTTTTTAAGATAGTTATGATTATAGGTATCAAGGATGTACAATGTTAAAATAATTGAAGTTTTTCATTTTTCACTGCAAAAAGGATTGTGTTATGTGTCAATTTCTTTCATTCAACACCTTGCCTGTCATGTACAAATTTTCATGTTGAATGTGGTATCATTGTAAATTCTCATGTTGTATTTTTAGCATAACAAATGATGCACTTCAATTCTACACATTTCGTTCTTGCAAAAGATATAAGGGCAAATTTGTCAAAAACTTTATTAAATGATTAATATGGACAAATTACTCCAAAATTTAGATAATATTATAGAGAATTGTAGATATATATAGTTGTTTAAATAAAGTATTATTCTATTAATAGGGTAAATAAGTGTCAATTATTATCATTCCACTTCTTATCTCATTCCGAGACAACTCATACCACCTTCACCGTAGGATTATTTTATCCCCGACATGGGGAATTAATTAGGTTAAGTGTGGGGGAAAAAAAAAGGAACAAATGAAAAAGAAAAAGGAAAAAAAAAAAGGTGCTAGCACTGCATACAAGGAGAGGCCTGAAGTGCGGGATGGAGGTTCCACGTGTTAATAAAGGATAGGCGGGAGGAGGACGCTGCAATTTGTGTTCGGTGACTGAGGCAGCAGCGGCCAAGCGTCGGCGAAATCCCCATCCATCCATCGGTTTCCAGCAGCAAAGCCGGTATCCGACTTCAGGATTCAGATTTCAGCACCACACTTCACAGTTGACCACACCCAACCAAAAAGGGAATGTCTGCAACTACTGCTGTGTCCCTCTCCACCCTAATCAGATCCTCCGTCTGCTCCTCCTCCTGCCTTCTCCCTTGCTCCTCTAACTCAATTCCCATTCCATCTTTGACCCACTCACTACTCTCTTCTTCTTCTTCTGCTTATGATTCTTTCTCCAAATCCACTGCTGTACGCACCACCCCCTCCACACTTACCACCACCGCTAGATGCATTGGAGTTCTCCATTCCCCCACCACAATTCCTACTCCCACTACTGGAACAAGTCGAACAAGTCCTCGCACTAGCAGCAGCAGCGGCAGAAGGAGGAGAAGAAGAAGATGCTCCTATTTTTACTACCGGCGGAGGAGGCAGAGGCATCCCACCTTTCCCCTCATCACCACACCTTCCATCTCTCCTCCTCCTTGCCCCCAAATCTTTTTTTATCCTAAAGGTGCTTCATCATGTAATGTAGAGTGGACTGTCTCATATGAAGTCCCTCAGCTGTTGATTCCAGTGGCATCGGCTTTGCAACCTTTTCTTGAAAGTTTGCTGGTTCGTGGTTTAGAGCGATTTGCAAAATTTGCTAAAGAATATTCTCGCGACTCAACTGGCTGATGTCTAATGTAAGTTTTCAAGATTGTTACCTTATGACGGCCAACAATTATAGCAGTACTTTTGGTAATTGGTTGAAGAACAATGAAACATGGAGATGCTATCCATACTTGTAAAGATGACATAGAAAGACAGTGGATTCTTCTTTGCTGGAAGTCCAGTGCTCAGCTTTTCTTGCTGCTTACCTTTGTAATTGCAAAGCTTTTTGGGGATGGTTTGTCCTGATTTATCAAAAAACAAAAAAAAAAAAAAAGAAAAGAAAAGAAAAAAAATTAGGTTAAGTGGGATACATAAAATATAACCAAACATGAGATGACACAAGATTAGTAATCCAATCTTATATCTTATATCATCCAATGTACCAAACGGATATAACTCTTAATTTTACCCTTTGACACTATATCCAACAGAAGGAGGGAAAAAGGGACCGTTTTAAGGAGTAATGTAAAGTTAAATTAACTCTTCTTCTCCTTCTGTAAATGCACTAATCATACATGACTATATAGGTAATGTGATGACCCCACCTCTCTTTAGAACGTACCCTAAGATATCAGGGGACTGTCTGCCCAACTCTTGTCAAGATTCAAGTACGAATCACAAGCCAAATCTTAAAAGTGAATGCAATCCCTCAAAACAAGAATTACAACTCCAATTGATGATATTAAGAACCGAGCTCAATCAAAATTCACAAGCCATCTAACAAATCCATCTCAAAGGACAATATGAGGTTTAAACTTAAAAGAACCAAGTTTCAACCTTACAACCTAAAAAAAAACTAAAGAGACAATTCTATTACACTTGATTTAGAAGACTTAGATAAAGTCTCTGCCTTCCTCAGAAACCCTTGTCCACAAGCTTGCTCCCTGTTAAGGAAAACAAACTAAAGAGTGAGTTTTCGCTCAATGAGTCCGAAGGAAACATGTAACCAACAAGGTGTCATGCAAGTATCAAGAATTGTAAACCAAAACAAGATAAAAGATACACGTCTCAAGAAAACGGTAACATGATCAAATAAAAGGATACGGAGCTCTCAAGAGCTAGCTCAAGTCACTCGATCAAGATTCAAGTTTTCTATTGACACTCTGTCAACTTTATACAAAATTATCAACAAGTAGAACACCACTTCATGCCATTCTCCAACCATCATACACCCCCCACAGGGCCCACACGCCAAAATCAAGATAGGTGATATTTGAGTATACCATTCAAGTACAAGTTTAAGATTGAACCCAAGTTCAAGATTCAAGTATCAAGATTTCACATTTCAAGACCCAAGGTTCGTTGACCGTCTCAACCGAGCCCTTGCTGGCTCAAGTCGACCAACTAGCTAATGGGTTGGGATCCCAAGCAATCAATTCAAGTACAAGACATTCAATTCACAAGATTTAAGTAACAAAATTCTAGTCAAGATATGGGGTTGAGGGCGACAAGTACACCCTTACCCATCCAATAGCAATTCGAATACAACCATGAAATTTCAAGGAGACAAGTTGTTCAAGCAACCAAGTTCATCAACCAAACACACGCAAGTACTTGGAACACTCACCATTTAAGTAAAGTTCAATTGTCCAAATCCGGTGCTCCTTCAAGTTCACTTTCACATTGTAAGAACAAGTAAAGAGAGTACAATAAGGATTGCTACTTCAATCCACAATCACGAGGTAAAATTCATTTCCGAGATTCGACTATGAAGTCCCAAAAGTGTCCCAAACAGTTTCAACTTTTGTACACACGTAACTCTTTGAAAAAAATATGATCTCTTGCTCAATTCAAGGGGAAATCCATGCTTATGTTAGACCAATTTTTTCAAGTAGAAAATGGTGCAAAATGGTTTCATTTTCAGCCACATCTTTGCACAAAATAGCCCCCAAAACAGTTTCATTTTCTGGTTGGAATTTCAGCCAATAAAACAATGAAAATGTGAGGTTTTCACCTCTTAAAACTCATCATTTTCACCCAAATTCATCACCCATATTAGGGTTAAGACAATATCAAGTATATAGAACAATACTACCAAAATTCACTGCACGAAACAAAGGAAACAGAGACAAAACAGTTCTAGTTTTTCAGCACTAGCGACATTTTTTGAAAAAGCATAACATGAACTCAATAGGTTGAAAAAATTATAAAACTTAACACCATTAGAAAATAGACTCAAAGGACTAATAATCTTTAGAAGACATTTTTGTGAAATTCAGCTCATAGATTAGTCAAATTTTAGTTCCAATGCATTGTTGTCACAAAAGCAGAAAACAGAACAGGTTTGGTTTTTCACCCAATTTTGCAAATTTGCTTGTACTTATAGAAATTGAACTAGAATCTGAATTTCAGAAGGTTAAAATAGCTCTAAGTTTAGTTTCAAATGCAACAAACGGAACTAAATTTCGATTTTCCTATACCAAGTTATGGCCAATGTACTAAAACTACGCAGAGACTCCTGCTAAAATTTCATAAACGTATCAATTAGAAATGGGTTGGTCCAATGCTAGACCTTAGGCTCCCCTTTGCATGTTAGATTCATGAGTTGTGTGTCATTTATATCATTTCATGTATATTTTCTATTTTTAGTACTTCTTTCCACATTCGTGTGTTAAGCCCCTTATTATATTCTCTTATCCCCTTATGCGTGCAAATCATGACATTTAGAATTGCATTTCATGTAGCAATTTAGGAATTAGGTAGTTCATTTACTTGTATAGGTTAGGTAGAGTCACTCCTCGAATATGAGGATTGAGCGAGTGTAGTTCTCTAGTTTTAGCACGCCATTTTCTCCTTCATTAAAAGGAAAATTGAATCACGAGTTTTCGTTTCCCGTACCCATCACGCTGCATCCCATTTTCTTTGATCACTTATATTTATGATATCTAATTTTTACTTTCTTGAGTCTCATTTTCACATAACTCGTGATGCCTTCAAGGTTTCCTTTTTGGGTTTCACAATTAATTGATAATACTAATCTAATCTTGAAGGGATATTTTACCCCTCTCGATTCTCTTTTTTTAGATTTAGATTTGCATCTATATAGAAACTTTGAAATGCAATAAGTTCGAGGGTTATTTTGGAAAATTTTGATTAAAACTCGCAACTAGTTTAGACTAGGTTGAAAGGGTGCCTTAGGTTTGAGTCTTTGCCTTCCCTTTCTTCAAATGTGACTCCTGAATCTTTTTCTCTAGTTTTTCAAATACCTAGAATCATCTAAAAAAGGATTTTATCTTTTTTATTTTTTATTTTTTATTTTTTCAAAATTTTTCTGGTGACTTGTTACATCAAAACTCACTACCAAGTGGCGACTCACTTTTCCATAAAAACCCTTTTTTAGTCTATTTTCTTGGTCTTCAATCGTTGCATTTAAAGTCCCATTTTGGCCCTTTTGTTTTCTTAAAAATCAAAAACTAATTTTTTTTCATAAACACTATTTCCCTCCTTTCTTTTTTTCTAAAAAATGGGGCGCGACATGAATGTTGCAAGCCAAAGTTCGAGTTTTATTTTTCCGAGCTAAAGGGGTGGTGGGATTGACGGAGATTTTCAACAAAAAAAAAAATTAGCTTGATTCTTGGAAAAGTGGTAAATTTTGCTAGAACTAACCTTTATGTACTTTATTTTTGTAAAATCTCATATTGCATGTTGAATTTGGTGTGCTGCTTTGAACTTTTTGTTGGAGGAAACTTGGAGAATATGAGGTTGAAATTTTCTAGTTGTAATCTAGGGGAGGAAAGGCTTGAATTTTCCAGCTTTACCTTTGAAATTTTGGTGGAATTTTGACATATAAATGTCCAATATACCTCATAGCACCTCAATTATAATTCGCATGCCATGTTTAACATGTATTGGACAAAATTTTGGTTGGGCGGTTTTGAATGGAAAGAAATGATATTGCTACTGAAATTTCCAGCATTGAACTGAGACAAAATGGTTGATGTTTGCATCTCTTGTCGTGAAATTTTGAGCTACATTTTGGCCTACAATCATCCTATATACCTTGTAATATTTTGATAATGAGTTGTAATGTATCAGTCAGACAAACGGCTCACTGATACATTAGAGTATGTCATATGGAGAAGTGCAGTCGTCATAGTCATAAATTAATAATATTATTTTTAGAAAATAAAAAATCTAAAAAGTAAAAAATTTAATGAAAGTTAACAGTATGTTTTTCAAAAATAATGAAATTATTTTTAAAAAAAATAAATTTATTTATTTACGGTTATGAGTAGTGCATTACTAAAATAAATGTTTGATTTGATTGTACACCCATACTATTATAGTGTGGAATGTAATCCATTGAGAGTAAAAGTATAATGACAGAGGAGATGTTAGAATAATGATGTGGCATGCAAATTATGGTCTAAAGAGTGTGACACACTGGGGATGCTATCACGTTCTTAGTAAGCAGAGGCAAAGGACAACATTCAGTCAAACACGAAAACCAGGCAACTTCAATGAATGAAATTGGCAGTCCCAGCATTTATGCTAAAAAATCAAGGAAACACACCGTTGCGCATTAGCTCTGATTTTATTTGTGGATAACAATGCATTGAGGGCGTCAAAAAGCCAATTAAATCTTTTGCGATAACAAGGCAGAAAGGAAACACACATCCGCATCTACTTGCAATTAACTAAATATGCATCCCATCCTTCAAGTCTGTATTCTCGAGCTGCCTCAGCAGGGTTAGCACTCTTTATAATTCCACGGCCAACAATTATGATGTCACTGCCTCTTTCAGAAATGACCTGAAAATATATACTTGTCAGATCATACAAGGGTTATTATTACGTAAGCATGAAAAAGTTCTCTACACTAATCTAATTACGAAATTTCCAAGAGAAATGAAATATAATATCTTGTCAGGAATCAAAAAAGTGATAAGCCTAAGCACTCTCCGGGGTCTAAGCGCAGGAGCATATTGTAAAACTAGCCAGTGCATTGCACTGGTTCTCAACTTTTGCAGTTGGTTTTGCAGGAAAATGCAGACTAAAATGGTACACTCTCATTATCTATGATTTGTATTAAATCAATTTTTACACTAACAATGCCAAATTTGAGCCCATAGACCAAAAAATACGTCAAATTTTTAAACTTGACTCAACTAGAAAAACACTTTGAAATTTGCCTAATCAATCGGATGAATTTGACTAGAGAATGACATGAAATTTCTTGGTACACATTTTAAAACTAGACAGCACATTGCACTGGTTCTCAATTTTTACAGTTTGGTTTTGCAGATTAAAATGACAAACTCTCATTATGTATGATTTCTGTGTTAATCAATATTTACATTTACAATGCCAAATTTGAGCCCACAGCCCAAAAAATTTTTGCCAACTATGTGCCCAATGCACAAAAAGATGGAAGTAAATACTCTTCATCTTTTAGCAAGCACATGGAACTACAAGGAAGACCAGATAACAGACAATTGAACTTACAGAAAATGGGGTGTTATATTGCTGGCCCAAAGCATCTCCACCTTTCACCAATTGAACTCCAGGGGTTGCATGAATTAAGGCTGGATTTCCTGGTCCACTAGGCCATGATGCAGGATTAACAGAAATGAATCCAATAACAAAATCTGAATGGTCCTCAGCAATTTTGACAGCAGCAGCTGTGTAATCTCCTCTGGCGAGATTACCAGATGAACTCATTTCTGCCAGTAGCAACAAGCCCCTACCACGAGGCAAACCCTAATTACAGCATTCAAATCAAATTTAAGTATCTCTAGAAGCTCACCACTTTGATAAAGATAAAACACTAAGTTCATATCCGAACCTTCAATTTCAACCCATCAACAATTCCCGGACCTGAAACTATGTGAGCATTGACTATGTCTGCCCAATCCAATATTTTAAAGATTCCCCTGCAGAAAATGCAAGCAATTTTTTTTTTAACACTTGATTGTAAATACCAAAGGATAAATGAACATATATTGTAGGAAGCTGTGGTCTAACCCTTCATATTGCATTGTCACAGTATTTCCAATGTCAGCAAATTTACGATCTTCAAATATTAAGAAGTTATGCTTCTCTGCAATCTTCAGAAATATTTCATGATTAGCTTTCATTCAGCAAACTCAGCTAATAAAAACCTCAATACACTACAGATTTTTTTTGTCTTTTTTTGGTAAGTACTGCAGAATCATGTTAACAAAACATCTGATAAATTCTGATCGTTCTGCTTGTTTCCCAAAGACAAAAGGATGATTCAGCTTATTATAAAAAGCAAGACACCAGTAAAATTTCGATTGTTCAACTGGAAGGAGCAAATTTAAGTTCAAAATCAGTCAACTGGGAGACAAGACAGAAACATATGCAATCAGATTCAAAAAACTTATCCTGTGTTTCACACTTTTACCAAATATTGAGCCGGTTAAAATTTAAGTACCTCAAGACAACTATGAAGCAGATAAAATAGGGAGAACTGTCAAAGTATAAATAACTTCCAAGTGAAGCCATACAAAATGCATCATGAAGAGAAGCACATTAGGCAAAGCTATTTTAAAAGCATAACAGCCTATAGATAGCATTACTGCCTCTGTAAGAATAATATAACACAACTGATTATAGTGCTGATCTGGCGGTAGATAACTGGATTTTTTATTCAACATTGGTGTTTAAAAAAAAAAAAACTCTCAAACCTCAACTAGACAAGCATATTCACCTATGCAAGTTGAGAGCTCCATTGACAAGCAGACATCAGTTAGCATTCCACACTATTTTTGATGGAAAAAACCTCAAGTGTCACGGAAATGAATGGATACTTAGCATAATCCAAAAGAAATAGAATCAAATTACCATTCAGAGTCCATAAGCATTTCATTAAACAGACATTCTACCATGTCTTATTGCTAAAGGCGCCAAAGGTTGTTACCCAACTGGCACCCAAAACCACACTGTTCATCACGCCAAGTGAACAGTTTATGCACTATTGATGGCCTTTTACTAATTATCCCAAGCAAAAACAATTATGAAGTATGTTCTCTAACAAAACAAAAGAAATAAAGGCTATACATTAGCCAGGTTTAGGAAATCCACAAGACTAAGTAAAATAAACAGTAATCACTATGACTGGTTATATCATCTTAATATGTCTAAAATCCAAAGAATAACGCCACTATTCACAAATATGAGCAAAGAACTGCCAGACATTTTCTTTTTCTTTTTTTGTAGTTTGCAAAGGGATGGAGGCTTACTTAAACATGTCACAATATAAATGCAAAGGAAATCAATTCTCCAACCCTTCCAAGCACCTAAAAGTTAGAACACAACAGCAAGACACCAAATGTCCATTGTTTTGGCCAACACCTTTATTTGCATTCAAGTTGATCCCATAAAAAGCTGAAAGACCGAAATTTACCGAGCGAAGTTTAGAGCCAAAATCAGGGGTGAAATCAGGCAAGATATCCACATGGGTTTTCAGCATGCAGATTTCATGTCCAACCTGCAAGAACATCCATAGGCATACAAGAAAATTAAGTTTTTCAGCATTGGTCATCCTCCACATGTTCTTCTCTTGTACTTATTAATAGCATGTTTTTCTTTATGCGGTACAAAACTAATGCAGTTGATTGAGAAGTAAAGGAAATAATCTATCGTAAACCACAAACAAATGAAATATTTTGTTCAACATGGTATAAACAAGTATCATATGATAAGACCACTATATATGGTACTAATATACTTCTATTGGGCACATATGTACACCACAATTGACG
This sequence comes from Gardenia jasminoides, assembly GCA_013103745.1. Lineage (NCBI taxonomy): Eukaryota > Viridiplantae > Streptophyta > Magnoliopsida > Gentianales > Rubiaceae > Gardenia > Gardenia jasminoides. Next base: position 3,042,422 of record CM023098.1, read on the forward strand.
TCCGACTAGAAGAAGGCAGCTAACTAACATAGCTATTCTAACAGAGGTTTTGTTAAAGGCATGTCAACGAATGCAGTTATCATCTCTTCTCCTTAATCTCACCCACAACTTCACGCCGAAAATGAATTTGACAGCAGTGTCTCCATAACGAACATAGTATCTAAGTGTATGTATGCTTTTAATGCTGCTCATAAGCAGAGAAAGAATAGTGAGGCACCCTGGAGGAGTGAAGCTATTCAAGTATGAAGGCAGTAGCGGGTTCGATTATCCAAATCTGGAAAGTAAGAAGGCACTTCTGTGTGTATGCATGAGAGAGAGAGCGCCTGTGGCTCACACTTTGGGTAAGACTTCTTTAATTTGTTAGAAAGCAAAATGTTCAATATTCTATAACTGTCATAAAACCAGAAGAAAACATAACTAATAATTAAACAGGACTCAAGATTTTGGTATCCCAGAAATTTTACAACAGAACAAAATGCAGAGAACCACATTAATTTTATCTACAATTGCAAAGAAACATTGTAATTAATGATCCAATGAACAACATGCAACAACACCAAGTGATTTGCACTGGCCTAACTATGCAAGACAAAATCCTATTAATCTTCTTTCTTTGAAGGACCTTAGGTCCTTGAATATAATAAGGCATATTAAAAGGTACTAAAAGGGTGTAACCCACAGATACAACCTGGTACTTATCTTCTAATACGGTGAAAAATATAAGCAGAAGCAATATTCTTCCATTAACATTCAAAAAAGTCCTGCAAACTTTTAAATTATATTCCTTAAACCAATCAACAATCAAGCACTGTGCCTAGAACTTGTGATAATTTTGGGAAGAACCTGAAAGCAACTGTCATGCACAACTGTATATAAAAACACCCAAAAAGAATGCTTTAAAAAATTGTCAAGCACTATCCCTGACATGTGTCATAAGATGAGGAGAACCAGAATAGCTTTCAATTTCAAAAGCACCCTCTAATAAACTGGAAAAAAAATTTCTATCCTGCATTGTTTTTCATCCTTTCTTTCTCAAATCAAGCATTCTATCAAACAGTTCTTCATTCTAGTAATGATTTTATTCTAACAAAACTTTTAGCCTTCCCAAGTTCTCTTTCAAACATATAATCCCATTGAGATGGTAGGGAGTGAAAAAATATGACCATTTACAAGCAATAAAGATTTCTTTCTTACGGTTCCTTCTACCTACAATTTTATATAAAATCTTCAAGAACTAACTATTCCTTTTACACTTTATATCCCCAATCTTAAACAGCGCACTTAACGAAGGAAAATGTTTTCCTATCCAGCACTGCCTGAGGACACCCAAAAAGACAAGGAAGATTGAAGAGCTATTGGTTACCAGTAAGAGCATTCCATCAGGCAACGTCACTATCCCTAAAACAAAAGAAGTTAGAACAGTAAAGAATGTACCTACATATGCATATATTCCCGCACATTTGCCATTTTTCTTTTATTTTTTTCTGCAGAAATCTCACCTTGTCTGCTATATCAAGCAACTCAGCAGCAGTCGCAACGTCAGCAGCCAAGCATAAGTTGGTCTCCTTTTGTATCATTATCTCAAACAACTTTTTCCCTGTTGGATTCTTTGCCAGTCTCACCCTCTCGCCATATGGCAGCCTAATCTTTACCTTTTCTGCAACAGCCATGGGGACTGCCACCTTCCGATTCTCCTCCAAAAACTGCATCACCATCTTCTCTGTTTCTTCTGACACCCTTCCCTTTTCTTTCAGTATCCTCACCATCTCAGTCAACTTAACCATTGAATGCAATGTAATCCCATTTTCTGCCAAGTTCTCCCGCCCTCCTTGTTCCCTTTCACCCCAAGCACATTAGATCTTGTGAAAAGTAACTCATAGTGTTGATAATCAAGTTTTTAATGAACTTAGTCTCTCTTTAGATACCAAATCAAATTTAATAGGATCAAAACATCAAAAGTCTGAAAGAAAACTAAGACAATATGAAAATTTCCAATAAAAGATCCAAATAGCACTTCACGAAAGCATAACTGCAATCACTCATTGCTATTCATTTAAAAAAAACAAAGAGAGAGCTTATAATAGTGGTATTCATTTAAAAAAAACAAAGAGAGAGTTTATAATAGTGGTAAACAAGCAAGACAGCATGAAAGAAACCACTCAAATAAGGAAAATAAAGAAAAAGATTGTACTGATGCATGAATTTTACACTAATTATCAAAAAACAATTACATATATAGGATTCAAGAATTGATAGTGGTAGTACCTATCTATCATAACAACAGCATCAGTGACTTTAAGACCAGCATGGCGGAGAGGAGAAGCGGTTTCAAGAACAGAGGTGCCGGAGGTGACAAGGTCCTCAATAATGAGGCAAATTTGGTCAGGTTCAAAAGCGCCCTCAATGGCTTTGGCAGTGCCATAGTCTTTAACCTCTTTGCGGCGCATGAGCATCGGTACATTGTTAGCAGCAGAGACACAGGTGGCAATGGGGAGGGCAGTGTATGGTACACCACAAACAACATCATACCTAGTGGATGAAGGGAGAGTGGAAATGAGGGTTTGGGAGATTTGCCGGAGAAGTATAGGGTAAGATACTATGAGACGTAAGTCGATGTAGATTGGAGAGGAGATGCCTGATTTTAACTTGAAATTGCCAAATTTTACAGCTGAGATGTCATGGAGTTGCAGGATTAAGTTTTCCATGGTTGATGATATTGACGATGATGACATTCCCTTTCAAACTAAAACAAAATTTTCTCTCTCAGAAACAAAGGGAAGAACAGCAAATTATTTGCTTCAACCAAATGTCTTCGTTGTATAGGATTCTATTATGTGGGTAATGCAAATCACACCCGTCTACTATCCTGAAATTCCAAGAGTATACAAATAAATAAGTCAAAAATAGGCAAAAACACTAAGAAAAAGGACAGGAAAAAAGTCTTATGTTTTCAGACTCGGATCGGGAATTGACTCGGCCGAATTTAGGGGTTAAGAGTCAATAGGTTCGATCGGGTTCAACCGGGGTCGAACCGGATGACGTCATAAATAAGTCATATATATATATATATAAATACGTAACCTATTCATTTTTTCTACATATCAATTTTACAAGATATAACCAAGAACCCAACTTTCTATCCACGTTGAAGTCATCAAACAATTCACCAAATTCATCCAAACTTACAAATTTTAACAAAATAAAATTTTCATACATGTTTAATTCTTGACAAATATAAATCCAAATAATGCAACAAGTTTTTATGATGATACTTAAGAATAACACATCTTAGAACTATCTAAGCAAATCTTCATCTTCATCTTCATCTTTCTTGTCTCCAACTTCAAAACTTTCTAAGTCAATATCATCCTCATCATCAAGTTGCACAATATTTGTATCTTTCTTACCTAAAAACAATTCAAATATTCATATATAAAAACATTCAAACAACAACTATAGAAGGATCAAAACCTCTTCTCTAGTTAGTGCATCCTGTTTTCATTTTCCATAGGCAAATAATCAAAATGCAAAATAATGTTTATGCATTATTAAACAAGAAATGTATAGCTTCAATTTATTTATTACTCAAAACAGCAACTAAAGGATCAGAAACATTTTCTCCAGAGGGCATTAGCAATGTATACTGGGCAATTCGCAAACCCCTTTAAGGTCCAAGAAAAGAGAAACAAAAGAAAGAAAGAAAATGTGGCAAAAAAAGGTTTGATAACCAAAGCCACGTATAGCTGAACCAAGGAACAAAAAAGAAGGGTAATGAAAACAACATGATTCAAACAGATAAAAAAATAATAATGAGGTTGACTATATGAAGCATCAACATTTCAATTTTTCACTTCCATGAGCAAGTACTGATGAAATAAAGCAGACAAAGACAGACATGGCAACTAAACTTTAAGTCTGGAAGGCAGATTTAGGGCCTCAATCTTATTATTTTCTAGCTCATGTCAATTTTCATTAGCCTTGTAACTACACGAAACTCCTATAAAAATTTTTTTAAAAAAAAAAAGAGAGAAAAAAAAAAGAAAAAAAAATGTGCATATCCAGTGGATTCCACATAGGGTACCGGTAGCTTCCTAAATTCAAAATTGAAGTTTCCTAATCCAAAGGGTCGCTGAAAACTTAGTTCAAAGCAGTTCACAAGCCAAACTTCATCGTTATAGCAAACACGCGTGAATAACTTCATCTTTATAACATAAACACATGAATCACTTTGGATAAAACATCAATTCTTGCGAACCAGGGCAAGGTGAATCCAATTTTCAATATTTAAAAATATTAAAGATGACGAAAATTACCAGTCAAACTTCATCGTTATAGCAAACACACGTGAATAACTTCATCTTGATAACATAAACACATGAAGCCCATATGGATAGAACTGCAATTCTTCCCAAGGGCAAAGTGAATCCAGTTTCCAATATTTAAAATAATTAAAGATAACGAAAATTACCAATTGGAAGCTTGAAGTCCGGAACTAGCAGCGGTGGAGGGAAGCAGGGACTGCGGTGGAGAATTCAAGCAAGAAAGTGGAAAGTATGAGAATTAAAAGCTTGAACTTTGAGATTGAAATCCATTCGAAAGGAGGTGGTGGTCCTAATTCTTGAATCTTGAAGTGAAGAAGTGAATGGCGTTGGTCCCGGTGAAGGAAGCTGTAGGTTTTGGGGAGGCAGGCGGCGGCGGTTGGTGCTAGCGCTAGAAAACAGGAAAAGCCGAACGAGGAGAGACGAGAGAGACACCTGCCTTTATTATTTTTGGCTGTTTTGACTGGGTCAACTGGTCAAGACAGCTTAAAAAGAAAAAGGCCAAAAATAGGATGAGAGAAAACCGGGTTTAATCCGGTTCGCTGGTTCATATGGTCCAACTCGATTTTTGATCGAGTTTGACCGAGTTTATAACTTTCGATTTTTTTACCTGGCTCGGACCGGCTACTTGGTCAATTGCCAGTTCATCCAGCCGATCCAGTCCGAGCCTAAAAATCAAAAAACTAAAAGAGTCAAAATCCCATATAGAAAAGAATAAAACAGCCAAAGACACCCAATATGAACAAAGAGACGAAAATTTTGAATTGCACATAATTCTGGATAATGATTCAAAGTTGTGATTGACTAAAGAAGAATAATGCAGAACTTTTTCAAAGTTGTGATTGCACAAAGTTAGATTAAACTCACACAGGCGCCTTAACGGAGATAAATCTAAGGAGGACCCACCAAACTCCAACCTCCAACCAATTGGTAACTGAAGGGGAGCCCAGAGGACCTTAAATCTTGGGGCACTACCACAACACTCTCTCGATGTGTGATAAAGGGAAAGGGAAGCCCTCATTTTTTTTCACACTCACTCACTCTCTTGGGAGGTATGCTTTTTTTCAACAAACGGAATAAAACACACACACACACACTCTCTTAAGGAGGTATGCTTTTTTTCAACAAACGGAATAAAACACACACACACAAAGTTAGATTATGCTTTTTTTCAACAAACGGAATAAAACACACACACAAAGTTAGATTATACTTTTTTTCAACAAACGGAATAAAACACACACACACAAAGTTAGATTAAACTCACACAGGTGCCCTAACAGAGATAAATCTAAGGGGGACCCACCAAACTCCAACCTCCCGCCAATTGGTAACTGAAGGGGAGCCCAAAGGACCTTAAATCTTGGGGCACTACCACAACACTCTCTCGATGTGGGATAAAGGGAAAGGGGAGATGGGAAGAGAGACGTTGATATATGACATATGCTAGATACATCAAAATTGACCATGAAAGCAACATCGCAAAGTTTAAAAGTTTGAAATTGCATAACTAGTGAAGTTTGGACAAGCTTTTATGGCTTTATGAATGTTTAATCGATAAATCCATTGATATATGCCAAACTTATTCCTTTCAACACTGGCAAACTTCTATAGTATATACTATTCACCAGTTGATGTCTTCTAAAACCTATTCAGTATTTTGACACATGTTATTTTCTAATATTTTCTGAATTATTTTATTCTTTAATAAATTCAATTAATATCATCTAATGGTTATTAGCTGGTTTAGTTCACATATTTAAATTCAATAGAAAGAAGTTTACTTAAACTAACTTATCAAAAAGTCTATCAGTTAGTTTAGTTTAAATATTTAAATCGGCAGGGTTAAACTAATTTAGTAAAAAGATTGTCTAAATAATTTTTTTTTAATGATTCCTACAAATAGTAAAAAGTGTTGTTAAACTAACTTATCAATAACTCTTCCTAGTATGCCTACTTATTAGTTGAGATATTTTAGAAATTTTCTAATGGCAATGTTTGGTATGTGTTTCACAATCTTTTTTAAATGCTCCAAAAATTTTAAATTCATCATTTAACATTCTCCAATACCAAACATGTTATATTATATAAGGCTAATATGGGCAATTTTCATGTAATTTCACTATCTAAGATTCTAATCTAATAATGTTCACTATCTAAATTCTAATCTAATTTGTTTCATATCCAACAAAGTCTATCCAACTTTTTTATAGTATTATATTTTGTTTAAACAATACAATTGGCAACTTAATACTTAAAAGTTATTTTTGCTTATTTCAAATACTACCAAATCCAATCCATTTGCAAATTTAACAAAATATCATCTACTTTCAAATTCAACAAAGTAGTTTAATTCTAAGCAAATTTTATTATTTTAAATATTTTGTTAATCTTAAATAATTGGTTGAATTCTTTCATATTTCTCAAGTAATTGGTTGAGCTCTCCCCTATTCTCTTTCTCCATTTCTCTATTTAACTAATTTATCATCCTTTTTTTTTACTTGCTAGCCACAACTCAAAGATAGCTATGGTATTTTTCATCATATTACCATTTATGCATAAATTTAATATTTTTTTGTTATATACTTTTCTATCTATTACATATTTCAATATTTAACCATTAAATATTTCAATATGATTTTTATTCACATATTCAAAATGAATAAAAAAACCTCAGTATTCCTTTTTAATATTTATCAGATGCCTTTTGAAAATAATAAAGAGTGATTTTACCATTATGTTTATGTATCGCTTTCTTTTGTATTTTTAAATTTAAGAAAAAACAAGTCACTTAAGAGTATCATATATTGAAAATTTAGAACACATTGTTTTCTTTTCTTTTGGTAAATTTTTAAGGTTTCTTTTTGTGCTACAATGATTGACAACATTAGCTTTGGTCAAAAAAGGTAAAGAATGATAATCTCTCTGTGATTCAAGCTATGAAAAAAAAAATATTTTGCAACAGATATTGAAATTAAGTATGATTTGCAAAGGATACCATTAGATTATATGATGAGCAAAGTACGTTTCATGTTATGAATGCCTTAGTCCAATAACTACAATAAGGTTTTAATATTTAGAGTTCTTGAGTTCAAATTTCTTTTTCCCTCCCTATTCCTTAAACTCCACCCTTTCCCTAATCCCTACTAGAAAATTTTAAAAAAAATTATAAATATAATAATATAGTAGAATGATTTGAAGTTTGGTAGATTATTAGAAAATATTAAAAAAATTTATAAATATAGAAGGGCTTGAAGTTGGTCAGGTAGATTATCATATTGTTACAATAAAATAATCTAATTTAATATTTTAAATATTCACCTTATTGTCGACTTCTTTTTTTAATGAATTGAAAATTATCTAAACAAATTTACATTAGGTGCCTTTTATAGAAAATTTTAATAAATTACAAGAGATTTTAGTTTTCATCTTGATTTCAACAAATTCAATCAAGTGCATCCATATGTTTAAACATGATAATGGAGTAAGTACGCATATTTTTAAGTATATATGCAAGGTCCTGAAAAGAGTCGCAGTCTCAATTGTTGAAAACAATATTGAATATTAAATACTAGGAAAATAATCCTACATCTTTCAAGCATAATCACAAATTTAACTAACAATTAATATTTATATAATTGTACAAAATATCATACGTTCTCAGTTTGAATTGCATTTCATTGTAAGGATTTTCAATATTTATTAACTATTATATCTTTATTTTAAATATTAATTTTTTTAAAAAAATTTATAATTCTCATGCATAGCATGGGTTGTAAAACTAGTTTATACTAATTAAACGTTAACTAAAAGCTTAATGCACGACACTTCTGGGTATTTTTTGCAGTATTGACAAAGCATTGTTTATCAACAAACCTCCAAATAATGTAAAATTAAAGTAAAAATATTGCTGGCAATCAAAGATTCAATAGAAAACAAAATCAGCTCCTGCTCCAAAATTTTATTTATTGTAGAGTAATAGCATCTACAACAAATGACAAACTGGAGTATGAACTAGACAAGGATAGAGAAATGACATATATTCCTGCACATTTGTCATTGTCCTTTTTTTTTTTCTTGCGAAAATCTCACTATATCAAACAACTCAACAGCAGTCGCAACGTCAGCAGCCAAGCATAAGTTGGTCTCCTTTTGTATCATTATCTCAAACAACTTTTTTCCTGTTGGATTCTTTGCCAATCTCACCCTCTCACCATATGGCAGCCTAAACTTTACCTTTTCTGCAACAGCCATGGGGACTGCCACCTTCCGATTCTCCTCCAAAAACTGCATCATCATCTTCTCTGTTTCTTCTAACACCCTTCCCTTTTCCTTTCTTCTGACACCCTTCCCTTTTCCTTCAGTATCCTCACCATCTCAGTCAACTTAACTATTGAATCCAATGTAATCCATTTTCTGCCAAGTTCTCCAGCCCTCCTTGTTCCCTTAAAGCACATTACATCTTGTGAAAGTCACTCATAGTGTTGATAATCAAGTTTTTAATAATCAAATTTAATAGGATCAAAAGATCAAAGGTATGAAAAAACTAAGACAATATGAAAATTTCCAATAAAAGATCCAAATAGCACTTCACGAAAGCATACCTGCAATCACTCATTGCTATTCATTAAAAAAAAAAGACAGAGTTTATAATAGTGGTAAACAAGCAAGAGACAACACGAAAGAAACCACTCAAATAAGGAAAAGAAAGAAAAAGATTGTAGTGATGCATGAATATTACACTAATTATCAAATAGAATTACATATATAGGATTTAAGAATTGATAGTGGTAGTACCTATCTATCCTAACAATAGCATCAGCTTTAAGACCAGCATGGCAGAGAGAAGAAGTGGTTTCAAGAACAGTGGTGACAAGGTCCTCAATAATGAGGCAAATTTGGTCAGGTTCAAAAGTGCCCTCAATGGCTTTGGTAGTGCCATAGTCTTTAACCTCTTTGTGGCGCATGAGCATCGGTACAGTGTTAGCAACAAACACACAGGTGGCAATGGGGAGGGCAGTGTATAGTACACCGCAAACAACATCAAGAGGAAGGAAGAGTGGAAATGAGGGTTCGGGAGATTTGACGGAGGAGTCTAGGTAAGATACTATGTGAAGGGAGAGTGGAAATGAGGGTTTGGGAGATTTGACGGAGAAGTATAGGTAAGATACTATGAGACGTTGAAATTGCCAAATTTTACCACTGAGATGTCATGGAGTTGCAGGTTTAAGTTTTCCATGGTTGATGATATTGATGATGATGACATTCCCTTTCAAACTAAAACAAATTTTTCTCCCTCGAAAAATAAAGGGAAGAATAGCAAATTGTTTACTACAACCAAATGACTCCGTTGTATAGGATTCTATTATGTGGGTAATGCAAATAAAACACTAAATAGGCCAAGAGTATACAAATAAATAAAGTCCAAAATAGGCCAAAAATACTAAGAAAAAGGACAGGAAAAAACTAAAGGAGTCAAAATCCCATATAGAAAAGAATAAAACAGGCCAAAGACACCCAATGAATAAAGGTCAATGACAAAATGAACAAAGAGAAGAAAAATTTGTATTGCAGATAATTTTGGATACTGATTCAAAGTTGTGATTGACTAAAGAAGAATGAATGCAGAGCTTTTTCAAACAATTAAAGAGGACTGGAAGAGTGACGCTGATACATGACATATGCTAGACACATCAAAATTAACCATGCAAGCAATATCACAAAGTTTAACAGTTTGAATTTGCATAACTAGTGAAGTTTGGACAAGCTTTTATGGCTTTTTGAATGTTTAATCGATAAATCCATTGATATATGCCAAATTTATTCTTTTCAACACTGGCAAACTTCTATGGTATATACTATTCACCTGTTGATGTCTTCTAGAAACTTTTCAGTCAGGGTCACGAAATCGCATTTTCTGTAACAAAGAATGTATCTGCCAAATTGAGATTAAAAAAAAATGAAAGTTATCATTTTTTGGTTCCCAAAACATTAAGAGCAAGAAGCTTACACACCGTATCACGAACATCACTCCTTAATGGTCAGTCTGAACACTAAAAGCCAGTCCATGTTGATCCCGTGTTTCCTCCTTAGTTCATACGCATGATTGGCCAATTTTCTCCAGTGGGGTGGAAACATGCAGTTAGGGCCTACTTAGCAATACTTCTCCACAAAAAAATAGTACCAACCAAAGAGAACTCCATCTTATCCTGTTTTTATTCCTGCTTTCTAGAATTCTATTCTTCTCTTTTTTTGCTTTCTTTTTCCACTCGGAGACGGCCAACCAAATTGTATGTAGACATGGAATCTTTCTTGATTTGTTGATGGACGCAAATTCTTATCACATAATTTCAGTTAGATTTTGTAGTATTTCATTTCCAAGCAATTTCATATTGGGCTCCATATCCATTGATATTTATGACGAAGATGCATTTATTATATAGGAAAATTCTATGGATAGAAAACCAACAAGCGAATTGTTGGTTTTTTGCGTATAAATTAGAACAAAACATTTAGTGTTGTAAAAAATAACTCACAAAAGATATTGAAGATTGGAAAATGAGTTTTAAGTTCTTCATTCATCAACACCCTATTTATAGTGATTACATGAAACAAACTAGCTAACAATTCTTTAAAAAAATCTTAACAAAAACTACTTGATAATATGATTAAATCTTGGCTAAAATATTTGCTAACAAATCAAGATGATATTTGGTTAACAAATATCCTAACAATAAGACTTATTTTTGCTACTAACTAACTTAGTCTAATACCACAAAATTAAGTTGTATAAAAAATCAAATGTGCATGAAATGGATTAAATAATAGACACAATTATCTGTATAGAAGTACTAGAGCTGTAAACGAACAGAGTTGAGTTTTTATTGTTTGAGCTCTGTTCGTTTGTTGTTCGAGCTTGACTCATGTTCATTCGTTAAGAATTACGAGTTGAAAAAATTGTTCGAGTTTGGTTTGTTAATTAAATTTTAAGCTCGAGCTCGGCTCGTTTAAGCTAAACGAGCCAAGCAAACGAGCCGATTTTATGTTTGAACACTAATGAGTGTTCGCAAACAAAGTTCTAAATTAAAAATTATTTTAGCTCAACACTAACGAGCGTTCGCGAACAAAACTCGAGCTCGTTCGATAATTTATCGAGTCAAATTTTATGTTTGAATTTGGTTCATTTAACTTCTCGAACGAGCTTTTATCGAGTTCGAATGAGTTTAAATGAGCCGAGTTCATAAACAGCTCGTTCAATTTCCAGCTCTATGTAGAACTATGACCAGTAGGAAGTATGATGATTAACGGGCTTGGTAAAAGAATGATGATATGAGCCCGAGACAACTTGTCGATTACAATTATTGATGTCTACGTCTTACTACAAATCCCAACTCTGCCAATTGTTTCCACTTTTACTGCATTTGCAAGAATTTAGGAATCAATTATGCATCTAAAACATTTTTTTATTTTTAAAAATTTTTTTGAGCCAACATCTAAAATAGTTGAGACTTAGGAAAAGTGGACAATAACAACATCTATACCGGGCCAGAATGGATGAAGATGAACTTGCCATGATGCTACGACTGCATGGAGAAAATGAAAAGGGGGCTTCTCTGCCTATTCAGGAGTCATGACTCGTGAGCAATAAACATCACAGCTGAGTGGTGGGCATCTTAAAAGGTTTGTGCATGGCATGGGATCATGGACACAGGAAGATTATCGTGGAAACAAACTCTAAGGCGAGTCTAGAACTTCTAAAAGAAGTAGGCACCATTTTAATCTTGTGAAGCATATACGTAAACTCCAACACGCTTTAAGGGAGAGCAATAGAAGTGCGGATTGGCTAGCTAGAGCAGGGGTCCAAGCACATGCAGATTCCTTCAACCTGGATGATCCTCCACCGGCACTGAAGGAGCTCCTGGCAGCGGATATTATAGGGGTTGCTTCCTACCGCCAGGTTTATTCCATGTTAATGGGTCTTTGGCCCCTCTTGCCCCCCGCCCCCCGGGGGGGTGGTGGCGGTGGTTTGCTGTGTATAATCTTTAAGAAATTATTAACACAGCAGCCAGCAGCTTTATTCAGTCTTCCTCTGAGTTAATACAATTTGAACATACCAAAATTGTGCGGCATAAAGTGCAAGCTACCTAATTACATAATTAGTTATGAGCAAATAAATTCAGAATGGCCTCCGGGGAGGGGGGGGACGAAGCAAGAGATCATGAAAAAAACTACTTGAGCATGAGCTGCTCTATTCTCAAACTCAAACCATGAAATTCTTGATTCAAACGTAGTGGATTTTGGTTCATTCAGATGGCTTAGAAGTTCTTCCTCGTTTTCTGTCTAGTGTCAATCATGCATGTAGAAATCTGACTAATAATGGCTTGAATCTGTGTCATCCTAGTAGATGACGTTCAGAAATCTTTATCTGTATGTCAATACCTGGACGTGAAGAACATTTTCCAATGGTCTTCTAGGCAACTCATTCTTATCATAAAAACCTTTTGTTTACCTTATTCTTCGAACAAAAAGAGTGTTCAACTTGCAGTAAGTCATATGCTTCACTTGGATTTATCAAACTAATCAATTTGAAAAGGGATAAACAAAATGTCATATCAGCAGTGGTTAGTGTACGTAGGATTAATCATGTAGAACTTTAATAATAAAAATCTCCTTCCTATTCCATATATGCATATGGGCCTGCCTGATGCATGGATATCAACTTTTCATATGAAAATAATTTATTGATCCATTCTCATTCCAACAAAATTTAATGGCTTGCAACAAGTCATTTTGCAGCAATTATATGCGGCTAACTGCAGAGGAAGCTGGCCAGTTTGATCTCATTGCCTTCTTCTTCTTCAGTAACGTGGATAGAAAAAAATTTGTAGACTGCCCAGAGGGGACTAAGTTGCTTGTCAGACGTAGGTGGTTCATATTTCTTTCTATCTTGGCTCAAAAATTTCTGCAATTAGTTTCACAGCCCTTGGCATCCTTCGCTCGAGCAGTGGCTTAACCTTTTGTCCAGAAATCCCAACAGTTTATTCTTGCTTTTCCTCAACTTCATTCGGAGCAGTATTTTATTCTCAAATTGCCCCTGAGCGGTCGAATGGGGCATTAGTGTTGTGGGGCATTCGCCCGGACGAGCATTTAGGCGTTGACGTTTGGGGCATTTGGAGCATTCGGGACCTTTTTTTATTTTTTTTTATTTTTAAACTTTAATTTTACTATTTTTTCTTCCTTAGGTTTGTTTCCTATATTTATTATTGTTTAATAATTTTAAAAAATAATTTCATTTGATTTCTTTTTTGGAAATAGTTCAAAAAATATAAAATAAAAGCATCTATGAGACTATGACTTTATTTTATATATTTTTCCCTTTTTCTTGATTCCAAAATATAATTATTTTTTGCTAATATGATTCTAGATGGTAAATGTATACGTTATAGTTATGTTATGAATTTACTTGATAGGCCAACAAAAATATTTTGTAATTTTTCTTAATTTTATCAATTCTTTTGTATTTATTAGTAAATTATATATATATATAGATATATAAATATATAGACACACACACACCCAAATATATGTATGAATATTTTAATTTTGTCATATTATTGTATATTTTATATTTTATATATTAAAAATATCAAAATTTATGGGTTTATGCCCTACACCTCGGGCTTTCGCCCTGCCTGAGCAGATATAGAGTGCCCTCTAAAACTTTCACCTTTTAAAAAATTGATTTGGGATACCTCACTCTTCTTCCAAATTTCCTACCTATAGCTAATAATCATGTTTCTTCTCGTTCTTGTTGTCAATTTTTTTGACTTCTTTGTCTTTCCTCTAAAACCTTTTCTTTTTTTTTTTTTGGGTTATTTGCTTGATCATAAAGTATTTCTTAAGATGGAAGCCATTACTTTCATTGTGCATGTTAGTATTTGATTTGGAGCCATTAACTGTGTTTTGAAAATTGGGACTAATGATTCTTTTTTTAGCATGCGAGTATAATTTGCTACTAACAGATAATCTTTCTTTTTTATTTTTATTAATTATTAAAGGTGATAAGAAGTTCTATAACCAATGAAACGTTTCAATCAATTTTCCTTTCTTGTGTTTTTCTCATTCTCCTACAAGTTTTTAGGACAAATTGGTAGAATGGATAGGTTCAGACAAAGTCCGGCAACCATATCATAATGGCTTTTTTTCACCAATTTAATTTTCCGGACAAAGTCGGTCAAACCCTTCAGCAATTTAGTTTTCCTTGTTTGTTTGTTGTTTGTTTCTGAATAAAACTTTCAGGATCCTTACCCAGTTTTTAATGTAAATCAATACAGTGAAACAATTTATGTGACGAAGTTGTTGGAGTATACCACAGTGCAGTAGCAAGATGCACATATTCGAATAATGTTAAATGCCCCTTGGAAGCAAAAGTTAGAAGTATTACTTCTCCTATATAAATTACAGCCTTTTCTAAGGATCTGAATCTTGTGCATGGATTAAAATCTAACAGTATATTCCGACCAAGGTCTAAGTCCAGGATTAAAATTACAAATGTAGATATTAAAACAACAACAAATATAGACGACACTACGATAATAATGTATAAAAAATAATACAACTTGAATGGTGAAAGATAAGAATTTAAAATTTTGCTTCATTTCTCTTGAATTATTTGCACATTAATTCACCAACCACTAAAGATGCAATTTTGGTTGTTACTTCAATATAAGACTGAGTTGGAATCCACTTTTATATCTTTTTATTTTTTCCCTTCTTCCCCCTTTTCTTGGGTGCATCTTAGGCAAAGTTTTAAGCATCCCAGACAAAACATCATCCGAGTATACCTCATTTATTGGATATCTAGACAAAAAAAGAAAAAAAAAGAAAGGTGGATGAGAAAATTGATACAATGCTACACTGTCAATAATGGCTGCCAGAACATCTTATGAAAACAGCGTTTTCATTGAAACTATGGTGAAGGATTACTGGAAGGTAAAAAACTATGAATATATTGAGTACAATTTTATTTATATCCATTGTTTTGTCTTCTTTCTTTAGTTAAGCTGTCATTACTTAGAAGTTTGGAGGTAATGTAATTCTTCAACAATTTTGGAATGGTAATTTTCTACCTCGCTTATCTTTATGTTCTCAAGTGACATTGATGCTGCCATTACTGACATTTGTTAGTTAAACTACCCCACTTTGCTCTCGATAATTTTTAATTACCTTATAAATTTTTTTATAGTGTAAGTGGAAACCCTCGAATCCAAAACCTCTCAATTAAAATTTTTTTTATAATTCATGGCTACTTATTTAACTTTCAATAAGTACAAGAGAATAATATTGAATTGTTCGCCTAACCCAAACCATAAAAAGAAAAAAAAACCATGCAGAAACTTGATTTTATAGAAAGAGCTGCATATGTTACCAAAAATTTAAAAAAAAAAATACCAGACAAGGTGGGAATTTGTGTCAGAAAATCAGTGGAAAGCGTGATAATTGGATTCTAGTTGGAAGATGAAGAACAAAGACATCAACAGCCATGGGCAGGGCGTCTTGCACAATGGCCCCCTCAACTCGGCCGAAGTTAGAGAATTGATTTGAAAGTTTTACACATATTCAAGTGTTTATCATAATTGCTTCTCCTGAGATCTGAAAATTACTCCTCTCTGCTGATATTGTTCCCCTACTTGTTGATAAATTCTCATCTTCCCCTACGTTACCTCCCTAAACAACATGTTTCTTTTAGATGTCTCTCTTATGGTGCAATTATTTTACGGCTGTTAAAATACAAAGTTTATTTTTTCTTGATAGGAAATAACTTTAGAAAGCTTAAAGAACAAAAATTCAAAATAAATGCACAACACTAAATCAACTTTCTTTTTGCATGCCTCCACTGCCATGAGTCCTAACTCCGTCACTATTAATTGTTGGTTTTTTCATAAACTCTTTACCTGGTGGCTAACTAGTATTAGTATATAATCAATGAGTCTACCTACAAAAAAAAACGGAAAATTATAACATTACTAAGTGATAGATGCAAACATGAAAATCCTTAAAATCAAGAAGGCGAGCCATCTTTTAATTTGTTTTTATAACTTAAATCGTATGTCATTTTGTATAGGATTTTCCATAGTCAAGTGGTCTCTAGGTATATAAAAAATGGCTCGTAATAAGTTGCAAGTTCATCAACTAATCCAACAATTTCACTTTGTAGAATATCAAGAGAAAGCAACAATATAAGCGTTCGTGTTTGATCAACAAAAAGGCCAGGAGCTAATTGTTGTGGCCTTTAGAGAAACTGAAACCTTTGATTTAGATGCATGGTCCACAGACATTGATCTCTCTTTGATGTTTTCTGAGTCTTTCATTTTAAGGAGTTCAAATTCTCTCCTAAGGTTCAAGTCTTGCATCTATTTTGTTCTGTCATTTCCTTGGAAAGCCACCTTGAGAGCATCCTAAGCTTCCTTTGCAGTTTCACAGGTCATAATTTTTGTGAACACTGCATCAGAAACTGCTAAGTGGATGCACGTCAAGGCTTTTGATCTCCTTTTGACTGCATTCCTATGGGCTCTCATTTTGCAATTGTTAAATCTCCAGACAATTTCGGAACAAGATCATCTTCTATCATATCTCAAAGATCACTGGCTACCAAATAGGACTTCATTTTGACAAACCAAATTTGGTAGTTGTCACCAGTAAAATTTGAAGGATTGGACAAGAAATTGTTTCCTAGCATTTTTTTATGTTGAAGGCTTTATAGTGAAAAATGGATTCTTACTAGATTCACTCACTCTCAAAAGAAGCAGGCCCTTAAGACTTTGCCTCTTGATACCACTTTATTGGTAAAATGAGCAAGAATAAGGATATCAAGACTTGTATTTGAGGGCTGGAAAAATGAGCTTAGTTTTTTCATTGATCATCACCCCTATTTATAGTGTTTACAAGAGAACAAACCAACTAATAATTCTCTAAAAAATTTCAACCAAACTACTTGATAACATGATCAAATTTTGACTAAAATATTTGCTAACAAACCAAAATAATATTTGGTTAACAAATATCCTAACAACAAGACTTATTTAACTAATAACTAACTTATTCTCATATCAAAAAACTAATCTAGAAATCTGTAGAAAAAGCTGGCATATCTCAACAGATTTGAGTTATGAATAGGTACTATCTGACATTATTGAGATTCTGGAAGACAAATGAGATCTGACATTGAGGGATACAATTCCATTACAACAAGTGTATTATGCCTAATCCTATACTATTATCTTAGTCTGTTTAGGCATTTCTAATCTATTTATATCCTCTTTTTCTTTAGATACTTCTCAGCATTCCATAATTTAGTGGTCGTGCCAGCCCAAACTCCAGAGCTTGAATGTCAATATGCAGGAAAAAAGGTGCAAACTTGATGCCCCCTTGATAAGCACATTGTTTCAGGGATAAAGTTTCATTGCTATAACTGTACGAAGGCTGATACTATACTATTATGTTACTATATTTAGCCATTTCAAATGTATTTACTGCCTCTTTTTCTGTTAGATATTTCATATCATTCCACCATTTTGGTGTTCATACTTGTCCAAACTACAGAGCTTGAATGTCAAAGTTATTGCACGAATCAAAAAGTGAACGATGCTAGACATTAAATCCATTAGTTGACACGGATTTCATGAACAAAGGCAAGATATGGTTGGGTTTAACTAGTTTGCAAGGAAGTTGTGTAGGAATCTCCTTGAGGCATCTAGTTTTTGCTTATGATTCATATGCCACGTATAGGTGTCATGATCTAAGGTATAGACAGATTGATTCTGGTAACTACGTATGAAGAAGCATCTCTAAAGGTGCAACCTTTCGCTTGTAATCTGTTATTACGTGACATTAAAGTGTTTGAAACACAAATCAACGGCACATAAGCTTCACCAAAATGACTCTTAGGATAGCTACTTAGTCATCCATCTCCTCTATTTCTAAAGCTACAGAGTTACACAAGGGCTCTGTTGACCCACCAGATGAACTATTACTGCTGTTTTGTATGGGTATCGGTGAATCCGGAGGATAAATCAACGGTTTAGGAGGCAATGTCAGATCTTTAAGATCACCCTCAAGCATTTGTAGAACTTCCCTCATTGAAGGACGATCTTCCGGTGTCATCTGTATGCACCACAAGGCAATCAAAATCAATTTTCTTATAATTGCCTTCTCTTCTTCAGTTGCATGATCTCCGATTTCCATTTCCACCACTTGATCGAATTTGTCATATATCCATGAAGGGAAGTATATTTGACTTGAATGTTCAGCATGCGCATCCACATTTCTCCTCCTTCCAGCCATCTCCATCAGTAACATTCCATAGCTATAAACGTCTGCCTTCTGTGAGACTCTTCCAATCTTTTTGTAGAACAGCTCTGGAGCCATGTAGCCTAATGTTCCTCTGATGGCAGTAAGAGTTGCAATGCTCTTCTGCATCGGATAAAGCTTTGCAAGTCCAAAGTCTGACACTTTTGGAACAAAGTTCTCATCAAGTAAGATGTTATGCGGTTTAATATCAAAATGCAGAATTTGCATATCACACCCCTGATGCAAGTATTCAATCCCACGGGCAACCCCCTTTGCAATGTCACAAACTTGCTTCCAACTCAATGGAGAACCATTTTGACAGCCTGAGAAAATCAACTTGTCTAGAGAGCCATTTGGCATGTAATCATATACTAGAGCATGTTTTGAGGCGGTAACACAAAATCCCACTAACCGAACCACATTCACATGGTGTATTCTTCCAATAGTTGCAACTTCATTGATGAAGTCTTGTCCGTTAGCTTTAGATTTGTTCAGCATCTTGACAGCGACTACACCTCCACTGCGCAATTTGCCTTTGTAAACCATACCATAGCCTCCTTCACCTAGTTTCTCCTTAAAATTTTTGGTCATTGTCTTAATTTCTTTGTATGAGTACCTAATGGGCACAAGGCTGTTGTTTGTTTGTAGGAAATCTTCTATTGTATCATACCTCGATAAATGCCTCCGATGACATCGATAAAGGAGGAAAGCAAAGAAGAGGGTAATGCCAATGACACGTATTGCTGCAAGAACCAAAACTGAAATAGAAGAAGAGAACAATAACACTTAGCTACGATTGACTTCTAGTATATGCCCAATAGACAGAGTTTTCGACTGTAAATCAGAAGCCTTACCCGAAGCTAGGTTACCATAAGCAAGGTAAGCTGCTTACAAAAGAAAACTTTAAAGGATTACAATGGGAATACAGAAATAGAAAGAATATGGCTGATTAAAAGAATGGTTTTTCTATAAATCAAAGAAATAAGATTGCTCACGTCTATATCTGTTGAAGAGCTTGATGACGAAATTGTCGATTCGTCCCCATATGCCTACATCGCCCAAGTACAAAAGTCAATGTCAATGTCTATTGGGCGCTTGAGAATCAACATTTATTAATTACTGCGAGAATAAATTCAAAGTACGTAGTATGTTTTGCATGGTTTAAAGTAAGAATTCAATAATTCATGTGTTTGTTGGGATCATAACACCAAGAAGCTTTTTACGAAAGTTAACCACCCTCCTGTCTAAAATCCAACTATTCTAATTTAACTGAGCACAGGCCAAAATTGAAAAATATACGAGAATATACAAAACAATGTTCCCATATTTTTTGTTTGCCAACAAAGTTTTACAACTGGTGGAATAATTAAACCAGGCTGCTTTCATATTTAGTTTCCTAATTGGTTTAGTTTCTTGTTTTGTATCTTGTTTAGTTTCCATATTAGGTTAGAAAATCTCCAAGTCAATTCCAAGTAAGTTTCGATTTATAATTGTGTTTGTTTAGGAAAGATTAGTAGTCTATAAATACTATTTATTTAGCACATTATTACTTGAAGAGTTGAGTTGAGTCAAATTATGAAATTGAGAGAAAGTATCTAAATTGTTGTTTGTGAGTTGTCGTGAGCAAAAGGCTACGACTTAGAAATTGTTTTTGTTGAGTTAATAAAATTATTGAGTATTTATTTGTGAATTTATTCTCCTTATATTCTCACATATATTTATATGTATTAAACATTTTCCGCTGCATGTTTTTTGTGCTAACAGCAACAATGAATAAAGACAAAATAATAGTAGGTTTCTAGTTTTGAGTCCCCAAAAACATAAAAAGAAAAAAGGAAAAAAGTCACATCATCAGTTTCTAGATTAAGTAGATGACCTAAAGGGAATGGAGGTAGGCGCGGTTGTGTACTACTATTGTATTTCTTGCATATTTTGGTGTACATTTACATTATCTTATTGTACACATGAATTTTGCATTTCATTAGGTGCTATTAATTGTGGACATCAAATGTTGTAAGAAATATAATAGTTTATCTAAGTATATGCTAATTACTACAAGAAACTATAATAACTGGACACACTCATGCCAAACAAAAAACATACCTCCCCCACGATCGACTTAGGAATAATATCTTAATAAAGGGCCATAATGCTTTTCAGTTAATGTCATATATAAAGAAATCAAGTATAAGCACTTATGATATAACAAGGTATCTTACACAAAGTACTGATTTTTGATAATGCAATTTGTTACGTGAATGATGTACTGAATTTTTGCCAGGATCATATAAAAATTAATAACTCTACTTGAAGCCGGAAAATGAAAGAGACTTTATCTAGAGTTGACTCAGTCAAATTTCATATTCTACAGACCGTTCCTTTTTTTGGGAAAATGATTACCAGCAAAGATTGGAGAATTTTATTTCATTTTTTATTTTTAGTGTAAGGGGAGTCTGGAACATGAGATCTATCATTTACACTTCCTCCCAACTCATTCTCTTCCAACAAAGGCTGGAGCAAGTATTGCACTATTTAAAGGAGACTTTGATATAGGCTAAATCCACACTTTCACATTCTATATCTACACCTCCAATGTATTGATCAATTATAATTTAAACATTAAGATTTATATAATTTATGAATTTGAAATAAAAGGTTGTACTCATTAACAATATTTTAGTTGCTCTATCAATAAAAAAAAATAGAGAGACAGAGAATGATGAATAGCACTACTACTATATTTAGCCTTCAAATACAACAGTGCATATCTTAACAATTTTTTTTTTTTATTACCCTCTCACCTCTCACCCCTCCCCATGCCCACCCACCCTTATCTCAACTTAAAACCTTCCAAGCTACAGTACCTAGCCATTAATTTCCCAAAGACTTGGTTTCAACAGAATTCGTTACTTTCTAAAAGATCATTATAATCAATCATAAATTACTATATTAATAAATCTTCAAATCAGTGCACTTACAAGAAGAACGTCTGTACAATCCGACCTCAAAGCCATTAGAGAGAAGATTGTGGATGTCTTGAAACGAAATATCTCCTGCTGTTACATTAGGGAGACACTGTAAGTCTGCACGAACTATTTTGTAGATGGTGCACGATTCCTCAATGTCAGATGCCACCACTTTTTCACCAATCACAACATAGTTGTAATAGTCGGGTGGACCTTTCATCATTTTTGAAAAATGATTTGCAGTGATATTACACGAAGCAGTGTCTACATAAAGAGGAATTTTCGATTTCACCGGATTTTTGCAGCTCACAAAGACCAACCAACCAGTACCAGGATCAATATCCATGTCATAACGCGGCCCAAGATGGAAGTAGTTGTAGTCATCGTCGTATGAGTAAATTGGAAGAGTAGAACAGTTGTTCCTTTGCACCCCAGGATCAAATATACGAAGTGTATGATTCCCGTAATCAATACTATTTAGATCCACAGAAAAGTTGTACCTTTTCTCTTGGTTGAAACCGGAACTGAGGGATAAAACAGTGCGATTATTTTCACAAGAGAATTCAATAGAATTAGAGCTCGAATCTGGATGATCACCTCTAAACTGAAACGGGCGCTTTAAATTGATGTCAGTAGCCCCGCAAGTGGATGGGCTACGGTTGCAGCTGGTGGTGCCACTGGATATGAAGGTGGGAAGATGATATGAACAACCGTTATCGAATATAAAGATCAACCAGAAAATCAAGACTAGAGACAATAAACCTACCAAAATCTGAAGTTGAAGCATACTTGTTACACATTGACAGAGTGAAATAAAAAAAGATGTATTGGGAAGGGGCTCTCTTTAGTTGGTGATAAGAATAGGACCTAAGGTCTCAAATAGGTACACGTGTATTTTTCTTTTTTAGTTTTGAGGGAATCCAATCTAAGCTTGGTTCTGGGTCTTTGTTCTTTTTTATTTTCCTGCATACTCTTCTCATGTTGTTGTCTTGTAGTAAGAAGATATTTTTCTGGTTAGCCTGTATTGATTTGATGGTAACATGAAAATGAAGAGAATACATTTTCTTTCAATAATTGTCCACGAAAATGCAAGAAAATATGAAGCAAATTAAATTCAAGAGAATGAATTGATCTGCCAACCTAGATGTGCCCTTTCGTTATCAATATCAAATTTCCAAACTAGATTTTTCTTTTTGACCTTTCTTCTTCCTTAAGGGAGTCTAATCTAGTCTAGACTTTTGATGATTTGTTTTAAGCAGACCAGCATAGATTTATGAATGGGGACTTTGACCACAAAAAGAGGAAAAAGAAAAAGAAAAAAAAAGGAAAATTAGTCAGCTAATGAGTCTACTAATACATAGGTTATATTGTAAATTCAATCTCACAGCATTATGGTTATGCATGACCAATTAAAAACAGTTATAAGAAATGATCTTTATTTTAATGAAAAACGCGCACACAAAATTATGATAACTAGTGTATTCGATAAAACAACAAAAAAGAAAAAAAAAATCTGATGAGAAGCTAATTGGTTCATTTGAAATATAAAGATCGGGTTTGGAGAAGTGCTTCACTCGTTCTTTTCTTCTTCATAACTCCATACCTTTTCAGGATTAGGCCGGTCCGTCAAAAACTAAATGCTGGACTCCTTTCACAGCACAAATTAATAATTTGAGTACGTGTATGTATTGAAAGCCACAACCATTAGTGGTGGTCTGCTTCTTATTGATTAGTGGGGACTTGTAATTAATCATTAACTAGAGATTATCACAGCTTCACCAGCATGATATATATCCTCATTCGGACGACATATCATGTGCAGTGGACTAGGGGAATTTTACGTAACAGCTACTTGTATTATGTCCACATTGTTCTCAATCTCACAAGATGCGATTTATTTGACCCAACTAACACCTATTTGATTTGATTCATCATAAAGAAAAAAAAATTAACTAAAATAGAGAGTAAATTTTTTTTGTTTGTTCGTACTGATTAAAAGATTTAAACAACGGGGGCCATATTTTTGAAAATTTTCATCTCAAGTTTTTGCTTCTTGCATATAGTCATTAGTACTAAATGTGTTGAGTAGATTAAGTGTTTACCCTCACATTGAAGGACAATGGGATTCACGTCACAAAATTCAAGTAACAAGAGTGTTCGAATTGCTATTTTTAAGAGTTTTTATAATAAAAAAAATTACTATAGTGATTTGATATATATAAAATAAAAAAGTGATTTAGAAATATGTTCATGAAATGCATGAAAATAACGATCCAAGAGTTACGAAGAAAATGTGTTTGAAACACAAATAAAATAACGTTTCAAATAATAGCACATGCATGCACACAAACATACAATGCCAAAAATTTGATTTGAGTTGTGAAAATAACTAGAAATTGCTCTGAAAGCATCGTGGTTAAAAAGGGGAGCTTCGCAGGCACAGTACCTGCTCAATGGAGCCCCGGGGAGGAGCTGGGGCGCTAGGGGACAGATTGAACTTTAAGCAGTTTTTAGAGGGAAAGTTTATGGGGCATATCACT
This sequence comes from Gardenia jasminoides, assembly GCA_013103745.1. Classification (NCBI taxonomy): domain Eukaryota; kingdom Viridiplantae; phylum Streptophyta; class Magnoliopsida; order Gentianales; family Rubiaceae; genus Gardenia; species Gardenia jasminoides. The sequence continues at coordinate 3,066,596 of CM023098.1, forward strand.
GCGGCCTACACCCTTATGAATTTTTCATCTTCCAATTCCCATCTTTCACATTTTTCTTTCTTTTTAACTTTTAGACCCTCGAATTTGGCGTGTCCTGCGGAGCATTGACTCTGTTGACTTGGGAGGCTCTCACTTTTCCACAGTGCACATGTGCAGTTCCACAAGCAAACCCTGCGTTTTCTTTTGCTGGGCTCCACTCATGGAGTGAAAGACATTGTCAACTGAATCTTGAATTTCGAGGAAGGCAAAACTTGACATGAATACTGAGTCCTTGTTCCTTTTTGTTTTCCAAACTACTCTTTCTGTTGTTAATGTTTTGCAGAATAGTCTTCTTTCCTGTAAGCCACGGTAACATGAAAATCAAGTCAGGCAAATCCAAAAAATTTGGATGTGTCCGTCTTATTCAGTAAACCATGCGAGTATTTTGATTAAATAAAATGATGTCGTTTTAAGTTAGATGCGGAATTTGGCTAAAATATCTTGGACAGAGGATCCGAAGTGCAGCCACAAAGGCTTTAGTAAGAAAGACTTTTTCTTTCATGATTAATGAACTCTGAATACAAACTCTTACGTGTCCAATCTCGACTACTTTCGGGGAAACTCTTCTAACTTTATTTTTTTCCTTTTTCTTTTGATGTAGACCTATGTAGACTTTAAAAGTCGTTGGCCTTTGTACTAAAGTCTTCGTTTGCTTGTTAGCCTCAATTGATGGCAAAAAAAACCTTAAGAGCAATTTGCTACCTAGAAACTCCTTGTTTCTTTTGCCTGTTTCCCTCTTAAATTTTTAGGAGTAAAAGATTAAGAAGCTCTCAACTTACTTTGTATCACAATAAGGTTAATTATGTTTTAATTTTTTTAAGATAGTTATGCTTATAGGTATCAAGGATGTACAATGTTAAAATAATTGAAGTTTTTCATTTTTCACTGCAAAAAGGATTGTGTTATGTGTCAATTTCTTTCATTCAACACCTTGCCTCTCATGTACAAATTTTCATGTTGAATGTGGTATCATTGTAAATTCTCATGTTGTATTTTTAGCATAACAAATGATGCACTTCAATTCTACACATTTCGTTGTTGCAAAAGATATAATGGCAAATTTGTCAAAAACTTTATTAAATGATTAATATGGACAAATTACTCCAAAATTTAGATAATATTATAGAGAATTGTAGATATATATAGTTGTTTAAATAAAGCATTATTCTATTAATAGGGTAAATAAGTGTCAATTATTATCATCTCACTTCTTACCTCATTTCGAGACAACTCATACCACCTTCACCATAGGATTATTTTATCCCCGATACGAGGAATTAATTAGGTTAAGTGTGGAAAAAAAAAAGGAACAAATGAAAAAGAAAGAGGGGAAAAAAAAAAAAAAAGGTGCTAGCACTGCATAGAAGGAGAGGACTGAAGTGCGGGATGGAGGTTCCACGTGTTAATAAAGGATAGGCGGGAGGAGGACGCTGCAATTTGTGTTGGGTGACTGAGGCAGCAGCGGCCAGGCGTCGGCGAAATCCCCATCCATCCATCCATCCGTCCATCGGTTTCCAGCAGCAAAGCCGGTATCCGACTTCAGCATTCAGATTTCAGCACCACACTTCACAGTTGACCACACCCAACCAAAAAGGGAATGTCTGCAACTACTGCTGTGTCCCTCTCCATCCTAATCAGATCCTCCGTCTGCTCCTCCTCCTGCCTTCTCCCTTGCTCCTCTAACTCAATTCCCATTCCATCTTTGACCCACTCACTACTCTCTTCTTCTTCTTCTGCTTATGATTCTTTCTCCAAATCCACTGCTGTACGCACCACCCCCTCCACACTTACCACCACCGCTAGATGCATTGGAGTTCTCCATTCCCCCACCACAATTCCTACTCCCACTACTGGAACAAGTCGAACAAGTCCTCGCACTAGCAGCAGCAGCAGCAGCAGAAGGAGGAGAAGAAGAAGATGCTCCTATTTTAACTACCGGCGGAGGAGGCAGAGGCATCCCACCTTTCCCCTCATCACCACACCTTCCATCTCTCCTCCTCCTTGCCCCCAAATCGTCACGATGGAGTGGCAGGATTGCACAGTTAAGATGGAAATAGACGTCCCAACTTCTGTCGCTTATACTTGTTATTCCGATCGCGAGGCTATTCCTCGATGGATGCCATTCATTTCTTCCGTCAAGATTCTGGAGGACAAGCCTGAACTATCCCGTTGGTCCCTCAAATACAAAGCATTTGGCCGTGATATTGAATTTTCTTGGCTTGCCAGAAACATGCAGCCAATTCCAAACCAGAAAATCCATTGGAGATCTCTGGAAGGTCTCCTTAACAGGGGAGCTGTCAGATTTTATCCTAAAGGTGCTTCATCATGTAATGTAGAGTTGACTGTCTCATATGAAGTCCCTCAGCTGTTGATTCCAGTGGCATCGGCTTTGCAACCTTTTCTTGAAAGTTTGCTGGTTCGTGGTTTAGAGCGATTTGCAAAATTTGCTAAAGAATATTCTCGCGACTCAACTGGCTGATGTCTAATGTAAGTTTTCAAGATTGTTACCTTATGACGGCCAACAAGTATAGCAGTACTTTTGGTAATTGGTTGAAGAACAATGAAACATGGAGATGCTATCCATACTTGTAAAGATGACATAGAAAGACAGTGGATTCTTCTTTGCTGGAAGTCCAGTGCTCAGCTTTTCTTGCTGCTTACCTTTGTAATTGCAAAGCTTTTTGGGGATGGTTTGTCCTGATTTATCAAAAAAAAAAAAAAAAATTAGGTTAAGTGGGATACATAAAACACAACCAAACATGAGATAACATAAGATTATTAATCCAATCTTATATCATCCAATATACCAAACGGATATAACTCTTAATTTTACCCTTTGACACTATATCCAACCGGAGGAGGGAAAAGGGGACTGTTTTAAGGAGTAATGTAAAGTTAAATTAACTCTTCTTCTCCTTCTGTAAATGCACTAATCGTACATGACTATACAGGTAATGTGACGACCCCACCTCTCCTTAGAACGTACCCTAAGATATCAGGGGACTGTCTGCCCAACTCTTGTCAAGATTCAAATACGAATCACAAGCCAAATCTTAAAAGTGAATGCAATCCCTCAAAACAAGAGTTACAACTCCAATTGATGATATTAAGAACCGAGCTCAATCAAAATTCACAAGCCATCTAACAAATCCATCTCAAAGGACAATATGAGGTTTAAACTTAAAAGAACCAAGTTTCAACCTTACAACCTAAAAAAAAACTAAAGAGACAATTCTATTACACTTAATTTAGAAGACTTAGATAAAGTCTCTGCCTTCCTCAGAAACCCTTGTCCACAAGCTCGCTCCCTGTTAAGAAAAACAAACTAAAGAGTGAGTTTTCGCTCAATGAGTCCGAAGGAAACATGTAACCAACAAGGTGTCATGCAAGTATCAAGAATTGTAAACCAAAACAAGATAAAAGATACACGTCTCAAGAAAATGGTAACATGATCAAATAAAAGGATACGGAGCTCTCAAGAGCTAGCTCAAGTCACTCGATCAAGATTCAAGTTTTCTATTGACACTCTGTCAACTTTATACAAAATTATCAACAAGTAGAACACCACTTCATGCCATTCTCCAACCATCATACACCCCCCCACAGGGCCCGCACGCCAAAATCAAGATAGGTGATATTTGAGTATACCATTCAAGTACAAGTTTAAGATTGAACCCAAGTTCAAGATTCAAGTATCAAGATTTCACGTTTCAAGACCCAAGGTTCGTTGACCGTCTCAGCCGAACCTGATGAGAAATGGAATGATGGACGCTTTGATTTGGGATCATTTCTTATATTCTTATCCAGGGGGATTAAAGCTCCAAGACGGTCGTTAGATTCCTTCCTTTAAACAAGGCTTGGATCAAAGATTTATACTTTGTTTCAAAATTGAAGAATGAAGCTACCGTTTGAAGTCTTTTAGAACAAGGGCACAATTGTCTAATTTTCCATTGTTTTCCTTAAGTCATTTTAGTAGGAATAATATCGGACCAAGGCTTTGTCATGATGTCCGAATTTTAGTAGCTTAATTAGTCCATGTTTATTATTTAGTAGTTTCCTAAAAAGATAGAGCCATGTTGGCCTAGTCTAGTTAGGTTAGGTTTTTAGGTATTTTTTGAGTCCAAGTTAAAGTAGGATTTTGAGTCTTTGTAAAGGCTATAAATAAGCCTTCTTCTCCAATATTTTTCATAAGACTTTGAGTAATAAAATTGAGAGATTTCTTGTTCCTTGGGAACGGCCCTTGATACAAAGTGAATGAGTTCCTTTGTTCAAGTTTAGGCTTATCAATTCAAGAACGCGTTGAGTTGTGGCGCCTTTCTACCAAATTCCTTGGTTCGCTAATTCGCTAGATTGTGGGTTGAGATTCAATTCATAGGTTCGCAATCTCGAGGGTTAGAGGGGTCGTAGGATTTCCATCCCTTTTGTACCCATAACCTGTTCAAGATAGATCATTCCGCTGCGTCGCCAATTCGTTTCTTCAAGAGCGGGAGCTTGGAGATTCGAGTTCGCATCAGTTGGTATCAGAGCTTCGGCTCTTGAACCAGGTTAATATCCCTTTTTCTTTCTTGTTTTCTTCTTGTTTAAAAAAAAAAAAAAAATCGTACTGTTCACCGGATACTGTTCATCGCTACTGTAGCATACTGTTCATCCCGAATTCACTGTTCATCCGAATTTTTCTCTTGTTTTCTTACTTGTTGGTCTTGTGTTCTTGTGTCTTGAGTCTTGAATAAAAAAAAACAAAAAAAAATCTGTCTACAAGTTCTCGAATCCATCGTTAGGGTTTTCTTTTCTTGTGTTATCTTGTTGTTCATCCTTGTTCTTGTTGTCCATCTTGTTTCTTGTTGGTTGTGTCGTTATTGTGAGATGTTCTTTGTGTTCCATTGCTGGAAATTTGAGGCTGTCTAAACCAAAATTCCGTGGCTATTCCTTGTTGAAATTGTTGAGCCTTGAATGTTCCTTGAATTCTTGAAACAAACTCCAAGTTCTTGAACAAGTTTCAACCAAAATCTTGAATCTTCCGGCTGTTTTCTTGAATCTTTTGAAACTGATTGAACCTTCCTAAAATCTGGGAATTCTACAAGTGGTTCTTGAAGTTTAAAGGCAGAATTCAATTTGGCTGAAGTGAAAAAAAAAGAAAAAAAAAAGAGAAGCGAAAGAAAGAAAAGAAAGAAAGCACAAGCCAAATTGCTGTTTGAACTCTTACTTGAAACCGGGTCTGTCTTGCATATTTTGATCCGAATTTTGTGAGTGCAATTGTTGTTCCAAGGTTGAACCATATCTTGTTGATTGATAGAACACAATTGCATGATTTGGAAAGGCCAAATCAGAATTTAGAAGCTGCAACATGAACAAGAAAAATCAGTTTCCAAATTCCAGTTTCCTTTCCAAATTTGATAAGGGTTCTTGTTGCTTGAAAATAGAGACCTAATAGGAAACCTCTTTCCAAATCCTTGCAAAGTAGTTTCCTAATCCCTAAACAGTAACAAAACCACATCCAAAAGGAATTTGACAGCCTTAAAACCAATCCAAAATAGGTTTGGAAGCCATTGCACCGCTTTGACCAAATCTTCATCCAAAACCGACTTGGTTTGAGCTTTCTTGAACCGAATTGCTACTTGTTGTTTTGTAGCCATTATTTACGAAATTTGTCTTGTTTTCCAGCATTTGGGTGTGTCTTTAACTTATTTTATTGTCGGTCAAGTCAGTTTGTTTGTCTTTCAAAATCCGATTAAGAGTCAAGTTGAAGTTTCCTAATTTGAGTCTTATTTCCAAATCTGGTTTTGTCTTAGTTTCCTAATTATTTCTAGCTTCTATTGTGTCCATTTTCCAGTCCTAAATTACATGCATTTACCCTCATCTAGGAGTCTAAGAATTGGTGGGAAATTTGACCAATTTACCCTCAGTTTCTTCAAGTCTTCTTCTAGGGTTTTCTTAGTTGTTCTCATTTGAAATTTTTCCAGTTTTGAGTCGTGTCATTCAAGTTACATTTTTAGCCATCTTCATTGTGTCAATTTCTAGCCTTGAACCGTGGGTTTAAAAGGCTAAATTCCAGCTGTGTTTGTGTCATTCTTTGTCCTTCAAATTTGAGTTAATTTCAAGTCACTCCTTCCAAATTCTCATACATCGTCACATGCCAACCGGATTGAATTGATTAGTCTTCTTGAGCAATTGTGAGCCAATTCATATTGTCTCAAGGATTGTAAACAAGGACTTGAAAGAGTTGGTGAGATTATGAGAGTGTGATATACACTTGAGTGATACACGGCAGTATAAACACGTGAGCTTGTGTGGTGAGGAAAAATTTCTTTGTTTCACTAACTTTTTGCAGGTTATATCATGGAAAGATCTAGATTTGACTACTCAAATGGAGCAACTTGTATGCCTAAGATGTCCATACCATCCTTTCAAGAGCGTAAGGATCCGCACGCATTCTTAGCATGGATGGAGAAAGTGGAGAGCGCCTTTGAACTTCAATCTTATACCAGAAGGAGAAGATAAAATTGGCTACGCCTACATTTAATGGTTATGCCTCACCTATGGTGGGATCAATTTGTGAGGGAACGCCGGAGATATGATGAACCACCTATTGTTTCTTGGGCTGTGTTGAAGAGAATCTTGCTTAAAAAGATATGCTCTATTTATCTCATGGATTTGTTGAGAAAGTTTGCACTACTTCAGTGGTTCTAACCCGTGGTTGAGTATTATAACAAGATGAAATCCATAATAAGGAAAATGGGAAGCGAGGAGCATCCAGGAGTAGCTATTGATCAATTTTTGAATGGTTTAAATAAGGCCATTGCTAACCGCATTGATTTGCTACCACATATGGAGTTAGAAGATGTTGCACTTGCAGCAATGGAAATTGAGGAGAAGCTCAAGAGGAGGAGGTCCAAGTCATCTACTTCTTCAACCTCTCCTAATCCTAAGTCATCTTGTAGTGGACCAATACCTGGTGCACAAAAGGAAGAAAGACAAAGTTGGAAAGATGAGCTTAACGCATTGTTAGATTCCAAGATGGATGAACTTAGGCAAGCACCAAAGGACTATTCTACCATGCATTGAACCTAATCAAGCCACTATTCAAGTTGCTAGTGAGCAAAAGGAAAACATCGCACATGAGCAATCTCATAGTGAGCTCAATAATGTAGAGAGTGAGTTGAGTGAAGAAGGAAAAGAAAAGAGTGCACGTGAGCTAATTGTGAGTGGAAAAATAAATGAGCGTGAAAGGGCTTATTATTTTTCTAACAATCTTAACTTTACTTTGTTTAGTGTTAATGGTCTTTTTCAGGTACAACAAGGTGAAGTAAAGATGGTTTTGAGGTGCACCATTGCAAAGTCTTTAAATGGAACCATGTTCTTTCGAGGCATTGCTAATTTCTACATTCACTCCAAAGAATTGGGGACCGTTTTCACCAACCAACCTTTGAGTTTGAAAGGGAGTCTTCAATCTTATCCTCTAGTTCATTCTTTTGCATTGGAAAGCCGTGCCATTTGTTTGGATTGTGTAGATTGTTATGGTAGTCCTTTGAGTCATTCTTCTGATGTTGTTGATCATGCTAGTTGCTTATGTTTTGTCAGTTATTTTGATAATTATTTGAGTCATTGTGAGAGTCCTATTTGTTTTAACTGTGAGTGTCTACCATTAAGTCCTTATGAGTTGTCTGTTCTAATTAATTCATGTGGTTATTGTGTTAGTAGTGATGATGCATATTTATTTAGTAAGTTTAACGTGTTCGTAGATTGTGTTAAGCGTCGTCTAATGATGCATGGGGTACAAACTTTTCCTACTTGTTATCAATTGGGTAAAGTGGGTAAATATCTGTGTTTCCTCATCATCCATTCCTCGTCTTTCGTTTTTGATCCAGGTATACTTGTGATGGGCTGTTGTCAAAGTTCGTGTGAGCTGAAGCATGCATGCTGGCTTGTATTCCGATTGACTAAAAGGCATGTTTCTTGGCTCGCATTCATCAACACATGGCCTGAAGTTCTCCATCACAAACGATCATTCGATTTGGGACAAATCGCCTTTCAAGAGGGGGGGAATGATGAGAAATGGAATGATGGACGCTTTGATTTGGGATCATTTCTTATATTCTTATCCAGGGGGATTAAAGCTCCAAGACGGTTGTTAGATTCCTTCCTTTAAACAAGGCTTGGATCAAAGATTTATACTTTGTTTCAAAATTGAAGAATGAAGCTACCGTTTGAAGTCTTTTAGAACAAGGGGGCACAATTGTCTAATTTTCCATTGTTTTCCTTAAGTCATTTTAGTAGGAATAATATCGGACCAAGGCTTTGTCATGATGTCCGAATTTTAGTAGCTTAATTAGTCCATGTTTATTATTTAGTAGTTTCCTAAAAAGATAGAGCCATGTTGGCCTAGTCTAGTTAGGTTAGGTTTTTAGGTATTTTTTGAGTCCAAGTTAAAGTAGGATTTTGAGTCTTTGTAAAGGCTATAAATAAGCCTTCTTCTCCAATATTTTTCATAAGACTTTGAGTAATAAAAATTGAGAGATTTCTCTTTTCTTGTTCCTTGGGAACGTCCCTTGATACAAAGTGAATGAGTTCCTTTGTTCAAGTTTAGGCTTATCAATTCAAGAACGCGTTGAGTTGTGGCGCCTTTCTACCAAATTCCTTGGTTCGCTAATTCGCTAGATTGTGGGTTGAGATTTAATTCATAGGTTCGCAATCTCGAGGGTTAGAGGGGTCGTAGGATTTCCATCCCTTTTGTACCCATAACCTGTTCAAGATAGATCATTCCGCTGCGTCGCCAATTCGTTTCTTCAAGAGCGGGAGCTTGGAGATTCGAGTTCGCATCAGAACCCTTGCTGGCTCAAGTCGACCAACTAGCTAATGGGTTGGGATCCCAAGCAATCAATTCAAGTACAAGACATTCAATTCACAAGATTTAAGTAACAAAATTCTAGTCAAGATATGGGGTTGAGGGCGACAAGTACACCCTTACCCATCCAATAGCAATTCGAATACAAGTATGAAATTTCAAGGAGACAAGTTGTTCAAGCAACCAAGTTCATCAACCAAACACACGCAAGTACTTGGAACACTCACCATTTAAGTAAAGTTCAATTGTCCAAATCCGGTGCTCCTTCAAGTTCACTTTCACATTGTAAGAACAAGTAAAGAGAGTACAATAAGGATTGCTACTTCAATCCACAATCACGAGGTAAAATTCATTTCCGAGATTCGACTATGAAGTCCAAAAAGTGTCCCAAACAATTTCAACTTTTGTACACACGAAACTCTTTGAAAAACATATGATCTCTTGCTCAATTCAAGGGGAAATCCACGCTTATGTTAGACCATTTTTTCAAGTAGAAAATGGTGCAAAATGGTTTCATTTTCAGCCACATCTTTGCACAAAACAGCCCCCAAAACAGTTTCATTTTCTGGTTGGAATTTCAGCCAATAAAACAATGAAAATGTGAGGTTTTCACCTCTTAAAACTCATCATTTTCACCCAAATTCATCGCCCATATTAGGGTTAAGACAATATCAAGTATATAGAACAACACTACCAAAATTCACTGCACGAAACAAAGGAAACAAAGACAAAACAGTTCTAGTTTTTCAGCACTAGTGACATTCTTTGAAAAAGCATAACATGAACTCAATAGGTTGAAAAAATTATAAAACTTAACACCATTAGAAAATAGACTCAAAGGACTAATAATCTTTAGAAGACATTTTTGTGAAATTCAGCTCATTGATTAGTCAAATTTTAGTTCCAATGCGTTGTTGTCACAAAAGCAGAAAACAGAACAGGTTTGGTTTTTCACCCAATTTTGCAAATTTGCTTGTACTTATAGAAATTGAACTAGAATCTGAATTTCACATGGTTAAAATAGCTCTAAGTTTAGTTTCAAATGCAACAAACGGAACTAAATTTCGATTTTCCTATACCCAGTTATGGCCAATGTACTAAAACTGCGCAGAGACTCCTACTAAAATTTCAGAAACGTATCAATTAGAAATGGGTTGGTCCAATGCTAGACCCTTAGACTCCCCTTCGCATGTTAGATTCATGAGTTGTGTGTCATTTATATCATTTCATGTACATTTTCTATTTTTAGGACTTCTTTCCACATTCGTGTGTTAAACCCCTTATTATATTCTCTTATCCCCTTATGCGTGCAAATCATGACATTTAGAATTGCATTTCATGTAGCAATTTAGGAATTAGGTAGTTCATTTACTTGTATAGGTTAGGTAGAGTCACTCCTCGAATATGAGGATTGAGCGAGTGTAGTTCTCTAGTTTTAGCACGCCATTATCTCCTCCATTAAAAGGAAAAGTGAATCATGAGTTTTCGTCTCCCGTACCCATCACGCTGCATCCCATTTTCTTTGATCACTTATATTTATGATATCTAATTTTTACTTTCTTGAGTCTCACTTTCACATAACTCGTGATGCCTTCAAGGTTTCCTTTTTGGGTTTCACAATTAATTGATAATACCAATCTAATCTTGAAGGGATATTTTACCCCTCTCGATTCTCTTTTTTTAGATTTAGATTTGCATCTATATAGAAACTTTGAAATGAAATAAGTTCGAGGGTTATTTTGGAAATTTTGATTAAAACTCGCAACTAGTTTAGACTAGGTTGAAAGGGTGCCTTAGGTTTGAGTCTTTGCCTTCCCTTTCTTCAAATGTGACTCCTGAATCTTTTTCTCTAGTTTTTCAAATACCTAGAATCTTCTAAAAAAGGATTTTATCTTTTTTATTTTTTATTTTTTATTTTTTATTTTTTCAAAATTTTTCTGGTGACTTGTTACATCAAAATTCACTACCAAGTGGTGACTCTCTTTTCCATAAAAACCCTTTTTTAGTCTATTTTCTTGGTCTTCAATCGTTGCATTTAAAGTCCCATTTTGGCCCTTTTGTTTTCTTAAAAATCAAAAACTAATTTTTTTTCATAAACACTATTTCCCTCCTTTCTTTTTTTCTAAAAAATGGGGCGCGACATGAATGTTGCAAGCCAAAGTTCGAGTTTTATTTTTCCGAGCTAAAGGGGTGGTGGGATTGACGGAGATTTTCAACCCAAAAAAAAAAATTAGCTTGATTCTTGGAAAAGTGGTAAATTTTGCTAGAACTAACCTTTTTGTACTTTATTTTTGTAAAATCTCATATTGCATGTTGAATTTGGTGTGCTGCTTTGAACTTTTTGTTGGAGGAAACTTGGAGAATATGAGGTTGAAATTTTCTAGTTGTAATCTAGGGGAGGAAAGGCTTGAATTTTCCAGCTTTACCTTTGAAATTTTGGTGGAATTTTGACATATAAATGTCCAATATACCTCATAGCACCTCACTTATAATTCGCATGCCATGTTTAACATGCATTGGACAAAATTTTGGTTGGGCGGTTTTGAATGGAAAGAAATGATATTGCCACTGAAATTTCCAGCATTGAACTGAGACAAAATGGTTGATGTTTGCATCTCTTGTCGTGAAATTTTGAGCTAAATTTTGGCCTACAATCATCCTATATACCTTGTAATATTTTGATAATTAGTTGCATGTTGAACTCATGTAGAAAAATGACCTTGTTGAAGCAAATTTTTCAGTTTTAAAGTTAAATGTTTGCTGGAAATTTCCCAACTTTGGCTGAGGATGAAGACTTGAATTTTCCAGTTTTGCCTTCAAATTTTTTGATGGAATTTCAATTAGAAAACATGATATAAACCTTGTTTCATGTCTAGTATGGAATTTTTGTGAGCTTTTGGAAATTTTCAAAGCCGATAAACTCTTTTGAGTAGGTTGAGTGAATTTGAGAGTTTTTGGGACTAATCAAGGCTTATTTTGCTAAAAATGACTGAGGATCGTGAAGCAAATAATTTTTTACTAGTTTTAAAAAATTTGTGAAGTAATTGCTAGATATGATTTATGAAAATGTTATATTGAGCTTTATGAAAATGTATCTAGCATGTGAAATCGTTGGTGAAGAGTTGGTATTTTGAACAAAATGTTGGCTGAAAATTCTAGCCTAATGAACGCCCAAGAAAAGTAGTTTTGACTAAACTTTTCAATTTTAGAGACTTGTCGAGAATTTGCAATTTTGAGTCTGATTTTGAAAATTATTGATAGGTTTGGACCAAAAACTGAAAAATAGTCCTTATTTCCAACTTACATTAAGAAATAACTAGTTTTAGTCAAATTAAGTAAATGGGCTAGCTATCGTTAAAAGTTACTATTTTTAGAATGTTTCTATTTTAGAAAATTGAGATCCAAAAGTTATTTTGGTTAGTTTCCCAGAAAATTTGCTAGAATCCAATTCATTTGCCCCAAACATATATTTTTTTCTACTTAAACTCAAAATCATAAATTTCAAAACTTTCCATTTTAGTAAGTTGGACTACACTTGCCAAAATAATAATAATAATAAAAAATAATAAATAATAAATAATAAAATCAATTTTGGACCATTTTAAATTAATTGCTGACAATTGGACAACTTCTACTCAAAGTCGACCCAATAGATAACTATAAATGTTTTTGAAAATTACAGGAGCCAATCTTGCCCAGAATCTCACCCGAAAGTTGAAACCAAACCCGTTGAGCCAAACTTGTGAGTGTTCCTTTCTTGGGTGAACTTACTTGTTGTTATGTCTTGTATGGTTACAGCGCTTTCTAATTTACTGTTATTTGCCAATTTATAGGCGAGTGTGTACTTTATCGCACTCGACCTAATTAGATCAATTCTGAGTTATTGCTACTTGTGAAATGATATACTTGTGCATGATTGTTGCTGATTATGTACTTTATCACAACGGCCATATTGCCATTGTTTTGGGGTCCCAACCCCCATAGGTGAGTCAGTTTATTTCGAGTCGGCAAAGGTTTGGTCGAGTAGGTCGGCGGATCTTGGGGTATTGTTTATTGTTCAGGAATACCCGAGTATTACTAATATTTGGTGTGCGGGCCTAGTTGAAGGATCAAACGGTGGATGGAAATGGCGTGAAGTGGAGATTCTACGGTCATGTTATTGAATTAGTTGACGGAGTGGTAACAAATATGGATTTAGCTCCCAAGAGTGATGAAATGACTGAACTACTTGATTTACTGAGCAGGGCTAAGTGCCACGTTTAAAGATGGATGGGAGCCACATCTAGAGCCTGTATCAGTACCTGTATCGTCCTAATGAACATGTTACTGCTTTAGTATTATTATTTGGCTGAATTTGTTGTTTACTTGCTTGTTTTGGGAACCTAATTGAGCGAAAGCTCATCCCCCTCATAGTTGGATTATTTTTCAGGAGTTTGGACCCTAGAGAACTTGGAAGCTCGATATCGAAGAATCAGATATTTTGTTTAAGTACTTAATTTACTATTCTTGTGTAATTGATAACTGTGGTTTTGATCCTTAACTTTTGTAAGTATTAAGTATGGAATATTTATGACTTGTAAACTTTTATCTGTAAAAATAAGTTTGTAGACATACTTGTTGGTGGCATTTAAGTAACTTTTATTTGTAAAAATAAGTTTCGTAGACATACTTGTTGGTGGCATTTAAGTATAACTGATGATAGTCTTATGGTTGTAGACGTTCATTCATGGGTTAAAAATATTAATGGTTGAATTATTAATGCTATTGATTGAGATTTTGATCGAGTCCTGACGAGAGTCCGACAGACGGCTCACTGATATATTAGAGTATGTCATATGGAGAAGTGCAGTCGTCATAGTCATAAATTAATAATATTATTTTTTAGAAAATAAAAAATCTAAAAAGTAAAAAATTTAATGAAAGTTAATAATATGTTTTTCAAAAATAATGAAATTATTTTTTAAAAAACTAAATTTATTTATTTACAGTTACGAGTTGTGCATTACTAAAATAAATGTTTGATTTGATTGTACACCCATACTATTATAGTGCAGAATGTAATCCATTGAGAGTAAAAGTATAATAAAGAGGGGATGGTGAAATAATAATGTGGCATGCAAATTATGCTCTAAAGAGTGTGATACAATATTGGGGATGCTATCATGTTCTTAGTAAGCAGAGGCAAAGGACAACATTCAGTCAAACACGAAAACCAGGCAACTTCAATGAATGAAATTGCAGTCCCAGCATTTATGCTAAAAAATCAAGGAAAAACACCGTTGCGCATTAGCTCTGATTTTATTTGTGTATAACAATGCATTGAGGGCGTCAAAAAGCCAATTAAATCTTTTGCGATAACAAGGCAGAAAGGAAACACACATCCGCATCTACTTGCAATTAATTAAATATGCATCCCATCCTTCAAGTCTGTATTCTCGAGCTGCCTCAGCAGGGTTAGCACTCTTTATAATTCCACGGCCAACAATTATGATGTCACTGCCTCTTTCAGAAATGACCTAAAAATATATACTTGTCAGATCATACAAGGGTTATTATTACGTAAGCATGAAAAAGTTCTCTACACTAATCTAATTACGAAATTTCCAAGAGAAATGAAATATAAAATCTTGTCAGGAATCAAAAAAGTGATAAGCCTAAGCACTCTCCGGGGTCTATGCGCACGAGCATATTGTAAAACTTTGCACTGGTTCTCAACTTTTGCAGGAAAATGAAGACTAAAATGGCACACTCTTATTAAATATGATTTGTATTAAATCAATTTTTACACTAACAATGCCAAATTTGAGCCCATAGACCAAAAAATACGTCAAATTTTTAAACTTGACTCAACTAGAAAAACACTTTGAAATTTGCCTAATCAATCGGATGAATTTGACTAGAGAATGACATGAAATTTCTTGGTACACATTTTAAAACTAGACAGCACATTGCACTGGTTCTCAATTTTTACAGTTTGGTTTTGCAGGACAATGCAGATTAAAATTACAAACTCTCATTAAGTATGATTTCTGTGTTAATCAATATTTACATTTACAATGCCAAATTTGAGCCCACAGCCCAAAAAATTTTTGCCAGCTATGTGCCCAATGCACAAAAAGATGGAAGTAAATACTCTTCATCTTTTACCAAGCACATGGAACTACAAGGAAGACCAGATAACAGACAATTGAACTTACAGAAAATGGGGTGTTATATTGCTGGCCCAAAGCATCTCCACCTTTCACCAATTGAACTCCAGGGGTTGCATGAATTAAGGCTGGATTTCCTGGTCCACTAGGCCATGATGCAGGATTAACAGAAATGAATCCAATAACAAAATCTGAATGGTCCTCAGCAATTTTGACAGCAGCAGCTGTGTAATCTCCTCTGGCGAGATTACCAGATGAACTCATTTCTGCCAGTAGCAACAAGCCCCTACCACGAGGCAAACCCTAATTACAGCATTCAAATCAAATTTAAGTATCTCTAGAAGCTCACCACTTTGATAAAGATAAAACACTAAGTTCATATCCGAACCTTCAATTTCAACCCATCAACAATTCCCGGACCTGAAACTATGTGAGCATTGACTATGTCTGCCCAATCCAATATTTTAAAGATTCCCCTGCAGAAAATGCAAGCAATTTTTTTTTTTTAACACTTGATTGTAAATACCAAAGGATAAATGAACATATATTGTAGGAAGCTGTGGTCTAACCCTTCATATTGCATTGTCACAGTATTTCCAATGTCAGCAAATTTACGATCTTCAAATATTAAGAAGTTATGCTTCTCTGCAATCTTCAGAAATATTTCATGATTAGCTTTCATTCAGCAAACTCAGCTAATAAAAACCTCAATACACTGCAGATTTTTTTTTCTTTTTTTGGTAAGTACTGCAGAATCATGTTAACAAAACATCTGATAAATTCTGATCGTTCTGCTTGTTTCCCAAAGACAAAAGGATGATTCAGCTTATTATAAAAAGCAAGACACCAGTAAAATTTCGATTGTTCAACTGGAAGGAGCAAATTTAAGTTCAAAATCAGTCAACTGGGAGACAAGACAGAAACATATGCAATCAGATTCAAAAAACTTATCCTGTGTTTCACACTTTTACCAAATATTGAGCCGGTTAAAATTTAAGTACCTCAAGACAACTATGAAGCAGATAAAATAGGGAGAACTGTCAAAGTATAAATAACTTCCAAGTGAAGCCATACAAAATGCATCATGAAGAGAAGCACATTAGGCAAAGCTATTTTAAAAGCATAACAGCCTATAGATAGCATTACTGCCTCTGTAAGAATAATATAACACAACTGATTATAGTGCTGATCTGGTAGATAACTGGATTTTTATTCAACATTGGTGTTTAAAAAAAAAAAAACTCTCAAACCTCAACTAGACAAGCATATTCACCTATGCAAGTTGAGAGCTCCATTGACAAGCAGACATCAGTTAGCATTCCACACTATTTTTGATGGAAAAAACCTCAAGTGTCACGGAAATGAATGGATACTTAGCATAATCCAAAAGAAATAGAATCAAATTACCATTCAGAGTCCATAAGCATTTCATTAAACAGACATTCTACCATGTCTTCTTGCTAAAGGCGCCAAAGGTTGTTACCCAACTGGCACCCAAAACCACACTGTTCATCACGCCAAGTGAACAGTTTATGCACTATTGATGGCCTTTACTAATTATCCCAAGCAAAAACAATTATGAAGTATGTTCTCTAACAAAACAAAAGAAATAAAGGCTATACATTAGCCAGGTTTAGGAAATCCACAAGACTAAGTAAAATAAACAGTAATCACTATGACTGGTTATATCATCTTAATATGTCTAAAATCCAAAGAATAACGCCACTATTCACAAATATGAGCAAAGAACTGCCAGACATTTTCTTTTTCTTTTTTTGTAGTTTGCAAAGGGATGGAGGCTTACTTAAACATGTCACAATATAAATGCAAAGGAAATCAATTCTCCAACCCTTCCAAGCACCTAAAAGTTAGAACACAACAGCAAGACACCAAATGTCCATTGTTTTGGCCAACACCTTTATTTGCATTCAAGTTGATCCCATAAAAAGCTGAAAGACCGAAATTTACCGAGCGAAGTTTAGAGCCAAAATCAGGGGTGAAATCAGGCAAGATATCCACATGGGTTTTCAGCATGCAGATTTCATGTCCAACCTGCAAGAACATCCATAGGCATACAAGAAAATTAAGTTTTTCAGCATTGGTCATCCTCCACATGTTCTTCTCTTGTACTTATTAATAGCATGTTTTTCTTTATGCGGTACAAAACTACTGCAGTTGATTGAGAAGTAAAGGAAATAATCTATCGTAAACCACAAACAAATGAAATATTTTGTTCAACATGGTATAAACAAGTATCATATGATAAGACCACTATATATGGTACTAATATACTTCTATTGGGCACATATGTACACCACAATTGACGTCCGACTAGAAGAAGGCAGCTAACTAACATAGCTATTCTAACAGAGGTTTTGTTAAAGGCATGTCAACGAATGCAGTTATCATCTCTTCTCCTTAATCTCACCCACAACTTCACGCCGAAAATGAATTTGACAGCAGTGTTCCATAACGAACATAGTATCTAAGTGTATGTATGCTTTTAATGCTGCTCATAAGCAGAGAAAGAATAGTGAGGCACCCTGGAGGAGTGAAGCTATTCAAGTATGAAGGCAGTAGGGTTCGATTATCCAAATCTGGAAAGTAAGAAGGCACTTCTGTGTGTATGCATGAGAGAGAGAGCGCCTGTGGCTCACACTTTGGGTAAGACTTCTTTAATTTGTTAGAAAGCAAAATGTTCAATATTCTATAACTGCCATAAAACCAGAAGAAAACATAACCTAATAATTAAACAGGACTCAAGATTTTGTATCCCAGAAATTTTACAACAGAACAAAATGCAGAGAACCACATTAATTTTATCTACAATAGCAAAGAAACATTGTAATTAATGATCCAATGAACAACATGCAACAACACCAAGTGATTTGCACTGGCCTAACTATGCAAGACAAAATCCTATTAATCTTCTTTCTTTGAAGGACCTTAGGTCCTTGAATATAATAAGGCATATTAAAAGGTACTAAAGGGTGTAACCCACAGATACAACCTGGTACTTATCTTCTAATACGGTGAAAAATATAAGCAGAAGCAATATTCTTCCATTAACATTCAAAAAAGTCCTGCAAACTTTTAAATTATATTCTTAAACCAATCAACAATCAAGCACTGTGCCTAGAACTTGTGATAATTTTGGGAAGAACCTGAAAGCAACTGTCATGCACAACTGTATATAAAAACACCCAAAAGAATGCTTTAAAAATTGTCAAGCACTATCCCTGACATGTGTCATAAGATGAGGAGAACCAGAACAGCTTTCAATTTCAAAAGCACCCTCTAATAAACTGGAAAAAAAATTTCTATCCTGCATTGTTTTTCATCCTTTCTTTCTCAAATCAAGCATTCTATCAAACAGTTCTTCATTCTAGTAATGATTTTATTCTAACAAAACTTTTAGCCTTCCCAAGTTCTCTTTCAAACATATAATCCCATTGAGATGGTAGGGAGTGAAAAAATATGACCATTTACAAGCAATAAAGATTTCTTTCTTACAGTTCCTTCTACCTACAATTTTATATAAAATCTTCAAGAACTAACTATTCCTTTTACACTTTATATCCCCAATCTGAAACAGCGCACTTAACGAAGGAAAATGTTTTCCTATCCAGCACTGCCTGAGGACACCCAAAAAGACAAGGAAGATTGAAGAGCTATTGGTTACCAGTAAGAGCATTCCATCAGGCAACGTCACTATCCCTAAAACAAAAGAAGTTAGAACAGTAAAGAATGTACCTACATATGCATATATTCCCGCACATTTGCCATTGTTCTTTTATTTTTTTCTGCAGAAATCTCACCTTGTCTGCTATATCAAGCAACTCAGCAGCAGTCGCAACGTCAGCAGCCAAGCATAAGTTGGTCTCCTTTTGTATCATTATCTCAAACAACTTTTTCCCTATTGAATTCTTTGCCAACCTCATCCTCTCGCCATATGGCAGCCTAAACTTTACCTTTTCTGCAACGGCCATGGGGACTGCCACCTTCCGAAACTGCATCACCATCTTCTCTGTTTCACCCTTCCATTTTCCTTCAGTATCCTCACCATCTCAGTCAACTTACCCATTGAATGCAATGTAATCCCATTTTAGGCCAAGTTTTCCCGCCCTCCTTGTGAAAGTCACTCATAGTGTTGATAATCAAGTTTTTAATGAACTTAGTCTCTCCTCAGATACCAAATCAAATTTAATAGGATCAAAACATCAAAAGTCTGAAAGAAAACTAAGACAATATGAAAATTTCCAATAAAAGATCCAAATAGCACTTCACTAAAGCATAACTGCAATCACTCATTGCTATTCATTTAAAAAAAACAAGAGAGAGCTTATAATAGTGGTATTCATTTAAAAAAAACAAGAGAGAGTTTATAATAGTGGTAAACAAGCAAGACAGCATGAAAGAAACCACTCAAATAAGGAAAATAAAGAAAAAGATTGTACTGATGCATGAATTTTACACTAATTATCAAAAAACAATTACATATATAGGATTCAAGAATTGATAGTGGTAGTACCTATCTATCATAACAACAGCATCAGTGACTTTAAGACCAGCATGGCGGAGAGGAGAAGCGGTTTCAAGAACAGAGGTGCCGGAGGTGACAAGGTCCCTCAATAATGAGGCAAATTTGGTCAGGTTCAAAAGCCCTCAATGGCTTTGGCAGTGCCATAGTCTTTAACCTCTTTGCGGCGCATGAGCATCGGTACATTGTTAGCAGCAGAGACAGGTGGCAATGGGAGGGCAGTGTATGGTACACCACAAACAACATCATACCTAGTGGATGAAGGAGAGTGGAAATGAGGGTTTGGGAGATTTGCTGAGAAGTATAGGGTAAGATACTATGAGACGTAAGTCGATGTAGATTGGAGAGGAGATGCCTGATTTTAACTTGAAATTGCCAAATTTTACAGCTGAGATGTCATGGAGTTGCAGGATTAAGTTTTCCATGGTTGATGATATTGACGATGATGACATTCCCTTTCAAACTAAAACAAAATTTTCTCTCTCAGAAACAAAGGGAAGAACAGCAAATTATTTGCTTCAACCAAATGTCTTCGTTGTATAGGATTCTATTATGTGGGTAATGCAAATCACACCCGTCTACTATCCTGAAATTCCAAGAGTATACAAATAAATAAGTCAAAAATAGGCAAAAACACTAAGAAAAAGGACAGGAAAAAAGTCTTATGTTTTCAGACTCGGACCGGGAATTGACTCGGCCGAATTTAGGGGTTAAGAGTCAATAGGTTCGATCGGGTTCAACCGGGGGTCGAACCGGATGACGTCATAAAACGTCATATATATATATAAATACGTAACCTATTCATTTTTTCTACATATCAATTTTACAAGATATAACCAAGAACCCAACTTTCTATCCACGTTGAAGTCATCAAACAATTCACCAAATTCATCCAAACTTACAAATTTTAACAAAATAAAATTTTCATACATGTTTAATTCTTGACAAATATAAATCCAAATAATGCAACAAGTTTTTATGATGATACTTAAGAATAACACATCTTAGAACTATCTAAGCAAATCTTCATCTTCATCTTCATCTTTCTTGTCTCCAACTTCAAAACTTTCTAAGTCAATATCATCCTCATCATCAAGTTGCACAATATTTGTATCTTTCTTACCTAAAAACAATTCAAATATTCATATATAAAAACATTCAAACAACAACTATAGAAGGATCAAAACCTCTTCTCTAGTTAGTGCATCCTGTTTTCATTTTCCATAGGCAAATAATCAAAATGCAAAATAATGTTTATGCATTATTAAACAAGAAATGTATAGCTTCAATTTATTTATTACTCAAAACAGCAACTAAAGGATCAGAAACATTTTCTCCAGAGGGCATTAGCAATGTATACTGGGCAATTCGCAAACCCTTTAAGGTCCAAGAAAAAAGAAACAAAAGAAAGAAAGAAAATGTGGCAAAAAAAGGTTTGATAACCAAAGCCACGTATAGCTGAACCAAGGAACAAAAAAGAAGGGTAATGAAAACAACATGATTCAAACAGATAAAAAAATAATAATGAGGTTGACTATATGAAGCATCAACATTTCAATTTTTCACTTCCATGAGCAAGTACTGATGAAATAAAGCAGACAAAGACAGACATGGCAACTAAACTTTAAGTCTGGAAGGCAGATTTAGGGCCTGAATCTTATTATTTTCTAGCTCGTGTCAATTTTCATTAGCCTTGTAACTACACGAAACTCCTATAAAAATTAAAAAAAAGAGAGAGAGAGAAAAAAATAAGAAAAAAAAATGTGCATATCCAGTGGATTCCACATAGGGTACCGGTAGCTTCCTAAATTCAGAATTGAAGTTTCTCACTGAAAACTTAGTTCAAAGCAGTTCACAAGCCAAACTTCATCATCGTTATAGCAAACACACGTGAATAACTTCATCTTTATAACATAAACACATGAATCACTTTGGACAAAACATCAATTCTTGCGAACCAGGGCAAGGTGAATCCAATTTTCAATATTTAAAAATATTAAAGATGACGAAAATTACCATTCAAACTTCATCGTTATAGCAAACACACGTGAATAACTTCATCTTGATAACATAAACACATGAAGCCCATATGGATAAAACTGCAATTCTTCCCAAGGGCAAAGTGAATCCAGTTTCCAATATTTAAAATAATTAAAGATAACGAAAATTACCAATTGGAAGCTTGAAGTCCGGAACTAGCAGCGGTGGAGGGAAGCAGGGACTGCGGTGGAGAATTCAAGCAAGAAAGTGGAAAGTATGAGAATTAAAAGCTTGAACTTTGAGATTGAAATCCATTCGAAAGGAGGTGGTGGTCCTAATTCTTGAATCTTGAAGTGAAGAAGTGAATGGCGGTGGTCCCGGTGAAGGAAGCTGTAGGTTTTGGGGAGGCAGGCGGCGGCGGTTGGTGCTAGCGCTAGAAAACAGGAAAAGCCGAACGAGGAGAGACGAGAGAGACACCTGCCTTTATTATTTTTGGCTGTTTTGACTGGGTCAACTGGTCAAGACAGCTTAAAAAGAAAAAGGCCAAAAATAGGATGAGAGAAAACCGGGTTTAATCCGGTTCACTGGTTCATATGGTCCAACTCGATTTTTGATCGAGTTTGACCGAGTTTATAACTTTCGATTTTTTTACCTGGCTCGGACCGGCTACTTGGTCAATTGCCAGTTCATCCAGCCGATCCAGTCCGAGCCTAAAAATCAAAAACTAAAGAGTCAAAATCCCATATAGAAAAGAATAAAACGACCAAAAGACACCCAATATGAACAAAGAGAGCGAAAATTTTGAATTGCACATAATACGGATAATGATTCAAAGTTGTGATTGACTAAAGAAGAATAATGCGAACTTTTCAAAGTTGTGATTGCACAAAAGTTAGATTAAACTCACACAGCCTTTCTGCGGAGATAAATCTAAGGAGGACCACCAAACTCCAACCTCCAACCAATTGGTAGAAGGAGGAGGACCTTAAATCTTGGACTACCAACACTCTCGATGTGTGATAAAGGGAAAGGGGAAGCCCGGCCCTCATTTTTTTCAACTGCACTCACTCGCACTATCTTAAGGAGGTATGCTTTTTTTCAACAAACAGAATACATGCACTCACTCGCACTCTCTTAAGGAGGTATGCTTTTTTTCAACAAACGGAATAAAACACACACACACAAAGTTAGATTATGCTTTTTTTCAACAAACGGAATAAAACACACACACAAAGTTAGATTATACTTTTTTTCAACAAACGGAATAAAACACACACACACAAAGTTAGATTAAACTCACACAGTCTGAGATAAATCTAGGGGACCCACCAAACTCCAACCTCCAGAATTGGTAGTGAAGGGGCCCAGGACCTTAAATCTTGGGGCACTACCACACCTCTCGATGTGGGATAAAGGGAAAGGGGAGATGGGAAGAGAGACGTTGATATATGACATATGCTAGATACATCAAAATTGACCATGAAAGCAACATCGCAAAGTTTAAAAGTTTGAAATTGCATAACTAGTGAAGTTTGGACAAGCTTTTATGGCTTTATGAATGTTTAATCGATAAATCCATTGATATATGCCAAACTTATTCCTTTCAACACTGGCAAACTTCTATAGTATATCCTATTCACCAGTTGATGTCTTCTAAAACCTATTCAGTATTTTGACACATGTTATTTTCTAATATTTTCTGAATTATTTTATTCTTTAATAAATTCAATTAATATCATCTAATGGTTATTAGCTGGTTTAGTTCACATATTTAAATTCAATAGAAGAGAAGTTTACTTAAACTAACTTATCAAAAAGTCTATCAGTTAGTTTAGTTTAAATATTTAAATCGGCAGGGTTAAACTAATTTAGTAAAAAGATTGTCTAAATAATTTTTTTTAATGATTCCTACAAATAGTAAAAAGTGTTGTTAAACTAACTTATCAACAACTCTTCCTAGTATGCCTACTTATTAGTTGAGATATTTTAGAAATTTTCTAATGGCAATGTTTGGTATGTGTTTCACAATCTTTTTTAAATGCTCCAAAATTTTAAATTCATCATTTAACATTCTCCAATACCAAACATGTTATATTATATAAGGGCTAATATGGGCAATTTTCATGTAATTTCACTATCTAAGATTCTAATCTAATAATGTTCACTATCTAAATTCTAATCTAATTTGTTTCATATCCAACAAAGTCTATCCAACTTTTTTATAGTATTATATTTTGTTTAAACAATACAATTGGCAACTTAATACTTAAAGTTATTTTTTGCTTATTTCAAATACTACCAAATCCAATCCATTTGCAAATTTAACAAAATATCATCTACTTTCAAATTCAACAAAGTAGTTTAATTCTAAGCAAATTTTATTATTTTAAATATTTTGTTAATCTTAAATAATTGGTTGAATTCTTTCATATTTCTCAAGTAATTGGTTGAGCTCTCCCCTATTCTCTTTCTCCATTTCTCTATTTAACTAATTTATCATCCTTTTTTTTTACTTGCTAGCCACAACTCAAAGATAGCTATGGTATTTTTCATCATATTACCATTTATGCATAAATTTAATATTTTTTTGTTATATACTTTTCTATCTATTACATATTTCAATATTTAACCATTAAATATTTCAATATGATTTTTATTCACATATTCAAAATGAATAAAAAAACCTCAGTATTCCTTTTTTAATATTTATCAGATGCCTTTTGAAAATAATAAAGAGTGATTTTACCATTATGTTTATGTATCGCTTTCTTTTGTATTTTTAAATTTAAGAAAAAACAAGTCACTTAAGAGTATCATATATTGAAAATTTAGAACACATTGTTTTCTTTTCTTTTGGTAAATTTTTAAGGTTTCTTTTTGTGCTACAATGATTGACAACATTAGCTTTGGTCAAAAAAGGTAAAGAATGATAATCTCTCTGTGATTCAAGCTATGAAAAAAAAAATATTTTGCAACAGATATTGAAATTAAGTATGATTTGCAAAGGATACCATTAGATTATATGATGAGCAAAGTACGTTTCATGTTATGAATGCCTTAGTCCAATAACTACAATAAGGTTTTAATATTTAGAGTTCTTGAGTTCAAATTTCTTTTTCCCTCCCTATTCCTTAAACTCCACCCTTTCCCTAATCCCTACTAGAAAAATTTTAAAAAAATTATAAATATAATAATATAGTAGAATGATTTGAAGTTTGGTAGATTATTAGAAAATATTAAAAAAATATTTATAAATATAGTACTATAATAGAAGGGCTTGAAGTTGGTCAGGTAGATTATCATATTGTTACAATAAAATAATCTAATTTAATATTTTAAATATTCACCTTATTGTCGACTTCTTTTTTTAATGAATTGAAAATTATCTAAACAAATTTACATTAGGTGCCTTTTATAGAAAATTTTAATAAATTACAAGAGATTTTAGTTTTCATCTTGATTTCAACAAATTCAATCAAGTGCATCCATATGTTTAAACATGATAATGGAGTAAATGCAGCATATTTTAAGTATATATGCAAGGTCCGAAAAGAGTCGCAGTCTCAATTGTTGAAAACAATATTGAATATTAAATACTAGGAAAATAATCCTACATCTTTCAAGCATAATCACAAATTTAACTAACAATTAATATTTATATAATTGTACAAAATATCATACGTTCTCAGTTTGAATTGCATTTCATTGTAAGGATTTTCAATATTTATTAACTATTATATCTTTATTTTAAATATTAATTTTTTAAAAAATTTATAATTCTCATGCATAGCATGGGTTGTAAAACTAGTTTATACTAATTAACGTTAACTAAAAGCTTAATGCACGTAACACTTACGGGTATTTTTTGGTATTGACAAAGCATTGTTTATCAACAAACCTCAAATAATGTAAAATTAAAGTAAAAATATTGTCGGCAATCAAAGATTCAATAGAAAACAAAATCAGCTCCTGCTCCAAAATTTTATTTATTGTAGAGTAATAGCATCTACAACAAATGACAAACTGGAGTATGAACTAGACAAGGATAGAGAAATGACATATATTCACGCATGACATTTGTCATTGTCCTTTTTTTTCTTGAAATCTCACTATATCAAGTAACTATCGTCAAGTGCCAAGCATAATATCTCCTTTATCATTATCTCAAACAACTTTCCTTTTTTTTTTCTTTCAAAATCTCATCTATATCAACTCAATAAAGAGAACGCCGTCAGCGTAAGCATAAGTTGGTCTCCTTTTGTATCATTATCTCAAACAACTTTTTTCCTGTTGGATTCTTTGCGTCTCTCCCTCTCACCATATGGCAGCTAAACTTTACCTTTTCAGACATAAAGCATCTGGATGCCACCTTCCGATTCTCCTCCAAAATGCATCATCATCTTCTCTGTTTCTTTAACACCCTTCCTTTTTCTTTCTTCTAACACCTTCCCTTTTCTTTCTCCTGACACCCTTCCTTCCTTGATTATCCTCCCCATCTCAGTCAACTTAACTATTGAATCCAATGTAATCCATTTTCTGCCAAGTTCTCCAGCCCTCCTTGTTCCCTTAAAGCACATTACATCTTGTGAAAGTCACTCATAGTGTTGATAATCAAGTTTTTAATAATCAAATTTAATAGGATCAAAAGATCAGAGGTATGAAAAAAACTAAGACAATATGAAAATTTCCAATAAAAGATCCAAATAGCACTCCACGAAAGCATACCTGCAATCACTCATTGCTATTCATTAAAAAAAAAAAACAGAGAGAGTTTATAATAGCGGTAAACAAGTAAGAGACAACACGAAAGAAACCACTCAAATAAGGAAAAGAAAGAAAAAGATTGTAGTGATGTATGAATATTACACTAATTATCAAATAGAATTACATATATAGGATTTAAGAATTGATAGTGGTAGTACCTATCTATCTAACAACAAGACATCACTTTAAGACCAGCATGGCAGAGAAGAAGTGGTTTCAAGAACGGTGGTGACAAGGTCCTCAATAATGAGGCAAATTTGGTCGGGTTCTAAAAGTGCCCTCAATGGCTTTGGTAGCTATAGTCTTTAACCTCTTTGTATGCATGAGCATGGGCACAGTGTTAGCAACAAACACAGGTGGCAATGGGAGGCGGTGTATAGTACATCAAAACAACATCAAGAGGAAGGAAGAGGGAAAGAGGAAATGGTTGGAAGATTTTAACGAGGTCCTCGGAGATTTGTGAATGAGGAGTCTAGGTAAGATACTATGTGAAGGGAGAGTGGAAATGAGGGTTTGGGAGATTTGACGGAGAAGTATAGGTAAGATACTATGAGACGTAAGTCGATGTAGATTGGAGAGGAGATGCCTGATTTTAACTTGAAATTGCCAAATTTTACCGGCGAGATGTTGGGTTTAAGTTTTCCATGGTTGATGATATTGATGATGATGACATTCCTTTCAAACTAAAACAAATTTTCTCCCTCGAAAAATAAAGGGAAGAATACAAATTGTTTGCTACAACCAAATGTCCGTTGTATAGGATTCTATTATGTGGGTAATGCAAATAAAACACTAAATAGGCCAAGAGTATACAAATAAATAAAGTTCAAAATAGGCCAAAATACTAAAAAAGGACAGGAAAAAACTAAAGGAGTCAAAATCCCATATAGAAAAGAATAAAACAAAGGCCAAAGACACCCAATGAATAAAGGTCAATGACAAAATGAACAAAGAGAAGAAAAATTTGTATTGCAGGATAATTAGGATAATCGATTCAAAGTTGTGATTGACTAAAGAAGAATGAATGCAGAGCTTTTTCAAACAGTTAAAGAGGACTGGAAGAGTGACGCTGATACATGACATATGCTAGACACATCAAAATTAACCATGCAAGCAATATCACAAAGTTTAACAGTTTGAATTTGCATAACTAGTGAAGTTTGGACAAGCTTTTATGGCTTTTTGAATGTTTAATCGATAAATCCATTGATATATGCCAAATTTATTCTTTTCAACACTGGCAAACTTCTATGGTATATACTATTCACCTGTTGATGTCTTCTAGAAACTTTTATCAGGGTCACGAAATCGCATTTTCTGTAACAAAGAATGTATCTGCCAAATTGAGATTAAAAAAAAATGAAAGTTATCATTTTTTGGTTCCCAAAACATTAAGAGCAAGAAGCTTACACACCGTATCACGAACATCACTCCTTAATGGTCAGTCTGAACACTAAAAGCCAGTCCATGTTGATCCCGTGTTTCCTCCTTAGTTCATACGCATGATTGGCCAATTTTCTCCAGTGGGGTGGAAACATGCAGTTAGGGCCTACTTAGCAATACTTCTCCACAAAAAAATAGTACCAACTAAAGAGAACTCCATCTTATCCTGTTTTTATTCCTGCTTTCTAGAATTCTATTCTTCTCTTTTTTTGCTTTCTTTTTCCACTCGGAGACGGCCAACCAAATTGTATGTAGACATGGAATCTTTCTTGATTTGTTGATGGACGCAAATTCTTATCACATAATTTCAGTTAGATTTTGTAGTATTTCATTTCCAAGCAATTTCATATTGGGCTCCATATCCATTGATATTTATGACGAAGATGCATTTATTATATAGGAAAATTCTATGGATAGAAAACCAACAAGCGAATTGTTGGTTTTTTGCGTATAAATTAGAACAAAACATTTAGTGTTGTAAAAAATAACTCACAAAAGATATTGAAGATTGGAAAATGAGTTTTAAGTTCTTCATTCATCAATACCCTATTTATAGTGATTACATGAAACAAACTAGCTAACAATTCTTTAAAAAAATCTTAACAAAAACTACTTGATAATATGATTAAATCTTGGCTAAAATATTTGCTAACAAATCAAGATGATATTTGGTTAACAAATATCCTAACAATAAGACTTATTTTTGCTACTAACTAACTTAGTCTAATACCACAAAATTAAGTTGTATAAAAAATCAAATGTGCATGAAATGGATTAAATAATAGACACAATTATCTGTATAGAAGTACTAGAGCTGTAAATGAACAGAGTTGAGTTTTTATTGTTTGAGCTTTATTCATTTGTTGTTCGAGCTTGACTCATGTTCATTCGTTAAGAATTACGAGTTGAAAAAACTGTTCGAGTTTGGTTTGTTAATTAAATTTTAAGTTCGAGCTCAGCTCGTTTAAGCTAAACGAGCCAAGCAAACGAGCCGATTTTATGTTTGAACACTAATGAGTGTTCGCGAACAAAGTTCTAAATTAAAAATTATTTTAGCTCAACACTAACGAGCGTTCGCGAACAAAACTCGAGCTCGTTCGATAACTTATCGAGTCAGATTTTATGTTTGAATTTGGTTCATTTAACTTCTCGAACGAGCTTTTATCGAGTTCGAATGAGTTTAAATGAGCCGAGCTCATAAACAGCTCGTTCAATTTCCAGCTCTATATATATAGAACTATGACCAGTAGGAAGTATGATGATTAACGGGCTTGGTAAAAGAATGATGATATGAGCCCTAGACAACTTGTCGATTACAATTATTGATGTCTACGTCTTACTACAAATCCCAACTCTGCCAATTGTTTCCACTTTTACTGCATTTGCAAGAATTTAGGAATCAATTACGCATCTAAAACATTTTTTTATTTTTAAAAAATTTTTTGAGCCAACATCTAAAATAGTTGAGACTTAGGAAAAGTGGACAATAACAACATCTATACCGGGCCAGAATGGATGAAGATGAACATGCCATGATGCTACGACTGCATGGAGAAAATGGAAAGGGGGCTTCTCTGCCTATTCAGGAGTCATGACTCGTGAGCAATAAACATCACAGCTGAGTGGTGGGCATCTTAAAAGGTTTGTGCATGGCATGGGATCATGGACACAGGAAGATTATCGTGGAAACAAACTCTAAGGCGAGTCTAGAACTTCTAAAAGAAGTAGGCACCATTTTAATCTTGTGAAGCATATACGTAAACTCTAACACGCTTTAAGGGAGAGCAATAGAAGTGCGGATTGGCTAGCTAGAGCAGGGGTCCAAGCACATGCAGATTCCTTCAACCTGGATGATCCTCCACCGGCACTGAAGGAGCTCCTGGGAGCGGATATTATAGGGGTTGCTTCCTACCGCCAGGTTTATTCCATGTTAATGGGTCTTTGGCCCCTCTTGCCCCCCACCCCCGGGGGGAGGGGGGTGGCGGTGGTTTGCTGTGTATAATCTTTAAGAAATTATGCAGCTTTATTCAGTATTCCTCTGAGTTAATACAATTTGAACATACCAAAATTGTGCGGCATAAAGTGCAAGCTACCTAATTACATAATTAGTTATGAGCAAATAAATTCAGAATGGCCTCCGGGGAAAGGGGGGGGGACGAAGCAAGAGATCATGAAAAAAACTACTTGAGCATGAGCTGCTCTATTCTCAAACTCAAACCATGAAATTCTTGATTCAAACGTAGTGGATTTTGGTTCATTCAGATGGCTTAGAAGTTCTTCCTCGTTTTCTGTCTAGTGTCAATCATGCATGTAGAAATCTGACTAATAATGGCTTGAATCTGTGTCATCCTAGTAGATGACGTTCAGAAATCTTTATCTGTATGTCAATACCTTCAGCAATTTAGTTTTCCTTGTTTGTTTGTTGTTTGTTTCTGAATCAAACTTTTCAGGATCCTTATGCGTTTGGATAGTAGATTTTTTGGGATAATTTTTTGAAAGATGTGAAGACTTTTTTGATGTGATGAAAATAAAATGATGGTTTGTCGATGATGTAAGCAAAATTTTTTAGCTAAATATAAGTAATCCAAACACACATGGCTTCTAAGGATCTGAATCTTGTGCATGGATTAAAATCTAATAGTATATTCCGACCAAGGTCTAAGTCCAGGATTAAAATTACAAATGTAGATATTAAAACAACAACAAATATAGACACTACGATAATCATGTACAAAAGGATAATACAACTTGAATGGTGAAAGAATAAGAATTTAAGATTTTGCATCATTTCTCTTGAATTATTTGCACATTAATTCACCAACCAGTAAAGATGCAATTTTGGTTGTTATTTCAATATAAGACTGAGTTGGAATCCACTTTTATGTCTTTTTATTTTTTCCTTTTTTTTCCCCCCTTTCTTGGGTACATCTTAGGCAAAGTTGTAAGCATCCCAGAAAAACATCATCCGAGCACCTCATTTATTGGATATCTAGACAAAAAGAGAACGTTGGATGAGAAAATAGATACAATGCTACACTATCAACAATGGCTGCCAAAACATCTTATGAAAACAGCGTTTTCATTGAAACTATGGCGAAGGATTACTGGAAGGTAAAAAACTATGAATATATTATATCCATTGTTTTGTCTTCTTTCTATAGTTAATGCTGTCATTACTTAGAAGTATGGAGGTAATGTAATTCTTCAACAATTTTGCAGATGGATTTCCTGGGAGCTTACAGAATTTGGAATCGTAATTTTCTACCTCGCTCATCTTTATGTTCTCAAGTGACATTGACGCTGCCATTACTCACATTTTTTAGTTAAACTACCCTACTTTGCTCTTGATAATTTATAATTACCTTTTAAAATTTTTTTATAGTGCAAGTGGAAACTCTCGAATCTAAAACCTCTCAATTAAAATTTTTTATAATTCATAGCTACTTATTTAACTTTTCATAAGTACAAGAGAATACTATTGAACTGTTTACCTAACCCAAAAAAAAAAAAAAAAGGAACGATGAAGAAAGTTGATTTTATAGAAAGAGTTGCATATGTTACCAAAAATTTAAAAAAAGAAATCACCAGACAAGGTGGCAAATTGAGTCAGAAAATCAGCGGAAAGCGTGATAATTGGATTCTAGTTGGAAGATGAAGAACAAAGACATTAACAGCCATGGGCAGGCCGTCTTCTATCGACGGCACACAATTGCCCCCTCAAC
Organism: Gardenia jasminoides; assembly: GCA_013103745.1. Taxonomy (NCBI): domain Eukaryota; kingdom Viridiplantae; phylum Streptophyta; class Magnoliopsida; order Gentianales; family Rubiaceae; genus Gardenia; species Gardenia jasminoides. The sequence goes on from CM023098.1 coordinate 3,098,075, forward strand.
TCGGCCGAAGTTAGAGAATTGATTTGAAAGTTTTACACATATTCAAGTGTTTAACATAATTGCTTCTCCTGAGATCTGAAAATTACTCCTCTCTGTTGATATTGTTCCCCTACTTGTTGATAAATTCTCATCTTCCCCCACGTTACCTCCCTAAACAACATGTTTCTTTTTGATGTCTCTCCTATGGTACAATTATTTTACGGCTGCTAAAATACAAAGTTTATTTTTTCTTGATAGGAAATAACTTTAGAAAGCTTAAAGAACAAAAATTCAAAATAAATGCACAACACTAAATCAACTTTCTTTTTGCATGCCTCCACTGACCATGAGTCCTAACTCCGTCACTATTAACTGTTGGTTTTTTCATAAACTCTTTACCTGGTGGCTAACTAGTACTAGTATATAGAGATGGCAAATGGGATGGACTGGCATGGATTTATTTGGGATTGAAAAAAAATATCATGCTCACAACCCATATTAACCATGGGACTAATATGGGACTAAAATGGCAAGTCCATTTGATCCCAAATACCCAAATTAATCCCATTTTATTTATTTTTTAAGAAACACTCTTTTTTTTCTCAATCAAATATCTCAATATTGTCTTTTCTTTTTATATTATTTAGTTTGTCTATTTAACTTCATAAAAGTCCTACACTCTTCTTTATAAATTATGCGATAATTTTTCAAACTAAATAAATTTTTCTAAATATGAAATTTATAAAAGACCAACTTCATATAAGTGGATGATTCTTTTTGGGAGTTTGTGTTAATTAAATAAAAATCTATTGATCAACAAAATTTAATTATCCCCAAAATCCATCTACTCATATACGTTATTTTATTTCTTAACTTTTAAGACTCAGTCTAAAATTTTTTCCAATTCTAAGGCCATCCTAATTCAATGAAATTCTATCAAGAATAGAGGGTCCGTTTGGATTCTCTATTTTTTGAACTATTTTTGAAAACTGTTTTTCACATCCCAAATGCTACAATAATACACTAACAAAAAATAATTCCAAAAACACCAATCCAAACAAATATTTCAATAACAACTTATATATACAAAAATAAAAAAATTATCCATTCTTCTTCCACCCCAATCCACCTAAAGACTCCACCAAATTCTCTCTCCCTCCCTCCACCTTCCCTCTCCTCTCTCTCTCTATTTCTCCCTCTCTCCCTCCTCCTCCTCCTCCCATCCAAATTAAAAATTTATTTGGGTATTTTGGATTTAAAAAAATTATTTGTAATTTGGTATTTTGAGGTATTTTAAACTTTAAAATTTATTTGGGATAATTTTAGGCATTTTAAAATTTAAAATTTATTTACAGTATTTTTAAAATTAAAAATTTATTTGAGTATTTTAGTATTTTAAATTTAAAAATTTACCATTTTGTAATTTTTGGGGCATTTTTAAAATTAATAATTTATTTGTGGTAATTTTTTGGGGTATTTTTAAAATTAATAATTTATTCAGGGTAATTTTTTAGGACATTTTCAAAATTAAAAATTTATTTGGGGTATTTTTGAGGCATTTTTAAAATTTAAAATTTATTTAGGGTATTTTTGGGGCATTTTTAAAATTAAAAATTTATTTGTGGTAATTTTTTAGAGCATTTTTAAAATTAAATATTTATTTGGGGTAATTTTTTGGGGCATTTTCAAAATTAAAAATTTATTTGAAGTATTCTTTGGGGCATCTTTAAAATTAAAAATTTATTTGGGGTATTTTGAAATAATTTATTTGGGGTTTTTTTTTTTAAATTAACCCACCCGCACCACCGCCCATCAAATAAATTTAAATTTTTAAAAATGCCCCAAAAAATTACCCTAAATAAATTTTTAATTTTAAAAATACCCCAAAAAATTATCCCAAATAAATTTTAATTTTTAAAAGTCTCCCAAAAATACCTAAAATTAATTTTTAATTTTAAAAATGCCCCAAAAAATTATCCCAAATAAATTTTTAATTTTAAAAATGCTCCAAAAAATTATCCCAAAAACACCCTCAAAATGTTTTTGAAAGACAGTTACAGTAGTTTTTCATATTCCAAATGGTACAGTGCTATTTTTGAAAAACAACCCCAAAAACAACTAATTCAAACGGACTCAGAATTTTGCAATGATGGAATTTTGTAGTTATGAGAGAGCATCTGATGCATAAGTGCTAATTTACCTAACTTGTACTACAACCTTATAACATTAATTTATTAATGTTGAGAAGAAAATAAAAAAAAAGATTATTTTTATTTTGTTATTATTTTAATGGATACCCATGGAGTCCCAAATAAATCCCATACATACCATATTTTAAATGGGTATTATTGGGTATATCCCAATAAGGCCAAAACCCATATTTTAGATACCCATCCCGCCCAAATTAAATTTGGGTATGGGATCCCAATGGGTCTTGGGTATTTTTGCCACCTCTACTAGTATATAATCCATGAGTCTACCCACAAAAATCAACTGAAAATTATAACATTACTAATTAATAGATGCAAACATGCCTAATATCAAGAAGGTAAGCCATCTTTTAATTTTTTTTGTATAACTTAAATCGTATCTCGTTTTGTATAGGATTTTCCATAATCAAATTGGTCTCTAGGTATATGAAAAATGGCTGGCAATAAGTTGCAAGTTCATCAACTAATCCAACAATTTCACTTTGTAGAATATCAAGAGAAAGCAACAATATACGAGTTCATGTTTGATCAACAAAATGGCAAGGAACTAATTGTTGTGGCCTTTAGAGAAACTGAAACCTTTGATTCAGATGCATGGTCCACAGACATTGATCTCCTTTTCCGAGCTAGGTGCGAAAACAAGCCGAATGGAAATTCGAACTTTGGCCTTATCGGCTGGCTCGACTCATTTCTTATCGAATTTCTGGAGTTCGAGCTCGAAACGAGTTGAAAAATGAAGCTCGAGTCGAAAAAAAAAATTACTTTATTTCTTTTAAAAAATAAATAAAATAATTATTTTTCTTAATAAATAATAAAAATGTTAGGGATATATGTAATTTCACTATTAGAATAAAATAAAAAATAATATATATATATATATATATATATATTCGAGCCAAACATGACTATCGACGGAGAGTCGAGTTCAATTGACTTAACATGGAAGCGAGCCACCGAGTTCGATATTTTCGACCTCAAGTCGAGCTCGATATTAAGAAATGCCGCGAGTCGAATCGCTTGCCTAGTCCGAGCCCGGAGTGGAAAGGTGCACGGTGGATTTATGAAAGCTCTTGGCCTACCAAAAATATATGTTGGCCCGAGAACTTAGGAAAAATATGATGTTAAACAACCGGCTGTTGCTTGTTATGCCGATCTTTTGGAGAAGAATGACAATGCGAAGTCAATAGTCAAAGGTATAGATGTCAAAATGAGTGATTTGGGTATATTTGGATAAGTCATAATTGGGTAATGGGTATAAATGAATCAACCCATTTATGCCCATTTAATAAATGGGTATGGGTATACCCAACTACCCATTTATGACTTGTTTGAAGTATTATTTATTTTTAAATTTTTTTCGCATGGTGTTTGACAATAAATAATGGCATTTTATTGTTATTATATTGGTAAGAAATTCAAATTTATCTCCTTATCACTCACTAAATTTTTGAATAAAATGTGTATTTATTTTTAAATGGGTTAAATTGGTGAGCCAAGTCAACCCATTACCCATCAAATAAATGGGTATAAATGGGTACCCATTTATACATGTGTATTTATTTTTAAATGGGTTAAATTGGTGAGCCAAGTCAATCCATTACCCATCAAATAAATGGGTATAAATCGGTACCCATTTATACCCATTTAAAATTAATGGATTGATTTGGGTAAATTATTAATGGGTCGGGTATGGGTGAGTCAATATAAATGGGTTGTGAGTCAATATAAATGGGTTGTGATTGACACCTCTCAAAGGTTACACCCTGGGAAGTGCACCGGTAATTCTGTTTCCAGAGATTTTGGCTTTTCATCAAGAAGCCTGGTTGTTGAAGCGATTAGAGGGGTTTTACACATTTAGCCAACCAAGGGTTGGAGATGAGAAATTTGGTGAATTTATGGTAGAGCTGATAAGAAAGAATGACTTTAAATACCATAGGACTGTTTATTGAAATGATAGAGTGACTAGGATTCCTTATGATGATTCCATGTCCTTGTTTAAGCACTTTTGGACCTGTCTATACTTCAACAGCTTTTACAATGGCAAAGTTAGTCTATCTACTTCATTAACTGATTTATTTAGAACGATTTTTGAAAAAAAAAAAAACACTTATAAATTTTTAATGAGAATGTCACCTTTTGAATCTTAGGATGGATCTGCAATCATTACTGTCTCTAGGTTGGGACTTGGGAGCTGATTACAAGCTTCGTCATTGGATTTACTTTGGGCCGGGGATTCCCGGGTGCCTTTTTTTGGGGTGGGGGGGGGTACCTGTTCATTTCCCTCAAGACAATCCCACGGCTACAAGGTTGGCGTAACAGATTTGTACCATTCAAGAACCCAAGGCTCCACTATTGGAAAGCCCAAGGATAACCAGGTGTTGATCTGCTTTTAAGTTTATAAAATAAGTTCAGAGTTTGGCCCCAGTGGGCTAGCAAGTCTGCTTCCTTTACTCAAGTTGTATCCAAGTTGCATTAAGGAAGAGCAACCCAAAAAAAATAAAAAATAAAAAATAAAAAGCAATGTGCTATGTAGCATGTATGATGATCATACCAATTGTTATTATGATTTTTCCAGTGATAGGCCTAATTGACAATGTGTAGGATCTACTCCATATCACGTGCTGCAGTCCTGAAAGCGAAGGCAAAAGTGTTCGAATTCCCAACTGCTAGGTCATAAAGGACTGCCTATTGGATAAAGGAGCAGCACAAGCAAAGAATCAGTTTGCCCTCTCAAGTTGTTTTTACAAGTATTAGACTTCTGTGTGTAAAAGCAAAACTTATATCAATACACTGATGCACCATATGTGTAGGATTTTACATGTTCTAGTTTTTGACATTTTGTGGTTGCTTGTTCCTTAAAGTATGCACCTAGAACTAGTACTGAAATATTACAGACAAATATATTGCGTGTAGATGAAGTGAATGTATGATTTCAGAGTTTTAAGGAATCTTCTTTGCTTCTTGCAAGCTTCTAGGTTCACGTTCAGCAAGGGCTTCTTGCTATTATTGTGCAGAATATGTACCGATTACTTGCATCAGATTTCATTTGATCATCTTCTTCTTGTTTGATCTTATTACCATCATACCATGGCAGCCTCCAATGATCAAACTAGTAAAAAGTATATGGTGCTGAAACCTGATGAAGCAACCCTTGTAGACCTCATTCGTTTCCTAATTTCTGGTAACATAGAGAGCAAACAGTTCATTGAGTGCCTCACAGTGAAGGAGACGAGCCTCAAGCGTAGAGGGTACATCCTTTTCTCAGTTTTCATTCAAAATTTTCTCCAATCCGTAGCAAAGCCCTTGTCTCTTTTTGGTTCAATGTTTGAGTTGTGGCTAAATCTTCTTGCATGTAATGGAAACGTATGTCTTTTCCTACTGAATCTTTTGCGAGGTTAGTTTATTGTCCATTTTATTTCCTACACTCTTAGCATGCACTATCTGTATGCGTTTTGATCTGTTGGATCATGAAAATTGAAGGGATCATATAGATGTATCTGACACACAGGGAAGGTGGTGATGCCAGCAGAAGAATCAGCTGACTTTTTGTCTACTCTAGGGCATTTAGACAGGAGAGTAGAATTGGACAAGAACATAAAGCCAGGTGACAAAAAGTATTTTGCAGAGCTGTCCGTAATGGCTTCTAAAATCGCATATGAAAATAGAGCATTCATCAAGGCTGTGGTTGAAGATAAATGGAAGGTGATATGGTGCTTTGGATTACTAATGTCATCCTTCATTCTAAAAGTTAAAAATATATTGTTGACAAGAAATTTAAAAAGACAACCGGAAATCTGGTACCTACCAAATACCAATAACTCATGCAAGTATCTAAAATATGAAAGTTAATTTCCCGCTTTTTTATGCAGATGGAGTTAATAGGGGAATACAACTTCTGGAATGGTGAGCATCATACTTGCTAATAATCAAGATTGTTCAACAGTTTTCGACCTTAATTTGCTTCAACATGATATTTGCAGAGTATCAACAGAGACATTCAACACAAGGGCTCATAATCCATGATAAAACAGCTAATCCTGACATGATCATTGTGGCCTTTAGAGGAACCGAACCCTTCAATGCAGATGATTGGTGTACAGACTTTGACTTATCTTTGTACAAGTTCCAGAGCATGGGAAAAGTCCATAGTGGCTTCATGAAAGCTCTAGGATTACAGAACGATCAAAGTTGGCCTCCCACAATTGACCATGATAATGAAAAACCAACAGCTTACTATACCATCAAAGAGAAGCTTAGCAAACTTCTTCGCACCCATAGTCGGACCAAATTTATTCTGACCGGACACAGCTTAGGAGGAGCACTTGCTGTCCTCTTTCCTGCAGTTCTGGCATTGCATGATGAGACTTGTATATTGGAAAGACTGGAGGCAATCTACACTTTTGGGCAGCCAAGAGTGGGAGATGAGAAATTTGGAGACTTTGTCAAGGAGAAGCTTCAGATCTATGGCATAAAATACTACAGATTTGTGTATTGTCATGACATTGTGACTAGGCTTCCCTATGATGACACAACGCTATCGTTTAGACACTTTGGAACATGCCTTTTCTATAACAGCCTGTATGAAGGGAAGGTAAACATTTGATTGCCCTCTAATATTCTTGTCAAAAACTGTCCAATAAACTCTTTCAAGCAAGTTTTCCTGGTCCCTATGATGCAGATAGTTCCGCAAGAACCACACAAAAACTACTTCTCCATCCGTGGGTTCATAACAAAAAGGCTAGACGCCCTTTGGGAGCTTGTAAGAAGCTTTCTTCTTCCCCGCCTATACGGACCAGAATACAGAGAAGGTCTGCTGCTACGAGTACTTAGATTGTTCGGTTTCCTGATTCCTGGTGTACCAGCACATGGAATCCAGGAGTACATCAATGCAATCCGGTTGGGAACTGATGAATTTTGGAGGTGCAAGGAGGGGATCACAGATGGTGCAAATGAAGGTTTTTGTTCATAATGGCAAATGCCAGTTGTAAATTTAGGCCAATATAGTGTGGAAACTAATGAGAGTAATGTAATCAATTCTTTATTTGGTCAGTATCCCGGAACAGAAACATACGTTCTATGAAATTCAGGCACATGATGTCGAGTGAATGGAACTAAATTTTGTATGTGGATTGAAGGAGCCTTGATATGAATTTGCTTTTTCATTCTTTTTAATTGAAAGCAAATTCTGAGTTTCTTTAGTTATGAATCGAAAATTTATTGTTTGACATTAATCCAAATCGTCCAGCAAGCATGAAATTTTCTACGTCACGCCAATGCTGAATTTTAAGGTAATAAGACAGTATATGTTAAAAGCTCACTCAAGAAATCTTTAAAAAGCAGTAGTACTCAGCAGACTTGTTTAGAATAATCAAACTTTTCCAGCACCTTGACAGACTGTATAAATTAATTTCTCCTATTATTATTAGCGTCTGGCCCTATGAGAAAGTTTCATTTACCCTTCCTCTCGAGAGTTAACACTTTAAAAGAGTTAATTCCCAATTTCAGTTTCATTAAACACCAGATTATGGAGTAGCAAAAATGATGTTTGTACACTAGAATGACAGAGAAGAAAAAAAATCTCAACGCATGAAGATGATATGATAATCACAAAGCTACAATCCTGCAAAGATAATTGATTTGTATTAGGAACAAAGTCCTACACTGAATACAAATGATTACAGCTACCAGCATGCTTGCCACTACCCAGCGTACAATCAAGTAATAGCTTCACATTCCGATTGACTGAACTAGACAATGTTGAGGTGAAGAATGTATACCTGAAATAGGAGTCAACTTGATTATAAATGTCATCACTGCTACCACTAAAAAGCTGTCCATGTCACACTCTTTCATTTTGCACACTGCATAAGATCAGCCCAGTTGAAAAGCAATTCACCAATTGATATGCAGACAATGTCTATTTTCATACAAAATCGGTCCCAAACAAGTTTACCGTAGAAAAAATACAAATTTAAAATGGACAGAAAGACTACACGATACAAATTGCACATATATCTATCAAAATGGAGGCTGAAGTCACAAGTTTTATCTAAGGCCTGACAAGAAGCTGAGTTTCATTGCTGCTTTTGTAAAGTTACTGAAGAATCTCCCCTGTTCTTGGGCTTTGCTGGAGCAACCTTAGCACTAGCAGGGGTTGAGCGCTCAGACTGAGAAAACCGGATCAAAATTTGCATCAGAAGTGTAACAACCACCAAGGCAACTGCTGAAAGTGTGAGACCTTTCCATGAGGAAAGAAGTGATGACCACTGGAAAAACTTCAAGACCCCAAAAGCCAGCAGACAAGCCCACGAGACCACCACCTGTTATCATACACAGTAAGCATAGAGTTTTAAAGACAAGACATGTGAATGAAATGATCCACTACAGCAAAATCTCTTAATGTAAACTGATAAACAGCATTTTACCAGAAGTGATTTCACAGGGCGACCAATGTCTCTCAACTGTTGCTCACCAAAAGTATCATCTTCTTTGTGTTTGTCCAATAATTCATCCTGGATATCACATAGTGAACAGAAGGCAAACCACAATTAAGATAACACTACAACTGCTTTTACGATCAAAACAAATACAGGAAAGGGGTCGCAGATGCAAAAATTAATGAATTAGATAAGCATAGATGAATATGAAACTTGTCCTGAAAGGCCAGAAACCTGCAAAACTTTGGCATGACAAAAATCTAACTAAATTTATCAATGGAAAAAATAGCCAAGAGTGCACCTTAGCCACAAAAATATCTTTACACCATTGAGCAACATCATCATCTGTTTCTGGCAAATCCTTCATCAAGTGCCGCTTGAGATGCACATGAACCTGCAGAACTCTCAACTGTTATCATGCAGTACAGCTTAAAAAGTACTCATACATTGTGGTCTCTCAAACATAGTACCCTATGTGGATACGCATTTGAGTACTTGAGTACTGGTTACGCATGCAAACTCTGCTCCTAGTACTCATATGGGCACAGTTTAAACTATCAATTAGATTGACCATTAATGTTTAGACTTTAAACTATGTAAATGCCTAGTTTATGAGTAAACAATGTGACATCTTTTTTGTATTTTTTTTCAGGGTATTAGTATTACACCCAAAAAAAAAAAGTGTCTTGATTTCCTTGGACATAATACCAGTAGTACTTAAAGCCTTTCTCTATTTGTATTTGTGTAAAATGCAAAAATGCAATAATTAGGCTACAATGGATGAACTCAATACCAACAGTCAAAGTGAATTGCAGCTTACCACAGACGATTGCCCCTTGAAGAGTCGTATCATTGTTGGTGCTGTTGAACTTTTGGGAATAGCAACTGTGACATCATATATGGCTGGGACAAATGACCGCATGTGACTGACAGCTGTAACAAAACCCTGGAAGTAATGATCAAGAATGAGTGCTAAGTTTGAGAAAATAAGTGTGTGAGAAGAACTTTCTTGCCTTCATTTAAAGCCATCATGTGAGAAGAACTTTCTTGCCTTTGTTCAAAGCCATAATGTTTGGAACTTAAGAATCTATATTATGGTCTTAAACAAAGACAAGAAAGTTCTCATCACTGGCATATCTTTTGGGCTGAATAAAACAAAATTCAATTAAGATCATTTGACAAACAAGCTTCATCAGAGGTCAGCCTATGTTGAAAACATGAAAAGTATATGCTAAGAATCATTTGTAATATGTACAAACTTCTGCTATGAGCAAAGAAGAGAAAAACAAAAGGCACATTTAGGTCAAAAGACGTAATATCATTCATTACAGGATTAGAATTGCTAAAAGTAAAGATGTCAGTGGCCTTACACTAGTCAAAATATACAAAGGGGAAAAAATATATTGCTCGTCTTTTACAACATGACTTAACAAAGTGAGTTCATATGTCTAACCATCTGCTGTTAGTTGGACTGAACTTGCAAGGGAAGGGAGAGAGTTCAAGGTCAAGGTGAAAAACACTATGGATCAGCTCTTGTCCAGGTATACCAGTAAAAGGTTGCTAGGTCCTAAGAAAAAGTAACATTGATGTTGACTAAAGGCAAGGCATTACATGGTCATGTAGGTTGAATGGTAGCGAATATTTCTTTTTAAAAAAAATCCTCAAAGGTAAAGCATTGATATAGAAATAGTGGGACATTCAGTCATATGCCCAGCAATATTAGAAACTAGAAGAACTGCATAGGCTAATAAATTACCATTTCAGTATTTCAAATACCACGCTTACAGAAAAGAAAAACAAGACAAGCAAAGAAAGCTAAGTGAAAAATGAAATATTCAGGACAAGCAAAAGAACACAAACAAAAGGAATATCAGCATTAAAACTAATATCTCTACAAACTCTTTTTAAGGAGTAGAGTGGATTCAGAACATTCAGTCATATGCACAGCAATACTAGAAACTAGAAGAACTGCATAGGCCAGTAAATTACCATTTCACTATTTCAAATACCATGCTGAAAGAGAAGAAAAACAAGACGAGCAAAGAAAGCTAAGTGAAAAATAAAATATTCAGGAGAAGCAAAAGAACAAAAAACAAAATAATAATAATAATAAATAAGAAAAAAGAATATCAGCATTAAAACTAACATCTTTACAAACTCTTTTTAAGGAGTAGAGTGAATTTAGATATCAACCTTCGTACGAGGAATCAAAACATTCCTAGGAACAGGCAACCCAGTTGATGCTGCATATTCTTGAGCAGCTAAGAGCTTTGCTTGTGTAAAACGAGTCCCTTCAACAAAGAGTGCTAGCCAAAAGGGCAGAGGATAATCCCTCAGCCGTTGAAGGCCTGACTGTAAATAGAAGCCCATAAAAGCTCAGACAAATTTAATTAGGATGGCTCCAAAAGAAAAAGAAGCATACACATACTACCAAAACTTGTATGTACAAACACAAACAAGAAGTAAAGGCAGTCAAGAACCTATTTTAGGTTACCATACCTTCAAAGTGCTCTCATCTTTGGCCCAGCTTCTTTCAAGAAAAAGATACTCAGAAAACCACATGGACCAGCCAATGACCTGCACATGATGGAATACAAATCATTCTCATTGAATCTGTAAACTCGCAACAGAAGCTCCAAGGAAATGTACAAACTAACATAAGGAACAAAGAGAAGTGTCCCACCAAATGGAAATGTACAAATTTAAACTTAGTGGAAGTACATCATCACCTACAAAAACTAATGCTAATGAATCACCTACAAAAACTAATGCTAATGAAGTGTTCTCATTTTTTCTCCTTTCATGAATTGTTACCCTCTAACTTGAATATGAAAGAATCATTACAAAGCGCCTTTCATCTAGCAAAAACAAATTTACACAAAATAGAATGAAAGAGGCAAAATTCAGTTCTGCTTCTTTAGCTGCAGCAAGAAAAGGTTTCTTCCCCTAATCATGCACAATCCCAGAGCATCTGGTATGTTTGGCCAAAATTATATAGGACAAAAGTCCATAATGTACAAGACTTAGACAAAATTGGCTTCCAACATGAAAAACAAATTTAGTGACTGCTTTTATCCAAAACAGTTAAGAATCCAAAATACATGTAATCACTCTAAAGCATGTTCTCTGAAACAATTTGAACATTGAATTAACGACTAGAGCAAAACATCTTCTTTGTGAAACTATTCTTATAGCAGCAATATGCTTTATATGGATTTACTCCAAGAAATTATTTCAAAATCATATAATAATTACAAAATACAATCTCAAAGTCAAATGCTAGTTTCTCAAGATATACTTGCATCATCAAAAAGCTTTTTGTACATAGTCAATAAGTGATTAGAGAACATATACCCAAAAAACAAAACACATGAAATTCATGACAGTAGAATGTTCAAAAGAAATTAGTCCACAAACAACATCGTCAATTATGACAAAATTAAACTGTAACAGAGTTGCATCACATAGGCTAAAAGATATAATAAAACCCTTACCGGAAGAAGCTTTGATGATTTCTTCATAACTGCCAGAGTGCTACCCAAGCAACCCGATCTCTGTTCAACAGAATATTGAAGATTAAAGCAATAAGTAGAAGTAAACTACAACAACAAAGAACAAAAGGTTGAGGCCCTTTGCAGATTCTATCTGAGTGTCTCAGTTTATCTTCCTCAGGCAAAAATTACTGCATAAGGGAAATAAACTATTTTTTCATACAAAGATGGTACACTCCTTGTCTACTGGTTTACTGCTTAATTTACATACAAATAAGTTCAAACAGGCAATTAAAACGAATTTTTAGTGTAACATCAAGCTCTCGCATGTCCAAATACTGCAGAACACAACAAAGAAGGCAAAGCATAGATGGCAGAGGAAAGCAGGATTTGTGTAAGTAGCTATTTTTTCTTATGAAAGCTCACAGCAAAGACACATTATATGCACTGTAAACTAGATCAAGAATGCTGATGACTACTGTTAAGTATGTTCCAATACCGATGGGTTATGCCAAGCAATGTTCTAGAATGATGTTTTGTTGGACCAAGGGAGGGTAAATACATAAGATCATAAGAGATAGACACAGTGCAGCAATGAAGCGATTTTGGTAATATGAAATGAGAGGAATAAGCGAGCTCTCAAGTAATCCAGAAACCAGTGGCTCAACAAATGCTGGGTTTTGTACGTGTTGCCTTAGATTAGGATATTATTCCTGCATGAATATTTTTTGATAAACTTCTTCTTTGAACTTCACATGTAATTGCTCGATTCTTCTATATGGGAAATAGCATATTGTTATTAAATGTCTTACTTTACTTGTCAAGAAAAGGGCCAAAGGAAAAGCAGCAGATATGAAACAGACCTGAGCCAAAACCCATCCAACAAGCCAATCAATATCACTCCTGTGATTAGATATAACAAGTGCATGTTCTTTACCTGATAAAGTCAACCACAACAAATGCATTAATCACACACGTTGGGATAACAACAGTGAGTGAAGAACTACAGCAAGCATCAAAAATAATCACACAGAAGGTAGATGTATAACTTCCCACTTACCCATCAAGTTAAACGTTTCAGAATCTGTATAGAGTTGAATCTGCACCCAAAAAAGATTACCATTATAAATCCATGATTTTCAAGCAATGTGCCATGAAATTTGTCTATCAAGATGTTATGCTTTATGGAACCTGTCTTTATGAATTGCCACACACCCTCTAATATGCTAGATATAAGATTTTAACTAGGCGCAATCAGACTTCAAGTTTGAGCACTAGAAGGTCTTTGTTTTCAGTGCTACTTGCACTTCAAGCCGGTCACACATATTCAAATTAAAGAATTATGTGCCAAATTAGAGATTCCCTTTGTTGTTCTGAGAAGGTTGCTAAAGGGTATAAAAAAGAACATGTGGATGTTTCTTGACAAGCAAAGCCACATTATGCTTCCTGAATGTTCTCTTTCCTTCTACGCATATACAAAGTTCCTTGTTTTCAAACATTTATTACACCTTCCTTCAAGTTGCCAAATGCCTTAAGCAATAAAAATTAATTTAACCAGCAATAAGAGCAGGTATCATAACAGAGATGAAGATCTTTAACTGCGTTAAAGACAAGGTTCACATGATTATCCAGCCCACTTCTAGTTTAGACCATAGCAGCACATACAAAAACTTACTTAAGATGACAGTTGTTTCCCTACTTAAAAAGAAGTCCAAAGCTAATCAATCTCAGCATTACTTGATCTTGATAAAATACACAAAACTACGCACATGAATAGCCAACTCCCAAACTCCAATAGGTCACACACATTCCTTCAAACTTAACCTCCTTAATTAAATGGTACCACTACTGGAATAACCTTAAATTAGCACCTTATTAAAAACCTCTATTCAAGTCGATCAAGATGCATGCCTAGAATATAACAACCAGATCAAACATTACAGCAATGAGCTAACTTTAATAAAAACAGTAATGGCATTTCCCTTATGAAGGAAAGCAATCATCAATACCTTAACTCCAGCCCACCAATCAACTATCCAAACAAGCTCCAACCACAGTAGCTCTGCCAAGACTCTATTTATCCTCCTGTACGTACTCTTGGATAGTGGCCTTATCAGGACAAAAAATATCGCCTGAAAAATCAACCCACAACCAAAAAATTCGTCACTCACACATAAAAATCCACAAATTTCACGCACTTTCAACTGAAGGGTCAATAGTCACGAGAAATGCATAGAAAATATCGAAATTTTCTGACCGAAATGAAGTTCATCCAGAAAAGAGAAATTCAAACGTAAAGATTTAAAAAAAAAAAAGAAAAAACCTAATGCATGAACCTACCAGACAGCTAAATGAAACAAACACCAAGAATTTCGAAATCCTAACTTTTAAGCATTAATTACTCCTCTCTCAATACAAATCCTTCAATTTTAGCAACGAAAATGACAGAGACAAAATTTAAAAAAAAAAAAAAACAAAACAAAACAAAAGGAGGATGCAATGGGTACCTGAAAGAGATTGATGACGAGGCCAGAAAGGAAGAAGAGAACGCCCAACGGCACTATTATAGCTGCCGCTAAATTTGCCATCTTTCTCCCTACCCTCTCTCCTCTCCTCTCAACTTTCACTGTAACTGCTACTTTCTTCCAATACAAATATAAATATGTATATATATATATATAAATTATAAATACAATACAATAATCACTGGATAGAGAAGTTACAGGAAAAGAGATGGGCGATTTACTTTTTCGATGCTGGGGGGCAGATGAATATGAAGAATCGGATTCATATAAATGATAATTAAATGAGAGCGGTAAATAAGCAAGTAATAAAATATTGTTAGTAAATTATTTTTTTGAACATTTAATATAAGAGCAGCAGGGGAGGCAGGGCAGGGCCGCGACGGGCCGGGACGGAACGGAGGCGGGAGGAGAGCTGAGTGTCTTCAGAAGCGGCAGCGTTGCGATATAAACGCAGTTGGCAATTTCAAGGTGTGATTGGGTGCTTCTAGTTTTGCACGTCTCATTAATTTGATTGACGGATGTAGTACTCCTATTTGTCCTTCCTTTTCTTTCTTTTTTTTTTTTTAAATGTACTGGAAATTTTTTAAAATATACTAGGGAGTGAGTTATCTTGGAGTAATTGTGAGACTTTTATTTATTGAGAAATTCTAGTCTATAATTTTGGGTAATGGTTCACTTTGTAATTTTATTTGGGAGAATATCGTGCAGAAATTTGATATTTTTGTAATTTTATTCTTTAATGGAAGGAATTTGACATTCTGTGGATTTAGAAGATATAATTATGGAGAAATTCTGGTGTATCTCTTTTGGATATCATACGAATAAGTGAAATTTACCGTTAATACAAGGATAGAAGTGCTATTGACATTTAGACTAAACTAGCATTATGTCCCATGCTATGCACGGGAACCATAAGTTATTAAAAATAATTTAAATTTTAGTATAAAAGATTTAACAATTTTATTATCATAGAAAACTATTTAATATTTTCACAATTGCATGCAATTGAGTGATTTTTTTTATTATTGGATTTAAGAGCAGTTTAAATTTTATCGTATTTTCATAGAACTCTTTGTAATTAACTATTGTTAAAGTGAGAGAAAGGTTGAGGGAATGATATGATTGATGTCCAAAGGGAACCATAGAATTTTCTATTTTAAAAAAGAGAGAAAAGACAGAAGAAATATGGAAGAGGAGAATATATGGAAGAATAGTGTAAATATTCTTACTGCAATAGCTATGACAAATTAACTATTGTGAACTTGGAAGTAATTCTCCCATTATAGGTAGAATCAATTACTCGAGCAAGTGAAAATGAGTCCAAGTTGAAAATTAGAGATTGTATTTTTTAAAATTTTTTTCTTAAAAAGAAAGTGAGGGATTTAAGAAACTGGGTGAGGAAGCGAGATCTTATCAACGAGAGGTTCAGAAGATTTTCATGCAACATATTTTTCTTTCATTTTTTTTTTGTTATCCTTAAGGAGAACAAAAAAATCCTTCACTTAATAAAAATGCAATATTCTATTTCCACTTTTCCTCATCTAGTTTTACGATGGAATGATGATGCCTATGGTAAGCGGAATGCATGATTTTGGTTTTAGTGTCAGCACTCAAAATTTAATTTGATAGCAATTTTTTAAGAGATCTCCAAATTTGTCAATCTCAAGTCAAGATTGCATATTTGAATTTGAATTTGAAACGGATAATATTACCATTTTCACAAAAATAGTTATGCTGGTGGATGCTTTAATTTTGGTTTTCTTCATATGTCTATTGTTCAAAAAAAGGCCTGAATTTTAATGGTGATGGGCCTTCCCGTTAAATTCTTTGAGCGTCACAACTACCCCATTTCTTTTTCCTCCACTCAGATGTCTAGTATTCTTCGTAGGTAACAAGAGTGTGGAGCTTGGCAAGAATTTAGAATTCATGTCGTTTTCAAGTCCCAAATCAGATAAACATAAATTGAATGATCAGTCTCTAGCTTCAAATTCAAATTTTCTGCATCAAATCATCCATCCTACATTTGTCGTCTATTCTGTTTGTCCCATTTATAAGTAAGTGTAACGTGTAAACTAATTAATATCGTTTAAATCAGACTCGTCTGATGGATAAGTCTAAATCAAGGATAGAGAAAATGAATTTTCCGTATAGAACTAATAAGTCTGACTCGATCGTTGGTCTTTCTTGAGAATGAAATTCCTGTATATGACTAATGACAAAGAACTTAACAACTATAATTGATTTTGATGGAATATCTCTTGGCTGACCTCGACGAAAAGAGTAGGGATTCTATCTAAAAGTTCAAATGGAGAAAATTCTTGATTCTCTTTAGGACGGAAATGACTAAATGCAGAATTCTGGACGAGTAAAGCATACTGATAAACAACATATGCTTTAGGCAAATGTACGTATTCAAAAATATATATGTCTGCAACAATTGCAAGTTTATCTCTTTTTTTTTTCCAAGGGAATTAAAGTTGAAGATCATGAGGAAAAAAGGGAAAAGCGAATTAATTAAAATATAACCTGAAAAGGATGATACTTCTGGATGAATATTAAGTCACACAAAAAAAAAAGAAAAAGAAAAAAAGGATCACATCAAAAGCATGATTTTGATGTTATACTAAGTTGGATGAGATTAGATTAGAAAGACAATATGAGAACAAGTCGGCTCTTAAATCCACCCTATATTTTTCGCTGGCAGGTGGCCTACAGTGCTAGCGGTCTAGTACTTTATTTATCTCAGTTGCTGAACTTGGAGGCTGGAAGTTAGGAAGCAGATGCACCGAAACTATAAAGACCTGGGCCCAAGATTTCCTTTTGGAAAACACACACACACACACATCAGCAATCCTATATATATGTATATCAGCAATTATATTATGTATAATTTTTATTTTTTAAATTTATATTTTTATGAACTATAATTTTATGATGTGGTGATACTATTAGAGATTGTTTTTTTAGTTGTGATTTTTCTTTGAGTAAATCAAGTAATCTAGGAGTATTTTTAATTTGAAAAATGAGCAAAACGTAGTTTAGGGTTTTTGAAAATTTTGTTACTCAAATACCAAGAATAAGGAAAGTGAGTGGCATTTTTAAAACCTTAGGAGGCTCTAAGTGATATGCAAAGTAAAAATATAAAAAAAAAAATTGATTAGAAATTGCGCTCGTAAAAAACATAAAAATTTTTCATGAAAAACTGCAATCTAAGCAAGGCTTCTTTAGGCTATCTATAGATTAGATACTCACACACACTAGCGGTACAAGAAAAGAAAACAATTAAGCAACAACTTCAGACTACAGAACCAACATCAACTACATCAAATCCAATTAATATGCTTAAAATTGGCAGCCACAAATTGAGTAATGCATACATTAAGTATATCAGTAGGTAATCACAAACCAATAACCAATCCTTAAATGATACAATTATCTACACACGAACAAGAAAAACAGTTCTTACAAAAGCAGTTAGACTTAGATGGCATTTTTCAAAGTTTAGAAAAAGAAGAACAAGTAAGAATAGATAACTTAGGTGCTTCCTTAAGTTTACTACCTTCCAAGCATCACCTTTTTTAGCAGACAAACAGCACCAAGGTCGAAGAGTGAGAAGCAGCAGCATCACAACCTTGATTCAAGGTGATGAACGTCTATGGAATATCTAGTTGTACATGTTTTTTTTTTTTTTTTTTTTGGTGTAAAAGTTCACATCTGAGGACAAAGTCCCTGTTATGGCATTAATTGATTCTTTTTTATGTAGCATTATTTGAGAATCACTATTGTGGAAAAGGTTCAACAACTGGGACGCGGGGCCGGAACAGTCATTAGAAAACCGTTCCAGACGGTTTTGTGCAAAAGTACAGCATGTAACTCCACTTGCACAGCATGTAATTCATTTTTCACAACGTATAACTATAGAACAAAATTTGTGGGCCCCACACATGGCGTGAAAAACGATACACAAAAAGTGATTTGAGCCACACATTTTTTTTTTACCAAATCTTGGCCATGAACAGTTCAAGAGCGGTCCTTCTGATGACCGCTCCTACCCGTTTCCCAACTACTCAAGGTATAGAACTTCAGAAAATGGCTACCGACATATTCAGTTTCTTTTTCTTGAGGAGAACTGGTCAACTAAAGGGAAACTCAGCAATGAAGTGTCAAACAAGATAGATTCCAGAAACTATTCCATTCAAGCGGATGAAATTTGAAAAGAAGTAAATACTGACAGCAAGTAACTTGGAAATTGTTAAGGGTTATAAGAATCACAAAACTGAAACTAAAACTGTGGGATGAATTATATAGTCCTTTTTCCTGTATTTTCAATCAGGCTGTTGAAGTTCAAGGCTGGGATTGACTGTTGAAGAACTTAGACTGTTCAAATTTTGGTCATGACCCGTTATACAAGTTTGTAATCAGAATGGTCAGGCCCTTCTTTTTATTCAGTCAGTAATTGACTGGAAGATGTCTGCCTGGCGCTCTTGAATTCAGTGTGGAATTCTCAAGTCAGATTTTGCATGTCTTGACCGTATTACTCATTATTCTGATCTAGGTAACATAAACAATTCTGAATGCAATTTGTGAACTCCCCTTTCGTGCGTTCCCTAGCCAAAAACGAGATTATGCACCAAATATAACCTCCAGATCACGAGTTATATAAGCCAAAAAAGTTTTAAAAATCTTAAAATACTCATCTAGAGTCAAAATAGGACCAAGTGTTTATAAATACCAACTCTAATGATTCTCAAGAACAACTGTTTCTCCTATGGTCAGCACTCAAAGACCTATACCCCGTGCTCCAGCCTCTTAATGCAAATCAAGAAAATAGAGGAATTGGATGCGTCTAGGGATGGTAATATAACCCAAAATCCAACATCCAACAGCCCATCCAACCTGTCTACTCATTTATGATTGGATTGGATAAATTGGATGATGGGATTTGCTGATTGGATTAAGTGAATCTAGCTTGTTTATTAGGCAGGTTGGGCCTTTTCTGTGTGTACTCATTACCCAACTTGTATTTTGACAAAAAATGAATTCAAAGAACGAAAAAGGGATGCTCTTCCCGTCCATAGTTCTCAGTGTTGGATGACACTGTCTTGGTTGGTACTATCTTGCCCTGTCTTGTGTGAAGAGTTTGGAATACTTGCAAATTGCCCATTTCACTTAGTTCCAATAAAAAATGTCTACATATACTTGATCATATTTTTCTTAATCTTAGAGTCCATATAAATTAGGTGTTTTTGGAGGTATTTTTTCAAAATCATTTTTTCTTAATCTTAAGAGTCTGTGTAGATTAGGTGTTTTAGATGTGTTTTTCAAAAATTTATTGTAAAGATATATATTAAAATTTTCATACAATAAATAGTCCGTTTGGATTATGTGTATTTGGATATTTTAAAATTTAAAATTATATTAGAATATTTTTAAAACTTATTAAGTTTTCACCACCATCCACCACCACCCCTATCCTCCTTCACTGTCACCACATCTCTTCCTCCTCCTCCTTCTTTTCCTCCCTCGTCCTCCTTCTTTTCTTGCCTTCTTTCTTCTCCTTCCTCCACCCCTCCACTTGTCTCACAACTCCCCTCCCCTCCTTCCCTCATTCTCTTTGGTTGTAGCCTTGCACGATCATATCTAGTTATGACTGGTGCCACCAGAGAGGAAGAGGAAAGGGAGGAGGTCAAGGGAGGAAGGAGAGAGGAGCGAGGAGGAGAGGGAAGGAGAAAAAAAGGGAGGAGGAGAGATGAGAGGGGAAATCGACTGGTGATAGTGGTAGACAAGGAGTTGATAGATTTATTTTTTATGTTTTGTTGTGCATTTAATATTGTGCGTAGTTAAAGTGTTTTTGGAATTTGTTACTATACACTCCAAAAACAAAAACTTGTTTCTGAAATAATCCTCAATCCAATCCAAGCAGACCTTAGATTTATCCTATGTACTTTGACAATGAAGTAAGACGTGGAATGATAGCTTTTGATGTTATCCTCATATCCTTTATGTTCGGATTAACTTCAAAAACTTCTCTTGAGATTTATCCTAATATCATTTGACACTTTTAAAGTTTGAGAAATCTTACATAAGTTCCTTAGAATGACAATTTGCATAACATTATCACCCATTATGTGTAAAAGTAATATTAAAAATGCATTGGAGGAAAGAGATTATATTATCTTTGCACCATTACCCTTGTGCAATTTGATTGATGAATTTTCAAATAGGAAAAAGGACAAATAAATTAAACTATTAAACTTAGAATATGAGAATGTTTGTCACTTCATAATCAGATTATACCATTATGTGCAAGAGCAACTTTTGAAGCTATTTTAATAAGTTTGTCATTTCACAATTAGAGTATACCATTATGTGCAAGAGCAATTTTTGAAGCTATGTCAATATTATAAAAAGAAAGAAACTTCAGGAGACTAGTTGTAGCAAGACAAAAATTAAGAGTAAAGATTTTACGGTAAATAAAAAATTTTGTCACAAAGAGGGAAATTAAAGTGAAAATTTCTAGAGATTGGTTGTAGAAAAGAGGAAATTAAAAGCAAAGAATTTTGCAACAAATAGGGAGAAAAATAATTTATATAGCATTCTTGTGATTTTGGTTTTAGATATTTTAACTTATAAGATTTTTTTCCTTTTCCCTAGCCTTTTGCAACTTTAAAAAAAGAAAAAATTAAGGGTAATATTGCCATTTCAATGCCTCTGATTGAAACATCTAGT
Source organism: Gardenia jasminoides (assembly GCA_013103745.1). Lineage (NCBI taxonomy): Eukaryota > Viridiplantae > Streptophyta > Magnoliopsida > Gentianales > Rubiaceae > Gardenia > Gardenia jasminoides. The sequence goes on from CM023098.1 coordinate 3,119,446, forward strand.
CACATCATGTTCATAAGAGAGGTAAATGAGATTTTTAAATTTTTGAGGGTGCCAAGTGATATTAGGATAAATCTCAGGGAAGATTTCTAAAATTAACCCTTATTTTTGGGAAGAATATAGATTATCTATATCTATATGGTATATAAAGCTAGAAGGATGACAATTGGTGTAAGCTTTTTTTTTTAATCATTTTTTTGAGCTTCTAATTTTATCCTTATATGAAGTAATTTTACCTTAGTTACCTAATAACACTTTGCCAATAGAAACCCTCATAACCACTCTCTAAGTATTGCAATTACCAAATTACTATAACCTTATAAGTCAAAGTTCTTTAATAAATTTATTTGTATTTATGTGAAAAATAAAATTTATATAATATTAATACATTTTGATTATTTCTAAATTGCATGCATACTGAGTGTCCCATTGACATTAGTATAGATTATCTGGTTGCTAACTAGTACCCCTTGTCCCAAGAAGTATTACTTTAGAGCATGGTTCTTTTGAAAATATTGATAATTACGTGGGTATTATAACGTACATGATATCTAGACTTCACAAAATATCTTGAAAGATAGTCTATGAAGTTTCAATGTTATAATGGATGACAAAAGAGCAGTTCACAACTTTTTTTGTATTTTTAATATGTTTTTGGGATTTTTACCATACAAATAATATTAACTATTCAGTTATGCATGCATTATGCTTTCTTTTGTATTTTTAACTTATTCTAAAATATATTATTTATTATTTTTTCAAAAATGTTTTTTAGAATTCTATCAGGCAACCTTCAAAACCACTATTAACTATAGTTATTAGTTGTTAACATAATATGTGTATTTTGAAGATATATATCATCTTTTGAAAATCTAAAATTTTAGTCAATTAAAGAATAAATAGTACATCTGTATAACATGTAATTATATGGTGAAAGTTCATGAGTTTCATCCCATAACATAATTTTGACATTTGAATTTGTCATTTTATATCTATTAAAAATAATGGAACATTTATATGTTAAGAGAAAGGTACAAAAATGTGTAGAAAGAGTGAAATGGGTGCATGTGTATGTGAGTGTGAGTTGAATGTGAAAATATACAAGAGATCATTTATAAGTATATTTTTCAAGTAAAAGTGTGTGAAAAATATGTGAGAGTATGTGTATTATAAGAAATGTATAAGAAATAGTTTATAAATATTTCACCAAGTGAAAGTGTGTGAAAATGTGTGTATATGAGCATAAAAGTGTGAATGTTTAAAAGTGCATAAAAAATATGTTAGGTCATTATTTGATTTATGGGTTTTAGTTGACCCAAATAGATGCGATCCAAAGTAAACACATTCACTACTTGAGGGTTGGATTACGATCTATTTAACCAAAACATATTTTCAACCCGCTCAATTGCTACCTATAGATGTTCAAGCACTAAGGAAGCAGCTTGTGGTAGCAAGTGGGAAAAAGGGAAGTATTTGTCACAATCCAAATGAATCCACAACCTTAGTTAAAAGTCTTATCTTATCATACTATTATCTCAATTTGTTGGTCTTGGAATGACCTAATCCAATGTGGAGAATCTAGAAGATGAAGCTTTATAATAATCAATAAGATGAAAAAATACAAGCAAAATTTAAGTCAATCAAATCAAGCAAATAAGAACCACAATTAAAGATAAAAAGATTAGGGAAAGAGAAGTCAAAAGCACGAGATTTATAGTGGTTCAAGCACCTTTGTTAGTGCCTCCATTCACTCTCAAGTTTTTTCCAAAACCTTGATATGTCTTCATTAGGTCTCTATTTCAATAGGTGAGACAACAAATCCACATGCATTTGAGGATCAATCTTCCTTCTTAAGTTAAAGTTTTTACTCTACTGTAGAGCAACCTCAAAAAATTACAAGAATCAATTTCTCCAAAATTTTTCTTTGAGAAATCTCATATAAACACTAAAATAATTTGAGATACAACAACAATCAATATTTTAGTAGCGTTGATGATAAAATAAAAACTCGTTAGCACCATTAACGGTATGAATTTAATTTTATAATAAAAGTTCAAGAATGAAAGATATTCAAAAATTAGTTGTAAAAAACTAGCTATTACTGTGATATAATGATCAATCCAAATGCATCACATCCGATCCCGATAGAATGCCTAACCAAAGTTTCATTATCTAAACTGTGCGTCTGTAGATTGCCAGTGCTAATGTCTTCTTGTTGAATGGCCAAACCAAAGGACTGTGTGAACCATCGCGTTTGATAGTCATCTTTCAACTTTTAGCTCATTTTTCCTTTTCTTTTCTTTTCCTATGATACACTCTTGTTCTTTTGAATGTATTCTATCATTCAATTCAATTAAACTATCAGCCACTTCATCATTTATTTTGTTAAGTATCAAAACTAGAGGATTAAAGACCTACAATTCTTAAACAAATATAGAGTATGGAATTCATAAAAAAAGCATCTATTGATTGTGATGAAAAATAGTTACACATTCATAAAATAAAGTTACAAATGAAAATCTATTTTACTTCTGAAAACAACTAGCCCATGCTTGCTTATCAATAGGTGCAGTAAATTTGGTTAGGTTTCCAAATCCTAACTCGTGCTTGCTACAATGGAGATAAATTCCTAAACTCAATGGCACATTTGTTGAAACTCTTATAAGATAGCATCAAACACTCAACAATCCTTTTAATCCTCTTCCTTTTCTCTTATAGTTTAGCCACTCTCTAATTAAACTTCTGTACTTGTCTCTTTCATTGTGTGTGTGTGTGTGTGTCTATATATATGTGTGTATATATATGTATGTATGTGCATATGTATGTATATATATGCACTTATATATTTATGTATGAATAGCTCTTTAATTATATTTCTATAGTAGTTCAAATCATAAGTAAATATATGAAAATAATACCCTTATCTTTAATTTTCTATTCAGCATTCCTCTTAGTTTTGTTTTCTTAGGAAGTTGTTCAACCATATCATTCCCTCCAAACTTCCCAATTATACCATTCTTTTTTATATTCTCAACTGTACCATTCTTTTTAGAATTCTCTCTAATTGTACCATTTTCTTTAGTGGTATTAGGAAGTTCTTCGGCATCAATCTCTTTGGAATGGTCCTATATATTTTGTTTACAGAATAAATAGAACCAAGATTAGGCTAAAAAATAATAATAATTGTATACTCTATTTTCACTTCACCAGAACTTATCATTTTTGCTTTCAAAGCAATTAACATTCTACATTTTTTGCAACAGGTTTTGAGTTGGGGAAAACTCTTTTTGCACAATTTTGTCAGACATATAGAAACTCGCTTAGGTTTAGAATATATCATATAAAATTACCCAACATGAATCACAATATTAAGAGTTCTAATTACTAATTCTTCTTGTTATTTGATATCTATCTAATTAGATAATTAGATAGTTTGATCATTTGTTACGATATACATTTTGTTAGCTAGTTATCTTGTTCTATATGAAGTCCACAATATAAACAGCTCCACCTCTATAACTTTTTTTTTTCCTTTGCTATATGGATATCTAAGTTATTTATTTGCTTGTTTATTTTTTAGCTAGGAAGGCAAATTATTGGATAGTTTCATGATTTGTGAGGATATACACTACATAATTTACATGTTCCAAATAAATGTTATAAATTTTCACCGTAAAATTTAAACAAGTTTTACCATCAATTATGGTCCATTCAATAATGTAGGTCAGAGAATACATAGACTTAGATCTACTTTTTGAAATTTCTTTAGTGAAAAAGTTCAAAGAAATAGCAAAATTTTTCTGATATAAGTTACTAACATAAAAGTTACCAACCACCAAATTAAATTGTAAAACACCCAAAAAACCATGAATAGTTGCTTGAGAATTTATAAAATTAGTGAAAACATTTGACTATAGGTTGTTAAACCATGTTGCACATGTAAACCTAGAAAAATCCTAGTATACACTGAATTTGCACAATAGTTGAACGTAGAAAAATTATAAAACTATTGTTAGTGGTAGATGATATAGATTTCATAAAATTAGAAGATTGACATGTAAATCAATAGTGATCAAAGAAGACATTCAATTGACATAATACTGAAACTTAGAAAAAAAATTATTATGGCACATGATATAAGTGTATATAGTATGAACATTCATTAAGATAAAATTTAACAATTATAATCTTTTGTTTGGAGTTATGGAGGGAATTTTTTCATATAAATAATTAAGTTCCTCAATGGTAGTTAAAAGATTTTTTAACATAAAAAAAAACTCTTAAGGTGCTAGAGTATTAATAGCTATGGGGAGGTAAAACTCTAAAACTAAATTGAATATATATCCAATTTTAAAATTCTAAAACATAATTAAGAAAAAACTTTCACAAATTCAATTAATTTTCTTATTTTAAATTTCAAATGGCACATACATCTTTTAACTATTAATAGAAGATAAATTATGTTTCTTGAAATTTATCTAAAAATTGTGCAAATGTATAGTTTGTATACTAAATTTGTGAATGATGATAACCACTATTGAAGAAAAATAAATAAGAGCAATAAAGTGTGCAAATATAAATTTCATATTAAATTTATAAATGATGATAACATCAATTGAAGAAAAATAAATAAGAGCAATAAAGTGGAAACATAATACATATGCAACAAATAGATAAGTCAACTCATCTATATTGAAAATTTTCTCCCTTTTCTGCCCACTATTCTTCCTTTTTTTTTTTAATCATCATTCTATGCTATATCTCCATGGCCATTCTCTATTAGCATATCCCAAATATGCATTGTCTATTGGTCAAGATCATCATTCGAGTTGGCTTTTTAGGTTTGCTTTCTTTACTAGTTTTGTGAGAAACATTGCACCATTCTATTTTGCTCTTGTACCACAAGTTGTGTATCATTCATATTTTGTTCTCGCATCACAAGTTATTTGTTTTGACATGTGTGAGGAACTAATCCACCATTTGGATTTAGGTCTCATACCACAAGTTGCATACTTCCATCCCTTATATGTTAACATTCTAACTTTTGCATAAAATTGACCTAATCCTTTACAACTGGATCATATCAACCTCTAACCAAAACATTAAGATGTTAATTATTTTCTTTAAATTGAAAGAATGTAAAATAAGGCCTAATTATTATTATTATTGAAATCTTCAATACTTGGAATGTTTTCTTCTGAAAAATACTTCTATTCTGAACATCCTTTCTATTGTGCGCTATGCATGACATGCTCATACTCTTAATCCCAATTCAAACAAGCCACTATCACACTCCAACTTTGACAAAGTTAATCCCAATTCAAGCAATCCATTATCATAGCCTAGTTGGTTTTCATATTGTGGTAGACCAATCCCAATTTAAGCAAGCCATTTTCAGTTTATTTTCCTAAATTTGGTTATAAAAGGATACTTTGTTACCATAGTGTAAAACTTTGATGATGATGTACCACTTTCAATACTTAGAAAATATGTTACTAATATACCACCCCTTTTTTATGCCTTCATGGCTTAGATATTTTCCTTCTAGGCAAAGGAGGAAATGGGAATAGACAATTTTATGACCTCTTTAAATTATTGGAGAAATGATTCTCAATTTACAAATACTTCACACCTGAAAAGTATAAAATAAAATTAGCCTATTTCCTCTAAAATGAAAATCTGCTAAAAAAAGGTGAAAATCGATGAGTACATAAGCCTTTCTGTTGCTAAGCACACAATGATAAAATTGGAAAACACATCTTATATATCCTATTAATAACAAATAATTTTTTTAACAAAGTAAACATCATGAGAATTTCTACAGATCGAAATAATACTAGATATATGAATATAGAGACACATAATAATAGAAAAATTCAGCTAACCCTACTTATAATGAGAAGTTCTGATAAATTAGACAAAATAGTAGTACCTTGACACATAGAATCAGTCGCTGAGAATAAGAGGATATTGTTTTACAAGTTATGAACTAGTACATTATATATGTTTCCGATCTTATTGTTTTACAAATTATGAACTGGTACATTATATATGTTTCTACAAGTATCTATCTTTTAAAAGGTTAAAAGTTTAATCTATTGCTAATTTTGTCAAAAATATATTTTTCAACATTAGTAACCAAACTATAATCTAGTTGTCAATTTTCTATTGATTATTTATTATGGAGCCTTTTCTTTAACAATCTTGGTTTTAACAAATAAGATAATAACTAATTTCATAAAGATATAAAAATGGATATACAATATGCCTCTTGGTTTATTTTTTAAAATATTTTTTAACTCACAAAATATTTTGAAATAAATTTAAAAAATTTTTTATCAACTATTGGTTATTTGAGTTTTTCATTTAAGCAATCTATTCACAATGTAATTTAAAAAATTATAGAAATCATTAATAAAGAGGACTAAATCCTCATCAACTTTCTACTTAATTATCCTTTACAACTCGATCATATCAGCCTCCAACTAAAACATTACGATGTCGATTATATTCTTTAAGTTGAAAGAATATAAAATAAGGCCTAATTATTATTATTATTGAAATCTTCAATACTTGGAATGTTTTCTTCTGAAAAATACTTCTGTCCTAAATCTCATTGTGCGCTATACGTGGCATGTTGATACTCTTAATCCCAATTCAAACAAACCATTATCACATTCTAGCTTTGGTAGAGTTAATCCCAATTCAAGCAAGCCATTATCACAGCCTAGTTGGTTTTCATATTGTGGTAGACCTAATCCCAATTCAAACAAGTCATTTCAGTTTATTTTCCTAAATTTGGTTATTAAAGGATACTTTGTTGGCATAGTGTACAACTTTTAGTGATGGGTAGATTACCGTTGCCTGATGTACCACTTTCAATATTTAGAAAAGATATTACTAATATACCACCCATTCTTTATGCCTTATGGCTTAGATCTTTTCCTTCTAGGCATAGGAGGAAATGGGAATAGACAATTTTATGGCCTCTTTAAATTATTGGAGAAATGATTCTCAATTTACAAATACTTCACACCTAAAAAGTATAAAGTCATTTTGAAAGAAGGGAAGCTTTTGGTTTTGAAAAAGGTTTTAGTTAAAAATTGATTTTAAATGATCCAAAACAAAAGTCGACTTGGCATTTCCTAATTCTAACTTTAAAATTTATCACATTTGATGTTATCTATATGGATGCAAAACCTAAACCAATGTCTCCTTGACATTTGATTGGAATTGATCACATTAATCATCCAAATTTGATCTTCTCTAAAATGCAAATGATGAGATTCAAAAAATGAAAACTAGGGTTTTCAAAAGGAATGCAATTTTATAAAATCTCAAGGGAAAAGAAATTGAATTTTGAAAAGATGAATTCTTTGCAAAAGGAACTTGATCTTTAAAAGATGAAATTTTAAGAAAATGGATTTTGACTTTGAATTGCTAAACAAGAAGAAGAAACTTGATTTTAAAGAATGATTTTGATAGAATTTAAAATAATGCATATGTATGTCCTAAAGAGGATAATGCAACATAATGAACTAAGTTCGGACTTTAAATCTTCCTTTCATAGAATGAAATTGTTAGAAGCTAATTCAAGTAAAGCCCCAAAAGAACTAATCTATTTTAACTAAAAGAAAACTAAATGAAATATGGGAGAAAATAACATGCAAAATGGAAAAGAAACCCAAGTCATTTGAAAAACCACAACTAGACCATTTACATACTAAAACATGTAGACATGATAATAAAGTAAACACATAAAAAACACGAACACATAACACATAAGCATAATGTCTAGATGCAACACATAAGCATGCAAACACACAACTAAAGCATATAAAACCTAATTATTACATACCTATATATAATTTAAAGAGGGAAAATTCAAATAATAATCTAACTATTACATTTTCTAAAATAAATACTCTTTTGCAAAATTAAACCTATCTATTACAATTTGGCATTCAAGGCCTCCAAATAATTTACCCAAAATTTAAATAAAATAAATTTAAAATGCATAAACTAAGGAAAATAAATTTAAACATGCAAATTAGTGGGAATACACACATCAAAATACCACAATAAATAAATGCTAATCAAAATGAATAACTCAAATCAAAATGTTAAAGGGAAACAATGCACATGAGAAGCTCACACTTAACAATTAAAGAAAAGAAACATTTATAATTGCAAAGTCACATTTCATTAGGGATGTAATTGAAAATATTTGAAACTTTTTGGGGTTTGAACAGAATTTTTCAAAAGATTGGGGGTCAAATTTGAATGAAAATAAAGTTTAGGGACAGAAATGTAATTAAAATAGGGACTTAAGTGAAAGAAACCAAAATTTTTCGGGCCTGAGTGAAATTAATTAAGAAATTAGGGGCCAATATGTAATTATTTTTAAGAGTTGGGCCAACATTTCTTCGACCCACATGAAATTAAACAGAACCCAAGTGTAGAGCCTGAACAAATTAAGCAAAAACTCAACAACAAGACCCAACCAATTAACCAAATATGGTGTACAAAGCCCATCCGAAAATTAACCAAAAAAAAAAAACCAACCAACAAATAAAACAACTTAACCAAAGCCTGAAGTAAAAGCCCAGCAAAATTAACCAGAATCTGATACATAAGCCCAAACGAAATAAACAAAGTCCAATCACTAAAACCCAAACCAAAAGGGAATCAAAATTTTTAGTTTTTCAATTGAAATTGTACACAAATCACTTCTTCTATTAGTTCTAAACATGGTCTTCAAACAAAAATTTTGTTTTTTTTTTTTTTTTACTCATTTTGAGTTCCATTGATTGATTGAGATACCTCCTAGGCTCACGTAAAATAAAAAAATAATAGTTCTCTTTGCATTTCATCAAACATGAAATGCAATAATCAACACCAAACCTTCTCATACACAATTTCAAGACAACTGCCTAGAATTTATTTTAGAAAAGGAAGCAAGACTAAACCCATACAATTAGACTTCAGAAAGTCGGCACAAGAAATTGAATTGCATTCCCTAAACTTTTTTTTTTTTTTTTAACAAGCTAAAACTGGCTCTCTTTTATTCTTGTTCTTTGTCTGAACAAAAACCCAAAAATACATAAATAAAATACATAATAAAATAAAAATGAAAATCATGAAAAATTTGGTGTTTACACTCTAATATGAATCTCTGATTAAAAAAAAAGGTGAAAATTGATAAGTACATAAGCCTTTCTATTGCTAAGCACATAATGATAAAATTGGAAAACACATCTTATATATCCTATTAATAACAAATGATTTTTTTAACAAAGTAAATCTCATGAGAATTTCTACAGATCAAAATAATGCTGGATATATTAATATAGAAACACATAAAAATAGAAAATTTTAGCTAACCCTACTAATAATGAGAAGTTCTAACAAAATAGACAAAATAGTAGTACCTTGATACATAGAGTCAGTTGTTGAGAATAAGAGGATATTGTTTTACAAGTTATGAACTAGTACATTATATATGTTTCCCACTTATTGTTTTACAAATTATGAACTAGTACATTATATGTTTCCACAAGTATCTATCTTTTAAAAGGTTAAAAGTTTAATTTATTGTTAAATCTGTCAAAAATATATTTTTCAACATTAGCAACCAAACTATAATCTAATTGTCAATTTTCTATTGATTATTTATTATTGAGCCTTTTCTTTAACAATCTTTTTTTTTAGCAAATAAGATAATAACTAATTTCATAAAGATATAAAAGATGGATATACAATATGCCTCTTGGTTTATTTTTTAAAATATTTTTTAACTCATAAAATATTTTGAAATAAAATTTAAAAATTTTTTGTCAAGTACTGGTTATTTGAGTTTTTCATTTAAGCAAATTATCCACAATTTAAATTAAAAATTATAGAAATTATTAATAAAAAGGCCTAAATCTGGATCAACTTCCTACTTAATCATCCTTTACAACTGCATCATATCACCCTCAAACTAAAACATTACGAGTGTTAATTATCTTATATTAGTTGAAAGAATATAAAATAAGGTCTAAGAATTATTATTATTAAAATCTTCAATACTTGTAATGTTTTCTCCTAAAAAATACTTCTTTCCTGAATACCTTCCATTGTGCGCTATGCGTGGCATGTTCATACTCTTAATCCCAATTCAAACAAGCTATTATCACACTCCAATTTTGGCAGAGTTAATGCCCAATTCAAGCAAGCCATTATAACAACCTAGTTGGTTTTCAGTATCCCATGGTTTGCTATCTTAGCTCCATAATGGCCAGACCCAAGCTTGGCCTTGGACGATTAAAGCACTACGATCCCAGTCTAATAACTATCTTCCTTCTATCTTCCTTCAGGAAGGAAATGCATGTGGATTTTAGGTTCTGCATAACAGAGAATTGATAGTGGTCGCCCCTCTTCCTAATGCCCTTTTTATCAAGATTGGTAACGAGTTGGAGATTATCAGTAATGGGAAGCTAAAGGGCAGGGAACGTCGAGCGATGACAAATTGATATGAATCCAGAACAAGCATTGCCACCTTCATCAACCCTTCCCTTCACACAACTCCATTGTAGAACCTGCAAAAATTTTGGTTGCTGAGTTTTTCAATCCTCCTCTGTGCTTCCACTTTGTACAAAGACTTCGTTCCCACGTCCAAGGTTGCATCCATTGAAGCAACAAAACCGCCTTTGCATATCGATTCTTAATGGAAATTCCTACTCCATCATTTGCCAAAAGGACGAACCAGTAAGTAACATACATACTTTTATTTATAGGAAACATTTGATAAAAGAAGGAAATGTTTGTAGGTTTAAGTCGGTTTGACAGATTTATTTGGTTGAAACAAGTAGAAACCTAGGATTATTCTGTTGGAGCATTCCCTTCGACTGACCTGTTAGCTTGCGTATTTGTCAATTACACTTCTGCCCTACTTGTACCCTGGCTAGACTATATATCAAAAAAGAGGTTCAAAAGTGAAAAAAAAAAATTATAAGAGTGAAGGGATCAAATTAATAACAAATATATAACCCATAGAGTAAATGCAATCTTATTCCAAAATTACCTTTGCTTTTATTGTATAAATATATTAATAACAAAATAAATGAAAGTTCATGTCGATTGAAAAATATAACTTTTATATGCTTATATTTAATAATTTATAATATAGAAATAACTTATAATAATTTATAACCATGATGATAGGATTTAAAAACAATACAAATAAATTTATATATAATTTTGGCATGTTATATCTTTTAGTCTTCAAACCATCAATTTGGACAAATTCAAAATATGTAAATAATTTGTAAAATTAAGTTAATTCAAAATACTTTGCAACAAAGAACATATTATCTTTGTAACTTGTAGAAGAAAACATTTATTTTGTTATTAATATATTTAGACAATAAAAGTAAGACAACAAATGGCTAACATCACCAATGGTGTTTCTTAAAAAAAAAAATACTAACCATTAGGGAAAGCTCTTAGAAAAGCTAGCAATAACTCAATCGACAAGCTAGAAATTTGCCGGAAGTAGGTGTTCTCAGTGGGTAATTTTGCTGTAATACCACCTTTTCTAGCAACCTTGCATTTTGATGCAGGAACTTTGTTCTGCAAATATATAGTAGGAAAAGGAAATGAGTCCTTTGTTCTGCAAATGTATGTATAGTAGGATAATAAGCTGCTTGAAGTTCCATTTCATTGTGACAGTAATTTAACCAAACTAGTGATTGAAGTACTTGTGGTGGCTTCTATAATATCACTCTAAATGATCCACTTATAGTCTGATTAAAAATCCAACACCTACCATTTTTCAAAAAACTAGTTCAGAAAAAATCAATTTGACTTCTAGAATTATTCTGTATATAAATTAAGAAAAAGAATAAAAGCATATACGGAAAAAAGAGCAAGACGTCACATGTTACATATATTCAAAGTTGCAAATTTGGTGTATTTGCTCTTCTACAAGTTTTCTTTTATGAATTAGAACTTATACTCTTCTAATTAGAACTTACTCTGCTTGACTAAGATGGGCCAGCAGGTATGTACATGTTACATATACCCAAACTCTTTTGTCTACTTAAAATTTAACTTGTAAGCTAATTCGAATCTAGTTTAGTTAGGCTATATAGGACTATTATAATTTGTGAAGTATACACCCAATGCTTTGTGCTGAATTAATATTTTGTGGGCTATATGCCAAAAATCACGTAGGGTTGGCAAAACCTAGGCTGTGAACTAATTACTTCCATTTCTTTCAAATTATCCCATCAAGACCAATTCTGTCAAAATTTTTGGCAATGAATTAATGTGCAGGAATGCACATTAATTCATTCTCCTAGTTGAAATAACAAAACCTTTCAAATTTAATTCATTTAATAACAAAGTCCTATTATTTTATCTATGCTTAATCTCTATTATTTGCTCCTAAAGCTACGACATCAAGCTGTAAATCGTAGCATTTCAATTCGATAATTATTGTGATGCATGGGTTGCACTAACTATATTGAAAAATATTCTACACAGCCAGTTTTCTATTTCCAGCAACGACCAGGATGAAAGTTGCATGGGATTGCAAGTTCAAATAGACTGTAACAGGTTTGTGAATTCTAATTAATATTAATAGCTAGGTTTCCCCTAGCACTATGTAGATTTTCAAAGCCAGAAGCTGGGGGCGCTGCTGGCCATAGCCACCCACCAAACTATTATTGACCGGGATTCGCAATTGATGCATTAAAATTTTCTTTATCATCTGGTGATGAAGTAGGAAACACGTTGACGCAAGAATTATAATACAAGATGGAATCACCTCATGACTTATATATATATATATATATATTTTTTCAGTGTAAGGGGACGTTAAATTCAAAACTCTCACCTATACTCCTTTTACGTACCATCTGATCTATCATTCTCTACCTCATGACATCTCAGATGTCAATGAAAAAATGAAAAAAGAAAAGAAATAACATTTACAATATTGAGGAATATGACATATTGGGAGTTAATTAAAAGTACAGTCCTTTGTGTTTATGCTCAATCATCCATTTTTAATGAATCTGCAAGGTTGAGATGACGTTGTGAGCACAAGTTTGTAATGAAAAAGAAACAGAAGCTTTTATTTGTTTACGATGGGAGGAGAAAAGTCAATGTCATTGCCGCCTTTCAGCCTGTAATAGCCAATAAGGCATAAGCCTTTCACGTTGCTTTGTGGATGAATTCTTTAGATTGCATCTGAATGACAAAATGTTTTGACTGGTACTCCCTAACATTTTCTCCTTTTAAGGCCTCTTTGTAATTTGATCTCTTGGTAAATATTTCAACACCATAATTAGAACTTCTAAAATTTTAGCTTTGGGATTCATGCTGTATATATGGTTATATGAAACTGTTTGGACTAAACATTTTTGTGAGGAGGAGCACACCTCAAAATCAAGTTTCAATGAGGTGTTATATTTGCGGGGTTAGTACTAAACAATTTCGTGTTCTTTAATTGGACAGCATAAAAAGATGTCCGTAATAAACATGAAGATTAGTATTAACACAATCTATGGGAATAAAACAATTAGTTTCCAGCAGCTAATTGAGGATCCAAGAAACATGTCACATTACATCCATAAATTAACTCTTTAACACTCTCACATGCTTTTCATGAGAATGAAGCACTAAAAGGCATTTAAATTCTGAAAACTGCTCAAAGTTCCAAAGAGTATGTTTGTCAATTTCAAGTAAAAAGAAAAAAAAAAAAAAAAAGGAGGCGAATTGCATTGTTTGAATGTTTGGGGGTATAAACGGCAACACTCATATCCTTGTCCTTAAACGATAAAAATTAGTCATTAGCACTTCACCCTTATTTATAGTCAAACCTCAACCTAAATTTCACTTTTCAACCAACTGGGCTAGCTCAGTTGGCAACATTGGTTTTGTCAAGTCAAAAGTTAGAAATCCTTTACCTATAAGTTTCATTCCAAGTTTTCTAAAACATTTTCGTAATTAGTTTAGTTCTCTCTAAATTCTCAATGACTTAATTAGATGCATCCCTAAACTTTTCAAAATAGTTTAGTTTCCTCTAAATTCTCAACATGACTGAATTAGGTCCATTCCCCTCCCCTAGTATAGGACCAGTTGTAAAGATGTTATCCTTAAAAAAAGAAAATTCACTTTTCGAAAAGAGCTGTAAAAAAACAAATAGCTTTCCCTTTCAATGGCTTTGCTTTTCTATTTTATTCTTGTAACTATAATTTTTCTATTGGTAAGCGAATCCGCGTATTCTCGTAGTTGGAATCTGCCAAACACGTTGTGGACTTGTAATTCATCATCAAGAAAAGGCAAATTAGTTGACTTCATTAGTAAACTACCAATTGCAATTAAACTATTTTGTGATCATTTTGTAGACAAGTACACATCCATGTTCAAGTACACGTAATCGTTTTTCTAAAGAGGATTTGTCGACAAGATCTATACCACCCACATGATTATACATTTGAATCACAGCATCTCAAAGGAATTTCAAGTCCAAAGTCCAGACCAGCTCATTTGTGTTGTAGGCGTTGCAATTATTCTGCATAATATTTCAGCCATAAAATACTAGCCAGGAGCAAGAATATATTGTCGACTATAATGCTTGTTTAGGCCTTGCAACTAGGGTAATTCACGTTCAACTCCCTTTCTAGATTAATAAGTTTCATTTTAACCACATCAAAAAGTTAGCAAGATTCGCGGTGAAATGCCAAAGTATTGAATAAGAGTTCTAATCATTTGACTTTTGTTTTAATCGCATTAGAATATTTGAAGCCCGTTCAAATGTTTAGACACTTCTATGGAAGATGAGATGATTTTTGATTTGGAACGGGATATTCACAGCTTAAGTGCTAACTTATAGAATAATGTGATTGGAGGCAAAATGAAAAAAAAAAAGAAAGAAGAAAGAAGAATGGATTTTTTTTCTCCAAAATATGATAATCATAAGTACCAAAAAATGCTCAAGTTGGAATGAAACACATATAATGGGATTGATATTAACTTAAATTAGGCTACCGCTCACAATCAATATACTCAAAATCAAACCTCTTATTCCTACGGTATAATTCTTCGTGTATTTGCTACCAATATCAAGTCGAGTTAATCTTATAAACAATTGGTGTATATACTATTACAGTTTTTACATGACACATATGCAAGAATTTAGATTTTAAATTCAAATTAAAATTGATCATGATACATCCATTTATTGGACAGTATATACACTCAAAGTACATAGAAGATTAATTCCAGCGAGGCAACATTTCAAGTTTGCCCTTACTATATACATTCATAATTGTCTAGGAGCGCTAGTTAAGCTTCAAACAAAGTCAACTCATAGGTGACTTGAGTTCTGCGCTAAGGCACGAACAGCCGTTATAATTTATTATAATATTGAGAAAATGCAAATGTATTTAGTAAATGTCCAAAATATCCAAAAACTGTTGTAAGTATCCAGATCAAAAGTTCCCAGATTGCCCTTTGGATTCATTCGGCAGAGGTGCCAGAAACAGGGGTATTTTCTGTCATTTTAACTGCATAGTTTCCAGATTCCAGCCTCGACTGATTAGTTGTATTCAAACATTTCCAGCCAAAATCCTTGGCGGCTTCCTTATATTTACCGAAGAACACATGAACATAAGACATTTCAGACGTTTATACCAAACCCTTTTGTTGTTTTATCATACATGTATCTATCTATTGACCCACCAATATGTGGATACAAGAAGTCAGCACTCAAAATTTGGCAGTGATTTTTCATCTGGGCTGCTTCATAAACAAACAAATCTCTCCCTGTTCAATTGGTAATCCCTTTATTAACTTTCGTTACAGTGTGTGTTTTTGGGTGTGAAATTCAAGAAGACTTGTGGGATTTTCAGCATTTTTTTTTTTTTTTGTATTTTCAAGTTCAGCTGAAAATTTTCAGTGTGTGTGTGTGGTTCGATTGAACTGAGCGGTTTCTGGTCAGGGTTCTTGATTTTATTAATATTGAGGTTAATTAAGATATACAGAAGGCGTTTCAGGCTCGGGCCTGCTGTCTTAGTGCAGAAGAGTCAGCATTTTTCTTGAATTCACATTTTGTGATGGACAGAATAGCCACTCAGAGTTAGAATTCTTCTGCCAAAGTTGGCAACTTTTGCTGAGTTTCCATCTGTGTGAGTTGACTTGGCCTCAATTGATCACCTCATTTGACAAAATTCAAACATCCTGTCCATGAAAAAGACGTTCTAATGATGCAAAATTGTGCCTATTATTATGCATGATGACTCAATCTGCTGAAATTTGGTTGTTTTGATTGTTAAATATGTATCTCATCATGTGTTGTGATTTCACGATTTTTTTAACATTTTTTTTAATTCCATAGGAAAACAATTTTTGGAGGCTAATTGAAGTTGGTAACCGGTAAAACTGTCTCTCAAGCTTCGAGGATGAAGTAGAAAATTGGTTGGTGAAAGTCAAAGATTTGACTTTGGGCATACCTAAGGTGGGGAGGATTTTCAGGGATGATGTTCAGATTCCAAAAATGGAGCTCATGGTCCCTGATAGGAGTCATTGCTACAGTTGTGGCCTTAGTGTCAGTGGTTCATTTTTTTCTTTCTCCCGAGAGTCCTTTAGACGATTTTGGGGCTAGGCAGGTTGCCATGATTGAGAACTCATCTGTTCAAGTAAATGGATCTAGACAAGAAGGCGAAACTGTTCTCCCTAATAATATATCAGATGGTGGTAATATCCCTGTGAATGCTTCAATTGATGGTAGCAAGCAATTAAGTGGGTCTGTTGAACGAGGCAAGGACAATGAGAATCAAAAGCAACAGCCAGTGGTTGATTTAAACATCAAATATCCTGCTGATTCACGAAATGCTGTTGTCTATCGTGGTGCTCCTTGGAAGGCAGAAATTGGGAGGTGGTTATCTGGCTTGTGACTCGAAGACTGATGCTGTCAAAATTGTCCAGGTACTACTTAATTGTGGTTGTCAAGGATTTCTTCAGCTGCCTCCCTCTCTGGAAAATAAATCAACCATTTGACTTAGACGTACATATGATTGTTTACTTTTGATTATTTTAAAGTTTTCACTATGTTTAGTTCTGATATCAATGGATTTGAGTATCCGACATGTATCTGTACAGTTGCTGCTATATTGGATGTTTTTAACTTTGAAACTTTAAAAAGTTGTATTGCTATTAGACTTTGAGTCCAGTTCATGCTACCTCTGTTAATATAACACAATATTGGGGCATCAGGAAATTGGTGGCAAGAGCTGCAAAAATGATTGCAGCGGTCAAGGCATCTGCAACAGGCAATTGGGTCAGTGTCGCTGCTTCCATGGCTTTGGTGGTAAGTCTTGATCATAGCAATGGATATGTTGAAGTTTGTTTTTGTTGAGCTTGTATGGATAACTTGACACATTACTCGTGTTTGGATGTCAAATAAGTCTTCCTCACTGCATTCTGTTTGTTTTGTGCTCTAGGACTGTAAAAGGATATTATTTGGCTCGTCTACATTGTAGGATTTCTATTCTTTATATATTTGTCTTGTGAACATGTCCTTTTCTGGTTAATTTAGTAAATGAAACCTTTCTTCCCCATTTGAGTTTAAATTTTCATGAGTTTTTTGTAAAAACTATAAATATAATCAGGATCTTCTATTGGTGTTTTCCCTGGTTATAATTCAATTAGAGTCATTTGGATACAGAACAATTCATGGTAGAACATTATTTCCTGTTTGCTGAAATTTGAATGCTCATGCTGTTTCAGCAGTCATCCAATAATATTGTTATGTGATCTCTATGGATGACAGGGGAAGGATGCTCCCAAAGACTGCAACTAAATTGTAATTACTCTGGATCAAAAAAGGAACCATACGGGCGATGGGTTGTGTCGATTTGCTCAGCTTATTGTGACACAAAAAGAGCAATGTGCTTTTGTGGAGAAGGCACAAAGTACCCAAATCGTCCTGTTGCAGAGGGATGTGGGTTTGTGATTAAGTAAGCATAAGTAAATCCTTTGATGTAACAGTATTTTTGAGTTGTCTTATAATATTTTTCTGATTCAAGACTCTTATGAATTACTTCAGCCCGCCTTCTGAACCTGGAGGTCCCTCTCTTGCTGATTGGTCAAAAGCTGATGTTGACGTTTTCACAACTAATGGAAGTAGACGAGGATGGTGTAATGTGGATCCAAAGGAAGCTTATGATGGTAAAATGCATTTCAAAGAAGAATGTGATTGCAAGTATGATGGCCTTTGGGGCCGATTCTGTGAGGTGCCTGTACAAAGTGTTTGTATTAACCAATGTGCTGGTCATGGTTACTGCCGTGGTGGATTTTGTCAGGTAAACCGAATGATCATTTACAGGGGATGTGGAACTTTTGTAGTTTTTTTATTCCTATTTTATTAATTTAAATTTTAATTAAAGTTTGATCTGCAGAATAACCTGTACACTCCTGCCATGTGAAATTCATCTATATAGTACTGAATATTATCAAAGCAGTAGCCGTTGACGTGCTTACCCTACAATAAGCTCATAGTGTATTCCTCAGTTTCTTATATAGGAAAACCCAGTATAAAGATGACATTCTATTAAAAAATTGAAACCAAAGTGTATATCCTGGATGAGATCCTAACACAACTGATGTATGGAAATCTAATTCTGTACACTCACTGGCAGTTTCCTTTTGCAAATTTATACCAGTCTAGCTGCCAAAATGACCTAGGCTCTGATATGCTTATGGATTTTGATCCCCTAATTGTAACTTCTGCAGTGTGACAAAGGCTGGTACGGGACAGATTGCAGTATTCCTTCTGTTTTATCCTCTGTTGCAGAGTGGCCCAAGTGGCTTCGACCAGCTCAAATCAAGGTTCCAGATAATGACAAACAAACCGGAAAACTAGACAATCTGAATGCTGTAGTGGCAAAGAAAAGGCCTCTCATATATGTTTATGATTTGCCGCCAGAATTTAACAGTCTTCTATTGGAGGTCAGGATGCTTATATCTTAATCCTGGTAATCTTTCCTACGCCAGATGGAAAAATTTAGGGTTCTATTTATTGTATCGCAAATTTCAGGGTCGGCATTTCAAGCTTGAGTGTGTAAATAGAATCTATGATCATCGGAATGCTACAATATGGACCGATCATCTTTATGGTGCACAGGTATTCCCGAAAGTGTATCAAAACATCTAAAGAAAGATGGTATGTGGTGGAGTAATGACATTATTCTGTCCCTTACTCTTACTATAGATGGCACTCTATGAGAGTATGTTGGCCAGTCCTCACCGAACATTGAATGGCGAAGAAGCAGATTACTTTTTTGTTCCAGTTCTTGATTCTTGTATAATTACTCGTGCCGACGATGCTCCCCATATAAGTATGCAGGTATTGTGCAGTGAAAATTTCCTTTCTATACAGTATACACCACCTAATGCAGCATATATGTCTCTTTTCCTTTCACGATTACTCTATTGCTTCCTATATTGTCATGCTCTGTCATTGAGGTTGCCAGAGGGATAAAAATCCTGAGAATTTATTTATTGACTTTCACAATCATGTTTGCATTGTTATTTTTGGTTCCTCCTTGGAATTTTCAAGTATCCTGTCTCAGCTAGGAATTTCAGATGTTTTATGCCATCTTTGTTTGGCTTTTGAATGCTACTGTTTGCAAATTAATGTATTCGGCTTCTGGGTCAACCCTTAGTCATTCCTAACTATGAAACCTAAGCTAAATGGGTAAATTTTGTCAAGCTGAATAGACCAATATGCTATCCTTTCTCCTCTTTATTCTCTTTTCTTTATACTATCATGTGCATATAGAAATGTTACTAAGTGGGCTTTAAGTGGAGAATGATTTAGCAATCCAGCTGTGGACATAACACAGACTAGAAAATTTCTTTAATAAACACCTTACAACTGCTGCCAGCAATCTCTTAAATTTCTTTCCTTTTCCCTTTTCTGCTTATAACTGTTTGTGACATATTTTTAGTTGACCAAGCTATGCTATAGGTATTTTACAATCAAAGTCTGGATTTCTTGACCTTAGATTAGTTGTTACTTTCTGTTCCCTGATGCAGTTTATTGGTCTAGGTCCATGGGAAACTATGTAGGAAAGTGATAGATGCAACAAATACTTCATTTCTATATTGTGTGTGTATGGATTCTTATTGTTTCTGTGGGTTATTTATGTCTATGAATCTTTTAGAAACATGATTTGATGGTGTACTGATAATCCATCACTTCCAGGACCATTCTGGCTTGAGGAGTTCTCTTACTCTGGAGTTCTATAAGAAGGCTTATGATCACATCATTGCACAATATCCTTACTGGAACCGCTCATCTGGAAGAGATCATATATGGGTATTGTATCATTGACCCTTTCCACAAATTGTCAATTTGGAGGTTCATTGTCAGAGTTTTTCTTCCTGCTTCCTTATTTTGGAATTGCATTCAATAGTGTTTATGCTAATAATGCCATGTTCATGTCTCAAGCCAGTCCTTTATGTGGGATGAAGGTGCTTGCTATGCCCCAAAGGAAATATGGAACAGCATGATGCTGGTCCACTGGGGGAATACAAATTCAAAGCATAATTATTCAACAACAGCATATTGGGGTGACAACTGGGACACCATTTCTTCTGAAAGAAGAGGAAATCATCCATGCTTTGATCCAGATAAAGATCTTGTACTTCCTGCTTGGAAAGAACCCAATGGAAATTCACTGAAATCAAAACTTTGGTCTTGGTAAACACATGTTGCAATCCAAATAACACAAGTATTTAGGCTGGTTTTAATTTACAGCTCTAGTGCTTGAGACCTAGTGCAAGCTGACATATGAAATGCAGGCCTTGTGAGAAGCGGAAGACTCTTTTCTACTTTAATGGAAACCTTGGGCCTGCTTATGAACATGGAAGACCAGAAGACACGTAAGTCAACTTGAAAGTTCTAGATTGGACGCTTGAAAATTACCTGAAATGAAATTATCTGAAATGCTTTTTCAAGAAGCCTGTATCTGATGTGCCGCCACGTTAGTAGATGATGCTGCAATTTTAATCATTTTACATATTACTGTTTCTGAAAATTCTAATGCCTTATAAACTCTGAATTTCAGGTATAGTATGGGCATTAGACAGAAAGTAGCTGCAGAGTTTGGATCAAGCCCTAACAAAAAAGGGAAACTTGGGAAACAGCACACAGCAGATGTGGTGGTGACCCCTCTACGTACTGATCATTATCATGAGGAATTGGCAAGTTCTATTTTTTGTGGGGTTATGCCTGGAGATGGGTGGAGTGGCCGTATGGAAGATAGTATTTTTCAGGGCTGCATCCCTGTGGTCATTCAGGTTGTATCTTATGCAATTCTTCTTTCTCTGCTATATTGGAGGTTAAGGAACTGAGCAATCATGTGTGTGTGTGTGTGTGTCTCTCTCTCTCTATATATATATATATATATGTTACTGTTATATTTTAATTTACAAAGTTGTGCCAAACTGTAGGATTCAGAAGTTATAAAGCACCTGGAGTTACTGTTCTTGCCCTTCCTTCTTTGAAACAATACTGCAATACAGGCTGACTATTAACAAATAAACAACATTCTTCTGTTTCCATATTTTCAGGATGGGATTTACCTGCCATATGAGAACGTCCTAAACTATGAAAGCTTTGCTGTTCGGATACAAGAAGATGAAATTCCAAACTTGATTAGCATTCTCAGGGTAATGGCTTTTTGTTGTGCTAAGAAGGGAATTAATCATTGTTTTCCATCTAGAAGGTCACTGATTTTCACACATTGGTGCTTTGACTTTCTTTAGAGATTCAATGAGACAGAAATAGAAATCAAATTGGCGAATGTAAGGAAGATATGGCAGAGATTCTTGTATTGTGATTCTGTTCTTCTGGAAGCCGAGAGACAAAAAAATGTTCCTGGGCTTGTAGAGGACTGGGCTATTGAGTTCTCCAAATTGCTTGAAGATGATGTGTTTGCCACGTTCATACAGGTATATTACTTGAAGCCTAGTTTTGTATTCATTTTTTCTTTCAAAATAGTACTCTTTTTTAATCCAAAAAATGGGACATGCTTTCATTACTCTTTCCAAATTTGGGAAGTTGGTTTTACAAAAGTTGACTTCTACTTTGTTTTTCATCGCAAACTTCATGTCCCATCCTCTCGTCTTTCTCTTCGCTTTCCCTTCTCCTCTTCTCAAATCCTCCTCTCCTTGTTGTCTTCTCCTTCTCCTTAACCCCCTTTTCCTCTTCTCCATTCCTCCCAATTTAAAGTTTAAAGATTTGAAACAATTTGAGAACATAAGAACTCGGATTCCTATCCCAAACTCATTTAGGCAATAAATAAATATTTCAACTCCTTAAATTGGGATGCTTGGAGTGTAGGTATTCCTTAGTTGATTTGACTTCCTGGATCCAGTCTTAGTTTCAATTTGTATTCAATGATTAGTAGATGCAAGGTCAAGACAACTTAGTAAAATCATCTTTTGTTTTGTAGCCAAAACTAGCTTAATCTCTGTTTCCAATTGTTTAAATAATTATTACTCCTAAGATATTTATTCTGTCAAATCTTAGGGGCTGTTTGGTTTGAATTCAACTATCACTATCACTATCGGTATCATAGAGTGATCAATAATAATGGATTTTGATGAAAACTCACAGTTTGTTTGTTAATATGGAATGGATTTTATAATTTATTATTTTTCTTTTTCATTGTTTCTTTTTTTCTTTTCTTTTTCTTTCCATTTGTTGAAACAATAGCATTTTATTTTCTTATTTTTGCATTTAATGGGAATAAAAGGGTAATTAAGATGATTTAAGAAGAATAAAATAGGCAACTAAGATGATTCCTTAGTAACTGGTGGTTAATCAAAAAACCCATAGAAAAACCTATCATTCCCATTAATTTATTTCCATTGACCCTAACCAAACATTTTATATGGGTATAATTGAATTTGAAACCCATAGTGGGGGTTGAAACCTATTTACCAAACACCCCTTAGTATAACCTTGTGAAGTGGTGTGCAGACCAGATATAAGAGGTTCTTGTGTTCTGTAGCATTTGCACCTCTAACATACAGCAGCTAGCATGGTAAATTTTGATGAGGAGAAAGAGAGTGGAGTAGGGTAGAGGCCTAGGAGGAGTAGAGAGAACAGAAGGGACAAGATGTTTGAAAAGACAAAGAAATAGAACTTGATTTCTGGGAAATCCATTTTCACAAGATAGGAAACAACCTGCACTATCCTTCTCATCCGACTTATGTGCGCCATGGATTTGTCATAGCATTGTGCACGTTGGCATATTAAGGATTTGATCTTGGCTGGACTTTATCTGTATAAATCTCTCTTATGACTCCTAGATAGATTTGGTTTGTGGGGGTGGGGGTTGGGGCTTATCTGCCTGAGTTCTTATCTCAAGATGGGCCACCAGAACAAGATTGTTCTGGATTTAAGCACAAAAGGACAGCATTTGTGATAGTTGAACAGAAAAAGTTCAAATGAAGAAGGAAAGATGCCCAGAGTTCTGAAAATGCACTTAACTGATTATAACTTCATTAACAACAATTGTGCCTCTTGAATCTTGAAAAAACCTTGCAGATCATGATGTAGAGTTTCTTCCATAGTTTCAGTTTTATAAGGGTAATCACACAGTAAAATTCTTATATTTACTATACTGATTTGAGATTCTTTTATTCTTGTTTTTCATTGCTAAACTATATCCTGTGTTCCCCCTTGATCTTCATGGTCCCAAAACACTTGTTTGTTGATATTGAACCGGTCTTTACTTGATAAGGTGTTGCACTACAAGTTACACAACGACCTTTGGAGACGAGAGCTGAAGCATGAGAAAGAGTATGGATTACCTAGAGAGTGCCTGATGAGATCATAGAAGGGCAGTTGTATTAACTGTAGAATCTATCATAGAATACAGCAGCTAGAGGAGGATGATGCCCTGGTGATGTCGCAACCATTGTACAGCATTTGAAGGAGAGTTTCATCCCATGAACTTGAATTTTGAGCAACAATTTTCGCGAGTAACACAATTTTCCTATTTAGTCAATCTTCCAGAACTAGACATACCTTTTTCTTTTCTTATCTTAATGTTTGTTCTCCTCATTTGTATACATGGAGGTAGCTATAATACCTTCTGTACAAAATATAGATCAACATGATGAAAATAAAACAGCAATGCATCTTTATTTACTATAGGTTGTACAGTCGTTACAGCGTATAGAAACAACCATTATTTCTTTGAAGATGCAAGGTCTATTCCATTGATGTCAATGATGTGACCTTTTATTTTTCTCCAAGTTTAATTTGTTTGCTGCAGGTTTTAAACATCTTGCACATTTAAGTGGGAAAAAAAATGTTTAAAGACATAAACTCGTTCTAATTAAATTGTCAGTTCAGCTTAAATCATGGAAAAGAAGCTGATAGAGTAGCACATTGCCCTAATCACTTTGCAGGTTGGACATCTGAAAGTGTTGAATGGGACTATGACATCCCTCCTTTCCTACATTTGGTGATTTGCAGGGACATGTTCCAATGAAGTAATGAAAAACACACATTTTTTTTTACTAAAACAAGAAAAAAAAATCCTGGAAGAATATTAATATGCAAAGTCCAATTGCAAAACACATGGTGTGACCAAAACATAACGTCCTCGTATTAAATTTGATGCATGGAGTGGTTAACTTCTGATATGAATAGAAAAATAAAATGATAAAGCAGATTAGACTTTAGAGCAAGCTCCCAAAAAAAAAAAAAAAAAACCTCCCATCTTCCTTTCCTTTTTATTAGGACAAAAAAAAAGGAGAAAAAACTAAATAAGAAGAAATAAGAGCCAGATATCAAAAGGAAAGCATTGATGCTCACAGGTGAATATATTCTTAGAAATCTGGGAAAATTCTTCCCATGAGTTCTTTAGAAGAAGTGCAGAATTGGGTTGAGTAGCAACATAGGAGGGATTGTAAATAGAAAACTTAATATATTAATCTACTTAACTGGTTACATGTTATTAACAGAGAATTAGGTCTTCTTTAGGTTGAAGAAAAAAAAAATATTTATATTTTTCATACACCTTTTTACCTTATATATATCGAATTGCTAATGTATGTTTTTCTAACAAAAAAATTTAGAAAATGACAATTCAAACAAGACTTTATGTCAAATATTTTGATATAGATTGATGGGCTAATGTAAATTTGATAATCAATTTTTCGCACCTTTGAGTTTGAGATCATGAATCATTTGCATTTATCAAACTATTTCCGAAACTCTTTTACGAGGGAGAATGCAACTTTTAGTAACAAGATTTTTGTTTCTCATTTTTTTTCTTACTACTAACTTTTCCAAAATTAATTTGGAAAAAAAAATTTTAAGCAAAGCATTATAAAACAAAATTGATTAGTACAAAAACCACCCCTTTTTCATTCTTTTATTTCCCTTTTTCCTTGGGATAACAAAATTTAGACTTTTATTTTACTACAAAGAAGAAATCATTTTATTACATAAAATAAATATCTTCCAAAACCCTTTCAAGAGTTGATTTTGGATATTGGAAAGAAGAATAGGGGTTGTAATGTTGCGGTTGAGCCCAAAGCGTACGATAGTAGTGTTTCTTGGGTTTATTTGACTCAAGAAAACTTGCACAATAAACCCAAGACCCAAGAAAACTTGCACAAGTTTCGTTTTGGGGAACGCTGGTTGGCGAGTATTCTCTAATTGTTGGTTTTCAGTAATTATTAACGGTACCTTCAATGTTTTTCTAAGTCCTCTAGGGGGCTTAGACAGGGTGATCCAATTTCCCCGGCCTTGTTTGTGATTGGGGCTGAAGTGTTTTCTCGCGCTTTGAATATCTCTGCGGAGGGGGTTTGTTTATCCCTGCTTTCTTGGTCCGCATTATTCTCTCCTTTCCCCTCGCCGCCGCCGCCGCCACCGCCGCCATGAACCTCTCATCCTCCTCCTCTTTAAGAGTCCATACGAATCCAATTTCCACCAGAGCAGCCGTAGCTGTCCCATTCAATGGGTCCCAATCTTACAGAGTTCCCTTCGGCGGGTCGGGTCTGAGGAAAGTAGTAAAGCTCAGCCCCACTTGCTCCTCTGCGGCCAAGCCTTTGGATGCTGTGGTGGATAAGCAGCAGGGAAGGTGGGTGATTTGGGCTCCGCCGGGCTGAGTCGAATTGAGTCATTGAGTCAAGTTTCAGGGGTGCTGGGTTCCCAATGGGGCGATGAAGGGAAAGGAAAGCTCGTTGATATTTTAGCTGAGCATTTCGACGTCGTTGCTCGCTGTCAGGTAACTTACAATCATTTTCTTTACCTTACGATCCTTTTTCCTTGAGTAATGTTTCTGAAATTTGCAAGAAGCTTTTAATTTTGGTTACACTTTTAATTATTCGAATGAGGGTTAAAGTTTGGATTTTTATCCCGATTTCTTTGATTGAATTATATTTGAAACATGAGGGTTAATTAACACAGCCGTGACAAGATTTTGTTTAAATCAAAATTTCAAGCTCGAACTTGAAATTCACTTATGAACATATTAAGATACGGTAGCTAGTTTGGTTAGTTTATTGGTGCTGCTTGCAGAATAATCAAGCGAAGCTCCAACTCTATTCAAGCTCCCTGAATGAATTAGATCGTGCTTGACTGGACAAATATTGGACTTGATTAGCCTTTTTTACCCTTATATTAAGTTTTGAGTTGTGGAAGGGTTTACAATTTCGGCTTGATTGTTGCATCAGCTTATATTCCTGTCATGATAAAGCTTGGAAGTGATATATTGCTTGTAAAGTAATATGCTTTTTAACATTCTTTATGTCTGAAAATTTTGTTCCTGGTGTATGAACTGTGTTATTGATACTCACTTTTTTCTCTTTGGCGCAGATGGCCAATAAAAAACTTGTCTACTGGCTGTCTGTGTATCTTTAGCCTCTTCTGCAGATTATACATCTCTTTTGGCCTTCAGAAGGATAGTAAAAGATAATTTGAAGATAAATTGTGTCAAGATGTCTGAAGTGTATAAGACAGGAACCACATTCTCCATTTTTTGATCCCAAATGTTTGTTTAACAATTTTTGTTCACTTGCATTATCAAAATTTTGTTGCCGAATTTTTGGAGGGCTAGATGATGAATCCTTTTATCATACGTTGTTGACATCTATTTTTTGTTATTGGCTTTACAGCTTTCTATTTGTCATAGAAGATGTACACTGTAAATTATCCTACTGAAGAAATAAAAAAGCATTCTTTCCCACAAAAATTGGCATCTAATATAGCTTACCCAGATGTATAGAATTACATTTGTTTCTCCTGGGGTGCGGATGTATAGGGATGCACTTGATCATAATACTTGAATTGGAGGATTTTTTGCATGAGTGTTTATATCATGAAGCTTTTCTTGATCTTGATCAATTGAATGAATGATAAATGATAACTTACATAATTTAATGTCAGGGTGGAGCTAATGCTGGACACACTATATATAACTCAGAAGGCAAAAAATTTGCCCTTCACCTTATTCCTTCAGGAATTCTTAACGAGGAAACCCTCTGTGTTATTGGCAATGGTGTTGTGGTGCACGTGCCAAGTTTCTTTGAAGAGATAGACAGTCTTGAGTCTAATGGAGTCTCTTGTGAAGGAAGGATCTTGGTATCTGATCGTGCTCACTTGTTATTTGATTTTCATCAAGTTGTTGATGGACTTAGAGAAGCAGAGCTTGCCAAATCCTTTATTGGAACCACCCGGAGAGGCATTGGACCTTGCTATTCAAGCAAAGTTATCCGGAATGGTATAAGAGTAAGTGACTTAAGGCATATGGATACTTTTCCACAGAAGCTTGATATTTTATTATCAGATGCAGCTTCAAGGTTCCAAGGTTTTAACTATGGCCCTGACATGCTCAGGGAAGAAGTTGAACGGTACAAGAGATTTGCTGAGAGGTTGGAACCCTTCATGACTGATACCGTGCATTTCATGAATGAAGCTATCTCTCAAAAGAAGAAAATTTTGGTGGAAGGTGGTCAGGCAACCATGCTAGATATTGACTTTGGAACATATCCATTTGTAACTTCTTCCAGTCCTTCAGCTGGGGGTATCTGCACTGGTCTTGGAATTGCTCCTAGAGCAGTTGGTGATCTTATTGGAGTGGTAACTGGAATTTTATCTCTCTTTTTCTTCACTAAAGTAATGTTTCTTAAGTGTACCATATTTTTTGTTTTAACTAACATTTCAAATATAGGTTAAAGCCTACACTACTAGAGTTGGTTCAGGACCCTTTCCAACAGAGATCTTGGGGAAAGGTGGCGACCTTCTTAGGTTTGCTGGGCAAGAATTTGGCACAACAACTGGTCGACCTCGTCGTTGTGGCTGGCTTGACATAGTTGGTCTCAGATACTGCTGCCAAATCAATGGCTTTTCTTCTCTGAACCTCACTAAACTTGATGTTTTATCAGATCTACCTGAAATTCAGTTAGGTGTTTCATACAGACAAATTGATGGTTCACCAATCAAATCATTCCCTGCAGATCTTCGAGTTTTGGAGCAAATCAACGTAAGCTCTCTCTTTTTCCCCTAAACAGTCAATGTGATTTCTCTGTAACTGGATCCTTCAGGTCAATTCATTTAGAGGGTTAATTATGGTAAAGGGTAAATGTTAGAGAGTTTTTATGCATAGTTAGCTGGATGAAATGCCTTCCAATGCAGGAGGATGGGGTATTCTACATGAGTTTGGTAGTCTAAGAAAATGACTTAAAAGATATAATTCCTGAGCATTAGTGGAGCTACACTTTAGCATCAGAATTGCATAGAAGAAAAGCATATACTTTTTTAAGGCTATGCTAAAAAGAATTGTCTAGCACTTGGATAAATTTCTCTTCTGGTTGAGTATTGGATGATCTTAACTCTTTTGGACAAATGGAGTTACTCAATTTCTGACGTTCTATAGCTCAACTTCCTAGTTGGTTGTCTTTCAGCAATTAGCATCTGAATGCTGATCACTCTCTCTGTTTTTTTTTTTTTTTTAATATATATCTTCAAACCTGAGTTTGATTTATGTTCTGGACATTTAGGTGGAATACGAGGTTTTGCCAGGATGGCAGGGTGATATATCTTCTATCAGAAACTACTCAGATCTACCCAAGGCTGCACGTCAATATGTTGAAAGGATAGAACAACTTGTGGGTGTACCCATTCATTACATTGGTATTGGGCCAGGACGTGATGCCCTAATATACAAATGAGGTTTTGAAGTTCTACTAATGGTCTCCTTGATTAGATTATCATTTTGCCATGGCCGTGGCAGGATTAATGCCCCTAATTTTTGAATAGCTAAGATTATCAACTTGGTGACATTACGTATGTATTCGTCATTTATAGAGGCTGGTTTGAATTTCCATGTGCTGAATTCTCATTCATGTTGAGTCTTTAAGGAAATTCTGTATGTTGATGTATTGTCGAAGGCAAAGACACACTAGAATGCAAATTAGAATCTTTTGGGGTGGCTGCGGCTGATGCTAGCAACAATGTTCTATGGAGCTCCAGTATTTGAATGATGCAGTTGTAGAGCAGCCTGCAGATATTAGATTCGAAAGTGTGTTTCGGTTGCCCGGTTAACTTTGTATCCTGGTTTTGCAAAACTACTTTAACGATAACATGTTTTCAGTTGACATTTGCAACTTAATCCAAATGCAATGCCTTTTGTCTTTCTCATCATAACATGTTTCTTTTAGAAGCCAACCCTTGCTCCTGGTTTGTCAGAATCTGCATTAGCTGTGAAACCAGTCTCTTCTTTGTATGGAAATCTCTGTTCTTCTTTTTCTCTTCTGAATTGTACTTTTGCGAGACATGCGATATCGCATGTTGATTGTTTATGGTGGATTGAACTGGAATGAAGGGACATGCAGCCTTTTCAAATTTGTTTTCGAGTATGATTGAGAACTGATAAACGGGACCAACTTCTGTAAATCAATCTTCATTGGAATTTGTTTTGGTCGACGTAATAAAGAGGAGTAAAAATAAACGCTTTTGGTCCACAAAACAAGCACCCTCAGTAGCTAATTTAGTCTTCTCGAGATCAAAGTGCTTTCCAGGAATTGCAGAAAGAGAACGAAATTTAGCTTGGAGAATAGTAGTGTTCATGCAAAACCAAATATCCAGCAGTACGTGGTTACGTATCTTCGGCTCAATGGTTCCCAATTTCTTCATTCACCTAAAGCGCGTGCACACACACACACACACACACACATATGACCACACACACACGTGTACATATATATACATGTGTATACATACGATATATATATATATACACACACACACACACATGTATGTATGTATACATATATATATATATATATATATGTATATATGTAGGTATGTTTTTTGCCTTTATTGGCAATATATGTGTTGGTTCATAATTCATGTATGTTGATAGGCATGTCTTGAAAATTAATATAAATAAGGAGAAAACTAATTCCTGGGCATAATCTTTTAGAAATTAGAAAATTATGAGCCAAGAATTATTTGAAAACAAATTCTATTGCATCATAAACACATTTTTAATTAATTTTTTATATTTTCAATTATACTTTTATTTCACATATATTATATTTAAAAAAGTGATGCAGTATGTTGTAAAAAAAATTCCAAAGAGTCATTGATCCAGATTGACACGATTTGGATTCTTTCTTACCACAAAATACAGGTGTGTTCTCAATTAATTATTTTAATTGTTATAGATTTTAATTTTGAATAATTAGTTTTTGTGATATTTTCAGTTATTTTTGTATTTTGATTATTAGATTTTTTTTAATAACCAAAATGTTGAAGTCTATAATCATTACTATATTATTCTCCAAAATTTTTATAAACTCTAAAGCAACAAAAATCAAGGCCACAATCTCCCCAATTGCTATGCTCGATTTCGAGGGGCACTTTGGTCTCACCGAAGTATCAAGCAAAAGGAAAAAAATTTACATAGAATAAGAGAATGAAATCCAAAAACCTGCTAAAACAGTAAAACCCAGAGAACGTCTGGAGGAAAGCACAACAGAGAGAGAGAGAGAGAGAGAGAGGAGTGGGAAAAGCAGTAATCAAATCAATGGAGAAAGTAGGAAGAGGAAAGAGCAATAATGAGAAGAAGAAAGCTACTGCTAATATAACTCTGGAGCAATTCGTCTCCATTATGACCCCTTTAATCGATATGGAAAAGGTTCACTATCTTTTTTGTAGCTTCAGTCCTTTTGAAATCCCATCTTTGGCTTCAAAGTTTTTCCCCCTTTTTGGGGTCATTTGATTTGATTCTATTTGATTGCAGTTTTATTCCAAGATTTTTTTTTGTGGGTTCATTTTTAGCATTTGGTTGCGATTGAACGCTGAAAGAGTAGTTGAAATACATACAGGATTTGCTATTAGAACAATTGACGACATTGCGTTTTGTCCTTATTGTTGAAAACAATTAGGAAATGTTGATGAATTGGACTACATCGTCTGATAGGCTCCCTAATGTACTCCAAAGTGTCACTACTAAGCATTGATATAGGCAGAGTTGTGGGTAGTAGGCCTCAAAGACGATCAAAGCCACTTGATTATTTTAGCCTAAGCTCCCTTGGTGGCTAAAAGTTACAAAAAGAGGTTTCTTTCTTCAGTTCTTTTTTTTTTGCCCTTTTCTTTTTTTGATGATTGAGGAAGTACTTTATTTGTAGATAACCTGGGTAGAAGTTCTAAATGAATGTATTGCAATATTTTTTTCGGTATATGAACAATATACTTTTTTCCGATGAGTGAAAAATTAAAAAAATGCAAACAATTACGGTTGTCTTATTCAAAACTCCAACAATGACAATGCATGTTAACACTAGAAAGTAACCCTTCTCTCCAGTATAGGCTAGTTCTGATTGTATCTCTGTATTGTTCGGTCCAAGACTTGGTTTCTCTAATCCTGTAACCCCAATTGGGGTGTTGTTTACATCTTATAAGACATGCTTTCCACATGTAAATGCGTATATTTGCTAAATCGTTCAAACTTCTCTGGTTCCGATGGTGACCTTTTGGGTGGTTAGAATGTAGCATGATCATTTTATTTACAGTGATACACATATTATTGTTTAAGGAAGCTGAGATATCTACATCAATGAGCTCTGGTGCAACAAGGAATTTGGAGACTGCTCAGAAGAAGGGATCCACCATTCTGAATTTGAAGTGCACAGATGTTCAGGTAGTAGCATACTTTTTTCCCATGCAATGAAGATCATGAATTGAGTAAGCTGGGATTTTGCTATAAAACATCATATGAAATGTTGCATTTCACTGTAGACAGGGCTAATGGGCAAGACTATTTTGGAGTTGCAGTCCAATAAAGGGGATGTTCTTCCTGCTCACAAAGTGAGTCATTGTACATGGAATCTTTCTTGTAATGATACGTTGTGGGACACAGAATAATTCTTGCCTTCTTTATTTGCATTATGTAAAGTGAAGCTGCTAAATTTCAGGGGGAAGAAACATGTGGTTAACCTTCTTAAATTGATTATGTTCATTGATTTTCTTGCATACTAGTTACTGCTGTATGTGTTTTTCTGCTTACCATGAAAATATGCACTTTGAACAGGGACAAGAAATTGAAAAACAAAAGTTTTTACGTGCTTGAGGAGGTCATACTATTTCTGGATGTTGGTTTTTTATTTTCATGTATCATAACGGATTACAAATATGTGCATTGTCTTGGACAGATAAAAAACTTCTTTAGACAGCCAGTACACTATTTTATCTTCCTGATGCACTCCTGTTCCATTTGACTGGGGAATTTTTGAATTTAACATTGATTACGTGTTTTCTGGTATGTTATAAATTGATCTGGTATTGAAATGTTTCTTTGACAGCTCATGGTGCTGTAGCAAACAAATTTCTTCTGCACTCAAAATTTTGATTTCTCTTGAATTTAAGAAAAAAAAAAATTCTGTTCTTTAGTGGGTGACAATTACTTCACCTTGCAGTTTGGCCCTCATGATGTCGTAATTCTGAAGCCCAACAAGGCTGAGCCCAGCTCTCCTTCCCTTGGACAGGGTGTTGTCTACAGACTTAAGGTACTCTGGATGTGGAAATTGGCTAATTTCTAGCTGTTCACTTGAACCGTGGAAGTTTCTCGCGTTGTTTAATTCTGATGATGATTTTGATCTTGATCAGGATTCATCTATTACTGTGGCTTTCGATGACATACCTGAAGATGGTTTAAATAGTCCGCTACGCCTAGAGAAAGTGGCAAATGAGGTAACTCAAGAATGATTTTTATTTTTTTATAGACTGTAAGATTGGGAAAAAAAAAAAAGAAATTGAAAATCTTCCTAAAAATTTCAATTACACTTTCCCCTTTTCCTTTCCAATGATGCTGCTGAAACAAACTCACAGTAACAGATCTCTGATTCTTTTATTTCTTCTATTACATATAGTTGTTAAGAGTTTTCATTGTTCTGTTTGATTTCAAACTTTAGATTTCAAGTGTATCTTACAATAAATTTATGGATATTAAATATTTGGATTACCGTATGAGCACCTTTTCTGAGGTTGCTACCTTGATGGACTGTCAATAATAAGTCATCAGAATTATGCTATCTCAAGTTACCAGAATCAGGAACAGATTATGCATTTATTCCTAAAATTAGGGAGCTTTTCACAGCTGGAGTTATGCATCTTTGGTAGGTTACTTATCGGCGGATGAAAGACACATTAATACAATTGAGTAAAGGAGTGCAAAAGGGTCCTGCTGCTGACTTGGTTCCTGTATTGTTTGGAGAGAGACCACCTGCAACAGTGAAAAAGGATGTCAAATTCACCCCCTATAATGCTAACGTTGATCATTCTCAGGTTAAGAAGACAAGCTCCTTTTATTAGTTGGGCATTTGTGCCCTTCCTTCATGTGGGCATTTTACATTTTGAAGTTAGACATAGTGTCTTTGCTTCTTCTGTTCTGGTTAAAACAGTCCTCAGAAACTCCTGAAGTTTCAAGGAAATTGAATTCATAGCATGTAATATCCATAATATTTTTGCATCAGCCCTATTGCTTCTTGCCAAAACTGTTGTCTGTTTTGTATTCCACTATGATAATATATCAGGTTTACCTTTCCCTGGAGCATCTTATACAGCTACTTTCTGCTTGGTTGCCTAGCCACTATATCAGGGTATTACCTTTTAGTCTTTGATGCGCCATTGCAATGCTTCTACCCAGTTTTTGCTAAACAATCATTGCTTAAGCTGATGCCCCCCGCCCCCAAAAAAAAAAGCAACAAAAACCACAAAACAAAAAGTCTGTCTGTAGAATAAACTTGAAATCTCTTATAGCTTGTAGAGACAGATGAGGATTTTGGCTGTTTTTAAGCTGTCAAAAGTTGAGAAATTGCAAGAGGATTCTCTTTCTTTTTAAATGCTTTTTGACACATGAATGATAGTTTTCTGAGCCACCAACACCGGCAATATGTTTCTAGTAATTTCATGTAGTTGTAGTGTTTTGTAAATCTTGGCATTTTCTGGTTCCTTTTCCATTGCTTATGATGTGCTTTGGGTCAAAGGGAGGGATGAACCTTAAACAGAAGCTAAGCATTGGTTACTACCTTTCTTTGAACTTGATTGCAATGCTAGATCAAGTTTACTAAGCCTGAAGCAAGCTTAGAGTTTCTTGTTTTCTAGTGTCAATTTAGGCCCCGTTTGATAACCTAATCCAACACTTAAATTTAATGGGTTCATATCTTAACACATTCATATCTTAACACATTAGGATGCGTTTGATAACCAAAACTAGAACATCTAAATTAATTAAGTGGCACTGAATTTTCTACGCAAAACTTGCTTCCAAAAAAAAGTGATAAGCTATTCACTTATCACTTAATATGATATACATTCAAACGTATTAGATTTAGTACCTAACAATTCAATCACTTAAATGGATTCAGAGTTCAAATTTCAGATTTCGAATTTTAGTTTTCAGACTTTAGTTTTATCAAACGCACCCTTAATGTATATCCCCTAAGGAGGTTTATATTTTTCTTTCCTGTTTGTCCTGTGAATGGCTGTCTGACAATTGTCAAGATCTATATGAGTGTGATAGAGTGAGAGATGGTCGTGGAAGAGAAAGTTTTTTGGATATGGATCAACATATGTGCTTGCTCTCGCACAATGGACAATTGGTCTCATGGTTAGATTGGAGAAATTTGTTTGTCCAAATTGTGTTTTGGATCTATGTCATGTTTCTGTCATGAAGTTGGCAAAAACATATGTTGCTGCTGTAGGATCTGCTATATACAGTGAGGACCTTGGATTGAGTTATTAGCAGTCAGTAGATTTAATTCCAGAATGTATTTCTAGGAGTGTACAAAGCTATTCATGGAGAGGGGTTATCCAGTTTGGTTTTAAATGCACAAATTGGGAATATTTTGCTGCATCCAGGGAAAATAGGCATGGTTCCATTCTCAATACCTCCAGATCTTAGAATGCTTGTCAAGAAGGTTTTGGTAATAAGAAAGGTTGGTGCTTCTTCATGTAGTGCCATGTAAACCAAAATATTGCAACTTTGATTTTCACCATGGACTACTGTTTTGACCAATTAAATAATAAAAGAAGTGCTTCTAAAACTTCTCTAAACACTTCTACGAGCACTATACCTGAGAACAGAGTTGAGCCAACCTTTCTTGTTGAATAATTTGCTCTGACTCTTGCTCAGCTTTCCACATTTCGTTTCTATCTGTATCTGCATCTGTGGCACATGAAGTTGCATTTAGTTCTTTGATCACTTCTTTGCCTTTCTGCATGCAGCTGGAGGATTGATATATTTTGCCGAATTAATACTCTTATTATTATATGTTGAGGCATCAACCTTCTCCCCAGACAGGGGACGAATGCCTTAGTTACTTTTGTTATTATAATTTGTGTCATCTACAAACTGAAGTGTGTTGCTCTCTCTCTCTCTCTTTCTTTTCCTTCTTCTAAGAAAGCTGCCATTTCAAAGGCTCTTTCTTCCAAAGACATTTTCTTGTTGCATGGACCTCCAGGTACGGGGAAAACTACTACAGTGGTGGAAATTATCTTACAAGAAGTGAAACGAGGATCAAAGATTCTTGCTTGTGCTGCTTCAAATATTGCTGTGGATAACATTGTTGAGCGAATAGTCCCTCATAGGTACCTTTTTGTGCTCCATATACGCACGTCTCTCATAAGGGAGATGTAATTGATATTTTGTTTCTGTAAATATGCTTCCATCTTCAAGTAAACTGCTCCAAATTCGTTTTGTTATACTTTCACACACACACACACACACACAAAACATTGATCCTTAGATATTCCACAAATGAGATAAAGTAGCTTTTCAGTACAGAAAAACTTTAATTTTCATTTTTATTGTTTAGATAGCCTTCTGTAAAGTGAGAAGTTACTTTTTTTGTCCCCCATATACATCTAACAATCTATTGTCCACTATCAGGAATTCAACATTGCTACTTACCAAATTTTGCAAAATGCCCTTCATGAGTATGAGTAGTCTCATAGTTTTTTAGTTTCAAAGTGCTTGAATGAAGGTAACTAAGGTATAGTTTGATGACAATCGCAAGTAAAAGCATACTAAATACTACATTTACAGATGTATAGTTTACTCATTTTTAGGTGCTTGGTCAAAGGGGAGGACTCAAATGGGATTGAGGGAGTAAGATGATTGCACATGGAAGTCGACCTGTTGTATAGTTAAATATTTTCAGCCTATTTCATCCACTCCTATCTCCCCTGAGGAGGACAACATCTGACAGCCTTTTTTCCCATCCAAGTTTTTTGCTATCCAATTTACCCTTATTGCATAGCCAAGTTGAAATTATGGACTGTCTTGGGATTTGTATTGGTTTAACATTCCAGAAAATTCATTTATCTGTTCATTTATTTATTTACTTTTTCATAAGTTATACCAAAACAACAAAATAACTTTCTACTTCCATTTGTTGATCAGGGTAAAGTTGGTAAGATTGGGGCACCCGGCACGTTTACTTCCACAAGTATTAGAGAGTGCTCTAGATGCACAGGTACCTTTACCTTTGTGTGTGTGGACAAAATGTGGACCATGGAACATTTTTACTTGATTCTCCTGTAGGTGACAGGTTCCGGTTATGAGAACATGCAGTTACCATAGATTTCACGTATATATATATATATATATATATTTTGACTCTCTTTCATAACATGTGGCATTTTCCATGTAGCTTACTGTCCTTTCAAATTAAAAAAAAAAAATAAAGAGCTGATCTAACTGTTAAGCTTCTTTATGAACTACTACTCCATCTGAAAAATTAAGATAGTGGAGAAAAAGACAAGTTATTGATTACTAAACTTTAACACA
This sequence comes from Gardenia jasminoides, assembly GCA_013103745.1. NCBI lineage: Eukaryota > Viridiplantae > Streptophyta > Magnoliopsida > Gentianales > Rubiaceae > Gardenia > Gardenia jasminoides. Next base: position 3,156,819 of record CM023098.1, read on the forward strand.
CCCCATGCATTGTGCTAAATGTTCTTTTCAATGGGCCAAGCATGTGGAACCATAGTTCTGGCTTTAGGGCATCGAGACTTGTTTGATCTTTTACCAGCTATAGTACCATGTTGATTACCACTCATCCTATATAGATAGTAGAGAGGAAGGACATTTTTTTAAGTACTGTAAATTAGTGGGTTGAAACTATCATTTTCCAATATTATTGATTTATACACTCTTTTTCCACTATTGATCCTCTTTAAATGAAAAGGAAAAAAATATACTAATCTTCCAAGATGAATTTGCAGAGGTTTTCTTCATTTACTATTACTTGCAGTTGGTAACTATAGTCGCACTAGGATTGATGTTGGCATTTTCCTTCTATTGAGGCTTACCAATACTGATTGTCATTGGTTTGCAATATATAGTGTAGGAAGATCCTACTCCTAGTTCTGATTGAACATCACGTGCAGGTTCTCCGTGGGGATAATAGTGCTCTTGCAAATGATATCCGCAAGGAGATGAAGGTAAGATGTTCTAGTTATGATAGTTGACAGTTAACTTACTCCATCCCTGTTCTCATCCCTGATAAAAGAGATTGTGGTGATGGGAACTATTTCAGAGTTGCTAAGAGGTTGATCTTTTCTATGTTTGAAATTGGGCTCATCCAGTATCTTGGAGTGTGATTTATGGTTGAACATTGGGAATCTAGCTGATAGAAAACAAATTAAAGCTACACTATCTCCCTATGCATGGCCATAAATGACATAGAAATCGCATTGGGAAATGGTGGACAACTAATCTGGAGCAGCTGATGTTGTAGCAACATAAACTTAATGGTGGTGAACTTGATAAAATGGTTTAAGTGTTCTCAGACTCTAGATCCCATACCACCCCCTGTAAGCTGAATTCATATGCCCCAATTACTCCAGTGATGCTGTTTGCTTGGAAAGTCAGTAAAGCTAAATTGTTGATTTAGTTTAATGAGAATTTCACATTTATTATGAAGTTGTTCTTATTGGGAAAAAATCAATCAGATTGCAAATGTACAAATTTTTATATTCCAGCTGTAGACTTGCAGCTCTGATGGGTTCTTGATCATTGCATTTTTCCTTTTAGTGTTTTTGTGATGTTGATGGTTGTGCAACAGTTTGGTCCTTGCTATATTTATTGCAACTACTAAGGCATTTGCAAATTCAAGTGAATTTGAAACGTTTGGGCACGAAGATATCTATTTGTTCTTTTTCAGGTTTTATCGTGAAAAGATATGTTCTTGATATAGTCATTTGTCATTTGATTATGCATGCGATATTTACATTTTGGATTTTCTGTTCACTATTTTCTGCTTCTCCTCCATTTATCTATCTTTTAATTCTTTTTCTTATATGGATTTCTATAGGCCCTGAATGGGAAACTGTTAAAAGCCAAAGATAGAAACACAAAAAGGGATATTAAGAGGGAGCTCAGGGTTCTTTCAAAAGAACAATGCAAAAGGCAGCAGCTTGCTGTGACAGATGTGATTAAAAATGCTGATGTGGTGTTGACAACCTTGACTGGCTCATTGTCTAAAAAGTTGGATGGTACTTCGTTTGATTTAGTTATCATTGATGAAGCTGCTCAGGCGCTTGAAATAGCGTGTTGGATTGCTTTACTGAAGGTAATTTTGCAAAATAGATGCAAAAAGTGAAGTTGCATGTCCACAAGCTTATGTATTTAAACTGTGTATTTCTCATGTAAACTTAGACATGAAGCTGTCTTTTCATGTCTGCGTTGTTATTATTGATGAAGTCCTAATTAATAGTATTGTTCAATTTACTTTTATTGTGGTTCATTGCTTTTTCTGTTATAAGCACTCACAAAAATTGTCTAAGGACAATACTGAAGCAAGCATAGCTATGCGTTATTTGAATTTTGAAAATGAAAAAACTTCCAAAATTTTCTGGCATCCATATATGGAGATTTATTTACAGTTCTTCATGAGGTCTTGAATTTAGGATGGTTGGTATATAAAGTCGGAATATCAGGAGATCCTGGTGGTGATGAATGCCTGTAATTGACCCAAGAAGATTCGGAGGGAAATAATGATGTGCCGATTTGAAAGTAGCCAACATTGGCACTTTAAGTCAGATGCAAGAAGAAATTAATTACATTTGACAAGTAAAATAAGCTGGACGGAGATGCTGCACTTGTAGAAGGAATAACCTTTCCTTGATGAAGGTGGAAAGAAAGATCCAAAAGCGTGTAGTTAAAGCTATAATTAGGAATGTGATGCTGCTGCTAGTAAACCTAGAGATGCTGAAAGGAATTTCTTTGGAATACGTGGGGAGTGCATTTCAGCTATGTGCTTATCACAAACTTGAGTCTGGGTCAAAAGGGAGCCAGATCAGATGCTTTAGGAAATCTTTGACTTGAAACAAGTCTGTTGTCAAAGCCTTACATTTTGTAGTCCTAATTACATCAATGGTATGATTTATTTGGCTTTTGCTTAGTAGGTCACGGACTACAGTGCAGTGGTTTTAGATGTCCAATTAAGTTTTGCTCAATTGGCTCAAGATCCAGTCACATGAAGTTGTTAGGATGATATTTCTTTATGATATGCTCTTTTCAGCTATTATAGAGACAAGTTGTAACTAGCATTTGTTTTTCTTTTCTTCTCTATTTGCCACCATCTTTTTCTTTTCCTTTGATGGGTATTTTGTTTTTGGTAATGGGTATTTTTTTTGGTTAATTTGCTCTAATTTAAATTATGTACAACATTATTCTTTTACATCATGAAAAAAATGGGGATTCAATATGATGGACTACTTCTAGCGGGCAGCTCTAAGAACGATTTTTGACATTGCAGGGGTCAAGGTGTATTCTTGCTGGTGATCACCTTCAGCTTCCTCCCACCATTCAAAGTGTTGATGCTGAGAAGAAAGGACTAGGGAGAACACTTTTTGAACGACTTGCTGACTTATATGGAGATGAAGTCATGTCCATGCTCACAGTTCAGTACCGCATGCATGAACTTATTATGAACTGGTCATCTCGAGAGCTTTATGACAGTAAGGTGCTGAAATTATATCTTTCCATTAGTTATGCAATTGTTTTCCTATAAGGTGATGCTTGCTTATGGAAAAGTTGACAAAAAGTGATCCATTTTTCTGATGTTGTTTTCTTTTTTTTTTTTTCACAGATTAAAGCCCATCCAAGTGTTGCTGCACATATGCTATTTGATCTTGATGGTGTGAATAAGACACCTACAACCGAGTCAACCCTTCTTATCATAGACATAGCTGGGTATGGTGCTATTCATGCTATCTGTTAGGTTGAATGTTCATGGAACTTTCATTATAAGTGCCCAGAAGATGGTCCAGAGACTGCATCTAATAAGTTTTACTTTTTCATTGATGTAGAAGCTGAAAAATATAGGAGTATCATTTGTCTCTTCATTTTATCCAAGGAAATGTACATTTTTTACAAAAGTCAGTATAAATCCCCTTTATAACTGAAAGCCCGAAATTGTATCTTCTTTAATGATTAAGGTTCCTAGTGCACCCCTTTCATAAAGTTTTATTTACTTTTTAAGTGTTATACAAATTAATGTGTGGCTTCGAGAAGTAGTCAGGGAAGGACAAGAAAGTTTGCTTGACTACCATACAAGGACATCGAAATATTGCCTCTCAAGTTCTATGTAGTTTTGACAGAGAGTTGCCACTACTATTCTTATGTGAAGCTTTCACATCCAGTTGCATAGCTCTGGAATTAGTTATATTGCTGGTTTCTAATGTTTGAAATTTGATGCACTGTGATACAGTTGTGACATGGAAGAAAAGAAGGATGAGGAAGATAGCACGTTCAATGAGGGTGAAGCTGAGGTTTCCATAGCGCATGCACGGAGGCTTGTTCAAAGTGGGGTCCAAGCTTCGGATATTGGTATTATTACACCCTATGCAGCACAGGTATTACTTGTGTTCATAAGATATAGTTCCTGAGACTTAATATTTGTATGGTTCCAATGTATATGGTCCTAAGGTCTTGCTTCTTTTTGCAGGTTGTCCTCTTGAAGATGTTGAAATGCAATCATGACAAACTAAAAGATATGGAGATCTCTACTGTTGATGGCTTTCAGGGTCGAGAAAAAGAAGCCATCATCATTTCAATGGTTCGGTCAAACTCAAAGAAAGAGGTAGTCTTATTATCTTGGTCCTCTTGTTTTGCTCTTTCCATTTGAGTGGTCAGTTTTCCAATTTGCCAAAAGATTATAATATGGAGAACTTCTTTTAGGTGGGATTTCTGAGCGACCGGCGCAGAATGAATGTTGCAGTGACACGGGCAAGAAGACAATGTTGTCTCGTCTGTGACACTGAAACAGTAAGTAGTGACAAATTTTTGAAGCACATGATTGAGTACTTCGAAGAATATGGTGAATATTTAAGTGCTTCAGAGTACGGAAATGAATAAGTGATAAAGTTCCATGAAAATGTCCATTGGTTGATGTGAGAAATAGAGTTCCATATTTATAGGCAGCATTGATGCCAGAATTCTTTGCAAGAAGATCACACGGTGGCTTGCTGCAGATCATCTATGACTTGAGATTTAATTTAACAATCACCAGAAAGCAAGCAACTTTATTAGAGGAATTTATAATGGATCTCTTCTTTTGTCTTACTGGCTGGTTGTACCCATCTCTTCTTTGTGTATGTTGATCAGTTATGATTCTTGTCTTCCTAATATTAGACCATGACATGAGACTATCACCTCGTGCAGAGTCATAGTTCAGCAGCACTGGATCTTGAGAATTCCTTTAAGCTATTTTAATGTTAAATCTTATGCAAGTCTGCAGTAATGAATTATGAATATGGTTAAACCTTTGGACTGTAACTTTCATGTCCTTCAGGGTTACTTGAAAACTTGCACAATTTTGCAAGAAAGTCAAGTGTCCGGTAGGAATGTTTTGGCTGATGTTTTTACTGAGTCATAAATGTTGGTCACTACTGCATGTATAATCGTGTGCATTTACCTTGACACTTATGTGCTGCTGCTTGGACTCTTTATTGATATTCTTCGATTCTTTGATTCCAATTTCTTGGATCAGATGTAGACTATGTTAATTAGATTTCCTAGGCTTTATGTAGCCCCAATTGTCAACTACAAAGATGAAACATAAATGGATAGTTAATGTGAAAGTTCTTAGACTACAAAATGGTGACAGATATCGGTTCAAGTGTTAATATGCTATAATGAATAGCATGAAATATGATTGCATGCATGCCTGCCACTAATGGGCATCTACTATCTTGCTCCTTTTCTACTCCTGTGATCACACTTATCTGGTATCTGGCAAAAGACTACATGATCTTTCTCTCTGTCTCTCTCTCTCTCTCAAGCGCCTTCATAACCCCCCCAAAAAAAAAAACCCAAAAAAAAAAACCCCCAAAAACCTTCCTCTTTTTCAGGAGATTTGCCGTGGAGCTACAAACAGAGCTAAAAGTGTACTCTTCAATGGTCTTTTTACTGTTGGGAACTAATATCTCCCCTGCTGGCTGCTTCAGAAGTTCCAAATGGATGGAGGAAAACTGAGCTCGTCATTATCATTGTCAGCATGAAACCTACTGTTTTCCACTATCTGATTGTCTTCAATTCCAGGTAGTTCACTTGGTGTTTCCCAGTTGAAAATCTTTTCAGGAAAGGTGGCGAATACATCATCATCTTTTGATGAGAAATCTTCCTCAATGAACTTTGAGGGTACTTCATTCGTATCAGGCTGGTCCTCATTTTTAAGTATTCCTAGTTGCTGAAGGAATTCATTTAGATCAATCTGAGGCTTTTCTTCTTGGTCTAGTGACTTGTTTTCCCAAGGATGCTCCACTTCATTATTTTGTTCTTTAAGGCTTTCGACATGGAGATGATCATCCACATAGTCTATGTCGCTTTTGGGATTGCTAGATGATGTGCTTGCTGAAGATGTTTGACTTAATAATCCTGTTTTCTTGAGTTCTTGGAGTCTTTGGTGAATGACATGTACACTAGGTTGGGCATTCAGATTTAGCAAACCTGTGCTAGGGAACATCGAAATGAGGCTATTGGAAGGGAACCATTTGAACTTCTGTGATTTGTTCAAAGGGTTGAAGTTTGATCTCAGGTGGGGAAGATTGAGGTAAGCATCTGGCCCGTATAACCTTCTTGCAGCTTCGTCATATGCCATGGCAGCCTCTTCTGCCGTGGCAAAAGACCCCAACCAGAGTCTCGTTCTCTTCTTTGGCTCCCTGATCTCTGCCACCCATTTACCCCAAGTCCTTTGTCGAACTCCTCGATACTCACACATAGCATTCTGAGGCCCTCCTTTTCCTCTTGCAGGGCCTTTCTTCCATGGCTTTAACGTAGTCTTTCGGTAACTATCCATGCTGTAGAATTTGAGGCAACTAGAGATGCTAAGTGGAGTGGTTTTGCTCAGTGTTGAAGTGAAGAGTGGATGCTGAGGAGTGCTAGGCGCGGGATATGTATAGGGTGTCAGTGCAGTTCGGTTTAAATGGTATCACGTTTGGAGAAGGTTTTGAAGCCCATGTGACCGTTGGGCCTAAGTTGTAGTAGTGTACACTGTTCACACACTGAACAGTGTAGAATCACAGATATCCCTCATTCTCTGGTCATGTATTTCCATTAGTTTTGGTGAAAATTATGTCATGGTTTTGTTTGAATTCTTGATTTTTCTGAGCGTTCAAATATTTCCATCAGTCATATACACTTGGTGCACGTATTGCATGCATGATAAGTATGAAGAATGCTGCATGTGAAAGTGCTCTTGAGGGCTCGTGCATGTCATTATGGCAAAAATGGTGCGTATGAACTGCTTCAAGAATCCAAGGTTTTCCACGAGAATAATCTTACCAGAATTTTGTCATTTTCCTACAGTGTCATACTGGCAACTGTCGAATGAGAATCACACATTTGGTCGTTCTCGTTCAAGATGACAAAGTAGGGGGAGATTGTAACGAAAAAGAAAAACAATTATATGTACTGCAGCAGTGGAGAGTGAAATTCCTACAGATAATTGAAAAGGTAACTATAATCAACCTTACTTTGACAGCAATTTTTTCATAAACACTTGAAATTACAATCCAATAAAGCATATACATAGTACAATTTGTCATCGATAGTAGTCTTATGGTCATCCAATATCAAATTTGAGATGATTTAAGAGCCAACATTATTATGTCCATAATGCCTATGTAAGGAGGGCCTAAGCCCTCTACTTCCTTTTTTTTTTTTTCGAGAGCATTTTCTCTTTTTTACTTCTTTAACAACAAATTGAGGGGGGGGGGCATTTTCCCTATTTTTGACTTCTTGCAACACCAAATTAAGATCTTGTTAGAAACCCTTTTGACAAAATTTGTGTGGACTTCAATGCACCAGTGAAAGAGAACCAGGACCAATAAATCCAGTGTCCAAGAGTATATCTGACAAAAACTTTGTATGGCTCTTCCGCTTGAATTTTTACCCTGGCTGTTTATTGCGTTTCCTTTTCCATTTTAGGAGTTTTGGACTCTGGAGCTCATTCAATCCATATTGGTCAGAGCTGTTGAACCGGAAGAATCACCTCACTTGCCTTTTGATTTGAGTTTAGTGCAAAGTACACATGATGGTTTCAGAGGCAAACTTGCATTTACTGAAGAAGCATGCAAATGGGCTACTAATACACAAACATTTTTTTTCTTTTTTCAAAAGAAAGAAAAACAACAGAAAATGTTTTTTTTTAAAAAAAAGGCATAAAATCAGCTTGTCAACATAGAAATGCAATGAGATGAAGAGGAGAGTGTTACTGAAACCGAATAACTTGGAAGAATAGCTATTAAGAAGAGTCAGAAGACAAAGCACCTCAAAATATTTTTGGGAATCACGAGAGCTCCAAATTATCACATGTTTTTCTGACATTCACAGCTTGAAACCCGGGACTTCCCCGTCGCCTTTATCATTTCCTACGGAATATGCATACCATGCAAGGCAAATTGGAGGCCAACATCAAAATCAGCAAGTTCAAAGAATATAGGCACAACTAAATTCGTCAATGACAAAAATATTTAAGCTTCTACATGTGATGGCTATAATAAGGCACGGGCACGATTCCCCATCTAGATGTTGTCATGCCAAGGATCCATAAGAAAACAACAGTCTCAAGGCATATTTCGACTTAATAGAATATTGCTTTCGCAAACACACAGACACACACATAATGAAACCACTTGTTGCTTTTGTTTTTTCTTTTTTTTTTTGTCAAAAATCATTATAGTTAGAAGTTAGTTTAACACTCAAGACATACGGAGGGAGTTTTACTCAACCTAAGGGGGACCCACCGAACTTCATCATCCAGGGGTAATTGTTGACTAGAGGAAAATCCTAAGGACCTTAAATCTTATTGCCTTTATAATTTAACCCAATTACACAACACCACACCAGTTCACGCTTCCCTTTATACTACTATAATGGACTTCAAGATTTCCAATTGTTTTCAATAACAGCTTATAATGTTTGTTAAGAGAGGTTATGAATTGCATCTATGTGAAGCAGGACGAAGATATACAACAAGAACACAGTAGCTGGCTAGCTGCTTTCTATGATATTTTTAAGGGGACTGACTGCTTCATTTTGCTTGTCACACTCGTAAACTTGCCATGCTCATTGATCAACAAATTGAGGGAACAAAGAACAGGTAAGAGTCTGAAACACATCTTGATACTCAATCACCGTTAATAACCAGAGGGAAGAGATATAACCTTGACAATTCAAGAGAAATATGATTTAACCAAACATACACAAACGAAAAGCAGGTAAAAGAAAAAAGAAATGCACAAAACAGAAATATCTTTGCGTAATTCTTGATTCTTGATTAAGCTCAACAGACTTGCAAACACCACGTCATATAATTTGAGTTGCTCAAGTTCAGGTAGAGTTTATCCTAAGCAGCTTGTAACTGCTCCATTTATTTACACTCCAGGGCATCACGGTCCCAAGCTGCAGGGCCTAAATCCATAAGCATGGGTATTTTGTTATTCAACTCTATCTTACCAAGCAAGCAGGATTGGGGGCACGCTGTCCTATTGAATCCGCAAGAGAGGCCAAGGAATGGAAAAATTTGTTAAAAACCAACCAACGTAGTGGATGCACTTCTCCTCAGTATGTTTCAGATGAGTGAAATATGATATCAAGAACCATACAAAAAAGCAATAACAAAGTTTAGAGGTTCAAGATACAAGATACTAGGAGCATAAACAATCCGGGTCTCAAAAGAGTATATCTACAAAAATTTACCAAGATTAACAAGAAGGATCATTTTCATCTTGGACCTCCCTTACAAATATTTCTCCACTTATCCTTGAGGTCGATTGTGGTGCGACCTCTCTGGAAAACATCACCTCCAAACTCCAAAATCTTCTTCCATGGAATACTTCGATCATGAGCATTAGAAAGACTCCGCACCCCCTCCTGCAGCAGTAAAAGCAATATTATAACAAATACATCCGGTGGCAATATTCTAAGAGTCAGTGGAAGAAAAAGTCCAAGATGAAGCATGGCCAAATCTGCTTAATCCACTTTATAATAGCAGTGGTCCATGTTGGTAATCTTAATGTTTCATACACAATAAATGATTTCTGCCTTTGAAATCTTAAAAATAAATGTACTTTTCATTCTGGCTTGGACAAAAATTATTTTATTCCATTTTTACACTAAAATGCTATTGTTAAAAGGTCTTCTACTGACTCTTAGAACATTGCTGCAAGATGTACTTGTTTGTGGCAATATTCTAAGAGTTAGTTGAAGAAAAAGTTTAAAATTAAGCATGGCCAAATCTTCTTAATCTACTTTTAATAACAGAGATCCATGATAATTTTAAGATTTCCGACATCATTAATGATTTCTGCCTTTGAGAGGGGAACAAAAAATTCTGCCTTTGAAATCTTGAAATTCTACTTTCCATTGTAGCTTGGACAAAGATTACTTAATTCCATTTTTCTAGGTTAAGATGCTATAGCACATCAACAGATCTTCAGACTCAACTTTAAATATCTATACAACAATATTGCAATTAAAATACAAAACTTGAGATAACAAGTTCCCTAGGGATTACTCAGGAGACAGCTCATCTGTCTTCTGCAAGATATTCAGAGAAACAGATTCTGGACTTGAAGAAACTAAAGAGAGAAAAAACTGATCCAAAGGATAAGTATGAAAAGAACATAAAATCATGTAGTAGATTTCATGGTCATTGTAAATCGTGTTATGATTTGGGAATTTTCCACAGTAAGATCCCATCCAAATAAACTAGATAAGGAAAACAAACAAACTAGATAAGTAGCCAGCTCCAAAGTCCAAACAGCAAAGCAGGAAAAACAAATGCACAGGTGATTTCCAACATTTCTTATCCATCCAAACGCTTAAATTTTAGAGGATGTTATTTTAAACATCTCCACTTAGTCTGACTCTTTCAAGGAACAGTTTCCAATTACCTACTTATAGAATTTTCCTTTTTGTCCAACTTTTCAAATCCAACCTTGACGATGATAGCGTTCCAATCATCCCAAATACAAGGAAGGGTAGACCAGTTAGTACTCTAAATTCCGAATGTCTCACATTCCATCCAATTTTTCATATTGTCTCGAATTCCAGATGAAATAAGTACTAGGCTTGATAAGCTGTCAAAGATCTTCTCTGATAAGTAAATGGTGAAGGCTTGGAAGATATACTTAGATTAGAAAACAAAGCAGAGGCATGTAAGTTAAACATGTCAAACAAATTTGAACTGACAAGACCGAAGTTGTTGAGGCCAGAGGGGAAAGGGAGATTGGCATGATTTCTTTCATCTTTACTAATATGGAATCAGTCTGTACCTTTAACTTCTCTTCCTCTACTTTTGTCCACGGGAGAATTTTCCGCCTGAGTTGAGGAATTGCTGGATAAGAACTGTCAAATATACAGATTTCTTCCTCAAGTCAATAGTAATCAATAGACATCCATAGTCTACAGGAAGCATTCTGATAATATAAAATAGACAGTGGAGAACAAGAGTAAGAGGTGGAGGAGGAAGGGGAAGTGAAGCTGGGTGACCGAGAAAGGGAAGCCCAGTGATTATGGTTATATTTGAAAATGGAATTAATTGTCACTCATAAGGCTTCAGCACTGACTGAGAGCAATAGTCGATACTGTAAATTAGAAGAAAGATGAGAGTTGTCTATCAGCAATAACGCAAACTTAAGCAAGCTCATGCATTAAGGAGAACACTTACTAGTCCCTGATGGGCTTTCGCGGTCTTATGGAGTAACTTCTCGCAGATTTCTCATTATCTTCTTCAGAGCTTTCACTAATTGGTCCACAGACAGGTTCCTGAGGTAAAGCTGACTCAGGAATTTCTAAAACTTTCTTCCCCTCGCCTCCAGCATTACCCTCATTCCTATCAGCTATGTGAGCTTCTTTGCAATCAACATCCAATCCATGAACAGGATGAGCAACAACCAGCTGTTCAACTTGCATGCTAGGCGATTGACACTGTTGCTCCATGTCTTTCCTTTCCAAGTTTCCACTGACCAAGGTAATGGGCATTCCATCACTTGGAGTCACCACCTTATTTCCAGAATGAGAATGATCACTAGAACATGATGATGGAGGCTCTGCTTGATGCTTGTTACCCATTTCAGCCCCACAGTGAGAATCAGAAACCTTGTTCGCAAAGTCTTCACCATTATTACCTTCACCATTCACATATAACTTATCATTCCTTTGTAACTGATTTTGTTTTGCTCTACCCGATTTTGTAGTGGCCTTCTTTCGTTGACATACAGTTTTCATGCCAATAAAGGAAGCTAAATCTTTCCTTGCACATGAGGCCTTCCTCTTAACTCGCATGTACTCTGAGATTGCACGAGAATATGCACAAAAAGGGCAGTAGAATTTTCCATCTCCATCAAAATTGGAAACAGAAGGCAAGCAGCTCGAATGAACTGCTAACAAGCAGGTGTCGGAGCTACAAACCAGTAATTGCCCTTCTTTGTTGCACTTGACACAATACTTTGCCTGTGTTGCCAAGGAATCTTGACTATATGTGCACTGAGAACTCAAGAAAGCATCCTTTTTCAAGGCAATATCCATTCTCTCGTCATGATGGTCATCACTGTCACTAGTCATATCAAAATCGGGATTTTGCTGCATATCATCCTTGGCTCCAAAACCACCTAAACTTTGCTGAAAATTACCCTCAAAATTACGCATCGGATTCTCCAGGCTGGCATTTTTCTGCATTACTTCCACTGCCACAGATGTAGCATTTGCTGTCTGCAGTTCAAAATCTTGATTGGGTCCATCGGCTCGATCAACACCAATGTTTTGGCCATCTAACTCTGCAGACAATTCAGCCACTTTAGCATCATCATCAGGAACCTGAAGTGCACAAACTAAATGATCTTGATGAAAAGCATCACTACCCTGTGCAATCCTTTTCAATCCAGGATGCTGATTATCACCGCCATGAGGAGATCCATTTGACTCGACACCTCCAACTTGAACTTCTTTTTCCAAATTGCAGCCTTTTTCAATACGCTTGACAATTCCTTCACATGACATATTCATTAGCCCATGCACAGGTGAAGCTACAGTATCCCCATCAATGTTGTCCATGGTAGAATTGCCACCCTTAAACTTCTTAACAACTTCCTCACGGATATTACAACCATCACCTCCAACTGGAACTTCTTTTTCCAAATTGCAGCCTTTTTCAATATGCTTGACAATTCCTTCACATGACATATTCATTAGCCCATGCACAGGTGAAGCTACAGTATCCCCATCAATGTTGTCCATGGTAGAATTGCCATCCTTAAACTTCTTAACAACTTCCTCACGGATATTACAACCATCAACCTAATGGGATTTGGTCTTTCAAGGTTTTCCCTACTGAATTTTCAGCAGCAATAGTGGCCACATTCCTCTTAGCTGGCAATAAATTACACCCAGCAAAATTTCCTTCTAGATTATCATCCACATTTTGAGGGGTGGAAGACCCACCTTGGACTTCATTTTTTGAATTACAACCTTCTCTTTCAATATGTCTAACAACTCCTTCAGATACAGTTGTTAAAGGCCCATGCATGGGTGGAGCTTTTGCATTCTCATCTACAGTGTCTTCAGAGAAATTGGCTTTCTGCTTAAACTTCTTGGTAACTTGCACTGTACAGCTATCATCCAATGTGGTTCGGTCCCCATCAGTTTGTATCTCCACAATTTCACTTCTTATAGCAGCTGTTTTCCTCTTAGCGGGCAAAAGATTTCTATCAGGTAAGTTTTCTTGTGATCCATCATCTGTGTTATCACGACTGGGGGGACTTGCATCTCCATATGGCAAAGGAACTTTGTTATTTCTGCTGCAATCTTCAAGTGCCTGTGCAAGGACATGGGAGTTGCCACCATTTACCAGGATATCATCATTACACTGAGTTGTAAGTGTTAATCCACTTCTTTCCTTTAAGGATGCAAGAACAGGATGGCTGCCTTCAAGAATGGCATCCTTAAGCTGTTTGTCAAAATATCCCAACAAACTAGATTAAGAAGGAGCAGAAAACATCTGTATCAAAAGCGTTATTAGTTCTACAGAGATCAACCTATGCTGGTTCACCTTTTGCAGAGCAGGCTCAGGTAATGAACCTCTTTTATGCGCAATAAAGGACTGAACATCCCCATTCAACATCTCTGGTGCAACTGCAGTGGGATCCATTGCAGATATCTTAAATACAATTAAGCACAAGTTAGAGATTTGGGCACCTGTATGCATCAATAAGAAAGGTATGCAACAACATTCTATGCTTCCAGACGTAAGATCCAATAAGTCGAAAACAGATTTGTAAGTAGAAAGCAGGATACCTCTGATATATCTCGAAGAACATCTTCGCAGTTGTTTGCCAGATCCAATTCAAGTTTTTGACCAACGGTAGCAGCATCCTTGTTCTTGTTTTCATTACCCTTGACAATCAAACTCTCTAAGATTCTCAACGACACCACTTCTCTGCAATGCTTCCCCAGTTCATGATCAAAAACCTCTGGAGCCTTTTTGATGATATCTGAAACCCACAAGTGCCAACATCAAAGATCTAACCATTCACAAAAACACGACTCAAAAACTAACACAAATAATGAACAAAATTCAAGGTGAACTTATTCATACCTATCAAAAGAGACGTATCTACTTGGTTTGATCTGGATAGCGCTTCAATAACCCAACTCCAAACCAGGGTTGACGGTAAAGGAAGCTCAGAATCCATAAACGACTGGCACAAAGCTTCAAGAACCCTACATATATTTCCTGACCATCTATTCCAACTTAGTAATATGTCGCGGAAGCGCCATTGCAATACAAATCAAATTACAGAAAAACACTCTCTTGGTTTAGTTAGAAAACATACACAAACAGAAAGCCAGATGACATGGTGATTTCATTTGCAGCAGCTCAAATAACAAGTCAAATAACTGGACATCACCCGGGGAAATAAAAAATGTTCCGGAGCTCCAATAACTAAACATATAATTTTTTTGAGCTTGTCTGCCCTCTTTCACATATTTTGCAGGGAAAAAGCCAATTAAATTACCGTAATACATTTTGTTCAGTCAAATTTATACACAAAAAAAAAAATCAGAACAAGAGGCAAAAAATATAAGCAGAAAGTAGCTGGACATTAATTCAAAAAAATCCACAGTAATCAGCAACAGAAAATCATCACTGACTCAAATATCAATAACCATACAACAAATTTATCAAAATTTGCAGTTGAAAAAAAAAAAAAAAGCAAGCATTCATCACCTAAAACCCAAGCTTCTTCAACTGATTTCCTTTTTTTTGGGACATTTTCAAAACCCTAAGAAGGAAAGGAAAAAAAAAAAAAACAAGAAGAGAAAATCTTAATCGCGCATTATTAGCTCCGAAGCAAAGCCGAGTTATGAGGAAATCGAAATTAGAGAGAAGCCTTAGTCCATTAACTAAACCCTACAAGCATATAAGTACACATTATTCGATATATAAACAAAAGAACGATTAGCCAGAAACTAAAACTGTTGAGAGAATTACCGGAGAAATAATCAGACTTGAAAGTTTTGAAACCAACGGGTGGGTTTATGGGTTTGTCGGGAAAGTTCTCAGGCGGTAGTGTATTTGTATTTGAAGGTGCCCGGGGTATTGGCGTATCGCGCTCGAAATATAAGTGGGAAATCAATTTATGAAGAAATAAATTTTTTTATTAAAAAAAAAGGTTTTGGGAATTTGCGTTTGAGTCACTAGAATTTGTGTCATTTGTTGGTTATGTGACAAAAGTCAACAAAAAATGATAGGGAAAAAAATTGTTTATGGTAAAATTTAAATTGTTAGGGGATTGCAAGTATATATAAAATAGTTTTGAGAAAAATAAAATAAAATGAGAAAAGTAAGTATTTATAAAATGGGGAGTGCATATGATTCTAGCTTGAGATAATTGAAAAATGTGTAAATATTTCTAAAATTTCAGTTTTTTAAATTGTTTAATGACATTTTAAGCACATTTAGTTTTGTAAAATTTGAGTTTTTAAATTGTTTAATGAAATTTTAACGGTTAGATTGTAAAATTTATTGTGTTTTGTAAATTTGCTCATTCTTTGGACAAATTCAGCTTCTCGACGCATGAGGCCTTGCCTTAGGCTTAGAAAATGATTAATTAAAGCAAGACATGGGATTACATGGGTTAGATGTACATAAAAGTGTAATTCCAAATTATGTTGTATCAACAAAATAATTCAGAAGGCCTTTTCTTAAAGGATTTTTCTATTATGTGCCTCAAAATTTTGAACTTTTTTGGACAATTAACACTTGATCCCACTTCTTATCCTGTGCCATAGGGGCACAGAATAGAAGAACCTATTTCTTTTTTCTCTATTAAGGAAATTGTAGTATAACAGAAATGAAATAGAGGTGGAGAGGCTCACTAGTTGGTTAACTAGATTTTGTGTTGATTGAGGTTGAGTTAAACTCTAGCAACTCAATTAAATATTATAGCTGAGCTCTAGTATTGAGGTGATGGTTTCAACACTGGTCAACCTGATAACTTGCTTCTTCAAATTTTTAATAGTTGGTATTTATGTTTATTCAAACTCGTTTAGCCTCAAACTAGACCTCAAATTCAAAGTTAAATTCAATATTAGATGTTGTGTTAAATGTTGAATTCAATCAAGTTTGACTCTGAGTCAAATGTATTTAAGTCAAGCTTAGTTTGTGAAAATCACAACTGGATTTGATTCATTTAAAGGTCTAAAAATCAACATACATATATGTATGTATGTATCACACTATAAAAATTAATTTGCAGTTCATAGTTCATTTGACGATTTAGAAGGCGCAGTATGCAACCACAAATACCTATCTCTTTATTTGCGCCAACTCTCTATCTGTCCTGATCCCAAAACCAAAATTAATTACAGTGACCTCAAATTGCAAAAATAGTGAGAAGAAATATCATATCTTGCAATTTTCGAATGCAGGGGAGGAAACCTTCCTCTACCAAACTTCTCGGCCATTTATATATATACAGAAGTGATCAGATATGGAAATTCAAGACTGTAGAACCTGCAAAGTAAATTACAATTTGCCACAATGAAGTTGTAGAACTAGTCCTAGAAGTTGGTTATCAAGGGTAAAATTGACTTCTCATATTATAATTACTCCAAAGATAAAAATGAATGCGTTTACCCCAACATCAGATAATATCAATATTAAGCCCCATTTAAGTAATATGCCATCAATGAAGTTTTAACTGTGTCATTCTTTTTAAGAAGATATGTGCCCCGAAATACTATTACCGATTGTAGTAAATTTAATACATGATACTAAAGCCCAAGTTATTATCACTATTGTCTATCCCAGTTTATGGTTTATGTTATTAACGTGAGACCAAAACCTTAAGCAACACTGTTTTTTGCCCCATAAAATAAGTCTAATCTTACATCTTATAATGTACTAGCATTTTAAAATTAGAGAATATAATGAAAGAAATCTCTTCAGAAATAATGGATAGATAATAGAGAATTAAAAAATACGAAAAAACAAAGAATTCTATTTTTAGATCTCATTGAACGTTTTATTTATAGCTTGAGACGATATGAGATGCAATGTTAGTGTTTAAGTCTAACCATTAGACAATTTAATGTAAAGCACACTTGTATATGTCAAGTTAACATTCACACAACCGTTACAACCATTACAAAACATTTCAATTTATGTGGAGAAAATATAGCTAAAAAATAATTAAGTAAGCGTATGGCTTTTGTATTGTTTATATAGTATTAAAGATTAAAAAGAAACTTGTAATTAAAAAAATTGAAGTTATGAATTACCAATTAATTTAAGGTACTTACAAAACTTATTTACGGTGGAGGTGACAATTTAATACTCCTAAATATGTATTTAATCAATTAACAACCGCAGTTGTGTGATTTAATATACAATAAGTCATTCTAAATATTAGTTTAAGTAATTGAGATTTTTATATCCACTTTAAAGCATTTACGTTACAATTATATAGTAATATAAAGTACGGGGATATAGTCTGTGTTCATAATTTACCGTAAAAGAAAAGAAAAAGGTTGGACTGATACAATCTTCCGGTGAACGTACACTTTTGAGATGGCAGAGACAAAAGCATACATCCACTGCATCCTTCTTATGGCTTTTCTCATATGTGGTAAATCTAAATTTCAACCCTTCTCATATTACGAGTATAATATAGTCATATATGTACTTTTTGTCATGTTTATTATGTTTTAGTCATGCACATAAGATGAATATAGAAAGATTAAATATTTTTTTGGTGATACTTGTATGAAAATAGCTACAAAGTTATAGTAAGAGAATTTCATGATTTCGAAACATGATAACAGCAAGATTGGTAAAGAACAATGGCTCTTGTGGCATATAACCGTTTTGTGTTTAGGTTCAGTTGCATCTTATTAAGGCTGCATTCGGATTGAAAAAATTTGATGAAAGATTTGAAATCTATCAATCTGGGTTGAGATTTTCAGTAATCCAATTTGCTTTGCTAATGTTGGTTGCAGTTCATCCCACGACTGCATCAAGGGAAAACACAGCAGTATGCTCTCGCTATAAGGGATGGTTTTTCGTTTTTTGCTACGACAGTGACTGCACTGAGAAATACTGCAAAGGGTTTGGACCAAATGTTCAGGGAACATGTACACAGCAATATATTGCTTTTTTCAGATGCGAATGCATCTTTCTTTGTTAGGGTATGTGCATGGGATCTCTTACAAAGATTAATCAAATGCTTCTATACCCATGCAAGGGTATTATATTATTGCTCTTGTATAGCTATTGTGCAAGAAGCAAGAAGCAGCAGAAGAAGTATGCTGGGGCAAATTTCAGTGGTATTGGTTTTCATGTCTGATGAATTGGGAATTAATAGGTAGAAGCAATTAGGTTCTTGGTTTTGTAGTTTTCCCTTCTGTCTTAGTTCCAGTAGCATTTTCAATTGGTATGAGAAATAGGTAACAAAAAGTTATACAATGGGGCGCTCAAACCCTGAATACCCTACTTGTTTTCTTGGCAAATTCCATGAAAAAGTAGCATTACACAGTTGACATGACAAGAATATTAAATTGGGTTGCCTCTCCTCTTTGATGGAGGATAAATAAGAGAGTATAATTAGCATTATGTTATTCATGTGTGCTATTTTTATTTTTCTTTTTTGGGCTTTAAGGAAGTACAAAGACTCGGAAACTCACAAATCAAATACAATTAGTGCTGTACTAGCTAGTTACTTCCTTACTACAAATAAAGTGACATCAATGCTCGAGTTAGCAACCAATTAGATAAATCCAAATCAAATAAATGACACTTAATTAGATCTCTAACTCAAATAATATGTTTTTGTATGAGACAGAAATGAAATGCACTTATCTAAAAAACCATAAAACTCAATATTTAGGGGTTTTACCCCAAAAAATGGAATTAGTATTGGTGTTCATATCTGATGAATTGGGAATTAATGGGTAGGAGCGATCAGGTTCTTTGCCCATATAGTTTTGTTGTTTTAATTCCTTTCTGTCTCAGTTCCAGCAGCATTTTGGATTTGTTATGAGAAGTAAGCAACAAAAAAAATATAATGGGGCGCTCAAACCCCGAATGCCTACTTGTTTTCTTGGCAAATTCCATGAAAAGTAGCATTATACAATTAGTTGAGATGACAAGAATATTAAATTGGATTCCCTCTCCTCTTTGATGGAAGGTAGATAAAAGAGTATAAGCATTGTTTTATTCATGTGTGCCTTTTTTTTCCCCTTTTTTGGTATCAAGAAAGTATAAAAAAAGACTAGGAAACTAATTACAAATTGAATACAATTGCTGCATTAGTTACATCTTTAATTCAAAGAAAGTGACATCATTGCTCAAGTTAGCCACCAACTAGATAAATCCACATCAAATAAATGGCACTTAATTAGAGCTCCAACTCAAATAATGTTTTTGTATGAGACAAAAATGAAATGCACTTGTCTGAAAAACTTAACCATAAAACTCAATATTGAGGGGTTTTACACCACGGAAAAAAAAAACTCAATGTCGAGGTGCTTTAATTTATATTCATTGCGCCTAATAAAACCAGTCAAACGATTGTTAGAGCTCGGAAATTTAATTGTTCAATGTAGTTGGTAAATGGAAGTACATGCATTTTAGGATGCAATATATACTGATATTGTTTGGAATTAGGTTGACAAATGCTAGGCAACTTTTAAAATCAGATAGCAATTCTTTAGTCAAAAACTAAAAAGATCATAAGTACTGCAAAAGAAAAATGCCCATTTACTAAGCATTTGAATGCACATTCAATGTCATTTAATTCTCGTGGTTAAGACTCCACTAAGAACCAAAAACGAACATTTGGAAGCTTAACCATTGAAAAGCCGTAAAAGGAAAATGACCTCTATTTTGATTATTGTAGATAAGAGGAATTTGTTTTCTACTGCTACACTGGTTTGCAATTTCTATACATATATATCTATATATATATATATATATATATATAGAGAGAGAGAGAGAGAGAGAGAGAGAGAATATGGAGTTCATAACATAGAAAGAACAAAAAGCTTTTTGCAGCAAGAATCTGAAAGTTTGAACTCATAAAAAGGGCTAGTATAACTTCGAAATGGCAAAAGCAGCAACATACCTTGGTATCACGTTCTTGGCAATTTTCCTATCTGGTAAAATTCGTTCCTCCATTCGATTTAGTTTCTTTAAATATATCTATGTTTCTGTTTCTTGGTTACCCATAAAAAAATTAAAATAAAATAAAGCAAACTACGTCTTTTGAGAGTCATGTAAAAAATTCAAATTTAAGTTTTAATTTGCAAATTGCAATGGAAAGAATTTAGAGACTAGTAATATTTTTTTTTCCTAACATGGTTCTTAAAATGCGGTTGCATTGTTAATTAAATTTTGTCATATGTATATGGTAAAATACCTGAATATACATAATCAAAACTACATCATATGGTAAAGTACCCGAGTATACAAAATCTTTGGGCATGTAACAGATTGAATTGGATCTCACCTTTGGATCACAAGCCCATATAATGCTCAAGGCAATACCCAATTTGGTGGTTACGTTCAATAATTGGACACAAGATAGTCCACTAGTCAATTCCTAAAAGCCGAAGATTAATTTTTTTGGGCCTGGGGTAGTATCATTTCATCAATAACTGCGAATTCTTGGCAAGTTTTAAAAATCGAATGACTCCAGACTTTTATATATTACTTCTGATATTATCATTTAGTTGTTATTATCACTACTATGATAATAATAATAATAATAATAATTTTTTTAATGAGTGCTTAATGGGTACTCGTTAATACAATTAAAATTCATTTAACCTCTCATGTATATGTGCATACTAACAATTATTACCCTCCTTTGTATTTATATACTTTCTCTATTTAATTTTACCTGTCCTCCCTTATATTTATTTACTTTTCCTAACTGATCTTACATTTTTAAAAATATGATACCTGAAATATATCTTAATAAGTGGCTAATGGCACTCGTTAGATAGATCCTAATAATAACAACAATAACAATAAATCATTATTGTTGTTATTATGATTATCATTACTACAGAAACAGAAAGCAAAATGATTATGTCCATTGGCTAGGGCATGAACTGGCTTTGGTTGTCTTGTTTTGCCAATACTTGGCAACTGTTGAAGTTTTTTTTCTTTTTTTTGTATAAAATGCTAAAACATGTCTACTTCTTATATATCAAGTCAAGTTAATCACATAAGTTTTAATCCATATTATTCTTGTCGCGTATTCAGCTTTGGCTTTGTAATTTATCTTTACGGATAATTTTAGAAACCTCCCTTGAGATTTCTGACTATTTCACTGACGTCCTCTATAAGTTTCAAAATTACATTTACCTCCCTTGAGGTTAAGTGTTTGGTTGCACAATCAATTCAAGTAAAAAAAAAAGGACACTTAAAAAAGTATTTTAAGAAGAGAGATAAAAATTTATTCCCATAGATACCCTTTTGGAGCAATATAATGTGTATTAATAAACCAATGAAAAACTAATAAAAATCATGAAATAAATTAGTAAAAGTGAGTGAAGGTTTCTAAAATGAGAAAAAGTTATCAACATTTAAGTGCAGCAACGGCTAGAATTGCAATGATTATATTTACACATCTTTGTAATATCATATAAAGGTATGAACAATCAAGGAGAAATTTTGTGTTTAAGTATCAACATTTGTAGTTGGAAAAGCGATATGTTCCACCCATTTTTGCAAAGCTAACATCAAGTAAAGTTGCAGAATCTATGGCCTCTTCAGCCACAAAGGGGAATCATGGAATTCCACATCATTCAGCATCAAAAACAAGTATTGCAGATGTAATCGGAAGGCAACAGTGAGAATCTCAGAAAGTGAAAAAATCTAGACAAGCTGCAATTTTGTTGTACAAAATGCAAATTCTAATTGTAATTTTAGTCGTTAATAAAGTCCACACAACTTAATTGTGCCTTAAGTACTAATTTGTTATGCATTAGGCTTCTAATACTCATTTACTCATGGGTATGGCAGCAATTTCGCCCCATGTGATGTAAGGAGCTAGGTCCACATCTCTGTCAATGTCAATGGGAGCTAAGTGTAATTTAAAACCTCTAGGGGAGGTCAGTGAAATAGTCAGAAACCTCGGGGAGATTTCTGAAATTATCCCTTATTTTTATTGCTGCTGGCTGCAGCTCATTCAGTGATAAAAACATGTGCGCACTTATCACCAGCCCTCAGTTTTTGCCTCTGAAACCCTGCGCCGGAGTGGTGCACACAAAGTTGCAAGGATATACATCCCCAAGCTAAGGAAATATGCGATTATTGCATTATGATCCTCTATGTTATTGTGATTTTCCTTGTGATCCTGATAATGCTAGTGTACACCTTCATAGTAATCTATTCCAGATCGTAATAATAATAAATGTTCTACCTTGCTGTCCAACCGGCTTCTTATCCTCCTTCTTGGTGAAAGATAAATAAGAGAGTACTTTTTTTTTTAATAGAAAGTACAAAACCCAGGAAATTTAAAGATGTAATAGAGTTGCTCTATTACTTCTTGAACTAAAAGAAAGTGAAATCATTGTTCCGATTAGCGACCAATTTGTAGACAAATCCACATCAATTAAACAAGGGCAAAAAACTTGGATCGCCCTCAAACCTTTTTATTGAAGTAAGTTTTAATTCCTCAACTATTAAGTGGAGACTTTTAGCCCCTGAACTCACAAAATGGTAGAATGTAAGCCATTTTAACCAGTTTTGCAACCGGTTAGGCTATCATGTGAGACGCAGCCCCCAATTTTGAGGGGTCTTTTTGTCCGTACAAATGATTGCCTGTAGAGATGATTAAGTTTTTTGGTGTGGACATGCTTTGAAATTTTTGCCTTCAAATGTGGACTACAATGATGATGACGACGAAAAGAACAAATGACAGATTAAGACTTTTAAAGGTTTTCTCGATTCCTTTTGTTTGTGCTAATAAAAAGACCCCTCAAAATTGGGGGTTGCATCTCACATGACAGCCTAGCCAATTGCAAAACTGCAAAACTGGCTAAAAAGTTTTATATTCTACATTTTACGAGTTCAGAAGCTAAAAGTCTCCACTTAATAGTTGAGGGGTTAAAAGTTACCCCGATAAAAAGTTTAGGGCCATCCAAGTTTTTTGCTCATTAAACAATGCTTAGTTTGATCTCTAACTTTGGTATTATTCACTACAAGAAGTAGAAGTTTCAGTGATAACAATGGTTGTCACTAAAGGACCAAAAGTTGTCACTATTTATTTTGAGGGACAAAAAAACTTGTCACTACCTTGTCACTATAGGTCTGTCACTAATTCCCTTAGTGACAACTTTTTGGGCAAGTGACAAGAATCAAAGTTGTCACAAATCCAACCCATTTAATGACAGCTTGAGTTGTCATAAAATAGGCATATTATGGTGATTAAACAACAAAAAGTTGTCACACAAGGCCTTTATAGTGACAACTTCTAAGTGCCAAAAATAGTGATAACAATTCGTTTGTCACTTATATAATAGCTTATCTAATAGCATCCAAGCTATTCTTGACCCATTTAAAGGATCATTTTCATCCAATACTTCAACTAAAATTCGAAAAAAACAACACAACTAATCTAATCATACAATCCAATTTCAAGCATATTATCTACTATAAGAACACTTGCACCAATTTATTACAAGATGAATGTTTCATCGTAACTATAAATATTGGTATAGAGTCTAAAACTGCCATGAGAGAGGCATTTCAACATGTGTTCAAGAAGTAACTTCAACAAAGGAATTTCAAAGAGTGGAGATGTATCTGTTGGATAAAACCACCACAAGATTGGGTCAAGGTCAATATAGATGGCGCTTCATCAGCACCCTCAGGAGAAGCTGGAGCCAGGGAGTAATAAGGATGAAAGAGGCAAATGGTTTAGAGGATTCAGTTTAATCTAGGGAGAGCAAGCAACGTAGCTGTAGAACTATGGGCACTCATCTATGGCCTGGAATTAGCCTAGAAGGAAGGTTATAAGAAAGTAGTGATGGAAACTGATTCAATGATGAGTATCCTACTGGTCACAGGAAACAAAGTAGATGGGGTGCATGGGAACTTAATCAAGAAAATCAAGGAACGGATAAATCTGAGCTGGGATTGCAAGGTGGCCTATACGTGGAGGGAAGGAAACAGAGTTGCAGATGGCTTGGCAAAATAGAGTCGACATCAGCACTGGAACTCAATGGAGCTATAGGATCCTCCAGAAGAAGTTAGATCTCTTTTGAATGAAGATGTAATAGGAGTATCAACCCCCAGAATAATAGCTAGTTAACGAAAAAAAGAAGTAACTTCAACAACTAAACATTCTGGTTGAGTGCTCAAATTTGACAGTTAAGTGTTAAAAAAGCAAACAGCTTGTTGAGTTGAGAAATCCATTGAACCAAAAATAACTTCTACAGGACTCTTTACAGGAAGCTTTGACAAGAAGTTGATCTTATGTTCAGTGAATGATCTAAAACACAAGCACCTGAGTATGAAAATAAGAAACATGGGCATGAATAAATTGGAGAAAATAAGAAATATAAGCACCAAATCAGCAGTGAGAAAAGGAAAATGAGCACCTAATTATGACTGATTTACAAAGTTTGAAATGCAATATCCATATTAGTTTTTGAACTACCACCCATAAGGATATACTAACTCATATGAAAGGTACTTACTTTTTTCCTTCTCACTTATACAAATGCTATTAAATGTTCATATTTTTGTAGCAGATTATGCATCCAAGTATGTATGAAAGATGCATACAAATATCATTGGAAGTGCCAGTAATAGAGCTATATAACACTGTGAAGTGTTTAGTTTTCAATTAAAACAAAATAACAAAGCGTTATGCCATTCATATGTGGAATTCAAGGATGGAGATTGATCACCTAACTCCGAAGAAGCCCCTAAATTTTTCAGGCATATCAGTTTACCATGTCATGTTATTCATCAATGGAATAATATTCAAACCATCTCAAACTGCCTTAGATCTGAGTCCAATGAAAATAATTTCAGTGTCTTGAGTAGAAAGTTTTTTTTTTTTTTTTTTTAGATCGGAGTCCAATCATGAAATTCATGCTAATACTCTAGCAATGTATCTACTAATCTAAAGTGATTTCACACACCACCATCAAGGTTGCATTATTAGTCCTTTCCCTGTATTGCAAACATAAAGTCTATGATTTGACAGAAATAAGATCAAGACGCCCCTAGTTATTGTCACTATAAAATGAAAAGCACTTTGCATACTCTCATCTTTGCACAAAAGACAATGATCAGAACTACCAAAATAAGCACATTTTCCTTCAACCAGACAGAACACTTAGAAACAGGATGGAGAAACACATTTGGAACATTGATTTAAGATGCTCCTTTATGTCTTCAGCTCAATAGAACCAACAAGGAAAGCCATTCTGTCAAATATGAAAAGTCAAAGAATACCAAACTAGTCAAGTTTGGTTCTTAAAACTACATCTTTGAAGACTCACGATGTAAGCTATTTGCTTATTAGGGGGCTGTCTAAGTTGATGGTGACAAAATTTGTAAAGACATCTGCTAATTCCTAATAAGAAACAAAAAAAACCTTACAAAGTATGCAAATTTCTAATCCATCACTCCTTTATCCAGTAAACAACAATCTCATAACTAAAAGCTTAACATGCCAAGACAGCTGCCTCAACAAGTTATATTAAGGCAAAAAAAGGGGTCATCCTATTGCCTAACAGGGACAAATCAATGCACCAACACATTACAACTAAAGCACATCAAAGGAAGTCTTACTGTCAGAAATAAGTGAAAATAATGCCTTTCCATTTCTAGCAAATATTACCTTATCAAAAACCATACAATCAAGCAAATATCAAGAGAACAAACATCTATTTCCAGGATTCCATAGAAAAGGATATACTATGTGCTATTACATTTTTCTCTAAATGTTGAGAAGCCTGACCAGTATCTCTACTTTCAACAATAAAGGAAAAAGATTATATTTCACTCTAATGATTTGGCTATGAAAAAAACAGGACAACAAGTAAACAAACAAATTGATAAAAAAAAAAATTTAACATATCTTCTCACAAATTGTTACAACCAATATACTCTAAATTTCATGCCAAAAATAAAACATGTAGAAAATCTAGATATAAGAAACACTTACTTTTAAATCAAGCAGCAAATCATCCTTGTCATCATTCTCTACTTGGGACCATTTTTCAACTTGGAGAGGTACTTGCTTTTGCTTTCTCGAGAGACAACCAGTCCATCATCCTTCTTGGTCATAAATGTACAAACAGATCCATAGCAGAGGAGAGGCAAAGTGTAATCTAGTGGGTCAGAATAATTTATAAATTAGCAACATAGATGTACGCAAAATGCGGTATGTACTCCTTGGTCATGAATGTAAAAACAGATCCATTCATTGAAAAACTATTTTGGTCTAATGTCATAAGGGGGGCAATTATATACTAAGAATCTTCTCCTTGCAATTGAGTCATATGCATTAGGTAGAACAATGTAGCTTACTTGTTAGATAAATTAATCTACTTTTCTAACAGTGTCACAGTTATTAGGTAGAGTACCACATATTTAACTTTTAATTAAAACCAACTAATTAGAATGACCAATATGTTAATGTGTATTTATTGAATTTCTTCTTGAAGTATGAGTCACACTGAAAATCACGCATTAGGTCATCTTACATACTTTTACTTTTCTTCTCACGGTCTCTCACTATCATAAGTTAACATTTATTAAAAGATATGTTCATAATTTTTTGTATATACTGTAGCTAAGATGTACAATTTAATAGAAATTAATGTACATGGATTAGATAAGATGCAGAGATATGTACCACAAAGATGAAATTAGATAAAGTAAATTTATTAGGAAAGCAAAAATGTACAGGTGAAATTAGATGAAACAGCCTAATCAAAAAATGCAATTCGAAAAAAAAGAAGATGCTGAACAAAACCAAGAAACCTTTTCCAGACAAAAACTTGTTAGTTGTTCAAATATGAGTTGGTAAGGCCTAGGACATATACCCGTGTGTACACACAGGTTCTAGACTTTTATTATGTAGACACATCACAACACTCCTCATGCATGATCCAGTAAGATGAGATAGCTTTCCCGACCATATCAAAAGGAACTAAAGGTAGATTCAAGATCCTAATTGGTCGAAGGAGGACACAGAAATCAAAATATGTGTAATAAAAAACAGCATGCAAGTCCAACACTCAAAATGCAAACCTTAGTACTACAATCAGGATGCTAAGAGCTCAAAATGCAAAGGCCAAAAGAAAATGAAAAAATTTAGTCATATACAGTCCGACACTTATCCAACATTAAACTAAACAAAAAAAATTAAAATCAAATCAACTATCTTCCAAATATGAGTACCATACCAAGTCCATTTCAATGGCAATTGGTTTCAGATTCATAAGACATACAAATTTCTTTATATTTACAAAAAACCAGATTTGTAAGCTAGAGGTAAAATTTTCAAATATGAGTTGGTAGGGCCTAGGATATATACTTGTGTGTACATACAGGGTTTAGACTTTTATGAACACCTATTACTAGAAATTTGCCCCCAAATTAAAATTCCAGAAAAAATGAAAAAAATTAGAATCCATGTTAATGAAAACTCTAAACTTTTACAATCTATATTTAATCTCCTTCTTTGCAACAAAAAATGCATTTGACAAAATCGTGGAGAAATTTGAGAACTTATTTACCTTCTATTTGATTTGAAAAGGTTAGAGAAAACTAGAAAAGTTTCCCGATTCAACTGCTGAGCAAGCTTCAATTCCTTTACTTTCTATATAAAGACCCAAAAATAGAGACAAATCTATACTCAATTTATCAAAAAAATCAATGCACAATTAACTGGAATTGAGAAAAAATAACAAATTGAGACAATTGAATAGAGATAGAGAAGAGAAGCACCGATTGGAATTTTGAAAAACTAATCTGGGCAAATGAAGGAGCCAAACGGAATTTTTACAAAGAGGGAGAGAAGAGAGAAACAAATTTATCGAAATTTTTTAGGAAGATAGAGAGAAAAGAGAAGTGTGAATTGGAGTATTGAGAAGAGAGCAAGAGAGATATGAGACTTTTTATGTTTTTTGTGTTTTTTTCCCTTTTTTAAGTTTTTTACCACTTATATTTTAGGTGAATTTTTCAATTAAAGAAAAAACTTTAAAAGGCAAGTGACAACATATGAGTTTGTCACATAGAAAAAAAAATTACTAAGTGACAACATTTAGTACTTTTCTTTTTTTCATCACTCCACCCATGGTAGCATTATTGGCGATATATTTTGACAACAATACAAATTATCATTAAGTAATTAGTATTGTGTGACAATATTTAATATTGTCAATAAAATTAATTTATCTATGACAAATTTGGATAATTGTCACTAAATATTGTCACTCAAAACCTTATTTTTTGTAGTGGTTTTTGGGTTGATTGCATCAACCCCATTAACATTTGGGGTGATTGCACTTGCCTCCTAATGTTTTTTTTGAAACGCTTGGCTCTTTCTCTCTGTTACTAAAAATTAATGAAATTTTGTCAAATTGATCCCTCACGTTTTCAAAAAAAATAAATTTTTTTTGATCACTCACATTTAAAATCAACCACATTAGTCCCTCACATATAAAAAGTTAGTCCAATTGATCCTAGAGTTCATTTTCGCTCACTTCTCCTGTCAAAAGTGCACTCCTCTGTCACGTGCCTATAATTTCAATGGTAAAAATGAAAACTCACTTCATTCCCTCTTGACAAACACATTCCCCATTTAAGCAACAAAATGTAAGGGACTAATTTGGAAAATTTTTCCCTTCCCTATTTTTAGCTATTAAAACCCTAAATTGTAAGCCACCAAACGTGAAATTAAAGAAGAAAACCCTAGCACAGTCACCTACAAGTAGTAAAAAAAGAGGAAGAAAAGAGAATTAAGAAACTCATCATTGAAGAGCAAAATGGAAGCAAAAATGGTCTATGTCATTATGGCAAAAAACCCATGATTGTGGCTTCTTGAAAAGCTTCAAGTCTGGGAAGGAGATTTTATGGTTGCCTAAACTATGGAGTTAGTTTAAGCATATTTTATTTTGATTGTCTTAGGAAAAATTGATTCTTGATATGAGGTAAAAGTTGGTTCTTACTATGTGATGCTCTTGCATTTTAGGTGAATCGTGCTTGTCACTATTTCAAGTGCTATGATGACAATAATACCTAGATTGTTAAAAACTATAACCGGCTAGAAGTTGAGCAAGAAAGAAGAATGGGAAAGAGTTGAAAATAAGGAAGAGAGAAATTTGCCGAATCGGTTCCTCATATTTGTACCTTAAAATAGGGATTGTGTTTGTTAAGAGGGAATGAATTGGGTTTCCATTTTTGCCCTTGAAATTATAGGCATGTAACAAAGGTGTGCACTTTTTGGTTAGAGAATTTTGCAAAAATGAGCTCTAGAACTAATATGACTGATATTTTTATATGTAAGGGACTAAAGTGACTGATTTTAAATGTAAGGGACTAAAAATTTTTTCAAAAAAGTGAGGAACTAATATGGCAAATTTTCCAAAATTAATAGCTAAACATCTAAAATTACCCTCATTTTCAGCATAACACAATGGTAATTTTACTTTACTCCCATGAACTATGACCCTAATTACATTTTGAACCTTCATAAATTTTATGTGTAGTCTGTCCATAATATTTAAATTTTTATTTTTTCCTCTCATTTTTCTCTTTTCTTTCTTTTCTCATTTTATTTTCCCTTTTAATTTTATCTCCCTCCAATCTCTTCTTGTCATTTTAAGCAATTATATCACCATTAATAATTAATTAATAAATTCTAAAAAACTTATATGTGTGAGTGTGTTATGTATGTATGTATAGAAGTATATAAATCTTTTAAATTTATAGATTATGTATGCTTTATAATACGAAAAACAGAATAGATACAATCTATAACTAAATTAACATGTGACATTGCAATTAATTATTCGTGGTGAGAATGGAAAAAAAAAAAAGCTTTTGACAAAACAAAAGAACGAGGTAGAGAAACTTAAGAAAGCTGAGGATTATATGTCATGATGCAAGCACTTCAAGCGCTAGGGAGGCCATTGCTATGAACCCTTGTTCTCGTAACTATGTAGAGTTAAGATAAATAAAAAAGTTCTCATCAAACAAATTTTGCGCTGAACCTTTTGGAAGGCCAACAATCAAAAAGCAGAGCTAAGAAGCAAGAAAATGGATGCGCGTTAACGCGATGATTTTCGCCATAAGGCTCAATATTGAGGGGCTTTATGTATAGACATTTTATGGAGTAAAACCAACCAGATAATTGTTGAAGCATGGGTGTTATCCTCGTAAACCAACGTTAATACACCCACGCTAGAGAGGCCATGCCTAAAGATGCTATTCCATTGTCAAATATCACAAGTATCACTAAATCGAAAAATCAAATACTAGTTCTTATTGGGGGCAAAAAAAAAACAGAGAGAGGAGGCCCAAGCATGGATCCATTTTTAGGCATCTTGGATTTCACCTTTGGATCACAACTCATAAATTCTCAACTGTCCAAGCCAATACGAAATTGGGTGGTTAGTCCACCACTCCATTCTTAGAAGTCCAGTCCACAACGTAAAAGACAAAAATTCTTTTGCAATAAAGGATAGTATCATCATTTGATAACCAACTTTTAAAAATTCGACAAATTTTACAAGTTCAGTGACTCTAGATCCCTTTTTTTCTGTTTGTTTTGTGGATACAAATTCAAGGACAACATTGTTATAAATGGTCCTATAATGATTGGAAGGATGAGGGGGATGGACCTATCTATTTATAATAGGAATAATTTTGAAGAAATGTACGTGCTAGTGAGTATTTTATCTAGATAGGATGAAAGAAGAGCAAAATAATCGAGGTAATATTGCAAAAAGGAAGAACTTAGCCATTGGATACTAGGTGACAATTACTTCTGAAATCAGAAATAATAAATTGCTCTAACAAAAGTTGTAGAGGGCTTACACAACTAGATTAGTTTTACAGTAGAAAATAGCGGATAAAATGAAAATGTGAAGACGAATTTTCTTGTGAACCCTTCAAGAACTTTCTTTTGCCATACTATACAGGGATTGATAGAGATATGAATGCGTTAGAAAAATCAAAAAAGAATTTAACAATATCTCATGCAGAAGCAAGAGTGGTTCCAAAGAACATTTCAATGTCATTTTCCTATATTTTAAACTTACACCTATCATACTTAGTGTGCAAAAGATTGTTGCAAATTAACTTCTTAAACACAATGAGATCTAGTACCAATTGACTGCATCTTTTGAAAGTCTTATTTGGTCACTTTGTGATCTCCTTTTTACCTAATAGGACCTCCTTTGCAACTGCAGAAGCATTTGTGTAAAATGTTATAAGCACGTTTAATTTATATATATCAAATTATTGTTAAAAACATTTTCCGCACATCATTTTCAATCCTAAATATTCTTGTAGATTTGTCTTCTTAGTCTATTTTATTATTGCTGGATGCCGTCCATTCTGTGATTTCATCGCCAAAAACATGCGCAGACATGGCTAGGGGCTTCCATCCTTGCGTAGGAGAGCCTAGGGTTGCAAACGAATCGAGTCGAGTCGAGTTTTGGTCGAGTCGAGTCGAGTCGAGTCTTGATCGAGTCGAGCCGAGCTTCACTCATTTTTCACTAAGTTTGAGCTCGAGCTCGAGTTTGATTCGAGCCTAATCGAGCTCGAAAAAATAAAAAATAATTATTTTATTTTTTAAAAAAATAAATAAAATAATTATTTTTGTTAATAAATAATAAAAAATTAGGGATATATATGTAATTTCACTATTAAAATAAAAAATAAAAAATATATATAGATATATATATGTATTCGAACCTATTCGAGCCGGCTCACGAGCTATCGAACCCTAGGAGAGCCTCCAGGGGAATGCAAAAAGGACGCAAGAAAGCCTAAGCTACTGCTTCGTGCCAACTCTCGGAAGAAAATACACTTTATCGTAACTATCCTTGGATCTTATTACATGCACTAATTGCAGCTGAGTGTGCCCTGGATGTTTTCCAGATAAAAATATTACTTTTATATATGGATTTTTTTAAATATTTATTTGATTTGTATCGTAAACATATTTTTTAATCTAACCACACTTTCATCTCAAATATCATGTTATTTAAAATAAATTTGCTCAAACAATCTCCTATCTAAATACAACCAGTGCCATTACTATCCCTACAAGAAATTTAGACTTTTCATGACTTGTCAGATTAATGCAAGTCATGGCATGGAACTTGTGAATGTAGCAATAAGTTGGTTTTAAGTCATAAAATGCATAATTTTAAATCATAAATAATATAAATGACATTCATTTATAAGCCGCAATTCATCTTCTGACTTATAAATGAGGATCATCTTTTATACAGTCACAATTAATTTTTCAAGTCACAATATCAATTGTAACTATACAATCAATGACTCTCATTTACAAGTCATAATATCAATTACAACTCGTAAATGAATATCATACTTTTTATGATTATCACTAGTTTCATATCATAAGAAATGAGCTCTTTGTGACTTGCAATTATTTGACAAGTCACAAAAGGCCTAAATTTCTCATAGCGTATTGTGAGCAAAGGTGATGCTCCATTATTCCACTTGAGTGTCTAATTGTATGTTCAAAGAAAAGTGTTGGAGCATAACAAAATTTTTCATGCCATAACAAGTCTTGAGCTTTTGTAATATTGCTAGGACTTTGATCCAAAATATTAAGTTGGGCAATCTCACATTGTAAGCCGGCCAATAGGTGATGGGCACCATCCCTAGCTAGTAGCTTCTCATTTTGCGAGTTTGCATTACTCCACTTTTCATCATTGGACAAACCTACCTAGACATTCAAGTCTTAATCAACTAGCGCCTACATAGAGGTAAAGTTTCATTTTGAAAACTTTCCAACAAAAAAGGAGATTCGATCACATTGCCTGATTGCCAAAGGAAGTGGACTGGTGCATTTCATACTTGTCTTTTGAGACGTTTACCGAATCAATTGCGACAAGGATGGGAATGCACGCTACAAAAGAGAGGGTTGGGTCTGATACATCAACCGTCTACTCAATCTGCTTGTACGAGTCCACAATGGCTACACGAGATGAGCCTTAGTTTGGTTAATTGAAGTTGACCTTGGTGACGAGGATTTTACACTACACCAAATTTTAATAATAAATCTAAACACCCCGTTTTCTGCAAGTATACAGATCGTTTATCGAGCATAGGGTAGTATAGGTGTCGATCCCATAGGGAAGAGTGTCAAGTACCGGTGATTTTTGAACTCCTCTATTATTTAGACTGTCACATGCATATCAATTAAATCTAAACTACAAACATGGAAATAAAATAGATAGAGTATAACAATTAAAAGCTCCTCAAGCTATGGAATTCCTTACTACTCTTGCAAATGAAGTTACCGGTTGCATTAATGATATTAATTTAGCTAAGCATGGCGTAATTTCCTGATGCACATGAAACATACTTTCGTAGTGAATCAACTATACTCATAGTCAAACCATACCTACTAGCGTGGTTATTGAATTAACTACAAGCTCATTTGCTCAATGAAATTACATGAAATAAATCACTAAAGCCACAAAGGCGTCACCCTACATTAGTGAGTGACTTCCTAGGTTTAGAACTTCATGAACTAGTGTCTTTAACACCTTTTAAATGATCACAATTAATGGCCGGTTAATCATGATTAGAAAAGCCAAAGTACTAAATACTTGCTCAAATAATAGCATCAAATAACCATGTAAATATCACAAGCAAGACATAGAAAGTTCATCCATAACTCAAGACAATAACTTAGCTAAACATAATTACTATACTACTAACTATACTAAACTAAGCTAAGGAACTAGTGAAGACTACATTTTGTAGTGAATCTAGCCTTCTCCTCTCTCTAATTCTTATTCTAATTCTTATTCTAATTTTTTTTCTAATTGTCTACAAGAGGCCCTATTTATAGAAGAATTCATCCATAAGCATCCAAAATTTACTCATGTGAACACATGACAATTTTGGCCTTCAAAAGTCAAGAAAAATGTCTTCATGAACTTTCATCTTCTTGAATTCTTCAAAGTGTGTCTTCATGCATTGAAACCATTGAATTTCAATCTCAAATGAGTTGTAAAGTTGAAGCAAATTGTGTTTTGAATTTGCTATGAGTTGTTTCTTCAACTTCACCGATTCTTCACGCACTTTCATTGAAATTGCCCCAAAATTGAGTTGGAAGTGAGGAAAAACTGGATTTGGCCGCAACTTGCAGCAGCATTGTCGGATCCGGATCCATGATCAGAGGCTGGATCCCATCGGATCTGGTCCCCCTTCCACCGAGAGGGATTGAGCTAGTCTTTTCTTCATTGATTTCATCGCTGTATTGGCTGCCTCCAAAATTTTGAAATCCGTACTTTTCGTCAAGACTTCTTGGCAAATTATTTGCTCATTTTTCTCTTTTGATAATTGAGCATTTAATCTTACAAAACATGAAGATTTCACCATATTAATCCACAAAAATACACTTTTCTCATTTAAACCATAAAATGTAGATTTTCACTAGAAACCCAAGTTAATTAGGCTTAAAAATATCAAAAACACACAAAAACTAAGTACTTAAACATACTAAAAGCATGTAAAATAAACACTTATCAAATTCCCCCACACTTAAATCATTGCTTGTCCTCAAGCAATTAGAAATACAAACCAACAATGATTTAAGTGTTTTGAAATAACCAATGTGAATTCTAAAAGTCAATCTCCACAACTTAGTAATCAATTTTATGCAAAATTCCAATCACCTCAATACTCATAATAATTAAGTAAAAGAAAGATAATTATACCCTAAATTTAAACAAGTTAAATTTCAACCTTTTACTTCGACCTAATTACACAAAAAGGTAATTCATATAGTCATTGAGTTGGCTTTCCTTTTTCCACAATTATTTTTCTTTTTATTTAGAGGGACTATACTTTATTTAAATAATAGAAAAGTCTTTTGACGCGAAAATCGACACTTTTAGGTGAAGATCTCCGGTTACTCAACTTCTCTTTATTCAATTTCTCCTTACTCAAGCCTTTTACGAAAATCGACATTTTAGATGAAGACTGCTACTCAAAGACAAGAATAATTAGAGTTTTTTTTTTTTAGAAAGTTCCCTCTAAAACTTTAATTCATGGAAAAGGAGCCTTATTGACTTAACTATATCAGTCACCTCTTTGTATAAGTAAGTAAAAGAAAAGATATCATTTAACAACTAAAATTATAGGCATAATTTTCCTCATTTTACAAAATATACTTTCTAAAAGACAATTGGTCAAATCACATAATCACTAATTCCAAGTCAAATGAAAATTGAATTTACCAACTCACATAAAGTTATTTCAAAAAGATGAGAAAATTTGAAAAAGTAATATTTAAAACTTCCTCCCTTGTGGACCAAATCCAAAAATTTTCAAAAATTTTTGGGGTAATTTCACAATTTTGAACAAATGTTTGGAAAAATTTTGGCAGAGTCTCCCCTTAAAACTGGACTAAACTCCCTGCCAACAGCCCAAATTTTCAACACAAACAAATCACATAAACATTTCCAAACATATATCAACGTCATTTAAGCACATAAAGCATATAAAACAATTAAACCTCTCCCCCACACCTAAAATACACATTGTCCTCAATGTGTAGGAGAAATAGAAAACTTAAAACAGTAAAACTCCCCAAATTAATATGGCAGAGGTCCAGAATATCCAAAACATCACGAACATCCTCTACAAGTCCACAAAAGCTGCATAAGAAAGGAAGGAAAATGTATAAGTTCAAAAAGACATAAAAACAATAAAACTAAGCAAAATAACATGGTCTTCATTATTGTCCATCTCCCCCTCCTTGGTTGTCACCATTGCCTCCTTGAGCCTGCTCGCCACCTCTTGGAATGTGCAAGTGGTCTTCTATCCGATGAATTCTAGTATCCATGGTGTCGAGGCGTGTATTCACTTGATTGAAACCCTCATTGACACGAGTCTCCAAGCACCCAATGGCAGCCAAAACTCGCTCCCAAATCGTCCTTTGCCTAGGAGGAGCTGAAGTAGAAGGACCGGTGTAGGGAATAACAGTCGAGGTGCCGACTCCTCCTTCTTCCTCGTGAGCTGTTCCTGAAGTTCCTCCAACTTCAAATTGTGAAGTGGGCTGAGATTG
Source organism: Gardenia jasminoides (assembly GCA_013103745.1). Lineage (NCBI taxonomy): Eukaryota > Viridiplantae > Streptophyta > Magnoliopsida > Gentianales > Rubiaceae > Gardenia > Gardenia jasminoides. The sequence goes on from CM023098.1 coordinate 3,193,214, forward strand.
CCGACCTCGAGGATGAGGAATATTTGCCGTTGAAATAATCAAGTCATTTAGAACAAAATAGTTCAATTCATAAGTTGACTTGACAGGCCTTTGCTCAACTCCATCCAAGTTCACCTCCATCCTCTCAAAAAGAAATGAGAGAAGCCGTGGGAAGCCAAATCGGTACGCAGTAGTAGAATGCCTCGCCGCGGTCCTCATATAGCAGATAATAATATTGGGAAGAGGAATGTTGGCAAATGAAGATGTCCGGTCATGGAACATCTTGTCCAAGAAGTACAGGTCACTCTTCCTTACTTCATTGAGGCTACTCTGCTTGGGAATGACATTGTGGGCGAACAAGTATGTAATTAACCTTAACCGATCATCCAACTTGTTGGCCTTCACTGTCGCCTTTTGTTGGGAGCGAGTAAATTCTTGCTCAATTTGAAATCGAGCCATTGCATGTCCCATCTCCCAATGTCGATCCGGAGCATGAAATTCCTTCTTCAAATCCACAGCTGGACCAGTATTCCGTACTCCAAGAAGTTGAGCCAATGTGCTTCGTTCAATCTCAATCCGTCTCCCTCGAACATAGGATCGGATATTTTCTCCACTATACCCAGATTTATTCACCACGTTGGCATAGAACTCCTTGACTAGTTGAGGGTAATAATGATCTGGCAATGTGAGAATCGGACCCCATCCAAGGATGTCAAATGCCTCCGTGAGTTTGAATTCGGCATTGACGTCGGGAGCCACGTGCATCTCAAAAATGAACCCTTTATGCTCCCTAGCCTCGTACCATTCTTGGTTCTCTTTTGAAGTGAACCGAATGGCATCATACTCAGGGGTTGGCGGCTCTCTAGCAGTAGACCTCCTAGGTCGTCGTCTTTGTGGTGGAGGTGATGGTTCACATTGCTCTTCTTCGCCACTTGAAGATGAGGAAGGTGAATGGCGACGAAGACCTCCTCTCGTTCGGGCCATTTAGACCTATCAAATTGTCAATTACAATTTTTAAGCACATTACTAATCAAGTAAATTTCAACAATTTGTCTAATAGCTAATTAAAGCATAAAAATCATCAAATTCAATCCAAATGTCAACAAAGCATCATCCCCTTGAAATAAATTTGAAATTACCAACTTTCATCAAATTTCCCAAAAATTCCTCTAAATCTCAATACAAATATATACAACATACTCCATATCAAGATTTAAAGTCTATGAATATGCTCAAATTCACCCATAATTGCCATTTTTCTACAGATAAAATTAAATTTCAAAATTAGGCAAAAATTGACAAAAATTATCAAAATGATCCCAAAATTCCTCACATTTGGAACAAATAGCATCCAAGGATAATTATAAGTTCCATAATATCAACCAAATACATTTGCAAACATGCCAAGCATTAATCCCACAATAAGCATTTTATAGGAAATTTAAGAATTTAATCTTCACTAAAAATTAGCACATTCCCATAATTTCTTCACAAAACATGCTTAAACATCATTAATAAGCATAATGGAATCAAGAACTAACAACAATTAATCACGAAAATCAAAACCCAAAATTTTACAAAAATTGCTCAAGAACATGAAATTGGGAAATCGAAATTCGTGAATATAAATTGAGGAATGTTACCTGGAATCAGTAGAAGGATGAATGGGGAGATGATTGATGCAAAAAGCCCCTTGAATTTAGCCCAAAATAGCAGCTAATTTGAAGATTTAAAAATCGGAAACCCTAGGTTTAATTTCTCCAAAAATCTGATTTTTAGGTGTTTTTGTTTGATTTCAATCGGATAAAATTGCTCCTTTATGGTCACTAAGGGTTGGGTTGATGATTTTATTGAAGATTAGCAAGGAAAAAAGGAGGATTTAGTGTAGTGTGTGTAAAAAAAGTGTGCTGGTGTGTGTTTTTGCAGGATAGTCGCGATGAAGAAGATGAAGAAATGGTTCGCGACTTTTCATTTTTTAGCTTCTGGTGGCAGATCCGCGGACCAGATCCGCGAATCACACATCACGGATCCGTCTCGCGGATTTGGATCAGCGAAGCTTGCTCCGCGTTTCGAACCTCGCGTTTTTAATTTGGACTTCTCAGAAGATGATCCGCGAGCTTATAGATCCGCGAGTATCACATCGTGTATCTAGTTCGCGGTTCCCCAGAAATGGTCTCAGAAGTTGATCCGCGTGACAAGGATCCGCGAGGCTTACCTCGCGGATTGTATCGCGGATCGTTCTGGAAATGTGATTCTGCTATTTTTCTGCAACTATTTCATTGAAAAAACTTTTTTCTCCTATTTCCAGATTAAAAACCCTGCTTTTTAATTATGAAATGCACCTCTTCTACACATGTAAAATAATCAAAATAGCATAACTAACCTCATTTCTTGATTCATTAACAACTAAAACACAAATTGAGGTACCAAATTGTTTGCATTTTACTATTCACTCCGCACCAAAAAGGTCACTTTGGCCATGTTTGATTTTCCTACAAAAATAACAAAACAAACTCACTTAAAAACATAAAACAAACATGCCTAAACATAAAATCACACCAAACTAACACAAACTTAAACAAAATTGGGTTGCCTCCCAACAAGCGCTCTTTTATAGTCATTAGCTTGACTATATTACTTATTCATCAAGGAGGTTTAGTTAAAGAGTAATCCACCATTTGAGGACGCGGTGGATCATTAAAAGGTGACTCGATCAAGTGAGTCATATAACCAAATGATAAGAAAGAAGGAAGAGGTTTACCAATCTCAAGTGTTTCATAGATATTACCTTTTTCCATCACTTGAGAACTTACCATAGGAATGTCCATATAGCCTTCTTGAGGTATAATGACCTTGAAATCTACACATTTTCCACATTTCTCAAAAGGGGTTATATAAACATCATGCATACTTACCTCTTGAGGTTCAAAATTCATTCCAAAGTCATCATCATGTGAAATGGACATTTCATCATTGAAATACAAATAAGATTCATCATTATCATCAAAATGCATTCCACTTTCACACACAACATTCTCACCATTGATGTTAGGGTCAATTTGCATTTTACTACATGAAATAACTTCACACAAATTATGCAATTGGTCTTGTATTCTTTCAAAGTGAAAAGCTAATTCATCTAATTTTTTCTCAACCCTATCAAAATTATCGGAAGTTGTATTAGCTAATTTTTCAATAGCTACTTCCCAACATGGCTTAGAATCATTAGCTAATCTTTCTTGCTCCAAAGATAAAGGTGGATTAACTAACTTTTCTATAGCTATTTCCCAAGATGGCTTTGAGTCAAGTGGAACACCATTAGGTTGGTAATCATAAAAACATGAAGAATCATCATAAACACATGAATTATTCCAACCATGAGTGTAAGGATTATCACAATTAGCACCATTTTGATCAAAACAAGAATTGTAATGCTCAAATTCATCATAATAATCCACATGTTGTGCTTGCATACATGTATGTGTAGCATGATTACTTCCACACAAGTCACAAATCACATAATTAGAATTAAAAGCATTAGCATTCCTTTTTTGTTCAAGCAAATTCGTAATGGTATCCATTTGCACATTTAATGTAATATAATCAAGTTTAGCATTAATACTCCTTGTGTAATCTTCAAATGACATACCTTCGAACATCCTTTGATTACCTCCATAATTATAGCCTTGAAAATTGTAGGGGTCCATTGCCAAGCTTCCTTCTCTCAAGCCTTGATCCACGTTGTTGCTATCCTTCTTTAAAACCTAAAAATGCTTAAAAGCAAGATTAGTGAAGAAGAATAGTTAATAAAACACAAACTAAAAACATAAATATAAAAATGTCTAAAGTAATAGAATTATTCTTAGCACCAATATTGAACAACTTCTTCCCCGGCAACGGCGCCAAAAACTTGACGAGGATTTTACACTACACCAAATTTTAATAATAAACCTAAACACCCCATTTTCTGCAAGTATACAGATCGTTTATCGAGCATAGGGTAGTATAGGTGTCGATCCCATAGGGAAGAGTGTCAAGTACCGGTGATTTTTGAACTCCTCTATTATTTAGACTGTCACATGCATATCAATTAAATCTAAACTACAAACATGGAAATAAAATAGATAGAGTATAACAATTAAAAGCTCCTCAAGTTATGGAATTCCTTACTACTCTTGCAAATGAAGCTACTGGTTGCATTAATGATATTAATTTGGCTAAGCATGGCGTAATTTCCTGATGCACGTGAAACATACTTTCGGAGTGAATCAACTATACTCATAGTCAAACCATACCTACTAGCGTGGTTATGGAATTAACTACAAGCTCATTTGCTCAATGAAATTACATGAAATAAATCACTAAAGCCACAAAGGCGTCACCCTACATTAGTGAGTGACTTCCTAGGTTTAGAACTTCATGAACTAGTGTCTTTAACACCTTTTAAATGATCACAATTAATGGCCGGTTAATCATGATTAGAAAAGCCAAAGTACTAAATACTTGCTCAAATAATAGCATCAAATAACCATGTAAATATCACAAGCAAGACATAGAAAGTTCATCCATAACTCAAGACAATAACTTAGCTAAACATAATTACTATACTACTAACTATACTAAACTAAGTTAAGGAACTAGTGAAGACTACATTTTGTAGTGAATCTAGCCTTCTCCTCTCTCTAATTCTTATTCTAATTTTTTTTCTAATTGTCTACAAGAGGCCCTATTTATAGAAGAATTCATCCATAAGCATCCAAAATTTACTCATGTGAACACATGACAAATTTGGCCTTCAAAAGTCAAGAAAAATGTCTTCATGAACTTTCATCTTCTTGAATTCTTCAAAGTGTGTCTTCATGCATTGAAACCATTGAATTTCAATCTCAAATGAGTTGTAAAGTTGAAGCAAATTGTGTTTTGAATTTGCTATGAGTTGTTTCTTCAACTTCACTAGATTCTTCACGCTTTCATTGAAATTGCCCCAAAATTGAGCTGGAAGTTTGGAAAACTGGATTTCTGCAACTTTAGCCATTGTCGAGGATCCGACCGGATCCGATGAAGAGGCTCACGATCCCATCGCGGATCCGGTCCCCCCGCTTCCACCGAGAGGATTCATGAGCTAGTCTTTTTCTTCATTGGTTTCATCGCGTATTGGCTCGCGAATCTGCTCCAAAATTTTGAAATCCGTACTTTTCGTCAAGACTTCTTGGCAAATTATTTGCTCGTTTTTCTCTTTTGATAATTGAGCATTTAATCCTACAAAAACATGAAGATTTCACCATATTAATCCACAAAAATACACTTTTCTCATTTAAACCATAAAATGTAGATTTTCACTAGAAACCCAAGTTAATTAGGCATAAAAATATCAAAAACACACAAAAACTAAGTACTTAAACATACTAAAAGCATGTAAAATAAACACTTATCACTTGGCAAGGCGTCTCTTGCCAGGTTAAGAGCCTAACTTCACTTTAGAGCAATCTCTCATGTGAACTTTCTCAATGTGACCCACGAATATCACACCACCCACTAGGAGTGGATCAAAGAGTGGTGAACGTCGGTTCCTCATCTTCGTATATTGGAAGCTATTGATGCTTAGTAGCTTTTAAGATTAAAGAGCTATAACTCATGCACCAAAGTCAATTTGTTAGTTCCAGATCGGTACACGCGGCTAGCTTTGTCCCTGTATCGTTCATACCACGAAATAGGAATGAATAAGGTGCTGCAAATGGTTATGTACAACTGAAAAAGAAATTGTTATGTGGATATATGAGTTGATTTCCTATAATCCCATCCCACTCGAACAATGCATATGTACAATTTTGAGTTGTGTTATAGATTTTCGCACTAACATTTTAGCTGCATGAAAATAAATTGGGCAAAGTGCACAGTAAGCCATCAAACCATTCCGAATTCTCATCTAAACCATTAAATATTTTTAGCCCACCGAACAATTCCAACTAATTCAATCAACCCCTTTTTCATCTCAATTAACCAATTAAACTATTCCAACTAATTCAACCAACCTATTTCATTAGATTATACTGTTGAACTTGGACAGAATTTGACTCATCAAGGATCAATTGCATTTTGTAACCCAAATAAATCTCATTTCCCTTTTTCTTTTTTCTTTTTCCTTTTTTTTAGCATTTTTCTTTCATCTTCTTATTCACCATGCTATTGGTGAAGTTTGAGACTATGGTCATGCCTGATCCTGTACCATACATACATCTTCACTATGTATTTTTTTCATCTTTTTTTTTAGCACCAAAAATGACTAGAAACTAACAAAATAGAAGAATTACAATTAGGTCTCTTCTTTCATCTTCACACCTAAACCAAACTAACAACTCACAAAATATGGATGAAAACAACCTTCATGAATAGTAGGACACAAATAGATGAATAAATTTACAAAAAAAAAAACATTAGTAATCAAAAAATTAAGAAAAGCATTAATGGAATGGGTTAGTTGAATCACTTGGAATAGTTTAATGGGATAATTGAGATGGAAAAAAGTTTAATCATCCAAATAAATTTGAGGCGAAGCTGGTGCACGGATAAATCGGCATCCAACTCATCAGTTCAATCTTCGGGATATATCCAAAGTCCAATCAACATAGGATTATAACAGCCGACGGCATGTACAACGATTAGCATGGACAATGTGATCCCGATCCAGTGACTATGCACGTCCAACTTAAGGCTGGCTGAATAGCAAATTGACGGGCCAGACCACGCTAGATAATTCAGTTGCCTTTTTACCTACCGACCAAACAAATTTTTGTTCAAGATTCTTCTTCTCAACTTGCTGCTTTTTTCCTTTTTAAGTTAAAGCAAGTCTCCTGGAATTTGCAGATGCTAATTCTTTCTTGGGATAATTTCAGACACCTCCCTGAGGTATCAAGCTATTTCACTGACCTCTTCTGTAGGTTTCAAAATTACACTCACCTCCCTTGAGGTTATGTGTTTGGTTGCACAATCAACCAAAGTCAAAAAAAGCACACTTAAAAAAGTATTTTAAGAAGAGAGATAAAAATTTGTTCCCACAAATGCCCTTTTGGAGCTATATAATGTGTATTAGTAAACCAACGAAAAACTAATAAAAACCATGAAATAAATTAGTAAAAGTGAGGGGAGTTTTCTAAAATGAGAAAAAGTTGTTAGCATTTAAGTGCAACAACAGTTAGAATTGTGGTTACTGGAATTGCAACGATTATATTGACACATCTTTGCAATATCATAAAATGTATGAGCAATCCTCAAGGAGGAATATATTTTGTGTTTGAGCATCAACATTTGTAGTTGGAAAAGGTGGTGTGTTCCAGCTATTTTTGCAAGCTAACATTGAAGTAAAGTTACAGAGTCTATGGCCTCTTCAAACTACAAAAGGAAATCATGGAATTCCCCCATATCATTCAGCATCAAAAACAGGTATTGCAGATGTAATAGGAAGGCAACAGTGAAAATCTCGAGAGTGAAAAAAATCTAGATAAACTGCATTTTTGTTGTACAAAATACAAATTTAAATCACAATTTTAGTCGTTAATACAGTCCATATAACTTAATTGTGCTTAAGCACTAATTTATTATGCATTAGCTTTCTAATACTTCATTTACTCATGTGTATAACAGTAATTTTGCCCCATGTGATGTAAGGAGTTGGGCCCACATTTCTGTCAAGGGGAGGTCAGTATAATTTTAAAACCTATAGGGGAGGTCCGTGAAATAGTCAGAAACCTCAGGGGAGGTTTCTGAAATTATCCCTTCTTTCTTTGGTCTTTTGTGCACAATTGGTCTAAGGATTTTAAGGGACGCATTTCTTTTTCGGATAAATATGCCTGTTCTCTTTTTAGTATGAGAACGATAGAGTTTGTACAAAGGACAGAAGCTGTCCAGATTCACACGAGGCCGCCGTCCGAACATTATAAAATATTAAATAACTATACATATATAATAAAGCTAATCAAACTATCAAAAAATGCGAAACAGTTGTGAGAGAGGCATTATTGTATTTCCTTCATTGTAAAAGCTATAATTATACGGCTATAAAATGCAACACGTATATATATTATGTCAATTCTTTTGCCCACTCAAGGAGACAATGTGATGTCATTTATATTATTTGGAAGAGTCCAAACTTAACATGATTTTTTTTTTTTGGGGTGGATGGACTCAACATAATAGTTCTTATTCTAAACTGGCTTTTTTACTTAGAGAAGTGAGTGGACTCAAAGGGATCAATTAAAGAATTCAAAGGAAAGAATCACAATCGGACTAGACGGACGCCTACACATCAACTTATGAAACTTTCAAAAAATCCTGAATATGAAATGCAAGCCATGGGATCATATCCTTCTTATTTCATCAGCAAGTTTTGTTTTTCTTTCTTTCTTTCTTTCTTTCCCTTGTTGTACACGGCTATGGGTTACCCTACAAGGTCCCAAAGGTCAGGTAAAAAGCTTGGACACATGATATTGCAGTCACAGAGTAGAGAAGGAAAAAGTTGTTTTGAAAGTTAGCAAGATAAAGGAAAAAGATTGGGCACAGAACAGATGCATCTTCATCTGCATCTGGAAGTTCACATTTAGCATGGCAAAAAGCAGCAACATGCTTTTCTTGCATCCTCATTAAGACACTGCTTTTTTTGAATCTTCTGCATCTTTCCACCTATCTTTGGTTTATTATGCAGATACATTTGTTCGTTCAACAGGAATCTTCACAATAAGTACTGCAAAATGATCTGATGATCCAACCCAATCCTGGAAGAAGCAAATAGTGAAGAAGCAACTAGTTCATAATACTAGAAAGTTTTCATAAAGGAAATGAGTTATAATTAGACAAATGACAACCATTTTTTTTATCTTGGGATTAGGAAAATTGCTTCTAAACCAATTCTTACTGTTGCTTAGATGCAACTCGATATGACGTTTCCTTAGCGCATGCACCGACTTTTCAAAGCAACTTGAGTGGGGAGGACAAGACTTTCCCCCCCACCAACACTGCAAGGATTCATGCATCCTTGAAGACGTAACAAGATCAAAAAACGCAGTTAAGTGATTCGTCATATATTTTAGGGTCCACCACACAAATAAAGGGTTTGAGTAGATTATATGTTAAAAGTGTTGATTATGTTCAAGTTCGTTTCTTGAAGAGATTGAAGTTTAAAGATAGTAGTTCCGTAATTGAACTCAGAGAACTGAAAACAGCCAAGCAGAGTCTCACGAAATCTTCCTTCTTTGCCTTCAATTACGTCTATGTCAAATCGCATACTTCAAATGCTATAATAACTTTCATTATTAGGAATTATATGTTAAAATATTGCAGTTCATTTCTTGAAGAGATTGATGCTCGAATATGACGTTATCAAATCACACACTTTAATTCAAGGGAAGACTTTAATTAAGCCTCGCAATTCACACACTTCGAATACTATAGCGACTTGTTAGCAAATTCACACACTTCAAATACTATAGCGACTTGTTAGCGAGCTTCCAGAAGGATTAGTTCCTTAATTACACTATTTTAGGGATGAAAAGTGAACACAAGGAAAAAATATTATTCCAATATCAAACCACACACTACATATTTATATATATGGGCTTGCATTAGGGAAATTTCAAAATTATATTCCCCTAATTACAAATTTCCGAAGTGAAAATCAAAATCACTTCAGATACTACTTAGAGCATAATTCATCACCACTAGAACACAAGAAATGCACATTATAATTGTTTCAACATCAAACTTAAAAAGGTAGAGTAAGATGTCCTCCAACCCAATCTAGGTAGGAGGATTCTTCTCATTTTCCAATTTCCGTCTCTCCAACTCTCTCGTTCTTGACCTCCACTTGAAGAAGGTGCCAAACAATTCCTCCATGTCCTCAAGGCTCCTACCCCTTGTCTCAGGAAGCAATGTATAGAAAAATACCCAGCCAGACAATGCAATCGCCCCGTACAAAAAGAAGGAACCCCCGATAGTAATGGCCTTGTACAAAGAGATAAAGGTCATCAAGATTGTGCCACTGCTGACCCTATTGATGGCCACTGCTATGCTGTTCCCCTGTGCCCTCAGAGGGAAGATCTCAGAGCTGTAGACCCAGGCAATGGGACCCATCCCTGCCGAGAAGGTCGCCACGCTTGACAACACGCAGAAGAGGCAAAGGACTATGGCCCATGTCAGCTTCTCCCCTGGATAATGTTCAATGACAGTCAATCCAATGGCCAATCCCCAGAGTGATGCTACAAAACCTGCACAACTGGAGAGAAGCAATATACGCCGCCCAACCCTGTCCAGATAGCACGTGGAAATCAAGATAAAGATGGTTTTGGTCACCCCAACAGCTATGGTGCAGAGCAGCTTCCCATTAGTGTTCGTGATACCCGCTTGCTCAAAGATCCTGGGGCTGTACATCACCACGGAGTCTATCCCGCTCGCTTGCTGGAAGAAATGTACGCCAATGCCTGCGATTACAATGTGCAGGACGGTGGGTGTAGGGTGGACGAACATCTCTTTCCACACGCCTGAGCCACCCTTCTTGCGGTTGTGCACTTCGACAACATCGTCATTGCACTCTGGAGGGATGCCTGCGGCGTCCTTGATGTCCGCCAATCTTTCATGGGCTTCTTGAATAGACTCGGAGGTTCTGTTCAAGACTTTTCTTGCGTCCCCTAATCTACCCTGCATAACCAGCCAACGGGGCGATTCGGGCATGGCCAGGACTCCCATTCCTAAAAAAACCGAGGGAAGTGCACCTACGCCCATCATGAACCGCCACCCCAAGTTGGTGGGAAGCTTGGCGAAAAAATAGTTGGACACGTATCCTAGCAAGACACCTGTTGCATTGAAAACCAGAAGAGGAAAAAAAGAAAAAAAAAACATCAATCATTAAAAATTGAGATTGATTATCATTATACTCCTTAACAAAGTGACAAGTTAGGGTGCAGCATTGATAGGGACTCCCACATGATAGGTGATGTAGTAAACTTCCACGTTGTGAAAAAATAAAAGCATGGCGACCACAACAATTGTTGCTTGGTGAATAAAAAAAAAGTGTTTGGCCATTGATGCAGTTGACGTCTTGTTGGATTGGATACCCGTGGTTATCAAGTTTTTGAAGGGTTTAGTGGATTGCTAATGAACGACTTCAAGGAGGGGGGGAAGAGAAAATAATTACGTAACCATAGTGATACCTGGCAGGTCTGTATGGAGGGTTTTATTCATTCTCAATCCAAACCTGTCCCCCATCAACCCCACCACCCTTGAAGCAACCAAGAAAAGGGAAAAAGATAGCGGTTCTTGGGAAGTTTCATTTATGGCTTAGGTCCAAAGTAAAATTTTCCCTTTTTTTTTAAAACTTACAAGTCCTCTTGCTTTATTCTCACTTCTCATCATCAATCTCTTCACTAGTTCTCATAACTTGGGCCTTGTCAGGCCGGAAGACCTGGAACCTAGGATTCCTTCTTACTATTGTCCTTGTCCTTATAAGGAATAAAGAAAAATATTCATACAAGGCAGCACAATCAAATATGTAACAAATTTGGATAGAGGGTGGAGTTCATCGAAAATAAGGAATAAAGAAAAATATTCATACGAGGCAACACAATCAAATATGTAACAAATTTGGATAGAGGGTGGAGTTCATCGAAAAGATAGGAAGGATAATATCTAGGAGCTTATGTGCTTAAGACCTCTTATTTAAAAAAAGATAAAAAAAAAAAAGGGCATTTAACAAATTCTTTGTGGTTGCTAAATGACATCAAAAGGTGAGTCATCTCCTTATCCTTTTGAGGAATAAAGTAAAATATTCATCCGAGGAATAAAAAAAATAAGATGAAGGAAAGATAAATCAGGTATTCTTCAACAAAAAGAGGACTATAAAGTAAATTAACATCTCAACATGTACGTGTCACGTATTTATTTCCACGGATTCAACACCGTACTACACTTTTGCATTGAGAAAGTAAAGCCATCAAAAAAGGTATAATTAAGGTTGAGCTGATGAGGATAACAGGGCCAACTGGTAGCCCATTATAAAACCCCTGCTCGTATTGTTGTTAGTCAAAATTTCAAGTCAAAAATTCCACGACCTGCTCAAACAAGTAAGAAAATTTGGCATTTCTTTTTTTGTTTTTGTTAGATAATATAAGCTATGACCTCAAAACTTAAAAGACAGAATTATATATCTAACCAATAATTAGTAAAAATAATAATTCTTAGCAACAACATTATTAGGTGGTTCTGGTTCCTTTTATATGCACATTCTGCTCTTGTAGTCTATTTTAGATATAAATGTAGGCGATTATATAAATCATTAATCTGAAAACTGTTAAATTAACAAATCAACCGTTTAAATCCATACGGCCTTTTTATTCAAGCTTTTCATGACTATTTATAAAAAGCTGTGAAGTTGAATGAAGAAATGGCTATGGTCTGACATTGCCTCCTTTGCACATTATCATAACTACAAGGGATGATTTCAGAAATCTCAAGGGAGATTTCTGACAACTACACCTAAATCTATTTAAATTATAAAAATTATACATATCTTTCTTGAAATTATCATTTTGCTAATAAAAAGTATTCAATGGTCAAAATTTTGAATGGATTACCCAAAATACCCTCTTGAAATTGTGAAATTTATTTTACTTATCCATAAAATTCTTTTAAAAAAATTTTGAATATGCACAACATCACAAACTCATTTTCAGCCGACATCTCTACTACTCTAAACCTTCCATATTTTGACATCCCAAATTAGTACTATTATTTCCATTACCACCATTACTTCCTAATTTCTAAAACCTCAATAAAAAAAAAGAAAAAAATCAACATTGTTAAACTTCAAAAAAATATCAACAATTTCATTAACAAAACACCCAATTCCTCAAATATTGGAGTGCCAAAGTCAAACCAGCCTTTCTCAAACCTTTAGCCTGCATTTTTTTTTTTTTAAATTCATCTCCAGAACCTCCGAACAAAGCTAAAATTAATTTATAATATGTTCAAATTGTATTTAGCACATAATAGGTCATTCTGCAAGTGAATCTTATCTTTGCTTTCATTATTGTCTAATTGTGCGAAATGTGCCCATAGGCACAAGACTAGGAGTGAATTGTTTAATTGCACGAGAAATATTAATATGTTACGGCTATCACAGTCATTTTATAGAACCAATGGAGGTAAGTGTAATATTAAAAACATCAAGAGTGTTAGATTTAAAAAAAGCATGAAAAACCTCAAGGAAAGGAAATAAGTTTCTAAAATTTTCCCCAATCACAACAAGACAAAAGTGTAGGTAGGTGTGTAAGACGGCCGGCCAGTTTTTTGGGACAGGAAACTAAATGGTCCAGGAGTCAATAGGGAAGGGACACGTACCAATGTTGATAAACACTTCGGGAAAAGAAGTGAGGAAACCCCTAGACGACGACGGAGCGACCTCGGCGGTATACACCGGCGCTATCATGAGAGCATAACCAACTCCTATTCCGGCCACAAAACGGCCGAACATCAGGAAGGCATAGTTCTGGGCCAATCCCATTAGGAAAGCCCCGATGAAGAAGATTACGGCGGCGATGACTATGGTGTATCGTCGGCCAACCCAGTCGGAGGTCTTGCCGGCAATGGCTGACCCCACGAGAGAGTATATATTGATGGTTCCCACCAATATTTCTATTTGAACATCGGTGATACGAAGATCCTCCTTTATGTAAAGTGTGGCTCCACTCATCACTCCTGTGTCTGCACTTGCAGGGACCACCAAAGACAGATTTTAGTACACACTCGTATTAATTTTCTCAACTACATACTCCATCAAGAACACACTAATTTCTTTAACAAGCCAAAAAAGGAAAAAAATTAGACAAACGCATGATAAAATTGCATTTTTTTTTCCTCTTGTTCTTCTTCTTTTCTAGAGTAAAATTGGGGGGTTTCAGGAAATTAAATGAGGAAATTAAATGGGGAAAAAGTTCTATCCATGTCACATCAGCAAAAGAATTTCTTTAACAATGATAAAAAGAAAAGGACAAAATTATGATAATTGTCTCTCTTTTTTTTCTTTTGGGGTATTTGGGGTAGGGCGATTCAGGAAAAAAGAAGGAAAACTTCATCCCTGTTATCTCAGCTAAGATGATTGAGCTGAAGAAAGACAAGGAAAAAAAACAGTAAATTATATGATCAAACTGATCGCACTTACCATAACCAAGCAAGATTGATGTCATGGAAGCTAAAAGGGCACAGGCTAAGGAGTATTTGTTCCTTCTAGGCCTTGAAGGAGGGCCAAAATCTGGAATAGACGTGTAAGACGACTCCGCCCTATCAAGGACTTTATAATTAGCTTCCGTGTCCGCCATGACAAATCAAATCTGAGGGAAGCAGCAAGCAAGCAGGAGGAGGAGGAGGAGGAAGAAAGGATAAAGGAGGAAGGAGAGAAGATGGAGAGTGATACTCTCCTGTGTGTGTTTCCTGTGTATCTGGGTGCTGATGTTTTGTGTTTTGTGTTTTGTGAGGAGGGATATGGGAAATGGTTTAAGGACTGATAGCGGGGGGATGATGGGTGTTTTATAGCTTTCAAGAGGGGCCGCAAAAGGCTAAAACGTCTTTCCACAGGGCACGGGGGGTCCTTGCGCTTGATGGCTTGGAGGGCCGACTCTGGTCCGGAGCTCGTGCAATTTGGGGGCACCTGTGTCCGATTACTTTTCGCGATAAACAAACAAAAAAAGGAAAAATAAAACACTGTAATTGTACCTGACGCACCTAACACGTAACCATGTTGATCTCCTTTTCAATAAGAGATGCAATTTCACCCACAAAAAAAAAGAGGAATTTATTTATTTATTTTATTGTATTTGTATTGTATAATTACATTACATTAACAAAATGGATGGAAGGTTGTGGATTGGACTGTAACACTTGTTTGGTTAGACCATTATGAAATGGTTTCTCACCCAGATGTTAGGTCCTGATTTTTAATGACCATCAATAAAGAAAAAAGAGGGGATTTTTTTTATGCACCCAAATTCTCTGGAATTGCTCTACATTCATTAAAAATTTAGCCTTAGTCTTAGGTATTTGTTCTTTATATAATTTTTTTTTTTGGGTCCAAGAAGGTAATCTATTGATGGTAGGGAAACCAAAAAAAGAACCAAAATCTAAATGACATAAAATTGGAAGGAATTGTTAAAGTCAGTAGAGTGCGATATTTTAACTAGTTTTAACATGGCCTCATTTTGTAATTTTAAGTATCCAAAGTTCATTTTTGGGCAAAAAAAATTATGAAAAGATTTATCCCAAATGCTAGGTCATGATTTTTAGTAATCATTTGACAAGATACGAAAGGGGATTTTGTGCACCCAATGTTTCTAGAATTTCTCTAGATTCATTGAAAGTTTAGGTGTGCCCATATCATTGTGCCTTAGTGGTAGGCGTTTGCTCTTTATCATCGACTTTAGGTTTGCCCATATTATTGAGCCTCAGTGGTAGGTATTTGCTCTTTATTATCAACTTTATTTTGTTTTATTTTTTGGGTAATAAGGAAAATCTGTAGATAGTAGAAAATATCCAATATGTAAAAGACATAAAAATGGAGCTCTTAAATGAATATCCAGAATTCCTCATAAGTAGTCATTTTATGACATAACAAATAGTTTTCTAGTTCTAAAAAAATGCTCTATGTCACAATAAAATACTTTCCTTTTTTGGGGGCCTAATCAGTAGAGTGCAGTGTTGTAGGTCAGTAACATGGCCCTATTTTTTGGGCCTAATATCCTACGTTTATGCCTTCTCTCGCCCTTCTACTGCTCTGGTTCAAAGCAACTATACTGAAGATTGAAGAAACACAAAAACTCGAAATGGTATACGAGGATATTTTTCTTTAAAGACTAAAAACGTTTCTTGCTTACGTAGTTGCAAAGCTTATTCTGCTACTCCCTCCGTCCCACTTTGTTAGGCCTATTTTCCTTTTTGATTTGTCCCAAATTGTAGTCCACTTTCCAATTGTGGAATATAGTTAACCTATAATTCTAAAATGCCCAATTAATGGAAGTTGTTGTTTAGTACTACCTACTTTATCATTTAATGCAAGCATTAGTCTTTCTTTATCATTTAATGCAAGCATTAGTCATACTATATTTAATTAAGGGTATTTTAGGAAGATATAAATATTTCAACAATGTTAAACTTTTCTTAATGAAAAAAAACAAAATGAGATAAATTTTGGTGAAAGATCAAATATAGCATGAAAACATTTGAAATTCTTACTAAATCCGCCTCGTAATGCTAGAAATTAGATATTTTGGATTCAAATTTCTTGTCCTGCCCTCGTTTGTTTTTTAAGTAGAGTGCCAAATTCCACCCACAAAACTTCCAAGCACCATAATAGGCCACGTCACATATTTCACAAGTATGACAATGCACAATTATTTTCTAACTTAAACAGGAAAGAACTATATTTCCCCAGATCAAGTTTTAAGCTGATTTAATTGGAAGTAACAAAAGAATGAAATTCATGCAAGGTATTTTAATCAATTAATTAAACACATAAAAGTTAGCGAATTTCCAAGCTGATTAGCCCTGATTTTGAGAGAAAAAATTGACGTATCATCTACATGAATTTTACTCACGCAAACCCGGGTCAGATCGACTCCAAAATAAAAATAATAATATTGTGGGGTGGTCAGAAGTATTAGCCAATCATGGTTCGGAAGGATACAACTTGAGTACCTCTTTCTGACGGAAAATTATGATGGATGTGATGTTCCTTTAATTATTTATTTTTGCGTGTTACGAGAATTAAGGGTTCAAGAACAATTTTGAGGTGTTTACATCAATTATATGTTAACCAAAAGTTTAAAAGTTAATTCCAGTTTTTGCCTTCTAACTATATCCGAGTTTTCACTTTGATCCTTAAACTTTAAAATCAAACACTTTTTTTGGCAAATCATAAAATTTATCATATTTTAATTCCTAAAATATGGTGCTTGCCCATTTTAGTTCCTAAAATATAAAATTTCTCCCAAATTAACCCCGGAAATATACCCACATAGGCATACATCCGTCTCACTTGACAAGTGTCTCATTTTAAAGTCTAGAAATCAAAGTGAAAATTTGAGCACTTTTAAAGGGTGCAAAATGAAATTAACCCGAAGTTGATTGATTTGAGAACCTCTGAATCCATAAGTAGTTACTTTCAAAATTGGCCCAAGGGACCTGCATCTACGCTCTTTCCCCACGAAGAATTGTACGCAAGAGGAATTCTTGAATCCTGTGGAAGCATAAAGTTAAAAAGTTCTGCGCTCAACACATTCTAATTAAACACTTGTGCAGATGCATATTTGATGATTAGATCTAAGATGGAGCTTATCCGAAGTGATTCATCTGATTACAAATAACAACTGGAAGTGCCATTATTTATTAAAAGCTGAATTTAATTATTTTTTCTGCAACTCCATCATCTCTCTGTGATTACGATGTTTCAATGTTGATGATTATCTGGACAAAGCTATCAAGAGAACAATGCATATTCTTTTTCACCTGTCTAATTCCTTCCCAGCAACTTGCCTTCTCTTCTTTTGGGTAGGTATTACGTTTTTTTCTTCTGGCCGGAAAACAAAAATCCCTTATCACCAAAGACAAATTACGTTCTTTCTTTCTTTCTTTCTGGCCCTTCATCATATTGTGCCTTATCATGTTGTCCTGGGCGAGAAGCTGCGAAATTTATCCAAGAACAGGAGCCGCATTAGGAGGAATCTACTCATCTTGGAAAGTTTTAGTTGTCTTGTTTGACTAGTTTGAACTCGTGATTTTGACCCGCGCAATTTGGCAACGGGTGCAAATTACAAAGCGTTTCCAACACTTTACGCGAGTTCAATTTGGCAATAAACAACCTTTGGTCTCGTGCTTGACCGTCTCACCCCCGCACCAAGACAAGAAATTAGAAACAGCCCCCCAAGATGTACTTCCCCAAATATCATGTCAATTTTTCTCTAATCAGCAAATTTTGCGTTTAATGATGATTTTTTCTTCTGCTAATCTTAAACTAATCATTAAGTATTTAGCAATTTTGATTAACTGATGTTTGTGGGCTTTTAGTTTCTTCCTTTAGTGTGTAAAATAAGATTTAGGGATCTAGGTCATCGTTATAACAAGCCCTCATTCTTGATGGAGTATCATAGATGCCTAAATCATGTGAACTTGGTTATTACCCTTATTATAAATCCCAGTGTTTCCAACGTGATTATATAATTTAATACCGTTTTCAAATTTCAAGTATACCAGATTTTGCCAACCGTGGACAGGTGTCTTCTTGTATGAGGTCCCAAGTCCTAAACGTAAAAACCGGAAAGGAGAAGACGTTTTGGGATCAAAGAGAGAGAGCTCAAACAACAACTTGCAAATTCCATTATTAATGCCGGCATTTTGCACAGCACCGCATCAGGCTAAGATTTTCGGCGCCTTTCGGTTTGGACCCTTCTAAGCTTTCTGAGATATGGACATGTCCCGCTCTTATAATTCTGTTCACCTATCGGTTTGCTACTTTGCATGTATCTTCAATTTCAGTTTAGCCTAATTTGATATGAATCCCACATTAATCAGCATTCTACTCGACACGACGCTTCAAACCAACTCCTTTTAGTTGTAGTTGAGTCGACCATCAGAGAACAAATAAAAAAAATGGTCGTAACTCCAAGTCGGAGGTCAAACTTTTACACCCATAGTTAAATTCAAATCGTGTATAGCAGTTATGGTTCAAAGTCGAGGTCGCAGTCGCAGCCTGTACCGTTCTATATTGGTTTTGACATATCAATCGCGGTCTCGACCAGTCGCATATTTTAAATCATTTTACTATTCTAAAAATTATAAATGATCATTCAAAGAATCAAAATATATATATATATATATATAAAACCAACAAGAAAATTAGCTGATTTCGAGTCCACTTGAGATGACTTGGGCGACTCAGCCATTTTTTGGTATTCTTGAAGTCAAATTGGAATGATTTCAAAACGGTAAAACTCGAGATGGAGATGACGCGACTCGGCCGAGTCTTTGAACCATGATAGCAGTGCGTCTCTTTGATGCAGAGGAGTAGTGTTCAATGTTGATTATTGACCAAAATGAAAAAAAAAAAAATTTAGGATCTCTCACATCAATTTGGTTAAATCTAAACTTGCTTTTGAAACTAAAAAAAATTACTGTGTAGAATATAGCATGGACAGATTATCTATTGGAGCTGCACAGATTTATCACTATGAGAAAATTTGGACATTTATAGTGTACATTTTCATTCATTTTTTTATTTAATGTTTGAATGAAATATTTTTCAATATTTGTATCCCTTGTTGTTCTATTGCATGGTATTTGTTGCCATTAGGGCAATTTTCCTAGACGGATGAAATTGAGGGTGTGAATCGAATCGAAATAGGTAAATCGGAAGTTTGAAATCGAGTTTTTCAAAAAAATTAATCTATAGAATCCGACCGATTCTGATTTCAATTTCAATTATTCCGATTTCGAATTAATTCCAAATGAATTCGGAATTCGTTAAATAAACAAATTCACCAAATTCAATTTTTAATTTCTAATTTTAATTTTTATATTATAAGTTAATTAATCATAATAATATACTAAACTAAAATTATTACATGGGTTAATCAATTAACATATTTTTATATAATATATTTATAGGATTAACATAACATTGTTATATAATAAAAATAAAATAAAATATATATTATATATTGTATATATATGTATATTATATAATATTCGAATTCGATAAATCGATTCCAATTTCAAAAAATTCATTTCCGAATTACAACTAAATTTGCCACTTTCGAAATCAATAATTCTGATTATCAATTCTGTTTTCCTTTTTTCGAATTCGAAATTCCGAATTCTATTTGAATTCGGTCGGAAATTCAGAAATTTTCGAATTTGCACATCCTTAGATGAGACTCCATTATTTATCAAAAAACAAAAAAGAAAAACACCAAAGTTCTTTGTCACTTCGATTGAAAATACACCACTTACCTTGCACTTTTGGCGTGAAAGACGTCAAACTTGCTGGGCTCAATCAGATGTTAACTTGATATGTGCCGTTTGACAAAAAAAAAAAAAAAAAAAAAAAATCAGATGTTAACTGTTTACAAGCTGTCCAGCAACAAGTACGGTGATGTACATTTACAGACCACAGCAGATGTTAACCTCTTGACAAGCTGTCTAGCAACAGATACAATTATGTATATTTACAAGGGATAATTTCAGAAACCTCCCTTGAGATTTCTCATAATATCACTTAGCACCCTTAAAGTTTTTAAAATCTCACTTATCTCCCTTAAATTGATATTTTGTGTAACATTATAACTCTTTTGAAAGAAATGCAATAAAGATAAAACTTTTTTTTCAATACTACCATTGTATTATTCTACTTATGAAGTTTACAACAACAATAAAAAATAAATCAAAACTAAATTTTTATAAGGTGTGAATTTCTTGATTTAAACAATTTATTTTAATTGTATTGAAACAAAAGTAAAATTTCCACCTTGGAAAAAATTACACAATGAAAAATTTATATGTATAAAGTGATTATTTTAGTTATCAATGTAATTTAAACTACATCATGTATTAAACATATTTTTCAAAAATTTTTTAATTTATTAGTTATAACTATCCATAAATTTTTTTTAAGATGTTAGCTAGTCACTAAAATTCTCTTAAGTGGCTGATTTTGATTAAGTTAAATTTATTTATGTCCTTTGTTATCTTAACATGATTTCAATGTAGAGAAATATGAACCCTTATTATATAGCAATTTTTTTAATATACATTTTTTGGTTTGAAAATTTTATTCTTGGTTTGACTTTTTAGTTAAATAGTTATCAAGATCAAGGGTAATGCTATCAATTTATGAATTTTAATAGGAATATTTAATTTTATCAAGTTGATAAAGGAGATAAGTGAGATTTTAAAAACCTCAGAACCGCTAAGTGATATTATGAGAAACCTCAGGGGAGGTTTCTGAAATTATCCCTATTTTCAAACCACAGGAGCGGTACAAAAGCAACTTGCCTCACCTAAAGCGACTTAGGGCTCCACACGCCGCCTCTTCAGTCACTTGCGAATCTCAACGGAGAAGCCCAACAATATCAACCGTTGTTCTAGGAATAAGGGTGAAAATGAGTCGTGTCTATACTTATGAGATTATGTCATTATCCTGTTTATGTTAGAAAACTTTAATCCTATTCTAACCCGTTGAGCTTTCATGTCGTCTTATGTCATGACTCATGACTTATTTGTTAACAAGTTAGCTCGACCCGACCGAACTCAATCCATATAACCTATGAACACTTTATAAAATTAAAATAGCTTTAATATTTTCTTGGTATAAATGGGAGGATTTGAACAGGGAATTTCTCACTTACATCCCTCCCTGAACCACCCAACACCCCTTCTAAAATAGATTTAATATTATACACTATTTTGTCAAATCAAACAGTCTAGCATCTTGATCACTTATCTTAATTTATTGTTGTTTAGACACACAAAAAACTTATTGAAATACATATTCAACACAGAATTAGGAGTTTTGAAAACATTCAAATAATAATAATAATAAACAATGAGTGTGTTTGGATAGTAGATTATTTAGAATAATGTTTTAAAATAAATACTGTCATATGAAATGAAAAGATGATTGAAAAATACATTGATGATATGAGTAGATAATTTTTTGAAAATAAAGCACATCTTCCTGTCATCAATAAAACTTGGATTGTGGTTCATTACTTGATTGTTCATTTTAGCTCCATGCCGTGCGATTCCTCATCAAATTGGCAAATGGGAGGGGTATTTGCATTCTAAGAGTGCGATTGGATAGGAGATTATTTGGATAATTTTTTGAAAAAAATACCGTGACACGTCTGGATTTGATGTATGTGAAACAACAATGTAGTTGAAAATGTATTTATGATGTAAGTAAATAAAATTGTGCAAATAATACACCATCCAAACAAACCAAATAAAATTTTCAAACATATATAAATTACAAAGCGGCCTTGGTTGGATTGCTATTGTTTTGAAAAATTTCTCCATTTTCTGTAAATATTCCTTCAACATATTTTTTCAATCACCTTTTATTTCGCATATATCACATCCGAAAAAGTGCAAAAGTAAGTTTTTCCTAAAACGATCCAAAAAATGTGATCCAATCAACTTTTTAGAAACATGATTAGATTGTTATATATATGATAAGATATAAAATTTGTGAGTTTTTAAAACTTCTAATTGAAATTTTCAATCCAAAATTTGATCATTATTAGTTTTTTACTAAATGCTCAAATGGTCCATAGTGTTAAACTATTATCATAAAATAAGTACTTTATTGGGTTAGTATGTCAATTCCTAGGTTGACCCAACCTAACTCATTCACATTCGTGTCACTAATAGATTGACCTAATAATAATCCACTAAAGTTCGGGTTGTGCTAGTAATTGCTAATTTTTGGTGGCATTTAAGTCATATTGTCGTATCGTTGTGCGGTACCAAAAATTGCAACCCTTGTTTAGGAAGCATTTTATTTTACTTTGTTTTTGACGATAATAAGCTTGGGTGGCGTCACAACCGAGGGTGAAGGGCTCAAGGCATGCACTTGGGATTATTGTACCAAGCCTGGCATCATTTGGGATTATTGGTCACTTTTTGGAATACTGACAAGTTCAACGAGAAAAAGCGGTCTGTTTTTACCAATTGAACTATAACTATGTTGGTAATGTTTTTAATTTTTAATTTTTAATTTTTAATTTTTTTGAAATTTTTACAATGTCATGAGTCAACACCAAATAAATTCCCATGATGAATGAACTTTACCATGCAAGTAGGATTGCAGGAGGGATGGCACAAATTTAGGGATCAGAAGCCTTTGCAATCACAGTGTGGATTGCAGAGAACAATTTATGGTAGGAGTTGAGCTATTTTAACATTATATGGTTGGAATTGAATCTTGAGCACAAATTTTGACAAGTGAAAAGTATTATTGTGGTATTAAACTTTATTATTTTAGTGGCTGCATTTATTATTGTAATGTCTACTTTTATGATATTAATACCCATACTACAGCATGCACTTGATTTGCAAGAGCACAGACCCCCAGATCTTAACTTCACACTCACCTTCATGGGTTCAACAATTTATCACACTGACCGAAGGGGTTTTTTGATAGATTATTTTGGTTAGTCCATCCAAAACACAGTAACAAGACTGGACTATCCTTAGTGGATCAAACCAACAGGAAGACTGCCAAACGAAACCCTAACTCAATCCAATAATTCATACCCAATAAACCGATTAGTGCAAACTTAATCGATAAATCTCTTCTACAAGAAGTCTTTGATTAGTACATGCAGTGTCCATGTCTATCACAATCTTTCGAAGCCTGCTTCAGGACCATGCTGATTAAGCTAATTCCCCTCCTTAAAAGCAATCTGCATTGATAATGGACAGCAAATATTATCCAAAGCTTGATCCAATGTGAAAACGACCATTTAACTAATGATCAACCCGACACAAGACAAGAAAGGCCCTTTTCCGGAGGACCGCTGCCCATTGATTCAATCCATCTTTGCAGTTTCCCATTCAAACGATTGAAAGGGAAAAATCAGTCATTTTAATCAAAGGGTTACAGAATTCTTTCTTTTCTTGCTACTTCTGATAATTGATTGATGGCGCAATATTTATGCTTTGTTTTCTCGGAGTAAAATGAAGCAACCATGCTTTATTAGGCTGAACTTTAAAGCAAGAATTTGTCCGAAGTAAAACCTGCAATTTTCTCATTCCATATTTTGTCGGTTTTACTCGGATGGGTCTTACATTCCAGCTTTGCATCTCTATTTCACTTGTCCTTCCGTTTTTTCAAGTAACTTCTTTCCATGTTGATTCAACTTTTTCAATGACAGGCCCCTTGAACTTGAGTCCTGAATAGTGAACTTGAAGCATGTCTCGTTTAGAAGAACATTCACCTTTGAAGCAGAAAAGGTGAATATGAATATCACACTCTAAAAATAGACAACAAAGATGCTTGCATGACGAATACATTTTTCAAGACACCGTTGTTTCTCACATATATCATATCACAAAATGTACTACAATAATTATTTTAAATAATATTTCAAATAATCTCTCATCTCAACTTACCCAATTTGTCGATTATTCTACCACAGTCAGTCCTTCCATAAACAATTGTCCGCAATTATTGTTCCGTACTAATGCCTCCTTCTAGCTTTCATTCATTCTTTTTTTTTAAAAAATTTTTTCTTGAAAGGAATGTCAAATTACATCAAAATCATGTGTACATTAAACTAGTACGAATTAATCAACACTCAATAGTACGAAAAGGATTTTCGGAATATTAGGTGAAAGAGTTAAGAGTAACAACTCATTATTCCTTATCCATCACGTGTTTCTAGAATATTACTGGTTGTGTTTGGATTCCTTGTTTTTCCCCTTGTTTTTGATAAACTGTTTTTCATACCCCAAATGCTACAATAAAAACAACCCCAAAAACAAACACAAATATTTTTTCTTTTGTCTTTTCCTTTTCCTTTTCTTTTTTCTTTTCTTTTCTTCTTTCTCTTCTCCCCAACCTCCCTCACCCCTTCTTCCCTACCAGATCTTGGATGACAGTGCCCAAGGTCACACTGACAATTTTTTTTTTTCTGAATCTCATCTCCACTATCCCCCAACTCCTCCCTGCCCCCTCCTCCCCTAACAACCCTCCCTCCCACACAGTAAACCGATCCCCTGGAGGGAGGGGGAGGACTGGGAGGGGAGGCTGGGAGGAAGGGATGACGGAGAGAGGAGGGGCTTATTGTGGGAGGAGGGAGGTGGGGAGAGGAGGGCCAACAAAAAAAAAAAGAAAAATCTCCCACCGCGGTTCACACATCCTGAGAAGAAGGTGCAGGGAGGTTGGGGAGAAGAAGAGAAAAGAAAGAAAAAGAAAAGAAAAAAGAAAAGGAAAAGGAAAAGGAAAAAAAAAAGAAAAAAAAAGAAATAAAAAAATCCATTTTTCCAAATACAGTTACAGTAACATTTTTTCATATTTACAATGCCACAGTGCTGTTTTTAATAAACAACCACGAGAACAAGGAATCCAAACGCCCACTGTTTCATTATTATATGGGTATGTTAAGTGACATATTTCAGTCAAGTCCTCCCCCCCGGTCGTATTTCCTGTCAAGGACACGTAGGAAGGACTTGAAGAAACCGGAGTTATCAGGCCCTGTGTAGAAATATGACTTGCCACGTAGGTAGACAGCGCATCAAAACACTTGTCAGCTGAGAATCCAAAACCATTTATTCCGGTATAACTGTAGAAACCTCCCTTGAGCTTTCTCATTATATCACCCACTTCTCTTGATGTTTTTAAAATCTTACATACCTCTCCTGGATCAACATTTCTTATAACATTTTAACTTTTTTGAAGGAAATACAAGAAAGATAAAATTTTTGTTCCAATCCTACACTTATATTGTCCTAGTTATGAAGTTTGCAATAATAATAAAAATTAATTGAGGTTAACTTTTTGTAAGGTTTAAATTTCTTGATTTAATTTATTTATTTTACTTGTATTGAAGTAAAAATAAAATTTACGCCTTGAAAATTTTATATCTTGAAAAATTCACAAATATGAAGAGATTATTTTAGTTTTCCATACAACTTAAATTACACAATGTATTAAAACATATTTCTCAAAAAAAATTCCTTGAGTTTCTTTATTATAACCATTCATGAAAATTTTCAAGGTGTTAACTATTCACCAAGATCCTCATAAGTAGTTGATTTTGACCAGATTTGAGTAGTATGTATATATATATATATATATATATATATATATAAGTATCGAGTTTAATATATAGAATTCGAATTCAATAAAACTCGAGTATCTCAGAAGCCTTAGTGAATCGAATTCAATTTGTAGAATTTTAAACTCAATCGAGTCGAGCTCGATTTCGAATAGTGTTATATCAAGTCGAATTCGAACTCGAGCATGGCACTGCTCGAGATTGACTCAGTTTGCATCCCTAGGCATCACTACCAAGGGTTAAGGGCTCAAGGCATGCACTTGGGATTATTGTACCAAGGGTGGCATCACTTGGGATTATTGGTCACTTTTTGGAATACTTACAAGTTCAATGAGAAAAAGTGGTCTGTTTTTACCAATTGAACTAGAACTGTGTTGGCAATTCTCTAATTTTTAATTTTTAAATTTTTTAGAAAATTTTTGCAATGTCATGAGTCAACACCAAATAAAATCCCATGATGAATGAACTTTACCATGCAAGTAGGATTGCAGGAGGGATGGCACAAATTTAGGGATCAGAAGCCTCTGCAATCGCAGTATGGATTGCAGAGAGCAATTTATGGTGGGAGCTGAACTATTTTAAAATTAGATGGTTGGAATTGAATCTTGAGCGCAAATTTTGACAAGGGAAAAGTTTTACTATGTTTTTGCAAATTATTATTTAGTGGCTACATTTACTATTGAAATGTCTACTCTTGTTATGTTAGTGCCTACATTGCGCCATGCAATTCACTTGCTGGTACAGAGATCCCCGATCCCAAATTTAGACTCATCCTCATGGGTTCAGCTGATCACCAGACTGACCTCCAGGGTTTTTTGATAGATTATTATGGTTAGTCCATCCAGAACACAGAAACAAGACTGGACTATCCTTAGTGGATCAAACCAACAGGAAGACTGCCAAACGAAACCCTAACTCAATCCAATAATTAATATCCAACAAACCGATTAGTGCAAACTTAATCGATAAATCTCTTCTACAAGAAGTCTTTGATTAGTACATGCAGTGTCCATGTCTATCACAATCTTTTGAAGCCTGCTTCAGGAGCATGCTGATTAAGCTAATTCCCTCCTTAAAGCAATCTGCATTGATAATGGACAGCAAATATCAAAAGCTTGATCCAATGTGAAAATGACCATTTAACTAATGATCAACTCGACGCATGACAAGAAAGCTTTTGGGGTGTTACGGAGGAGGGCAAAGGCCCATTACCCAACAACTAATCTAGGCGTCGCAACTCTATAGATGTCTTGACTTAACAGAGGTTTAAGCGATTGAGGAGACTGTCTGGGTAGATCTTGACTTAAATTTCTTCCCATTTTGGCTAGGTTATCCGCACACTTGTTGTCCTCTCTTAAGAAAGCCCTTTTACGGAGGACCGCTGCCCATTGATTAAATCCATCTTTGCAGTTTCCCATTCAAAGATTGAAAGGGAAAAATCAGTCATTTTAATCAAGGGTACAAAATTCTTTCTTTTCTTGCTATTTCTGATAAATGATTGATGATGCGACATTTATGCTTTGTTTTCCCAGAGTAAAATGAAGCAACCATGCTTTTATTAGGCTAAACTTTAAAGCAAGAATTTGTCCGAAGTAAAACCTGCAATTTTCTCGTTCCATATTTTGTCGGTTTAACTCGGATGCGTCTTACATTCCAGCTTTGCATCTCTATTTCACTTGTCCTTTCGTTTTTCCAAGTAACTTTTTCTAGTTTGATTGAACTTTTTCAATGACAGATCCCTTGAACTTGAGTCGTGAATACTGAACTTGAAGCATGTCTCGTTTAGAAGAACATTCACCTTTGAAGCAGAAAAGTTGAATATGAATATCACACTCTAAAAATAGACAACAAAGATATTTGCTTGCATGACGAATACATTTTTCAAGACACCGTTTTTTTCTCACATGTATCATATCACAAAATGTACTACAATAACTATTTCAAATAAGTTTTTAAATAATCCCTTATCTCTAAAAATAGACAACAAAGATATTTGCTTGCATGACGAATATATTTTTTAAGGCACCGTTTTTTCTCGCATATATCATATCAGAAAATGTATTACAATAACTGTTTCAAATAATCCCTTATCTCAATGCACCCAATTTGTGGATTATTCTACTATAGTCAATCCTTCCATCAACAATTGTCAGCAATTATTGTCCCGTACTAATGTCTCCTTCTAGCTTTCATTCCTTTTCTTCTTTTTTTTTTTTTTGCCTTGAAAGGAATGTCAAATTACATCAAAATCATGTGTACATTAAACTAGTACGAATCAATCAACACTCAATAGTACGAAAAGGATTTTCGGAATATTAGGTGAAAGAGTTAAGAGTCACAACTCATTATTCCTTATCCATCACGTTTTTCTAGAATATTACTGTTTCATTAATTATTTGAGTATGTTAAGTGACATATTTCAGTCAAGTCCTCCTCCCCGGCCCTATTTCCTGTCAAGGACACGTAGGAAGGACTTGAAGAAACTGGAGTTATCAGGCCCTGTGTAGAAATATGACTTGCCAAGTAGGCGGACAGCGCATCAAAACACATGTCAGCTGAGAATCCAAAACCATTTATTCCGGTCCCCACTTTTAACCTTTCCAATCAGTTGAGCATGATTTTGTTCGCTCCATTTAGGCTTGCAGTATATTAGAGGGATAACTACGAAAACCTCCGTTGAGGTTTCTCATTATATCACTATATTTTTTGAATTGATATTTCTTGTAAGGTTTTAGCTCTTTTGAAGGAAATATAAGAAAGATAAAACTTTTGTTTCAATACTATCCATATATCGTCCTATTCATAAAGTTCAACAACAATAAAAAATTAATTGAGGTTAACTTTTTATAAATTGTAAACTTCTTGACTTAAACTATTTATTTTACTTGTAATGAAGTAAAAACAAAATTTGCACCTTGAAAAATTTATATCTTGAAAATTCACATATATGAAGAGATTATTTTAGTTTTCCATACAACTTAAACTACACAATGTATTAAAATATATTTCTCAAAAAGAAAAAAAATCTTGAGTTCCTTAATTATAACCGTTCTTTTTTTCAAGGTGTTGACTATTCACCAACATCCTCCTAAGTGGTTGATTTCGACCAGATTTAAATTATCACATCCTTTCTATCCAGTACGATCTCAATATAGAAAAATATGGATCATTATTAAATTGTAATTTGTTTTCTTTAATATACATTTTTTGACTTTAAAAATTTATTTTGGTTTGGCGTCTGGTTAAATAGTTATTATGAGCAAGAGTAATGTTGTCAAATTGTGACCTTGATAGGAATATTTAGTCTTGTCAAACTGATAAGGGAGATAAGTGATATTTTAAAAATTATGAAAGATCTTAGGGGAGGTTTTTGAAATTATCCCTATATTGGAATTAAAGAAAAAGTAGCCTATAAAAAATGACTAAATCACGATATTACTAAACAATGGATACAAATATGAGAATTTCTAAAATCAAGAAAATAAATTATACTTTAATCTGTTTCTATTGCTTAGTCACTGTAGTTAAGTATAAGATTTTCCTTAAAGAAATTGGCACTGTTTGCTATGATATTTTTCGTGATCATTAAAAAAATATATTTTAAAAAAATTTTGTTTTAAATATTTGATTCTGAATTCAACATCTCCTACTTATAGTGGGAAAAAAAAAAGATTCCAACCACATCCCCCTGCACGAGTGCACGGCGAAGTTCAACACAATCCATCGGAATAACGAAGCTCATTAATTGACTCTCAAACGCAAGAATTCTGAAATTTTCAGGGAGGTACGAGGTCATCAAAGTCCACCTACCAGATCTGTGGCCCACATCACTTCATTTATCCAGTGGATGAAAGTTTAAGATTGACATTTGCCAGCAATCAGCTACTGGACCAATCTCACTTGCTTATATATGAAATGCAAAGGCAAATCAAAGACATATAGTACCAAATATCAACCACCGATCAGTCCAACCGAATCACATTTCTCCTGTTAAAAG
This sequence comes from Gardenia jasminoides, assembly GCA_013103745.1. Lineage (NCBI taxonomy): Eukaryota > Viridiplantae > Streptophyta > Magnoliopsida > Gentianales > Rubiaceae > Gardenia > Gardenia jasminoides. The sequence goes on from CM023098.1 coordinate 3,223,055, forward strand.
TGAGTAGACAAAGTCAAGTTCACACGCAAACTATGACCATTGGGTGAGTTGACAAGTTCTTTTGTGCTTAACGTCTGTTTCGATTGAAGAATATTTGGAAGATTTGTTTAGAGTAATACTGTCACACTTGATGTAATGAATTTGAAATAAAAAAGTGGTTGGAAATATAAAAAATTGATTGGTAAACATGTTTATGCAACCCCCAAAAAAAAAAAACTCTCAAGTAACTTGCTATCCAAACACGCTTTTGGATTGAATAATTCGATGAAAGATTTAAAATTCATCCAAATTACTTTAGCTGTTTGGATTATTTGAGAGCCATTTAGATTTATTACTCGCAAATCATCAAAATACACTTCAAAGATTATAATAGTTTATGATTTAAAAATTCAAATATGTCCTTAATAATCTAAATAATTTAAAAAAATTGAGAGGATTTTAAATCTTTCATCAAATCTCTTCATCCAAACAGCAACCTTGGAGAATTCAAAAATTAAAGAACTAGTCACGAAAAGCAATAATCCAAATACTTCTTAGAATTCTCTGCTAGTGCTCTGCTCATAGGATAGTTAATTTAGAGAGCTATCTTACAAGCTTATACACAAAATGCAAAGGTAAATCAAAGACATGCATCAGCAAATATCAACCACCTTATAGTCCAACCAAATCACATTTTTCATGCTAAAGGTGAAGGTAGACAGGTCAAATTCACCGGCAAACCATGACCATTAGGAGAGTTAATAAGTTCTGTCAGGTTTTCTGCTCATAGGTTGTAAATAAGAGGTTTTGGATTCAAATACTCTCAATTCTGCAACTGAATTAGGCAAAATTAGTTGAAGTTGCCCCGAATGTACCCCATCTGTTTATCAAGAAAGGTAATGGTAGCCCACCACTTCTACCAGCCATCTTCCCGAGCCAAAAGACCAAAAAAAAAAAAAAAAAAAAAAAGGACAAAAAAAAACCCAAATTGATATCTTGAAAAATCTATTCTATTTTTACCTAATTTTTACTGAAATATTATTGCCACATCATTGCAATCCAAGGAAACAACCAAATTGTGGCTTAAAATTAGTACCAAGGGGATGTCCCTAGGATGCAAATAGAAACAATTTTTGATGGTTTCTCATGGTAAACAGAAAGCTAAACATCAATACCATCTCAAATTTAAACATAAGAATACTGATATGGCAGATATTGGTAATTCAACAATCAAACATCTAAAATTCTTGAACTTTAGTGCTTTCTTTCTTCTGTTTTGTTATTGACTGATTGAAGCCCTAAACTCTGATTAACTCATCAATTAGAAAAAGAAAAGATATCCACAAAAATGGTCATTTACTCCAATATTGAATAGAAAATCTCCAAAAAGAACCAAAAGGCATGAAAAAGGGTTTACCAGAAATAAGAAAAGAGAAATGATAAAAGGTGCATTTTCTTCTTTCTTCAATCATGTACATTTCACCTCAAATTGACATGAAAAAGGGTACAATCCACGAGAAGGGGAAAATTCCAAAACAAAAAAAAAAGAAGCGATTATTGACCTGGAAAAGGAAAAACTGAGCCTCTTTTTTATACAATCTACCTCCGGCGAGCGGTGGAATAGTTAGAGAGCAATCTGGAGAAGGCAATCCGAAGACGAGGGACGACCCGAAGAGTATACACGGTGGTTTGCCGAAGCATGTCCTCCAACGACTCGACGAACAAGTTTAAGCTTCGGATCGGCGGGATGTACAGAGTCAACGGCACCGCCGAGAAAGCCACCGCGAAGAACAGCTGAAGCATTTCTTTTTGTTTCACTAGAACGGAAATAACAGATGGTGAAGATACAAATTATAGCAGTAGCACTCAAGAATTGGATGGATAAATTTGTGAATCTAGACGAATTCTTTATCGCCCCGGGGGGGAGGGGGGTGGGGTCGGCTTGGGGAGGAAAAGGATGGGGGATGAGAAGATGTCAATGGGGAATGGGGATGAAGTGTTTGAATTGATGAGGAGATTTGACTCGGGGAGCTTAAGGTTTTATTACTCGACTGGACTTTAATGTTGGGTGGGGTTTAAGGAGATTTGACATATATAAATATCACAGGGGAGAAAACTGAGAAACTTCCAAGAAAAAAGCACAGTGGGATTTTACTTTAAAATAATAAAGTGGCAATTTTTTAGTAGGTGAGGAAAGGGTCTTCATAAGGAAATCGAGTCTCGAAGCTGGAAAAGTTTGAAAATGAGCAATGAGTGAGAAAAGATGAAGAATCTTGTCAAAGAACTACTTTGTTTTTTGTATTTTCTAGGTAATTGCACAGATTTGTATAAACCAAAGTTGACTGAATTAATAAAAACGGATTACTTACTTATAAAAAAGATTGTATGTTCGAATCTCACTATCAATATAATAAAAATTATATTAATGAATATTTAGAAAAATTTTTATAAACAACCTAGACACGCACTGATCCGTGGTGATCGCTAAAATCGAACCCGCTCAAAGCGGTATGACAATTAGCATTACTTCGCCTTTTGATGATATATTTTATTGGCATTATGCACCGATATAGTATCTTTTTGGGCTTTTTGATTGATAAAAATTAGAAGTTGTAATGATTACTTGACACGTAATTTAGTATTATTATAAGCATTTCATTTCACTCCTTCTCAAGTTGTGCACATGTGGGGAAAAAAAATGTCTTTTGCTATGATAGTAGTTTTTTTTTTAGTGTACTTTTTATTGCCAACAGAGGCATCATGCATTAAATTTTTGAGAATGAAGTAAAACGAAAAAAATTGACTAAGGCCCCGTTTGATAACCCAATTCAGCACTTAAACTTAATGCATTCAGATCTTAACCATTTAGATGTGTTTGATAATCAAAAATAGAAAATCGGAATTAATTAAGTGGCACTTAATCTTTTAGGCAAAACTTGCTCCCAAAAATAAGTAATAAACTTTTCACGTATCACTGAATGTGATATACATTTAAATGTAATAGATCTAATACTCTAACAGCCTAACAATTAACGAATTTAGACTTTCCTCAGATTTCGTGACCTTGGCCATTTCGCCAGGCTACATGGTAAGTAATATGTATTAGAGAGTGCCTCTAAAGAAGCTACTAGAAAAACTCAAACATTTCATAATTTACAAGTGACATTGATTTTTTTGTAAGAGAAAATTAATGTGTATTTTTGGTTGCCTAAAGGCACATCATACGAAATGAGTCCAGTATTATTTCATAATAAAAGTGTAACTATGTTTGTTTCAAAGTCTATAATCACTGAATTTTTTTTAATTATTATCTTAAAGAATATCTGTTAATTTTTTTTTTGTATGGCTTGCAGTATTTGGTAGTAAATAATATCACATTATAATAGTAAATTGATGCATAAAAGCTTTGCAAAGCTGGCATTGGCAATTAAAAGTTGGAATTCAATATCATTTTGAATAAACACATAAGGATACTATTAAGGAGAATTTTTTTATCATTTACTCTTAAAATAGTAACTTCACATCTCTTACAAAATCAAATCAATAAAATTGGGTCCTATCCTAGGTTTTTTTTTACTACTTTTTACCATCATACCGTGAATCAATCAATGTGACCCACATATGGTCATTGTTTAGGGTCAAAACGGTTAGATCCTATTTGTATTTAAAAAAAAAATGAACCATCTATCTTCATTTTGCCCTCAAAAACATTAGGATTTGACCTGAATTATATTTATTTTTTCTGCTAAAAAAGTGAGATCTAATTCAATTTATATTCAAGATTTAACCTTTTATACATATATGAGTGCATGTAAACCATTATCTCGATATATCCAATAGCTCTTTGTTTGTCTTGATATAACCAACAGCTTTTTGCAAATTGCGAAATAAGTTCTACATTGATGACTTTTACACTTTGTCTGTCTAAATTAACCATTAATACATGAGTTAAGACCAACAATTTCAGGGGAGGAATTTCATCATGATCGAACTTTTAACTCTAGCTGAAAATCGTTCTACTCTAGCTCTGATTTCTGTGGCACCATGTATTTATGTGAAATCCTATAACGCGGCAGCCACTCAAAATGGATGAAAATTTTATCATGATTCAGGGTACGACATTTGCACTTAATTACACATTGACCCAAATTAATCTGTTCTGTTGTGTTGATTGATTGGTGCTGTCCAAGATTGATGCATGGATTTTTTTTTGGCTTAAATTGTAAACGAACCTGTGTGATTTTTGGTTATTTTTTAATAGATGTTATGATATCTATTTGGTCGTGAATACTTTGTAGTGTTTAATGGCAAATTTTTTTATTGAACAGCATAAAGTTTTAGCCTCAAAAGATAAGATGGAAACCCAATTGCCTTTTTTTTTTTTTGGTCCTCCAAGCAATCAAATAGTAATTTTTTTTCCCTCTTCATTTTTAACTATCGAGCTGGAGCCTGTAAATATTGCAGTTTCTCTAATCAGCTAAACATGTTTGCAAGAGGTTGAAAATAGGCATTAAATGCTTTTGTTTACAATCTAGAAATGTGTCAGAGGACAGAAAATGAAGTTTGGCTTGGATTCATCAAGAAATTATGAGATCTATGTACAAGTCATTTTTGAAGTCCTTTAATGTTTGGGTCCATAAATTGATTTGATAACGAGAATTCATTACAAAATGGGACCATTAGCTGGGCTGTTATCCTTGAAAATGCCTGGCCCCCAACATCCAACTAGAAGATGGAAGGGGATAAGACTATTCTGACAAGGAGTTAGGCATCTTCTTCCTCTTCTTCTTCTTAAATTTTTTTTCCTTTTTTGCATTGCATTTTATGGACAAAAACGAATCTATTAGAAGATCTTTTTTTTTTTTTTGGTTGGTTAATTGTCAATAAGTAAACCAAAAAACTTCACAAGAAAAGTATGGCTAGTATTGCAATTCAAGTAAAAATTTTTATATGAAAAATTGCAGACATTTTCTTCAACTAGAATACTAGCTTCAAATTAGAATTTAAAGGCGCAATTATCTAACTTCATCCAGGGTAAAAAAGAAAAAAAAAAGAAAAGAAAAAAGACCTAAGACATTATTGTCTTTTAGCTGCAATTAAATCTTGGGGAGGACAGATGCCAAGCTGCCTTTCTGGGCCTACATTTTGGACCGTCGTAGCCCGTCTTAGTGCGTAAATTTTGAACCATCTCAGTCTTTCTCAGTGATTAATCATTAATGCAATATTTTAGATTGACTATAGGGATAATTTCACAAACATCCCTTGAGGTTTCTAACAATTTCACTTGGTACTCTCAAATTTTAAAAAATCTCACTTAGTTCCCCTATTTTAAACTTTTTGTAACATTCAAAATCCATTTCAAAATATAATGATAAAAAACTCATTTTGGAAGAGAGAATATAATTTCATTCCAAATTTGCCCTTTTCTTGTAATTTTTTTAATTACCATAATATACCAAATTTATCTCTTAATTTTTGTAAATAGATAGATGTATTTCATTGATGAAAATTTAAAAGTTGATAACGAGATTGAAAAACTCTTTAGTAGTTTTACATCATCAGTTTGGATAAGTTATATTAAATTATTTGAAATTATGAATGGTATACAATACTCTTAACAATAACTTACAAAAATTCATAATCATGATAATACCTTTTTGCATCTTGTATCTTTTTAGTTTTCAAGCATTCCATTAGATAAAAAATGAAAATTTAAAAATACGTAAATGATTTATAAAAAATTCTTAAATTAACTCAAAACATTTTATAGTAAAGATTGTAACTTGCAAAATTCAAATATTAAATCTTAATATACAAAACACATTATATTTCATCAATTAGGATAAATTTTCATATTTTTTATTTTTATTTTCTTTTATTATTAATAGACTCAATTTTGTTAATAAAAAGTAAGGCAACAAAAGGGCAATTGTGGAATGAGATTAAAACTACTCTCTCAAGATGAATTTTTTAATATTATATTTTTCAAATGGGTTGTATATGATACAAAAATCTTAAAATAAGGGAGGCAAATGAGATTTTTCAAAATTCAGGGGTGCCAAGTGAAACTGTCTGAAATCTCAGGGGATGTAAATCAGGATCACACTAGTTTCACTGCAATCATTTGCAACTTTGTTCAAGAGTATATTTTGGGATGTATCCTATAGTACTTAATCATGGGAGCATTACTTTCAATTGATGAAAGAGGAGGACGGTAAAAAGCGAAGTGTAGGGTCCTTATAGTTTGCTTAAAATCATTTCACCAGTTGGCTTTCAGCTCTTTTTTTTTTTCCAAAGTTTGTGTGTTAAGTATTAGTTTATATTTAATTTGCAAATATTTTTTTTTGTGAGTGGAGGTCTCGAACCCGGGACCTTTCACTTACACCCCCCCCCCCAATTTGCAAATAATATTATTTGTTTCAAAAAGCACACTAGAAATACTTTTTAGTGGCAATGTTTAAATCTTTCAAGAATTTAATTTTGACACCAAAAGACATGTTTTCAACTCTTAAACAGATTTGTAATCTATAGATTCTATCAGTGAATGAAGTTTTTAAACATAATTTTATTGTAATCGTACAACTTAGTGAATGAAGCTTTTAACATAATTTTATTGTAATTGTACAACTTAGCAATGTATGTATGAGCACGAAGATGTAAAGATTTATGTGATTATTTTTCTTTTTGTATTTTAATTCTTCAATGGATTTCATAATCTCCATATAAAAAATTCAAATGCATAATAGATTTAAGATGCAAAATGTTGCCCAAGTAAGGGGTTAATCATGTGGTTGAAGCTTCTCGTCCTTATGTTCACTTTGTAGTCTAAGAATCATGTGTGTGAGTGTGTGTGCGCTTTTGTTTTTTTGGTAGAAAAAAGTTTGGATGTGTTCAACTTCGATTACTACCATGGATCAGGACGTGCATATGAAATTTTAAGTTACTTATAAAAATTCTTACAAATCACCCACCAATGCAGCCTCATATTTGGAACAAGATTCGAACACACGACCTTTTCTACGGAAGCGATCTGTTTTTATTAATTGAGCCAACTTGTGTTGGCTAAGAATCATGTGTAACACTAGACTTTGTTAAACATGACCTCTTGTGCTAACCATACATATAATTCCCATCAATTTTCATCAAGAAAGAAGGAAATCAAGGTATGGATATTTGAAGAAAAATAATGCATCCCCATCATTTATAACATCGTTCTAAATCCATGATGAGTATACTATTAGTACCAAGAACTGATACAATTATTAGTAAGACTTGTGTAATGTGTGAATTTAGAATAACGAGATATAGACTAGTCGCTCTCCTATTTACATATTTTGCTATATGTAAACAGCCCACTAAATTTTACTATAGTGGGGCACTTAATCCTATTGCAATATGGTTCATCTTCAGTAGAGCAAGAACACGTTAAAGTAGTGTCCTTCATTGTCAATTTTGGTTTCTGTTTAATATCCAGCTGGTGAAAAAGGCCCAATAGTGACAAATATGTATTATTCTTGGGGAGGCAGCCTCCCCAGGGGGGGGGGAGATACTTTTTTATATGGTGCTGAAATCTGCAGCTCAAATGACAAAGAGGCTAAAACGACATCACTCTGCACATGATAGAGATTCTTCTACACTTCGAATTATTGATGTAATTAAGTTCCCACAATCAGGTTTAAAACTAAAAATACATCTGTAGTAGAATGAGATAAGTAGACTCGTGAATATAATATTTAAGTTTCCTATGGAGCTTTCTTCTTCTGTTAACACGAGAAAGGAATACATTTTCAATCTCGTAGCTAATTATGATCAAACTCTACTACTATGCTAATTAAAGTTGTTAGCCTGCTTAGTTTTTTCTTTCCTTAGATGGAATTTTTAATTAATCTAACACATTACTTAAGAGTAACCATTCATGTTGATCATTGTATACGATTTTCCTTTTTCGCTTGTAAATCTTATCTTTTATTCATGTAATTTCTCATACACTTAAACTATTTTGGTTTAAACTATTTGGTCTTTTGTTGATTTTGAAAATGTATAAAGTAACGTTAAATTTTACGTATATATGTAGATTGCTAAATATAGACCCCTTAAGAAGCCTGGCATACCACCATCCACTGTCCTCCAGAGGCGTCAAAAACATATCCAGTATCGAACTCCTCACTTTTGGCGAATCACCAAAAGTTTTAGGAAAGCTTTGAACTAAGTCCCTATTTGATAACTCAAATTCAATACTTAAATTTAATGATTTCATATTTTAACACGTTTAGATGCGTTTGATAATAAAAAAAATAGAATATCTGAATTAATTAAGTAGCACTGAATTTTTTAAATAAAACTTACTCCTAAAATTAATTGATGAGTTATTTACTTAGCATTTAATGTGATATATATTTAAATATATTAGATTTAATATTTACCAATTGAATCATTTAATGAATTCAGATTTCAAATTTCAGATTTTATCAAACGCACCCTAAATTCACGATTTTCATCAATTCCACAACAGCCCTAAAGTAGATAATTGAGTTTTCAATCTTAAAGAAATCATTAGATATATGTACAAGTCATCATTTTTGAAGTTCCCTAATGTTTGGGTCCATAAATTGTTTTAATAAGCGATAATTTATTACAAAATGAGACCATCAACTAGGGTGGTTATCATTTAACCATTGCGTAGCCCTCTAACAACAATGAGAAGATGGAAGGGAACAAGTCTATTCTGACAAGGACTTGGGATATTTTTTTTTCTTTTTGGCATTGCATTTTCATATCATACATTTCTTAATCAAATGCAATAATTAGTGTGTGTATGTGTGTGCGTAATACATACATACATACATATATACACACATAGACACACACACACACATACATACATATATAGATACATGTGTATACATACATTCATACATTCATACATATATACATACATACATACATACATACATACATACATACATACATACATATACACACACAGATAGGCCTGTGCATCGAAATCGAATTCGGCAATTCAATGGCATGAAATCGGTGAATTTGGTAAATTGGTTCTTCTGATTTCCGACCTATTTCAATTTCGAATTACCAATTTCCAATTTCGAATTGGTACCGATTTCAAATCGAAATTCGGTATGGAACCGAATTGACCGAATTGGACTTCCAATTTTTCTTTTCCAAAGAGATACTATGACATTAATAAAGCAGAGGAAATCCGATCGAATCTTCTATTTGTAACATTAATAGTCTCTTGTAATATACTCCAAGCCGTTGGGTGCGATTAATGTATACCTGAAAAGAATCTCTCAAATTTGTGCCTTTTTTTTATTTCTCATAACTTATTCTATTAATAATAAATTAATAATAACTATTAGTCTATTATCTATTTAGTTATTTCTTAAGAATTATTATCTATTTCGTTATCTCTTAATAACTATTAAGTTACTAGATTATTAGTACTAATAAGTAATAATATATTATACTTATGCATTATATATATTACATATATTTATATGTCGAATTCAAAATTGGAATTGGTAACCGATTTCGCTTTCGAATTATGAATTCGAAATCGGTTTTCCAAATTGGTGTATTCCCCAAACCGAATTCGATCCTAATTCGCAGTCTTTGAAATCAGAACTTCCGAATTACCGATCGATTGCCGATTTACCGATTTCGTTTTACCAAATTAAATTCGAAATCGGTCGGTAATCGGTAATTACCTAATATGCACACCCCTACACACACACACACATACATATATAGATACATGTGTACATATACATTCATATATATACATATACATATGCATATACATACATATATATACATATATGTATATACATACATATATAGATACATGTGTATACATACATTCATACATATACATATACATACATACATACATACATACATACATACATACATATACACACACAGACACACACACACACAAACATACATATATAGATACATGTGTATATATACATTCATATATATACATATACATATACATACATATATATACATATATGTATATATGTATGCATGTACCTGCCATCAGGCCCAAGGCGCTTACAGGATGATGGACAGAGGAGGCGCCACCTGGGCTGCTGTGCGAATTTGTGAAACGGCGCCTGATTGTCTCTCAAATAAACTGAATATGGATACGAGTCTATTTACCAAAAAACGTTTGAAGACCAAGAAGAGATTACGCAATGGACACCAACATTAGCATCTCTAAAAGATATGTAAAATCTACTCACACCAACAGAGTAGCACCTCGTTGTATGTCTGAACAACTATAATTTTCCTGAAACAATCATATATTTATAACTGACAACCCCATTCATGAGGTAACCTCGAACATTATTAATACATCTTTACAAGGGCATTGCCAAAAGTAACCAAACCTAATTCTGGACGCATATACACGATTGAGAGAGACGGATAACAGTAATCAAGAGTGCCGGTCTATAAATTAATAGAATTCATGAGTACTAGTATCAGCAGCAGATCTCTTAGCACCACAATCATGGCAGAGGTAGAACTTGCAAGTTCTAATGCACTTGAATGCCCTGAGTCCGTACAGTGATGCTCCACAAGAGTGGCAAGCAGAACGATACTCGCCCCCCGGAACTAGCTCCAGAGTATGCGGATGTTCACTGACATCAATGCTGATATCGAACTTGATGTTCCGAGAAGAACTGGCTTGTGGGATGCAATGAGGATGAAAAGATCGATCGCATTGGCTACAACGATACTGCCAACGCCGGGGATGGATTTCTTCTTCACAGACCTCGCAATAGAATTTATCAGGTTGATCAAAGAAAGGAGGAAATCTTAGGACGAGGGGCTGATTGTCCCACCTATGCTTCACTGTTTTGGGTAGGAGAGCGCAATCATATCCCAGATGGAAGTTGCAATATTTACAAGAAAAATATAAACAAGTAACCAGATCACCACAACCGCTACACATTATTTGCTTCCCGACTCCATAGCCTCTGCCACTAGAGAGAATGTGCGGGTGAGATTCATGAATAACCTTCCATGGTAACTGTCCACACTTGATATCTAGGTGGAGGCTACATGTGTAGCAATTGAACGAGGGACCATTGGAGTCCAAATTGCAGGCATCACACTTGAAAAAGCCCCAAGTGCTTGCAGGTGACCTCACTTTAGGTTTTTTCCTTCGTGATAGGGAACACGAGACCTATTGTCTGGGTGATATAAAGCAGTACTCCACCGTTCGAGACAATCTCCGTGAAAGAAGCAAGTGCCTCCAAAGTCGTTCATCATCGTATAGATATAGCCTCCAGAGCGGATCGGTTTAGTGCAAGCTTCGCATGTGTCTTCTTGGCCTCTTGTGGTAGGGTAGTATGGATCAGGTTTCAGGGGTAGAAGCAAATGTCTCCTTTCAAGAACATATTCAACTTTTTCAAAAGGATTGTTGCTGGGGAGTCGTAAGATATCAGACCTTATATTATTCCAATCAACCACTTCACGTGAAGCTTCAAAACAATTTATAGGTCGAGGCATCAGAATTAGCAAGCACGTTTGATTCAAACAGGATAATTAAGTTCAATTCAGAGAACTAACTATTGCAGACCAAGGTGGAAATGATCTTCATTAAAGCATAGCAAAATTATTCTTCAATTGAATTTGACAAAACAAATAGCCTCAATGCCCAATGATAAAAGTTAAATTAAACTAGTTCAATATATGAACATCAAACAAAAGGAACGAAGAATGGATACGTACATGGTGCCCGTGTTTCGATGCACTTAAGATGCACAAAGTGTCTACATGGGCCACAATAGTAATTCCAACCATACGGCTCCATCTTTTTGTGGCAGACATCACAAGAAAACTCATAGGCAATGTAATCATCCGAAAGACAATAGGCAAGGGAAAGAGGGTGATCGTGATCCTTACGTTTCTTGATGGTAGGTGATGAGGCACATTTCTCATGGATCCAGTATGGAGTATGGACAACTAGTACACAAATATGATACATCTTCCTTTCTTTCCCAACAAGCATGGCACTCAAACGTGACTGGCTTTGGCACGAATTTTAGCGTGTGTGCATGACTTGGATGCACAAATTTGCGGTCTTCAATAGCACACGAGATGTCGAGGTTAAAATCGCAGGTGTCACAGTGATAGGTGAAGTTGCTCCATGATTGTCCACAGCCTCTACACTCGCAGATCCCTTCTTTATTTGGAGGCTTCTCAAGAAGGGTGAGGCGGTGTTGAGGGTGCATGGCATGAGAAATGTCCCTTGGAAGTTCAGCACATCTTCTGTGAAGAAAGATGCTACACTCTTTACAAGAATAGGTCGGCTCTGAAAGTACTGCTGCTCCACAGCCATAGCAAATTGATTTCCGAACAATCCCACCCCTTTCCCCTTTCTCTAGGATCAGCAGATGCTGCTGATGGCTGAAATGTTTCAGCTCTTCCATATCTGCGATCTCCTATGGGAAGATTATTTCTCCCGAGAATGACAATACATAGCAATTTAAATGCCAAGATGAAGAGTTTGATTGGGTTTGTACTTTGGAATTCCCAAAAGCAAGTTCCAACTTAATAAAAAAGAGGTGTTGTCAATATAAATATTGCACGTTTATGATCTTAACTTATGCCTTTCTTCCTGGCAATACGGTTTTAACTACCAACTTTGGGCTAGGGCTTAGGTGCATAGTGCTGTTTGACGAATCTAAAGACCTTTCTCCATTTTTTTTTGGTTCTATTTTGTTTAAAGAAACTGTGATAACTTTTTAAGGCTTTGTCAAAGGACTATTACATGGATGGCAATTTTTTTAATTTGTTGATAAACTATCGTTAAATCTAGGATGTGTTTAAGAAAAAATAGTACAAACTCTACAATAAATATGAGGGATAATTTCAGAAACTTCCCTTGAGGTTTCTAACAGTTTCACTTAGCATTCTTAAACTTTTAAAAATTTCACTTGCCTCCCTTATTTAAAACTTTTTATAACATTTGAAATCCATTTCAAAATATAATGTTATTTTGGGTGAGAAAATATAATTCCATTTCAAGTTTGCCCTTTTCTTATGATTTCTTAATTACTATAATATACCAAACTTATCTCTTAATTTTTATAAATGGATGGACATTGTTTCTTAATGAACATTTAGAAGTTGATAACAATATTAAAAAAACTCTTTAGTAGTTTTTATCTGATTGGTTTGGACAAGAAATATTAAATTACTCAAAATTATGAATAATTTATAATACTCTTAGAAATAACTTACAATAATTTATAACCATGATAATACTTGTTTGCATTGATTTAAAAATAATACAAAAAAAATTATATATAATTTTTAACATTTTATATCTTTTTAGTTTTCAAGCCATTAATTTGGACAAAAATTAGAAAATTCAAAAATATGTAAATGATTTGTAAAACTTCTTAAGTTAACTCAAAACACTTTGCAATAAAGAAAATATTATCTTTGTAACTTGTAGAATTCAAATATTAATGCTTGCTATATAAAAACACACTACATTTTTTCCAATCAAAATAAACTTTGATTCATTGTGTTATTTATATACTTAGGCAATAAAAAGTAAGACAACAAAGGGTGATTTTGGAATGAGATTACATTTACTTTCCCAAAATGAAAATTTTAATATTATATTTTAAAATGGATTATAAATGATACCAAAAACATAAAGTAAGAGAGGCAAGTGAGATTTTTCAAAATTTGAGAGTGCTAAGTGAAATTGTTAGAAATCTTAGGGGAGGTTTCTGAAATTGTTCCTAAATAAGAATGTATGCATTTTATGCCGTTAATCCTCCTGCGCATTCAACCAAGATCCTTTAATTACCGATTAGAAGAATCTATTTTTTTTTTTAGAAAAACTTATAAATGCTGCAAGATTCAATTTTTCGATTCGCTTATTTCTTCTTTAAATGTTGACTTTGAAATTGCAAGACATATAATCGTATGTGTGCAGATTATCTTGCCAAGCACGGAAGAAGGTTAGCTCCAGGTGTAGCAGTGTTCAAGAACCCTCCACAATCCCTTAAAGAGCTGCTGGGCCAGGACGTTAGTGGAGTAGCACGACCTCGTTTGGTTAGAATGTAATGGGCTTTAAGCCCTCCATAGTATCGAAAAAAAAAGTTACAAATTTGTAGTTCGCACAGATTTATTTTCCACGTGTTAATTACTGGGTACACAGTGACCAGGTATCCTATGGAAATGGAAGGGGAACCTGGGTACCCAACGCTAAAAGCTTTTGTATACTTGGATTTTGGAATTCAGTTTGTTAGCACAAAAAAACACGTAGCGGAAAAAAACTAAAAACTTACGAATGAGAAAGGCACGGGAGGATAAAAGAAATTTATTCCAAGAAACTATAATTTTCCTCAACTACAAGTGTAGGATTTCAAGTCCTTAAATAGAAAAACAAAATTACGAATCCTACTCTAATTATGATACTAAAACATGACTCCACCCTATTTTCTGGATAGATTTTGATACCTAATTCTAACCTACTTACTAAATAATAAATCAACTTTTAAAACAAATAAACTTCTAAATAGGCTTGGTTTAAAATATGCCAACACAGTTCCCATTCTGTTTATGTTTCTGTATCAATGAATTTTCATAAAAGAATTACAAGGACTCTTATACTAGATGCCTTCAACTAAAAGATGAAATGTGATTCCCACAAAGATAATTTTTTTCTTTTTATATTGTGCAAAAACATATTCAATTCAGGGTTTGAGTTGTTTCTCCCAAGAGTATCAAATAAGAAAAAATCTTCGATTAAATGCTTAACAACATTGAAAAATTGTTAACTGGTATAACAGTTTCCTTAAAAGCATTTACTAACCTGATTAATCTTAAAACGTTGAACAAATGTTTACTGCTATAACAGTTTCCACGAAAGCATATACTAACTTGATTAATCTTCAATATAGTACTAGTATACTTGCTCCCAAAGCGAGTTTATGACATAATGTCTCTACTGATCATATTCTGCTCTTGAAAGCTTATGGCACTTCTCAATTATTTTAATCTTAACCACTCCCCTGATTAGAATCTCTTGATCTCTTTCTTTCTTGTTTGGTTTCCAAAATGTGAGATATTTGGTCAAAGGATCGACAATTAGTTTTACGTATACTTCACTTCACTTTATCCGGGGAACACGCGGAATTAAGAACTAAGGCTAGCCACCACTTAACATTCTGAATAAAAAAGTAAGGTAGCTTAGCTTTTCTACTGAAAAGCTTTACAGTCATGGACATAATTTCCATATTGATTGGACCAAAAATTTGAGCTCATATGCAACGTTTTTCTGTTTAGGTAATTCCTGTGTCTAGGGACGCATTGCATCGATATTTGACCATGATAATAAGAATCAAAGATCAATTTTAATTGTTGGGATGAGTCTGGTCGCATAAGTTTTAGTAATTTTTTTTTTTTTTGTGGCAGAGTTTAGTGGCATCAGCTGGGGTCATGAATGGAGAAGGAAAAAGGAAAAAAAAATAGAAAAAAAAGTGTAGAAACAAGAAAATTGAAGACAAAGTAAGGAATGCTGTATCAGGTTATATGGAATAAATCGATAGTTGATTAAAGCTCACATTTACATCCCAATTACTAATTGGTCCAGGCAAATTGAATCAATCTAATCCATGAACCATTTGTATAGAACCAATAAGAAATCCATTTGTCCATTTCGACATTTACTTTTTGCATGTTATTATCCTTCATGACGAGATGACAGTTGCAGAAGCAAGACCTCGTTGTTATACATGCAAAGGCCATAAAACCTTATCTGTTCGATAATTAACTGTTCATATTTGTAGTATATTTTTGGTTTCAAGTCGCACACTCAGTTCACCAAAGTAATCTAATAGTGCCATTTCTTCAGTTTCTGCCATTAGTGTAATACTTTGCAGTTAGTTTCAGGGTTAGTTATGTCAGTTTGATATAATTTACTACAATATTTTTAGTATATTTATTCAATTTTTCCTTTTTCTATATCCTTTCCTTTTCCTATTGCTTTCTCCCTTACAACAATCCATTCTTAATATTTTATCCTCCTCTCCTCTTTCATACACACACACACACACACACACTCTCTCTCTCTCTCTCTCTCTTCATATTAATCTTCAAAAGGAGTTGATAGCTCTGGATCGCAGATGCCCTTCTTGCTATAAATGAATGAGCAAAACCAAAACTTTTCCTAATTAATTTTCTAGATCTTATACTTTTGATTTCCAAACTCACAAAAGCGATCTATTAGTAAATCAAATTTTATTTATCTTTTTGTTTTTGTGATTTTAGTGGGCATGATTCCTTTGTTTATTTTGAGTTAATTTTCACAATGATTTAGCACAATTTAAATGCTTAGGTACATTGCAAAGAGGTTAGGAAAAAAAATTAAGGTTCATAAGAAATAAGTTTTGAACATATAGAATTGAATTGGTGCAAGTTTATTTATTTATAAATATCTTTTTATTTTCTAAATTTTATTTTTATGGATTATAACATTGTGATGTGGTGATATTACTAGAGATTAATTTTTAGGTAGTAATTTTTCTTGAAATAAACAAAGTGAGTTATAAATATTTTTTTAACAAAATGTTCTAAAGGGTAGTTTAGGATTTTTAAATTTCTATTATACAAATAGTAAAAGTAAGGGAGATAAGCGATATTTTTAAAACTTTAGCGTGTCAAGTGATAATAAGAGAAATCTCGAGGGAGGTTTCAGATATTATCCCTAAAATCAACTGTGTTTTGTAATTATTATTAGCCTTGACAAATGACAAGTTCTTCACAACAGTAGGAGAGATTTGGCCATATGCTTAAGTTCATGACTGTATAAATGGTAGTTGATTGAAGTTCACAAGAAGTCTTGGTGATGCCAAAAAAGAAGTATAAACTTAAAAAGTTTTGGTGATGCCCAAAAAAAAAAAAAAAAAGAGGCATGTATACCGTGAGTATGCATATCCTCAAGCCATCTAAATACAAGAATACCACTCTGATCAGGATGCATTATCAAAATGTAATATAGATATGAATAGAGAATCTCTAGAATCAATATATGAAGTGGGTCATCGTATGGCGTGTAGATCGTATCATCACGGTATGCTTAAATAATAAATAGTAAATATTAAAAAATTTAATAAATAGTAAATGCTAGATGTTATAGTATCCAATTGGTCGTGAGTTGTTTGTCACGCTATGATGGTAAATTTTTCATTGAACAGCATAAAGTTTAGATTACTTGTGATGTCCAATATTTTTAGCGTCAAAAGATAAGGTGGAAACCACTTGCCTTTCCCCCTTTCTTTTTTAGTCCTCCAGACAATCAAATAGTCATTTTTTACCCCTTCATTTTTTAAGTATCAAGCTGGAGCCTGTAAATATTTAATATTGCAGTTTCTCTAATCAGCTAAACGAGTTTGCAAGAAGTTGAAAATAGACATTAAATGCTTTCGTTTAAAATTTAGAAATATGTAAGAAGACAAGTATGAATTTTGTCTTGGATTCATAAAGAAACTATGAGATATAGGTACAACTCATTTTGAAGTTCTTTAATGTTTGGGTCCGTAAATTGATTTGATAAGCGAGAATTTATTATGAAGTGAGGCCATTCACTAGGGCGGTTATCATTTAAAAACAAGAGAGATAACAAAGAAAACATGAAAAATTTTGTTTGGATACTGAATTATTTGCTTGCATCATCAACAGTGGCAGAGTCAAAATCCCAAGATTAGGGGGTGCAAATATGTTAGTGTATGATATCGTATCATGAAACGCTAAAACTTTCTAATATCATAAATAATTATATAGAAAAACATATCATGAAAGGCTAATACTTTCTTATATTATGAATAATTACAAAGAAAAAGATAGATAATTCGTATGATAATTCCGTCCTATTTTCAATAGTATAAAGAATTTCAATTACAAGAATATTGTCGAAGTAAAATGATATACATTTAATGTCTTTGTATACTGTACAACTATAGTTCTTGAAAAAGGAGTTTAAATGAAGATCATTTAGTCATTTGTATGTGCCAAAACTTTAAATATTATTCTTTTGTTTTGAATTAATACTTTATTTTCTTTTTATAGGTTGAAAAAAGAAAATAAATTACTATCTCAAAACAAGAGAATCATACTTTTATTTTGGAGGTATTCATGTTTAAAATAAACTACAATGCAATTACTTTATAAATTTAGGTGGGCAATATAATGAAAGAAAAGAAAATTAAAAATTTTGGGGGGTGCAAATATAAGATACAATTAAAAATTTAAAATTTCTCAAGACAACTTAAGGAGCTTTTCATAATTGAGCGGGGTGCAATTGCCCACCTTCAATAACACTTAGCTCCACCCTTGATTAGCAACATATTTTTAATTATCTCTTTATCTTATATACGTTATATAAAAAAAGTGTTAAAATATTTATTTTTTCAAATATCTCAAATAAGTTACCATCCAAACATATTGAAAATTTGCACGGGTTGGCTGACTATAATAAAAATAGAACTGGCCAGCCGTCCGGCCCAAGGCACTTGTCGGTGCTATTAGAAGCTTGCTGGTGCTGAAATCGTTCCTCCTGTTCGCCTGTTTGCATCCCTAGAAAGATCATGCAATGAGCTGACGCCAACCAAATGCAACCTCGTTGTATTGTAGAGTGTGTCTGGACAAGAAGATTTTTCCTGAAACAATCACCTATCTATAACCGACCACCCCATTTAGGTAACCTTAAGCATTATAACTGACCACCCCATTAGGTAGCCAAACTTTATCCTTGTTCAGTAGCTTGAGTTTTTAACAAGTTTGTGTAAAATCTATTTATTTTTAACTTTAACTATAGAAATTTTAAAAATTTTCTAAAGTTTTTAACCTACACATCTTAAAATATCAAAAAACACACCCCAAAAAATTTTCCCTTCTTTTCTTTCTTCTTTTTCCTTCCTACACCTCAACCCCAAAGTAACCAAGAACACACTAAATTTTTTTTCCCTTCCCTCTTTTCCTTCTTCTTCTTCACCCTCCTCCGACATTGGCATTGGCATCATCTTCTTCTTCTAGTTTTTTTTTTTTTTTCTGGTTTGCCTCTCTCTCTCTCTCTTTCTCCCTCCCTCTCCCCCCTCCTCCCCTTTCCCCTCTCTACCCCGCCCTCTCTTGCTCCCTCCCTCCCCTCTTCCCCTCCCCCTCCCCCCTTTCACTAGGTCGTGGGAGAGGGGGATGGTGGCATGGGAGAGGGAGGGATGGAGGAGAAATTTCTAGAAATGTGATGATTTTTAAAATTTTTCTGCAAATAGGGTGATTTGGGGTTAGGTTTTCCCAGTGATGTTTTATTTGCAAAATGCGAGTTCGATAAACTTCGCATTTATAAATGCAGTTCAATGGAAAAAGAGTTTTTTAAAAAAATCAAAATTCTTGGAACTCACATTCGGTAAATGCGAGTTTCAAGGAACTCGCATTTTCCGAATGCGAGTTCGGAAAATGTAATTAAAAAAATTTGTCTTTAAATCGCATTTGGTGAATGTGAGTTTCTTATAACTTGCATTCACAGAATGCGCGTTCCATGAAACTCGCATTCGCTGAATGCGAGTTCTATGAAACTCGCATTCACCGAATGCGAGTTCATTGACCAAAATTTAATTAAAAAAAAAATTCCTGCTGACTAATATCGAAATAAATTTCACCCTCAAATTGTCGTGTTGCCAGAAATCCAATACATGAAAAGAACATTTGTCCAAATACACAAAATTTTAACATTCTAAAAATTCAATTCAACTTGAGAGCAAAAGAAATTAGAAAAATTAAAATAATAGAAAAAACTAATTACATGAATACGTGAAAAGGAAAAAGAGAGAAATAGGAGAAAGGGCAAGAAAGCGTGAAATTCATTATTCTAAATAGCAGGAAGGCGTGATTCTTGTAGGTGAAAAACTCAAAGCGGCAAACTGAAAATTTCAAAAGGCGTGCGCGGGTGGAATTTTAATGAAACGACGTCGTTTCATGAGCCAATCTCTCTAAACTCTTAAGTCCCGAACACTTAACCAAAATGAAACTTGCGATCTTCTTCTTCCTATCTTCCTCACTCAGCCGCACCAAATCCAGCAAACAAAATGCTAGAGTTTCTCAATGTCAACCATGAATTAGTGTAGGAAATGCTTTGAACGTGGAGAGCTTTAGCTATTTTGCTGTAGAATAATCCCTAATTCGGCTACTGAACTGACCTAGGGCAAGAAATCAAAAATTGGGCCATGAAAATTTGGGTGGAAGTTAGAGGTTGGAGTTGAAGCTTGGGTGAAAGCAAGAGACTAGGGATTGAAGGCATACTTTGAGGTAATTTCAAAATTTTGTGTTTGATTTTGAGTGCATTGTATAGATTTTGTTAACTGAGCTTGTTCAATGATTCATGGCCAGTGGGTTTTGTTGAACCCGTAGCAAAGTTGTTCCAAATTCAGGTTCTGCTTTATTTTTCATTTTTTATAGCCTATTAATTCTTCCATTTTGATGATGGTGGCTTTGTGTGTCTTAGATTCTAGCTTGGAACTGCAGATCTTGGTGAGATTACCCATGAAATGTTTGTTTCGATTTAGATGCGTTAGCAAACCTTGGTGCTCTTTGATCAAGAGCCCCCGTTTCGTTGATTTGCACGTCAGCCGAGCCAGGAGCGGTGAGCAGGAGGATGTCATCCTAGTGAAGCGCTTCGTCAAGGAGGAGAGAAAAACTGTGTTATCATTCCATTCAAAGGATGATTGTTTAGCTGTCCAGGTTGTGGCCCCTGCTTTTGAGGTCAGCAGATTTGGTAGACAAAGACAAAGAATCATAACATATTCAGTGATATTAATAACTACTCACAGTTACGGTTGAAGAAGGTAAGATGAAGGTTTTCATCTATCTTTCCTTTTTTTTTTTAACCTTTAAAGCTATTGGATTTGTGGGATCCTTCTTTCACTCCATTTGCTGGTCTTCTTCTTTTGGTTGTGCTACAGAATTTCAAGGATGGCGGTTGGTTTTTCTGGCTTTGGGTGTCATGTTATTGTTGTTGGTACCCATTGGTAGCAGTTGGGTTCCATTTTACTATAGCAGTTCAATGGCAATTGGTATATGTCTTGTCATTATAATCCTTCTGTTTAAGGTAATATATAGTTTTGGAGTAGTATTTAAACAAGTACAAGTTCAGTTCTTCATTTGTAGATTTCACCACCATTTTATGAAATAGTTATAGGTAGCAATTATTCAATTATATTCTTTTGTATTAATCAGAGAGAGTATTTTGTTAAGCCTTTGAAGTCAATGTACTTGTTTCAAACAATTTGGCTCACTGATATATGGCTCAAGATATACTTGGTATTGCTTCCTATTTTGCTTAATATTCATGTTGCTTTTCTTGATAGAGATGGCATAGGTAACTGAAATTGGGATGAAACGAGTTTAATGAGTTTATAAGGTGATGCTAAACAAGAGTTGGATGCTTTTGAGGCAATGGGACCATTGTATTAGATAGCAGCAAACTTTGTCTGCCGTATTGGTCTTGTTTTAAGTTTTTAGCATTTCTGTCACTGGAATGGGTGGTGGAAGGGATGGTTTGCAGCGTGCCAACCACCACCTAGTAATATTCGCATTGCTGGAACATGCCTAGAACATTTTTTGGAGAAAAGAAAGATTTAAGATTTTTGTACTGCACTTTAGATGACTTCTTTATTATTATTATTATTATTATTATTATTCTGGCCCTGTACATGGAAGACAATAGCACCCCTAAAATTTTAGTAATAAATTAAAAAAAAGAGGGTGCCACACATAACCGTTAAGTAACAATGAATGACTATAATGGGGAGTGCTACTACTTTACAAATTACAGTTAAGTAACTCCAAAGGAAGGAAAAGCAAGAATTTTCCAGCCAAAGTTCCCCTCTAACTGAATGTGGCAGTTGTGCAAAAGTGGTATATGTAGTTGTGGAAGAAGTAAACATTTAACATTCGCAAGGAAATGAACTGGCTTATTAGTTCTTGAAAAGAATGGGAAGCATCAACATAAGACTGATGATGTCTGAAAAGATCACTAATGTCATGATTGTCTATGGAGATGCAATATAACTTGTTTGCATTTTAGATGCATTAATTTGACTTCTATCGGAACTGTGAGTAGTTATTAATATCACTGAATTGTGGCCCCTGCATTCAAAGGAAGGCGCCTAACTGACTTCATGCCATGGCATGCAACTTGAGAGTGTCTTGCAGTCCAGTGGTATCTGACCTAACCCCCATGTTGTCCACTTACACAATAAGTTAATAGGCACCTAATCTTCATATGATTGATTTAAATGATTATGCTTTTTTTCCCAAATGCATATTTATCCAACAAAACTACCTTGCGTTCAGAGCCAAGGTTCAAATACCTGATGACTACTAGACAGGTGTTGCAAAAAAATTCATGTGTCTTGAACACCCCATAAATTATGTGTATGCGATTGTATAAAATAAAAAAATTATAGGGTTCTTTTAAAGCATAAATTTAAGACCACATCAGAAGCTAGCATGACCGATATATCCTCTGTGTTAAATTTTTTTTTTTAGGGGTCCGGCAAATATCAATGGAGCCATTGATCTTCACTTAAAAAGTTTACAATTAAGCCAAACCCATGCCCACAATTGCATCAGCTAAGCTGTCACTCATCATTCTGATAATGAGATCAAATAAAGGACAAACAAATTGAGCAAACCAAATTGAAAACAAGTTCTCACTACAAAAAACAAATGTGATCACTTCCCTTACTAACAAACTACCATATCTCACATTAATCTTAGCCATATTTGTTTTCACTCATATCAAAACATAAGGAAAATTTTTTTTTTCCAAAAATGCTCAAACCAGTATTTTTTTCCAGAAATGCTGTCATAAGCTGCATTTTTAATTTACCTTCAACAATCTGATAATGCTCAAACCGACAATGAGCACTTCACCCCATTTGCAAAATATCAGCATCGAGGACATGCTCAAACCAACAAGGCAGGAGAAGATGGAACTCACATCTGCCACGGCAAATTGGATGGGCGACAACCCTGGTGTGGCCGTCCTTTTCCAGCCTACCCAAGCCTTGATTTCGCAGGACAGCTCCTCCAATTCTCTGAATGCTCCTAAAATTCGTGCAGAAATAAATTACATAAAAAAAATTTTCAGCTCGTCTGCTACACAAGGAGGGGACAGATATTAAAAAAGGCCAATGCATTCATTTTCAGCTTTCTCCAAACAAATGGTGACTAGGAACTTCACTGAAGGAGGCAACGGCAATTGCAGTAGTAATTTTTAGAAACTACAAATTAAAAAAAAATAGGGACAGAAACGAAAAAAAAATTAGCAATGTCGTAATATTCAGCTTTGTACAAAAAATTGGAAAAACTACACATCATGCAAAAAAAAGCATCAGAAATGGAAAAAAAATAGCGCAACAGAAACGGAAAAAAAAAATTGCAGCAGCACTTTTGGACCTTAAGCGCAGCAACTTGAAGGCAAAACAGCTACCTCAGCGACCGGTTGGTGGATGGGCTAGCAAGGATAGCATCGTGGCCGACGATTCCAAGCTCCAACCGGTTGATTCCGCCGCTTTCCTCCCTAAAAACGCTGCTGCAATCTCAAACTTTGGACAACCTTCA
This sequence comes from Gardenia jasminoides, assembly GCA_013103745.1. NCBI lineage: Eukaryota > Viridiplantae > Streptophyta > Magnoliopsida > Gentianales > Rubiaceae > Gardenia > Gardenia jasminoides. The sequence continues at coordinate 3,246,707 of CM023098.1, forward strand.
GCTTTTCCTTCGGTTGAAGGACACAATTGTTTGCTCCGAATTGATTTCACGGTTTTGATGGAGATTTTCCGATGTGTTCCGCCTCAATTTTGCGGTTTCCCCAATTTCAGATCGAGGGTTTTACAGAAATTCCGACGCTGTTCGGGAGGTGTTGGGTGTGCTTTTGTTCAAGCGAACTCGCATTCGTGAAATGCGAGCTAGATGAAACTCGCATTCTTGAAATGCGAGATCTACGTGGAAATTCCATTTCCTTCTCCTTTTCTTTTTTTTGTCAGTGTATTACTAAACTCTCATTAGGTAAATGCGAGTTCTCTTGAACTCGTATTTACATAATGCGAAAACCCTATTTTCAGCAACCCCACTCCAAACAACCCCAATCACAGAATTTCTTTTTTTTTTTTCTTGGAATTTTCTCGGGATGGAGGAAGAGAGGAGAGAAAGAAAAGAGGAAGGAAAAAAAAAAGAAAAAAAAGAGGAAGGGCGTTGCTGGTGCAAGCGGCAAGCAGTAGAGAGGGAGATAAGAAGATGAGAGTAAGGAAAGGGAAAAAGAAGAAGAAAAGGAAAAACAAAAACAAAAACAAAAAAAAGAAAAGAAAAGTTTTTACATAGCTCAAAAGTTTTTCTACAAATTCTACCATAAGTCAGTAAAGTTTTGTACGAATTCTCAAAAAACTTAACTGCCAAACAAGGCCTTAAATATTGGACATACACACACACATGTTTGAGAGACGGATAACAGTAATCAAGAGTACAGATCTACAGATCGAATTCATCAGTAATAGTATGAGCAGCAGATCTCTTAGCAGCACAACCATGGCAGAGGTAGAACTTGCAAGTTGCAGTACACTTGAATGCCCGGCGTCCGTACAACGATGCTTTACAAGAGAAGCAAGCAGAATGATATTCGCCTTCCGGAACTAACTTCAGAGTATGTGGATGTTCGCCGACGTCAATAGTGATCCCAAACTTGATGTTCCAGGATGAACTGGCTTGTAGGATACAACGAGGATGAAAAGATTGATCGCATTCACGACAACGATACTGCCAATGCCGGGGATGGATTTCTTCTTCACAAACCTCGCAATAAAATTTATCAGGTTGATCAAAGTAGGGAGGAAAGCTTAGGATAAGGGGATGCTTATCCCACCTATGCCTGGCAGTTTGGGTAAAAGAGCGCAATCATATCCCAGTTAAAAGTTGCAATCACCGCAAGAAAACATGAGTGAAGCATAAATAGCATCACCACAGCCACTGCATCTATAAAAGACCTGAGGCATTGTACGTGTTAGCCTGTGCTGGTGAGCAGCATGAGCAATTGAAGTTTGTAAATATTGCACAATGGTAGTCTAGACAGACGCCACACCCACAGTCGCACTTGAACTAGTAACCATTGCAATCCAAGTAGCAGAGTATACACTTGAAAAAGCTCCAAGCGCTTGCAGGTAAGAGCAGATTAAGTTCGCGGTGCCGAAGCCAAAACCAATCGGGAGTTAAAGTTCTGCGTGTTAAGGCACAGGTTACATGAAGAAAGTAGTTGGAGTTTGCCCTCTTGTAGCAGCATTCAGAGGCAATGGGTTTAGTGCATGCGTCACATGGGATTTCTTGATCACTGCTTCTTATTTTTATACTGTCCCCTTGCAAAAAAAAAAAGAAAAAAAGGGACCATGGAATCCTCATGCGATCTGTATTATTTCAGGATAACTGATTCTTATAGGTCCTGCATGTCCAGGCCGGTAGTGATCTGTATTAAGCAGATCGATTTGAAACACTCTTTCCCATCTCTTACGATTAATAAGAACATCGCTTGGGAGCTGAATAAGACTCAGTACATCTCCAGCGAAATTGTTGGTGTGGAGTTCTAAGTGACCTCGCTTCTTCAATGTATCTCTAAACATTTTCAATAGGAAAACTCATCCTTACTAACTAGTAGAGGTGTCAATCGTAATCTATTTATATTGGCTCACTCGAACTCATTTATTAATAATTTACCCAAACCCACCCATTAATTTTAAACCGGTATAAATGGGTTATACCCATTTAATTGATGGATAGTAGGTTAACTTGACTCACCCATTTAACCCATTTAAAAATAAATATGCATTTTATTCAAAATTTTGGTGAGTATTAAGGAGATAAAATTTGAATTTCTTATCAATGTAACAACAATAAAATGCCATTATTTACTGTCAAACACCATCTAAAAATTTTTTTAAAAAATAAATAATATTTCAAACGAGTCATAAATGGATAGTTGGGTATACCTGTACCCATTTATTGAATGAGTATAAATGGGTACCCATTTATATCCATTTATTTAAATGAGTATAAATGGGTTGATGCAATTATACCTATTACCCAATTATGACTTACCCAAATCACCTATTTTGACACCTATACTAACCAGCAAATATTAGGGACGGAGTAAAAAAGGAATGAAACATTAACGGAAGTACAACTCCCTTAGAATTCCATCGGTACAGGCCAATATAACTGTATAACCTACATAAAATATTAAATGGGTGAACCCACTTATGTGCCCTTGCAATTTGTTTTCAAGAATGGACTATTCGTCAATTCTCCCAAACTCCATTTTTGCAAGGAAAGTGTTTTGTCAGTAAAGAAAAGCTTTTTTTTTGGTATAATTTCATCTACTGTACTCTAAATCTTAGTTTTATTTTTATTTTTTTTTTTGGAATGAGAGAGGGATGGGATTTAAAAAATGGAATGAAAAGATAAGGGAATTTGATTTTAAGTCTTAGTTGATTTTCACTTAAGCAAATTGTTCTTGTATAGAAGTAAAGCTACAATTATACTTTTTTCCATATGGAAGACCTAAAGAAAAGAACTAATTGATGCGAAGGTGGGAAACATATAAATTAAAACATAGCAAATAGTTCGTCGATTGAAAACTGGTAGACGAATAACTTTAAGGATAATTTTTTTATACACTAGATACATGCATACATTGTGTGTGTATGTATCACTCGTCAGAGTTCGAGATTCTCAAGGTATTTCCTGATAAATTGACCTCCATGGCACTTACAATTCAAAAACTTTTATAAGAACTCTCTAATTCTGAGTTGTGGATCTTTACCCGAATAAGAGGGACTAGACAGGAAAGAAGAAAACTCTTAAGTTAGAGTAGGCATAGAAGAGAGATTTAGGTCTTGAACAAACTTCAATCTGCTTTTTTCATTCAAGAACAAGCTATTTATACAAGTGAAGAGTGACCCTTAAAGATCAGTAAAGGTCACCCTTACTATTTACAAGAAAATAATTGCTTACAGATAAAGTAAAGAAAAAGCAAAAGCAAACCATTACTTTGCTTACAGATAAAGTAAAGCAAAAGCAAACATTATTACAACCACTTCTGAAAAGTAAACATGGCCGACAAACATGGCCGACACACAAAAGCAAAAGATACTTTAATGATAATAGATCCAGGTGAATGAATTTAAATCAGGAGTATATAATGGAGTGCTATCAGGGTCTGTGATATTGTACTGTTTAATGTAGTCCATGTGACTTCTTTTATTCCTTCTTTTGTTTCTGAGGCGTCTAGCTTTTGACTGCAATTTATGTTGGGAAAACGGGAACACTAGCCTTGTTTTGGATCATGACCTTGATTTGGATCCTGAGAATCCTGCATCATGCTATCTTGGACTATTTGTTGGTATTCTTGCTTGGCTCTTTGAACGGTTGTCTAGTGGGGATGATTTGTTATATACTACCACGGACCATAATGCCCTGGCCAAATTTCCTATAGGATTACCTGATTGTGCTGGAAAAATATATCTCCGAACTTCCTCATATTCATTTTCTTGGTCGAGAATAGTATGCTGAAGTTCCCTGTAGATGATTATACAGGAAATGACTTGGATTATGATTTCAGAACGATGGGCAGGTCTATGAAAAGGAATAAGGACATGACTAGACTTGATAGAAAAAAACTCGGACTAGAAGGATAGTGGTCTGAACCATTGAAGGAAGATTTGAAGGTTAGGGTTTAGCTGCTGATTAAAAAATGGACATTGGAATTCCATCAAAATGTGGTATTGATGGCACAAGTACCATACACCACTTTAATGGTTCAGAAAAATCATGTGGATTTCCAATGAAAATTTGGGAAAATGAGTATTCAGGATTTACGTCAAAAGGATCTAGGATTGATCCTCCTTAAGAATTTTATGAAATTCTATTCTTTCAATGTCTTCCTTTTGCCATGAATATGGAATCTGAAGGATTTCAGGTGGGTTTTGTGGAGTGGGTAAGAACATGTTTATAGAATGAGGTGTTTTTCTAGAAAAGAAGTCAGCAACAACATTATTTTTCCCTTTTATGTGTTTTACATCAAATGAGTACTGGGAAAACCAAGCTGACCAATGGAGCAATTGTGGATGAGGGATGGTTTTTTGCTTAAAGTGTAACATCTTTGGGAAACTTTCCATATCTATTTCGACCTGAAAATGTTGAGAGATTAGAAAAAATGAAAACTTTTTATTTCCCATCTTTACTGCAAGAATCTCCTTGAAAGAGGAATGGTAATGTTGCTCAAATGTTTTAAAAATTTCAGGCAAATCAGCAACAATGTCTTTCTTTATTTTCATCTTCTTCAAGCAGAATAGCACTCCAGTATTTGTCACTGGCATCAGTCTATAAAATCTTCTTTCTATCAGTTGGGATGTGAAGACGAGGAAGATTTTTCAGTTTTTCTTTTAAAGTTTGGATTGCTCTGGTTTAGGATTCACTCCAAAGTAAGGGCTTTTTTCTCAGCATTTTGGTCAAAGGGTTTGTGACTTTCGTGGCATTTTGGATGAATTCTCGAACATAATTTATTATACCAAAAAATTGTTTAACTTGTTGCTTGGTGAAGTCTTTTTCTGGAAAATCGGTTATGGACTGGCCAACATGTTGTTCTAAGGTACAAATTCCATTGGAAATTTCATTCCAAGGAATTGAATTTCTGGCTAGGCTATAATCATTTTCTTTTTAGAGAGCATGACACCAAATTTTTCTACTATTTCAGAGAATTGGTAAAGCAACTTTAGGTATTCTTCATATGTCTCATTAAACAAGAGAATGTCATCAATGTAAACAAGGGCAGTATGAAGGATAATGGCCTTTTGAAATAAGGATGGGGCTGTTTTAGTCCAAAGAGCATGACTTTCCATTGGAAGTGATGATTTGGAATTAGAGCTGTAAAACGAACGAGTTGTTCGCGAGTTCGGCTCGTTTAAACTCGTTCGAACTCGCTAAGAGCTCGTTCGAGAAGTTAAACGAGCCGAGTTCAAACAAAAAATATGGCTCGATAGCTTATCAAACGAGCTCGAGCTTTGTTCATGAACGTTCGTTAGTGTTGCGAATAGGGGTAAAATAGTTTTTATTTAGAGTTTTGTTCGTGAGCGCTCATCGGTCATTCAAACATAAAATCGGCTCGTTTGTTAGGCTCGTTTGTTATTTCGTTTAGCTTAAGCGAGCGAGCTCGAAATTTAATTAACGAACCGAGTTCGAACAATTTTTTCAGCTCGTAATTCTTAACGAATGAACACGAGACAAGCTCGAACGACAAACGAACAGAACTCAAACAATAAAAACTCGACTCGGTTCGGCTCGTTTACAACTCTATTTGGAATACAAAATCCAGTTTTGTGCCTATTGCCTATTTGCCAAAATCCAAATTTTAAATCAAAATTTGATAACTGTTTGGTTTTGGCAATCTGAGAGAACAAAGTGAATCTATTTGGAATAGGGAACTTATCATCTAGCAGGAAAGCATTCAAAGGCTGATAATTAATTACCAACCTCATTTTTTCCTTTACCTGTTCGGATCTCTTGTTCATATAAAAGGTGTTGATCAAGTCTAGACCAAGCTTGCAAAAAATCAGATTTAACCATCAAAGGAAAATGTACGGCTTGTACTCCTAAGAAGAGATCCAAGAAATTCAAAAGGTTCAAGAAGTTCCGAATCTTCAAGAACAACTCTTCAGGAGGAAAGTGGAAGTATTTCAAAAGAAAGAATAAAAGTTCAGAGGCAAAGGAAATGGAAAATGTTTTATCTGTGGTAAGAAAGGACATTATGCAAAACAATGTCCATAGAATAAAAAGAGAGCATCGCTGATCTCAGAAATTCAAAATGAATTATGCGTTCCATTAAATGATTTAGAATCTGAATTCTCTGAGGAAGAAGTTGTAACTGATAAAACTCTCTTTGCCTTACTGGTCCCAGAAGAAAAATGCCCTTTGAATTATTCCATGAAAATTCTTGAGCCTACTGAAACTTGCCCCCAAACTTTGATCCATATCCTTCTAGAAAAATATTCAAAGCCTATCGTTTAGCATTTTTTGACTCTGGAACAACCATGTCCATTCTAAAAAAGGGTATTTTTCCAAACCATATGTGGGCTTCTAAACTCTATGAATTTAAAGCTGCAAATGATGAAGTTTTTGAAACCCAATTTCCCACAAAAAACCCCATCACCATAAAATTCCTACCAGATAGTCAAGTTCATTCCAGGATCCTTAGTGCAAATTTCATAGGTAAGGACATCATTATAGGATTTGATATCTATGAACTAAAACAATTTCTATTAGCTCCTGATGGTATCAAATCAAAAAAGTTTTTTAAAAGATTTACTAATATTTCAAAAATTCATTTGGTGCAAGAAAATTTTGATCAAAATGATTCTGCTGACAACCAGATCAAGTTTTCAAAGAGCATATTGTAAAGCAATCTTGTGCCCAAAATCACCAAGAATTTCTTGAAAAATGTGATCACCCCTTTGGAAAAATCCTGATTTCTTTATCAGTCTTCCTTTCAAGAAAAATGAGGACATCAACACTACCAAAGCCAGTCATTCTGGCATGAATTCTGAAAATTTCAAATTGGCTAAAGAATAATGTTTTGAATTGTTAAAATTTGATTTGATTGAAAATCATATTCTCAGTGGTCCCGCCAAACCTTTTATATGAACAAGAGATCCGAACAGGTAAAGGAAAAAATGAGGTTGGTAATTAATTATCAGCCTTTGAATGCTTTCCTGCTAGATGATAAGTTCCCCATTCCAAATAGATTCACTTTGTTCTCTCAGATTGCCAAAACCAAATAGTTTTCAAATTTTGATTTAAAATTTGGATTTTGGCAAATAGGCATTTGTTTGGAAGATAGGCACAAAACTGGATTTTGTATTCCAAATCATCACTTCCAATGGAAAGTCATGCACTTTGGATTAAAAACAGCCCCATCCTTATTTCAAAAGGCCATGATAAGAATTTTCCAGCCTATCTTTCATACTGCCTTTTTTTACATTGATGACATTCTCTTGTTTAGTGAGACATATGAAGAATACCTAAAGTTGCTTTACCAATTCTCTGAAATAGTAGAAAAATTTGGTGTCAGGCTATGTGAAAAGAAAATGATTATAACCTAGCCAGAAATTCAATTCCTTGGAATGAAAATTTCCAATGGAGTTTGTACCTCAGAACAACATGTTGGCCAGTCCATAACCGATTTTCCAGAAAAAGACCTCACCAAGTAACAAGTTCAACAATTTCTTGGCATAATAAATTATGTCTGAGAATTCATCCCAGATACTGCAAAACTCACAAACCCTTTAACCAAAATGCTAAGAAAAAAGCCCCCACATTAGAGTGAATCTCAAACCAGAGCAATCCAAACTTTAAAAGAAAAACTGAAAAATCTTCCTAACCTTCACATTCCAACTGATAGAAAGAAAATTTTACTGACTGATGCCAATGACAAATATTGAAGTGCTATTCTACTTGAAAAAGATGAAAATAAAGAAAGACATTGTTTCGAATTTGCCAGTGGAAGATGTTTTAAAACATCTAATCAACATTACCATTCCTCTTTCAAGGAAATTCTTGCAGTAAAGATGGGAATTAAAAATTTTTCTTTTTTTCTAATCTCTTAACATTTTTAGGTCGAAATGGATATGGGAAGTTTCCCAAAGATGTTACACTTTAAGCAAAAAACCATCCCTCACCCACAGTTCCTCCGTTGGTCAGCCTAATTTTCCCAGTACTCATTTGAAGTAAAACAAATAAAGGGAAAAGATAATGTTGTTGTTGACTTCTTTTCTAGAAAAACACCTTCTTCTATAAACATGTTCTCACCCACTCCACGAAACCTACCTAAAATCCTTCAGATTCCATATCCATGGTAAAAGGAAGACATTGAAAGAAATACAACTTCATATGAACTAGAGTTTTTAGTTCTTATGGAGGATCAATCCTAAATCCTTTGGGCATAAACCCTGAATGCCTATTTGCCCAAATTTTCATTGAAAATCCTCATGATTTCCTTGAACCATTAAAATGGTGTTTATGGTACTTATGCCATCAATACCACATTTTGATGGAATTCGAGTGTCTATTTTTTAATCAGCAGCTAAACCCTAACCTTTAAATCTTCCCTCAATGGTTCAGACCATTATCATTCTGGTCCGAGTTTTTTTCTACCAAATCCAATCATGTCCTTATTCATTTTCATAGACTTGCCCATCGTTCTGGAAACATAATCCAAGTCCTTCCTAGTATAATTATCTACAAGGAACTTCAGCATACTATTCTTGACCAAGAAAATGAATATGAGGAAGTTCAGAGATATATTTTTCCAGCACAATCAGGTAATCCTACAGGAAATTTGGCCAGGGCATTATGGTCTGTGGAACTATCTAACAAATCATCCCCACTGGACAACCATTCAAAGAGCCAAGCAAGAATACCAACAGATGGTCCAAGATAGCATGATGGAGGATTCTTAGGATCCAAATCAAGGTCATGATCCAAAACAAGGCTAGTGTTCCCATTTCCCCAACATAAATTGCGGTCAAAAGCAAGACGCCTCAGAAGCAAAAGAAGGAATAAAAGAAGTGACATGGACTACATTGAACAGTATAATATCATAGACCCTGACAGCACTCCATCAGATACTCTTGATTCAGATTCATCCAGCTGGAGCTATTATCATTAAAGTATCTTTTCTTTTTGTGTGTCGGCCATGCTTATCGGCCACATTTGCTTTTCAGAAGTGGTTGTAATAATGTTTGCTTTTGCTTTATTTTATGTGTAAGCGAAGCAATGGTTTGCTTTTGCTTTTACTTTATCTATAAGCAATTGTTTTCTTGTAAATAGTAAGGTCACCTTACTGACCTCCAAGAGTCACTCTTCACTTGTATAAATAGCGTGTTTTTGAATGAAAAAAGCAGATTGAAATTTGTTCAAAACCTAAAGTTCTCTTATTGGGTAAAGTTCCGTTCTAGTCCCTCTTATTCGGGTAAAGATCCATTACTCAAAATTAGAGAGTTCTCATAAAAGTTCTGAAATTATAAGTGCCATGGAAGTTAATTTATCCGAAAATACCTTGAGAATCTTGAACTTTGACGAGTTTACACACATATATACACACAGATACAACATATATACATAAATTGTGTGTGTGTGTAAACATGCACACACACAAAATGAAAGTACATGTAGAGCCGGTGCGTACCCTCGTTCTTCCCCTTCTCTATTTCGATGCACAAATTGTCTACATGGGCCACGGTGACAATTCCAGTAACAAGTCTTTATCTTTTCGTTGCTGAAAACTGAGAACTAAGCCCAATAGCGCATATAACTAAAGTTAAATGTTTCTAAGACCATTTCCTAGGTTCGAATTATTCTTTAACCCCAGCCCCCGTCCCCTTCCATTATATGTGCGTAAAACTTATATCATATAAAATAGATATATGTGTCTATCATCATGTCCAAAAAAAGGGTCATTTTTATCATATAATAGTCACCTTGAAAAATGTACTCAAGAAAAAAATGAATGTGTAAGTGTCTGTAGAGAGAGAGAGAGACATACTCTTTTTCGTACTTCTGATGTGTACAAAGTGTCTACATGGGTTACAGTGGAAATTCCAGTGATATGCCTTAAAGCTTCTGGGGCAGATATTACAAGAAAATCCATAGCCAATATGATCATCTGAAAGACAATAGGCAAGAGAAAGCGGGTGATCATGATCCTGGCGTTTCCTGATGGCAGGTGAAGAGGCATAACTCTCATGGATCCAATATAGACAACTAGTACATGAATACGACTTATCTTCCTTTATATCCCCACAGGCATGGCACCGGAGCCTGACCCGCTGGTTTTTGAATGTCAAAGGATGAACATGACTTGGATGCTCCAATTTATGTTCTTCACTAGTAACACATATGATGTCAAGGTCAAATTGACAAGAGCGACAGTGATAGGTGAAGTTTCCCCACATTTTTCCACAGCCAGAACATTCGCTGTAGTGTCTACTGTAAGGCAGCTTGTCGAGAAGGGTGAAGCGGTGCTGAGGATGCATGGCATGAGAAATGTCCTTTGGAAGTTCAGCACATTTTTTGTGAAGGAACAATCTACGCTCTCCACAAGAATATGCGGGCTCTACAAGATTGGCGTTTGGCAGCCATAGCAAATTGATTTTCGAACAGTCTCATGTCTATTCCCTTTCATCAAAATCAGCAGATGCTCATGGCTGAAATGTTCCAGCTCTTCCATCTCTGTGATCTAGTATGCGGAAACCAAAGCGAGGGTGAGAAAATTACTAAGAGAATGGCTTGAAGAAAGTGTGTGTTTCTACTTTGGATCAATTCCAAGAACTTCTTAACATATACAAGGAGGTGAATCCAAGATTAATCCATTACACGTTTAGAATCTTTTCCTTCAATTACAAGAACTTCTTAATACATAGAAAGTGGTGAATCCAAAATTAGTCTATTACACGTTTAGAATCTTTTCCTTTCCGCTGATGTTATCATCACTTTAGTAACAGATAACTTTCGCTTTGGCTTAGAGGGATCCTCAGCATCCTAAGTTTTCATAACATATTTGGGTTAATTACATTTTATACTCTTTCGTACCTAAATTTGAAAATGAGACACTGTAGTCCTTAACTAATAGACTTTGTCATACTTTAGCCCCAAAAGTATAATACTTATCCATTTTAGCACCCTAAAGTATAAAATTTGCTTCAATTTAGTCCCTAAAGCATACCCACTTAGGCTGTCTTACTTCTTTAATGATGTTATTTAAGTGAGATAAATTTTACAATTTAAGGACCAAAGTATTATGTTTTCAAATTTAGGGATCAAAGTGAAAATTTGGGTATAGTTGGAGGGCACAAAATGGAATTAACTGAACATATTTCTCCGTGGTTTCTTATGTCAACTTTTCTTCTTTTATTGCGTTTTTCTTTCTAGCAATATTGTCCTACATACTTACTTTGGATCAGTAGAAGTATATTGCAGTTGCTCCTAATTGTGACTTGTGATACTAAGCTTTACCAGTAGGAAACTACAAAATATATGAAATTTATGAAGTCAGTTTGATGGATAGGTGGGAAAAGGGCTGGTATCTACATATTTAAATATATTGCAAATTGGTCCCAACAAGCTCAGGGACATTTCCGTAATGATCAATTGGAATGGATCCTGGTTAATACACCAGATCGAGCAAAATCATGATGATGTGTCTGAAATTGCATCTGTGTTTAACTTGTAAACGTAAGGTTTAAGACCGTTTATAGTAGAAATTAAATTATATCCTTCTACATTTAATTTTCTTTAAGCAAGATAAAAAAAATTCTAATGTGAAATATCATAAGTACCTATATTATCTTAGTGAAAAAATGAGTTTAACAAAATTATATCAATAAATTTGTTTGTAAATAGTATGTATATATATAAAAATTAATATTATGAATAAAATTACTACAGTTTTCAAATATTATGTTACATTAAAACCATTTTTAACAAAGGGTGCTCATGGTTCAAATTTGAACTGGAAGCGGATCGGAACCAGACAGGCAAATCATTAAATCGAACTAGAACCAGTTATGAGAAGCCAGAACCGGATTATAACCGTGATTAAAGGTTCAGATTTAGATTTATAAAAAATTTGAATTGGAACGAGAACTGACAGTTCAAAACCGTTCAAATCGTTTAAAAATGCACTTATATCTTGGATGGCTAGGTCTTTTTAATTCAATTTAGAGTTCAATTTCAATAGTCAGTACGTAGCACTAACAACCTCAGTCTCAATCCAACAATCTATTATCCTAACTCATTAGTAAATCTAAACGCAATAAGTAATTTAGATTCAAATCCAATCTAGTAAAAGTGTTAAAACCAAACTAATTAGAAAATTATGTAACGTTTTATTTTATTTAAAACATTCAATATAAATTGAGATTTTTTCTTTGTAAAATATGTGTTTTTTTTTCTTGCCACATGATAATACAATAAAATTCATTTTTTTTGACATTTGTTGTTATATTTACTTATAATGAACTTTATAGAAACTAGTATTTAAACATAACTAAAAGAATTGGAACTAGAACCGGAGTTAGAAAAAATCAAAATCGTAATGGGACTAGAACTAGAGGTTCAGAAACCGTAACCGTAACCGTCTTTGTAAGGGTTGGTTAAGATTCTACCTTTGGAGATCCAAAATTGACGGCTTTTAAATTGGAACCAGTAATTCTGGAACCATGGCCATGCCCTACTTTTAACTCTTATTTTTGCATTGAAGTTACAATGCAATTTGGCGCCTCACAAGCTGATGCACATTTCCGTATTTGATTGGAATTCATCCTGGAAAATAAACCAGATCTTGGAAAACAATGAGGACTAGATGATGTGCCTAATTGCATACATGAACTTGTAAATTTATAGGTTTAAGGCTGTTAATTGTAGAAAGAGGATTATGATGTTTCTGAATTGTTGGGATTTTTTTTGTTTATTTTGGTAATATAAAACGAATTCTTTCAATTGCAACATTTCTAGGTGTATTGTAAGGGAAACTATGATTAATTTGGAAACTGTTTGTCTAGAGGGTGACCAAAGAGCACAAATATACATGGTCTTTTATATGAGTTTTATTAATATCAATGCGCAGTTTATAGAAATGAAGGGATGAAATATTCATACAAAAATATATGTAGGAGATAAAAAATAACAAAATAAATTCACAATAACAATTCTGTTAATATCTCAAACTACGAAAAAAAAATCACAGCAAAATAAAGATTTACAAACTCTCTAACAACTCTCTTTAAAGAAAGCTAACATAACAGATTTGGAGAAAAAGCACTAATCAAACAAAAAATTACCTCATAAAATCCAATTCTTCAATACGAAAATTGCCAAAAAATTGACTATAATTAAACTTCTAAAATTTAAATTAAATATCCCATTTATCTTTTGCTGATTATACTTATTATGGCTACAAGTAGATCATTTCAGGTGATTCAAAAAACCTTGCATGAGTTTGGTGAAATGTCCAGCCTCAAGCCAAATATATATAAATGTCAGATTATATAAAATTTCAGAAGCAAGAAGGGAAGTGTCTATGACCGGAATTTTCCAATTAAGATGCATTAACCAAGTTTCACTTTGAGGGGATTTGTCCAATGTATTTGAAGTCAATATAAGGGGTTTCAGCTAAAGCTTGGGAAAAAAAAATCAACAGGCTGGAAAGATCATAAAATTTTCTAGCATTCATAACGGGTCTAATTGAATTAGTAACAAGGCTGTGGTTCATATTTAAAATTACCAAAGTTACAAATAAAGACATAAATTTGCCAAAGTTATACATAAAAATTCATAATTTTAGAGAAAGAATTATAAGGAACAAGCCTGTTTTGCAGGACTATGGAGTTTTTATGCAGATGGATAAAGTATTGATGCAGGGAGAACGAATTGTGTATGGCGCCTGCAATCTGTGAGGTTTTACAAACAATCTCTTTTTTGGTGAATATACAAGTCGTTGAAGAAGACTGCTAATTGAAAGAGTTTTATATTAGCTAGGATTAGTATTTTGTGAATATTGAAGTGATTGGGAGAAGGTTGCTAACCGGTAAATTCAGTGACCCAATAACGTGGCACAATTTTGTTAACTGTACATATAATCTGTGTTTACACTGATAGTATATATAAAAACTATCTGTGTAAAATATTCATTACATTTTTAGTATATAAAAAGTTAATTCTTTAGATTTTACAGTATGGCCACAAACTCTTGTAAAGAATAGGAAAAATAAAATCAAGAATTACATTTTGAATTTTTGAAGTGGGAAAATAACAGCATGAAATATGTTTCAAATAAAAAAAAAGTCTCTATCAAAAGTGTACGTACATAATATAAAGGAATAAATTACTAATAACCCCCTAAAGTTTTATCTATTGCCACATAACCCTCTTAACATTTCAAATTGTTCACTTCACTCCTTTATGGTTTCATAAAATTGAAAATTTAAAGAAAAATAATTTATGTTACACCATTATTTGAAATACCAGTAGTGCCCTTACTTTAAATGGTAAATTAAACGATGACTTATAGTCTACGGGAAAGGGGACAGACTTAACTGAATCATTAAGAGTCAGAGGGGATTGAACCACCAATAGACCAAACGGGAAAGGGGCAGACTTAATTGAGTCATTCAGGGTCAAACGATGACTACCTGTTTGATAACCCAATTCAACACTTAAACTTAATGCGTTCAGATCTAAACCATTTAGATGCATTTAATAACCCAAAATAGAACATCTGAATTAATTAAGTGGCACTGAATCTTTTAGACAAAACTTGCTCCCAAAAATAAGTGATAAACTTTTCACTTATCACTGAATGTGATTTACATTTAAATGTAATAAATCTAATACTTAACAATCCAATCACTTAATGAATTCAGACTTTAGATTTCATATTTCAGTTTTATCAAACGCAGTCTACGGGAAATGGGACAAACTTAACTAAGTCATTAAGGGTCAAGAGATTAAACCACCAATAGACCAAACGGAAAGGGGACAAACTTAACTGAGTCATTAAGGGTCAGAGTTAGACCAAACGGAAAGGGGACAAACTTAACTGAGTCATTAAGGGTCAGAGTTCAGCACCCGTACAGTCTACGGGAAGGGAAAGGGGACAGACTTAATTTACAACAAAAGTCCAGAATGATCTTGGTGAAAGAAATACTAATTTGGGGATTCGATCCCCCAACCAACACCTAGGCAGGTATCTAAGGTCCCTCTTGATGGCCAAGTGGGCTAAACCAAGTTGGTTAAAAGATACTCATCTTATACATCATGGTATGCCTAAATAATAAATACAAATATAATAAATTTTTAAAAATCAAAGAAATGGAGCAACTTATTGCGTGTAGATTGTATCATCACCGTATGCTTAACCAATAAATAGTAAATATAAACAAATTTTCAAAATCAATGAAATAGGCCACCTATTAATTTGTGTTAGTGAGATAATTTCCTAAAATAAAAAACTTAGTTTATACATCACGGTATGGCCGAAATAATAAATATAATTATAAAAAATTATTAAAATCAATGAGATGTGCCATCTATTAATTTGTATTGGTGGAATAATTCCCTAAAAACTATAGGTTCATCTCTACAATAATTCCGAGTCTATCATGCAATCAGTTGCCAAATCCTACTCAACTTAATATTGGATTTCGTGTACCTGTGTTAGAACAGTTTCATTCCTACACTGATTCCGTCCATAATTCTACTTGGTTAATAATCGAAATTTTGGAAAACATTGCATTCCATATACCATAAAGCATTTTTTAAAAATCTTATTCTATTACAATTAGGAGTCTTAGGGAAGGGAATAACTAAACTAGGGACGCCTCCTGGTGCTCCTCTGTTGTGCCTACTTGCTCTTCTGTTAATGATGATATTTGCAATTTTGAGAGATAGGAATCGAACCCTAACCATCAACCGCTGGGAGAGGGGTTATAGAGTTTAAATCACTCGACCCACAATTGTTCCTACATACCATATTATAACAGGTTCATCCCCACGTTGATTCCATCCATGACTCTACTTGGTTAATATTTGGAATTCCATATTCCATGTTAGGTCAAAATAGTGATTATTATTGAGTGATCAAATATAAATAAATAAGACACTATTGTAGCATTCTTCAAGGCCTCAAATTCTAGAAAATATTCTGTAAGCGTAAGCAAATTAAGATCATGTCTGGATTGTTATTTTCTGTATTTTTTTATAGAAAAATATATGACAGCGATTTTATATATGTGAGATAAAAATATATTTAAAAAATATGATCATAAAAAACGAAAAAATTTTTTGTGAAAAAATCCAATCCAAATAAGGCCTAAATTCCTTTGGAGAAGAGCACGGGAGAGGAGGGAAACTTTGGCCTGCTATCTTTGGTTATCTAAGCACTGCTCTGATGATGGCTTATACTGTCATTTTTGTAGTGATTGATTGCTGTTCAAACTTTCAAGCATCACGTGACGGTGACCGAGATGAATTTTTCTCCACAGGCACAGTGATTTTCCTTCTGGCTTTGTTCTGGACTATCGTAGTTTCAGCTTTTTTTGTTCTAGACTATCATAGTTTTAGCCTTTGCGGTTGAAGGTTTTAACGAGATGTGCCAAGTCATTATGGACTGAAGGAGGACTAAAATCTTGGACGATGACTATTATGACTCAACCAACTTGGCTTAGCTAAGTTGGCCATCAAGGTAGAGTTTAAAACTCTCATTTGACCTACATTTCTCACCAGGATTTCCTGAAAAATTTACCAGCCGGTGCGTAGGCACCCGTCTGGTCCAGTAGTGGTTTAGTCCCCACTGGGTCCCCCAATTGATCCCTTTGGGTCCACTCCTCCCTATAGTATAGATTAGAATTAGGTTAGAGTAGGATTTGTCGTGTCGAAAAAAAAATAAAAAAACTATTATGACTCAGTCTAGCCTTTATTACTCTTACTTATTGGCAACATGTTTTCTTTTCTTTTTTTAATTCTTCTCTTTTGCTCACTCGTGGGATAAACAAATTGCTTTTTTTTTATTTTTATTTTTATTATCATGTCTCGTGACTCGCTTTTCTTTCTTTCTTTTTTTCCCTTGTCTTTCTTTTTTCCTTTTTCCGTTTTGCTCTTTTGTTCATGGCTCTTATTATTATTATTTTTTGGGTTTAAGGTTCATATCTATTGTTGTTAGTGCATGTACATGCGAATATATTCATAAATTTTATTAATTATAAATTTTACATGTTTTTGCATCTAAATCTTTGCTATTTTTTAAGGGAGACTAGGAGAAAACTAATAAAATATTGTGTTCAATTTTAGAAAGTAGCTCTTATTTTGGAACATTTAAAAAGTGAAAACATGACATTGATAATGGGATGAAGGAGTACATGTCTTACGGACAGAACCTTTGATTTATTGGCTTGGGAATCAAGTGGCTAGTCTAAAATCAAGAAAGTGATAACAAGTTTTTAGGAACTAATACCAAATTGGGGTGTGATTACAGAGGATAGATTAAATTAATTGGAATTTTTAATCAAATTTTTATAAATTATTTTTTACCGTTGACAACCCATTTTTAGTCTGCATTTGCTAGCTCAAGGCCACTGCGGCAGTCATTTCATTAGTTCATGGCACACTTAAGAACACATACATAAGGAGTCTAAAAGTACTTAATAACACTTTTTCACCTAAAAATCCAAAATCAAATTGTGATTTCA
This sequence comes from Gardenia jasminoides, assembly GCA_013103745.1. Taxonomy (NCBI): domain Eukaryota; kingdom Viridiplantae; phylum Streptophyta; class Magnoliopsida; order Gentianales; family Rubiaceae; genus Gardenia; species Gardenia jasminoides. Next base: position 3,264,274 of record CM023098.1, read on the forward strand.
GCTAAAGTCCCTCAAACACTTGAATACTGTCAATCTTGCATAGTACATATTTATCATTGCAGAAATTCATTGTATATTTTTAACTAGGACAATAGTTATATTCACCAAGTATCTAACTGTTTACCAATTTTTTGAATTAATGTTCTTTAAACATGCAGTTTGGATTCAATGTGTACCCAAGACTTATAAGCTTCTATTCTTTGAAAAAAAAGGACAAAAATCACAACTTAAAACTATTGGTTTGACTTAGTCATGTTTATACTCTATCCCACTTATTATACCAATCTCTATCTTATGCTCCATTTGTTCTTCACATTTGACTATACCATGTAGTATTTTACACATTCTGCCACAATGGTAGTGCAATTGTAGTACACATGGGTAGAAAACAGATAGGGCATTGTAAATATTAGTACAACAATTGAGACTAAAGATAACGCCAAAATAAATGAGGTTCTTATATCTAAGTCTTCAATATGGAACTCTGAACTTTGATAGAAAAAGTTAAAATTTCTTTCCTTTCAGTCTTCTCTTTCCTCTTTTCGTTACATAGAGACAGAGAAATTATAATTGCTTACGTATACCAACAATCAAATAATAATGATTCAATGAACGATAAAGAACAATTTTTGAGTGCAAACTTGGGAAATAAATTACTATGTAATTCATGTGCTTTTATTAGTAGCAGGAATGTCTCAACTATTATTTCTCCAAGGCATACAAGATATCGCCAATTACTTGACACAAATGCGTAAAGTAAGTGTTTTCTGCAGTCAATGGAGATGTAAGATATGATCTTTCACTGAATGAGTCTTCACAGTCTCGCCCATTCACGCGAGCAGCAGTAGCCTGTTGAGATGCTGCAATTATGTTGTTGTAATCTAAAGCACTTAACGCGTCTGGAACTTCTCTGGAAACAACCAAATTATACAACTGACCACATACATCAAGACATTGTTGGAGAAAAGGATCAGTAGCATTGCTTCGTAGTTTCTTGGCTTTAGCAATATTTTCCTGAGCCCTGGCGGACGTTTGATTGAGTAGAATACGAGCAAAGCCTTTCACATCAGCTCTTCTACTCTGAGGGTCAGCTTCAAGGGAAGAGATGCAAAGGCTGGGGTACGTAGTCTTGGCACAAACCGCTTGTATGGTAGGATTACCATAGGATGTTGTACTCACGCAGTAAAGATGAACCAGGAAAACAAGGAACCAAAAGGGCTGTTTCTGGTTCATCTTCTCTGAGAAATTGCTGCCTCTAGGTTTCTGTATTGGCATGTGATTGCAATCTTGTTGTGCCCTCTATTTATAGGCTTACAGAATTGGGGAAGAAGTAACACAATAAAGATTGAGGAAACAATTGAAATCAGCGAGATACGATACTCTGTATATCTAAAGAAATACCATTAATTAGGGGATGGCAAATAAGGAAGAAGGAAGAGGCCAAATAAGGCATAAAGTTCTTCGTTGTTAACAGCCATATAATTTTGGAAGGGAACTTCCAATATTATATGGTTGTTAAAGTATAATTAGCTCTAATCCTAAAGAAGATATTATATTTTTCCATAATTTCCACGATCTTCTGCAGCTTTATCAAACTAAACAACTTGGTAAGATAAGTAATGTATGTTCATTTAACTGTTGACTAAGAATATTCGCCATTATGTTCTTACCATTTTGACACTTTCTTTCCAAAGATTAACAAATTCGAAATTATCTCACTGATTGACGCTAAGCAAATAAAGAGACCTAATTCTATTAAATCTTGTAATGGAATTATGGAAATAGTCTTTTAGATGCGTTTGATAAAACTAAAATCTAAAATCTGATTTTTAAATCTATTAAGTTATTGAGTTGTTAAGTACAAAATCTGATATATTTGAATGTATATTATCTCAAGTCATAAGTAAACAACTTATCACTTAATTTGGGGCGCATGCTATTGCACACTAAGGCTAGCTACCAGTTAGTTTCCTCGTTAAAAGAGTAAAGGTGCCTAACAATTCTCCTGAAAAAGTTCAATTGGCATCACAAATTATAGAGTGCTAATTTTCTCATCAAAAGCTTATAATCATGGGCAAGCTGAATTTCCGTATTGATTGGACAAAAAATGTGAGCTCATTTTGATTTTTTTTAAATTATTCATTTTTTGGAGATGCAGCTAGTGGAATTGGTTCAATAGTCAATGGAGGATTATTAGAGTTTTCCACTATCAGGTTCAAAGTTCAAACCCTAGATTTGAGAGTTGAGGATGAGAAGGATGGGAAATAAAAATGAGTCTAGTCTCTTAAGTTCTATAAATTTGTTTGGTACCTTGTGAGGGAAGAAAGGTAAAAGGACAAAAAGAATCTAAGAGAGATTAAGGGGAAAGTTTGAGAGGGAAAGTTAGCAGAGAGAGAGAGAGAATGCTGTATTATTATGATTTCCAGAAGGAAGTGAGAATTTTGTTACAAATTTTTCCATAACTTCTATCTGCCAATTCCTTGCAATTATAAAGGATAATATTCTTGTACACGGGGATCATTTCAGTTACTAACTACCAGTATAAGTGGGCCCCTATTATTTCTGCTTTGCTTCTATGACCCAACTTTTGCTTATTTATTGAATTAAATGTTTTCCTTCTCAATGCATGACATCCACCAATCATTAAGATCCATTTATCAGGAAGGATTATTCAAAAAAAGTGATCTGTGACCATTTCATTAATTTTCACCGTTAGAGCTATATTTTCCCATGATATTTATGAATATTTACATAAACTTTACAAAAATTTGAAAGTATATAATAGTTAAATATATCAATTCTCTTTTTGCTTTTCTCCAAGCCCTTTTCTTTTCTTTTACTTTCTCCTTTACTACAATCCATTCTTTAATGTTTCCCTTCCTCCGCCTCTCTCTCTTTTATATACATGTAAATTTTCAATGAGATGTTCGCGAATTGACACAATAGCATATGAAATAAGTAAATTTAGCAGTAAAATTTGTCAAAAATGGCGACTAGTGTACCATTTTTACGAGTTGAGCGGGTGATTTAAAGGTAAAAAATAATGGAATTGCTAAACGTGTATGATCTAAAAAAAAAAAAAATTTCTAGCAGCTATTTAGGAATTTTTGCCCTACATAAAATAGTAAGGGTACCCCCAACAGTCTATATAACGGTCCAATCACGATAATGCTTACGCTAGCCAAATTGAACACTTATATTTATCTAGTAAAATAGAAGTCATTGAAAGTAGCAATTGATAGAAGCTTACACAACATCCCTTAATGAACACAAAGTGAAATCAAACAATCAAATACAATCTCATTACATCTATGAACAAACTTGGAGAATTTGTTTGAACACTAATCAACAGTATAGCTAGATCAATCCATATCAGCAGATCTCTTACTTTTAACAACACAATCATGGCAGAGGTAGAACTTGCAGGTTGCAGTACACTTGAATGCCCTGAGTCCATACAATGATGCTCCACAAGAGTGGCAAGCAGAACGATACTGGGCTTCCGGAACTAGCTGCAGAGTGTGCGGATGTTCACCGACATCAACTGTGACCCCAAACTTGATGTTCCGAGATGAACTGACTTGCGGGATGCAACGAGGATGAAAAGATTGATCACATTCACGACAACGATACTGCCAGCGCAGGGGATGAATTTCTTCTTCACAAACCTCGCAGTAGAATTTCTCAGGATGGTCAGAGAAAGGAGGGAAGCCTAGGATGAGGGGATGCTTATCCCACCTATGCTTGGCAGTTTTGGGGAGGAGAGCGCATTCATATCCCACATAGTATTTGCAGTCACTACACTCAAAATAGAAACTAATAACAGAATCACCACAACCATTGCAGGTATGGCCCGAGTTCCCCCGATCCAGTTTAGAATCAAAGAGCTCGTGTCGGTGAGCTTCATGATACATACGTGATGGCAACAAGACACACTTGACATCGATGTACAGGGCACATTCCTGGCAATAGTAGTAGTAACCATTGCAATCCAAACTGCAGATGTCACACTTGAAAAAGTCCCAATTAGTTGCAGGTAAGGTCAGAGTAAATTGGCTATGAACCCAAAACCCATGGTTAAAGGAATATATAGTCTCCCCCAATAGGGCACAAGTGACGTGAAGAAAGTAACCGGAGTTTACCCGCTTACAGCATGCAGAGACAATCGGTTCAGTGCAGGCCTCGCATGTGATCTCTTTGCCTCTTGTGTTACTGTCCTCACGCACATCAAAATAAACCATGGGATGCCCATAAATGTTTTTCTTCCGGTGACCTAAAGATCTCTCCACGAAATATTGCAAGTCCGATGTTTCATTCTTGAACATTCTTAGAGTTTTTTCCATGTGAATTACTGGGAAATCCGATGTTTCAAGGATATCTTCAGCAAAATTGTCAGTAGGGAGCAATAGGAAACCCTTTGGGATCATGGTACGATCTTCCCTAAACAAGAACAATATAATACAGGTAGAACATGTCATAATAATAATAATATTTATGTTTGTACCACAAATGTATATTTCGATCACATATTTTAGTTTTGCCAATCATTTTTCTTATCTCACACACATTACGTCACACGATGTGATGTGTAAGTTGTAACAGCACATAACATGTATGCATTATTTATAAGAGGATAATATGTATACATACATATTGTACACACACATATGTAAATGTTAGAATCGAAATATTTGATTAATGTAGAGTTGCAAAATAAGGTGGAAACTAGCGGTCTCTCTTTTAGTTATAGAAAATACTAATTATTTAATTGGTTCTAAAAATAGAGAAAATCAATACCGTTGATCAATGCTTACCTTAATTATATGTAAAACAAAATTGAAGTACGATAAAAGAACATATAATTTACTCAGTATGTAGTACCTTTTATATCCCTTTTCTGTTTCGATGCACTTAAGATGCACAGCATATCTACACAGGCCACAGTGGTATATCCAATGATATGGCTTTAACTTTTCGTTGCAGACACCACAGGAAAGTCTGTAGGTAATATAATCATTTGAAAGGGAATAGGCAAGGGAAAGAGTGTGATCGTGATCGTTGCGTTTCTTGGTGGTAGGTGATGAGGCACACTTCTCATGGATCCAATATGAACAACTACTGCCGCATAAATACGATGAATCTTCCTTTATCTCCCCACAAGCATGGCACTCGAATGTGGCTCGCTTCCGCAGGGATATTAGCGCGTGTTGGTGACTTGGATGCTCCAACTTACGGTCTTCAAGATTTGCGCATAAGATATCAAGGTCAAAACTGCAAGCTTCACAGTGGTAGGTGAAGTTCCTCCATGATCGTCCACAGCAATAACAACTGCAGCTGCCTCTATCGTAAGGCGGCTTCTCGAGAAGGCTGAGGGGGTGTTGAGGGTGCATGGCATGAATAGTGTAGGTTGGAAGTTCAGCACACTGTTTGTGAAGGAAGAAGCCACACTTCCCACAAGAATAGGTGGGCTCTAAGCAAACTGGTATTTGGCAGCCATGACAAAGTGATTTCTGAACAATCTCATCCCTTTCCCCTTTCATCAGGATCAGCACATGCTGCTCATGGCTGAAATGTTTCAGCTTTTCCATCTCTATGATCGATCAACTATGTGAAAATGTCTTGATGAAATTCAGTTTGAGTTTCTACTTTGGATCGATTCCAAATCTTCAAGTACATAGAAAGGGATGAAGACAAAACTAACTGCTTCTACACGTTTAGGATATTCTTTTCCTTTCTGTTGATGTGATCATCTCTTGTAACAACAGAGACAAAGGGCGGACCTTAAAGTTTTGGAAGATTTGATTTGCCCCTTAGATAATTGAAATTTTTAAAAATTTTAACATTTTTCCCTGAAAAAATTCAAATTTTTTTCATGTTACAAACTTAGTTTAATTGTATTAAAATTTGACCCCTCAATATAAACTTGGGAATTTTCACTATTTTGGTTCCTGAATATTTTCACTAATACCGATTTTATTCCTAATGAATTATTTTAACCAAATTAGTCCTTAAACAAGTTTTTTACTCCAATGTAGGATTTGTGACCAAATTTTACTCAATCCACATGGATTTATCGGGGTATAATCATTACATTGGTCTAACTTTCTACAATTAATAGACAAAATAGATTAGAAAAATCATTAAACTTTTTGGTTCCATCACTGATAACATATATATTTGGCTAGAGGAATCCTCAGCATCCTAACGCATGTTTTGGTAGTTTTCGATGTCAACTGCTTTTGCATATCTAGTAGAGCATAACAAGGAAAATCTTGCTGATATGCATACGTGAATTTGTCAATTTATAGGATTAAGCCTATCTGTTGTATACAAATTAGACAATTTCTTTTTGCTTTGCAATTTTTGATTGTTTTTGGTAAGATAAATTTCAATTGTTACAATTCTTTTGCGTAATCAAGTTGCTCTGTGTATTGAACGGAAAACTACTATAATTTTTGAATGGTTTGTTTATAGGGTGACAGAAGGGCACTGATTTACACTGGTCACACTCATTTATCTTCTGTTTTTAATTTGGGTTTCTACTTTGAATCAATATCATGAACTGAAAGTATAATCAAAAGTATATTTACTAATTTGATTTGTCTCCTCGACACTAACACTGTGCAAAATTTTTTGTGTAAGCCGATTTAGATTTATTAAACGTAGTCTCTGCTCACATTCTTTTATTAAAATCTTCTGATGTTTTGAATGGAGATGTGGAGCATTTCTCCAGTATTCTAATCTTAACCATCCTACTTGTTCAGAATCTTTCAAGCCTTTCGTTTTCTTTTTCCTTGGTTTTTAATGTGTGAGATATTTCACCAAAGGCATCAACCACTGGTTTTCTATATATTCTACTTCACTTAATTTGGTAGCATCCTGAATTAAAAAAAAAAAAAACAAAAGAAGGTTTGCTATTTAACTTGCGATCGTTTGATTCCTAAGTTTTTCAAGGTTTTATAAATATATATATATATATAATAATGATGTAATGTATATAAAATAAAATATAATTAAAAAATATGTCAAGAATATTTTTCTACGAAAACTCACAATCCAAAAAGACCCAAGTTAGTTGCCAATTCTTCTGGAGAAGGTTTGGCATCACACAAAACAGAATGCTAGTTTTCTTTTGAAAAGCTTATGGTCATGGATAAGCTTCCCATACTGATGGGGCCAAATATCAATCAAGATCGTTTGAAATAGTAAATTGTACGCGATTATCATACTTTTGATATGATCTATAGTGCACATTTTATTTTATCTTCTTTTTTGTTTTTGTGCAATAATTTTTGTGAGGACTACAACAACTGAATACATTTGTAACAAACCACAACTGAGTACATTGGTTTCTTGTTTTGGTTATTCATTTCCCTAAAGATGCATCACTGTAATACTTGACCATGCTAAAAATTCGAATATTCCTTTTTTCTCTTTATCTTTCTGCTTAGTTTTTTTTTTTTTTTAAAATTGGGTTTTCTGTTTTTGACTTTCCCTAGATCTCTTAACAATCCAATGCTAATATTATCTCCTAAACAAAATCGAATGACACATCTGAGTTCAACAGGGGGAAAAGCATAAGAACATAGCAGAAAATGAAAGTGAATTGAGAGAGAGAGAGAGAGAGGATTCAAGGGAACAAAAAAGAAGTAAAAAAAAGAAAAAGAATAGATGAGAAACGTCTTTTTTTTTTTTTGTTGGCAGAGTAAAGTAAAAGGTAAGGAAAGGAACGAAAAGAAAAAAGACGAAAGAGAGACAAGTTTTGGATAAAGAAATGGAGAATCAAGAAAAACAGAAGACAAAGTGAGGAATGGTGCATCAGATTAAAGGGACTATAATGGTCCCAATACGTTTACATCCTATTTACTGGTTGGCTTGAGAGAGGTGGAGCCTACATTAATGCTACTACAAACGTTTGGAATATTTTTTCATTCTGTTGAAGTTATCATCTCTGTCACAATGGATTTCTTTGGCTAGAGGAATGTCAATCTTCAAATGAAGTTGATAGTTAAATACTACGGAAACCCTCTTTATTTTACATGTAAGGTGTTGAGATCTCAAGAATTAAAAGTTTTGGATTCAAATTTTCTTTCTCCCTTCAAACTTCTTAAATCCTGCTTCTCCTTTGTTAAAAAAAGTTTAAAAAGAAGAAGAAGAAGAAGGACACACATGAAAAATATAAAACCTTATTTGAGTTAAAAATTTCTCAAATCATATGCTTTGGTTATCCAGTTGTTTTTAGCCTCAAACCACCACTTAACTTGCAAAAGTTATGTACCGGTGGCTATTACTTTAACTTGTGCCATTAGAGTCACGTTTCTGTCAATTTTAGGGTTATTTTTGTTAATTCATTAAAATTTTATTACATCATTTAAGTTTCTCTTCTCTTTTGCCATTTTTGGTAGCTTTTTCTTTTCCTTTCATTTCACCTTAATTTATTACACTCTATTCCCTTGTTTTTCTCCTCAAAGATCTCAAACGATCATTTGTATGTACACAAATGAAACCCTGTTGTTGTACTTTAGGTTCCTGTAAATAGTGGCCCATACGTCTCACAAAGGACATCAACATTTAGGGTAAATAACTTATAACCACCTAATGTTTCACTTTTATATAATACTATATGATCCTTCTAAGGTTTTAAATTAGTCACATAACATCTTATAATTTTATGTAAAGTGGAAAATGAATGGAATGCACAATTAGTTATGGCACTTATACCAAACACGCACCAAAAACGCGTATGATAAGATCTTAATATCCATATAATTTCCTTATAATTTATGTAAATATTCACTTTACACTCCTATGATTTTTACACTTATTCACGTAATCCCTCTATACTAATTTTATACAGGGTGGTTAATATGTTGATTGATTTAACATTTAAATAAGTACACTATTGGTATTTCAACTAACGAAATTATATAGGCTATTTTATGTAAAATTTTACTTTACATAAAATTACAGGTGGTGAAGTGGATATTTTAAAACACTGGATAGGTCATATGACAGTAGACAAAACTACAGAGGGCTTATATGCATGCAATTTACGCTAACATTTATCAAATAACCAAACATCTGGGGTACACATGCATGTCTCACGGGCTCATGATAACATCAGTGAGTCAAGAGTATAGATAGATCACTGAGCATTAGCAGATGCTTTGCTCTTGACAACACAGTCATGACATAGGTAGAAGTGCTTGCAATGATGTGCACACTTGAATGCCCGGCGTCCGTACAGTGACGCTCGTGGCAAGCAGAATGATGGTCGCATTCCGGAACTAACTTGAGATTATGCGGATGTTCGCTGACATGAATAGTGATCCCAAACTTGATGTTCCGAAATGAGCTGGCTTGCGGGATGCAACGAGGATGAAAAGAATGACCGCATTCACGACAACAATACTGCCAATGCTTGGGATGGATTTCTTTTAAGAGTTGGAAATGGGGAAGAACCAACAGATAATGAAGGAAATATTCAAATTCTAGCAGAAATGATTGTTGATTATGACAAGGATGAAACTGCTAAAATGCGACTCATTTGATGCTGTTAAGATTTGATGTATATCTTGTACATATCAATTAGGAATCATTTAGCTCAATTAGAGATCAATTAGTAATATTTGTATTGATTGACACAATCAATCAATGATTAGATTAGATACTGTCTAAGTTCATTATATTTCTTGTAACTTTTTACTTATAAATATAGGCCTTGTATATTATTGAGAGTATGTAATATAATATCAATGTTTTTCTCCCTTCTGATCTTATCATGATACCAGAACCCTGTAAATTTGGCCAAAATCACTTGATTTCTTGAACACTTCCTTTTGGCCTGTTACTTTGCAGCAGTCTCATTTTTCTATTTTCTGTGAATTTTTTTGACCGCAGTTTTCAACATCTATCACTAGAAAGCTACTCTAGAAGTTCCGACGATCACATTGGTATGAAGATCGCCAAAATCCGACGTTCTATGCGCTCACACGCGCAGTGCAAAATCTCGGTTTCAAGGCCCAATTTCAGCCCACTCTAGCCCATTTCATCTTATCATATTATTATTTGACCTTTATTTATTGGGTGAGTTAATCATTTTATTGCTAATCCTATGGCAAATTCTGATGTCTCTCAACCCATACACATTATTCTTGATGGTACAAATTATTTTCATTGGGTTCAAGCTTTTCAAAATTTTTTTCGTGGCCGCAAACTGTGGAAATATATTACTGGTCAAGTTACCTGTCCTGAAATAGATAAAGAAGAATTTTCTGATAAATTCAATGCTCGATTTGAAGAATGGGACAGTGATAATTGCAAAATTATCACTTGATGGTACAAATTATTTTCATTGGGTTCAAGCTTTTCAAAAATTTCTTCGTGGCCGCAAACTGTGGAAATATATTACCGGTCAAGTTACCTGTCCTGAAATAGATAAAGAAGAATTTTCTGATAAATTCAATGCTCAATTTGAAGAATGGGACAATGAGAATTATCACTTGGGTCACCAATACTTCAGTTCCTACCATCAACCGCCTGTTCAATAGATTTGAAACTACCAAAGCTGTTTAGGATTTTTTGGCTCATCAGTACGCTGCTACTGATCTCTCTCGCCAATACCAAATCTCACTTCGCCTGCATGATATGAAACAACAACCTGGTCAATCCATTCAAGACTTCTACTCTGATATGATTTGTTTATGGGATCAACTTGCGAAGTCTAAACCGAAATGGGATCACAACAGTGATGCTAAGAAATTCATTGCTTACTGAGATGCTAATCGTCTTATTCAATTTCTCAGGGCATTGCATAATGACTTCAAGCATACAAGGGCCGCTATTCTCAATCGCCGACCGTTTCCTACTCTTGATGATGCAATTAATATGTTACTCTTAGAGGAAACCTGCAGACATATTTCTACTTCACACCTCACTGATACAGTTTTTGTTCCTTATCCAGCGACATCTTCACCTGATGCTGTCCTGGCTACTTATTCTGCCGCAAAGTCCTCTTCTTCAAAGAGTTGCAACTACTGTCACAAAATTGGACATCTCATTTTGGATTGTCCAATTAGGGTATGTCGCATTTGCTAAAAGAAAGGTCCTAGTCATTTTACTCATAATTGTCCTCAATCTCGTGGGAAAAGTGGTCCTTCTCATGCTGCTGCCACTACTGATATGTCTTTTGATTCTACCTCAGCAATGGTCCCGTTAAGTGACATTGAATCCATTGTTAAACAGGTTTTGTCCAAATCTGTCCCATCCACTACCCTATCTGTAACTCCAGGTACTTCTTGGTATTTTGATTCTACATGTTGCAATCATATGACTTCTGACCCTAATCTTTTCTCTGTTAAACACACTCATCTTAATGCACCTACTATACAAACTGCTGATGGATCTTGTTTACATGTTAGCCATATTGGAAGTATTTCCAAGTCTAATCTTACTCTATCTGATACTTTTCTTGTCCTAAAACTTCAACTTAATCTCTTATCTATTGGGCAACTCTTTGATTTTGGATTTCATGTTCTTTTTACTCTTTTTGGTTGTACTGTGCAGGATCCACGGACGGGGCGGAATCTTAGGATTGGCCGTAAGATTGGTCGTCTTTTTGAATTAGCTCATCTTAACATCCCAGTGTCATTATTCACTCTATCCAAGTCTGCTGCATCTACTACAACTACTTAGTCACTAAATTTATGGCATTTTCATTTGGGTCATGTTTCCATAGGTCGTTGAAAATCATTAGCTTCCCAAGGTCATTTAGGATCTACTAAGGATGATCATTTTGATTGTTCTTCTTGTCAACTTGCCAAGAGTCATGCTTTACCATTCAATAAAAGTCACTCAATTTCTTTTGCACCTTTTGATTTAATCCATTCTAATATTTGGGGACCTTCTCCTATTGCAACAATAGGTGGATCAAAGTATTTTGTTATATTTGTTGATGATTTTTCCTGCTATACATGGCTTTATCTTTTCCATCATAAGTCAGATTTGCCCAAAATTTATCATGAATTTGCTCTTATGATCAAAACTCGGTTTTCCTCTACAATTAAGGTACTCCGCACTGATAATGCCATGGAATATAAAGAATCATCACTCCTTTAATTTTTGCATTTGAGTGGTACAGTTGTTCAACGTTCTTGCCCAAACACCTCTCAACAAAATGGTCGAGCAAAGAGAAAACATCGTCATAGTCTTGATACTACTTGTACTTTACTCAATTCTTCCTCCTGTTCTGAACATTTTTAGGGGGAAGTTGTTTTGACAGCTGTCTATACCATAAATAGGATCCCTTCTCCTGTTATCCAAAATCAAAGTTTGAATGTCTTTTTGGATCTTCTCTTGACTACTCACAACTCAAAGTCTGGCTGTGCGTGTTTTGTTATTCTCCAACCTCATGAGCGAACCAAATTAGAACCTCGTGCACGTCTGTGTTGTTTTCTTGGTTATGGAATTGAATACAAGGGTTATAGGTGTTGGGATCCTCAATCAAAAAAGTTGCAAATCTCTCGTCATGTCACCTTTTAGGAGCATCAGATGTTTTTTACTATGTCCAAATTTTGTCCATCTTCTAATTCGCCTACAACCTTTTTCACTAATCTTGCTGTTGATCTCTTTCCTGATAATGACTCAGAAATATTAGCACAAGACTCAGATCCAACACTAACTGACCTATCTGGTTCCCAGATTCCTATCACGTTTGAAGATCCTGTCATTGAACAATCAGAATCCTCAAAATTTTCACCATCTGTTCCTTATAGGTCTCAGCGGGTAAGAGAACATTCTACCCGACTCCGTGATTTTCAATGTTTTTCTACTATACTTTCTCTTCTTGAGCCTACTTCCTTTCAAGAAGTATGTTCTAATCCAGTTTGGCAGCAAGCTATGAAAGAGGAATTACAAGCTCTTGACAAAATGCACACATGGGACCTTGTAGACTTGCCTCCTGGAAAATCTGCTATTGGATGTAAATGGGTTTATAAGATCAATACTCAATCCAATAGCATTATTGATAGGTACAAGGCTCGTTTGGTAGCTAAGGGTTTTGCACAAGAACATGATATTGATTATGGGGAAACTTTTGCTTCTGTTGCCCGAATCACTACAGTTTGTAGCTTGCTTGCTGTGCAGCTATTCGATGATGGCCGCTGTTCCAAATGGATGTAAAGAATGCTATTTGATGATGCCCGCTGTTCCAAATGGATGTAAAGAATGCATTTCTGAATGGTGATCTTACTGAAGATGCCTACATGAAACCACCACCAGGTTATTCTCATCCACCATATAAGGTTTGTAAACTTTGTCGAGCACTTTATGGTCTTAAGCAAGTTCCAAGAGCCTGGTTTTCCAAATTTAGCTCTACAATTTGTAATTTTGGGTTCAGTCCTATCCCATATGACTCAGCACTATTTCGACGTTCCACTAAGAGTGGTACGATTTTGGTCCTCTTATATGTTGATGATATGATTATTACTAGTGATGATACTGATGGCATCAATGAATTGAAAACTTTTCTTCATCAACATTTTGAAATGAAGGATTTGGGATTCTTAAGTTATTTTCTGGGACTTGAGGTCTCTTCCAATTCAGATGGTTATTTTCTGACTCAGGCTAAATATGCCTCTAATATTGTTGATAGAGTAGGTCTTGCTGACAGTAAAGTTGCTTCTACTCCTATCGAAACTCATGCACAATTTATTCCTCATGATGGATGTCCTCTCTCTAATCCTACTCTTTATCGACAGTTAGTTGGAAGTCTTGTCTATCTCACGGTAACTAGATCGGACATTACATTTGTTGTTCATACTGTTAGTCAATTTATGGCTGCCCCACTAACCACTCATTTTGCCACTGTTTTGCGTATCTTACGATACATTAAGAGCACTCCATTTCATGGTTTTTATTTCTCTTCATATACTAAACTTGAGTTATAGGCCTATTTTGATGCTGATTGGTCCGGGAATCCTACAGATAGACGATCAATCATAAGATACTATTTTTTTCTTGGTGATTCTCTTATTTCTTGGCGGAGTAAGAAGCAAACAGTCACTTCTCGCTCAAGCACTGAGGCTGAATATCGTGCACTTGCTGATACTACTTAAGAGCTTATTTGGCTTTGTTGGTTACTTGAGGATATGGGAGTTCTACATTTAGCTCTCACCATACTTCATTGTGACAATCAGAGTGCTATTCAAATTGCCCATATTAATGATGTATTTCATTAGCGCACCAAACATATTGAAAACGATTGTCATTTTGTTAGTTAGCATGTGGTTCGAGGTACTGTCTTGCTACAATCAGTGTCTTTAATCAATCAAACTACTGACGTCTTTACCAAAGCTCATCTTCCTGGTCATTTTCATGATCTTTTATCCCAACTCAAGTTGGTTTCAGCTAAACCATCTTGAGTTTGAGGGGGGATGTTAAGATTTGTGTTAAGATTTGATGTGTATCTTGTATATATCAATTAAAAATCAATTAGTTCAATTAGAGATCAAATAGTAATATTTATATTGATTGACACAATCAATCAATGATTAGATTAGATACCGTCTAGGTTCATTGTATTTCTTGTATCTTCCTGCCTATAAATATAGGCCTTGTTTATTATTGAGAGTATGTAATATAATATCAATATTTTTCTCCCTTCTGTTCTTATCAAATGCCATTTTCCCATGTTTGGAACAAAATGCTAATTCTGCCAGTTACATGACAAGTCGAGCCATACTTGCTACAACTAACGAAACGGTTGACAAGCTCAATGAGAAGATGATTAATTTGTTTCCTGGGACAGCCATTACATATAATAGCTTTGATGAAGCAGTCGATAATACTAAGAATTATTACCAAGAAGAATTCCTAAATTCATTGACTCCAAATGGATTGCTGCCTCACAAGTTAGTTCTAAAGAAAAATTGCCCAATAATGCTTTTGAGAAACTTGGATCCTTCTGAAGGGATGTGCAATGGTACTAGATTAATATGCAGAGAATTAAAACCTCAAGTAATTCGAGCAGAAATTGCTATGGGACAATATGTTGGAAAGGAAGTTCTTATATCACGCATTCCACTGCTACCAGCAGAAAATGAAGGGTATCCGTTTCAATTTTGAAGAAAGCAATTTCCTATTGTGTATGCTTTGCAATGACAATCAACAAAGCACAAGGGCAAACAATTCCAAATGTTGGTGTGCATCTGCCTCAATCTGTATTCTCTCATGGCTAGTTATATGTTGCATTGTCAAGAGGAACTTCAAGATCAACAACAAAGATTCTAATTAGACCAAATTCAACTGCAACAAAATGTCGTTCATGCACTAAAAATGTCGTCTATAAACAAGTCCTAGCATTAGGTACGTCCTTAGATTCTTTATTCAATTCACACGAATACATTTTTTTACCTATTTTTCTACACTAAAGAATTAGTTATATGTAATTATTTTAGGAACTTTAACACCAAAAAATTGCAACCAGCCTTACTTAAATGAAGTCTACATTCCAGTGACTACCCAGGTAAGATTAAAACTGTTTACAGTTGATTTGTTGCCGAACCTTTACTTTAATTAATGCGTTTGACAAAAGCAGTACAATGTTCAAGTAATTTTGCCATGACACTATCTTCTTTATCTGCAGGATTCAGTCATTTAGATTGCATTTCGTTATTTTTTTCCTATTAGCAATTCAATTACTTAGTTAAGGTACCCCTTTTATTTTTTTTCCCAAAGCTGCCAATTGTCTTTTTAATTAATTTCACATATTTATGTGAATGCATTAACTTTATCTCAGTGCACTTTGTCATATTATTTGGTAAATACTAAGTGGTACTTAATGCTAACGACTCTTCATGGTGCAAGCCCTTTATTTTTTTTTAATATTTTGATTCTGTACAAATTTATTTATAACCGCACTAATTCTTTTTTCCTATGTACTTTGGGCACTGTAGAGATAAATAATAGTAGTAATCAGCAAAAGCTGTTCACCTGAAGGAAGAATGGAACCAGTTGACAACCTAGAAATTGTTGGGACTATTGCAGCCACGTGCTCTCCATTAGCTCATTTACTATTCTGTTGAAGATCTCAAATTTGAAGATTTCAACTTCTGTTTATTTGAATTGATAGATGTTTAGTGAAGTTGAAAATTTTCGATCCTCAAACATTCTATTCATAGACGAATTCTGCTAAGAAGGATCTGTTTGCTTTTGACCAACATGTGGGAAAAAAATAAAGCAAGTTTAATTAACATGTGGCTAAATTATTACTGAAATGAATGCATTCCATTTTGATCAGTTTATTTAATATAAATGATTTAACTATCAGTTGTTGTGATGATCACCCAATATATGTTCTGTTTATATGTTCGACAACTTTCCCTTATGTTCAAACATAAATTATTAGTTCGTATTACACTTCAAGATTTTGCAAAATTAGAATTCACCCTTCAAAATTAATTGTATATCCCTTTTACAAAGAGACATGGACATTACTATTAATAAAAGAGATGCATACAACAACACCAAAATTAGATTGCTCAAGACCAAACTCCAAAAAGAACTAAATTTCCCAGTGTATATATAGCTTGAGGATAGAAAAATGTCATGTACCATAGGATTGTTTGCTTCTTCAATTTCGAAACATAAGTTCGTGTCATATAGCTTGAGGAATGTAAGGTTAGACGTTGCTTCCTAAATAATAAAGTCCAGTTTGGGACAAATTCTATCAAGAACGCTTCAGTTTGGGAATATAAGTTTGTGTCATATAACTTGAGGAATATAAGGTTAGACGTTGCTTCATAAATAATAAAGTCCAGTTTCGGACAAATTCTATAAAAAACGCACTTCATCAATGCGACCAATCATAAACTTCGTCTGCATAAATCCTTATCAAAAACTGTCTCTAAAAGGCCAAATCCTTATCAAATCATAGTTAAATGAGGTGACACAAAGTGCAAAAAACCAAACAAAATCAGACATATGCATCTTTCACTCCCGAAAGAAGACAATTCCAATATTATTGTTAAAAAGAAAAAAACAGTTCCCAAAACAAAAAGGGAATCATAGATCTGTAAAGTATTTCTGCTCCTATTTCATAGTTTCACACTATATCAAAATTTCACTTTATTCAATCCCTATCAAACTCTTTCCTCACTTTTCTCAAGCAAAGCATGATAAACAAAATCAAATTCACTTATTAGAAAATCACATGAACTCAAAGTACTCATTTCGATTGCCAATGCCAATTAATACAAATAGAAGTTTAATGACAATCTAATTGGAGATTTAAAGTACTAGAAGTTTAATCAAATCCAATCTAATACATCTATTTATAACGATCCCACAGTATTCAACATCACCTACCAACTTCAAAATATTATTTAGGTATGTCTGTGACTTAATATTATTCACCATTTTTATTAATTTATGCATCTCCATTAAAAAACTAATTTTTGTTTCAAAATCCATGCAGGAAAATGTCTTCACAAGCATCAATTATTCCATTGAAATCCTTGACCAAGACTAACAATTCTCCAACGATGAAACTCATGCTCTTACGCCTTGGACATCTGCAAACTTGTGGGAAAAACAAAAGTTCAAGAATGAAAAGATTGATTTTTGTCAACAATGAAGTAAGTTTTTTTTTTTTAATGTCCTTTATATACTTTTACACAAATTTAAAAAGAAAACACACAAAGAAAAGTCTCAATTGTATCCGAAAGTATCTGCCTTTTTGCATAAAGTTATAATCCAAAATTTTTTAATGCATGTATGGATGTCCTCCAATATACTCTTTCCCATAAGCAACATCTTTCTGATTACTACTTTCGTCTAGACTCAATACACTCATCCAAAATACCTTGTAAATACTAGGCGGATCCTTCAACTACTAAAGGTGCGTTTGATAAAACTGAAATCTGAAAACTGAAGTTTGAAATCTGAAGTCTGAAGTCTGAATTCATTAAGTGATTGAATTGTTAAGTACTAAATCTAATACATTTGAATATATATCACATTCAGTGATAAGTGAATAACTTATCACTTATTTTTGGAAGCAAGTTTTGCCTAGAAAATTCAGTGCCACTTAAGTCATTCAGAGGTTTATTTTCGGTTATCAAACGGTCTGAAAGTGTGAAGATCTGAATCCATTGAATTTAAGTGCTGAATTGTGTTATCAAACGGGGCCTAAGTAGAGAGGTGCATATTTAATTTTTATTTGTTTTTAGATAAACATAAATGGCAGGTATAATCCAGAAACCTCCTCTAAAATTTCTATTGATATGGATTGATGTAAACTAATGTTTAGTGTAACTTGTACGCCAAATATTATAGTAAAAATTTACACCAACCAAACGGTGTAGCTAGGGTCTAACAGAAGATCCAACAACTTTTCAGCAATCTAAGAAATCTAGAGTGCTGGTAGTGACTAGCATTGTTAATGCTGTCGGCAGATTGTTGCTTCATGTGGGCTTTTTATACCACATACGAAGGAAAATTGGGATCTATAATGGGGTTTTAACTTTGTTTATTTAGTATAACAAATGGTACAAGTAGACATTTTAAACTTCATTGAAAAATGTTTTACTGGACAAGTTAACTCCATTTTACTTTTACTTTAATTAGAAAAAATAGAAATACAAAGTCAATTCTCCCACTAATTGTAACTTTATATCAAATCTCCCACTTCACTTCCCATTTTAGAGTCATTAGCTATTACCTCTAACCTCCATAATAACATCTTACATATGCAGGGAACAAAAATTCAAGGAATACTATTTGGAGATAGAGTCAAGCAATTTGATGGTACATTCTTCCCAAATGACACATATCTTATATCGAATGCTAATGTCAATCCAATAAACAAGCAATTTATCAATGTTCACCCCCAATTTGAGTTGCACCTAGAGTGAAACACAATTGTAGCCAAGGTGGAAGAAGATATAAGCAAACCCAATGTTGCTTACAACTTCATACAATATCAAGGCATTTCTCAGTTGCAAATGGAAACACCGATAGGTAATTTATACAATAAGATTTTCAAGTATTCAAGTTTTTTTAATATAAATATTTCTATACTAAAAGAGTTTGTGAACACCTAGATATTTTAGGTTTTGTATACAAAGTGAAATCATGCTATCAGAAGGAAAGGCAGCTAGAAGGAATTACCTACAGACGAGCTCTAATCATTATGAATGAAAAGAAAGTTCTAGCACATTAACTAATTTTAATTCCTTTAGTAAGTATGTTAATCTTACATTTGTGTTACAAAAGTTTTATTACCTCGAAACTTGGAAAACCCATCATTGCCTTCTCAAGACTTAAGAGAAACGTGTACCAAGGTACAAATCACACATCCATACAAGATACAAAATCAACCAAATTAATTGATACACCTATATAGACTCTTATTTTCTTATACAGGAAAGGATGATTTGCAAACCACTCATGTTACAACATTGGATATTGATCCCATTTGCAAAGAAGCAAAAGATTTGAAAAACTAGTAAGCCAAAATTATTTATACAAGAATACATAAACTAAAGATTTTAAACTTATCATATTATTTCTCCCACAGGTTGAAGAACTCACTAGAGGCAAGAAATTTGGAAGAGCTTACAATGAAAAAGCAAATTCAACAAACCATAGAAGTACCCTCCATGACATCATACAGAAAAGAGAAACACTAGAGGAGGTAAACCGGTACTTCATTATCAATTCACATTTAATGCACAAACACCTAAATCTATGTACCTGCAGAATATGAATTATTATATCAAAGCAACTGTGGACTCGGTAGAAACAAATCAAGACCATGGTACGATGCATGTCAGCAATGTACAAGATCAGTGGTCAAAACAGAAAATAGTGTAGAATGCCTCAATTGTGCAAATGTCACATCAGTTCCTAAGTAAAATTTTCCTATGACACAAATAAAAAATAATTCTTTCAAATTTCAAGGTCTTTCACAAAAATCTAACTACACATACACATATGAAACGGATATTGTTTAAATTTAATTGTTGTCCAAGATGAATACACAGCCAAAGTTACATTGTTCGAGGACGTGGCAGCATTTTACATTGGATGCCCTGTGGAAGATTATATTGACTCAATTAAAGAGGTACAAAAATCATTAACATCCATATCAATAGTCAATACACATGATATCTAAGACCATTTTTTTGCTATTTTAAATGGCAGGATACTGGCACATCAGAGTTTATGGACAAGTTAGAGACAACAAGTACAAAAGAGTATAAGTTTCTCATCAAGTTAAACCAAAAGGCAGAAATACGTAATGGCCAATTATCTGTTGGTGTAGAAGCTATTGAACGAGTTGATCAAAAACCAATTACAAAAACTAAAGAAAGTACCATCAACATGAAGACAAAGAAGAGAGCTAAAACTTCAACAAAAAGAAAGACAACCACTATACAAGACAATGAGGATGAAGTGTCGATCATAGAAGATGACACAAAATTATCTCAATACCTCAAGAACTCAAAAATCAAAAGAAATGCAGCCCATGACAAAACCCTCAGGAAGAAGATAAAAAGGGAAAAGGACTAGACACTTGTGATTGCTACATACATTTTAATAACATTGTGTATTTAATTCTTTCAAGAATAAATGTTGACACTATGACATGATCACAAATTATTTATTATTCTTTCATTTATTAGTGCGTGATACATTAACTTCCTCCATTAAATAGTCAACCATTACTTTTCCTTATATTCATATGCTACAAAATATTCATCTAATACTGCTGAGATATTCAACCACAAAATTACACGTGCAACGCACGTGCACCTATCTAGTCTACAGAAATACCATTAATTAGGGGATGCCAAATAGGGAAGAAGGAAGAGGCCAAATAAGGCATAAAGTTCTACGTTGTTAACAACCATATAATATTGGAACGAGAACTTCCAATATTTTATGGTTGTTAATGTATAATTAGTTCTAATCCTAAAGAAGATATTATATTTTTCCATAATTTCTACGATCTTCTGCAGCTTTATCAAACTAAGCAACTTGGTAAGATAAGCAATGTATGTTCATTTAACTGTTGACTAAGTATATTCGCCATTATGTCTTACCATTTTGACACTTTCTTTCCAAGATTAACAAATTCTAAATTATCTCACGGATTGACGCTAAGCAAATAAAGAGATCTAATTCTATTAAATCTTGTAATGGAATTATGGAAATATAGTTTGGAGTCTTAGATGTGCTTGATAAAACTAAAATCTAAAATCTAAAATCTAAATCTATTAAGTTATGTGTTGTTAAGTACAAACAATGATATATTTGAATATATATTACCTTAAGTCATAAGCAAGCAACTTATCACTTAATTTGGGGCACATGCCATTACACACTAAGGCTAGCTACCAGTTGGTTTTCTCATTAAAAGAGTAAAGTAAAGATACCTAGCAATTTTCCTGAAAAAGTTTAATTGGCATCACAAATTACAGAGTGCTAATTTTTTCATCAAAAGCTTATAATCATGGGCAAGCTTAATTTCCGTATTTATTGGACCAAAAATATGAGCTCATTTTGATTTTTTTAATCTATTCATTTTTTGGAGATGCAACCAGGGTAATTGGTTCAACCATCAATGGAAAATTATTAGAGTTTTCCCCACTATCAGGTTCAAAGTTCAAACCCTAGATTTGACAGTTGATGATGAGAAGGATGGGAAATAAAAATGAGTCTAGTCTCTTAAATTCTATAAATTTGTCTGGTACTTTGTGAGGGAAGAAAGAAAAAAGGGGGAAAAACAGAGGGAGGCGAATAAGAAGACACATGAATTTGTTAAATGCGATCTCAGATTTAATGGGTTAAAGGACAGCCATCATCCACGGTGGCCAATGCTATCACATCCCGTTCACTAATTAGAAGCATATTGGATTTTTGTAAAAAAAAAGGGGTAAAAGGACAGAAAGAATCTAAGAGAGATTAAGGGGAAAGTTTGAGGGGAAATTTAGGGGAGAGAGAGAGAGAGAATGCTGTATTATTATGATTTCTAGAAGGAAGTGAGAATTCTGTTACAAATCTTTCCATAACTTCTACCTGCCAATTCCTTGCAATTATAAAGGATAATATTCTTGTACACGTGGATCATTTCTATTACTAACCACCAGTATAAGTGGGCCCTATTATTTCTGATCTGCTTTCACTAGCTATGACCCAACTTTTGCTTAGTTATTGCTGGCGGGTGGTGGTGGAGGAGTAAAGCAGGGTCGGAAGCAAGGTTTTTAAAATCGGGATTCTACCTTGGATCTTTTTTTAGTTTTCAGGATCGGATCGTAGGATCGGATCGTGGGATCGATCGATCCTACAAAAATCGTAAAAAATAATCTTACTAGTAATTTGATGTTTGCAATTCACATATACAACAATAAATAATGCAACTCATGTACAATCAATATAATAATATTATTAATTGAGGTTAAAATCGTATTATCTAAAATATTTGGGATAATCTAAAAATTAAATAAAAAATTTGGAACTACATGTGACATATTGTAAATGAACTGATTAAATTAAAAATATTGTTCTTTCTCAATTTTGAGTCCAAATGCAATTACTGGACAAGGTGGTTGAAAAAATTGATTTTATATATGTGTGTGTGTGTGTATGTTTGTATATCATTTAAGTATTTATTAATAAGACAATTAAATACCAATTTTTAAAGATTCACCAATTGTTATAGGTAAGGAATTAGCATAACATAATTATGTGGTTTTAAATTTTTTTGAATCTAGTTTCTAATGCAACAAATAGCAGAATTTTCTATACAAAATTATGATCAAATTATTAAAATTTTTATCATAATATCTTTAAATGATAGGATCATATCAAAATCGGATCGAAATCGAAAGTCATAATCCGGATCGTAGGATCGTCCTACGATCCGGATCGCAATCCTGACAACTAAGGTTGGAAGTTACAAGGAATGGCCTTTTCTAGTCTCTCCCACAGATAACAGCAGTCCAAAGTTTATCCAGCAACTTGTATGTACAACAAAGCAGTACCATTTTATTTAATTTTATTCCTTGATTCAGTCTTCTATTTCACAGTTTCAGTGGATGAGTTTTCATAGGATACACCCATACGCCTCACTGTCGAGTTCTTGCTGATAGCACACGGGAAGATCATGACCCTTGACATATCATGTGCCTGCCCATCACATAATCTTCCTAGAAAAATCCAAAAAGGAAAAAAATTGATCAGGGTAACGCATCTTTACAAATAAATCCACGACAAATGGACATGATTTCTTGCTAAATACACGGGGATTAACGTATCTACTCCCTCTGTTCGTTATTACTTGTCCAAAACCCATGTTTCTTTTTACTTATCATTTTATCATATCAAGAAGGTAGTTAGGAATTTCTTTCCAACTTTACCCTTATTCATAGTGTCAACTCTCTTAAGTTGGGACACTATAAAAAATTAAATGCAATGTTTGAAGCGTAGAAAATGGGTGGGAGTAGACATGCATTTAATCATAGAAAATAGGTGGGAGTAGATTACAAACAGTAATTACAGAGAGATGGATAAAGGACATTTTTTATAACTTATCTAAAATTTTTACTGAATTTTAGAATATAACTAACTTTTTTAATCTAAGATACTCGACTATTGTGGACAAGTAATAATGAACAGAGGGAGTAAAATGTAACATGTCTGTAGTAGACTTTATTAGCAGTATAAGCAAGGAGTAATTTATTAGTGATGGGATAAGATTCAGAAGCGGATCAACGTTAGTTGAATGAGATTATGAGAAGACAGTGGATAAGGTGACCGGAAATTTAGGCCAAGCGGGGACCACTTAAGGAAAAAGGTTTTTGTCTATTAGTACTGAGTCATCACGCACTTGTCCGCGGCTGCTGATGATGGGTCCCCCACCCACCACCCTCCACAACACAAGGGGCCGGGCTGAGGGCCCCAGCAAATCCCATCACTTTTTGCCCAATTGCCATTTAAGTCCACTCTCCTAATACGAACTCTAATTAATCATTGCATTTAATAGTAGTAGTACTAGTCTATCCCGTCGCATTATAACAGTGTATGGACATCCACCAATCATTAAGATCCATTTATCAGGAAGGATTACTCAAAAAAAGTGATGTGTTAGTGGCCATTTCATTAATTTTCACTGTTAGAGCTATATTTTCCCATGATATTATGAATATTTACATAAACTTAACAAAAATTTCAAAGTATATAATAGTTAAATGTATTAATTCTCCTTTTGCTTTTCTCCAAGCCCTTTTCTTTTCTTTTACTTTCTCCTTTACTACAATCCATTCTTTAATTTTTTTTCCCCCTTCCTCTGCCTCTTTCTCTTTTATCTACATGTAAATTTCCAACAAAATATTCGTAAATTGACACACTAGTGTAAAAACTGGTGGATATAAGTAAATTTAGCAATAAAATTTGTCAAAAATGGCCACTAGTGTACCATTTTTATGAGTTGAGCGGGTTATTGAAAGGTAAAAAATAATGGAATTGCTAAACGTGTATGATCTAAAAAAAAAAATAGTAGCTATTTAAGAATTTTTGCCCTACATAAAATAGTAAGGGTACCCCCAATAGTCTATATAACGGCTCCATCACGATAACGCTTACGCTAGCCAAATCGAACACTTGTAATGAGATTGCAGAGCACAAGATGCAATCTCATTACACCTATGAACAAACTTGGAGAATTTGTTTGAACACTAATCAACAGTATAGCAAGATCAATGCTTATCAGCAGATTTCTTATGCTTATCAGCAGATTTCTTATGCTTATCAGCAGATTTCTTACTTTTAACAACACAACCATGGCAGAGGTAGAACTTGCAGTTTGCAGTACACTTGAATGCCCTGAGTCCGTACAGTGATGCTCCACAAGAGTGGCAAGCAGAACGAAACTGGCCTTCCGGGACTAGCTGCAGAGTATGCGGATGTTCAACGACATCAACGGTGACCCCAAACTTGATGTTCCGAGATGAACTGACTTGTGGGATGCAACCAGGATGAAAAGATTGATCGCATTCACTACAACGATACTGCCAGCGCAGGGGATGAATTTCTTCTTCACAAACCTCGCAGTAGAATTTCTCAGGATGGTCAGAGAAAGGAGGGAAGCTTAGGATGAGGGGATGCTTATCCCACCTGTGCTTGGCAGTTTTGGGGAGGAGAGCGCATTCATATCCCACATAATATTTGCAGTCACTTGTACACTCGAAACAGAAATTAATATCAGAATCGCCACAACCATTGCAGGTATTCTTCCAGTCCTTCTGATCATTTCGGAATGGCGACAACAACCATTTAGGACCAAAGAGCTCGTGTCGGTGAGCTTCATGATACATACGTGACGGCAACAAGAAACACTTGACGTCGATGTAGTTGGGGCGACCTTCCTCTGTATAGTAGTAGTAACCATTGCAATCCAATTTGCAGAAGTCACACTTGAAAAAGTCCCAATTAGTTGCAGGTAAGGTCAGAGTATATTGAAAAAAATACCTTTCTTTGCCGTCAACGAAATGTATTATTGTCTTCCCCAATAGGGCACAAGTGACGTGAAGAAAGTAATCGGAGTTTACCCGCTTACAGCATGCAGAGACAATCGGGTCAGTGCAGGCCTCGCATGTGATCTCTTTGCTTCTCGTGTTACTGTCCTCACGCACATCAAAGTAAACCATGGGATGCCCATAAATGTTTTTCTCTCGGTGACCTAAACATCTCTCCACGAAATATCGCAAGTCCGATGTTTCATGCTTGACGATTCTTGGAGTATTTTTCATGTGAACTTTTTGGAAATCCGAAGTTTCAAGGATATCTCCAGCAAAATTGTCGGTAGGGAGTGATAGGAAACCCTCTTGGATAATGGTACTATCTTCCCTAAACAAGAACAATATAATACAGGTAGAACATGTCATAATAATAATAATATTTATGTTTGTACCACAAATGTATATTTCGATCACATTTTTTTATTTTTACCAATCACTTTTCTTATCTCACACACATTACGTCACACTATGTCACCTGTACGTTGTAACAGCACATAACAGGTATGTATTATTTATAAGAGGATAATATGTGTACATATATATTGTAAACACACATATGTAAATGCTAGAATCGAAATATTTGATTACTGTAGAGTTGCAAAATAAGGTGGAAACTTGCGGTCTCTCTTGTAGTATAGTCAATACTAATTATTTAATTGGTTTTAAAAATAGAAAAAATTATCAATGCTTACCTTAATTATATGTAAAACAAAATTGAAGTACGATAAAAGAACATATAATATACTCAGTATGCAGTACCTTTTGTATCCCTTTTCTGTTTCGATGCACTTAAGATGCACAGCATATCTACACAGGCCACAGTGGTATATCCAATGATATGGCTTTAACTTTTCGTTGCAGACACCACAGGAAAGTCTGTAGGTAATATAATCATTTGAAAGGGCATAGGCAAGGGAAAGAGTGTGATCGTGATCCTTGCGTTTCTTGATGGTAGGTGATGAGGCACACTTCTCATGGATCCAGTATGAACAACTACTGCTGCATAAATACGATGAATCTTCCTTTATCTCCCCACAAGCATGGCACTCGAACGTGACTCGCTTCCGCAGGGATATCAGCGCGTGTTGGTGACTTGGATGCTCCAACTTACGGTCTTCAAGAGTTGCGCATAAGATATCAAGGTCAAAACTGCAAGCTTCACAGTGGTAGGTGAAGTTGCTCCATGATTGTCCACAGCAATAACACTGGCAGCTGCCTGTATCATAAGGCGGCTTCTTGAGAAGGCTGAGGGGGTGTTGAGGGTGCATGTCATGAGTTTGGAAGTAGGTTGGAAGTTCAGCACACTTTTTGTGAAGGAAGAAGCCACACTCCCCACAGGAATAGGTGGGCTCCAAACAAACTGGTATTTGGCAGCCATGACAAAGTGATTTCTGAACAATCTCATCCCTTTCCCCTTTCATCAGGATCAGCACATGCTGCTCATGGCTGAAATGTGGCTTTTCCATCTCTATGATCGATCAACTATGTGAAAATGCCTTGATGATATTAAATTTGAGTTTCTACTTTGGATCGATTCCAAATCTTCAAGCACATAGAAAGGGATGAAGCCAAAACGAACTGCTCCTACACGTCTAGGATATTCTTTTCCTTTCTGTTGATGTTATCATCTCTTGTGACAACAGAGACAAAGGGCGGACCTAAAAGTTTTGGAAGATTTGATTTGCCCCTAATTAGATAATTGAAATTTTTATCTCTTAAACGAAGACGAATGACACATCTGAGTTCAACAAGGGGAAAACCAAAAGAGCATAGCAAAAGAGGAAAGTGAATTGGGAGAGAGAGAGAGGATTCAAGGGAACAAAAAAGAAGTGAAAAAAGAAAAAGAATAGATAAGAAACGTTTTTCCTTGTGTCGGCAGAGTAAAGTAAAAGGTAAGGAAAGGAAGGAAAAGATGAAAGAGGAACAAGCTCTGGAAAAAGAAATGGAGAAGCAAGAAATCAGAAGACAATGCAAGGAATGGTGCATCAGATGAAAAGGATTATAATGGACCCACTGAGGCCCAATATGCTTCCGTCCCATTTATTGGATGGTTTGAAAGATCTAGAGCCAAAATTAATGCTACTACACGTTTGGAATATTTTCCATTCTGTTCTGTTGATGCTATCATCTCTGTCACAGTGAGTTTCTTTGGCTAGAGGAATGTTAATATTCAAATGATTTTTTTTTTTTTTTGGGTACGTTAAAGGAGGGATGTTAAGCTTCAAATGAAGTTGATAGTTAAATACTATGGACACGCTCTTTACTATACATGTAAGATTGTAAGGCATTGAGGTTTCAAGAAATAAAAATTTTGGGTTTAAATTTTCTTTCTCCCTTTGAACTTCTTAATTCCTGCTCCTCTTTTGTTAAAAAGATAAAAAAAAAATTTAGGACACACATAAAATTCAAAAAATCTTATTTGTTTTACAAATTTCTCAAGTCATATGCTATGCTTATCCAGCTATTTTTAGCTTCAAATCACCACTCAACTTGCGGAAGCTATCTATGAGTGGCTATTGCTTTAACTTGTGCCATTAGAGCCCTATTTTCCCATTGACTTTAGGGTTATTTATGTTAATTCATTAAAAATTTTATTACACCATTTAAAATTTTTTTCTCTTTTCTTTTCTTTTCTTTTTACTTTCATTTTTATTACAATCTACTCCCTAGTTTTTCTCCTTTTCCGCCTCTTTCTCCTTTATTTATATGTAAATCACACAACAAAATTTTCATAAACTAAAAATAGTAACTTTGAAATCAACAACAAAATAGGAAGTTTAAGAGCAAGATTTGACAAAATTGGCTACTAGCATACCATTTTTATGAGCTAAGTGATTGATTAAAAATTAAATATTATTTGAGTGGCTAAAATTATACGATTTGATTAAGCTAATAGCCTATTAGGTTTATGCCTCAGATGAAATAGTTTGGGTACCAAACGATGTGCACAAAAACATCTTGAAGCATGCTGCAGAACGGCTGTAAGGGAACCCATGATGTATATAATAGCCTAAAACATGAGATGTATATGCTAGCCAAATTGAATATATTTGTCTAGTAGAATATAAGTCATTAAAATACTCGAGAAAAGGAATCTTACGCAGCATCCCTCGAAGGTAATTTTTTTTTTCATGTCATTTTGTATAATCTACTCCTACTCTAACTTAAGGGGACCTAACTGCGAGGAGACCCAATTGAGTCATTGGGATCAATGAGAACTAAATCACCATCGGACCAAATGGGTATATTACCCACCCGTTTGGACCTAAAAATGAGCCACTTGAAATAAAAAGTCACAAAAGTGGCAATTGATAGGAGGTAAGGTTTGACCCCTTAACCTCCTACCCCACAAAACTTTTGAAAGCTTTGTGGTATCAAAACAACCTTTGATGTTGGTTCAAAGATAATACAATGACCTCAGATAGTCATATGCTACCTCATCATATATGATATATCTGAACAAGGATGTCAAACAATACACCATATGACACCCTTTTCTTTTTGTACTTGAATAACAATTGGCACCCGTTTAGGTTGCAGTAAACAGTAGTACCTCTTACAGAACTATCATTTATCAAGTAACCAAGCACAATGTGTACATATACATGTTTCATATGCTCATGATAACCCTAATCAAAAGTATAGATAGATTACTGAGTATTAGTAGATCCTTTACTTTTAACAACACAGTTGTGGCATAGGTAGAACTTGCAATCATGTGCACACTTAAATGCCCGGCGACAGTACAATGATTCTCCACAAGAGTCGCAAGCAGAACGATATGCACCTTCCGGGACTAACTTCAGAGTATGCGGATGTTGACTGACATCAACAGTGATCCCAAATTTGATGTTCCGAGATGAACTGACTTCCGGGATGCAACAAGGATGAAAGGATTGATCACATTCACCGCAACGATATTGCCAATGTCGAGGGTGAATTTCTTGCTCACAGACCTCACAATAAAATTTATCAGGTTGATCGAAGAAGGGAGGAAAGGCTAGGATAAGGGGGTGCTTATCCCACCTATGCTTGGCTGTTTTGGGTAGGAGAGCGCAATCATATCCCAAAGCGAAGCGGCAAGGCATGCACGCAAGGCTGGGAAGATCACCCAGAGAATCTCCACAACCATTGCATATAGGGTACTCCACGGCTACTGAATAAGATTCACGATGTGTGAGCACGTGCTTGTGAGCAGCATGAGCAATTTTTGGGGGCAATATTGCACAGATGACGTCTAAACAGAGGCCGCATTGGTCGCAATTGAATAAGTAACCATTGGAATCCAAATTGCAGACATAACACTTGAAAAAGCCCCAAGTGCTTGCAGATAAGCGCAGATTGAGTTCGTGGCAGCATTCGATAAACCGAAGGGCTGACTTGCTCAAAGTTGTGCATGTCAAGGCACAAGTTACATGAAGAAAATAGTTGGAGTTTGCTCCCTTATAGCATTCAGAGACAACGGGTCTACTGCATGCTTCACATCTGATTTCTTGATCACTCTTTATTTTTCTAGTGGGATCTCCTTGCGGATCAAAACGGACCATGGAATGCCCATCGATCCCGATCATAGAATTACTGATTGTTATAGGTCCAGGCCTGTGGTGATCTGCATTAAGCCCAGCAAGATGAAACATCTCCTTGGGATTCCACTCCTCATTCAAAGGATTAACAATATGGGATAGGAGGTGAATAAGATTAAGCAGATCTCCAGCAAAATTGTCGGTGGGGAGTTCTAAGAAACCTCGGCTCTCTGTCTTGGAGATACATCTAAACATTTTCAAGAGGAAAACTCATCCTTAGAGCTAGTATATACATATATGAATACTAGACAATATGCACATTATAGGAATATGTACGTATATCTCAACTGAATAGTTTTATCTTTTTGGCATGTTCCAACCTACTCGCTTTGAGTACGGAATAAGTTGTTGAAGTTTTAAGTTATGCTATCCATTTCGTCTGCCCCTCAAATTTTTTTGCTTAATAGCTAATGTGGTTTGTCTTGCCTCTCAATATCCTAACTCCTAATTTCCTCTCTGTGTGTGTGTGCGTGTGTGGAACATAAAAGGAAGTACAAACCCCTTAGAATTCCATTTGTACTGGCCAATATAACTACATAAGCAATATATAAAATATAAGATGGGAGAACCAACTTGTGAGGGCCTCGAAAAATCGATTTTATTTTAAAAATACCAAATATTGTTTATGTTGTGTTTATTCATTGAAATATGAGTGAATATATATTTAAAGTGAATATTTTCCAATTTAGAGAATTTTATACGAATTAATTGCTGGTGTGTGGTTTTGGCCAAATTAAGCGTTAAATTTTGTACTGAAGCGTGATTAGTAACTTTAAATTGAAATTGAGCATATGTAGTGATATTATGGAAATATTATTATGGTTGGACGGTGTTAGAATAAAATAAATAATGTAAGTTAGACTGTCGCGCGCGACGCGACATAAAGTGACCAAAAGTCACTTTTTTCCTAAATCAAGGGATGGGCACCTTTTTGTCTTTTAAGCCTTGACTTTTGGGTTGCTTGAGACCTCATTTTCAGCTGCACTTTGTGGAGAAAAGAGAGAGGGAGGCCGAGAGCAACAAGAGAGAGAGAGAGAGAGAGAGAGTTCTTTTGTTCTTCATTTCTTCTTCCTTGCTTCCTTGGAGTTTCAAGCCACCATTGAAGATCTTCATCTTCTTCATCTTTGGAGCCAAGAAAGAGGGAAGAGAGGGAGGGAGCTGGTCCGATTTTTGAGGGAGAAAAGAGAGAAAAACTTGTGGGTTGATCTTCCAATTTCTTCTTCATCTAGCAGCTTGAAATTGTGAAGCTTTGGTGAAGGATTTTGGGTTGTATTTCTCCCTCCTTGGCAGCCGAGTGAAGTTGAGAGAAGGAGGGGTGAAATCTGAAAATTTGAAGAAAGAAAAAGAAGAGAAAGAAAGCTTGTGGTGAACCTTATTCTTGTTCTTGGAGTTTTTGTGGGAAATCACCAACAAAGCTAGTGGATCAAGGGCAAAGGTAGAAGCTTGTGGAGTTTGCTAGGTTTGGAAGCATTCTTGGAAAGAGGAACTCACAAGATCTTCTTTGATCTTATTGGATCTTGATAGATCCGGAGGTATAAGCTTCAAAACTACTAGATATAGCCTTATTAGTGTTAAATATCATAGATCCATGGTTTACCTTGGTAGAAATGATTACATCTGAAATGATGAAGTTGGGCTCTTGAAATCCCAACCTAGGTAGCGGACTTGAGGTGGATTTTAGGTAGCGGACTTGAGGACCTGATTGTGGATTTGTATGATATTCGTGAAAATAGTCTTGATATGGCTTGAAAGTAGGGGTTTGTTGTTGGAAATTTTGAAAGAAAGATGTATGAGATGGCTGAACCCATGCTTGGGGATTTTAATGTTTGATTTTGAAATTTTGTGATTTTTCTTGAAGAGATTTTGCCTAAGAATATATGTGTTATATTCATCTACGAGTGTATATTTGAGTAGAGTGAGCACTTAAATTTTAAATGATGAAAAGTGAAGCTTTTCATAAACTTTTGGATAAAAAGTGTTGAATTGAAAGACTCGAGAGTTTTTACAATAATGTGGTTAATTTCTATGGATTTTGAATATAAAGACTTGATGAGAATCGTTTAAAATTGTGTTAAAACTTTGAATAAGAAAACATGTGTTGTATATTTGTGAAACGAGTGATTTTTGAGGTATGAAACCTCACATAAATTCTGTAATAAAAAGGATTTGAAAAGTAGTGGCTTTGGAGTACATCGGTGGCGTGTTATATTTGAAATGATATAGTGATCTTCAAAAGATTCATTTGAAACGTTGTATCATGTGAAATGAAAGCTTTTCCTTGAGGGAATTTTGGGAAAAATATTGATTGAAACTAAGAAGTGAAAGTGAAATGTTTTAGTTAATGAGTGAATGAGTGAATCTCAACTATTGTTTTTAAATTGTTTTAGGGGGTGTACAAGAAAGTGAATTTGATCCTTACGTGGAAGTCGAACCCTACTATTTCGGTGAGTTTCCATGCATGATACTTGACTATGTGCATTTAATTTGAAATGTGTCTGATTAAGTGATTTGTCGTGAAAAGCAGATTTTTCATCCATCAAATGGAGTAGTGTGTACTTTATCGCACTTATTCCCATTTGAATGGTACCATTTGCAAAAGTGTTGTCATGATATTTCAAGTATACTTTGAATCTCTTGACTTGTGACATGAATCCTGTTTTGAAGCATATGAAGTGATGTGACGTGTCTTGTATTTCCTGTTCGTGAGAATTCTTAATCCCCTTGATAAGTTATCGACTCGAGCCGTTGGGAAGACCCAGGTCGAGGAGATTTAACAACCTTGGGTTACGTGACCAGTTGTGTGCTCTAGACTTGGCATATGGCCTTATCCCTGTTGCAGAGCAATACACAAATATAAATTTCCTGTTAGGCTGGCGGGCCCGGTTGGGGGTTTTGATGGAGAAAGGAGTGAGTGGTGTTCTACTTGGTTTTAAGTATGAAAGTTGATAGAGTGTCAACTACGAGAATTGCGCACCGGTCCAGGAATGTACTCCAGTTTCGAGGACCTTAACCCCTGAGGGCTACTCGTATCCTACTCTTGTGTGATTATTGGCTTTCCTTACTTGTTTATTTCCAAGTATGAATTTTGAAGTGAAAAATCCTATGTGTTATGTGCTTTGCATGTTTTTGGGAACTCAAGGGCTTTTTTAGCTCACCCTTTTCTATTTGTTTTCCTTAATAGGAAATGAGTACCCAAGTGGAGAAGCCAACCCTTAGAATTAGGGTTTACTTATGTTGAATATTTTGAGAACTTTGGATTATGGTTATTGAAAGCTTTTGTAATATGAAACCTGATTGTATGGATGAAGGATTTATGTACTCTGAGTTTGTAATTTGAAGTTATGGATTTGTAAGGTATTATTCCTATTATATTGTGTTCGGAATTTTAGTTGATAAGTTGTATGATGGTTGAGTGAATGAGTCCTGGCGAGAGTTAGGCAGGCGGCCACTGATATTTTAGGGTACGCCCTAGGGAGAGGTGGGTCGTCACACAACTTCTATGTCTTTGCAATTTATTTTCAACAATAGACTTCTCTCCAATTCTCCAAACTCCATTTTTGCAAGGAAAGTTTTTTTTTTTTTTTTTGGGCAAAGAAGAGTTTTTTTTTGGGTGTAATTTCATCTATTATACTTTAAATCTTAGTTTTTCTTTTATTTTCTTGAACAAGAGAGATGGGATTTAAGAAGCGAGAAAGAATAAGGATTTGATTTTAAATCTTAGTTAATTTTCACAATTTATTTTCAACAATAGACTTCTCTCCAATTCTCCAAACTCCATTTTTGCAAGGAAAGTTTTTTTTTTTTGGGCAAAGAAGAGTTTTTTTTTGGGGTATAATTTCATCTATTATACTTTAAATCTTAGTTTTTCTTTTATTTTCTTGAACAAGAGAGAGATGGGATTTAAGAAGAGAGAAAGAATGAGGATTTGATTTTAAATCTTAGTTAATTTTCACTTGAAAAAATTGTTCTTGTTTAGAAGTAAAGATACTAATATACTTTTTTCCCATGTGAAAGGCCTAAAGAAAATAACTAATTGATGCAAACTAAAGTGGAAATGATATAAATAAAAACATATCAAAATAGTTCTTTAGTTGAAAATTAAGAGACAAATAGCTTTAATGCCCAGGAAAATGCTATATATATATATATATATATATTATTGTGGCCAATCTAGTCAATTTGTGCATCTTCTTAAGTATGTTGAAATAGAGTCCAAAAAATTATATTTATTATAAAACTTACATCACGTAAAATAGGTTTATGTTTCTATCATTATGTCCCAAATAAAAAAAGGGTCAATTGTTGTCACAGGAGTCGGCTCCTCCCATTATACTCTCTCTCTCTATTTTCCCTCAATACAGTACTAGATTATTGCCACATGTGTTTATTATTCATCAAGGGCTCATATTAATTCTTTATTGATTAACCTTCTCAACTCTAGTTAACCTATAAAGGGTTTCCATAAATTCCTTTTCATTGTTATCTTTTCAAAAATTCTTGACTTTCTTATTTAAGATCAATTTCCATAATTTGTACCTGGCAAAAATTTCACTTATTCTCTTATAAAAATAGTCAAAAAAAAATGCTAATGCACTAAGTCATTTTAACTATGTTTTCATATATAAAATAATAATTTCAATTAAACTCATCAATGAAATAATTCAAGGATTTCTCATATTAGGCTGTCTCTCCCCTTTCAAATATTTTTATAAATTTCATAAACTTTTCATGCTCGGTTATGAAATCAATAACAAGAAACTAATAGTATAGAAAGAAAAAAAAAGTGAAGATTGTTTGAATATATTCACCTAAGTCCATGATAAAATTGAGAATAAAAAAGTAGAGATTATTTCTTTCATTTTTGTCAAAAAAATATAGATTTGTTAAAAAATAATTAATTGAGAGAGAATGGAGAGAACTTATAATGAAGAGGAGTCTAGTCGTTGTCATATACTCGTCACCTAGAAGAAAATTTGCGGAGTGTACACAAGCAAAAATGAATATACGTACGTGTATGTACAGAGAAATACATACCTTGATACTTTCTTCGGTCTCCCGCTGCACCGAAGATGTAGAAAGTGTCTACATCGGGCACAGTTGTAATTCCAGTAATATGCCTTTATCTCTTCGTTGCAGATGTCACAGGAAAATCCATAGCCAATATGATCATCTGAAAGACAATAAGCGAGAGAAAGAGGGTGATCATGATCCTGGCGTTTCTTGATGGCAGGTGAAGATGCACAACTCTCATGGATCCAATATGGACAACTAGTACATGAATACGAAGTATCTTCACTTATATCCCCACAGGCATGGCACAGGAACCTGGCCTCCTGGTTTTTGAGTGTCAAAGCATGTACATGACTTGGATGCTCCAATTTACGGTCTTCAATGGTAACACATATGATGTCGAGGTCAAATTTACAAGGGTTACAGTGATAGGTGAAGTTGCTCCACCGTCGTCCACAGCCACCACATAGGCAGAAGCCTCTACGGTAAGGCGGCTTTTCAAGAAGAATGAGGCGGTGCTGAGGATGCATGGCATGAGAAATGTCCTTTGGAAGTTCAGCACATTTTTTGTGAAGGAAGAAGCTACACTTTCCACAAGAATATGTGGGCTCTGCAAGGATTGGCGTTTGGCAGCCATAGCAAATTGATTTTCTAACAGTCTCATCTCTTTCCCCTTTCATCGGGATCAGCAGATGCTCA
Organism: Gardenia jasminoides; assembly: GCA_013103745.1. Taxonomy (NCBI): domain Eukaryota; kingdom Viridiplantae; phylum Streptophyta; class Magnoliopsida; order Gentianales; family Rubiaceae; genus Gardenia; species Gardenia jasminoides. The sequence continues at coordinate 3,300,146 of CM023098.1, forward strand.
TGGCTGAAATGTTTCAGCTCTTCCATTTCTGTGATCTACTCTGTGGAAATCAAAGCGAGAGGGTGAGAAAATTACTATGAGAATGGCTTGACGAAAGTTTGTGTTTCTGCTTTGGATCAAGTCCAATAACTCCTTAATATCCAGAAAGAGTTGAAGCCAAAATTAATCCATTACACGTTTGGAATCTTTTCCTTTCTGCTGATGTTTTTATCTCTGTGATAATGGATACCTTTCGTTGGCTTCAAGGGATCCTCAGCATCCTTAGTTTTCCTAACATATTTGTCAGTGGTTTCTTGTGTCAACTTTTCTTCTTCAATTCTATTGCGTTTTTCTTTCTAGAAATATTGGCGTATCTACTTACTTTGGATCAGTACTAGTAGAAGTATATTGTAGAATCTCCTAATTGTGATTCGTGACACTAAGCTTTACCAGTAGGAAACTACAAAATAGATGAAATTTATGAAATCAGATTTATGGATATATAGATGGGTAAAGGGCTAGAATCTGCATATTTCAATACATTGCAAATTGGTCTTAACAAACTCAGGGACATTTCCGTAGTTGTAAATTGGGATGGATCCTGGTTAATACACCAGATCGAGGGAAATCATGATGATGTATCTGAAATTGCATATGTGAACTTGTAGACGTAAGGTTTAAGACTATTTATAGTAGAAATTAGATTATATCTTTCTGTATTTAGTTTTCTTTAAGTAAGAGTTCAAAAAAATTTCTAATGTGAAATATCATAAGGACCTATATTATGTGGGTTTTTTTTTTTTCAAAGTACAATTAAAATCTCAATAAAAAAATGAGTTTGACAAAATTACATCAATAAATTTGTATGTGAATAGTATGAGTATATATATAAATTAATATTACAAATTAAAAACTACAGTTTTCAAACATTATGTTACATTAAAACCACTTTTGACTCTTATGTTGCATTGAAGTTACAATGCAATTGGGTGCCTCACAAGCTCATGCACATTTCCGTCTTGATTGGAATTCATTCTGGAAAATGGAGAACCGTGAGGACTAGATGGTGTGCCTAAAATTGCATACACGAACTTGTACATTTATAGGTTTAAGGCAGTTAATTCTGGAAAATAGATTATGATCTTTCCAAATTTTTGGGATGTTGCAACACTTCTAGGTGTATTGTGAGGGAAACTACTTAATTTGGAAACTGTTTGTCTAGAGGGAGACCAAAGAGTACAAGTATACATGGTCTGCAATAGTTAAATTTTCTTTTAAGTATAGATTAGAAAATTTCTCAAATTTTACACGAGTTTTATTAATATCAATGTGCAGTTTATAGAACTGGAGGGATGATATATTCACACACAAATATATGTAGGAGATAATAATAATAATAATAATAATAATAATAAAAGAAACTCACAATAACAATTCTGTTAACATCTCAACCTATGGGAAAAAAATCACAGCAAAATAAAGATTTACAAACTCTCTAACAACTCTCTTTAAAGAATACTAAACATAACATATTTGGAGAATACGCAGCAGTCAAACAAAAATTACCTAATAAAATACCAATTATTCAGTAAGAAAAATGTTAAAATTTTGAGTATAATAAAACTTCTAAAATTTAAATTAAATATCATATTTATCTTTTGTTGATTATACTTACTCCTGCTATAAGGAGATAATTTCAGGTGATTTAAAGAACCTTGGATGGGTTTGTTTGACATAGGATAAGACTAGAACTCACCATTGTGCAAAGGTTAAATGGGCTTGTTTGACATAGAATTTTTGGAACAAGTGTCTGATCATGAAGCAGACATGGCATATTTGCGACAAAAAGACACCCTTGCTGAAATGGGTTCATACTAACAACTTGGAAGCGTGTTTTACTTTTTGGCAGCAAAAGGATTGTCATTTTCTGTCTAAATATTTTTTAGTTGTGCCCTCGGCACAATTTTTAATTATTTTTTTATCTCACATACATCAATATTTTTTTAAAATAAATTATTCTAAATAATCTACTATCAAAACACACTCAAAAATTTCTCTAAATAGCTGTTGGGTATGGAGGAAAGTAGTGTGTTGTCGAGGAAAGAAGCCCAGCCTTTCACTAGAAATTTAATCAGAAATGGCACTAATGCTGTAATGCATGTCTTTGGTACCACTACTGCACCCTATTGGTCCCTTTTTGTACAAATTTTTTGCTCTACTTCGGACTTACAAAATCTTCAAAGAGTCTCTAGCTGTACTCACTTGTTTCTTTAATCAATTAAAAGATTTCATAATCACATATCTGCTCCAAAAACTTTTGTTTCTTTTGCCAACAAAATATTATCAAAAGAAACACTCAGCAGGAATCAAGATGAGGATGGACTTGAAGACCATATATTTTCAAACGTTAAAAATTACAGATTTACATACGAAAATAGTATTATTATTATTATTATTATTAAGTAGAATCAAAGGAAAACTTTCACAAAGTGGGCTCTGTTTTATTGTCAAGGATCAACCCAAGAGTCCAAGAGACCTCTGGCCGGAGATTTCAATGGCCCTGACCTCAGCCTTCTTGACTCCCTCCTCCTTAGGAACAGTAACCGTGAGCACCCCATTCTCCATTCTAGCCTTCACCTGATCCACCTTGGCATTCTCCGGCAGCACGAACCTGCGCAGGAACCTGCCGCTGCTCCTCTCCACCCGGTGCCACCTCTCATTCTTCTTCTCCTCCTGCTCGCGCCTCCTTTCTCCGCTTATCTGCAGCACCCTGCCTTCTTCCACTTCCACCTTCACTTCCTCCTTCTTCAGCCCCGGGAGGTCCGCCTTGAACACGTGGGCTTCCGGGGTCTCTTTCCAGTCCACCCGGGCATCTGCGAATGCTGATGTCTCCCCTGCCCCTGGAAACCCTTCAAAGGGATCCCAAACGTCCAGCGAAAATGGGTCGAAGACGCTGCTTCGCCGGCCACCAAAGATGCTTGGAATCAACGACATTGCTGAAGTATATTCACTGAAAAAAATGCAGTAGGAAGATTTCTAGTTGTTACAGGAGATTTTGTCAGCTTGATCAAGAGCTTGAATGAATTCTTGGTGATGATCAAGTTGGTGAAGGACATTGGTATTTATAGGAGGGCAATGATCAATGGATCCAGCATTCTTCTAGCTCTAGTGTTTTCGGGGACTTTCTTGGCAGTCTTGTCTGGCAAGTCTTTTCCTTTCTCTATCAGCAACTAGACTACTCTTCATTCCGGGATGAGGAATCTGGAGAAATCTGGACAACTCACATATTTGGTTTGGAAGCTGAGGCCCACTTGATTCTCTTGGGCCATAGGGTTTATATTGTGGTTTGGAAGATGTGACCCACTGGGTTCTCTTGGGCTGTAGGATATGGACTTCTGCGATTAGTTTCGGTGCTGAAGCGCAAACATTTGTGGCCCAATAAAGTTCTACAAGATAAATTCAAGTTTTTTTTTTTTTTTTTGTGAAACGACAACAGTTTATTACCTATTTCTACTCTAATCTATCTGTGTTATGGGAGCACTATGCACCCGTTTGGATTTTAAAGAAACCACATTGAGTGGTAATTAATGGGGGATAAGATATGAATCCTTGACCTCCCAACCTTATAATACTCTTAAAGTTTTTGTGGCAGCTAACAGCTCAAAGGCTATTTATTATGGATTCAAGTCTTTAAACTTAGAAGTTTAGGTCACTTTTTGAGCCACATTTTAGATTTTGCAGCGAGGAAAGTAGGGAATTATAGAACCATAGAATGGAGATTTACACATTGTACTTTCGAAGTGGAAAATAACAGCATAAAATGTGTTTCCAAAAACAGAAGGCCTCTATCAAAAGTGGTACATATACATGATATGAAGTTGCATACAGGCAGTATATTGGTTTCTCCTTTAGTTTCTTTACATGGGTTTTGTTACTGCAGTGTGCCCTGCTCAGACCAAGTATTGTTATCTCTAGTTCTCATCACTTGTAGTGTTTGTTCCTTCTGTATCGTGTTAATGTATATTTTTTACGTGAAAATAGAAGGGCTTGTCACCTTGAGGGAAAAACTGCAGAAGACAGAACAACCTATGGGCTTGTTTGGCAGGGGTGTTTTTTCCCCAGTTTGGATAAAACTTGTTTTTTTCCTACTTTAGTTACAGGAACCCTCAAAAAACTTCCAAAGTTTTTAACATACACACCCAAAAAACTACACAAAAACTTTTTTCCTTCATTCCTTTCCTTTTTCTTACACAAAAAATACACACAAAAACACTTATATTTCCAACATACTTTTGCAATTGGAACTTGGTAGGGGTGCCACCAATACAATCTGTTTGAACCAGGATATCTATCTGCTTTTGCTTGGTCCCAAAAAGTAGAGCACATTAAACACATCACTCAGAAATCTTAGCAGGACCGGCTATTTTGCCTGAATCAGCTACTTTTGCTACACATTTAGGACATATATAGAACTGGCAGGTTTCACATTTAAACACCCGGTTGCCATACATCCGTTCATGGCAAGAATCGCAGGTGGAACGATATTCACCTTCACGAACGAAGTTGAGAGGGTGCGGATGCCTTCCAAATTCAAGAATGCGCCCGAAATTGCAATTTCGTGTTGCACCAAGTCCAGGGATACAACGAGGATGAAAAGACTGATCACACTCGCGACAATGATAGTGCCAATGTCTGGGATGAATTTCCTCTTCACAAATCTCACAATAGAATTCACCAGGACGGTCACTGAAAGGAGGAAAGCTTAGGGGAAGAGGGTGTTTATCCCACCTGTGATGGACACTCTCAGGTAGCAAAGCACATTCATTGTCCAAATAGAAACCACAAGGCTCGCAAGCAAAAAGAAAACCACGAGAGACATTGCCACAAGAGCTGCATCTGTTGCTTTTACTCCAGTACGTTTGAACAAGGGAATGCTCGTGGGCTTTGTGAGCGATTGTGGAGGGTAATAAAGCACACTTGACATCGAAAGTAAACAACCTACATGTGTCACACTTGAATAAGTAGCCATTACAGTCTAGATTGCAAGCGGTACACTTGATCATCCCCCATACATATGAAACAAAAGCCAGCTTAAGTTTATGTTTCTCATGACTTGGGTGTTGCAGTTCCTCTGGTAATTGAACACAGGTTAAGTGGACAAAATAATTGCATTGAGGACATTGGCAGCACAAAGAAACAACAGGTTCAATGCATCTGTTGCATGTTATGCGTTCAACATTTCTTGACTTGATAAGTTTCTGGATATCCACAAGGACCAAGGTATGTTGGCAACAACTAACCTGTACTTTCTTGGGAACTTGCACAATCTCCATGCCCTGTTGCTTCTCCAAAATATGTCTAATTCCTTGGACAAAATTGTTGGTCGGTAATTGGACCAAATCCTCCTCATCTTCTTTATCGTTTGGAGGATGCATTCCACGTCTGCTAACCATGTAGAAATAAATGTGAAAGATGATCACATTAACAGAATAAAGAAAGCAAAAGGTAATGGCATTCAGGAGAGGGAGTGGAAGGAAAACGACTGAAACAAGCATATAGCCATCTATGACCTTCGGTTCTGAAGTAGTATTGTAAGTACTATTAAGCAATTAGTGCCATTATCCCATTGCTACCATGTTCAAACTTAATAAAAAAACGCACTCTTTGTTACAGCTTGGAGGGGAAGTCAGAGCACATTGAAAGTCATATCAAGCAAGTAAAAGTGTATTTCAAATTTTTTCTACGGTACATTCCACAGATCTAATTAAAGTTAACTTGTATGACGGTCTGGTTCTGATCCCTACTTCCATACCTATATAACCTATTGAGCATTCTAAGGACTACTTCACAGGCTAATTTATATAGCAATGTATCACATTCAGCATTTCAATGACGAGTAATAGCCAAATTATAGTAGTAACTCTTAAAAAGTTCATGGTTAAGAAACATAATCAATGTTCACATTCATCAAACTCAAAACCAAAATTGATAATGTATTCTCTTTCGTCAGTAATCTAACAAACAGGGTTGCACACTTGCATGTCCATGATTCAGAAAATAAAGTGGTACTTTCTCGATAACAAATATCAACCAATTCAGTGTCCCAGCTTTCACAAAGTTTGTTCTCTATCAGGGCAGTACTATACATGAACCACCTGCAATATTTTTTTTTTCTAAGAAAGAAGCAGAAAGTAAACTTACGGCAGAAATCTGTCCATTGTCATGCACTTGAGATGGACAAAGTATCTACAGGGACCACAATAGTACACCCAATTCTGAAAGGGTATTTTCTCGAAGCAGATGTCACACGGAATTTCATATCTACGATATTCAATCGGAAAAGAATATGCAAGAGAAAGAGGATGCTCATGAGGCTTTCGATGGTTGATAGTCGGCAGCAAGGCACAACTCCTATGGATCCAGTATGTACAGGTAGTACAAATATAGGATTGCTGCTCCTCTTTTGTTCCACAAGCATCGCAAGCGAACGAAGCTATTCTTTGTACCAGAGTCAGGGGATGTTCATGGCTAGGATGTTCCACTTTGCCTTGAGGAAAAGCGCACAAGATATCAAGATCGAAGTTGCAACGGTAACAGTGATAGACGAAGCTATTCCATGGTTGTCTACAGGCATCGCACAGGCAGCTTCTGTCCTTTGGATAAGGTGAATTTGGAAGGAGTTTGAGGGGATGGTCAGGGTGCAGGGGATGATTCATCATCTCCCTTGGCAGCTCTGCACATGTTTTGTGGAGGAAGATATTGCATTCGCTGCATTTGTATGTGGGCTCTTCAAGAATTGGTTTTTCACAGCCGTAACAGACACTATTGATAGGTTTCTGATCATCCTGCTGGAGCTGAGCAGCAAGGATGAGAGGATGCTTTTCATGGCTAAAGTGTTTCAGCTCTTCCATATCTTTTGTTGTTTTACTGTCGGCAATATGTGAAAAGTGCTTATCCTGCCTACAGTGCTGCTTCAAAGTGAAAGCGATTGGAACATTTGAGAATTGTTATGTCCTTTCCTGTGTGCAATATTACTTGGCACCTGAGCAAAGTGCAGGACAGTGGTGGAGCCAGTCTTTGTGAGCAACTGCTCAGATTTAGAATCTTTTTGTTTCTTTTATCAATGCACTGCTTTATTTGCGTATCTTGAGAGGATCTGCTACAGAGATTAATCAACCACATGATCAATAGCTTCCTCAGGTCCTCAAGCTTGGACCTCTACAGTAAAATCAGAAATAATTATTATCATACTCCATCTCTTTGAATCAGCTGAAATAAGCAAATAAAATGACAGGCCAGAGTCAAATACAATACAGGCAATGGTCAAGGAAATTGCAGAATTTCGATAGGAAAAGGAATATGCAAGAGGAAGCGGATGCTGATCAGGTTTTCGATGCCTGATTCTTGCTAACAAGGCACGAGTCTTGTGAGTCCAGTAGTGATAGGTAGCATAAATATAGGACTGCTCTTCTTATTCTGTTCCACAAGCATCACAGGTAAAAGAAGTTTGTCTTGTTAGCAGAGTTAATGGATGTTCATGACTTAAATGTTCCAGTCTGCCTTTGTGGAAAGGCACACAAGACAACCAGGTTGAAGTCACAAGAATAACAACAATACAAGAAGCTCTTACATTTTCTTGAACAGGCACTGCACAGGTAGATTTGCCCATTCTCTGACGACCATTTCAGAAAATTTATTGGCAGCGCATTACTTTACACCCAAGTAAAAGGAAAGTGGATTAGAATCCTTAGCTGTTTTTCAGGATTCTTGATTTGTGGCAATGAGGTTTGATCGACCGACGGCAAGTATAGATTCTACTTCTTAAATATTGATAGCTACCTCAGGTCCTTAAGTTTGAGAATTCTCCCACCCTTATTCCAATTAGATTGGACCTTTTGAGTAAACATCAAAACAGTTACTGCCAATGTAAGTGCACGTAAAATGCTTTCATCCTGGAGAGAGCAATATCATTCTTCAAGAATTAATAGGAATCCCCATGGCAGACAAGCTATCTTTACCAATAACAGAGATGGGGACTTTCCTTTACAAGAAACCAAATAATCAAAATTACCATCTCAAACATGGGCTTTTGATATATCTTCTAGGTAAACCTTGGTTAAAAATCATGGCAGGAAAAAGCAGAGGTATAAGATTCTTATTAAATCATCAAACGAACATCTACAGACACGTTTCTTTGATATCTCTTCCAGGTCAGTTCTAAAGTTTCTTATACGGAGCATCTCCACCTCGCAGGTTATTAAATACTACGAATGTCTGCAAACCAAAATAAAATACAGGCAGAGATTAAGGAAAGTGGCAGAACATCACTGCCATTAATCAGATTTTATGTACATGATCTGTAAACAGCATACACCCAGCTTATGTATTTAAATGTTGGGGCATACTCTACATAATATACATGGAGAAAAAGGACAAAAATGCTTAGCATGTCCTACTAAAAAAAAAAAAACGAGTTACTAGGATGTCAGACATGCAAGCAATTTCTGGCACAGTTGCCTGACCTCCATTGAAGGATCTGATGTGGATATAGTTTGAAGCAATGTTCTTGCTTCCAGCAGCCCCCCTGAAATATTGTGGATAACAGCTTCCTCACTTGCCATCAGAGAAGCCAATAACTTGGCACCTGTTATCCTCACCTAGTGGGCAGATACAAATATTCATAGGAATGTCACACGGTAGCACCTCAGAATGAAAACAAAGCTCTTTTCAGTAAAAACTTATTACCGAACCCAGACGTTAGAGGTTTAACAGCAATCAGAAATTTCTCCAATCTGTTGATTTTGTTTCCTCAAATTAAATCTCCCCCAGTTTAAACAACTATTTGCTTTGGGGCGTTTTGGAGATGGAGGACTATATGTGCCTTTAAATCCTCTTTTGTTCCTATCGTTTGTCTTAAAATCTATGGGAGAGAGAGAGAGACCACCTCTCAGGCCTGGCCTGGCCATACTTGCTGAGTTATCTTCGGAAAAATAATTTCAAATGTCATACATTGGTTATAAACTCTGTGTGAGTGCCCGCGTCTGTGTGAGCGCACACAGGTGTACATATGCATGTGTATGTGTGCTTGTATTGCAAATCCAACGAACAACATCCAAATAGATAAAAGGTCACTGTATTACCTTTTCCATAACATCTCTAAGTGAAGTTAACGCAATCTTGAGAATATCAGAGGAGTAAGGAAGAACTGCAGATTTCAAATGGTACACTGCAGAGAAGAGAACCTGGTTGCAGGCAGCCCTAATTTCAGATTCTGTAATTACCTGCCACCAACAGAGATATGAGTAGGAAGAATGACAAGCTCATATAGGAAAACCTATGAAATAATAATATGAAATACCCTGGTGGAGCAAATGACAGGTGGGAGAATTTTCTGAGCTAATAGCATCTTGCCAGACTCTGAAGCCTTCTGACAAGCACTGATGAGGACATTAGCCATGCAGAGACGAAATGAGATGTGCATCTTTGCATCTGATTCCTTGCTCCATTTAGCCAATCCAGAAGAAACAGAATCATTAGCATCAGCAGTCAATAGTCCAATCACGTAACTGCAAACAGAGCTCTCTAAAGTAATATCCCCTGCATGAGTGCCTTTTAACATAAAAAGGTTTCTTCCAGGTGACTTAAGAAGAAAAGAGACAGCAGAGCAAAGCCAAAATCCAACCTGAAGGTGGGCCCATATCAATTATGCGTCCTTCATCTGAAGTTGAACTTCTTCCTCGCTTTGAACCTTCTAGTTCAGCACACATCATCCATGCCAGGCAATCAATGCATCCATGTTGTGCTTTCAAGACTGCAGATTCCCCAGAAGCCATCAGAAATCTGACTTAAGGTTTACAATTCATGAGAGATCATCAAGCACTCACCATCATTTCTGTCCATTGAAGGCCAAGATAAAATGGTATTTATAGTATTCCTTATTACGCCATGCCAGGATGCTCATATGAATCCTTGCCTCTGACCTATAATCAAAAGGTTGAAGTGATAATTTATAAGTTGTGAAAAGAGTTGATGAAAAATCTGTGGACAGCATGGACTTCCATACCAAGAGCGAAGTGCAAATTGTAAAAAGACAAGACTTTATCTTCATTGTGTCCTCAGCTTTTGCAGCAACTCTAGTTGTGAAGATATTAATGGAATTAAAACCTGCAGCATCACCGTGGTTAGTATTATAGTGGTTTCAGTGTTGAAACACAAACCCACAGTGCACACTACAAATTTCAGAAGCCAAATCCACACCCAGTATGAGAAAATGCAGCCAAAGTTGAAGGATAGCCTATCAAATTAACTTCTCATGCAAACTAATTTACTGTGGTTTCAACTTATATAATTATAAACACCATGTTGTCATGAATATGTTTGTAAGAAGCAGCAATGCAGAATTATACAGTAACACATCAAGGAAGTAATCAAACTGCCTCCATTAAGTTCTATTACAATTGCTACAGCAACCTCCCCCATCAAGATGTCCCATTAACAGAAAGGGATTATTTAATAAATTGTAGATGCAATTATTTACAATTACTCATCTATATTATTGTACTCATAAGGTAATTTTGGAGACAGGACACACTATTTGCACAATGTCAACAATTTCTAACTGTATAAAAGCAATAAGAAAAGGTGTAAGTAATGTAATACTTCATCAACAATTTGAAAATAAAAACAGTTCAAAAGAAAGTGAGAAATCCATCAGGCCGCCATAATGGCTATTTGAAAGTTAAAGGCATAAAGGAGGATCATGTTAGACCACCATTTGTTTTGCATATAAAGTATTTAAAGGACAGCAAAATATTATGGTTTTAGAGTTTCAATTTGAAAATGTGAGCACTATTCAGGATTGACTGAAAACAAAACAGAGGTTAGACACAGTATAAAACTAAGGAATTCTATTTTCTTTTTGTTTTTTGGGAGGTGGGGTGGGTGGGGAGGACAGAGCTCTCTGCAATTGCAAGACAAATTCTGGTAACTCACTGTTACCACAAGGTACGTGATTCACACTTTCAATCATCCTCAATTCAAAACCTTGAAGGTAAAGTGAAGCATAGGATTCCTTGAACTGGCTAATCTATTAAGGGGCTCTTGTACAAGAAAAATGCTACAGTTGGTAAGACCTTTGTAATTAAGGAAATAGATTTAGCTTTGGGAAGCAGGGGCAGCAAAAAACATTCAGTAACATCAGTTTGGGATGCAATGATGGAGAGCAACATGGAACACTTTTTGATAGTTCTTTGTGAAATCTTATGGTTGTTCCCAACTAAAGAAGAACTCCTTAAGCCAACTTCTTTCACCACAGACTGCAAGCAAGGCCACCCTCCTGTTGAGGGAGCTCATGTCCATGTTGCTACCTTGCTCAAGCTCCACAAAAAGCTATTGTCTTTGGGCAAACCTTTACAAGGGAAAAGAATGTCTAAGCTGGTTTTTATGATGCAAATGAAATGGAAGACAGATATGGTATCCACTCAAGTAGAGACAGCAAATGGTTGTCTATTCTGGTTGTCTGTGGATTGAGATGAAAGGACAAGTCAATTAACTAAAGGAGTCGACTGAAAAGCTGAAACTCAAATGCACATTTCTGAAACTCAATACTATCCGTAAAGCAAGCTCAGATAAAATTCTTTTTGTTTCCAATCTTATACCAGATTTCTTCCCCACCCCCAAGGGTGTTAAACCTCAACTTGAGGTGGTTTTGCTATAGTTGTACCAGCAGATAGTACAGCATTTGACAAGTTGCTTTGCTTCAACAACCAATTAGTCTTCCCAGTTCTGCTACGTGTAAGAAGTCCATGACTTTATTATTATGCACAAAACATTACACAGAGATTTAAAAATGAATCTACATTGCACTGTAACCAACTCCAATCAAAAGAGTCTATTTTCTTGAAACAACCATCGCATTTAAAAGTTTTAAGTCACAGTTTACTTAAAATAACCATGTTGATCTTTAATACAAAGCATAAGCAAAACCATCTCTCTATGTCTTCTTCAATTTCCACTATTTTCTTTTTCTCTCTTAATCAGATATCCACCTTATGATTAAGATTAAGGTCTAATTAAGTTGCTCATTTAGCACAAGCAATAACCATGCATACACTTCACAAACTTCAGCTCCAAAGCACAAAAATTAACACACTTCCATTGCCACCAGGAAGCTCTCTTGATCCATACAGAAAAGCACGAATCAATTGGTATCACAAACATAGAGGCCACTAATCGGTTTGAAGGCAAAAGACCCACATTAGAACAATATCTTAGACAACCATTACTCCATTAACATTAACTAGGGAGTTGGACAATAGTTATTGAAACCATATGTTAGAAACTGCAACCATTCAGCATAGATAAGGGAGTTTGGCAAGAGTTCAAAGCTAAAAAATAAATACACTTTGCATTTCTTTACATACATGTGGATGCATCCGCCCACAAAGTTCAGCTGCAAGTTTCCGAACATCTTCAAATTCAAACTTGTTGAACGCCCTGAAAAGGATTAAAATTAGAAACTTAAAAATCATCTTTTAGGAGAAGTTCCAGAATTCTTATTCTTATATACTAACCTATCAATCAGAAGGCACCAATGCATTCAGTTTCATCACTGGTTAGATGTCCAGTATCTGGAAGCATAGACAGCAGGAAAGCAAATGTAAGCCAAAGAAATTGCAGATGGACTATTCCTTGGTTGAAGGCAGAATGAAGTACATAAAAGCTCAAGCTAGAAAATGTGCAATTAGATGTCCAGTATCTGGAAGCACATACAGCAGGAAAGCAAATGTAAGCCAAAGAAATAGATGATGGACTACTCATTGGTTGAAGGCAGAACAAAGTACATAAAAGCTCAAGTTAGAACATGTGCAATTACCCTGGACCACTAAGTCAAAGTGAAAAAGCAAGACGCTCATAAATGAATAATTGCATATCTGGACAATGGATTTATACACTAACTAGAACAATTGCACATTGAACAACACTAACATATCTTTCTACCACACACACACAGAGAGAGAGAGAGAGAGAGTAGGCAATGTGATATCCACATGGACTATCCTTCGGCACCAATAAAAGAACTGTCAAGTCTTCAGTTTCAAAATCTTTTCAGAAAAAATGAGAGCAGCAAAAGGCCTATCAGAATTTATAAGAGGGAAAAAAAAAGAATATCATTTTATCCATCTATAAATGTGTCATCTCATCACAAAAAGTTAAATCTCTTATTTCCGAGGATAAAAGCCACTCGTCCTAACAGCAGAAGCATTCCACAAGACTAATGGAATATTCAAATAACATCACTACAAGCTCTCAGCAATTGAAATTTGTAATTATTTATAAGAAAGAGGAACACGGGTCTAAGCTTGACTACTAGGCACATGCATATATATAGAAATAACCAATAGCAAGCAACAAATCAACTGTAGGCGTACCATGCACAACAATTTCCTTCAAATGTTCCCCATAAACCAAAGGAGAATTGAGATTGTCAAAAACTTTTAGTGGAAGCAGCTTGATTACTAGTAATGGGCAAAGGCGACTAAAAAGAGAATTGAAAGAATCAACATCTTGACAGGTTCCACTCTCCCTTTTGGAAACGCTCTGCTGAATGCTGCCAAAGGAGATAAATTTAATGGAGATAAAAGACCAGAAGAGTTAACCTAAAATAATAATAACTTTTTCTGATGCTTTTAACAGAACAAACCAAACGTAACACAAGTGTTGATCACATGATGTACAGAATGATGATTTGCTGTGAACAGGATACAAACAATTGTTCCTCCAGTTGGATTAGAAAGAAGGCAAAGCATGAAGCATTTCATGCAGAATAATGCATGCAACAACTCATGCTCAAACAGAGAAATGTAAGTGCTTATCAGAAGATTAATAATAATAATGACAAAGTTATTTCGATGCTCTTACATGCTAATGAATTCTAGCCATTCTCATTCTACACAAATGACACAAGAAATTAATATGGAAAAAATCAGATGTAAGGAACTCTGCATTTGTATTAGCTAGACATGATAAAGATTTGATGGTCCCCACATGCTCAAAAGTTATTGCATTCTATAAGGAAATGACACAAAGAAGTGAATTTAGAAGGACCGAGATACTGCAAAAAATTCATTCCACTGAATAGATACATATGATAAAGGTGTACTTGCAATAGAAGGTAGTTATGGTAATACCATATATTCTGAAATAAATTAATAAAAACACAAAGCGAAAAAAAAAATTGCCAAAGCTAACCAAATAGACAACCAGGGAACCTAAAATAAGAGGGTAACAAAAAATAGAATATCTGAGCATGTTTGGTGTAAAAAAAACATAGAGGGAACCAATAATAAGAGGGTAACAAAAAAAGAACACCTAAGCATGTTTGGTGAAAACTAGCCAAGAAATGCAGATCCGAAAGTAGAACATATGTTATGATTAAGCATCAGTAGTTCACCAAGTTGCATTATCTCAATAAGAGACAAACCCACCAGATTTTCAAGGAAAAAAGGAACTCCAATTCTAAAACACACTTGTTGAATGTGAAGTTTATACAGTTCTGGTTTAGGTTATTTCAGCTGATGAACGATCTGTGATGCATGAGATTTTGGGAGAGAGCTTTAAGAGTTCATATGGCCTTCATTCCTAAACTATAAGTTGTCGGATTTGATAGAGATTTATAAAGCAGTATCATGGCAAGAAAGAGACTGAAAATTGCCCAGAACCCTATTGAGCACCATAGACCAATGCAAACTGAGTTCAGAAAGCAGTCAATTAAGTAACTAAACCAGGACCTAGCAGCTCCCTTACTGAAGACCAAATGTGGTTAATAACTGAATCACTAAAGCTGTTGGCAGGAAAACCTTTTATACCAAAATTTAAAATCAGTGTCTAGCAACTCCATCAACCAACCTGAGGCCATATGCAGAGAACTTAAAAACATGAATAACAGTTCTAATCAATCTAATATCCTTCTATTCAGGTCCATAGATAGTAACATAAACCTAGGATTACAAACCAAATGCAACAGAAAATAACAGCTCCTAAGGTAATGATATTTTTTGAGAAAACAATATGATTACTAACAACTTATGGTATATGATTCCCATGGATCAGATTGAAGAATTACGAAACAAGATATACATACTTGTTCTGCCCTTTTGTGTACAGGAGAAGTTGATCAAAGACCAAATCAGCAAAGTCTGCCAGGTGTTCACTGATGTAACTGAGAGACCGCACAATAACTGCATTTGATGGCTCTGCAAAGAGTTTGTCTAACAATGCACTGATTATCACATTCCAATCTTCAACCTGAAAATTTTTGTTCACCTAAACTCATTTACTCTGGAAATCCAAATATAGAGACATCAACAGTTGGTGCAAAGGCAATGGAAAAGGAATCATACAGGTCTATATTGCCAACACAGGCACCTTTAGCATTCTACCTATGTGAACATTTTGAGCAAATACACATGCCCAACAGATTTTCAGTAAAAAAGCTGTGTAAGGTACTACTCAATAAATTTTATGAGAAATGAACGTAAGGGAGAGGTTGAAAGAGCTCCAATATGATGCTGACTCTAAAAATATATATAAATTACCAAATGGGTAGTATGTGAACAAGATGGGTAGCACTTGAGAAGAACATGTTTAGCAAGCAATGGTTAAGAGACCAACTCCATAAGTGTGCTCATATGCTTTAGGGATTGCAAACAGTGTATGCCACACTTGTTTAGGATAAAAAGCCACAGCACACTGAATCATAAGATGCACAAAAACAAATAAAAGCTTCTTAGCTGTAAATGCAAAACATGCCTAAATAATTGCAGAAGAGTGATGACAGTTCAAAGAGGAAAAATCATCTTTCATGAGGACGAAGATGAGAGAGGCTGGGAGACCTTCACACTGGAAACCAGCAACTGATAAACACACAAAATGGAACTGACAAGCAACAATAGATGGGAACCAAGAGTCTCTCAAAGCCTAATTTTCACAAACAAAACCATTAACTTGCAGAAGCAACTAAGATGCAGAACTTAAATTCAAACATAAATGAGTGAGAGAGAAAGAGAGGGAGAGAGAGAGAGAGAGAGAGAGAGAGAGAGAGATCAATGGAATGGAACAGAAAATTTAACCAAAAATGATGACGGACAGAGGACATGGCAACAAACCATAAATCATGCCATACAGATGCCCCTGCTCCATAATCTATTTACAACTCCAGATCATTAGTCAGACCGAGAGGTTAAATTTTCCCCTAATGATGCCCTTACTTTGCAACTCTCTCTACTCGTTTATAACTCTTCTACATAACTCTATGAAATTTGAAAATTCCATAAATGGAAGCACAATGGCTTGTGAAAAACAAGGATCACAGAGTTGAGACACCAATCAACCAGAACTACATTTTATTTGATAGATAAACCAACAAGAGGTTTTCCACCATTGTGTCTTGTCCTACAACCAAGGTAATTTTTCCAAGTCTTTAAATATGAAGTTTAGTCCTTGCCAAGTTTCATGCATCTACAGAAACTATGTTTCCATGCTGTACAAACACCTCAAACTTCCATAAAATAAAAGAACTATGCATGTTGATTGTTAATTGTGAATTTCTCTCTACAATGTAGAAAAACATCACAAGATGCTATTAATGCATCATCAGATATTCAGATGCTACTTGTGCACTAGGCTTCAGGAATTTGTCCTTGAGACACATTAAAAGGTGTAACAATGAGATATTTGACCCTACTTCCATACATCACCACAACCTCCCATTCAAGGATGGCTGCATGGAAAAGCCGTTAATGAGATATCATCCACATTGTCTATTTTGATCCACAATTTTGTCCTTAAAAGACACCATGCCCCAAGCTTCACCCTTTCACTAACAATATCAGAGGTATGGTTTCCATACATCATGCAATTTTTTTTGCAAGCCACTTACATAGTACATTCAAATTTCTAGATAAACAAGCTCAAAAGCACATTATTTTCTGTGGTCAGGAGATGTCTCCATGGCTCAGGAAAACACACAAAGTGAATAGTAAGAAAAACACATGAAATGGCCTAGCTGGCACAAGGCAATGTGCCATCCACAAATGGAGAGAAGTCATGGCTGGCACTATGTGCTAAACGTCAAGCAGCCTGACTGCAACATATGTGAGATCTAACAAGCAATACTAAAGGCTTGCAACAAAATTAACTGCCATTCGAAAGAGGCATCCTTCTTTGCACCTAAGTAACTAGGATTCCCGTAGCAGGTCAAATTTTTGTCCTAGATAGGAGGAAGGGAAAAGGAAAAGACAGATCTAGCACTAAGTCAAACACAGAATCAACCCAAAAGATTAAATGTTGTTCTGAGTTTCTTCCACTTTTCAGACAGGAAGAGAGAATTGTATAACTTTTATCGCACTAGATAGACAAGATGATTATAACACAATAAATACTTGTAACCATGTATCAAGGAAAACCTTTTGCATCAAAAACCCCATTTTAATTTAAACTGATGGGTAACTAAGTGAGAAAAGTAGCTACCCAAAACAACAACAACATGAGCAACAAATTATACAAAGCACATATCACACACACTTTAAAGGATAACAAACTTACCAGTTTTGACCACTCTGGTAACAGCTTCAGCACCCTGTCACTGTCCAATTTTGCTCCTAATGGAATAAGAACAAACACAAAACAAACTTTGAAAGGGCGAAACAAACAAAGAGATAAGCAAATAAGCACTAAACTAATTGCTAAGATAAGTCCCTCTTTTCTCATGATTACCATGTGCTTGCCTACAGAACTTTGTTCAAGTAGCATTGTTTGGAACCAATAATTCTTCACTGATGTTGAAAATGCTTAACATAGAAAGTGAACAAGTTCTAAAGCATAGGATTCAGTCATAAGCTCACTTACATTAATTCAAAAGCAAGGAAAAACACAAGTATAAGCAACCAAGTCACTTAATCTAACATCAAGTGCCAATGTTTTGCTTAACCACACAGAAACTAGAAATATCAATATTGATCATGGTTCAACAAACAACTTGACCAAAATTGCCTGCCCAACAAGAACAAGCTCAAGCTATGCAGAAATCTGATTAAAATTCCCAAGATGAAGTCCATCTCCATTCATCATCTCAATACAATGAACTGACAATGTGTTTCACCACTAAGAACCTGATACAAGTAATACTCAATCATATCCAATTGTGATATCAAAGCTGCAGCTAGAAATACTTCAGAAATATGCCAAATACCTATACAATGTTGTGGAACAAAGTCAAGAAAAGAAGAACCATACACATAAATTTCTCACCAGATACAAACTCAAAATGAACTATCTACAACAAGGGCAGGATACCCGGAGCCAAAAAAAATTTGGGAGACAGTGCAAAACATGGTACCAGATGAAGAAAAGAGGCACAGTATCCCAACATAGCTACAGGTGATGACAACTAGCCATCATTACTCAGACCTCTAGCATTCCCCAGGCTACAAATGCCTCGTAGACCATAGATTAACCTTTAAGTTCCCTGATGGCAGACATCGATCAGGCTTACCTGGTTTCTTACAGTTAAGATTTTTAAGATAGAGAAGGGGCTTTGCATTTCAATATTGTGGCAACACCCTTTCCTAAGGCAGCCCACAGTGACTTCCTTCTTACTATTCTTCATACTAAATATGGTGCCCAACCCTCTAAATCACACCCAGATATTGGCAAATATAAACCACCTACAATTTAAATGTGGTGCTGCTCCATGCAACAATTTTATGATTATGGCAGAATATGTAACATCACACGGCACTGTGTCCACCCAAACATTATCTTTAAAAAAGATATTCTATGACTTTCTTTAATCAGTTACTTAATCATTATGACTTATGATGGCACTTAGTAGCATCTCACTTCCATTATGATTAATGATCTTTAACATCAACAAAGAATCACAGTACATATCACACACATTACCTTGATGAAAGGCAAAAGGGAGAAATATCAAGAAAGGAACAAAAACAGAAAAATAAAACCAAAAAAATAAATAAATAAATAAGCACCTTGTGCATCTCCTATGACATCTGGATCTGAAGTGTTGCAGAGATTGCTGCACATGCCAATATTAACTGTTATGAAAGAACATAGGCAAAAGAAGATATGTTTTGAAAACGATGTTCCAGTATAGTGCTCTGCAAATTTCGTCCATTTCTCTTTTTTCCTTTGTTTGATTTCTAGTTGGGTCGAGGGACAGAGACACAAATTTCTTCTTTCAGACATCCAAACTCCAAATTAGACATGATTAAATAAATTATATATTCTAACAAAAAAAAAATTAAATTATATATCTGGAAAATTGAATAATATTGAACATGCCTCAAAAGTAATCTACAAAGGCATAAACTCTCTAATGATAGAAAGAGTACTTGCAAAAAGAAATATTAGTTAAAGTACAGAGTAGAAACCTCAAAGTCTTAGCCAGAAGTGCTGGAAAAAAAAAAGATGCATAATTGCATTGGCCCCCCAAAAAAAAATAATTGCATTGGCTCTTTTGAGAATAAGATGAACACAAATACCTTATATTAGATTAAGCTTTAGAAGCAAAGTATTTCAATAATATTAATGGTAAAAACAAAACAAACCTAACACATCCCCCCCCCCCCAAAAAAAAAAGTCTTTTTCTTGAAAGGGGAAAAATATTGTGTGGTTGGCCAATATACATACAAGTTAATTTATAATAAAAGAAGAAGAAGAAAAAAGAGGTTTCTTGTTTTGCCAGTTCATCTTACGGCAGCCAGCTTCTCCCTGAGTTTTGGATTTATTCAAAGCATGCCAAAAAGAAAACGTACCCTTGACAAACATTTATATGTATGTGCTTACAGGGATAAAAATCAAGAATAGCCAGAAAGTATTGAACCTTAATTGCAGCAAAAAGATTGCGATGCATACCCAAGACAATCAAGCAGTAAGCACAATGCTTCAGGTTCTTTCTTGTGAGTTTTCAGCACTGCTACTAATGTCTCACTTGCCAGTGACTGTATCCTTTCACTTGGTGTGTAGATAAGACGAACCAGTGCAGGCAAAGTTAGTGATGGATCTGCAGAAATAAGGAATAGATTGATCAATGAATACAAGCCTAGAAGGACATCCCGACAACTTCAAGAAATATGAGAGTTTCGACCAAGTCACAGAAAAGTCACATCTTTGGCTTTCATCTTGCTGCTGTCTACTAATCAGTAAATGATGTTCCCTAACCCAAAGGAAAAAACCCAACAAAAGAACATATAGGAGAAGCCAGGATCCACAATCTAAACCAAATTGGAACAAGCTAACAGATTCTACAAAAGACGGAAATAAAACTTTGTGATCGAAAAGATTGCCAAGGGACAGTGCTTATAACTTGGTGCATGGATGTTATAACTACACGTGAGTCCTTCCAATCTGGTCTTAGAAGTGCATAGACAAAATAACTAGCTTCAAAAGAAAACTTGTCAGACCATGAGATTCAAGACTTAAAAGAGCAGGAAAAGAAAGTACATGATCAATAATTCTTTGTGATAGTTTATTCAGTAGTAGTAAAGTTAAAAGGTCCTAGGCTTAACAATGACCCAGCAAGCACATATTTGCATCAAGGGACACAGGATGCTTAGAATATTGCTTAGGATTTCGCTTATTTGTTTTCTACAATTGCCAAGACATTAATCACATTTATGGAAAAAGTAAACAAGTTGTGATGCCACAATCATATGCAGCCCATTGACCAACCAGAACAAAATTACAATGCAATAAGATAAACAATCCGATTTTAAAAAAAAATGACATTACAGAAACATTGTACTTCTCACAGCTCCATACAAGAAAATGAGAAGCAGACTTTAAAAGAAAAGAATCATGAAAACGTTGAAATGTAGTAACATGTCCAATTGCTGTCTTCCAAGGTAATGAGGATCAACCAAAGCAAAGACAAGCCAGCAGAGTGAAATTAGTAAACGTTGGAAAGGAGAAACAAACTAAAAGATCAAGCGCTGCTGAACAGAATTAGGCAAACATTCAAAGAAGAATATTCTTCAAGCCCTCAAGCTTTGGGCTTAGAGACATGACATGACATGCTACTTCTTTGATGATTCAAAGAGTTGTCAACAAAAAATGTCACATACAAGACCCTTTAATAGTGAAATTCACATACAAGACCCTTTAATAGTGAAAGTTGGGCACGAGTCAAAATCTCTACTATAATAATGCAAAGTTTTTTAACCAAGATGTAAAAATATAAATTTAAATAAACAACTATAACTTAACTCTCCAAATATTTGATTTGTACCAACGAGTAAATAATAAAATGATTAACAAAATGCCCCAAGTTTGAAAATGTACTTCAACGTTTTCAAACTGACCAATTACAGGAAGTAGTGCAGATGCTCGTGTTTGAATAACCTGTGCTTCATCGCCAAGGCATTCCAACAAGCGATCTGCTATGTCTTGCCTGTGAATTCAGAAAGACTGAAGCGTCAATTAAGGAGTTGAAGGTTTATTCTTTTTTTTTTTTTTTTGGGCTAGAAACCCTTCACAATAGTCTCGTACCACATCTGACGTGAAAGTGAGCTACCAGACTCTAATGATATGTCTATAAGATCCGCAATAACATCAACAGCATTCATCCTCTGCAGAAAGTTTCCAGAAGTGAGCCCCTTCAGAACATTTTGGAGATGACAATCGTCTGAGCACCTGACGAGCACAAATGAGGAAGAAAGCTTAGAAGTTCAAACCCAAACGAATGTCAAAAGAAGTGAATCAGGAAACTAAGTTGGACCTACAGAGAACAATATTCTGCAACAAGCTTCACAGCAGCTTTTGCAGCACTATCCCGCTCATCCAGAAGATGTATTAGCATTGGCAGAACAGAATCCATCTCCCTCACATTGGCATTATAGTCCCCAGATGAAGTATAATGCGTCCTGAAGATGGCAGCTTTGAAGATGTAGACAGCACTATCAATTACTTCCTCATCAGCACAGCGAAACTACAAAGAATCCAACATATTAGTTCCACTAACAAGTTTGCCAAGTTTGGTTGATTCCAAACTGCATAGGACTAATCGATATCTCCACAAAAGGGTTCATTAAGTGTGTACATTAAATCAACTTCAAGCCCAGGTCTATGATATACAAAAGCAATAGGAGCAGTAAATAACCAGACGGAGGGTCAAAATCAAAGTAGCAAATTAACTCTTGCAATTGGTTTCCACAATCCAGGTAAACAATGAATATACTATAACAAGCATTTTAAGTTCATATTGATGTTAAAGAAGCTTTTCCCTGCAAAGAGTCAATTCACTTGGGTTCCATTCATCATGTAGAAAATTTTCCCACAAGTTCCATATCACCTTTATGACTCTATGCTATCACATAAATCATTCGCTCAGGGTGTTATAAAACACTTTAGGTCCTTTCCACTAACAACACAAAGATCAAGTTGTGACTTAAGCTGTCACAACATTTTCCCAGACTTTGTGATACAACGCCAGTTTAAGTGTTGGGAACCTTTCAAGCATATGAAATGCTGTATAATGTCTCTTAACTTTTCCTCCAAGCACTTCAGAGACCTATTCAAGAGAGTTCAAAAAGTTTCTTATCAATTGGAAACACCCACTAGATTTCAAATGCTTTATTGAGATTTCTACAAGCCATCCGTGAATAATCCCAACTAAGAACTACTTTAAGCAAGTCAGATAGTTTCTCATTCTTTATTTAACCACATAAAATAAGTCGATAACTAGAACCATTCGTTAGATAAAATCATTGTACATCCAGAAAATATTCTGGAAAGAAGTTTTGAAGCTGATAAATATATTTAACCACAAAAAAGAAGGTGATATTAATTTTTCTTTTGCAATCTTCTTTTAACTATCAAATAACTCCACTAGATGTTCAAACTCTGCACTTGTAAAACATATATGCAGACCTGAACTAATCTACTTACCAGCTAAAATAATTTTTTTCCGCAATCTTCTTTTAAACTATCACATAACTCCACTAGCTGTTCAATACTCTGAATTTGCAAAACATATGCACAGAAATGAACTAATCTACTCACCAACTCCACTCAATGTTCAATACTCTGCACTTGCGAAACTTATATGCAGAACTGAACTAATCTACTTAGCAACTAAAATGTATCTTCCACAAACATGGTCCACAAATCAGGACTTTAGACAACAATATTTTTTCAACACAATGCAAGTGAAACAGTGTCCTATATCATACTACATCTCTTTTAAATAGTGTCTTTTATTTTTTGCACAAGATGTTATTATTTTATGTTATTAATAATCACCACTTTTCTTTCTCAAAGAATGTTAGTATATCTAAGACGTCAAGTTCTCCAAGATATTTCTTTTTTCAATGCAAAAGCAGTAGCATATGGGAGTTCATATATGTAAAAGCATGGAAATGAGAGTTTCCAGGCAACTCTTGCGGAGGAAAGGCAGATAGGATATCAAAACCACTCTTAAAGCACATAATCACATAACAAGCTTCATGCTTAAGTCATCAAAGGTCTTGAAACCCCATTTAAACATCCATGATTTTGTTGTTTCCTCAAGACTGTTAATCCTAGAAAATAGAAAGCAAATGAAATAGTCTTTTACTTTTTTACTACAAAGTAACTTTTTTTTTTTTTGCGTTTTTTTTTTTTTGGGAGGAACTATTGTTAAAAGGATTTTCTTTTGAGCTTCCCTATATTTGTTGTATTTAAATGTTTCTTTGATTTATTAAATGGATCAAAAACTTATAGCCTGATAAGAGTCTCAGCTTTTGGCAGGCAAAACCTTCCTCTTCTGCCCTTAAAGATAGGGAAGCTGATAACGTCTATGATAAAATAATTGCTTCAGTTTAGTATCATCAAATGCTACCTGGGAAATAAGAACCTCAGACAGCAGGGATCCATTTTCAGCCAGTGCAGTTTCAAGTTGCTTCTCATGTAATCGGCCTAACAGAAGAGAGAGGCAGTTCAAAAAGAATTTTATGGTCTCAATTGCACTATCTTTATCTGCAGCATGCTCATGGGCATGGTTGTCTGCATAAAACTGCATTAACAAATTCAAAAGATTAAAAAAGAAAAACCTATGCAAGAGAAGAGGAGAGATCTCAGATGCTTGTAATAGGATTATTATGGTGGCCTTTACCTTAATTCCAGATAAGAACTCATCCAACAATTCTTTGTATTGCCGAGAAAAATTGCAATCTTCCAAGTGTGACAGCATGCCATAATGTTTCCAACAAGATGAGAGAAGCAATATTCCAGTCTTCAGCATTTGCATGTCTGCCTTCAACATTGTCAGTATATAAATGAAGCAGAAATTAAAGAACATAAAATGATGATAAAAACTTAACAAACTTGCTAAACACCTGCCTCATTTTGACAGCAAACATACTGTGCTTGAGTGGCCTGTAGCCACTTAAATACCCTCTCCAATCCCCTTGAATGTAACAACCTGCTTTTTCTGCTCCACTGCATAAATAAAAGCTCTATTGAGAGACTTTTAGTCTTTCAACCAGTCAACAAGTAAGCAATTCAAAACCTAAAAAATTACACATAACAAACACAAACCAACCCTGATTAAACAAGATTGGGTACATAAATCTTGGAAATTCTCAGCATCACAAGTGAATGATTATAGCCAAACAAAAATAAAACTGTTGACTATCATCTAAAATAGCACCAGCAATAAAAATCATCTTCAATTTATTGTGTAGGCCAAAGTTAAAGAATAAAACTCAGCATGATTCTTGTTTCTCCCATTAACTCCAAACTCTTTATTCGCAACTGAACAAACATATCATATCAAAATAACTGCATGAACTGTATGAAAATGCAATTCAATTGCATGGTAATCAAGGCACTTAGCCACCTCCAAATCCTGATGACATTTTAAATTTGTCCTCTGTAGTTTCTATCAAAACCAGATTCTTTAACAAAGCCTTTGCCAAATTATTAAAAAATTGCTGGTACTAAAGAAAAGATCCTCAGATCTCATTTCAAGACTTGAGGGTGTTTGATTACCCATTAATTATTTAATGAATTAAGTGTTGTTTGTATTAAGTCTGTTTAATAACAGAATCCTCTCACCTCTGAATACATTAAGAGCTACTATCCGTACAAAGCTTTGACTGAAACTTTCATCACTTGCTGATTTTTCAAACCAGTATATTAACATTGACTGAAAAATACTATGTCACACACCCACGCACTTTCAAACATGCACAGACACACACACACACTCTCTCTCTCTCCCTCCCCTCCCTCCCACATACACAGACTCTCACAAATACACGTACACTCTCTCCCTCTCTCACAAATACACATTTTCTTCTCTAACACGCACATTCAAACATAATCTTCCTCTCATGCACAGAAACATGCATTTTTCTTATCTCAGAGCACACATTTTTAAACACACTCGTGTTAAACAGATAAATTTTTTATATATTAGATTTAATTTATTGGCATAAAATTAAATTAATATAACAAAACTAATTTAATATAAAAACAACCGATATTAAACTATATTATATGCTTGCAATTCAGCTGATCATCAAACAAATATGACTTAATGAATTCGGAAAATTAATACTCAAGCACTTAAATTTCCGTGTCAGATTTCAAACTTCTATTTTCAGTCTTACCAAATGCCCTATAATCATCAGACAGAACTTGTCAACTAAAAAATATATACCATCTTATAGCATGAAACTTTCCAATTAAGAACTTCAAAAACAGTCTTACAATTTCAATCAAAGCCCAAGTTCCTCGATGAAATGCTTAACAAGTAATTCAAACAATTTGCCAGTGAAAAAAAAGATTCTCCCATTAGAAAACTTAAACATCATCCAGAGCTTAGATTAAAATCCCCATATAAAGTTCCATCGCGTGGTTATTAATGTTCAAAACTTCATATGCCATTTTTTAACATGATCACGTTATGGCACTTCATCATCAATGATTCATTAAACATGCACCCATACAGGCATTGGCCGGTACCAAAAACATCTTATGCTATCTTCTCAAATATTATATTCTCTTTTTCAGGAGTCTAACGCACTACTTTTCAAATCATTTGTTATATTCTACTAAGCATAAAAGGTCGAAATGAAAAAGAGTACAGATTCATGCAAATAAACTACCAGGCATGGGTAAGATATGATAAACATTTGCTGTTTGTAAAATGAGCTGAAAACATACTGCTTTGAGTCTCCCAACAAGAACTATCAGGTCATCTATATGATCCCAAAGCAACAACTTTGTTCCCATGTCCTTCAAGATTACCGAAGCTTTTGAGTCTGCCTTCACTTTTTCCTCATTCGAATCAACATTTAGTAAAGAAACTGGCTGACCTCGAGAATTTGAATTAATTAGTTTTTCCTTGTTATAGTCAGATACCAGATCCTTCCTTGTAAGTGCTACTGTAAGTGACAAAATAAAATCTGCTGAAGCAATTGCAAGTCGAGTTGGCAACTCAAATCCTCCCTGCAAAGTGCTATAGAGAAAGTGCTCAAACATTACAATTACAACTCATTACACAAAAGCTAATGAATTTAACACAAATCTGCCACTCAAGCATTTGAACATAGAATACATAGCATACCTTCCACTGCTTATAAGGGTTGAAAGAGGTCTGATACACGAACACAGAATCTTCAATAGTGCAGTGTACTTCTCCCGTATTCCTGCAGTAGAAAAGAAATTAACCTGGGTGGCTCTATCAATTGCTAAAACTGCAGTAGGCATCTCAGTCATCAAAATGACTTTCAAATTTATATGATGCCAAGCACAGTGGCATGGCCACTGTAATTTTAAACAATAACGGTCCAATCATAACCAATTTACATGACTTATTGCAATTTTGGATCCTTCCGTTGAGTTGTTAGATTCTCTCATTATTACTTTACAACCCAACCCTTTGCTGTGCTTTGAAAATTCAGCATGGCCACAATACCAATCGCCCTTCCAGTAAGGAAACCATCTGTTGACAGATGACTTTGTTTTTAATACCTATTCCTTCTAATCTTGTATCATCTTAGTACTATTCTGAAACCATTTGATATTAAACATCTACAGCAATCTGAAACCCTATTATCATGCATCATGAAGTTGGTCTGACTGTTGCCCCAATCCTCATATTTAACAATCAGAATTTACCAATCACAGACATCAGCCAGCAAAGACATCTAGATCCACTACTATTTTTTGAACAGCAGGCCTCGATGCGCCACCAATATTATCAAACAAAGGAAATGTGATTACATTAAGATATGAGTATAGCATGAAAAAGAACAACTGTAGTAAACATCTAATAAAGGTAAAGAAAATATGCTTCTTTTAGAAAACAAATCACCTAATGATGATCTTACCATTATTCGTAAGCTTATTCATGCTGATCTCATACTCCACGAGATCACGTGCAAGAAAACACCAGCCTAAGGCAATATAATGGTCATCTTTTCTCGATATAATCCCAGCTAGATTACTTGCAAGAACCTGGAAAAGAACTTCATCTTGAAAAAGCCAATTGAGAAGCACCATTGCCTGATTGCCATGTCTTGACTCCCTAAATTTCAAATACTGCAGGGAGAAAGTCAGAGGAAACATATAAAATACACCACAACAGAATGTGGATAAATGGATGCCATAGAATTATTAAAGAATGGATTAAAACACTATGTTAAAATGCCAAAGAAGCAAAGAAAGGCTTAAGGAAAACCCAAAAAGATGAACTGCAGTACAGAAATATTGTCTTATATCTATGAAAGGAACAAAATAACATTTCCAGAATTGCTCTGTTTGGATACAATGGCAACATAATTTTCACAACTAAGCTAAATATCCATCAAGAATCAGATAAACAGACAACATGGTGGAAAAATCCCCAAGAACCTTCAGAAAAGTATGTACATAATAATTTAAAGAATTAAAGTAAAGTTCTATTTTCTTGCAGACAAAATCTTCAAGACAACAGGTCCAGTAGATTGTATTAATCTTGATGGGCTAAAATTTCAAGAAAAAGCTCAAAATTTTGAAAACAAGAAACCAAGAATCCCAAACCGACATGTTCAATCATGGGAACAAGAACTTCATCCAATGTGTCCTCCTTCCCAGCCGCATCCCCAACGTACTTATGAAGAAACAACAGTGACTGCTCCAAAGAAACTGAAAAAACAAAAACCCAGAAAAATAAAACAAGTAAAAGAACCGATTAACTTAGTTAAAATCACTATTTCACGGGACAAATTTTGGTAGAGTACCGCGAAGAGGGGCGAGTTTAGGAGGGAAGTGGAGATTGGAGATTGCATGTTGGAGTTTCTTGGGGCGGGCGTCGAGAAGCGTGTGCATAACTCTGCCCAGTGTTGCAGATACCATTGAATTCGATTCTACTATAGCGTTAGAGGATGACGGTTTCAGCATCAACTCTGGTCCCTCTTGTTCTTGGTCTTGTTCTTTCTCTTCTTCCATTCTGTACATTTGAGCTTTGAATCCTGACAGAAGAGCAGACGAACTTTGAATAGGCTTGCAAAAATGGGGATGGGTCTAAATCTTGGATTCTTGAACCCTGAACTCTCCGGTAGGGGGAGAGGAGAGGAGAAGAAAACAGGGAAAGGGGGAAATGGGGATGGATCTAGTTCTTGAATTCTTGGACTCTCCTGCAGGGGGAGGGGAGAAGAGGAGGAAAGCGGAAAGGCTTCCGCGATTTTAATCTTGACTCTGAAGTTTCGGTGTCTGGTAGCGCTGCATGCTGAAGTCGTTTAAGTTGGCAATTAGGGTAAATTACCCACAAAAAAAAAAAAAACTGCGTAATTTGTCTTTAGATTTTGCAATATAAAATCTTTTCCCCAATTAACCCTATAACAGAAGAAAACTTGTCCCTCTGTTACGTTGATTTTTTTTTTTTTTGTAAATTGGTTTCCTTCATGCATATCCTATTTTTTTGAGCAAGTTTTTTTTTATACATTTATGTTCTAATTTTTTTTACGTATAGTGATTCTATAATAATTAGTATCTCCTTTATTTATCATAATCCATCCCATCCAAAAATTTAGAATGCTCATATTTCCCTATACTTAGTTTATTAGTAAATTATCAATTAATTGTATTCTAATTTTATATCATCCATATTTTTCAATCTAAGAAATTAAAGGAAAAATTACATTACATATCCTTATTCAGTCATTTGATATAAATTATTTATTTAGTACAATCACATTTGCATGCTGGTTATTTGGGCATCTTTTTGTTCATTTTCTTCTAATGAATTTTTGCTCATTATATTATTTTGTTTACATTCTTTAAGAGTGATTAAATATTAACATTTTCTCTAGCAAATTTACTTCTCTTCTTTGATACTTTATCACCATGAATTAGAATGATCAAAATTAAACCAAATAGAGAGAATGGAAAAGGAAAAACTTGTATTGTGGGGAGCTAGTTTTGTTTAGGGAAATTTGCCAAATTAGTCCCTAAACATTTTCACTTAGACCAATTTCGTCCTCCTTGATTTATTTTAACCAATGTAAGACTCCAACATTTTTCTAACTTCCAATGTAGGACTTATGGGTCGATTTTACGCACTTCCAATGGTTTAGTAGGGGCAAAATCGTCAGATCAAGTAAATGGTGCAATTAACACCTCAAATAACCCAGATTGGCGATTAGCTCCGGAAAGAAATCAAGGCTCCGAATATTGTAGAAAAATTGGGGGGAAATTAGGGTTTCAAGATGGGGAAATCACAAGAGGCGATCGGAAATGAGACCGGAACATCGTCGGCTATGGCAATGGAGGAACGTGATGAGAACAAAGATGGGAAGAATGAAGCCGCTATGGCATCTCGAGCAGGTAAGATATATTTTTTCCCTTTTTCAGAATGTAAACTATGTAATGTATATGTTAGCTAGTCGATTTGAGTGTTATAGTCTGTGGGTCGGTTGTATAATCGTTCATGGGTGGATATAAGGGTGGGGGACAAATTTTGTGAGTAGTATAAAAGTAAAATGAGAGTTGCAATAGAATCGAGGGTGATGAAATTTTTGTTAAAGTGTGTACTGATTCCACACGAAAAAGATGAGGCATACAAATTGGTGGTGTTGTGTAAAAATGCTTAGTTAATTAATTTGTGATTTGCAATGTCAGAAATTTGGTGTTTTGTAAACTTATTTGTTTGTTTGTTTGTTTATGAGCTAGAAGGTGAAATCTGGTAATTTATATACTAAATATGTTTCATCCCTCACATGATGTGTTCAGTTGCGCCTTAAATTATGTTATGATGATGTAGCTTTCATGTTTTGGAAAAGTCAGACAGAGTAGGGTCCAATATTGGAATATGTCAATAATAAAAGGAACTTCACCTAAGCCGTAGCACCTTCCACATGAGCCATTCTGCATATAAATTAGATGTCATTTTCATCCAAAAGTTTATCCTCATTGTAGTAGAAAGAGAAATGGACTGAGTTTGTGTGGCCATAAGTTGTTAGGTGAGGCATGTATAGCAGACCTGGTCCAATTAAATAGTGAAGCTGTGTAAAGAACATAAGGTAAAGTAAAAAGATTATGGGGCCATGTGCTTGAATTGCAATTCACAAAGCAGCCAAAATAGTCCCTGAACTAATTTATACTACTCACTGTAGTCAACGTAAGCTTCTCAGTCCCATCAAATTTATTAATTACACAATAGCAATTGGGGTAAATATGATACTGGTTCATAAACAATCATTTAATAAACTGGTTTTGAAAAAATATGGTATACATAAACTTAAACAAACAACTTTTGGAGAATATAAACATAAACTAGCTGTGCTTGATTTCAGAAGTTTGATGGTCATAAATGTCTAAAATTTGGTTTGTTGAGACTTAGATTGATTGTTGGTGAGCTGTGATGCTGAAGTTTTTTTTTTTTGTTGCCCAAAAAAAGGCCAAGATAGGGATTTTTTCAATCTAAACGTGCATTATGGTGGGGTATATATCAAACATCCACAAAAGTCATATGTAGGGGGCAGCGTGGAGACCTTTGAAGATGTCATTGTAGTGAAACTTGATAAAGCAGCTTTAATTGATTTCTGTACTTTTGTGGGCTTTACTGTTAATATGAAGATTATGTATAGAATCCCATGTGATGAGGGGCTGCTAAAGTTAAGGTAAATAGATAATGAAAATGATGTAGTTGATGTGGCCTGCATTGGCAAAAAGAATGGATCAGCTGCTGTGTATATTGTTGATGACTTCCATATAAGAAGTGTTAATAGTGATGTTGAAAGTCCAGGTGAAGAAGTAAACATTAATATTGGGAAGTCAAGTGTAGCGAATGTTGAGGAGATTGACATAGGAGATGCCGAATTCTATGTTAATATCACTTTTGATGATGTTGATGTACCGGATGTCGAAGACATACCAGTTGATGTGGGCCAAATGGAGGAGCATGTGAAAGGAAAAAAAGCAAAAGAAGCAACTGATTTTGTAGAGGCTGATGATGTTGATGATGGTGGTGACCTTTCGGATTCATTCGAGGGTGAAAGTTTTCACGATGCTAGTGAAACTTTTCATGACAGTGATTATGATTTTAGCAAGGATGGGGAAGATAGGATATTCCATGGTTGTGTCGTTGGTCCTGAGCAAGAGTTAAGTGCTCGGATTGGGAAGGTTGGACATGGTAGTGGAGGACCAAACAGAAAAAATCAGTCTACATTCCAGAAATTGCCAAAAGCAACAACCAAGAAGAAAAGAAGTGGAGCGAAGCCTGCTAGCTTGACGGATCTGCACCTAGATGAAAGAGGCAATATTCTAGTCCACGAAGAATCTGATTCACTTGGATCTGGTGACTTAAAAAGTGGAAACTGTTCTGAAGATGAAGATAGTAGAAACAGAAAAGCTGTGCTGGTAAGATTCCGACCTGAAGTTGATATGAAAAATCCAAGATTCCATGTTGGACTGGTTTTTGATGATAAACAACTGTTTAAGTTAGCAGTGGACACCTACTCAGTCAAGTGGGGGAAGAACATTAGATGGGTAAAACAAGATGCCTCACGGATGAGAGTGAAATGCAAGGTGGAACATTGTGCTTGGAGTCTGTTTGCTTCTAAAATCCGGCAAGGTGATGATTCATTAGTGATCAAGACAATGGGACCAGAACACAGTTGCGGCCGGACATTTTATCAAAAGAGAGCCACCTCCGGCTTCCTCGCCAAAAAGTATGCAGATTTTCTGAGGTTGAACAAGAGAGTCAGTGTTGCAGAATTTAGGGAAAAGGTGCATTCGGAGCTGAATGTAAACATCACCGTGACCCAAGTGTACAAGACTTGGATGAAAGCAAAGCTCATGATCCATGGAAGTTATAAAGAACAGTACACAAGGTTTTGGAATTACTGTGATGAGTTGCTGAAGTGTAATCTAGGTTCTATAGTATACATGGAGACAGAATTTGATGAGGACATGGGTAGAGACAGATTTGTGAGGCTTTATATATGCTTTGAGGCAATAAAAACAGGATTCAAATCTAGATGTGGGCGTGTGGTTGGAGTAAATGGTTGCCATCTGAGAGGTCCACATCCGGGGATACTTTTAACAGCTGTCGGGATAGATCCAAATGACTACCTATATCTCATTGCTTATGCTGTCGTTGAGGCTGAAAACAAGAGTAGCTTTTATCAAATTTTTAAAGTATGATTTGTCCATTGATGACCAGTTAAATTGGACTTTCATTAGTGATAGACAAAAGGTAACGTCACTGCTCATTTTTTCTTTAACAAGTTTCTGCCTTTTAATTCTTATATCAAGTTATTTGAATTTGATACTTTTTATTCCATTTTGGTTGACAATAGGGCCTAGGGACTGCAATTCAAGAACTGCTCCCAGATGTTGAGCATCGATATTATGTTCGACACCTTCACAATAATTTCAAAAAGCTGCATGCGGGTGAAGCATTGAAGGAGAGGTTTTAGACTTGTGCTAGAGCATCATACGTGACAAGGTTCGAAAATCTAATGGAGAGTTTGAAAGAATATGATGAAAATGCATGGAAGTGGTTGAAGGACAACACTTTACCCAAGCACTGGTCAAGGGCCCATTTCCGCGCCTCTCCTAAGTGCTATATACTGCTCAACAATTTGTGTGAGAGTTTCAATTCTGTCATTATGGATGCAAGGGAGAAGCCACGTCTTGTAATGCTTGAGTCAATTCGAATTTATCTAATGGAATAGCTACGAACCAAAAGAGAATGGATGAAGAAGAGGAATGACAAAATCTGACCTAAAATACAAAAAAAGCTCGAAAAAGTCAAAACAGAAGCTGCTGTAAATATTGCACGATGGTCTAGCGAAGATCAATTTGAAGTAACACAGATGTATGGGAGAAAGTATGTGGTTGATGTGAATCAGAAAACGTGCACGTGTCGAAGATGGTAGCTAACTGGCTAGCCTTGTTGCCATGCTATTTGCTGCATCTCCATAATGGGAGTAAATCCAGAGGACTTGGTTCATGAATGCTACTCCAGAGGTAGTTATTTAAAGGCATATGAACCAGCAATT
Organism: Gardenia jasminoides; assembly: GCA_013103745.1. Classification (NCBI taxonomy): domain Eukaryota; kingdom Viridiplantae; phylum Streptophyta; class Magnoliopsida; order Gentianales; family Rubiaceae; genus Gardenia; species Gardenia jasminoides. The sequence continues at coordinate 3,333,676 of CM023098.1, forward strand.
GCTCCAATGAGTGGGCCTAATGCTTGGGTTCAGTCCCAAAAAGATCCTGTGTTGCCTCCGAAGAAGTTAAAACTCCCTAGTCGGCCCAAGAAATTGAGGAGAAGGGAACTGGATGAACCAAGGCCCAATTCTGCAGATGTAACAAGGCTGCCTAGAAGTGGACTTGTGAAAATGACATGTTCAAAGTGCCATGAAACTGGTCATACCATTAGAAAATGTCCAATGCTCATTCCAGCTAATGAGCTTCCTGGTTCATGCTCAGGCAGGCCACCATCATCTAACAGTAGCAAGTGCAACTTTTGCAAGAGTAGAGGCCACAACAAGAGGACTTGTCTAGAAAGTGCTCGAAGTGGGAAGAGTGGAGTGAAAGAAGACCATCACTCAAATACCCAAGCTGGTTTGTGTACTTAGTTCCTTACTTTTTTATTAGCTGTTTTCATGTTCAAATTACCTTTAACATACTGTGAAAAATTATTTTTATTTAGATGTTGTTGAGATAGGAGAAAATGGGGACGAGAAATACCAGAAACTGGGATGAGTCAAGCAACTAAACAGCCCAATTTGAATATGTTTACTGGTATAACATGTTTAGGTGTTCTTTTTTCTATAACATGTTTGTATGTATATCATTAACAAAATCTGCAAATTTTGATATATCAGGTGTTGGTCAAGTGCGGGATAATAGTGCAAATGAAATTCCAGAAGAAGGTGGTCCTGCAAATTGCCAAGAAACTGGTTTGTGTCATGTTCTTGCCAAAAAATTTTTTTGATCAAATTTATGTTAATTTCTGATTTTATATGACTCGACCATGTGTAACTTTCCATTGTATCAGCTGCAAATCTGAGAGGCGTGGGAGATCTTGAAGAGATGGAAATTCAGCCTACAGCTCCACAAGAAATTGGTGCTGGTTTGGATAAAGTCAAGAAATGTTCAGTTTGCAAGAAGATTGGACATAACAGGCAAACTTGTGACACCAATCAGGCACAATCTTGGAGAAAAAGAAAAGCTGCTATGTCCATATATGGTCCATTTGCTGATTCGAAGAGGAAAAGAAGAAGGACAAAACAAACTGTGAGTTCACTTGAGCAATTGTTAGATGAGGAATACAATTCATTTGTAGTTCATTTCCTAATGCGTTTAATTGGTTGTGCAGGCACATAGACTGTTAGATGAGGAATAAATACCAAATCTTGATGAGAGGCTGCATTTGAAATTCAGCTTAGGGAATGTCTTTAGATTTGGGTCTGGAATTGTAGTTAAATGTGCCTTTTGCCTTATATTTTGATGTGCTTCATTGTTTTGTAAAAAGGATGGTAAACCATGAAATTACCTGATTGTGCAACACGGGCCTGACTAGCTATTGTTATGATATCTTTTTGATATGAAGTCTATTTGTTTTGTAACCTGTTCAATTATCAATTTTGGGCCTGACAATTCTTCTTGCAATGCTTGATTTGGTTGCAATCAGGGAATGTCCATTTTTAAGCCGAAACTCTGCCAAATTTTTTTTAACTAACTAAATGCAACAACCACTTCATATGTCTTCAAGGCTTCGATTTGTCCAGTCTCTACATTTCATACTTGTACAAATCATTCTACCACCAAGTTCATTTAGTACTCATAACCGAACTAATTCCACTAAAATAATAAAGCAAATTAGAGCGACCATTCAAACTCTTACACAAAATGCTTTATCCAATAACATACAAGTTAGAAATTTAGCTTACTGACAGCCAAAGCCTAACTCTAATAACATAGAGTTTCTAATTTATCCAAGGCAACATTTGGAGCCCCAAATCCTTGACCTTTGTCTTTCCTTGTTGCTGCCGATAAGTTTACAAGCTAAAACAAATTCTGACAAACCAATGCCAAAACTAACAACTTCCGTCCATCTTTCAGATTTCTAATTTCACGCTTCATCATCTTGTTCTCTTCTTCCAACCTTGCAAGTTCAGTTTTGACAAAGTAGTTCTCTTGATCAGCTTCCCTTAGATCCTTTAACAATTTCGCCATCATATTCTTCGTCATCTCCGACATTGGTGGATCGTACCACAAAAAGTACTTGCAAGCATTAGCTGTCTACAATAAATTATGACATCACCATTAGCTATACACAACACATCTTTGTTTTTAATTGAAATTAATGAAATTTAAATAATTTCAGATTTCAGTAGTGCATACCCATATCCAAATACATTTCAAAAATATCAAATTATCATAATCAAATCAAACGAAATTTGCTATTCTACTGACTGTAATGACCGTTACCACACCATTAGCTATATTTTGTCAATTAACGTGCTTTCTATTCAAAATTAATAAAATTATATTTTAATAACACATACCCATATCCTAATAATTTGACAAAATTAAAAATTTACCATAATAAAATTCAGAAAAATTTGCTATTTTGATCTCCACAATAAATGTTACTACTACACCATTAGCTATACAAAATTAATTTGTTTTTTATTGTAAACTAAACAAAATCTAATATAAAAAAATACCGTTTGTATCTGGAATACTATGAAATAGAATTAATTACCCCATAATTCTTGCATCCGTGGAACCTTCTTCCTGGATTCGACAATGTCCATGAGGTCACTCTTTTACATGGTTTCTGACAATCACAAAACACCATCTCATCTCCATTATAGAACTCAAACTTTCCTCTCCTCAAACCTGGTGATTGCCTACCTTTTTCACCCTCATGCCATGATTGTTGACTGCTACTCATAGTTGAAGCCCCATACGTATAGTTCTTCCATTGATGCATTTTATGGAAGCTGCTTTGCATAGAGAAGTGAAAATGTGAGGAACCCTAATCGCATAAGAGCAACGAAACTTGCCCCTTTAGTTTTGAGTCTAACTAATCAATTTAATAATGATTCTAATCTGTCAGGAGGTGTTAATTGCACCATTTACTTGATCTGACGATTTTGCCCCTGCTAAACCACTGGAAGCGCGTAAAATCGACCCATAAGTCCTACATTGGAAGTTATAAAGACGTTGGAGTCCTACATTGGTTAAAATAAATCAAGGAGAATGAAATTAGTTTAAGTGAAAATGTTTAGGGACGAATTTGGCGAATTTTCCTTTTGTTTATTAGGAGGTAAAGTGAGGGAAAAAATTATATGATAGATTGCAAATCTCACTATAGTGCATACGAGATGGAGGTGCAAATGAATCAAGCCACGCGAAAGCAACTCAAGTTTGAGTTCGACTTGAGCTCGATATTGATTGAGTTTGAGTCGAATTCAAATAGTTCGTTTTCATATTTGAGTCGAATTGAAGCAACTTTCTCTCAAATTCGATAGTTCGCAAGCCGACTCGAATATATATATATTATTTTAGTAGTAAATTTACATATATATTCCTAAAAATTATTTTATTTAGTTTTAAAGAAATAAGATAATTGTTTCTTATTTTTTAACTCAAATTCAAACTCAAGTTTGAGTTCGAATTCGATTAGACTCGAATTTAAACTCGATCTCGATATTGTATTTCATTTTGAGAGCTGGTTGAACTCGAGTTCAACCTTGGTAAAAATGAATCAAAACTCGATTCGATTAAGTCAAAACTTAACGCGATTCGACTCGTTTGCAGCTGGTTGGGAGATTTAAGATTTTTATGATTAACCTAAACAAAGACTCGAATGATACAAATAATAAATAGACTAAAATGAATCGGCTAACAAAAAAGAAATATCCCTCAACCAACCGCCAAATCCAAATTCCACAATTTCCCTCCACTTTGTGTCTCCGTCTCTTCAGTCCTCTTTGCCAACGAACAAAAAACGGTTTTCAACAGCCACTCTCCGTCCATGTTCCCCAACGCCAGCGCCTTCAGCTCCAGTTCCAGTTACAACTTCTGATGGTTCTCCCTCTTCTCCAAGATCCACCCCAATTCTCCCTCCCATCACCACCCATCCAAAGCCTTCCCTACAAACCTCCTAAAAACCCATTGAACCAGCAAAGTTTTCAAGAGAACTTCAGGATAATATGCAATCTCTTGCTTTCCCTTACTCGCTCAGGCTCCCTCCTCAAAGGCCAAGCCTTGCATTCCCACATCATCAAGTCTGGGATTCAGATCATTCCATTAGTTTCCCACAACTTAATCAACTTGTACTCCAAGCTTCAGCGCCCATTTGACTCCCAGTTTGTTTTCCAGGAAGCTCCTTTCAAGTCATCAACCACCTGGAGCTCTATGATTTCCACGTTTGCCCAGAATGATCTGCCTGTTTTAGCATTATCGTACTTCAGGGAAATGCTTTATAATGGGTTTGCTCCGGATGAGCATATTATGCCTAGTTCTGTTAAGGCTTGTGCGATCATGAGCAGGCATGATGTTGGGATGTCAATGCACTGCCTCGCAGTGAAAAACGCAATGAATTTGGATGTGTATGTTGGAAGTTCTTTGGTGGATATGTACGCTAAATGTGGGGAATTGGGGTATGCGAGGAAGTTGTTCGACGAAATGCCTGAGAGAAACATTGTCTCGTGGAGTGGGATGATTTATGGATATGCGCAGATGGGGAAGGATAATGATGCTTTGGTTCTTTTTAAGAGGGCGTTGGAGGGAGGTTTGAGTTTAAACGACTTTACCTTTTCAAGTGTGATTCGTGTTTGTGGAAATTCCACGTTGCTGGAGTTGGGGAGACAAATGCATAGCTTGTGTGTGAAGATGAATTGTGATTCTTCAAGTTTCGTGGGAAGTTCTTTGATATCTCTATACTCGAAGTGCGGTGTTGTAGAGAATGCTTATCGGGTTTTCGTTGATGTAGCTGATAAGAATTTAGGAATGTGGAATTCAATGTTGATTGCTTGTGCTCAACATGGACACACAAAGAAGGTGTTTGAGTTGTTTGGGAGAATGAAGAGTTGTGGGATGAAGCCAAATTTTATAACCTTTTTGTGTGTGCTATATGCATGTAGTCACGCGGGGCTAGTCAAAGAAGGTAACTACTATTTTGGGTTAATGAAGGAGCATGGCATTGAACCAGGGGATCAGCATTATGCTTCCATGGTGGACTTGCTTGGGCGAGCTGGGAAATTGGAGGAGGCTACAAAACTTATCAAGGAAATGCCAATTCAACCGACAGAATCTGTATGGGGAGCTCTACTGACTGGCTGCCGACTTCATGGGGACGCCGAGTTGGCGGCTTATGCAGCTGATAGGATCCTTGAATTAGGTTCAGTAAGCTCAGGCTTTAACGTTCTGTTATCAAATGCTTATGCAGCTGTTGGTAGGTATGAAGAAGCAGCCAAAGCCAGAAAGATGTTAAGGGATCGAGGAGTGAAGAAAGAAACTGGTTTAAGTTGGGTTGAGGAAGGAAATAGGGTCCATACATTTGCCGCAGGGGAAAGGCAACATTTTAAATCTAAGGAAATTTATGAAAAACTTGGGGAACTAGAGAATGAAATGGAGCTAGCTGGCTATGTTATGGACACCAGCCAAGTGTTGCGAGCAGTTGGCAATGAAGAGAAGAGTGAAGCAATTAGGTATCACAGTGAAAGATTAGCTATTGCATTTGCACTAATAACATTTCCACCCGAAAGGCCAATTAGAATTATGAAGAACTTGCGAGTTTGTGGTGATTGCCACACGGCTATTAAGTTTATGTCGAAGTGCACTGGAAGATTAATCATTGTGAGAGATAACAAGCGGTTCCATCATTTTTCGGGTGGGGAATGCTCCTGTGGGGATTATTGGTGATATTAAGTGGTAAGTATTTCTACCTAATTGGTTATTGGAAATATTAAGTGATAATTAATTGGTGATCTCATTCTCTGAAGAAAAAAAAAAAAGGACCAACAACAAGAATAATCTTTGCGAGAATATATTCTTTTGGTCATCTAATTTCATCTGATTAAGATGCTGAACTTGATTATTTTGAGGCTGGCAGGGTACGAGAGCAAAAGTTGATGTAGGAGGAGAGAGAGACTTCATGCAACATCTTTCTCTTCTCTCTGATAGGGAACTATATGCTTTTCTTCAACAAGTCAAAGCAAGTTTCTGAGAGGTTGCCCATTTTGGGATCAAAAATCCAGTTTGGCATTTTTTTTCAAGTAAAATCCATCAACTTGCAGTGCAAGAGTGATTTAATCCAGAAGGTACTCTCCCCACCCCCCGCCTGACCGCCTTCTCTCTTCTGTGAGTTTCAACAATAATAGCCTGGCAGTTTTTAGATTCATTCATGCATAATAGTCTCTGAGGTTTTAACTTTGAGTACTTGCTAATTGCTGGAGATGGTCTCCCTAAGGTTGGGGAAAGGAAAAGTATGAGTTTTGGAAGTTCCAGACTTCCAGTTCACCATGTTAATTGCCTGCAAGATAGCACCGTTAGCTGTGTAGCTGCCTTGAGGTTACAAATGCAATGGCTGGTAATTGCTCACTTGTAGCTTATTCTGCTTACAAAATGATTAAGCCAATAGGACATTCCAGTTTGTGAGACTGAGGTATTGTTTAATTGTCAATACTCTGTATTAGTCAGTGTTGGTGCATTCTACAAGTCTGGCATGGCATTGAAGTTGCTCAGTTGTCAGCAAGAGAAAAGATTTTGCTGAACTTGAAAAGCAGGAATTCAAATTGTCTCTGCTGGAGCCTACTACTTGTAGAGTTTAAAAGAATTGGAGAAATATCAAGGTATAAAATGGATACTCCTTTACTTTAGAGTATGCAGTTCCATCACAAAGTAAGGGCTGCCCTCTGTAAAGATAAAGCAATGATCTTCTTCTTCTTCTTTGTAAATAAAGCAATGATCCTACAAGTAGTTTATATCATTGGTCTGACACCTAGTAGTCCTTTTGGTATGGATTCCAGGGGCGGCAGCATTATTGAAATCAATGAAAAAAGTATTTTGATCCCGCTTTATTTTAAAAGGCCTGATTGGTCTTTTCTGCTGTAGGTACCTCCATAATCTGCTGGATAGGATTGTCAAGTGAGTGCGGAGGATTTGGCACATTTTGCTTTGAAGTTTTGGGCACAGGACTGCAGTGTGGTTGCTAAGATCACAGAAAGTCATATTTGCAGATCTAGAATTGCAATGTCTGCAAGATCACCTTTCATCAGACAATTCTTTTGTGTTCAACACAATCATGTATTCCATCCGGGGCATACGTTTCTTTGGTTGTCATTCCTTTTTTTTTTTTTTTGTGGGGGTTTCAGTGTTGGTTTCTTTGCTCGTGGACGGCTCCTGCATTATTTTATCTGCTCAAGGGTACAAGCCATGAAATGTTACGTGTAGTCAAGGGACACAATTGTCTCCGGCATCATCAAGATTCTAGTCATTGGCTCTGTGGATGTTGCGGATGTTTCAAGACCAGTTGCTTACACGTAAAAGAATTGGTGTATTGCACCTTGGTTTTTTTTCCTTTAAGAATATCTGGTCGACAATATTCCTTCATATTTTAGTTTGTTGGACCTTTGGAATCAAAAAGGAGTTTAGGTCGTATTCCTTTATCCGGCTGTCTTCTCCAAAACATACAAGGAGACGGGAGTGTAAACTGTGGCAAGTGTGGTAAACTTGGTCAAAAAATTGAGAGATTATATGATTTCTAATATTCTGCTTTCCTCCAGTTTTTCAGCTTTAGTCAGGTGAAACTATGGTGACACATCACTTTGACAACTTGAGGTTGCAGCAATTGGCTGGCTCTTCTCACAAATGAAATGGGATAACTGAGAGTGGAAAAATTGGAACACGAACGATGTGGACAGATATATCCGTCTGGAATTCACCAGTTTACACTTCATGGGTGTCCTTATCGATATTATGCCTGAGCAAATCAAGTCAGCATATCAATCCGGCAACTTGAGAAATTTTATCATGTTCAGGAACGTTGGTTTTTCTACCAATGAAATACCGTCAGGTTGGACAAATAAAGATATCTATGGTTTCATTTAGATCATATTTAATATGGAATTAGTGAGTTCTACAATCTTATTTAAAGCAGTTTCATTGATTAAAAATCAGTTACTAGATTCTTGAGGGTGCTGCGGATTGCTGCAAGTGGCTTGTCTCAAAAGGCTTGTCCCAAGATTGCCAAGGGACCGGTATTAGTCATTCAGTAAAAACGTTTTAATTAATGGTGCGTGTGATAAAAAAAATGAAATTTGAAATCTAAATTTGCTAAATTAATGATTATTAAAGCACTAAATTAATACATTGAATCGCTCAATACTAAATTAATACATTTAAATGTATGTTATACTAGGTAATAAGTGAAAACTTGTCGCTTATTTTATAGAACAAGTTTTATCTAATAAATTTAGTGCCATTTAATTAATTAAATATTCTATTTTTAGTTATCAAACGCGTTTGAATATATTAAAATCTAAATTCATTTTAATAAAATCAATTTCTGAATTGCATGATTAAATGGGTAAAAATAAATTATTAAGAAACTAAAGTGTGTCTAGGTTAATATGTTGACTTGGCAAAATAGTGTATCATATCAAAATTATTTAACCATATAAATTGTTTAACATGTTATAAGCAAGTTAGGTTGGATCAATTTGTATAAAGTGTTCGGCATGTTATACGTGGATTAAGTTGAGTCAACCCATTAACAAACAAGTCATAACATAACATGATATGACACGAAAATCTAATGGGTTGGGTTAGAGTTGAGGTTTTCTAACATGAATACGATAACAATACGATACGGTAAATACATGACACAAACCTATTGTCACGCCTAGTTAGCACGCAAATTTAATATGGTTACGAATGAGATTTACTAACTATTTTATGGATTATTTTAAATCCAACAAAAACGGTACACAAATCAAGATGTCTTTGTTTCGGTTATGAAATCCCAAGTGTCCGAACAATTTAGGTGCGCATCAATGCAATATCCAACTATTAATGGTGCTAAACGCTTGAGAAGCATTGATCCTCCAAGCGCCACGAGAGATTGGAAACGTACATGGGAAAGCATGCCTGAAAAATGGCCCAATCTCCTCTTCTGATAGCAACGTCTCGAGTATGACAGAAGAAGAAAACACTAGGAAATTCACAATCCAACTATCACATCATAGTTATTTTCTTGCTTGGAAAATTTCTGAACAATCAATTTTCTCGTCATGAAGGTTTCCTTGTGAGGTTTTGGGACAGAAACTGCTTTAAGATTAGATTAGTGGTATCCTATGGTTACCCCACTGCCAATTTTTTTGCTTGTTTCCATCTGATGACCTACAAGGTCAAACAAGTGCATGGAATTTTTCCCACAGGACAGGAAGTGGAATTCGTGGGGATTTTCTTGGACGTCAGACAGCGGAAGGTTCCTTCCACTTGGCTATATGAGGACCCCCCCCCCCCCCAACTCCCTCCCTTTGCCCTTTTAAAAGTATTAAAGTTTTCTGGGTTTGTCATTACTGAGGAAGGTTTATACACTCCACGAATCAAACTGGCACTTCCATACCACATCCGTCCTAATATGCCTACCATTCCAGTGCTTGCCTCTTAAGCATTCTTGGGTTCTTGATTTTTTTACTTTTTTCTCTAAGTCTTTCTGGGGTACCTCCTCTTAGCTCTCTGTGGATTCAAGAATCAAGATTCTCTTCAAGTTTTCGTTATATAAATTTGGAAGAGTTGTTAGGTGATCAGTTCTTGATCCTTGAGTTTTTTTTTTTTTTTTGGGTATTCTTTTTTATTTCTTTTCCTCGGTCGTACCGTTGTGTTGTTAGAGCCCAGTAAAGTTTTCTTGCTAAAATTGAATTCCTTCTTTGTTATTTGACACTTGGAGTCTTTCCAGCTCGTAAACTTGGAGTCTTTCTGATCGTTTGGGCGGTTCGGATGCGGAAGTTGATGCGGTGAGCTTTACTCGAATTTGAAGCTTGAGAGCTTTGGAGACCTTTACTCAGCCATGTCAGACTATGATGTCTTTATCTGTATAGAGATATGGGCGAGAATCCTGTATGGGGTTTGTTTAAGAACATAAGGTACTGATTGACTTTGAAAATGCTTGTCTCGTTCTCATCAATTGTTTGTATGATGGTTGTGCTTTTCTACCTTTTAGATAGGAAGGAAAAATCAGGTCTCTTGTTAGATAGAAATTGAATTTGAAGTTGATAATGGTTTGGTGCAGAAATGTTTTCAAGAAGGACGAGTTAGGTGTGGAAATTGCACAGATTGCAATACCTGCTGCAATGGCCTTAGCTGCTGACCCAATTGCTTCTTTAGTGGATACGGCTTTCATTGGTCATATAGGTTTGTTCTTTCACTTCCTGGTGTTCTTTCATCACTGCTGATACTTTTCTGATGGTTAGCATTTCCATTCTGAAAGTTGTGCGGTGCTTTGTCCTGTTTAATCAATAAAGATTCTTTGAACGTAGATGAAAACTTGAGGCTTCTTTGTGCCAAAGTGAAAAATGGTGCTTTTGAAGGTAATGAAAGCATGTAAAGGGACTTAACACTCCAGAAAACATCAATCAGTTGAAAACAATTATCCTTCTAAGAAGACCATATGACATTTCTATAAATACCAAATAGATTTTGGTTTCTGCTATTCCGGCATTGAAACGTCAATTTGCATTGGACCTGCTTTTGATAAACCATATGAAAATATTGCTAGTTTAATCTGAAGGATATTCTTTGCACATTTGCGTCTAATTTCTGGTCAAATCTTCAGAATATTAATACTGCAGCTATGTTTATTGCAAAACTACCTAGGCCTGTGGCTGTGTTTGCAATTCACCAATTTCTTCTTCTTCTTTTTATGTTTCTTTTTTTTTTTTTTTTCAAACTGCTCCCAGATGAATGCAGCGGCAAAGGGAATGTACTTCTCTGCTTTTTTCTTTTGATGAACTAGTTATGTTGAATACTGTTGTAACTCTTGTAAAATATTGATTATATGCAACCTAAGTCATATCTTTCCTCTTGCTTTTTACGTACTAGGTCTTGGAAAGTCACTAGTGGTTACGTAATTATCTAACCAATTCATCATAACTGTATGTAGGTCCAGTGGAACTTGCGGCTGTAGGTGTTGCCATTGCTGTATTTAACCAAGCATCAAAAATTGCAATATTCCCACTCGTTAGTGTGACAACTTCTTTTGTTGCTGAAGAAGATGCTACTAAAAGTTTGAGCATCGATGCACAAGAAATTGAAATAGTGGAGAATGGTTTTGCTGCAGATAGTGAAAGGGAAGAGTTGCTACCAAAAGCAGGTAAGACTTTGACTACCTTTCTTTTTGTTATCTGTGGACAAAAGTGCCGCGATAATTCCATTTTTGTTGAAAGTATGAAAATTCACTTTTTCAACATTATCTATTTGATTACAGTTGTAAGTTAAATAAGCAATCCTGCTCCTCCTGTTGTGAACTTTTCTGATGTTCTCGACCTTGATACAGAATTGAGTAGCAAGTCACCACCATTCAGCAGTAGCCAAGGGAAGCTGGTTGATGGTCGGCAGAACAGCAGGCATAACTCTTCTGCTTCATCAGCATTGCTCATAGGTGGTATGCTTGGTATCATCCAAGCGATTTTTCTCATTTTCGCTGCAAAACCCTTGTTAAACTACATGGGCGTAAAATCTGTAAGTTAAACTTCTTAATATTAGTGATCACTTACAGTTCTTTCCCACAGCCTTCACCATTTTTAAGGTGGTCTCTACATTATAAACAGAACATCTCATAGCTCAACTTGAATGAAGTTTCTTCTTGTTGATATTCAAATTGCATTTAAATTGTTTCCTATATGAGTGAAGTTGTTAAAGAGGATCCATGGGTTGTTTAAGAATCGGATATACTCTTTAAGCAGGGCCTTTGGCTTTTTCTAATGTACTTTCAGTGATCATGTCTTTCAATTTTGAAAGATAAATAGTCTGGTGGAACAGAAATGTTAAGTTGTTTTTTTGGTTTATTTCCTATTTTACACCTAGTTCTGTTGTTTTTTTGGTTTATTTCCTATTTTACACCTAGTTCTTCATCAGTAGATTTTACAGAATTGTAAGAACCAATACATGATACCTCACCTGAAAGTTATTCCTCTCACCTTTTCGAATGTCTTGTGAATATCAAGCATTGTACCAGGTTCTTGTTGAGACCTCCATTGGTACTTTCAAATTTGACTAATCAACTTTGTTTTGGACAAGAAGAATCTTTTCTTCAAGTCTAACCTTTAGCTTACAAGATGTAGGTCATAATTTTCGTCCATTTGGGGAGATGGTACTTCTTTTGCCGTAAGATCTATGTTTAAGCTAGGATCGGTTCAAATTTTATCAAGATTTCTATGAGTTGTTCAGTTGTTTCTTCAAACAGAGCAATTGGGTGTGTAATATTGTAATGACCAATTCTGATTTCTCACTGATGAGGATACAAATTTATACCCAAAGCTGTAATGTTGTCAAGTTTGTTCCTTGGCCTTGAATATGTGAGTATCTGCTCTATAATTTCAAAATTCAAAATTTTCTAAAGGATTAGAATGTAATTGGATTTTGGACTAGTCAATTGATGTTTCATAAAGACAACTACAACAACAACAACAACAATCTAAGCCTTTATCCCACTAAGTAGGGTCAGCTATATGGATCATACTTTGCCATTGTGTTCTGTCAAGACGTTTTATAGAGACAACTGATTATACAATGTTATCTAATGCTCATGATTGCTTACATTTCTACAAATAGCATTTTGTCTTAGTTATCACAGTATCCACAGCATCATGAATGATCAGTACTGCCACCAAATGAAGTAACAGTTGCATATTTTCTCCATGTAGAATTCACCTATGCTGAACCCAGCCCGAAAGTACTTAGTAGTGAGGTCACTTGGCGCCCCAGCTGTCCTGCTTTCCTTGGCCATGCAGGGTGTCTTTCGTGGATTCAAGGATACAAAAACCCCTCTCTATGCAACCAGTAAGCAAGCATTTAAGTTTCTTAGGCATCTTTTTCTTTTTCTTGACTAATATTTATGTTTCTCTTGCCTTTGGGGTACTAGTGGACAAATGAATCAGACTAGTTTTATACATTTAGTATCTTTTGTGACAGATTTTTATCAATCTGCTCTTGTATGTGAAAATTGTTATTCTATGCAATTAGGCTGACATTGTTTGCTGGAACACAGTGATTGGAGATGTGACAAACATAATTCTGGACCCAATATTCATTTTCCTGTTTCGTTTAGGTGTTACTGGTGCAGCAATTGCCCATGTTATCTCCCAGTAAGACTTAAGTTTCTCCTGTTGTAAATTATTTGTCATTTTATCTAAACTTGTAATTTTTGTGTTCTTTGCTCATTTTAGTTTCTTCTCATTTGGTCTGTAAATAATTGCAGGTATTTTATTTCCCTAATACTTATGTGGAGATTAATGAGTGAAGTAGATCTTTTATCCCCTAGTTTCAAAGATCTGCAGCTGGGTCGGTTTCTTAAGAATGGTGAGTAATGTCTGATGCTAAAGACATCAATCTATTATTTGTGTCCTCCAACATCATATACCTCCTGTAACCTGCATGATGGGGGGACTTTCTTTATCACCTTAGAACTGCAGGGTTGTTGCTGATTGACCACATAAGCCAGGTGGAATACTTCTTCCTTAACAATCAATAAAGAATTTGCCAACTAAGCGTATTGACAACTTTTTATTTCAACATATACGTTAAAATATGAGATTTATCACTCTGAGCTAGTGAAATTTGGTACTAGATTTAATTCTGTCATGGAAACAGAACCAGCAACTTAGTCTTTCGGATCTATGCTTCTAGTTACACCACCACATATGGTATAAAAGATAATGACCTCCCTCTTTATGTATACAACCTATATTCGAATAATGCTGTCACGAGAAGCTTCTCCTTGAGTGGACTGCTATGCAAGGATTTATACTTTTCTTTCTAAGAGTAACAATAGCTTAACGCTGTTGCATGGTGAAAATAATTTATGATGCTTTTATATGCCCCATTATGTGTCCAATTCTTCTTCCTATGAGAAGTGGTCAACCAATACTTGCTGCTATTACCTTAATACAAGAAAAGAGCTAGCTCCCATCAATGCTTGTTTCTATAAATTGCTACCTTTGAATTGAATAGACTAGTGATGTAGGCAAATATCCATGCACATATCGTAGACCTGCAATTACCAGTCTCAGGCTGAAAAGGAAGTGATAACTGACATATAACTTGGTTTCTACAATTGCTGGCTTATTGGCCTTGTACAACAATTATCTCTTACTCCATCATACCCAGAGTTTACAACTGAAATCTTTGCTAGTACCAAATGCTTAAGTTGGATTCAGGATACCACTCAAGTATCTTTGCATGGCTCTAAAAATGCAAATCCTTCTCCGTACATGCAAAATTAGAAAAGAATAGAAAATATATTGGGATGACAGTTTCATGATAGTATTGCATTTTCTTTGCAGCATAAATGATGCTTTGCATATTTCTGACGAAAAAGTTTGCAAAGAAATACTGTTGTTGAATTTGTTAAAAATAAATGAAAAATTTGTGAAATAAAAACTAGGATAGTAAGTAATTCATAAAAGCTTAATTTCTTGATTACTGGAGTGTCTAGCTGCCAGATGACATAGTTTAAGCTCAATTCTTCATCTGTTTTATCAATTGAAATTTGTAGTTTTGCACTCTTAGTACCTGGTTTTGCAAATGAAACCACTTATTTCATGAAATCTTCAATCAACTACATTACTTTGTTTTATCTCTTGGCTGATTTACAACTTATGCTTATTTTATCTCTTCCTTTCTTCCCCCAAAGCATTCACTTAAATTTTTCCACCTGTTTATAGAAGTATATGCATCAAAATACTAATTTATTTTGCATGCTTGGGATCAGGATTTCTGCTATTATTGAGAGTCATAGCAGCAACATTCTGCGTAACCTTGGCAGCTTCATTGGCTGCAAGGCTGGGATCAATATCGATGGCTGCCTTCCAAATTTGCTTGCAGGTTTGGCTGGCAACCTCATTACTTGCTGATGGATTGGCAGTATCTGGACAAGTAAGGATCATTAAATCTCAGTTTGCATTGTCTTTTGTTTTTGATAAATGATGCAGTTTACTATTAGTTAGAGTAATCTGTACTTAATTTTGCATATTTGAGGCTTAAAGAAGCACATTTAACTTAAAGATGATGACCCCTGAATACCGTCCAGAAAATTGGAACCGTAGGGGCTGTGTACACTTGGAACGTCTCATTCTATTCATGTGTTATATATATAATCTGAGGGTTCATGATCATCTATAACTAGTATATTCTAACTATAAGCATGTGAAATCTATGTGAATGAGTCTGTTTCTTGTCCAAACTGTTTGAAATATCATTTCTAGCAAAACAAGTACTTAGCAATCCAAGCATTAGAAAAGCTGATTAATTCATTTAAGGCTGAAGCTAGATAACTCATTCAACACCATGTCTAAGTCTTATTTTTGAGTGGACTAATTCCTTTGTTCTGCTTAATATTCAATGCTTTCTTTATCCCATTTTTTGCTGAAAGTTAAAAGTATATATAGATAGCTTTGTTTTCATTTTTTGCAGGCCATTCTTGCCAGTGCATTTGCAAAAAATGACTTTGAGAGAGCCACAACTACTGCCTCTCGTGTCTTACAGGTACTTGCACTGTTTATATTTAAGAACTTCTTGTTACTGTCATTATCTCTGCCTTTTTTAAAGACTTTTTCCAATCTATATACTGCATTGACAAGATCTTCGACTCTGCAGTTGGGCTTGGTACTTGGGCTGGTTCTTTCACTCATTGTCACTGTTATACTGAAATATGCATCAACAATTTTCACAACAGATAGAAATGTTCTCCGTCTTTTAAGTTTGGGCATCCCGGTATATTTTGCTTTCCACGAAGATCTTCTTTTATGTTCGGTATTGGTAAAAATGTATACTAATAGTTGAATGCAGTTTGTTGTAGCGACGCAGCCGATTAACTCTCTGGCCTTTGTTTTTGACGGAATAAACTATGGAGCATCTGATTTTTCTTATTCTGCCTACTCCATGGCAAGTTTCAACCCTTCAATTTTTCCTTTCTATTTATGATGTTTGTTTAAATTAATCTGTCTTTTTTTTTTCTTTGCACTTTGTTCAAATAAGAGTTGTATTGAATATGGTTCATGAAGCATCTGTCTTACTGCTAATCTTGTGTTTGATGCAAAAGTGGAGGCATCCAGATTGTAACCGACTTCCATTTTACTCCTTTATTCTTTGAAGTCATGTGCATTTCCTCTTACTCTTCTGTCCATCATGTCTATCATAGTAGGTTGCTATGTATGAGCACAAGTTAAAAGAAATTTCTCTGCTTCTCAAGAAACCACATACAAAGATTAGCTTATCTTGTAATTTCTCCTGCAGATTTCTGTGGCAGCAGTTAGTATAATCATCTTGCTATTCCTGTCCTCAAGTTTTGGGTTCGTAGGTATATGGCTTGCATTGTCTGTCTTCATGAGTTTGCGGGCATTAGCTGGACTTTGGAGGTAATCTGGCATTGGTTAATGGTTATTTCTCCATAATCAATAGAAAAGATACACTTCTTTTCTCCTTGTAGCTACAGGAGAGAACCTTTCCCCTCACATTTTCATTCAGCCTATAATTTCATGAAATATTGTCAAATTATCTAAATTGTTACTTAATTTCCACTTTTACACCTGCAGGATAGGAACCAGAACAGGACCTTGGAGCTTCCTTCGGAGATAATTTCTGCTTATTATAGCTGGATTTGTATCAACTCATTTTTCTTGGTTATGGAAGAATTCCTGCCATCATTTAGGAATATGTGGCTGATAACATTAGATGGCCACAATTTCAGTTTATGCTATTGTACATATATAAATCAGTACTGTCATTCTTTTGTTGTATCAATGGCATCTGAGAGCTGTACGAGGCAAATGATATCCATACAATCTACGTGCTTGTAAAACTGCCAAAAAAAAGGAAGAAGGAGAAGTAGGAGGAGGAAAAATTAGGTTAGATTTTCTTTGTATCCTTTTTTTTAAAAAAAAAAAAAAAAAAGCAAAATGTTAGATCACATTAGAGCCATTAAAACCTTACTGGATTTCATCATTCGTGCTCATACTTTATTTTGTCAGATTTGTTACTCTTGTGTCAAAAGTAACTTCTATGAGAAACCTAATTCTTGCTAATCAACCTTCATCTCATCTCATATTTGCTGGTCCAAATGTAAATTGTTGTTGACTTCTGTCTTTCTTGCTCCTTGACAGATGATATCTTTTGCCAACGTTCATTAGCCACCATAAACTTCAAAAAACTATCTTGGATAGTAGATCAAGCTAATCATATCTACACCACATTTTAGGTTGATAGCCTCAAGAATTCGGCTGTAGTGAGAGTTGAATCTTGGTTCATGTATTATCAACTTCAACTTCTGTCTTCCCATTACTTGAAGAGTGCAAAATTATTGTCAAAAATATACCAATTTTTTGAAGAACTAGTAATGAAAAACTATCTTGTTTGATAATTGCAGATGAGAGTTTGGGGAAAAGAAGGGAAAGAAAAAAAAACTACTAATGCTTTCTCTCTAAGTTTTAATGGCTAATGCCCTGCCATAGCAGGGCGACTGATTTAGCAATCTGAAGGCGTGGAACTGATAGCAAGATATTTGCCACGCCTCATGTACTCTGCAGCTAGGGGCAGCATTAAAGTGTTAACTTTTTCAGTAGCAGCACTATTCATGGCATATGCGAGATTGCGACCTTCCCCCTCAAGGCGTGAAAATGGAATATATTTGTTATCACGCCTCATCACTCCACCTAAGAAAGGCCGAAAGTCATGCCTAAGAAGTGTTCATTGACTCAAAATGCAAGGAGTTCATGAACAAAATAACGCCTTTGTATTCGACAAGCGCCTAAAGTCTGATTAATTTAATGAGATAAAAGCACGCCTTCATGAAAGGTTGGTGATCATGGCACCTAAAAACCAGAATAAGCATTCTTTTTTCGTTTATTTTAATTTCTTTGACCCATTATGGCATATCATAGATCAAGGCATTATTTTATGGGACTATAGAAATATCTCAAGAAAATTCAACGCATCACCCTTTCAATTTGAACAAATTCAATGAAGAGGTATCGAAGCATATCGAGTACGAGACCTCCCATTTCACTAAAAATATGTGCGCGCGTGTATATATATATATCTAGTAGTTGTTTTGGGTATTTTGGCACAGGTCACAACTGAAGTAGTTGTTCTATTTTTATAAACTATATGTTGCTTTACATATTTTTAAACCTTCCAAAACATGTATCGAAAGCCACATTTGTTTTTACAGCTGGGAGTATTATTTTAAGGAGAATCAATAAGAATCCATCTTTACCGACTGTTGGAAGTATATAAGAACAAAAAAAGAAAAAGAAAAAGAAAAAGGTACCAAATTATTTGAGCTAAATTGTCTCACATCAGATGGGCACATAAATTTGTAAACCTGAATTTTTGCCTGCACCAGTTATATCTAACAAAAGAAAAGTCGAACACAAACCAACAAAGGAATAGTAGACAAACCCCAACAACTCATTTTCTAACTAATTTCTTTCATATATCAATTATATCTTATCTCCAAAGAGCAAGTATTTTGCACAATTTAAACTGGTGAATATACCTAACAGAAACAAGGGGAAAATATTTTCATCCAACTTCTTTTGGAGGAAATACACCGTGATAAAATTGAAACTTGAAAAAATGTTAAGAGGGGTGTGAATATAGTGGCGTTGTTCTTAACTGCTTCTAATTGTATAAAACCTAGTTTTGGAAAATCAAAATAAAAAAGTATCAAAATATATGCTTTTGATTTTTTTTTTTTAGTTTTTTATGCTAAAAAGTAAAAGCATCTAAAATCAGGACATAGAGAGCAGTAGAGAAGATACAAAAATTAGGTTTTTTAAAATCAAAATTTTAAAATCAAGTATTGAAAATCAGTTGAGAACTACACCACTCTATAAATTGTTTAGGATGACCAGCACCACTCATTGTCTTTTGCTACTAATGGTTATATTTCCAAACTTAGGTGCCTTCAGCCACCAAAACCAGCCATATTAGTACTGTGTATCTGATATTTAAACCCTAACCCTACCAATGGATCAAAACCAATGATATTTGATTTGGTCATGGCTAACCACTATACCCACCTCTCTACCCTACCTTCCCTTCTCCCTCTTTGCCTCACCACGAAAATAAACATTCAAAGAAGAAGAAGAATTTTTGTGTAGTGCTTGATGGACCATATACAAAGATGTTAGATAAGGTTTTTGGGATGAAAAGCATCTTTTTGTGCTTGTAAAATGACATATATTTTGAATGCTGTGTATGTGACCAATAATCCAAGCTCCATTAGCCTGGTTGAATGCCCTAAAATGGCAAAGTGGAGTACCTTTCACGTTTAACCTGTCCAGATCAACCAAGGCAACTCAAGCCAACAAAAAGAAAAAGAAAAAATCTGTTTATATCTTGCATGGTGCCACGTTTTTCATCTTTAATTTTTTATCTGAATTTTTTTGGATATATATGAAACGAATGGTCGAGGTTTCGTCTAAGTTAATTGGAAATATATAATTATGATAGTATTTCTTTTTTGTAAATAAATAAATAGATAGATAAATAGAAGAACAAAAATTTTAAAAAAAAATTGGACAAAAAGAGAACCCTGGAAAAAAGAAAAGGAAAGAAAGTAGAGAAGGTTATGGTACATTTTGGGTATATATACTAGTCTCCATTATCTTGGCAAACATTAGGCCAAATCTAATGGTAATAACATCAATTTGGCAAGAGTCTTGTACTTTTTATCTGAAATGGTCTCAGAGAATCTCAATCCCTCTACTTTATCTGAAGACCCTTGTTTAACTACTCTGCATTGCCTAACAAACATGGCACAGCAGCATAGAACATTCTTGTTAACAAAATTATATCCTCTGTTGCAACTTGGTGGGCTTCTTTTCTCTGTTTGCTCTCAGGATTTTGGGGGAAAAGAGTTAGGGATTGATGCGACGTTGAACTGATGTATAATTCAAATGCTGGTACTAGTTAATCTCATTGTTTTGACATGGTCATTTGCTTTAATTGTTAATCAAATGTTGTTGTCATAGTCTTGTTTCTTTGTCCAACTTTTTCTATGCCTTTTTTATGTATTCATTTATTTTATGGTCAATTTGTTTGGGGGGGTGGGGGGGAGGTCAAGTAAGCTCTTTTCTCGTACTAGTTTGAAAAACCTAGAACGGACAAGAAAAAAGTTCCCCGGTTACATGGGCACCGAAAGATAACTCGGATGTGACACAACTTTTTTTTTTCCTGCCCTTTTACCATTTTCTTTTCATTTTCTTCTGATGCATGTTAATTCAAGAAAATGACTAGGTATTTAATTAAAGAAAGCTTTACTTTGGGGTTCAGTAAATTAACTTTAGACCCATTCCAATTTGATAGGTTGTCATGGCATATTGCTCAATATCTACATGACAGAGCACTATGCCTTCTACATTAAGCTAGCTAGCAAAGTAGTCTACTATCATGGAATGAGCACCAACAGTCAAGATCACGGGTTTTTGGGTTCCCCCTAAAAGAGGGTAAAAAGAAACTGTTTCAAGCATATATTCACAAACCTTGTTTATGAATATTTATTGAAACAGCAAATACCTAAACCCTAATAACACCAATAATTGTCATCTTACAAACAATCGTGTCTAATCGAACTCGAATTTCCCTATCCACTATCTGTAAAAAGAATCATGGCGTTTTAACGAGTCTAATAACCTTGCTCAACAAGAAGTTCTATCAGTAATAACATGCCCTACACTCTTTTTTAGTTTTATGGACTCAAAAGCCCTGATTAAAATCTGAATAAGAGGATAATGCTAGGGAATACATGAGTTTGCTTCGAGTGGAAAAACACTTGATCAAAAGGAATAAGATTTTATCTTGATCCAGATATGGTGAATATGATGCTCTCAAGATGACAAAACCAGAAGAGAACAGGTGGAGACGATCCCAGTAAAATCATTTTCTAGTACTGACATCTGTGATCAAATCTAGTATCATAGAATATCGAACCCCCATGCCATACAAATAAAAGTTGCATCACCAAATGAACATTGAGTGCAATTCATTGCCATAAACGCACCCTTCTTGATTTGTTTATTTATTTTTTTAGGTGTGCAAAAGCTTCATTATCATCACCATCACCATCACCATCATCTCTTAGAGAGAAAGATTCATAATTCCCAGACTATATAAAACATTTTCTAAAGCATCTGATCTGCACACGGATTGGTAGAATCCATAAGCAGATAGCCTTTTCTTTGCATCCATATTCCCATGTCCACATCTCCCACAAACTCACATCCAGCTTTTGGATATTGGGATTTGGAATCCACTATGGATCAGGTTCCCATGGCTCAACTAAATCTCTAATCAGCACCAATACCAAGAGTATTATACACGTGTTAACATGACATAGGAAAACACTTGAGAATAAAAATGCAACTAGTATTAAAGGAAGAAAAAAACACATGCACAGAATCAAGAGTAACAAATGGTACCAATAACAGTAAAAAGTTACATGCTTTACATATATGAAACTATAGGTAGTCATTTCATCTTCCTCTACTCTGCAATTCTGACAGCTGTATGGTATTATTTTGGAGTTACAACATCAGAGTCCACGGAAATTAATCTGCATCAGCAACATGCCCCTTTCTTTACCCTCTAAAGAATATGGATGTTAACCAATGAACAAATTATGAACTCCTCAAAGTAACAACTGGATGTCCATAGGATTATCCAAGCATCAGTCGCTCCGCTTCAAAGAAACATTATGGCGATGAATAAAGATAAAGAAACAATGACCAATGAACCTAACAATCCAAAAATATTGGTAATTAGGAGAGTAATAGCCTAAACTGGGCCTAATTACTCAAGTAAACCCAGTCCTTCCTCATCCTTCTAAAATCTCCTTGAAATAAGACTAGAATAAAGAAAAATAGTTTTCCCACAATTTTGGACCTTTTCACCTTGGCTCCAGGATGCAATTACCATCTTCCAAAAGCCACCAGCAACAAAAACCAAAAAATTGAAAACTTGCTGTATTTACCAAAATCTTATGACTTTCAAAACCTCCAGACCAGCAAAGATAAACTTTTTTATCTTACTGAGCAATGAGATGATCAAGCTGCATTTGATCAAGCAATGCAGTCAAAGCAGAAGGATCCATTTGATCAATCTGGTGATCTAAATTTGCGCCCTCAGCTGAAGTAGCAGCACCACCAACATACTGTGCAGACTTTTCCTTCATCTCTTGTGGAGATTCTCTGACAAGGGACTGAACCCATGATAAATCTGGCTCCTCATTTCCAAGCTCAAATGATGATGATCTCTTAAGCCTACCAAACTCGGTGCTGACAGCCCAGTCAGGCTTCCCCATGGACGAACCCCAGTTAGACCAAGTATCAGCTGGAGATCCAACTACTGCAGCCGAACTGCACCCAAGATCACGTGAGCTAAGACTCCGGAACTGTTGTGGCTGCTGTTGCTGCTCACGCTGGGCAAGCATTGAAACCCTGGAACCCATAGGTGAGATGGGATCCATGCTTCGGGGAGACATTCTACCTGATGATGAACCTCCAAAAGAAGCCTGCAATAGAGAGTGATCAACAGTTTTGGACGAAAAGTTAGTGTTGATTGGAGATAACATGGTCTGCTGCTGCTGATACTGATTAAGAACTGCAGACTTATGGGTAGGGGAAAAAACAGCAGAAGCTAATGGCTGATCAGAGTATCTAGGAGATAAGCCCTCCAGAGAAAATAAATCTTCAAGATTTGACGGTGTTATGGTTTTTGGACGAGAAGTTCGGTTTAGAGAACTTGAGCTAATATTTGGTTGAGAAATGCGAGACATTTCATCACGGAGCTGCTGCTGTTGAAGGTCGATCTCTGGCAACATGCTTAAGTCCTCAGTAGGGATGTCTCTGGCATTGAATGATGATCTCAAGCGACTGGACTGAAGATTGCTTCCAGGGAGATGCAACGCCGGGACATTTGACTGCCCCCATCCCATGTTTGTAATGCCATTGGTGGAAGGAGACATAGGTGGGGTGAATGGCGATGGAGACATCATCGGCACTGATGAAGGTGAGCCAGGTAAGAAGTTCATTCCAGGGAAATCCACAGCATTAGTGCTGGAGGAGCCCGTGCGAGGAGACGGAACAGCAGAACCAGTAGAGACATACAAGGGACGCATCTCCTCTGGTGTGTGGGCAAAGAAGCAAACTCTTCTATTGCAACTTATACCATCTTTACAAAGCCGAGTCCTATATTGCGCAGGGTGAAGCCAGCACTCAAAAACCCCATGAGCATATTCACACATATCCCCCCTTCGACAAGCTCCCTTGCGAAAATCTGGGCAAGGAACACAGCTGTAGTGATACTTTCTTGGGTCCCTTCGTCGAGCATTTTCACCAGGATGGACAAATGGGCACTCTGTCCAATCATGTGAATAGGCACGAGAGCACGGTCGAACCTTAAATGAATACATTCTGAACTCATCTGTTGAATAGATGCTGTTCTTAATGTCAGGCAAGGATGGATCAACAGGGTACTCTTTCTTCTCTGATGTGGATGAGCCAGGAAGATCACTAATCTTTGGAGAAGAAGTTGAATCTGAATGGGATGATGGAGATCCATTTCCAGGGGATGGAGAAAGAGGTGGTGAGTTTGAATTCGAATTTGAAGTAGCTGTTGACACCCTAAGGCTGCGGTCACCAAGTGAAGCTTCAGTACTGAGAAGCTTTTCAAGTAGAATTTTCTTTTCTTGGAACTTAGGACAGACAACAATGACATCAATAGGCCGATGACCATTGATGTCCATCAAGTTTGGATCAGCACCAGCAGCTAGAAGCAATTTCACAGCATCAACAGCCTTTACAGATCCACCAGATGCAGCACAGTGAAGTGCAGTGCTCTTATCAAGACCACAAGACCGATTAACATCTATTTCAGGCAGAGATAGAATCAGTTCCAAAACATCCATACTGCCATATGTAGCAGCAACCATCAAAGGAGTCCGTTCCTCACGAACCATTTGCTTTGCGCCCTTTCGGCGGCCATACCACAACCCAACTTCATCAACACTAGTTGGGTCACGTTCCGCCCATCTTTTGAAGCCATCCATGTCATTGTTGGCAGCAAGCTCAAGCACACTGGCAAAAACATCTTCAGTTTCAACAGTTAAATGATTCACGTCCATTATTATCAATGACCGAGAGGAGATGATACAATTTGAGACAGTCTTCGCTTTAACAGCTCCAGTCCACAAAACATACTCCCATTTCACGCTGCAAATAAAAGATCTGATATTAGTATCACACTGATACAATCAAGTCAGCTTAGTGACAGGCAAGCACAAAGAGCGGCTATCTCCAAGCAAAAGCAGTAATATGGACAGAAAGCCACTCGGCAGAATAGACCAAAATTACGTTCAAAATTGTGGATATTGTCTAAGAACAAGAAAGGAAACAAATAAACATTGACGCATAATGGGAAAGAAATAAAAATTTTATGTAAAAAGGGAAAAGCATTAAAGTTTGAAAAATATTTTGACTGGCTAAAGTGATAATCAGATTGGACAATTAAAAGTTACCATTTTTGGAACAGACTCATCCATATGCTCACCAATTTATATCAAATAATGGATGAAATTCACATGTGCAACTGTATATGTATTTGTGAAAGCTAAAAAACCCACAAACTTGCAGCAGTATCATTATGGATTATTTTCTGAGAAATGACAAATGCCACTCCTAGTTGGTGAAAACACTCCTGAAAGAAGAAGATTTCTCCGCTTTGAAACTTGGATTTCAATTTTTGGGACATAAAGCAAATAACAGAAAAGCCAAATGAATCTAACCTTTCTGCCTAGCGTTAAACATAACCAAACCACTAAAACATCCTCTCCTCTCCGTCCCCAATCTCAGAATCCCAATCCAGGGTGTTGAGTTTGGGGGCAGTGCGGTAATTGACAGAAAAAGGACTTTGCTTTCTGCATTAACAAAGGTTTCTTTTTTGAACATTGACTTAGGCCTCTTCAACTTCTGAAGTATAAAGCACAACATTTTACTCATGTACGAAAACCACTTCCTTCAGCAGTACTCTAATTTCCAAGAACCATATGGATCATCTAAAAGAGATAAAAGAGGAAACTGGAAAGAAAATCTAAAATAACTATATAATCATATAACACAACGAATTGATTAACACAAGAAAGAGGCAAAAAAGGACCAAGAAGCAAAGATGTAGCAAAAGATTCAACAGTTTAACAGCGAAACCCCTCACCACAAAGCAACGAAGCTAATTTAATAAAACAAAATACAGCCTGAAAATAAAGTCAATCACGGAAAAGAAAAAGGAGCCGCTAAATCCCCACCCAACAACCAAAACAACATCATCCCTTCTCACATTTATAGACATAGACACCAATATTTGCTCATATCAAAGACCTTCTAATCTGCATGCATATAAATAGGCATCAGAATCCCAACATAATCTCAAGAAACAAAGATTGAAAAGGCAGCACAAAGAACTCACAAACAGAACGGAACAATGAGCACAAATTGAATAACATGCAAAAGAAGAACGAAGTATTAGTAATACTAACATTTCTTACCACTATAAATTGGTCCAGCTGATTATCAGAATAACAAAACTCCTTCAGCAGCTCCATTCTTCCAGCGCATGCATAATAGAAACAACCTGTAAAGACAAGGAAAATCGGGAAAATAGAACAAGGGATGAGTTTACAGATCTAGAGAACAAAAGGGATGAAAGGAAAAGCTGTGAAGCATAGAGGAGGAGAAGAAGAAGAACTGTAGAAGAGGGAGGTGTGTTTTTAGTTTAGTTTAGTTTAGTGCTCTGTTTGTTTTTTTCTCCTCAGTTTCTTCTTCTTTCTGCTTCGCCCTTACCTATGTCCTTCTTTTGCTCCTTTTTCTTCCCCTTTCTTTCACTCTCAAATTGTCTCGAGAATCTCTCAACTGATGATCAAGACCTTCATTATTATATTGCAAAAAATAGCACTGAAAATTTTTATTTACACAAAAAAAAAAGGCAACACTCGATCACTCTCTCTCTTTTATCTATCTCCTTTTTACACACAGCTGAACACGCACTCTCCCTTTGTCTGGAGTAATTTTTGGTTGAAATAAACGCCTGCCCAGCAGGCAATAAACCATTTATATATATATGTGTCCAAAGAAAGATTTAGTAAATGTTTCTTAATATTTTTCTCAAAGAAAGAAAGTGGACTGGGATGTCTTTTTGATTTTGAGGTGCTATCCTATGTGTCCATGGGTTCTTAACCATTTCTACATGTTGCCAATAGGAGTATCTGTGTGGAAATTTTACCATGGTCTATCGAGACTACAAATCTAACATGGATCTAGTGTAATGGCTATCATTACTATTTAAGTTTCATATTCTTTTCTTTAGGCTTAAATTTCATATATTCACTTCAGCATTCTCAATTTATATATGGGAATTTCAATTATTTTAATTGCTATTGTTAGGATTCACTAAAATTAAAACGACAAAGGAAAGATTGCATCAATAGTTAGTCGAAATAATATACCACGACAAAAAGGAAAATATACGTATTTTAAGAATAAAACGACAAAGGAAAGATCGCGCTGATAGTTAGTTAGTTGGAAAAATATATCGTAATAAAAGGGAAATAAATGTAGTCAAAGAATAAAACGACAAAAGAAAACTTAAACAGTCAGTTAATCGAGAAAATGTACGACGATAAATGGAAAATAAATGTACCTCAGAAATAAAACGACAAATATACCACGACAAAAGGAAAATATTTAAGAATAAAACGACAAAGGAAATGTTACGCTGATAGTTAGTTAGATGGAAAAAATATATCGCAATAAAAGGGAAATAAATATGTTTAAAGAATAAAACAACAAAAGAAAATTTAAATGGTCAGTTAATCGAGAAAATGTATCACGATGAACGGAAAATAAATATACTTTAGAAATAAAACGACAAATATACCACCACAAAAGGAAAAATATTTAAGAATAAAACGACAAAGGAAACGTTACGTTGATAGTCAGTTAATTCGAAAAATGTATTCAAAGAATAAAACAACAAAAGAAAATTTAAACGGTCAGTTATAAAACGACAAAAGAAAATTTAAACGGTCAATCATAAAACGACAAAAGAAAATTTAATCGATAAAATGTATCACGACCAATGAAAAATAAATATACTTCAAGAAAAACGACAAAAAGAATATTACGTTGACAGTTAGTCAAGAAATATAACACGACAAAAAAGGAAAAAATGTATTTTAATGAAAAGATTTTTTCGACATCTAAACAACAAAACTAAAGATTTTTGTTGTCCATTATATTTGGAAATGCTAACCAATAGTACAAAATGGTGTTTTTGGTCAAAAGCTATTATCAAACAAATAATTAATTTAATTTTATTTAGTCATTTTATATCTAAATATCTCAAGATTCTCAAGTACAAAAAAGAATTATAAATATACAATTCATGCAATTAACACATAAAAGTAAATGATTAATCTTTCCTATATTGACGGATTTGAATGCATGCCACATCATTTTATTTGAATTTAAATACTAAATTTTGTGCATATAATATGCATCTAAACTCATTAGTGTATACACTGACAACAGATAAAAGGTTTATTCCAAAGTAGAACGGCTTTTTTTAAATGTCATAATTTATTATACTATTGTAAACCAATTTACAAATTGCTTCACAATGAATTTTATAAATTTCCTGATTTCCATCTTGATCATTATATTTACAATCTTAATTGAAGTCCAAATGTGCTTCATTAGAATTCTCTTGGAGGAAATAGAATTTCCACGGTAAAAGGAGCATAAAACTACTTCAAGAATGAAAAGATTTTCTTCACTGTTAATCAATAAAATTAAAGATATTTGATTTTCTCATATTTAACAATCAACTCACAAAACAGTTTAAAAAACAAGAAAAGTTATTTTAAGTCAAAACTAACCTCATTCAAATAAATATTCTATTTTACTTATTAATCATTTTTTATTTGAATACAGAAAAATGACAATACCTCAACAATGAAAGACAATATCCTAATCAAATGAATTTCATGCATTTAACATGTAAATTTGCTTCACATATCATCATAATTTATTACACCGCAGATCATCATAGACGTTACTTTTACTGCAATTTACCATTATAGCTAAAGCCTAATCTCCCAATATTTATCATCATAATTCTCTTAGAGAAAATAGAACTTCCAATTTTCTTGAAATATGCTAGTAGTCGAGTAAATGCTTTTGCAAAATACCATCCCAAAATCTAATAATGGAAGGCAAATGCACAATGTCAATTTTATGACCAACCTTTTTGATGTACAACCTTACTGCCTCATTGTCCCCACTTCTCCACACGTCATAAGATTATTGTGCCTGGCTATGCATACCAAAGCACCAGATTATACCCTTCACTTTCTGGTTTTAACCCCAAGCAAAACCTCAAAACTTCACCCAAATTCACTCCAGATGAAAGTGAAATTCGGTCAGCCAGAACCACATCCACAGGTAGCACCGTATTTCTGTGCAACTCGAGTACGTGGCGGCACCTCCTTATTTTCGAATCCACTTCCAAATAATCCCGTATTTAGTACGTACAAATTTTATGACGTAAGTCACCTTATCTCTTTTTCCACAATGACGTCCATCTTCCAATGAAATCTTGCCACGTCCAAAAGTATCGGTTCCCGCAACGGAACGGTCAGCACCGGTTCGACTTCGAGCGTTAAAGGAAGCCGGCTGGACGAGTGAGAACGCGAGGGAAGGCCACTCAACTAAAGTCACCGGTTAGGTAAGTAAAAGGCGCTGGGGTAACCGGTTGAAGCGGTGGAGCGCGTGGGCGCGTGTTGATTGGGGATTAAACTGGAATTGAATGGGGGCTTGAGTTCCGCGAATTGGAGTTTCGGATTTCAGGCAGAGGTCAATTTTGGTTAAATGTTGAAGTCAAATCGCATGGAAGGATTAAAAGCATGGCGCACCAACGACTTAAGACGCCGGAAATTGGATTTAGAAAAGAATATTCAGAAATTTTAATATTCTACAAAATTATTTTTGTGAGGATTTTACTATTCAAAATTTGTTTTCGCTTATGTTAGAATTTTTTTGCGATTATGAGAGAAAGAAATCCAAAAGGTCGATTAGATTTTGCACACAGATAGTTAGCAATAATTAAAGAAATTGTGGCAAGAGAAGAAACATGAAAGCCGCCGCCGCATTTGACTAGAAAACACAAGCCAAAAATGCAAAATTGAAAATTTTTGGGCCTAAGTTTTCTTATTTTGGATTTCTAAATGTGTCCAATGTCTAATGGATACTCGTTAACACATTTAAATTCTATCCAATCTATCGACTATTATGCATATGTACATATACTAAAAATTATCAACTTCTATTACGTTTATATACTTTTCCTAATCGATCGTGTCTTTCTAAAAATCTAATACATGAAGTGCGTCTTAATGGGTGCCCAATGAATACCCGTTTTTTCATTTTCATTTTCATTTTTTTTTTGGTGGGGTTTCTGCTGGCCATTAATTAATACTAGTTGAAAAAAGGTACGGTTCGTGAAGCACGTGAGAAGGGGTATGTAAAAAAGAAAAGGTTGGAGGCAAAACACGTAGTATCTGCTATAGAGAGAATAGGAACTATGGTCCGAGGAATTATAATCAGCCCTTTTTAGCTGCTCCTGTGGGCACCAAACTGATGGTGGGTAATTGCATGAATTTTGAAGGCTTCATTTCATGTCATGCAATCCACAAGTGGGAATTTCCTTCTTTATTTACTCTTCTTTTCTTTGTGGTGAATCGGCTTTAGAGCAACAAAGAGAAAATAAATTAATCAATAAACGAATATATAGTTTGATCATCAATAATTTTTCTTTTTTTTTTTTCAAATGGACAACTAATCCTAGCTTGGAGGAGATTAAAATTACAATGTTTATGCATTTCAACTCATGCTTTTTTGCATTACCATTGAATTAACTCAATTAATTGTGTTAAACTTGCGCAAGAGTATCACTTAGTCTTTCTCTTCTTTTTTTTTTGACTAATTCTTTGCCGGCTTCAGTAGCTGGAAAAAAAATTCAATAGTGGTAATTAATTAACGAACAGTAATGTATAATAAATTGTACTTATAGAAGTCCTTAGAGATGTAATCAATCAAGGATCATTTAAGCCCATGAGTAAGGTAGAGCAATGCCACAAATTGCAAACGTTAATTCTATCCAAGTAGAAATGTACATATTGAAGGAAATTTTCTTTTTTGGTTCAACAAACTAGAAATGATTTTTTAACATCCTCCAAGATTTAAGATGGAGAAGATATATCAATATTTTTAAAACGAACTATCAAGTCTCGAATTATTTATTTTTCCCTTTTTTCTATTTCTTTGAGTGCTTTACTTTTCCCTATAAGCTATGTTGCCACAAATATTAAAAAGTATCTATCATTGACTTAAAATCACTTTTGCACTTCAAAAAAATAAGAACACAAATCTAACATCCTAGAAATATGAGTTATTTTTCAAAGAATCATCTTCAATAGAAAAGTCGGATGAGGTTTTATTCTAGTAATTAAGGTTAAAATTTCAAAATCTAGAAGTTCTGAGTTTTAAATTTCATTTGTCGCTTCTCGTTTCTTAAATCCCACCCCTCTCTGCCAATAAAAGGGGAAAAAATTTTCAAAGCATTATATATTTCTCCATTCTATTAATAATTTTCTAACTGCATATATACAATAGTACTTTTCCCCTGAGTTTGTGGCAAATTTTTGGTGGTGAACCTGAAAATTATATATATATATATATATATATATCCCCATCCTTTCACATTAATAGTCTTGCAATGCCATGCCTTATTCAGTTATTTGTTTATTGATATATCTTTGTGACGCCAAGAAACCGTTCTGCAGTGGGAAAAGCACGTGCAGATGGAGCGATGAATGGAGACACTTGGATGATGGAGAGCTAAAGCAGAGTTCAGTTTTCCAGCCAAAAAGGCCGAAGAAGGGCTTCGGCGTCGGCCTTATGACGTCTGCGTCTTCTTTATTTATTAAATATAAAAAAATGTCCGGACTTGCTTACGTCGGCTGGACCGCTGGCTTCTCTGGAGATAGCGGTGGATCTTGGTGGTGCCTTTTCCTTTTTTCAACTTTCTCATGCTCATAAGTGTAAATCATGCCAATAGGCATTTGAGGCTTGAACGTGTATAAAAAATACGGCACCGCTTAAAAAGGTCAAAAAGGAAATGGAGATGACATCATAAATAAGAATAATAGGTAGGTTGTAGAAGGATTGATGACATAGGGAAACAATAAAGAAAGAAAGAAAGAAAAGAAAAGGAAAAAAAAAAGAAAAAACACTCTTCTGGAGAGACATGACTGTGCATGAGCTTATAACAAAGCAAAATAGGATGAAAACTCTTTGAAAAGGATTCTTTTTTTCTTTTTTGTTTATGTACAAAAGGTGTGGAAGTATTCAAATGTGATGCTATAATGTTTACTCGTTGATCATTTTATACTTGTGGGGTTTTTCATTTCATAGTTGTCGATGTGTTGCAAAGCAACAATAATATTATCCCATTTTTTGATTATCTTGTTTCGAGAAAACATGATTGGGCTTGTTCAGAAATAAATTTTATCTGCAAAAAAAAAAATGCATCACAAACACATTTTCTAACCATTTTTTATATATTTTAACTACATTTTCATCTCACATGCATCACATCATAAAAAATGCTACAATATTGTTCCAAATAATATTTGTAAATAATCTCCTATCTAAGCATACATATTGTTTGTCTGAAATACTTGTCTGTAGTATTTTATGAGTAAAAACTCCAAAAACATGTATACACGATCTGAAAAGACCTAAAACAATATACAAAATAAAAGCTAAAATGCCTAAAACACTCACAGTTCTATACTCGTTTCCATAACAGCCACCATGACCTACCACTCTCTATCTCCCTCTCCCTCCCCTCTTTTTTGCTTCCTTAACCACCTCCCTTCCCTCCCTCCCCCCAAAAAATCGCAGGGGTATTCATGGATCGGATAATCAGTTCATTTGCAATTTTATTAACCCAAGTCACAAGTAGTGGTTCAACAAAATTACATTCCATACACTAATTTTATTCAATCGGTTAACAACTAATCAATTAACCTATATGATAAGATCAGGTATACAAAGTAACTTGATCCTCTTGTATTTGTAGAAAAAAAGAAAACCAAAATTAGATTAGAAAAGAAAACAATATAGCAGTTATCCAAATTAATAAGAATGTTTAATTCAACAATTCTAAAAAACCATCAACAAGATAGAAAATCAAAACACAATAGATAATTAAAGCATAAAATATTTCAGACATTTGTTTTCATTTTCTCTACTTCTTCAAAATTATTAATTTATTTTTTATTAAGGATGATAAGTTACTTCATAACCAAACATATAAGTTGTAAAAATTAAAAATAAAATAGTGGTGATGTGACAGCCCCACCTTCCCCTAAGGTGAACCAAAGAGGTTAGCGGACTGCCTGCCCAGTTCTCTCTAGGACTCGATAGCTAATATAAACCAACAACTTGAAACTAATAAAACTAAAATCTTCCAAATTCAAAAGTCACCCAACATAGATACATAAGTTTAACACCACCATTCAAACTTAAAATTCAACAAGGTATTCAGGTTACAAACCAAACAAAAACTAAGCTTATACATGATAGGGTTTCCAATACATCATCCCTTAACAAAAGTTATAACCAAAGGCTTATACTACTCGCACGTACTTCCAACCCTGATCTCAAGCAAATCCCCCTGCTAAGGAAAACAAAAAGGAAAAAGGGTGAGCTAAAGCTCAATGAGGTTCCAAAAGCATCACATTAATACATGAGAAATCCAGTAGTCAAATATCGCATTTAAAATGTGAAATAAGGGACAAATATCACAACCAAGTACAAAATACATCGAGCCTCTCGACTAGAGATGGTGTTCATGGGGAACACCGCCGAGCCTCTCAACTAGGAGATGGTGGTCGAACATTACCGAGCCTCTCGACTAGGAGATGGTATTCACGAGGAGAACACACTGAAGTTAGCAAAAGTCATAAGACAATATAATAACAGATATATTTAAAGGATATGGCTTCCAAAGCCAATTCCACTAGAGCTTGATCATAAGATAGCCCGTTGACTCTCCGTCAACTTTAAGTCAAGAACCAAAGTCAGATCACCACTTTACTCCACAACCGTCCACCGTT
The DNA here is from genome assembly GCA_013103745.1 of Gardenia jasminoides. Lineage (NCBI taxonomy): Eukaryota > Viridiplantae > Streptophyta > Magnoliopsida > Gentianales > Rubiaceae > Gardenia > Gardenia jasminoides. The sequence goes on from CM023098.1 coordinate 3,366,981, forward strand.
CACCTCCCCCAGAATACCTCAAAAAATCAAATGTGGGTAATACTGAGTATACCAGATTTTGGATTCACATATCATACCTTGTGGCTCGTCAACTTTCGACCAAGCCCCGGCTGGTCGATTGACTCACCAATTAGGTTTTGAGCTCGAAACAAATCATATTTGTCAGTGGGATATCACCCAAGCGACTCACAAATCAAATGTGGCCAAAAGCCATTTCACATGAATTCAAATATCCAAGTACAAAATTCCAAACACAAGAGATCGAGTGTAATAAAATGCGACTGCCTCGATCACATTAATTGGCTCACAAGCCACAAGAATACAAATCATCACATAGTTCAAGTATTTCAATATTTCAGCTATCAAGTTGGTTAAGTAACAAGCATGAAACACTCACCGAATCAAACAAAGTATCTTCAAGTGTTCGCACCCAATTCTCCTCCTTCCAAGTCTAATAACAAATGAAACGAAAACATTTAAGTTTGGCTAACCAAACAAGAAAACCTAATGCATGTGCTCATTATTCTTGTACTTGATAAAATCACACTTGAATGTACAATTTATAAAATGACCAATCCCATTTATAAGGATGATCAAATGAAAAGCTTATCCACATGTTAGAATCATAAATGAGTGGGTCGGGACACAGTAAAATTGCACAAGAGTCAAAAGGAATGAGAAAAGCATTTGTGTAATGAAAACGGCATTTGACTGATTTGCCATGCCGCAGTAATTTACTCATAACTGTGACCACACTTATCGAATTGGGGTGTACTTTATGGCGTTTTGAAGCTAAAACCTAGCCCTACAACTTTCATGAAGAGGTCTAACATCAAATCATGCTTAATCATAGTCAAAATGGCAAATCTCAGAGAAGCAAGAAAACTGTCGGAATGGCTGCAGGCTGGTCGAACAGTCTCAGGAAAACAGTCATAACTCGACGTAGAAAAATTGAAATCAAGCTCCGTTAGCGGCGTTTATAACTAGGTTCATAGGGATTTCTAACGGTATAAGGCTCAGGCTCTAATTCATTTTCTACAGTCAACAGTAACCTCGGGAAGTTTGATGTTTTTCATTCTTGTTTTCCTGCGAAAATTTCAGCTTGGGTGCATTTTCTTCTATCAATCCTTTAAAGTCATTTCCATCATTTGCCAAGGTGTTTAACAAGCTAAAACAGCAATTAATTCCATCATCAAAGCATCACAAATTAACAAACAATTCATCAAACACTTGGTGGCCAACAAATAAAACCCAAATTCTATTTAGCAAACACAAGATTTCCTTCCAAAATCTCTCCTTCCAAACCACAAAAACTACTTCAATGACATCCAATCAACATCCTCTAAGGATTTAAAGCTCATTAAAGCATGATTAAGAGAAGTCTTACCTTGTTTGAAATGTGAGAAAACCACCCAAGACTTCACTTCTTGCAACCAAATCTTGAAGTTTAAGGAGTAGTCTAAGTTAGGGTTTTACCTAAAGCTGGTTTCCTTCACTAAACTCACCAATTTCTAGCTTAAGTTCTGGTGTTTTCCATTGAAGGAGTAGCCGGCCAAGAAGGAGAAAAAGGAGGGAAAATTAGCTCAAATTTTTTGAAGACAAGGAATTATATAGAAGGCTTAAGTCAAGGGGGTTATGAGATGGTTGACATGTGGCATGATCTTGGCCAAGATTTGGATAATATCTTTGCAAATTGCCTTCCAATCCCTTAATTAAAGTGTGACCCACATAAAACCACATAAGTTTGAGGCATTTGCCCATATAAAACATGAAAAATGAAATTCTAAATTAAACCATGCAATACACACGAAATTGAGTACTTTGGGAGAAATAATGCACTAGATGGTTAATGGTGCTCTTAATTGAATTTTTTTCTAGGGTTCTCACAGGTGAAGTGGATAGAATTTATGAGAAAGAAAAGAAATTTTGATGAAAAACAAAAAATAGAGTAGTAGAGTAAATGAAATTAGTAGCAATGAATGTAGGAAATTGAAAAAATAAATGAAAATATGGTTAAATATATAAGTTTATAAGCTGTGAAAAATAAAATATACAACGGCATGAGTCTCATAACTTAAGTTGTTAGTAAATAACTAAATAATTATGGGCTGAGATTTGAATGTTAGTTATCTGAACCAATCATACACATATTCAGGTAGGTTTGGGTAACAATGATTTCTTAAAATTTAAAACTATATCCTAACTTAATTTTTCAAGTAGGTTCGAATAATCTAACGATTTTAAAAATTACGAGTTTGTTACTCTATTTTTTAGTTTTAACCAATTCAATTTGGGAAAACTATACGGTTGGTCCCTTACATTTTGGGTTTGTCTCTTTTTAGTCTCTCACATATAAAATAAAGAAATTTACTCCCCCACAAATTTAGATTGTATCTTTTTAGTCCCTTTGCACATCTATTCACATATGAATCCCAAATTACAAGGGGCAAAATCGAAACATCATAGTGATAACTGGAAGGACAGGTTAACCTTATCAATACAAAGCATAAGTATTCAACATTTTAAAAAAACTATAATCTGGTAGGAAAAAACAGCATAATTTAACAAAAGCATCAGGGACCATTCAAAATAAAATTTAATTAGGACAACATATGCATAAAATTGACAGTTGTAGAAACATACAAAACCACAATTACCTATAAAAATATGTAAATCTAATTTAAAAAAAAAAAACAAAACAAGGTATCTACTAATTAGTGCGATTACGATTGTCAATAGGATTTGCGAAATACTAACCATAATTTGGTAGAATAACTAATCCAGTTATCTCCATGTTCACCTCTTCTTCCTCGAGTAGTTTGCTTCATTGATTAGCTTCCTTCCTTCACCACTTAGAGACTTTGTTTTGGTGTTTAGGGATTTAAAGCGATGAATTAGATCTTGAAGCTTTTCCCCTTTCCTCTTTTATTTTATTTACCAATAGAGTGGGTTAAATGCATTCACCTTTTCTATTGTTTCGATTTTGCCATTGTACTTGAGTTTAAAATGAGTGGAGGGACTAAAATGCTGGAATTTAAATTTCTTCATTTCATATATCAGTGATTAAAAAGTGACAGCCTCAAAATGTAAGGACCAACCTTATGATTTTCCCATTCAGTTTTCTCAATTACCAGCTTTTGTAGTTCTTGTTGAACACTTGTAGCAGGAAGTAATAGAAAAAGAGAAAACAAAAGGGATAGGAAGAAATAATGTAGCTGGGAAAGGGTAGTCGGGGGGAAAAAAAAGGAAGAAAGAGAGGGGAAGACGAAAGTGGAAGGGATGGAGAGAAAGGAGGGAGAGGGAATAGGATAAGAGAGGAAGGGAAAATAAGAGGTGGGAGGTGTCGAAAGAGTGGAGATGCAATTTTATTATGATCTCTAAAAATAAACTAAAAGCACATTAAAGACATTGTAAAATTTCCATATTAAATGTTTTATCGACAAAGCTTCTGTTGTTCAATTATTATTAAAATATATCCCAAAAGCACCCATCCAAAATATTCCTATATTTCAATAAACAAGAACCAAAAGGGTTCTTAGATTGGGTTATTTTACAATATCTTACTATAGATTTTGTTCTTTAAAAACATCTAGGGTTTTTAGGATTAGGAAAAAAAAAAACCTTCCTTTCCTCACCATCAAAACCACCACCATCCCGTGCTACTTTCCCTACTTCTACCACTCATCCCTTGCTATCTTTCCCTATCCCCTACAATTCCCCTCACTTTTCCCTCATTAACACAATATCTATTTCCTTTCTTACCCCTATCCTCACTACTACACCCTCGCCATTCCTCTCCCATTTCCCCATCTTACTACTCCAAACCCTAATCTTGTCCAATTTTGAGGGATAAAGAAGTAAAGAAAGTTAGAGATACAGGACATGTGGGGGATGTGAGAAGGAAAGGAACATCGAGACTAGAGGAGGAGACGGGGGAGGTTAGGGGCCAAAAATGAGAAATGGGAAGTTGTTGAAGGAGACGGGTAAGATGAGGGATTACACAAAGAGGACAGTGAAGTGTGGTTGAGAATGGTTGGAACAGAAAGAGAAAGGGTCATATTAGGATATGCTTTTTTTTTTTTAAAAGGGGGGTTCTTTTGATATGCTTTTTAGGGTTATTCATATGATTTTATTTTTAAAAAATTGTTTTTTCTAAAGGAATTCTATGAAACAAATTTGTGCCTACTTCTCACTACAAGCTCTATTCTCCAATTTTCTTTTTATAATTCCTTTTCTTGTGACTCTATTGATCTCATGTCAAGTCTATTAATTACTAGCATCCTAATTCGTGCTATGTATGGATTTATATTTTAATTTAAAATAATAATATATACTTATATATTATAGTACATGCTAAAGTATATCAAAAAGGCTAAAAAGTTCAAAGAAGTATATGCTTAACATATTTTTAAAAAAAGCCTATTTCATGAGCACAAAATGGATTTTAATAAATTTAATATCTTAAATAAGTTGAAATCAAAATTTGTCTGCCTATTGTCTGTTAATATATGATAATAATTTGAATAAAATAATTTAATTTATAATGATTTACATGATAGAGCAATTCTAAACCTATTTATCAATAACTGACGAAAGATATCATGATATACTTGTATATCAAAATTTATAATATAAAAAACATAAATTATAACTAATTCATTTTTTTTGATTTTATAAAACTTTTTTCTCGCATGTGTGTGTGTGTGTGTATGTGTGAATGACATAGCAGTTACATATTTATATACGAGCAAAACAATAAGAATACATAAAATAGTCAATAATACCTAAGGCTATTCTTAGCATTTCGGTTTTACAATCTTATTCAATTTCAATTAAGATCAAATTTGGTTCAGATATATAAAATTAAGTAGATACAGTTTACAGTCAAAAGTTATATATCTTTCATTTAGGCTGTACTATTTTTTTTTTTTTTTGGTACAATTAGTATTGTTATTATTATTATTTTTCATCAAAAATAAATATTTCAAATAAAAATTTTCATAGTAGTAATTTTTTTATTTAATGATTGCATAATTTAAACTTCATGAATGACACCATTCTTGATTATTAAATCCATGACCAATTAATATTATTTCCTTTTTAATTTCTATATAATATGCCTTTTAGTTAGAATTACTAAGTTAAAGGGTAAAATAAATTGTTATTTACTTTTTTAGTTTTAGTAGGTTTGGCTATGTGTCCTTTTTTTTACTCTAACATTAATAGACGTCAAACCAAATTCCTATGTAAGCGGAGTCACTTTTTATTTTTTAAATTAAATAAAAATTTAAATTCTACAAAAGAAACATTTTTTTCTATTCTATGCCTATAAGGCACAAGATAAACATACAAAATGAGAGGGATAAGTCCACTCTAAATTTTAAACATTATCATTTCCCCCCGATTTCATGAAAAATTAGTGAAGAAATTTAAAATTTTTTTCAGACAACTAATAATTGGCTCCGCTAGAGTTACAAACGAATCGAGCCACTCGCAAGAGGCTTGAATTTGAGCTCAACTAGAGTTCGAGCAACTCATTTTCATGTTCGAACCGAATTCGAACTCAGCTCTCTCAGACTCGATAGTTCACGAGCCGGTTCGAATAGGCTTATATATATTTTATTTTTTATTTTTTATTCTAATAGTGAAATTACATATATATCCCTAATATTTTTATTATTTATTAAGAAAAATAATTATTTTATTTATTTTTAAAAAATTTTATTTTTTCGATCTCGATTAGATTGGAATTCAAATTCGAACTCGATCTCGAGTTTTATTTTGAGAGTTCGTCGAACTCAAGTTGGAGCTCGAATTCAGTGAAAAATGAATCGAATCAACTCAATAAAACCAAAACTCAACTCGATTCTACTCGTTTGCAACCCTAGGCTCCACCTCTTATTATGTGCTCTATGAGCACAAAATTATAAAAAAAAAAAAAAGAATGAGAAGTTAGAAGCAATCTGACTTAATTATGTTAAAAATTCGAATGTTTCTTATCTTCGAATAGATGCTATCGTGGTTGAAAAATTAAAAATAACAACACAAATAATGTACATAATACCAACTTCCCCCTACATGGAAAATGGAAAAGCCATCGAACTCTACACAGTCGCATTCTTCTACAGTACCCCAAACAGCAGTCATCTGCAACACACTAACAAGTTCCCTGTGACATTTATGAGCAGAAACTCATAGTTTTTGCAGAAACTCATAGTGCTAAGCTAATACTAATGGCATTTGGATTGGTTAATTTGGAAATGATCAAGAATTCTGAATACTTGACCAGAAAGATAATAAACTGAAGACATCAACTGAGATAACTTTGGTGGTCAGATCAATACTTTTTCCAACTTAACTAAGATGACAATAAAAAATGTCCACCCAAGGAGATTGGGTTTTTGTTTTTTTTTTTTTTTTGGGGGGGGGGTGGGTGAAGAAAACTTGGCTCCACATACTTACCCATGTTTTTGCTCGACCCACCAATTATCACATATTCCGCTAATGATCTGAAATCTCAATAGTTAATTAGCAACTCTTATTAGTATAATTCATTAATAGTTAATTAGCAACTCCTTTTCGTATAATTCATTACTTGTTCTATCTACGGTACTAAATCTAGTCCCTTGTCTTAAATGCTAATATGTACAAGTTAGTATTTAGAGCAAAAAGATCATTTGGCTGTCAAACTTACCCTCCAACAAAAAGGGAAAAAGAATGCTCTCAAACTTTAAGGATCTCACACTTTTCGTCCTCTAGTTATTATTTGTATCTTTTAACCCCTAAAATTATTTAAAATGTGTACTTATGACCCTTTTATCAATTTAAACCGTTGACTCTAGCGGAATGTATTGAAAATGATATAGTTTTGATATTTTTTTTCCTCAAATCAAATCCAATGAATGTTGATCTATTCACTGCCAGTCAAAGGCCGTTGGCCACTGTTGATTGAGGGTTGACTATTACTTTATTATCGTCTAATTTTGATGTACACCCTTGGATATAGTTTTTTGCATATACTTCAAATTTGGGCTCGGTTCTCAATGCATCTCTCTAGATAAGACTAGATTTGAAGTCAAAGATGGTAGTTCTCCTCCCATTTTACAAACCTTTCACTTGGTCTTTTGAATTTTATATCAAAATGCTCCTTTGAGTAGAAAGAGTTTAAATCGAGAAAGAATTTGACACAAAATATTCTAAATTTTCACTAGTTAACTTGTACTTTTTCAACCTTTTCCAGTTCCTTCAAAACAAAATATGTGTCAATTTTTTAATATTTTATGTCAAAGAACTCTTCACGTCATGAAGAATTCGATTAAATGACTTATTTGTCCTAACTTGTGTCGAATTAAAAACCCTAAATTGGAGTTACTCTCTTTACCATTTTGACAAAAAATAACTTTGCATTTTCATCCGTGCATCATGTTTGCTACTCTTTTTGTCAGCTTTAATTCCTCAAACAAACGGAAGGACTATAAGTATACGTTTTTAACAGTTCAAGGGCCAAAAAAGTACAGCTAATAGTTAGAGGACTAAAGTATAAAAGTGTTAGAATTTAAGAGGCAGATGGACTTCTTGCCCTAGTATTTAAATACGTGAAATCTCGGAATGGACTGGCGGACTTGGCCACTGGAAACGTGGAGGCGCTCGCACGAATGTAGTAGAATGATAGCAGCGCTTCCTGTCTCGAGTTTGTGAACATTGGCCTTTCAAGAATCTGACAATGAAATTGGCTTTGTTCATGCTCGTCTGCATCTCTATCAGCGAATAAACTCGTTGGGGATATAAGGATTCCTAGACATTATCGACCAAATAATGTCCGTTGTTTCTTTCTCAAACGTTTGTTACGTAGAACATCAAGAATAGGACCAGAAAGCTTAGAACTTTGCTTTTCCTCTTATCTTCGATGTTGACATGCATGAAGCATCCATATCGAAAATTAAATTCAGCTGCACCCTTGGCGATTCAAGTTAGGAGGAGAAAGGGAAGAAAAGTAAATGGCAAGGATGCACTTGTATTTTTCGGTTTAAAGGATATTATAAACCTTAGAAGGAATAAGGGGAAGAAAGATTACTTTAAAGTCAATAAATACTTTACCTTTACTTCATTAACTTGTTTCTTTCCCCTGCAATTTACACGGGATCATTATGCATTACATAATACCAATTAAATTTTTTTTAGGAAACTCGAAAAGTTTATTCACAAAGAGTATTTATGAACAACTACTCAAAAATATGTTGAAATTGAAAAAGAATGTACAATATACAAGAAGTTTCCCGCTCGAAATCACTTAACAAAATGTTTCAAACTAAAGCTTAATTAATACTAAACAAAATGTTGTAAAGTTTTTATTTAAAGTTCAAAAAAAAAACTAAATCATAATAAACAAAATAGTTTAACTTATGAATCAAGTTTTCTATCCATTGTCAATATAATGGATTTTTCACACTAATAGGTATAGATATATGTCACGTATGTAAAGTATGAATTTCAAATTTAAAGTTGAATTATGTGCCATGCATTATATATATATATATATATATATATATATATATATATATATATATATATATATTAATAGTGCACAAATAAAATATTCTTAACTTATTAGGCTATAATCATCTATATATACAAAAGTAAGTTAATATTTCAATATCTTCATCTAAGCTGTGAAAGTCAAGATTTTCATGACAACCAATAGATTATTATTGTAGGAAGTCAAGAATTTTAAATGCTTCTCAGTAACCATGCGTCTTCCGTTGGTTCATGGATCTTAAAGTGCTTTAGCTAGAACAATGGGTCAGTTTGGATGGCGTGGGTGTTTGTATAAAATTTTATTCTAACTTATTCTACAATTTGTAGAAAAATTTTTGTGTATTTCAAGGCTTGGGAAATTGGAAAACTTTTATTTTCTTTTTCATTCTATTTTTTCCTTTCTTTCTTATATTTTACTTCCTCCCACACCACCACTGCTAGGGATGTTAGGGTCCAAGTCGGAATTGGCAATTCAAGATCCACACCAGGCATGTAATAAAATGACCCAAATTTGGACGGGACTCAATAAATAGGTCCGTGTCCAGACCGATTCGAAACCAAATTCAAGTCGGGTATATCATTTTTAAGAATTAATTAAGTATGATAATTTTATTTATACATAAAATTTATTAATACAGTATTAATGATATAATTAAATTGATTTTAACAATCATTTAAATTATATAAAATTATTTTTAATTTAAAAAAAGTAGATTAGTAACAAAATTTAACAAATATATATAGTTTTTATTAAAATAATTACACTAATCGAATTTAGGTCCAAAACAGTTAGGAGCATATAAATCCATATTTGGCCGATTTTTCTTATAGATAAAAAGGATCCAGGTCGAGTCCAGATAAACAAGTCTATGACTTGTTCCACACCCAGAAAATTGACTAGGTCTAAGACTAGATTTGAGTCATTGACAGCCCTAACCATTGCTTTTCCTCCTTTTTCCTTCTCACCACTACAGCCACCGCCACCTTACCCTTCCCTTTTTTTTTTCTCTCTCTCTCTCTCTCTCTCTCCATCTATCTCCTTCTCCCTCTTTCCTCTCCTTCTCCCTCTTTCATTCTCCCCTCCTTCCCTTACCATTCTTGCGAGGAAAGGTCATCCTTCTTCCCTCATTCCTCTATCATTCCTGTAGGGAAAAGTGAGGATGACAGGGTGAGAGAGGAGGGAGGGAGAGAATGAGGAGGAAGGGAAAGAAAAAGGAAGAGAGAGAGAGAGTAATAAGGCGGTGATAGGTTGAGGTAGGAAGGTAGTGATAGAAGAGGAAAATAAATATGTGTATTTTAAAAATTTTGTGATGTTTTTAGATGTTATTCTAGACACAAATACTAAAGAAGTTGTATAATAAAAACCCTCAAAAATTGGAGTGCCAAACACAACCATTATTTGCTTGAGATTCATGTAAAAAGTTATGCTCATGAATCTTAGATTGTTCCAATTAGATCAATATCTACTTGAGATTCCTATAGGAAAAATTATTTTGAAAATGTAAGGGCCTGTTTGGTAAGTGAGTTTTTTGGGTATTTGTCTAAAATTTTACTGTAGAATTTGTAGAAAAAGTTTTTGGGGTGAGTAAAAACTTTTTTCTTTTTCTTTTTCCTTTTCTTTTTCCCTTTCCTTTTCCTTCCTCTTCTCCCAAACCCACTTTCCCTCACATCATCTTCCTTCTTTCTTTCCCTCTTTCTCTCTTCCTCTCCTCCTCTCCTCTTCTCCTCCTCCTCTCCTCCCCTCTCTCCTCCCTCCCCCACCCACCAGATCCTGGTCACAACAACCGTGGGAGGAGGGAGAGGGAGGGGAAAAAGTGGAGGGAGAGGGAAGAGGAAGAGATGGAGGGAGGAGAAGGAGAGAGAGAGGGAGAAAAGAAAGAAAAAAAAAAAAGGAAGAAGAAAGGGTGCAGGTGCCAGTGTTAGAGGTGATGACCAGTCCGGTGCCGGCGATGAGTGGATGTTTGGCACCAGCAATTGGTTTGGGGGATGAAGAAGAACAAGAACAAGAAGGAAGGAAAAAAAAAATTTTGGTGTGTATTTTTTTTGTAAGAAGAAGGAAAAAAGTTTTTTTTAAAAGTATTTTTAGGTATGCATTTTAAAACTTTGAGTGTTTTTAGAGGGTTTCTGTAATTAAAGTAAAAAATACAAGTTTTATATAAATAGGTCAAAAAACTCGTTTGCCAAACAACGACATAAATTCCTCAATAAAATCAAGTTCCTAATTAAAATCGAGTGGTTAATCAACTCTTTCTATCCATCTAAATAAAAGAGCCTCGGTAAGTCAAAAAGAAATCAAAAATCAAAATAAGATAACCAATCAAAATTGCAACTACTTAAATTTTTTAAAGTTTGATTAGTTTACATGAACCAATTGAATCAAACCAAAATTAAAACCTCTCTGGAAGGTATATCTTAAGGACATTAATGCATAATATTAAGATCGGAAACCTTTCAAGACTTATGAACTCAATTGACTTTCTCTCCAGTTGTTTTATACACGCACACACACACACATACACATATGTGTGTGTGTACGTGAAAATTGTTTAATTTTATATACTCTCCAAAATGGCATGTCCAAGTGAAGAGAATTAAAACAATTAAAATGGGTTATTTGGATAATTGGATTTTACTCATACGAAAATCCTATACTAAGTGACATAGGATTTAAGTAATAAAAATAAATTAAAAGATGACCCACCTTCTTGATTTTAAAGATTTTCATATTTGTATCTATTGCTCAAGAATGTCATGATTTTTTATCACTTTTGCAAGGTGGACTCATTTTCTAATACAACTTGAGCAAGGGAATTTTGTTTCATTCTGGCCTTTGTATGGATTGGAGGATGAATCTAATTGTAACTATACTTATGATGGTTTTACTCCAGTAATCAAAACTCGATGTCAAGGGCATTTGTTTGCAATTTCTTTGCAATTTAGAATATTTGGTGGGTTCAATGAACATCGGATGGTTCTTAGAGTTTTCCCTGTTGTCAAATTTAAGATGCGAATCATGTAAATGATAGTTAGAGGTATAAAGGGTACAAGAAGGGATGGGAGGGTTAAAATATATGTGTATATATATACACAAATATCCCTTTGGTAGGACATGAATCAATAGAGGACCCTTTTCAGTTCCACCAGTTGGTGGGCCATGAAATTAATTTAGCACCCTTATCTTACTCCCTAGTATTGTTCTTCATATGAAAATGACAGGAATTGATATGTCTCAGAATTAATGGGCTCCATTGGATTTCAAAGTTTTTGTACGACTCTAAGAAATGGGTCCCCAAAGGCCATAGGCATTGAGGCCTTCCAACACATGTCGTGCCTTGGTTGTTTGGGTGGCCTAAAAAAAAATACATAGGTTCAGTGTTTTGGTTGGGGCTTTCCGTGAAAGTAAAAGATGCATGTTTTGTTTGAACGAGCGTACATTAGTGGCCTGCGAAAAAAGCAGCAATTGCATCTGCATTTACCTGAACAATGTTCATCAAACCACGGAATTTGGATTATGAGGTCCCACTTCCCTTGAAGAGAACTTCTTGGTGAAAATTTCACCAAGTGGGTTGATCTGCATCGCCTATTGATCACATTTAGAACAATAAATAGTATTACACTGTTACTGTTACAGTTATGCACATAAGATTTATCGGTTGCTATGTACAACCATTTGCACTAGATAAACGAATCAGTGACAACCATTTGGAACTGCGAAACATGTTTTGAACGGATTATAACTCTATGTGAACTGTTTGTAAAACTTTACAACCGGCACACAATTATTATGTATGGGACCCATATGAACAGTAATAGAATATTATACATTTGTTAGAAGGATGTATAAGTAATTTACGCAAACCTACAATCTGTTTTAAAAATGTTACATCGTTTCAAATTGTTGTCACTGACAACTATCCATACACTGGTCCTAAATAAACTAGTACTACTATGCACAGTGGATATGATTCATAAAACAGTTTGCCTGTCAGCTAACTAACTGGTAAGAAGTATTATTGTGAAAAGAAACAGGGGTCCTGTGGTACTTAGGGATTTAAGATAAGGATTCCCAAAAAAAAAAAGAAGAAAGAGAATTTTGTTGAAAGGTTGGAAAGTTAAAAAAAAAGAAAAGAAAAAGAAGTAGAGTATTTATATGATATTTGCACACTAAAGAATTCGTGTTCTGTAACAATTAATTCCTTTTTTTTTTTTGGTTTTTCAATTAGTAAAAAGTTTTGAAGTTAATGATATTCTAATATTTCTCTCCCTATCTTGGTTCCTTAGAAAAAAAGAAACAAAATATTTCAGAGTAAAAGAAAAAAAAAAGATGAAATAAAGGATAGGGTTAGATCAAGGATAATTAAAAAAGAAAAAACCATGCATAACTTTGCCTAACATGAGAAACAAAGAAAAGTGGAAAATCATGCACTAAACTCCTTTTTCTTTTTCCAGTTTGAAGAGATGATTAAAGTCTTACAAAGGGAAAGGAGGTAAAGGGGAAGGACTTGATGAATTGAACTAATGATGTCATTAGTCACTTCGATAATGCAGTGATCAACGAGTTGGATGCTGGCAACTGGACTAAACTGTTCCTTGAGAGCTTGGTGTGGGCTCTCTTTTGGCCCAAATAAGGATCTTTCCACACAATACCAAAATTTCTAATCATTATGCCCCGATGAGCAGAACCCAGTCCAAAACTATGGGCCTCAAATTTGTTAACAATCACGGTCGACGGAGTCAAGGCAAAAGTTGTTGGGCTGATCAAGCTAGAATCACTTCTGTTTAAATTCCTGTATCAGAATTAGACTGGTTTCCTGAAAGCAAGAATAACATTTTATCTTAGTTGATGTCGAACGATATTCTTGGGCCTCACAGGTCAATTATGTGCATGAATTAACCTGCTTTCCATAGTAACAAAGAGCCCAAAAGTCTCCAAAGCCCATAAAATGACTTCATTTGGATTTTTTTTTTTTTGAAACGATAATAGTTTTTATTGAAAATATTTTGAACTGTACATATTGAGACAAAGGTCACTCTTTTGTAGATCCAGTGCAACTCAGCAGTCAGCACTGAATATGAGGGTAATCACACCCTTCATCTTGTAATAAACTTAGCGCATGGATATTAAGATCGTAGTTTAAATCCTTAACATTGGTTTTATCTAAACAAAAAGAGCACATTTGAAACAGGCTAGCTAATTCTCTTACATCCTCTAGCAGCACCTTCCTTCTAAACAAAATCTCTACCTTCATTCACTACGGGTAATGTACCAGACCTTACTACTACTATTGGAAGACAATTTTTATGCTAATCTCATGGTTAAAATGAGTTTGAATTTGCAACTAAAGGTCCCTTCATTTCAGATTCCTCTAAATCCACTCAAGTTCACGTTATTAAATAAATTTATAAGATGATTCTTAGTATTGTACTATTGTTATATGAAAAAAGATTATGCAATCGTGTTTTAGTTTTGATAAACTTATTTGTGAAATAAAAAAGAATAATACTAGATACTGTGCTTGGATAGTAAATTATTTGGGATATCTTTTAATAAAAACAACTTAAATAAAAAATAATTAAAAAAATACGTGAATGATACAAGTAAATATTTAAATTTTTTTTTCAAATAATGCACAATGTAGGAGCTTTTTCATGAGCCCACTCTTGGAAAACTCCACCACGCATTGGAAGCAATCCATATCCGTGAAGAGTGATGACTCTCCCAAAGTTGAGACGGTGTCAAATGGGTCCGATGTGATTAGCCGGAGATATGGTGGTGGAGATGTCACGAGATCAAAAGCCACTTTGCTGGATTTGCATGCACAGCATGGCCATTATCTGCAGGACACAATCTGTCAGCTTCTCTTCTTAATTAAATAATCGTGTATTACCATCCCTAGGAAAGCAAAAGCAGACTTGATAGAAAGAGAATCCCATACTCCTTTACTTAAAACTAATCCATTCGTCTCATTCTTCGTGCATTCATACTTAGATTGGCTCAATTGATAAAGATAGATCACTTTTTTATAAAAAGTCGTGTGTTTAAATGTCTCTACTGATATGAGGGTTGTGTTGGCGGATAATTTGTAAGTCTCCCTATAAATGACCTATAGTCATTTAAATCTGATTCGTAGTGGTGATCGAACCGAATCCACCCAAATTTTATTCTGTAAAAAAAAAAAAAAAAAGGCATTCATACTCGGGGTAGTTTACAATTCCTTGGTATTGGTAGCAACGTGTTTGTTTACTTCTCATAAAAAAGTATGGCATGCATGAGAGACAGCTAGGCCATATTTTATTTTCTTGTTGAGAAATGCCATTAGGTTGGAGCAAGTGACCAACCAAGACCTTTTCTCTTTTCTTTTTTGTTTGGCCAGTGCATAGATTAGACATCTTAAAAGACTAAAAATAGTAGTGTAAGTATGGTGGTTTGTTCTACTATTGTGTCTTGACAGTCCATCTGACCTTCCATATATGCTTTTAATCTTTCTTTGAATTTGGAATCTGAACAATTATTTCCCCAGTGGGCACTTATTAGTTGGACAACTAGTGAGTGTTTAACGTACCAATGTTATTATCAAGATTTTGACGGATGGAAAAGTTTGGTTTTGTGAAAAGACCTATCATCACAGAGAAAGGAAGGAAGAAAAAAAAAAAAAACTGTGTTAGGACATTCAAATTTACAGCTAGAGCGTGAATGGTGTACTTGTTAATTTCTAGCTTTTGAAATAGATATCAAAGAATATCACGCTTAAACGCGGCCTAAGTCCTAACCTTCATGATTATTTTTGAACATAAACCATAGTAATAATGCATGTACTCCAAATGACACAAAATGATCAACATCAAAATCATGAGACCATCAATATTATCCAGGACAGTGATTCTCTTTCTCCTGCAAGTTGCCAGGCAAAGAGCTCTGCTGAGGTGGAGGTAATAAGGGATAATTTAAGAAAACTCACTTGAAGTTTCTTATAATATCACTAGACTCCTTTAAAATCTTTAAAATCTCACTTACTTCCTTTATTAGCTTGACAAGACCAAATGTCCTTATCAAATATCACAATTTGACAATATTACCGTTGCATTCTTAATAACTATTTACCTAAAAACTCAAAAAAAAAAAAAAGAAATTTTAATCAAAAAAAGATTGATTAAAAAAATGACCAAATTTCCATCCAATATTAATCCATATTTCTTTGTGTCGAGGTGGTGATAAGACAATAAAAGACATGAATAAGTTAAATCTTGTCAAAGTCACTTAGAAAGATCTTGGTAAGCAATTAATATCTTGAAAATATTTGTGTGAAAATTATAAGGAAGTTAAAAAATTCATTTAGGAAACATGTTTTAACGCATGATGTAATTTAAGTTGTATTAAAAATTAAAATGATCTCTTCATATGTGTGATTTGTAATATAAATCCTACTTATAAAAAAATCTTGTAAATATGTCAAAATTTAAAAAAAAATCATCAAAAATGATCTAATGACCTAATATATATCTAGCAATATCCTTTTTTTTGTGTTAGAAATCATTCATTAAATTAGACAATAGTTGTTGTATATCTACAAAGTTACTCATTATCGCATTTATAAATGCTCATATTTTCATATTTTTACTTTTTTAACCTCATTTTAATTTTTGTTGTTATTGTAAGCATCACAAGTAGGATAACATGAGGGTGGTATTGAAACAAAAATTTTATCTTTCTTACATTTCCTCCAAAGGGACTAAAATGTTACAAAAAAATGTAAATCTAAGGGAGGTAGGTGAAATTTTAAAAACTTAAGGAGCACCAAATGATATTATAAAGAACATTAGGGGAGGTTTCCCAAATTATTCCAAATAGTAACACGAGCCCATAACAGGGGAGTGCATTCGTGAACCAAGCCCTGGTTCTGTGTTCCCGACATTCTCATCCTGGCCTCAAAAGTCAAACGGTCAGAGATCCCATTGCAGATTCAGAGAGTAGTCCAGCCCTAATGTCCCCAGTTGCATATAAATACTCCCTATAGACATCAATGGTTAACAACTCCCTAAACAAGTTGGTAACTACATTAATATTAAGGACTAATCTTTTTCACATTGTCAATAGATACACTGACGGAATTAGATGAATGCCACATCATCTAAATTTGAATTTGAACATCAAATTTGTATATGTGGTATGCATCTGAATCTACTAGTGCATATATTGATAGCGTAAAAAATAATTACCCTAACTTTAAATTCTTACAAAATTTTTAACTTGTAGTTAACTCAAAAGATAAATAACTCCCTAAACAAGTTGGTAACAACATTAACTTTAAATTCTTACAAATTTTTTAACCTGTAGTTAACTCAAAAGGTAGCCTTTCCCTCTAGGACTAAAAAAATAAATAAGACATAACACTGATCTCTATAAGCGTATGACCCTATTGAGTTATTGAAATTGTAAAACTTTTTGTTTGGATAGTAAATTATTTGGGATAATTTTAAAAAAAACTATAACACTTTTTTGATATGATGTATGTGAGATAAAAAATAATTGAAACATGTACTGATGTTGCAAGTAAAATAAATTTTGGCAAAAAATAAAAGTTGTTGAAATTGTTTGTTGTTTGAAACCTTTTTTTTTTTTGGGGGTCACATTAAAGTTAGCATCAAGTTTTACAATATGGAAAATTCAAATTGTCTAAAATGTAAAAGAAAATTTAGTGAAATGGGCTCCAGAAAAATGTTGATATTTTGAATAAGTTAAACTTTGTCAAGAAGGTTTTAAATGCAAAGGGAACATTAATTGTCCTAGCAAGGTTTTAAATGCAAGGGGAGCATTAATTGTCCTAGCTTGCATTTATGTGAGAAATTTGTATATTGTGATTATAACTAATAAAATGCAGGACAACCATTTGATAAATCCATCTAGCAAATATTACGTGATTTACGTCTTACGATTCTCTAATTTTTTTTCCTTTTTTTTGGTTTATATTTAATGGACTCCCTAATGGCGGGCCACTGGGCTGCTACGTCTATTTTGTTTTCTACTTATTTGACATTAATTTAGGTCAGATGTCTAAAGAAAAAGTCTGGATTAGAGGTAAGATATATTTAAGCTAAGGGATAACTTTAGAAACCTCCCTTATAGTTTTTTATAATTCCACGTAGTTCTCTTGAAGTTTTAAGAATTACACATACTTCCCTTTCAAGTTACCATTTTGGTACAAAAAAAATATTCAATGGTCAAAATTTTGAATGAATAATCCAAAATTCCCTCATGAAATTATGAAGTTCATTTCATTTTCCTATAAACTTCCTAAAAAAAAATTGGAACATATACAACGTCACAAACCCATTTTCAACCCATATCTCTACTATTCCAAACTTTTCATATTCCTACATCCTAAATTAGTATCATTATCTCCTTGACCACTGCCACCATCAATCCCTAAATTCTAAAAGCTTAATCTAAACAAAAGAAAAAAATAGCATTATTAAATTCCAAAAAAAAAAAATCACCAACTGTAGTAAGATTACATCCTATCCCTCAAATATTGGAATCCTAACACTAGCCCCATCCTTCTTAAACTTTCATCCAGCATCTTCCAAATTCTCCAAAAAAAAAATATATATATTATTATTTTGTCAGATATTGTGTTTATGAAATAGTTGGTTATTCCTTGAGAGAACAATTTTTTTTTATTTCCATCTAATGTCAAATTGTGTGAAATTCATTCATATACTCAATATTAAGAGCAGATTATTTAATTGCATCAAAAATATTGATATATTAAGATTATTAATTTATTATGGTCATTTTATAAGGCTAAGGAGTGTAAGCTTAATATTGAAAACCTTAATGATATTAGATGAAATTGTCAGAAACCTTGAGGGAGGTTTCTAAAATTATCCCTTAAGCTAAAATTTAAAGTCTCAATGGATAATTAAAAAGGTAAATTACATATAATCCCCTTATGATTTTGTCTACTACCACATGGTCCCCTTAATGTCTTAAAATGTCCATTTCACCCTCCTATAATTTTAAGTGAAATAGAAACTTAATCAAAAATAACCTACATAACGTTGTTAGATGAAATAACCTTATTTAATTTAAATCAGATAACAAGTTAACCACATTGTACAAAAAATATAGGGATTATGTGAATAAATGTAAAATTATAAGTGATAAAATGGATATTTATACAAACTATAAGGAGGTTAGATAGATATTAAAATTTTATCACGCGCACTTTTAGAGTGCGCTTGTTATAAACACCATAACTGATTGTGCATTCCGTTCATTTTACACTTTGATATAAAATCATAAGGGGGTTATGTGGCTATTTTAAAATTTTAAGAAAGTCATTTGATATTAAGTAAAAGCATAGGGGGTTATAAGTAATTTATCCTAATAAAAAAATGAGAAAAGGACTCAAATCTCCATCTTTAAAGAATTCGGACAAACTCCCAATTGCAGCCGGTCTCGTTCTCTGACTTTACTCTCACAGTTCACACTCTTTGACGACACAATATCCTCGTAAACAAGAAAAGATTCTCGGGCAGATTCTCTCCACTGACTCCGACCACTTTCCGTTCACATCTCCGGCGGCAATGCAGCCAAATCTACGGTGGGTTCAAGCTTCCGGCCAGGCCAAATCTCTCTAACATAGTATTCTCTACAAAGAAAAGAAAAACAAAGAAAAACAAAGGCACTGCATTTCTGTATTTTGCTGAAATTCTGTAAGAGTTTGCACATGGGTTCTCTTTTTCTTTGCATTTAGTTCCACCCCAGAAGATACATTTTTACTAGTTTTACTACATGTCTTGTTTTCTGGGATTTTGTGTATAATCACACTGACCCGTCACATACTCTTGGCCTGTAGTTTCTTCTTTGAGCAAAAGTTTGATCTTGCAGAAATGCTCTTTTCAATGGGCCATTGGCCCAAAATTGTGTTCAAGTTTTGGCAAAAGAGTTACAGTTTTTACGACAAGGAATGTTGCCCGTAGCTGCAATTTTCTGTCAAAATTACCATCAATGATAAACCAGAAAAGCACATTACAGCCTTGTTTTTGGCAATTAAGCTTATGTGTTGACTTCCGATTACATCTCTATATATATAATCTTTTAGTGATATCAATGTCATATGGTAGCAGTAATCATTGAGCTTTCCAACTTTAAAAACCTGTAAAACACTTCTTGTTGTCTGTTTGAGGTTCACAAAGTGATTGTATAAGCCTTTAGGCTCATAATTTTGACCTGTATTGGGTCCCATTTGAACCAAGATTTCAACACCATGCCCAATCAAATCCATAAAATAAATATATGTTGAAGTGCATTTACGTAATACATGGTGGTCCAGGTTTGAATTGCTTTAGTCATCAGCTATTTGGTTTAATCATCATCTCTGGATTCTTTTGTTTCTCATATGTTTATTTTTTAGTTAGGGCCAAACCGGTGTTGTGTCCCTGGCTGCATCCTATCTTTTGCCAATAGAAGCATCTACCGGAGTTGTCCTGAAGCTTGAGGACTTTGAATTTCTTTTCAGGTATCATATCCTAAGATGCTGCCGTCTATTTTCTAATGTTCAACTACATCTGTCAATCCGCTACATGTGCATTTGATTTACGTATTGACTAAGTTGACATAAACCTAAATTACAAGACTTTTTGATTCCTCTAACTGATAGAGCCGCAGAATTAGTTCAATCTTTTCAAAGTGATAAAGATGGTTTAGAATACTCTTTCTTGTGGTGAATTGATAGTCATTTCTTGCTGCCTGTGTTTTCCAAGCAACTATAGGATTCCCTTGTCTTTCAAAGCTTTGATAGTTTTTTAGCTTATTTCTTGCCTGTTAGATTTGAATACATTGCTTCTTGTTGTGTGGCAGCTGGATGTGGCCCGATTCTGTTGCTATCTTCATCTTTGAGCATATGCAGATATGCTTAGACAAGAGACATTGAACTTCAGTACTACAGTCCAGCTCTGTATCTCTCTTACCCTCCTCCTTAACCTTGTTGTCAGCTCAGAAATTAGATTAGGCTCCAAAATCTCAGTAGAAGAGAACAACTTTTGGGTGTCCTCCAATGGAGATTTTGCGATGGGATTTTTTAGTTATTTCAACTTATATAAAGTTGGCATTCATTTTAATTCAAGTTCAATCCCTATAGATAAGCAAACAGTGGTTTGGGTGGCTGGAGCAGACCTTAAAGTTGGTAACAAGTCATATTTCCAGCTTGATGAGAGTGGAGAATTGCTTCTTTTTGATTCTGACACTGGACTAATTGCTTGGACGAGCAAAACTAGTAACGCATCTGTTGTATCAGCTCTTCTTCGTGACGATGGTAATTTTGTCTTGCTGAACAGACAAAACAGTACCGTTTGGCAGAGTTTTGATAATCCTTCTGATACACTTCTCCCAGGCCAAAATTTCTGTGTTTCCCATGTACTCCGGCCTCCTAGTAAAAGTCCTGTTTCGAGCTATTACAGCCTTGATATGAGTGTCTCAGGTCAATTGCAACTTAGGTGGGAAACTAGCATCATTTACTGGACCAGTGGGAATCCTTCCCAGTCAGCTGATCGAGCAATACTCAGTGCTGATGGAACGCTGCAACTATTTGACCAAAAATCGAAGTCTGTTTGGTCCATTTTTGGAGAGGACCACAATGATTTAGATGTAAATTTTCGGTTTCTTAGGCTGGATGATGATGGAAATCTTCGGTTGTACTCTTGGCAAAATGCTTCAAGCTCATGGAGATCTGTTTGGCAAGCTGTTGACAATCAGTGTGATGTCTTTGCAACTTGTGACATCCATGGCATTTGTGTATTCAATGAGTCTGGCTTCCCTGTTTGCAAATGTCCATACATGTCAGCTGGTGAGTTTAACTCAAAATGTTTGGCCCTTCTGATGAAAATTGTGATTCTGGTTCTTCCCTGATTACTTATGAGCATACTTTTCTATATGGAATTTACCCACCTAATGATACAATTGTATATACCAACTTGCAAGAATGTAAAACCTTGTGTCAGAAAGACCCACGTTGTACTGCTGTAACCTTCATAAACAATGGCACTCCACAATGCCGAATAAAAAACACTAGATATATGAGTGGCAAGTCTGATCCTTCATTGGGTTCTATATCTCTGGTAAAGACATGTTCAGATCCTGTTGCAGTTTTACCTCAATCCCCTGAATCTAGACTTATTCAAAAGTCATCGCAGAAAATCTGCATTCCTTGTCTTATTGGAGTTGCTGGGGGAACATTTGGGATGATTCTTGTGATCCAACTTTGTGCTGGACTCTATTTTTTGAGGAGAAGAAGATGTATCAGGAAGAAAGCTGATTTCAGTAATGTGGGTCCTAGTCCTGGAGGTTGTATCATGTTATCATATGCTGAGATTAGTGAGCTGACAGAGAATTTTAAGCACAAAATTGGTCCCAAGGTCTTCAAAGGTGTACTTCCAGATAAGCGACCAGTTGCAATCAAAGATTTGGCTACAAGCATCGAAGAAAGGAAGTTCAGAAGTGCAGTTTCTAAAATAGGAAGTATTTCTCATAAGAATCTGTTAAAGTTGGATGCTTACTGTTGTGATTCAAGCAACAGACTCTTGGTCTATGAATTTGCAAAGAATGGCTCACTTGGAGATTGTTTGGAAGATCCAAGAATGTGCAAGAGATTGACATGGAGAAGAAGGATAAACATTTGCTTAACAGTGGCAAGGGCTGTTTGTTACTTGCATACAGGATGTAGAGTTTACGTAAGTCACGGGAATTTGAAATGTGAAAATGTGCTTTTAGATGATAACTTTGAAGTCAAGGTGAGTGAATTTGGGTTGCACACTTTTCTTAGTGAAGAATCAGACACTGAACAAAATGCCGAGGCAGATGTTAGAGATTTTGGGAAGATGTTGGTGAAAATAATAAGTGGAAGCCAAAATGCAGATGATGCTTGTGAATGGGCATATGAAAAATGGCTAGCTGACCAAAGCTACGAAATAGTTGATAGTCGATTGGAAGGAACTGTGAGTTCAGATGAGTTGCAACGAGCATTGAGAATTGCATTCTGGTGCCTGCAGGCTGATGCGCGAATGAGACCTTCAATGGGTGAGATAGTTAAGGTACTAGAAGGCACATTGAGTGTTGATATTCCACCTCCTCTCTCCTCTCATTCCCATTTGAGGCCTTCAGAAGAAGAGAACGTGGAATCAAATGCAGAATCGGGTGAAGGCTTCTAACCTCCCATTTTAAGTTCCTCTTCCCCATTCCTTTGTATAGTTAACTTCAGTGTAGCCCAATTGCAAGAATCAATGCATGGTTGTACCCTTTATAGTCCCACATGCTTATTCCATCAACTGAAGGTCTCTGATGAGCATAGGCCATCCTTTGCTCAGCTTTAAGGGGTTGCAACCATTTTGAGCAATGAATTTCTGTGATGCATTTTTTTTTTTAATCAGTAAGATTGTGCAGAAATTTGTAATTTTTCATTGTCGTTACTGTTATTCTTTTGCAGGTAAAAAAAAAAATCCAGATTTGTCACCATCTCCTTTTTCGATGTAGCATGAATTGATATTTTTCTTTGCTTTAAAGTTTCAATCATTAGGCATTCAAATGGACTTGTTTGTAGGTCTTATACACAGATTATCAGGTACAAGAATCAAGAATTAGGCTGTCAACACAGATTATCAGGTACAAGAATCAAGAATGACACACTAAAAATAATAAAAAGTTAAGAAAAACTTTTTTTCCTTTTACAGTCAGTGTTGGATTTGTCTGCAATTTTTGTCAAACTGATGGATGGTTCAGAGTTGTCCCCAACTTTTTTTCTTGGCTTACTAAAGTCAAGCTTCCTGTCGTCCTATGAAAATGGAGTTGTTCTCATTCATCAACTCATAGTAATAGTTGTGATTGCAAATTTCCACCCAAAAAGCAACAAAAAAATAGTGAAAGCATCAAAGCTACTACAAAGTCTTTGACACTGAGTTACTGTAACATATCGACTATCGTGCTTCAAGGCTGGGGACACTCCCTTCATTTATTTTTTTAAAATATATATTTGAGAAACTGAAGTACTTTTGGCTGTCAATAGAAGATATAGACCCAAATATTTTAAATAAACTTCTATCCAAACATGTTCAGCGTGAGTGCGTTTGGATAGTAGATTTTTTGGGATAATTTGTTGAAAAGAATACTGTAGCACTACTGTAGTACTTTTTTGATGTGATGTATCTGAGATCAAAAGGTGATTGAAATTTGTGTCGATGATGTAAGCAAAATTTTTTAACTAAATATAAGCAATCCAAACGTTTTTATAGGGTTAAAAGTACTAAACCCCCGAGGGTTGGGTGGCATTTGTACTTTCCCCTCTAACATTATATATATATATATATATATATATATATATATTGGCACTTACACCCCTTACTAATGATCGACGCTAATGGTTTACCAAAAACACATAAAATGACCTCAATGTAAACGATTAGTGAAAATACTACTTGAAAAGAAGATCATTTTTTTATTGGTTTCACGAGAATGTCTTTTAAAATGAGATCCAATCACCTAAGAAAATTACATGCCTTGAAATCTATTGCAGAAATTAAAATAAAATCATATGATGTACACCAAAAGAATTGTAAAATATTTACCAAAAAAGAATACCGCATAATTTTAACAACAAATTCTTTGTCAAAATATTAAAATTTCCACAACATGTGTATGAGAGATATCTTACCATATTTATATCTTATTTCCATCTATTGATGTTCATAATTGACGAGGAATATTTTCAACAATTGAAAAGTTTCAATTTTACTTAATATGATTAGATTTTTTCTTTAATAGAATTAAAATATTTTGAGAACTTAGTTCTTGATTTTCTATAAAAGAAAATCATTTTATTGCTAGAAATAGGTGATATTAGAAGTTTGGGCGGAGAAAAAAAAATAATAGAGGAAAATGAAGATAAAGGCAATTTTGAAACTTTTGACATTTCCCATTTGTAAAAGTTGATGTGGCTTAACAAAAAGGGCAAAGTGCAACAAAAATAACATCTAGAAATAAAGTGCATATGGCACCAAATGTTTTGGGAGCTTAGTGCCTTTAACCCTTTCGATAAAGTATATATCACAAAACAATAAAAATGTTACCCTCATTTTTGCTATGTATAGTTGTACAGTGTAAGAATTAAAACTACTTGCCATACCTCACAATTAGCAAAGCATACTCCTAGTCCCAAGTTTAGGGTCTCTTTTCTTTCCTTCGATCTAGCTTTCGTTTAGATGCTTTTGAATGTGGAGTTCTAAAACATAAGAAACCTTCATTGAAATGAAGATTTTAAGCTCTTAAAAATAAATCTTTTCGGACCAGGAGTAGGTTGGAATTGCTGTGAATTAAACCAAAGACATATTACTAAACCAATCCCTAAAAGACCAATTGTAGAATGTAAGAGAAGGTAGCACCAAGCAATCAAAACAATTAATTTCATTCTTTGCTCGTTTTTTCTTTTTAATCAAAACTCCCTCTGATTTTTTTTTCTCAGTTGATTATGTAGATCTTTTTTTTTTTTTAAATATAAGTGGGAGATTTTGAGGTCAGAACCTCTTACTTACCCTCTCCCCTGAGCACGTGTCATCCAGCCCATCTCCCCTCTAGGAGTGGCAATTTTCGACACGACCTGAAAACCCAACTCGAATTTAACACGAAAATAATGGGTTTGGGTCAAGGCTTGACGGGTTCGGGTCAGAATCGAGTTGAACCCGACTGACCAGAAAAACAAACATGTCAGGTCGGGTCATTAATGGGTTGATTCGTTTGACCCGATTGACCTGTTAAAGGAAAAAAAAAAATTTCGGGTCATTTGTGTTATTTATTCTTCTTATTTAACTTCTTTTAGATAAAAAAAAAAATTTCGGGTGACCCACCAACCTACCAACCTGTATTAGGTCGTGTTCAGGTTGGCGGGTCGGGTTCGTGTTAGTGGATTTTGTGTTATACCAACCTCTCAACCCGACCCGCCAACCCGAACCTGACCTGATTGCCACCCCTACTCCCCTCCCCTGCCAATTATATAGATATATTATCTGACAAGAGTCTGCAGGATGAGATGTTGCATTGGTAACAAGCAATATTAATTCTTTACAGGGGAGAGTTGGGTTGGATGGTAAGATATGAGTGGAGGAAAAATT
Organism: Gardenia jasminoides; assembly: GCA_013103745.1. Classification (NCBI taxonomy): domain Eukaryota; kingdom Viridiplantae; phylum Streptophyta; class Magnoliopsida; order Gentianales; family Rubiaceae; genus Gardenia; species Gardenia jasminoides. The sequence goes on from CM023098.1 coordinate 3,392,673, forward strand.
AAAAAGATCAATTCTTTGCAAATAGGGCCTAAAAGGTGCAACATGAGCCCACCTAACAATCTAAAAGAAGTTGTGAGCCCAACATGCAGATCCGCAAACTTTTCACTATTTCAGATAGAATTCGTAACAAATCCTTTCCATCATGAGGTTCAAAGTCTTTATCAAACAAAAAGAAAGAAAAAAAAAATGTACCCATCTCTAAGGTAACGGTCCATCTGTACAAGAAATATATAGAAGGCAGATCCCATCCTAGTTGAGAGTTGAGACATACATTTAAGTTTGAGAGAAACATTTTACTGTGTTCGGATAATAGGTTATTTGAGATAATTTTTTAAAAGAAATACTGTAACACTTTTTAAATGTGATATATGTGAGATTAAAAAAAGTGATTGGAAATTTATTGATGATATAAAGAAATAAATTTTTGTAAAGAATTCACTATCAAAAAAACCCTTTAAAATTTTTAAATTTAAAAATTCAAGTATTTGAATAGAGATCATCAAATTAATAAACATGAAAATTTTGCTCTCTTACTTTATTTTCACATTAATAGATTTGATATTTTTTTGAGCTATTAGAATTAGATATGGCCATGGTTTCAAAACCGCCGGTTCCTATTGAAAAATCGGCGATTCAAGTTCTACGTTCCAATTTTTCTGAAAGATATAATCTAAATTGACCATTATAAGGATAGTTACGATTACAGTTCTTGAACCTCTAGTTCTGACTCCGTTACAATTTTGATTTCTTTCAGTTCGAGTTCCGGTTCGGTTCTAGTTCAATTCTTCTAGTTACATTTAAATATTTCTTACTACAAAATTGATTATAAGTAAAAATGACAATGAATATCGAAAAAAAAATATGAATTTTATTGTATTATCATAGGGATAAGGAAAAAATACATATTTTACAAAAAAACCTCAATTTATATTGAATGTTTTAAATAAAATAAAAAGATACATAATCTTCTCATTTTTTTTTGACGAATAATCTTCTCATTGTTTGAAAGAGAGAAAAGGAAAAAATATTAATTAATTAATCATCGTCATTGCTTGAAACCATACTAGAATCCGTAGTGTCAAAAAGTTCTTCATCTTCATTTTTTTTTTCTATTTTTTGAAATCTATATTCTATTTTAGTCTAATCATCCACATTGAGGCTACTGGTGCTAGGTGTTGGCTATTGACATTGGTCCAATCATTCATTTCTTGAAGTTTATGTTCCTCTTTAGTCTATATTCCATTTCTTGAGTTGGGATAATAGGTTCTTGGACTAAATCTGAGCATATTGATGTTGGTTGCCACCCCTAATTAGAATTGATAGTTGTGCTCTCACCAAAAAGAAGGGGGTAATTGTGCTCTCTCTGATCAAAATGATATATTCTACTCTAATTTCATCCATATTCTATATTAAGGGACCTGCACACAAGCTGGTGAAACTTTCAGAAGTTTTGGAGTGAAATAGGCCATTGGATTTGATCCCATGAATCTACACGCTTTAAACTCTACATGGTTGTCAACTTGATTAAGCCAAGTTGGTTCTTTCTCTATTACCTGGATAGACATAAAATTTGTGTGTACAGGTATGTAAAGTCCAACCAGTTGACCACCAATTGAATTTGAACAAGGTTACCAAACATATCTTTGTTTATGTCAGTGTAAATGCAAGTCTGCAAACTTTTTTTTCACAGCTATGAAAACCCTACAAAAGTTCAAAGTCTCAAGGTACATTGGTTGAAGGGTGTGAGTTAGAATATTTCAAAAAGTGCTAATTTGAAATTTCTTTAATTAGTGGTAGCAGTTGCTGCAATTGTAGTGTTCTTCTTGTACATATTACGAGTATGACATAACCTCTTCCAAGAAGCCAATTATTCAACAGTCCGATGGGGCATCTCTCAATGTTAAAAGCGCATAATTTTGAGTTTTCCAGGTTCATAATCTCACTGCTTACCTTAGCAAAGATATAGCAGGAGCAAATCAAGTGTCGTTTTTCGACAAAGTATGAGCACTTTTCAACTGTTTCTTCGGATAAGAATTGCAGAGGAGACTAATTACTTGGCAAGTAGCTTTCATCATGGCAGTATATAACGCAACAAGAAGAAGAACAAGGAGGAGAAAAAACAGTTAGCAGCAGCAGCAGCAGCAATACATGGATTTATCTTGTGATCATTGTAGCAGTGCTGAGACTTGCAAAGGTTCTTCGAATATCAACTTTACCGAGGATAATGGCAAAGATCTTTTGATAAATGCTGCTGTTTATTCGACACCAAAGGCAAAGAGATTTAGGATACCTGAGATTAGGACATGTCCATCACCTCCAAAGAAGAGAAAAGTAGCTGCTGCTGATCGGTGCGTATCAAAAAGATCGACCGCTATTGCATATTTTGCTCCTCCTGACATTGAGGCCTTTTTCTTAGGTGCATTTCTGAAAATTTTTAGCTTGAAATGATTGGCATTTGAATGCAACCAATATTACTTCCCCTTTACTTAGATTATCTTGTTAGTGTGTGAGTCGTGTCTGTGAAATTTTTTGCCTGTATTTGGATTCTACCATTTAATATTCAGATGCCAATTATGCTCTGATATTCAGTTGCTGAAGTATTAAAAAAAAAAAATCCAACAACAACGACAGTGAAATCTTTCCTACTCTTTCATTTTCCGGCTTTGTCTTGGTTTCCCCATTGCCTTCTTTTCTTTTAGACAATCCAACAGTTGATTAATACAAAAGTACCAAATTGAAAAGAAAAATTTTCATAACTTAATTACATATAAAAAACGTGGATGAATCCGGTTCTGTGCAAATAATCTCATAGGCAGAGAGATGAATCTCACTACACCTGATCTTTAGTTCTTTACTAGCAATTCACACTATTAATTGTAAGATATATCAAGTCCCATACAATTTCTTAAGTGTGTTATCACTGTTAATCCGAGGACTCTCCAGCCAGTGTGGAGATTGTACAGTGCAACTGATGCTGGTTTGTAGTCAATTTGAAATGGGAAAAATGGCATTGATGTGAGATAAAACTCTGAATGATGGTTAAAAGCTTTTTGCTTTTAAGTTAACCAGATTTGTTCATCTACGTCTATTACGTTAACGCACACATTGCTCCATGCAACTGTGACTAGCGATTATATATGTCCTCCGTCTGCAGTTATTTGTTGGCAAAAAAAGAAAAGAGGCAAAGGAACATAAAAAGTAAAGTGAAAAATAAAAGTCCTTTTCTTTTCTTTTATTTTTGGTATGATGTGCATTCGATAAAATTCAAGTTTGAAAAACTGAAATTTAAATTCATTAAATTCTAAATTGTTAAGTACTAAATCGGATACATTTGAGTGTATATCACACTAAGTGATAAATGAATAGTTTATTACTTATTTTTTGATGCAAGTTTTATCTAAAAACTCAGTGCTATTTAATTAATTTACATGTTTTATTTGTTATTATCAAGTGTGCCGGGTCGAGCCGAAGAGCCAATTGTCTCATTTAACCAAAAAAAAAAAAAGGAAAAACATAATCAAAAAGTAATAAAGAAAAAGAGTTTCATGTTCTTGTGGGAATGTTAAGTTAAGCCCAGAGTCCTTGAAAACATAATGATATATTGGTCATTTCATTCTCAGCCCGTATCTCATTTTAGTTGGGCCCATCCTCCACAGTTTATGATCAGATATGGATTGCTAAACGGGACTGGGGCTTTTCTCCCAGCACACCTTTTAAAAAAAAAAAAAAAAATACTTCCCAGCACCATTTAGTGGCACAACCATCTGCACGAGGATAGTAGGCATGATTGGAGTGAGATTCATTATAAAACCCATAATATCAATCGAATTGAAAATTTAATGGTCATCTTTGGATACCGTGTTTTTCAACATCTCTCTCAATGAAGATAATCGTTTAAATTTTGAAGCTTTGCAATTGTAATGATTTAAGGGTTAATAACACTTTTTTTTTTATCCTATCGAACGGTGAATCTAAGGTTAATAACTTCTTTTTTACCCTATCCAATGGTAAATCTAACTTGGAACATCATATTTAAAAAGAACGGTAGAACCTTCCCAATCTAATATCAACCCTTGACCTAAATCTTGATGAACTTAAAGCCACCACCATCTAGGGATCAAAATTTAGTAGAGTTGACAACACATTCTCTTTAGACAATTCCAAAGAAAACAAATTTCTCTCATTGAAAGACAAATCAAAGTGCTTGATATTCAAATTGAATTCAGCTCCATTGAAATAAGTTCAAATTTGATTCCCTAACTAATCAAATGAAAAATGAACACAATTTTGTTTACAGTAAAATTTCAAAATCAAATCAAATTTGACTCGATTAACATAATATTAAAATTTGCATGTAAACAATTCAAATTATTCAAACTTGGCTCAACTTCAATTGAATAGAAACTCATCTGAGTTTTTCTTGATAAATAAAAAGGCCAAATTTTGATCATGATTTTAATTTTGGTAAAATAAATAAATAAGTTTAAACTTTAAAGTATTTGCTTTTGTTAGGCTCATTAATAACCCAAAATATATCCAGTGCTGAGAAAGAGCAAACTGGGCTATTCAAGAATCAAGAACCCAAAAATTTAAAGTGGACTTGACCTTATAATCGGGCAAACAGGGGCTAGTAACACGTTTTAAGAGAAACTGATCCACTAATATTTTCAAGGAAAGAAAGAAAAAACAATTAATCCCCATTAATTAATTATTTATCGTTTGTGGTCCATTACTATTTAGAAGAATGGACAGGAAAAGTCCCTGCACAGTCGTTCTTGAACAATGTAATATTTTTTAACACGCTGTAATTCATTATAAACTGAATATACATCTTTATAATAGAAATATTATATTCGAATACTACTCATATAGATTGTTACTTAGTCATATCAAAACTACATGGCATTATCCCATCCATATAATTTAATTTTAAACATTATTGACTCATTTTGGGCCATTTATTATTTGACTATCCCTACCCTAATTGCTACATTTTTTAGTTTTTTTTCCCCTCAGCGACGGTAATGATTTAATTTACCCTACTCCTACACTAACTTATATGATAGGATGGGGAGAAGCCCGACTGAGCTGGCCTGAGAATTGGAGGATGAACATGAACCTCCCTATCAAATAATGCACTACTACTACCTGTAGCTTTTGAGGTTAATTTGGGATTAGATTTAACTACTAATTCTTAAAAATTTCTGGAAAAAAATAATGCACTACTGCACTTTTTCTGTATTTCTTGGCTCTTCGGAAGATGATTGAGGATCGTACGACGTTTGATGCGGTCCACTGATGCACGTCAGTCAGGGGACGCGTGGAAAGTTGACGGCCGCTTTCATCAGACACGTGCGATGTCGTCTTGCTTCTCGGGAGGAAGTTACGATCCGCTTTGTCACCCAACTGCAGAGCAACGGGGCCCCACTAACGGCGCTACGCCGTTATCTGGCCGTCGAGTCATCAATGGTGGAGGGGGTCGTGTTGGACACCTGCCCAGCGCACCGGGAAAGTAGGTAATGCGGGCCCCTACCGCTCCGCATGCTTCGTGGACACGTAGTGGCTTGAATTTGGGGCGTCAGCACATGCAAAACTGGACCAATAATACAAGTCAATGTTAAATAATTAACCAATTGTTAAATGATTATCTTAATCACATTAATGTCATCTCACCGTAAAAGTCCATATAGGCTATCCACCACTTACTGAAGACCACTTTACCCCTTCATTCGAATAAATATATTTAGCAACCCATTTGACTTGTTATTTTATGACCTTTTTTTTTTTATAGAAAAATGTATCATACTTATCTGATGTATACGAGACAAAAATGTGACTAAAAAATGTGTTCATAAAAGACGTTAAAAATTTTTTGATGGAAAAGTGCAATCCAAATAAGATATAAGTTTCACCTTACATTAGGTATTGAATTTCCGAATGCATTCAAAAAATTTTGTGTGAGCACTAAAAGAACAATGTAATTTTTGTTTCGAGAAATTCTTATTGTTTTCAAGTAAATAGACCATAACTGCATTATTGTCATTCGATTTTAATTCACAGCAGTCCTTATAGATTTAGATCGAATTATTTGGTTTATCTATCGATTTTATCAATTGTCTATATCGGAGGTCAATTGGTCTACGCATTCATACACTGTCTTAAAATCATTTTTGAATACTTCAATTTTCAAGCAATAGGGACTTGGAAAATACTTTTTAAAAGGTGATGCTTCGTAATTCTTTTCTTCTATTTATGATGAAAGACGACCTGCAACACATCCTCCTCCACAATTTAACTTTGATTTCTTGTCTTAGTCAACACTTTGCCTTCCTTGTAAGGAAACTTGGAAAATGGTGAATCCCAATGCCTTTCTCCAAATCAGGAGAATTGATTACTTCCATATGCTTATGTTTTCCAATTGTGTATATATATGTTTATATATATAACACCTGTGGTGTCGCTAGCCAATGTGTTCATACACAAGATAGAATCTTAATTGTAAATTAACCTTTTTATTTAAAATATTTTCTATTTCTGGACTGAAAATGACATCAAATTTGTTTATTCAGTCCACTTGATTGGGTGTGTATATATATTACTACTATTTGAAGAAGGCATTGCCATTGGACATTAACGTCATTATGGAAAAAATCTAGGGCGGAGACTGTCCATGTGGCAGCCTGAAGTGGTAAATTCTATCATTTGTTATTATTAAACAAAGTGTCAAACAGGGAAAGACAGATGCAGAAGATTCAGAATGTCCTAAGACATCGCTGTCTTAGATTGATCGTAAGATTTGAGTTGTGCATTCGCATGCCAGTAGATCTGATCACTCTCTCTTGCCGTTACTTCTTGAGTCTCTCTCCTCTCCTTTATCTATCTGCCTGTCTATGGTCGTCCCTCCACATTTCTCACCATCTCCTGCTGCTACAAAAACCCCACCTCACAAGGCTCTCAGAGACTGAAACTCCATCAATCCTCTTCTTAGCCTGATGGGATTGCATGCATGAAAGGGATTCAACACTTGTTTGCTCATGATCTAGTGCAAGTCTTCTTGGGATTAATCCCTTTTCGGTATCTGCATGTTTGGTTTATGTACTACAGTTTCTTTCTGATAATCTTTCTTTGTTTGGGTGTTCATATCTTTTCTTTTTTGAACTTTACACACATGTAGATGTAGTAGACCATGATAATGAGTTGAGAATGCATTAAGTCCATGTAGTTTGCTGCTGCAGCCTGCATGTTGGGTTTATGCATTTATTTGTGGGCATTATTGACTTGATATCACATCTACTAGTGCAACAAAGAAAATGGATGCCTTAAATGTTAGTAAATCTTTTATGGTGTTCTGTAGTTTTGACTTTTCATGTGGATATCAAGAGGACTTTAGGTGTTGGGAGTATTTTATTGCGTGATCCCAAATGTTCTGTAACATATACAGGGCTGGTTTTAATTGCTGTGGATAAATTTGCAAACGTTGATTATGAAAAATGAGGATAGAAAATAATCAGAATTGGTTAAAGCTACTATTTACTAGATTCTGGAGTTTATCTTTTTTGGCTATTGGATAATCCAAAAATCTAGATGGAAAAGCAAACAAGAACATTAATTATGTTCAAAATCGGAATCTATGATCATGTAAATAAAATCAACAGACGACAAGCCCATAACCTCATAAACCGATCTGCTTTGGTATCTCTTTTGATGGATTGTGTTTCAATTTTGATAATCTCAAAAAAATTTAGGAACTATTGAAAGTTAGGATAAAGCAATGTTTTGAAACTCAGCCCAGGCCATTTCCGGTTGAACTGGTTGAACCATCAACTAAGTAGTTTTTCTAGATTGGGTTTGAGGTTGAAATCAACTAAAATCAAAAGTCGCTTTATTTTGTAAGAACCAGTTGAACAGTCCGGTTTAACCAGTGAATCGACAAATAGGAAAATGATTTTCACTAAATTGTCTAGATCTTGATTTCAATTAAAAAAAGGGACGGTTCAACTGGTGAATCGATGAACGGGAATAATTTTCACTAAATCATCCACAATCTTGATTTCAACTAAAACAAGCGTCCGTTCAACTGGTGAATCGATGAATGGGAATGATTTTCACTAAATCATTCAGATCTTGATTTCAATTAAAAAAAGCGACCCCACCCATTTGATATGCACGGTGCAACTTGAGACTGCTCTTCTAATATTTTTCACTTAATTGTTATATTTTATTTTAGATTTCAAAGCTACCCCAAATTTTTGCAATATTTATTTTTGTAGCATTTCACCTTTTAGAAATTATAGTTTAATTCTAAGTTGTTTAAAACATCAAAATTTATTACTAAATTTATATTCTATCTAAAAGCCATTTATATATATATATATATTGTAGTTTAATTTTTGCATAAACTTTTCAATTTTCATTCATAAATTCACAAGCTTTTTTATTTTTAATATTATTACAATATCATGTTTTATCAAAGCTATTTCTTTTAGTTTGTATTGGTCAATATAATAATAAAAGTAATTGTTAATTAATTGTATTTATGACATCATAGGTTAATAATAACTCGATTATGGTTGGGCCAACGGTTGAACCAGTGACCCTTGACCCAATAATACTTTCAATTGGTTGAACAGTCTGGGTTACAAAAGGTTGGTTGATAATTTTAGAGAGAAAAACTAATGCCTTCCAGAAATTCTTCTGTATCCAACATATATACTAAAGAATTCATTTGGAAAAAAAAGAACAACAAAATTTAACGCTAAGAACATGGGCTCTGGAAATTTTTTTTTTTTAACTGTTCCAGTAGTGGCTCATTTATGCCCGCGGTCACTCGCTCGGTCACGAAAACTGATGGATCATTGTTAATGTACCGTTGATTAGTTGTTGAGTTTATTTACTTCATTTTTGCTGTCTGTTACTACGAATCAATGTTTTAATTCTTATTTCTGAATGCCCATTTTTGCATTCTGTGCATTGCGCTGTGGTGTTGTAAAGTTTCAAGAATCTGGATATTGTTAGTAACAAATTGTAATGCCAATTTTGAAGCTTTTGTCTGTCGAACTTTTTTTTTTTTTCCCTCTCTTTTTTCTTTTTGACTTTTATTGTTGGTGTTCAATGCAGTTCATGTAGAATCTTTGCATTCACAAATCCCGGTAATTTTGTTGAAATTATCAGCAGAGTACAGCAGAGTAAGAATCAAAACTATGATGGAAAAATCAGGCACATATGACAAACTGGAGTCCGCTGTGAAAAGCAATTCAGATGCATCAACTGATTCACGGACTTTTTTGAGTGGTTTTGAAAATAACAGTGTCTCTACAGAAGTATTGATGTTTGGTAATAGCAGATCAAGTCTAGCCTTGCCTAACCAACGAAATGATGGGCTAGTGACAACTTCCAATGAATTAGAAGGAAAGTTTTTGAAGAAAAGTGGAGGTAAAACATACAGAGAAGTGGAAACTGCAAACTTTCTAGAATCAGGTACTAAGGATTTATAGTAGTATCAAGACACTTCCTGTATTGTCTTGCTTTTCGATTTTAATTTCGACTTGCAGGATGTAACAGGTGATTCTTTCTAAGTCTGGCCTTTTTAAGATCTAATAGCAATTTGGTGATTTTGCCCTGGTGATTGCTGTTGTTTCCTAACGATCGTTGGTTCATTTAAATGTGTATAAAAAACAAAAATACAGCGCACTCAAAATGTCTTTTTGAGTCTGAACAAGACATATGTTGCTTGCAAAAGGGAAGAAAGGAAAGCCCTGAAAAGGACATTTTTGTTTTGTTTCTATCACTAATGTGTTAGATACTGTATCCATTGTGCTTGTTATGTCCTTTGGCACTTTTGTGGAAGTGGCTGATAGGTGAATTTGTTTTTACCAGCTACAAGCTCTGAAAGTGAATGAAATCACCATATATACCAAAAGTTAAACCGAAGAAGAACCAGTGTCTTACTGTTCCAAGGCTTCTCTTGGATAACTTATATCAATTAGCATTTATCGTGTTTTGAAAAGTTCTTAATTTATGCTTGTCTAATATGATTACACCACATTACCAGAATATTTCCACTGACAATCAGTTCAATTGTTTGACTAACTTCATTAATGATGTCAACAATTGTTAATCTTGTGTATACTGTTGGGTTGCATATTTGCCCTGTTGCATTCAATCTGGTAAGTTTAATTTGCGAGTAAAATAAAGAACTAATGTATTAGTTTCTTAAGTGTACTATAAGAGCTATGTCTTCTTTTTGCTACTAGGAGGAAGCATCAGGATTTCAATCTCTCACTGATTGACTTTAGCGCGTCTATGTCCAGTATATTTACTGATTTACATGATACTGATATCAAGATAATCCTTTTTGTCTGAATGCTTAGACCAGAATAGTGCACAAGAACTTCTCGAATTCTCAAGTATAGCTTCTCCGACGATGAGCGAACATCTAATACCAGTTACTCAACTGAAACTTGTAAGCAGTTCAGCTGTAAGCAATCGTCGATTGCACTTCTCTTCCTTCTTCCAACGTACATATGTGGGAATCCATGGCTTGCATAATTTAATTGGAATTTTTATTTGCATCTAAAATTAATGTGTTTTTTTCATGAACCTGAAAACCTTGCATCATTATTATTATTTGTGGTGTTGTTGTTACTTGTAAGCATTCGTATGATGTTATCGTACATCTTTCTAATAAATCTTTACTTTTTCTTTTTTCTTTTTCCTTCCCAGGCATGCACATCATATCCCTATCCAGAATCATATTTTGGTGATAATTCGTGTGATCATGGTCAAACTTGGGTTTGTAAGCTGGACTCGCTCCTCTACATACACATTATATTTATATTCTTGGTTGAATCTGCATTTTCTCTGTGCCTGCTAGTGTTGAAGCTGTGAATGTGGCCAATCTTTGTCTTGAGCATCCTTTTTGGTCCACTTCATTCATTGTAGAATTAGGGGTTTCAATAGCTTTTATGTTCCATAAATTTGAAAATCCTTAAAAGTTATTCCGATTCTTGATTTATTTCTTTGTGCATTGAAAATTAAACTTGTTATGTTTAAGCATTTGCTATGCACACTGCATTAATCATTTTTTGCTTCACCAGATTAGTCATTGATAAGAATGAAATGGTCTACAGTGACCTCAAATCTTAACCCTTTTTGCTGGCTTTTGTATCTCCATGTGAAAGAAAGATTGATCAACGTACAGTTGATTTTGTATTCAAGGGACTTGAATGCCACTTCACAAATCTAAATGTCGTCTCAGAAACATCAAGTTTTGAGACATTTGACAACTATAATCATGAGAACTACTAAACATTGAGCAGGACTTGGTTCAAGGTGATAATTAGTGGAACTGCAACTAATAATTTCAAATTTGAGTAAATTACAGCAAGTAACAAGTCACATACTTGGCTATATATAAATTATAACATCAAATTTGATTTCCATAAAAGTTATCCGACTGTTATATACAGAAACTTCATTAGTTTTGCTGAGTATTCTTGAAAATTGCCGTACAAAGCTTCAGGTAGAAGTAACAAAAAAATAACATATCATCAACATAAATATAAAGCAGCAGGAGCCCTTTTGATGTTACCATTTTTAGTTCACTTCATATGTTTTTCTGAATTGCCCTTAACCTTCAGCCCAGCACAATATGAGAACTTAACAGAAAACAACATTGTGTCTCAGTTAGAGGATATATGCAATTTCAGTGATAAATGTCCCGAGTATGCTGATCAGCAAATTAAAGAAGTTAAAAAATTGATTCATTGACTTGAAACTTTTCTTTGAGTAACGATATCCTCTGCTTGAGTCTTAGCAATATTCATTGTAATTGAAGACTAATATTATCCTTAAAATCTTTTTTGTACTTAATGCAACTTATTGATGACAATGGGTGGCCATCTTAGAATTAAACATGTCTAGTAGATCAATGAACTTTTATACTCTTCCTTACATGTATGTTCAAGAATCCTAAAGAGAATTTCAAATTAATGTTCTTTTGATAGTCCTTTATTTCTCTATGTCTGCATTATGCTTGAAGCAGAAACATATTACTTTTGGTGTGCAATTAAAAGGTGTATAAATAGTTTAGAAGAAGACTACATCACCAAAACTTACCAGAAAGAACAAAACTAGTGAGAGAGATTTAGATAACAGTTTCATGTTGATGTCTTATCTCTTTACCTGAAAATTTTTTTTCCAGGAAAATGGCATGCATGGAAAAAGTGATCCTGGCAACCATTTCCAGCTTTCAGATGACAGTTTAGAGGTTGTTAATATAGTGTAGGATATTTTTTTTATAACCAATTTGCATTCTATCCAAGTTTAGATCTAGTCGACTACAAAGATATAACGTAGCATCTATAATGGCCTAATAGCATTGAAGAATTATGTGTTCGTTTAATTGTAAAGTATGTGTAATGTGATAAGTAAACCACTCAGTCTACTCTAAGGAAGTGGAATGGTATGCATTGGAAAAGAGGTGCGGGGCTAGATATGAGAATGAAAGCAGTGTAGACAATGTTTTATGCAACCTAAAATCCATCAATATTCTTCATGAGTGAGTTGAAAGGACAATATGCAAATGTATTTTACTAAAGAAATGCTTCTAAGAGCTGATGAAATTAAACTACTTTTCGTCCAGCATAGGGCCACGCCGTATGGAAATTCCTGTGGAGCTCAGTGGGGAGACTGATTCAGTTATCTTCGTTCTGTTGTTTGATCTGTTTGCGAGGAGTATAGCAGACTTTCAAGTTTCAGACAGCTTATCTGAGCACAAACTTTTCTTTTTGTCCTAGTGCAATGTTTTATACAATATTTTGTGCTTTTAGGTGCATCCAGACTTGCAAAGTTTGCACCACTCTAGGATGGCATTGCCTCTTGAACTGGCTGAGGAACCAGTGTATGTGAATGCAAAACAATACCGTGGGATCTTAAGGCGAAGACAACTCCGTGCAAAGGCAGAGTTGGAAAATAAGGTGGCGAAAGCTAGAAAGGTTGGTTTTTAGCGTTTATTTAATTGATCTCAGCGGATCGTGTAATACATTTTCCAGTGTCCAACTGATGGTTTTAGAGATCAGGTTGTATGAATAAAAAGCTTCTGTTGCTTGCTTTCCAGCCCTATCTTCATGAATCTCGACACTTGCATGCTATGAGAAGAGCCAGAGGCTGCGGAGGCAGGTTCCTGAGCAAAAAGAATGTTGATAAATCAGACAGCCATGTTGCTTCCAAGAAGAGCATCGATTTTAATATTATGCCCACAGAGATGGACGATTCACTTGGTTCTCAGCATACTTTCTCCGGCTCTTCTCAGAATGTGCATTTCTCAGCAAGCTGTAATGAAGTGAAGGGGTTTCCTCTCCAAGAAATGCAGAACACAAACACTTTTGAACGGGGATATCAGTACCATTGCAAAACTCAGTAACATTCAGGTAACTATCAGACTGGGATGTTGGGATGGAGAAATCGACGGTGCCTTTTGGCGGGTCGACACTGAGACAAGTATCATGAAACAGTGTTGATAGCTTGTAAAGTTGTGTGTGATACTGTGACACATTCTGCAGATGTGAAAAGGGCGTTTTGTATAAGAGGGATGGATTGTTCTTACCAGCAAAATTTTGCTCTCAGAGTTTCGGTTGTATAGTTACCACATTTCTCGTGGCATACGAACTGATGTATTTGGGGCTGCAGCTGCTTAGCTATCAAATCAATCTTATGGCACTATAAACTATTTGCCTAAAATGCTTCTTGTTTAAGGCCAATGTTTCATAGGCGGGATAAGACTTCGAACCTTGCTGCTTCCGGACTCCCCCTTTCCTTTTGACAATGTATACATGGCTCAATGCTTTGTGTGAAATTTTTTGGAAATTTTTTTTGCAAAACTACAACTAAGTTTTCTCAATGAGGTGATGTTTAAAATGCTCGAGGCTAAAATGAATCGAGCTAACTTGTGAGAGCTTCTGAGCCAGCTAAATTACTAATCGATCTTGAGTTGACTTATTACAATTCATCTAGTTTGAGTTTGATTAGGGTTGAATTCAAGTTCATCTATGCTTTTATCTCTGAGCTCTTTGAGCTCAGCTAAATTACTAATCGAGTTTGAGTTGACTTATTACAATTCATCTAGTTTGAGTTTGATTATGGTTGAATTCATGTTCATCTATGCTTTTATCTCTGTTTGAGCTCAAGCTTGAATGTTCAAGTTTGAGCTTGAGTTCGAACCTAGTAAAGTGAAGTCAAACCCAATTGGATCCAATTTGGATTTTTTGCAGCCTTGTTTGAGGCCACGGTAAAAAACTTTCGGGGAATGGGGGAAATAGGTGTTCATTGATGTATTTTCCTTTTTTGTTCTCGATCTATATATTATAGAAATTAATGTCAGATTACTCTAGATTCTAGCAGTAAGAAACCTAAACTGTTTGAGCTTTATATTAACAAAGTCCTAGTGCGCTTGAAAAAACATTTGGACTCTAAAATTTCCAAAGAGTGACGCTCTTGGTTACTAGGTCTGGGACTACACGGTAAAATTGTAAATTGTAAAATTGTAAGGCAATTTTAGTTTATAGGACGTAATTGTAAATTGTAAAATTGTAAGGCAATTTTAGAATATATTGAGTACAAATTGACTTAATTGTCCTATATTAGTTTATAGGACGTAATATGTCTTATTATTATTATTATTTGTTCTATAATAGTAATTGTCTATTTATGTGAAATTTTGATATTTTTACTTCAAGACTAAATGCTAATTGATATCAAAATTCTTCAATTGTAATATTTGATTCTTTTTAATATATAGATTTTTTAAATTAAAATTTTACAGTCCTAACAATTATAATGAACAACATAAAATATAAATTGCATGAAGTCAAATGGTTATAATTGTTTTTAATCTATTTTTAGTTTTGATAAGATTCAAGAAAAATTCTTGCACAATTGTTCAACAGTCAAAAATAAAATATTTTAAAACATTTTTTCCTAGTATAAAACAAACAATTATTTTAATTACAAGAAAAATTAATTATTATAAAAAAATTGCATTCAAATATTAATTGAACTTAAAAGTAGCCCAAGATATCATGATGAAGTGTTTTAATTAATAATGATAAATTTGATATCATACTATTTAGGCACTTTATGATGCAGGTGGAAAGAACTTTTTCAAATTTTTTTGGGGAATGGAATTTTAAAAAAAAGTTAGAATGATCATTCTAGGAGGAAAAGGTTTTCCACCTAAATAAGTCATACCAAACGCTAGAATGGAATGGAATAGTTAAAAGGGCTTTCCTTTCCTAAATTTTATTGCAGATCATGTTCTGCAGTTAGAAAAAAAAAACACACACACACACGATCTAGCAATCGAATCTACACAAAGTTGAGTCTTTTCTCCGTTTTTTTTTAATATATAAATCATAAGCATCGGCATTCGTTTTACCGTCTGTAACTAATGTTGTTCGAGTTGCATCGGTCCCTTCAAGTAGAAACTCTCCCAATATTATTTTTTCTATTCTTATGAGTTGCAAACCTTGAGATCTCACAATTAAGGATATAAATTCCTTTCAATTGAATCAACGTCCGTTAGTTTGGTTGAGTCTTTCGTTTGTGGTTTGTACTGCACTTACACGAGTCATGACTCATGAGTGCATGTGGGAGTTGGAATCAATCAGGGCATGAAAGGAGGACTGACCGAGTCAAACGGACTCTGCTGCCAGCAAGGTATCAATTAATGAGATGTTTGGTTCAACCAACCTATCCATTTCCTGGTACCAAGTATCGGACGTACATATATTGTTGCATTTAGAATGCAAAGAACATCTGAATACCATATTTTTTTTCCCTTAAAAATTATTTTATCAAATCATAAACATTAATTTTTAATTACTTTCTTATTTTACATGCATCAAACCACAAAGATGGAGTATATAGTAATAATTAATAATAATATCTCAACTAACAAATTCAAACACAATGATGATATCGATCGTAATTGTTTGGATTGATATTATTAGTTCAAAATTTTTTACTTATATCATCGATATAATTTCCAACCACCTTTTTATCTCACATACATCACATCAAAAAAATATTCAGTATTTTTTTTAACAAAATTATCCTAAATAATCTGCTATACAAACACTGGATTCCTTAACTGAAGAAACAACAAGTAAACAAAAAAACTAGCAGGAAATTTCCTAGAATTTTCATTCATGTCTCTTGTTCTTATCAGGTCCACATTTTTCCCCATTAGTCAACACCAACTTTTGAAAAGTAAGCTTTGTACCAGTAAAGAAAGCCGGCAAAATTTGGCAACTTGTGGTGGGAAAATAATTTAATGGATAACAGGCCGGACAAACATGTGGCCACTTGCAAAATTTCTGAGAATTAAAGGGGGCCCCTTCGGCCTTTTTCGAGAAATGTAACAAAATCTTTTCTGGGGCCCCAGCCCCCTCCTTGTGTGAATGGGCCTCGCGACGAAAACATCCAGTAGCGTACGATAAGAAGGGCAAACAGCCCTTGTGGCTGGCTGAGTTATCACTTATCAAGTTGGATCTCGCCGCCCTGAGCATTGTCAGGATTTATCCTTGTGGATTGTAATTTTTCTTCAAAAAATTTTTACGCTATTTATAAATACATTTCACAATAACCTTTTTTTTACCTTACATACATCAAATTATTATAATATAAAATTTTTAAATTTTCAAAAAATAGCAATCTAAACAGGTTCTTAAAGCCTGTTCAATGCTTCGAGAAGAGTATTGCCAATTAGTAGTAATTCCTGGGGCCAAAACTTCAATTTGGTCTCTCAAATTTACAAGTTTTGTATTGATCTTCCAAGAATAGCATAAAAGGTGGTCCATAAAATTGAAAAGCTACAACTTGGTTATCCAAAATAGCACGAAGTCTCAGTTCGTTCTCTCAAATTTAAAAATTCTCAATTCGAGATGCTCGAATATTTGAACTTGATCTTTCCAATGATACTTTTGCTGTAGGAAAGAATCACCTTTAAAATGAAACAACACTAATGTAAAAACAAGAGCTAAGCAACATTTGGGTTGCTATTTTCTGAACTTTTTGTAGAAAAATATACGGTAGGGAATCTAATATATGTGAGATAAAAAAATAATTGAAAAACCTATTCATTGGAAAATGTAAATTTAAAAAAAATTACAAACCAAACAAGCTTTTAGTCATTCTACACACACCAAAAAAAATCATGCCTTTTTTTTTTTTAAATAATCATATGATGAGAGTAAAGATCTGCTCATTTGTTGGATTCCTAGCACTTCTTGTCCATTAATACTAGGAAATCTTCTTTATCTCCTCTTTAAGGAAGTGAAAATTAACTTGGGTGTTACTTAAAGGTACCCAAAGATTGACCATAGGCATCCATCCATTCAAACGGTTGATCCCAACTTCTCAATCATTCATTCCAACAGTCTTGCTTGACTGTATGCATGTGATTACCAAACCAATACCATTTTCAAATTTCTGTTAAACTTCAATTCTGTCAACTTAGGGAATATCAATTCTCGAAGCAAACGTGCTGAGGTGAATAGGTAATTGACACTGATCCCCTATGGATTATTATTGCCTAGTGAAAATGCAGAATGGTGTAATACCCCATAGCATTTGAGCCCTTTTCAATTTTTGGGATGGAGACATGGAATTTTGAAATCTGAAGTCCCAACTAGCCTATTTGTGTATAACTGTATACATCACTTTTTCTCCACCATACTCGAAACATACATATCAGACAGCTAAAAAGTTGTGGATCTCACTACTTTAGCTGGCCTGACGGTGCCAAAAGCGCGTTTATTGTCGGCCTACATGATACATATTCTGCTACACCGACCAAGTAATCAAATATTCTGACTTAGTACAACTACCATAATCAACTTGGCCGCTCATGTTGAATAATACCATCTTCGGTACAAATGATTAGGATGCCCCATTGTGATTTGAAAGATTAGGGATTTGTAATCAGCTGTTGTTCATCATGATCACCTTCTGGTAGTTATACTGCATTCTGGATCATAATTAGTTGCTAGACATTTATGATCTCCAATCAGTTCACAACCAATCCTTCATCTTCAATTTCACATTCTTGAATCACTTCAACTTCATGCAAGTCCTCACCATCTTCTTCTACAACCACTTTATTAAGTTATTCATGTTAGTTTGGAAATTTCCTGACTGTTTTACATAACATACTTAAGCATAAAGTCCATGAACAAATTAGTTTTAGTTAAATTTGGTTTTGTCAATTATGGTGAATACTATGGCAAACATAAACTACACAACAGACAAATTTACACCGTGCTAGGTAACCTGTTATGGCAAGACAACACTTAAATGCCTCAAGTTGGCACCATGATATTCCCATAAAGTGAAGGCAGTTAATTTCTTGATTTGGGCAAGCAATTAGCAACCCATATTTGTACAATCTAAAGGCAATAACCTCCATAGTTCAAGGTCAAGATGTCAATCGCTTTTCATCATCATCTCCTCAAAGTAGGAGGAAAAGGTGCAACACTTAGAAGATCAACCAACATACGTATATGCCGCTCAATTTCTAGGTTTCTCTATCTATTGTGTGTGGTGGGAGGTTAAAAGTTGAAATGGTTACCCCTCCAAATCAGCTATACTTTTGACAAATGACTTTTCAAGGAAAAATTGATTCTTTATGGGAATCAGAACTTTAAAAAGCTTCAACTTGAATTTAGGTTAATTGAAAAGAAAAAAAGATTAAAGAAGACAGGAAGAGAAAACTAAAGTCAAGTAGCAAAATTGATGTTAGCTAAGCTTTATGACCATTGATGCCATTTGTCAATGACCCATTGGTATAAATACGGAGTCCTCTTGTCCTTCCTGGTGCCCCTCCCTTGAGTGAAGACAAATCCAGAAAAATCCTGTACGAAGTTCCAAAAGTTAGAAATATTCACGGGACATCAAGAAGACAGGCCTACCTGTAAACCACATACATGTTTTTGGAAGCTTTTCCTTCAGTGCCACAACTTATAAGAATCTTCTTATCAATCTTTGATACCGAATGGTCCCTTGGCAAGTCGACTAATGGTGGAGCTGCAACAGAAAGCTCCCGCATTAGACAAATAAATCTCTACAGTTAGAACTAAAAATGAGGCACTTAAAAAAGATGTACAGGTAAGACATACATGATTCATTTATTATCTCCACAGCTTCATCAAGGTCCAACAGTTTCTACATCAATAACAAGATAAATTGTTAGCGTAAGATTTAAGAGGGGTGATATGGACTCAATGCTGGAGGATGAGAACTACCTTGAGGCTCGCATAACAAGACTCCAGGTCATCATTCACCAAAATATGATCAAAGAGGCCTGATGACTTTCCTTGTTCAAGCTCAGCCTTTGCATTTCGTAGTCGCTTTTTGATCTGTTCTTCAGTTTCTGTTCCCCTGTCAAAGTCAATAAACTTCATCTCAATCCAAAGGATGATGTGAGGACAGCAAAATTTGAATGTATAGGTGAGCCCACCTTGCACGAAGGCGCTTCTCAAGCTCCTCAAATGAGGGAGGACAAACAAAGATGAAAATGGCTTCAAGAGAACTAGCCCTCACGGACCTTGCCCCTTGAACATCAATATCAAGGATGCATCTCTACACAAAATCATACGAGACCATTTTCAATGTTACAACACTGAATTTAGCCATGCACTTAATTTTGCCTATGAGATACTGGTATAATCATGATGGACCGTAATCACCTATGGATGCTTAGCACGTCAAACCGTGACGCCAGTCTTTTTTTTCATCTTCTATCCAAAGAATATTGATCCCAAGGGCATATCAACTCATAAAAGCTCCAAAATTTGTAGTGATTAGCAAAAACAGGATTGTTAACAAAAATTGAATTAAGAAACATTCACGAATCAAACATTCATGAAAAGGAATTTTACCAGTCAGATTGTGCCAAGAATCTAACTTAAAGGTGACAACCAAAAAGTAAAGGCTCCAAAGTTGCTAACAGAGGTGTCCAATAGGCAAAGTGCAAATTTACCTGATTTTGTGAAGCTATTGACTAAGGTCAGCTAAATAACCTGTAATGGTGTTTTATCTATTGAATGATCTGTTTGATGGTCTCTCAATATCGGATCCCAATTTGTGTACATATGATCGAATATAACCTAAAGCTCAAAAAAGTACCACTGGAAAGGGCCATAAACACCATTTTTCTCTGCTAATTTAATCAGGAAGACACAATAAGGTTTGCCAATTTACCTTTCCAGCATCTGCAACCACCTCAACCGCTTCTATACTGGTTCCATAGAGATTTCCATGAACTGCAGCAAACTCAAGAAACTTTCCATCTCTAATCTCTTCCTCCATGACGCTTCGCTCAGTAAAATGATAATGGACCCCATTCTGCTCTCCCTCCCTCGGAGCACGGGTAGTATGGCTCACAGAAAACCCAAATGTTGATGGAAATTCTTTCATCAGTGCAGATATTAAAGTACCCTTACCAACTCCAGAAGGCCCACTGATAACGATTGGCTTTTTAGCATCACCTACAACTCCTTTGCTCCAGGCAAACACCTCAGTACTAAACTTCTTTCTCTGCTCTTGGACAAAGGGTGTATCTACCTGTTCATGGTGGATCTATAGCATAAAAAACAGGACCATGTGCACTGACCAAACTTCAAAAAACAAATCCATGTGCATTAATTACAGAATCTAAACTGACCATCTTAATTCAGGCTTTTCAAGATATTTTAGGCTTTGTATATACCATCACCATTTTAACTCTTATCAAACACTGCCAACATCCGTATCTAACAGCCACGAAAATTTCAAAAAAAAAAAAAAAAATATTTACTAACCTCAAGGAACCAAAAACAGTCATCTGGGCTAGAATCCCCCTTGAGAATGAGAATCCGACTCTCATTCAAAATCACAGCTGAAATCACTTCAGATGGTTTTGGTCTTGTTCCCAATACAGTGGGTGTAACCCTTCAAATATAAGTAAAATTAAATCACCCAACGTCTATGATTCATAAAGAAATCAACAACTTTGTATTTCACAATCAAAACTCACCATCCTCCAGTAGATTTATCAGAAACCCGAACTTCAATCGTGGATGTTGATCCATGATCAGTCCCACCAATTAAATACTGATTTAAGCAAAAGAATTAATATAAAAAAAGAACAAAGCAATTACTCAGAATTGCCATCCCTTGATTAAATCACAAAAGAAAGTTATATTGTAGAAGTGCATTAAATACGTGTAAGGGGGCACCATACTGTTTTATTTCCAACAGTAACAACTGTCTTATGGCCTTCGGATTTCAAGTCAAAACCATTAGGAAAATCTCCTAGTAGATCATCTGCAACGAAAGCTGGAGCTTGCCCCTGAATTTTGCAGCCAAATATAGATCAGATCATAACAAACCAATCACTACAATTTTATGCATTCCAATAAAACCAATTGAAGAACATAGAACTCACCATAGATACAAAAAGCTTTCCTCTTTTTCAAGGTAATCCCTGACCGAAACACGAAACAAGATTCTGAATAAATCCCTGATCCTAGATCTTACATTACAATGAAATCTTTCAACTCAGTAGACAGGTGACCAGATTGATATAAAAATTCAGAATGCATCAGAAGTTTCCATTTTTGTTGCCCTTTCCTTCTTGAAGGGTCAAAGTTCTTTTCCCTCTCTCTCTTTCTTTTTTCTGGATTGATTTCAAAATCAATGCTAAAAAGTAAAACCCCACCTGGAAAAGCCGTGAGATAAGAAAAGTTCATATAAACAAAAGCCCTGATGCTAGTTTATCATGTGGTTCGGTACAATGTAAAACATCACAAACATAATAACAACAAAACAATTTATCAAACACATTGTGCTGCCTCATGAGGAATTACGTGTGCGTGTGTGTGTGTGTGTGTCTATGCCGAGCTGGGAGAGGAAAAACAACATAAGAAACAACCTTAATACAGCATAGCTTAATGATAAACTCGTGATTTGAGGTAAAGGGATTCTCAAAATACCTGCTACAAAAGGGAGAGAGCAAGAAGCTAGATTTTTTTTTTTTTTTTTTGGGTCTCTCTAAATCTTTTGAATGAATATAAATAGAAGGTGTGTTTTCAAGAAAGGGTCAATAAAGGAAACTACTTGGAGTGATGAATTCAACTTAGAAGAGATTCCCCGCTCCCTTCCCAGTTGTCAAAGGAAACTACCAAAAATCTTTGACGAGGAAGAGGAGGTTTGGAAGAAACCTTAGGAAGCATGGCTTTATTTGTAGCCTAAGCAAAGGAGGTGATGGGGAAGTGGGGAGAGAGAAGGGAGAAGGGGTGGGGGCCAAGCCATCAGAAGAATGGAGTTGGGGGCAGAGCGGTGGCTTTTTGGTCGCATTCAGTTCACAAACTGGACAGGACCAGGTCGGCCCCCATTTTAACTTTTCTATTTTTAAAGGAAAAAAATTCTTTTAAGTCAGGGCCAATGGAAATTTTTTTTTTTTTTTTAAATACAGAGGCTTCCGTGAAAGTTGGGGATGCAGGGTTGGAATCCCAGCCCGTGTGCAAAGCAATGGATTAATATTGGTCTTATTTGGACTGTAATTTTTTACATAAAATTTTCACATCTTTTGTAAATATATCTTTCAATTATATTTTTATCTTGTATATATCAAATCAATTCAATATACTTTTCTATAAAAACTTTTAAAAATAGTAATGTATAAAAACTTCTGCAAATTACAATTCAAACAGGTTCGACGTTACCCTCCAACCCACTCATTCTCTAAGTATTTTCACTTCTATGGAATAACACGAGATAGGATTACTAATCTTATAGCATCACATGTTTGGTTGTATTTTTCACATGAGATGATGCATCCACTCAACCGAATTAGTCCCTCATATGAGTGATAAAATAATCTAACGGGGGAGGTAATATGAGTTATCTCAAAATCGATGAGAAATGGGATGATGACTATTAAGACTTATTTATCCTTACTAATAGAATAATACTTTATTCGAACAACTATATAAACCTACTGTCTCTTTATAATATCATCTATATTTTGGACTAATTTGCACCAACTAATCATATAATAAAATTTTGGACAAATTTGCCCTTACTAATAAAAAAAATTAATTTTTGGGCTAATTTACCTGTATTAATGATATACCATAATTTTGGACTGATTTGCCCATACAATTAACAAAACTAGATTTTTTATTCATTTTTCCATATTAATGAAATAACTAAAATGTTGAACAAATTTGCCCCTACTAATAAACAATTACATTTTGAACTAATTTGCCATTCTATTGAAATTATTAAATTTTGGACTAATTCACGCGTATTATTAATAAACAAAAATTTTGTCTAATTTGGTCCAACTAAAATTTTAGATTGCCACTACTAAAAGCAAAAGTAAATTTTATACTATTTTGGCCCTACTAGTTAATTATATAATCATATTTTCTTAGTCAATTTATAAAAGATTAGGCATGTAAATTGATACTAGTGAATCCATTTAATAAGATCGAACTCGAGAGAATAGAAAAACTTATATGTTAGTTGGAATCCGAGCCATACGAAAACTCACGCACATGCACACATTTGCACATGCGCACGCGCACACACATATATATATTACAAGTCAAATTTGGGGTTATTAAAACCCAACCATCATTAATTGTAAGTCTGTCAAAAACAGTATTTTGGTCTATAAATAAGTAATCCCATTTTATCCTATTTCGAATTTGGGATGAAATTATTTTTTAAAACATCCTGTCCAACATAAAACTAACCAAACACTAGATAACAAGAGATGACTCATTCCAGGATGAATAAATGAATAATTCGAGAGTAAGCAATCCCCTCTCATCCAGTTTGTGAATCAAGCGCATCCAAAATATTTTCACTTCGAAAAAAGAAGAGATAAAGCTATTGGGCCTTATCTAACCGAAGAGTATTACTACATAGTAAGTATTTTAGGAGAATGTAAGCTGCATTAATAAAAGAGAAAAGTATTACTACATAGTAAGTATTTGTTGTTAATGATATCCAACTGGAGGATAAGAAAGTTAAGAATCTACCAAAAGAAGTAAATCTGCCAAAAATAAATAACGCCAAGTGTAAATCTACAAAAGAAGTAAACTGGCCAAAAAATAAATAATGCCGGACTGTACAAAAATTTTTATTCACATAAATTACAATAGTTATGTTGAGTATATAACTCAAACCTCAACTATAGGAAAACCCCAGTATTTGACATGGGCATGACCAATAGTAGACTTTGCTAGCCGCCTCCTGACAGCAGCCCTTATTTGTTCTGAAGTCCTTCATTCAGCATTTTTTTCCGGATAATCAAAAGTTTGGGTGGGTTTGGTTTCAATCACCACCATGGATTAGTACAGGTCTCAGAGATTATAAGTAGCTTATAGAGGTATCCACAGATGTACCACACATCCTCCATATGACGGATTGAGCTGACGTTTTAGAGGAAGTGACCCGTTCTTGCCAATGGAGCCAACGTGTGTTGCCTTCATTCATTAATGTCATATACAGAATTTTCAAATATTGCGAATCCAAATTGCAAACCAAGCAGAATTTTGCACTTTACTTTTCGTGGTAGATGCTTCTTTGACAAATTGAAGAGTTGTGTGGCAAATTGAGAAACTAGGAGTTTCCGATGTCCAATTTGGCCCTGTTGAGATTCCAATTTTCTAGAACAAAAATTCCACTTTTCTCATAATATTTCTTTTACGTATTTTTTAATTACTTTTTTACCCCACATATATCACATCTTAAAAGTACTATAGTTGTTTTTTATTCCAAAGACTCTCAAAAATTACAATCCAAACATTTCCACTTCAATAATTATTCATTTTATATTTTTCGATCCTCAGGCTGGTATTGAGATCTACATTTTCTTTTGAAAACACAATTATTTGCATTTCAACATTTTCTTCAGGATTTGGACAGACGTGATTAATATGTTTACCCTTCTGATCACTTTTCTGGTGTACGTGTATAATTAGTGACTAGGGAGCATGACAACTTGCTGAGCATCGGTTTTGTAATTTGGAGAAATGCAGGGGAAGTTTCTTGATGGGCCCTTCAGAATTAGTTAATTCAACGTTGAATGTGAGGGAAGTAATATCACTTGGTTGACAAGTATACTACAATCAATCTGTGGTTCTAGAAGCAATTTAGTGTGGTACTGATTTTGATGTAAACTTTTGCGAAAATTAGAAAATCGTCTATTCTGTCTCTATAAACATTTAATACACATACTATAAACATTTAATAATCCAATAACGTGCATGGACTAGATTTATTGCACACGGTATGAGCATACAATTATTTCGCTATCGGCTCAAATTTATCGCTCATCTCGGGCATGAGTTGAGTTTGCACTCCTCTGTATTAAATTCACATCTTTTTTTTTATTTGGGATAATTTCAGAAACCTGTCCTGAGGTTTCTGACAATTTCACTCATCTTCCTCTAGGTTTAGAAAATTGCACTGATCTCTCTTGCTTTTGTTGATCCTAAAATACCCTTACGGAATATTACACATTAAAAGAAAATGTTAAAAAGGGTTTACCGATCAATTTAACCAAAAAAAAAAATGAAAAGAGAAAAGTAATGAGCCCCTTCATCATATCTCCTATGCTTCCACGATAGTTGTAAATCCGAGAACCTCATCAAACTCATGTTCAAATAAACTCCAACTTAATCCCAAAATTCTATCAATTTGGACATCACTAAAATTCCAAACTCAAACTGAATTGCACTCCAACTTATTCCCCGAATTCTATCAGTTTCGTGTCACAAAAATCCCAAACCCTACTCGAATTGTTTCGTCTGCTAATAAACCATAACCATGACCACCAACTGAAATTACCCCCAAAAGCTTCCCGCCTCAAATTAACCCTATATATATTGTGTCTATTGACTAATGCTACCCCTCAACTTATGAACCCAACATCTACCGCCTACCACATTCCTTGAACAGAAAAAACCTAGCCAACCATCACTAATGCCTATGCCAAGAGCAACCCTATACTCCAACGGCTCTTAGGAACAAAGAAATTAATCTTTTTGGCAAACAAACACTAATACTTGTAAATCAAACAAGAACGAAACCCAAGTGAAAATGTTAAGATTCTAGTGTGTAACAGACATGATAGCATAATCCTCATTCATCCCTTTTCCACTTTCAACCATAGCCTATTAATTTCAGAATTTTCCTCTCTCTATCATAGCCATCTTCATCATCTCCATCTAATTTGACCATGATATTTTCATCTACTCCCTCAACTTGTGATTTTGGCAATTTTGATTCTTTAATGTATGCAAGTTACAATAAAAGAAGAAATAAAGAAGAGGGGCTGATAGTTACGTACCAAGAAAGAGAGAAGAAGACAAGAAATGAACAATATTTGGGGTAAACTTACGTGGTGGTGTAGTTGGGGTGGAAGAGACTATGAGGTTTTGGATAGGAAGGAGAGAATCAGAAGACGCATAAAAGAAAGGAGGAGAGGAGAAAAGTTATATTATTTACTTTTGGTTTGTTTTTTGTGTCCCTCCTATATGGTAAATTATCTATTAAGTAGAGGATATTGTTGTCATTTTATTGAACCAAGAGAGATTAGTGTAATTTTTTAAACCAAATGGGAGTTAAATGAAATTGTCAAAAACCTTAAGGAAGGTTTCCCAAATTACCCCATCCCCCAAAACCCAGAACGAAAAAAGGATCTTTGCTCAAGTTTCACCATGAATAATGCTAAAACTTAATCTTTATGGACTCCAGATATACAGGTTATACTTAGGTTATCAATAAATAAAACCTACATCTCAACATTTGAAGTTGATTTTGTATTTTAATCAACTTGATGTAAGTTTAAAAAATAAAAATTGAAACAGTGCTTCCAAAATCACTCACATTGAAGAAACTGCTTCCTTGAGTCCTTACCTTTTTTTCATTATGTGAAACGATATTTCCACTTTATTAAAACAAAAAAGTATTAATGCAGCCTATAATGTGAGGGTTTAGTGTCCCATTAAGGAAGAGGGGGTACTTTTCCCTTATAAATTTCTATGTAACTGTAAAGTGTATCGTATTCATTTCTACTTTGCTGCACAAAAAATTTAAAGTCAGTTATTTATGAAAATTAACATGAATTGAGAGGGCAATTTTAGTTTTAATTTTCATAATTTATATGACCATTGACTATTGAGTATAAAAATTTTAGGTAATCAATTTGGAAAAGGCCTTTTCACATCGATGTGATTTTAATCCTCATATTTCTAATAACCACTATTCTACTTTGCTTACTCAAAAAGCAATAATTGAAAAACGGACATGTATTCCCAGCTGTCCCCATTCTCACTTCCATTTTCCTTGCACACCTATTGAAGAGAAAGACGATGAAGAGACAATGTGGTCAGCTACAATTTGATAAGCCTCATGAATAAGGATGCAAATTTCCCAGGGAAATATTTAGAAACCCCTCCTTAGATCCTTTATCATTTCACATGGCTTTCTCAAATTTTCTACATTACACTTAGCTCTTATAGTTCAAAGATTTTACATAACACAATTAGTCAATTTACATAAAAAAATCTGTATAAAATGAAAAAAATTTTATTTCCAAATTATCATTGGATTGATAATTAAGAATTGGCACTAACAATTTAAGTCAAAACGACTTGAAAAATGAAAAGCAAAATATAAAGGAGAAAAGTCTGCTTTAAAAAATTATTTATGCCAAGCTGGACAAAAAAGTTAGGTAGATGATAACGAAGTCATGGAGACAATTAAATGTCTTTCCAACGCTTAGAAATACTTAGGCTAGCAGGAAATGTAAATAACAAATTTAGGATAATTTCACAAACCTCCTGTGATATTTCTGATAGTTTTACTTGGCACTCTCAAATTTTGAAAAATCCACTTGCCTCCTTACTTTAAACTTTTTGTATCATTTACAACCTATTTTAAATTTAATATCCATTTTGAGAAAATAAACGTAATTTTTTTCTTATTCCAAATTTGCCCATTTGTTGTTTAACTTTTTACTACCAAATGATGAGTATATGAATAACAAATGAAAAATAAAGCAAAAAGTATGAAGATTTATTCTGATTGGACAAAATATATTGTGTTTTTTAAATACCAAGAATTAATATTTGAAAGTTTATTTGAAATTTTTGCAAGTTACAAAGATAACACTGTAAAGCATTTTGAGTTAAGAAGTTTTATAAATTGTTTAGATTTTTTGAATTTTCTAATTTGTTTCAAATCAATGGCTTGAAAAGTAAAAAGATACAACATGCAAAAATAATATATAAACTCTTTTGTATTGTTTTTTAGCTGGTTTAAAAAATATTCTCATGGTTATGAATTATTGCAAGTTATTTTTAAGAATGTTGTAAATCATTCATAATTTTAAGTAATTTAACATTTCTTGTTCAAACCAATGACATAAAAAATATTAAAGAGTTTTCTGATCTTGTTATCAACTTTTAAATTTTCATTAAATAACTACATCAATCAATTTATAAAAATTAAAAGTTAAATTTGGTATGTGATGATAATTAAGAAATCATAAGAAAAGGCAAATTTGAAATAAAATTATATCCTCTCTCCTCAAATGAATTTTTTAATATCATATTTTGGAATGGGTCTCAAATGTTACAAAAAATTTAAAGTAGGGAAGCCAAATGAGATTTTTTAAAATTCAAGAGTGCTAAGTGAAATTATCAGAAATTTTAGAGAATAATTCTGAAATTGTCGCTTTAAACTTTCAATTCTCTTAGCAATGTCATTTAAAACCACCTCATGAAAATTCTTTGCTGTCTACTATGAATAATTTATCAAGATACATTTTTCTAATATTTTTGCATATCATTGTTTGATATAAGTGTTATAGTAGTTACATTTATGTAAAGGAAATATGAAAAAAGTAAATAATTTTAGTATATTACATGAATTTTTTGGTCAGGTGGAATACATTTGTTGCATTGAAATTCAAAATAGGGGAGACAAATGCAATATTATAGACTCCAAGAGCATGAAGTGAAATCGTCAAAAATCTCGTGAAGCCTTTTCGAAACTATCCCATGCCCAACGAGACAAGTGGTTCAATTAGGTTTGGACACAGACCAAAAATTCCACAGAAACTCTAAGAGCATCAGTGAAATCGTCAAAAGTCTCATGAAGCCTTTTCGAAATTATCCCATGCCTAAAGAGACAAGCGGTTCAATTAGGTTTGGACACAGACCAAATATTGGACGGAATTGACAACTTGTTGTACTATTTGCTTATAAGACACCTTTGTGAATTTCTTGGCAATGACAGGCTACCCTTTTAGAGTTGGAGGAGTAAATCATGGGATAGAAAGATATTAACGTTATCTGCAAAATATGCACCCAATTGGTTAAAATTTAACAAATTATCAAAAGTGCAACAGGACAAGGATGTTGATCTTTGATCCAATTTCTAAACAAAAAGTCAATTTCTATGATATCATCAAAAAGCAAATATGTCTGACCAATTATCCGGGTTGGACCATATCATAGCTAGATTTTCCTTGAATCTACAAAGTTTTTTTTTTTTTTTTTTTGAGCACAAAAGATGTTATTTTAAGGAACCAATTGTTCGTTAACAATCATGGCCCGTTTTCTTTCCTTTTGTTTTCTTTATAGTGGAGCTCTTTTGTGCGTTTGTGGGGTGTCTGTAGTTATGGATTTAATTAGGTATTCTTTTGATCTTTTTCACTTTTTGACACATCGCCTTGCATTTTTTTAAACATTTGATACCCTTATTAACCGCAGGCACAAAGACAAACATGAACAGCACAAATTAGGAGTTCACCGGCAAAGACCTGGTTGATAAATCTTGCAACTTTTGTGAGTTCTTCCTATATTTACTACAAAATCATATTTATGCCGCACAAACTAAGTGACAAATTATTAGCTGATGATAACAGATTAAATTCTTAAAGTTCTCCTCGTTGTCAGGTTTAGGTTCGAAACCTGAGTCTCACAATTGGGGATAGAAAATGTGTGAAGAGGGGGTGGAAGGTGAAAAAAAAGGTATAAAAAAAGATGATAACTGTTTGATTACGTGTTAAACATCCAGTTTCTTGAGATATAACTAGAACTCTTCTCATTAATGGCACAATATCTTGAATTTGGACTTATTTCTTCCTTACATTGAGTATATAACTACATTAAAAAAAAAAAGAATTAAGCATATAACTACTCAGAATAATAATGCTACGTATTGTCTATCATTTTGACAACGTTCACAGAATCAGGAATTTTTTTTTTTTTTTTTGGGGGGGGGGGGGTGGGGGTGGTGGTGGTGGTGGGGATGTGGTGTTTGTTCTTTTGTACTCTACGGAGTTGTCATCTTTCTTCAAGATGTAATGATTTTCTCTACTATATGACCCATTTTTTCCCCAGTTTTTTTAAATTGGTAAAAAATTGTATCAATACATGAGATCAGTTACCATTATATAATTCTCGTGAAAAGTTAACTTCAACCTTGCAAGGAATTGTGTGGTTTCCTCAAGCTATTGGCGTTGGACTACAGTTGCCTAATATCATTGATCTACTACAAATTATGGGTTGTGCAACTTGCTTTGGTGGTGTATCTCACAAAGAATTTCTTCGAACCCACAACATTTTTTGGAGTCAATAGTTTGAGTTATAATTAAATGAATCCCATTATCTTCAGCTTTAAGACTTAGTAAGTAGGAATAGATACTACAAAAAGCTAAGACAACATGGTAATGAAAATTCTTAAAAGGTCACTTTCATTGGTATCACAAATATGCTTGACCAACTACAGAAAGTGAGACTGTAATTGGCTTAGGGCTTACCTTATAATATTCAAGAAAACACTTAATACATTATTTTAATTTTGATCTTTTCTAGGTTTGAAGCAATAAACAAAATGCGAATCTCTCTCCAATTTGTCAAACAAATCCAATTCGAACTGTTTGGTTAGTTGACTTTTTTGTGGTTTCACTTCAAAAAGAAAAGCAAAATATTTTCTCATATACTAGTGGCTAAACGAACTGTTTGGTTTAAGAGACGAGAAATCTTGGGCTCTGCTCATATAGTAATTTTTCTCCCAAAAAAAAATTAAAAAACCACAACTACTTTCTCTAGACATATATTTGTGTGGATAGAATGTTGTTTGACTTTTTTTAGAATAATTATGTAGCACTTTTGTGAGTTAATGCATATGAGATAAAAAGGTGGTTGGAAAAATAAAAAATTGATTAACCACTGAAGTCGGCCCAGTGATAAAGGAAGAGCTCTTAGAATCTTTTCCCTATCAGGTTTAGGGTTCGAATTTTGTATCTAGCAGTTGGGAGATGGGAAGGTAAATTAAATAAATAAATAAATAATTGATTGAAAAATGTGTTTATGATATAATATATATATATATTTTGCAAAAATTGATTAATACAAACAAACCTGTTTAGTTTTTCTAATAAATTTGTTGGATGGGATATTTGCATAATTGTATCACGGTCATTTGATAACTTAAGATATCTTACTGATTCTGTAATGTGCAATATGGATGTGTTTCGTTCTCAAAAATATAAGTCACTAATTCTACATGCAAATTAATTCAACCATATATTTTTTTGGCAGTTAGCTGCTTAACGTTGACGTCCTATTTGAAATCTTCCATGAACTCTTGTAGTGATTGAGTTCTAACTTGATAGCATTTATTTCATTTTTTTCCTAACTTCAGGCAAGTTTCTAAAAAGCTTGAAATTTCAAAAAATACTTACAGCAAATATTATCTCAACTAGGTCAAAAGTGCTTGTAGCTTGGGCTGACTACACAGCAAACAGCTCACAAGGCCTTTTTCTATGCAACTCTAAATCAACGTTGTCAAACCAGAGGAAGAATTGGTCTTAAGTTCGGTGATACATAGTGCATAAGACCGATTAGTTAAAGAATATATAAAAACCCCATTAATGATGTAGGAGTTAACCAGGCAATCG
Organism: Gardenia jasminoides; assembly: GCA_013103745.1. Lineage (NCBI taxonomy): Eukaryota > Viridiplantae > Streptophyta > Magnoliopsida > Gentianales > Rubiaceae > Gardenia > Gardenia jasminoides. The sequence continues at coordinate 3,424,699 of CM023098.1, forward strand.
AAAATTTATTTATTTTTTTTAAATTCCTGGGTTCAATGAGAGATTTTAAATTTTAGAAATGGAAGGTTTAAGAGTCGAATCTGGTTAGTTAATATCCCTAGTAGCTAAAGACTTCGAAACCTGATTTTTTTTCTTTTCTTTCTTTTTTGTTGGGGTACAATTTTGTGAACCACCAAGAGGTGATTGTTGATTCACAACTACTATGATCTAACAATTAGCAGGCAGCTGGTAGACCAAATTTTGCAAAAAAATTAGGTTTGTAGCCATAGACTAGCTGTGAAATTAGTCTCACAAACCCTCACAACAAAGCTTGACCAGGACCAATTTCAGCAATGAAGCCCGTTATACTGGCCGTCTGAAAGCCAGACCGGCTATGCCCAGTGCCCACCAAAGTGTTCAAAGTCAAAATAACAGTTCCCATAGCCTGTTCTAAACAAAGCTTCCGAAGATTAATCCACACCGATTCGACAATGGAAAAAAGATAGTGCACCTATGGATGACGTTGTAAATGTACGATGAATTTGCATCTACAGTTAATATCTATTTACTTTTAACCATCTATATTTACCGAAAGAAAAGAATCTAATGATCAGTCATGTTGGTATCAAATGATTTGTCTATGTAAGTTGCATATGTTAGAGTTGACATTCATGAGCTTCTTATAGTCCTATTTTAAAATAGAAGAGTGCCATCACATATTAGTGTTATATATATATGGATGTGATTCGCAACTAATTACGGAAAGGTAACTGGACTTTGTGTTGATTATCTTGCGTATGCACCTTTACTAGTGACAAAAGATAGTCACTTAGAGTTTTAGAACTTGTTTAAATTACTATTTTTTTAGAGTTTTTATTGAAAAATATGTTATATACGAATTAAAAAATGAAAAAAATTTATCCATAGAAAACGTAAAATTTTTTTAAAGAAAAGTTGCAATCCAGACAAAGGCAACTTTTACAATATAACCCAAAAAGAAAAAGAAAACCATAAAAGGTTGACAACACTATCTGCCTCAGGAATTTGTTTGGATTGCTATTTTCTAGATATTTTATAGAAAAATATATTGTAACGATTTGATGTATCCGAAGTAAAAAAATATTTGGGAAATATGATCATGAAAAATATAAAAATTTTTTATGGATAACTCCAATCTAAACAAGGATCAAGTCCTTGTGATTGTGATCGTAGCGATAGGGAAAGTGATTATTCTTTGCAATCATTCGATGGAAAATACTCTTAAGTACCCTATGTAATTTATATCCTTTAGACCTCAACATTATAGTGAATTCTGTATACCATTATCCTTACGTTCAAAAATTGAATTTGTTAATTATTTCGATGCAAGCTTTTTTTCTTTTCCGTTTTTGTTAATCAAATTAGATATTTTTCGATGATTTTTTTTCCTTCCCGTTGGATATAATTGCATCTCTAAGCCTTATGTGGACCCTCATCTCTTACCACAGTTGACCTCTTCAAAAAGTCAACCAATCCATGCAGAACCCCAACTCCACTTTGTTGCCATATAGTATTCCAAACTCCCTAGGACTGGGATTCGCAAGCACGAAATAGTCGGAATATATGTTATATTATACACCTGAATAAACAACAGCAATAGCCCTCAAACCTTTCTTCTTAAGCTCGAAGCATTGCTGTCAACTACAGAAAAACAGGTACATTCAAACTTCTTTGTTAGCAAAAGCTTGTAAGTTCTTTATATCTATTCCTTTCATGATAAAATTTCTCCTTCTTGAATCTTGATAACGCAGGTTTTTTTCATTACGGTCCAAAATCAAGGTAATTCAGTAACTAAAGATTTTAGTTCCTCGTGTTTTGGAACGATATTGTATCATCTTCCTCCTTATTAATTGCGTGGCTTCTCAACAATTTGAAAAGAAAATTTCGGCCTTGTTTGGAACCTCAGGTTTTTTACAAGTTTGTATAAAACTTATTTGTTTTTTACTTTAGTTACAGGAACCTATTAAAAACTTCCAAAGTTTTAATATAAATTTTTAGCAAGTTTGTATAAAACTTGTTTGTTTCCTACATTATCGTAAGAATCCTCAAAAAAATCCCAAAATTTTTAATATAACCCTCCCAAAACACATAAAAAACTTCGTTTTGAAAATTTTTTCTACTACTTCTACAGTAAATTATAGTAGAATTTTATACAACACTCAAAAAACTTCATTCCTAAAAGAAATCCTTTTATAACAGTTTATTTCTTGTTTGACTTGAGCTTAATTTGTTGTAATAATCAACCTCAAAATAGAAAATCTAGCAGGGTTTAGATGGCGAATGGCCTGCAGGAATTCCCAGCTGGTTATCGGTTTTGTCCAACTGATGAAGAGTTGGTTGATGAATACCTGAGGAAGAAAGTCAACAATGTTCCCTTCGGCCCGCGCCACAAGCCGATTACAGAAGTTGACATAGCCGCCTACAGTCCTGCGGTGCTCGCAGGTTAGTCATCAACTATTCTCTAGCAGATTTTTTTTTTTTTTAAAGGCTCATGACATTGCTAAAGCTGCAAATCTGGTAATCTTTAACTAATGAATGGAATGCTTTTCTGTTTGTCTTCCCAAAAAAAAAAAAAAAAAAGAGTTTTCATTGAAATAAACTGGAATTTCGTGGATTCCTTCATTTATAGGAGATAATTTCTTCCCTTTTCTTTTATACCTATAGCTGCAGAGTTGATAGGAATAGGACTATATGTCATCCATCTTTTTCAAGACTCTTACCTATATACATATATATATAAGGCAACTCAGCTTTTGATAAAAAAATGTTAATTTTGGAGAGGTGAGGATAATTTTTTTTTTTTGGAGTTTTAGTAACAAGACAATATTCATCCAAGGTTTTGGCCTATTTATGATGATGATTTTACATATGATATTTTGCCTGTTACGAATAATATTCGCTTGTTTTTAGATATTAAACAAAAAAAAAAAGAAGATGGAATTCCTGTTTAGGCCTCCACTTTGAATATCAGAGTGATGTAGCTTCTTCTGTTTAGCAATACCAATTCCCCTATGTACATTACCGAATTAATACGGGTGATGTTAGTGTGACAGTTTATTTTTTAGTTTCACAGCCATTTTTTAACACAAAATTTTAATTACCCTTCTCAAGTCCGAATGCAATTTGGGCATAGGAGGGATGGTTTTGTCATTTCAACATAAACTTACTGTTGAAATAAAATATGGATTGTGGCGTTATCATTTATCCAGTAATATATTTAGTTCCTATATATTTTCTGCTATTTACCATCTACCGGATTTTTAAGTTTTACGCATGCATTTTAAATAAATGTGCCATGAATGCATCACATTATATAAGTTGAGCAACAACTACTCGCCCAATATGTTTATCTAATAATACAAGGGCAGTGCAATGTTTTAAAGATGAAGGTATTGGGTGGGCATTCTATGTCCGCCCGGACAAAAGCCCTGAAGCATGGGTGTAACCCCACAAATTTTGACATTTTAAATATATAAAATATACAATAATATGATAAAATTAAAATATTCATATATATATATATATATATATTTGAGTGTGTGTGTATATATACATATTACTAATAAATACAAAAGAATTAATAAAATTAAGAAAGATTACAAAAATATTATTGTTGGTCTATGAAGTGAATACATAACATAACTCTAACTTATACATTTACCATCTAGAATCATGTTAGCAAAAAAAAATTATATTTTGGAATTGTGGAAAAGGGAAACAATATAAAATAAAAGTCATAGATGCTTTTATTTTGTATTTTTCTAAACTATTTTCAAAAAGAAATTAAATGAAATTATTCTTCAAAATTATTAAACAATAATAAAGATAGGAAACAAAGATAAGGAAGATAAAATAGTAAAATCAAAGTTTAAAAATAAATAAAGTGAAAAAAAATGCCTTGAACGCCTTGAACGCTTAACGCCTAGATGTTCACATTTTGGGGCGAATGCCCAACAACACTTATGCCGTATTCGAATGTCTCGAGACATTTGGGACTCGCCTAGGCCGAGACTCACCCCGAAACTCGCCCTAGAAATGGCTTTTAAAACAATGGAGCTGTGTAGATATCTAGATTCAGAACACCATTCCGGATCGGTTCAAATCTCCTTGTCTAGCTACTGTTGCCCCTTTTTGTTGACCAATTTCTTGTAGGATTGCAGGGTTCATGATGTTTTACCTTTTTTTCTTGAAGTGACAAGCATAGATCCAAAGTATCACACTTTTTATGGTAATGCATGCATGCAAAGTGGACGTGTAATCACTAAGAGTTGCCGTTACCACTAATTTTTCCCTGGCTGAATTTTCAACAGAAAAGTACAAACAAGAAAAGGATGCAGAGCGGTACTTCTTCACACCAAGGTATAAAAAGTACGCCAATGGGAGCAGACCAGACCGAAATGTTCGAGGTGGAAACTGGAGACCAACAGCAGCTAATGAACCAATCCTTGATGAGCACGGAAACACAGTTGGGTACAAACAGCCTCTAGCTTTCTATGCAAAGACAGGGAGAAACAAAAAAATGAAAAAGACTGATTGGCTTATGCACGAGTATAAGCTCAACAGGAACAGTACTCCAAGGCCTATTGGCAAGAAGGTAAGCACTGTATACGTACATACATACATATATATATATATAGACACACACACACGTACATATACATACACACATACCTACATACATACACACACACGCACATTATGCATATGTATATATAAAATCTTCTCTATTCTTTGTCCCCCTTATGCTTTACCATTGTTTTTTTGTATATTATAGATGTGGGAGGGGTGGGGTTCCCGGGGTTGTTGTACATGATCATATGTTAAAGCTATGAAATCCAAAATCTAGTAATTACTGCCTTTAACAGAAAATGTTGCATGCGAAATGCAGGTTTAAAATGCTGCATACGAAATTCAGGTTTGACTCGATATGATTCTTGCATTCAGAGAGCCAATCTTTTGGAACTTTAAACATATTCCTAATCATTGGATATGTATCTCTAACCAATTAAAATGTCTAGAACATTTTGTCTTCCACTCGAAGTTAATGACATAATTCTTGAAGAAAAAAAAGTTTTTTCTTAATCTTGCAAAATTATAATCGGATTGGATTGGATTTGAAATAGTATCCTATTTATGTTATAGGAGTACAGTATTTCTCCGTGAATTAATTTCAATTCTCAGAGAGAACTAAACATAGAAATCAACATATTGTCTACTGCACGCTAGGATTTGAAATTAATGAAAAAATCCTAATTATGATCAATGCATTTTTGGCAAAACTTGTTGCATAGTCAAAACTTTGCTGGTAATGTCCTTCTCCTCACTTGCAAACAAACTTTTTCTGCAGTTGGATGAGTGGGTTCTGGTCAAGATATACAAGAAAAGAGGGAATGCTAACAAGGAAAAGAAAAATCAAAGCTCTGTTGACGAATGCGGGCCATCCATGAGTCCTTGTGATCCAATTCCTTATAATAATCAAGCCCATTTCCCGCCACCTCCACCTCCAGTTCCAGCTCCAGCAGGCCCTGTAGGAGTCAAAGAAATGCAGAATCAGGCCTCTCATCCCCTGTCCCCAAGCCCCATTTTAACAATCCCACCCCTGGCTGAGCTTCCACCCTACCAGAAAACCACTTCTTCAATGAGATAGGCCAGGTTCCACCTTCCACACAAAACCACTATTTCACAGACATGGGCCTCTACTGCAATCCGAACCATGCAATGGATTATCCTTTTGATTCACAATGTAATCAAGCATATCAGCCTTCAGGTCCACCATCTCAGATGGAGTTTGGGCAGAATGAAGCAGCTAAACTGGAGTGGCCTAATGTTAAGCAGTTCAACTTCAACCCGGCTGTGGAAAATGGCATGCAATCTGCTAAACTAGAGTGGCCTAATGTTGAGCAGTTCAACGTCAACCCGGCTGTGGTAAATGGCATGCAATCTGCTAAACTACAGTGTCCTAATGCTGAGCAGTTCAACTTCAGCCTGGCTGTGGAAAATGGCATGCAATCTGCTACACTAGAGTGGCCTAATGTTGAGCAGTTCAACTTCAGCCCGGCTGTGGTAAATGGCATGCAATCTGCTAAACTAGAGTGGCCTAATGTCCGGCAGTTCAACTTCAGCCCGGCTGTGGAAAATGGCATGCAATCTGCTAAACGAGATTGTCCTAATGTTGAGCAGCTCAACTTCAACCCGGCTGTGGAAAATGGCATGCAATCTGGTAAACCAGAGTGGCCTAATGTTGAGCAGCTCAACTGCAACCCGGCTGTGGAAAATGGCATGCAATCTGGTAAACCAGAGTGGCCTAATGTTGAGCAGCTCAACTGCAACCCGGCTGTGAAAAATGGCATGCAGTCGCAGCAGATTGGTGGATATAACTCCCAGCCTGGTCAATGTTCTTCCAGTCAGACTGTTCTTGGCGGTTGGCAAGCAGATTACATGGGCTTGGAGATAGACTACCCATCCAAGCCCATCCAACAGCATTTCTTCCTTCGTTAATAAGCTAGCTTGATACTAGTATCTTTGTTGCATTAGGCAGTGTGCCATAATTCTAGTGTTATTCAAGACGTTTTGTAGCAGATTACGTTAAAGAGTATTAAAATATGAAGTCAGCTAGCTAGCTTGACAGAATTCTCTATGTTGCATTAGGTAGTGTGCCATAAATTAAGTGTTATCAAGACATTTTGTAGTAGATTACGTTAAAGATTCTTAGAATATGAAAGGATTCAACCATTGAAAATGTGTGAATTTTTATTGCTCTTTATGTGCAAGCAAGCACTTAAACAATGTTCTTGTTGATTCCTCATCGATCATTAGGGTTTAGTTTGGTGCCAGTGATGACAGAATCACGTAAATGGTGGATTTTAGCTCTTGAAAGTCGAATACATAAGTGCTCATTTGTAATTGCGTTGTGCTGATGACTTATCAAAAAACACTTCAACTAATAAAGTTTTTGATAAAGCACTTATTAAGTGTTAAACATGTTTAGGTGAATACTTGCATAAGTGCCTTTTTCAATTGATAATGTATGATTTTACATTGTTGAAACATATTTGTCTTTTAATTTAGTTAAAAAATTTAAGATAAGATGGTTAAATTTAATGTTTTATAATTTGAAAAATAAAAGTTATTATAAAAGCATCAATTCTGAATTTATACTAAAAGTGCTTTAGTAACCAAAACTCCACTCTTAAATATAATAATAGATTCTCATCAAACACCTTAATTGTACTTTTATTCATCAATGTTTTTGTCTTTCTATTAAATTGGGATGACCTGAATGTTCTCTTCTGTGCTATTTGAGTTAAAAATTCTTTAGCTTTTTGAATAATTTATTGGTCCCCTTTAAATTTTTTTATTAGTTTTAGAGAGCTTTTGTAATTATTATCATTATTTTGCTAATGGTGGATTGTAAAATGATCTATAGTGCTACTGTAATTATAATAGTATTTAAATATATCAAAATTCTATTATTCAAATTTAAATAGCTTAACTTTGAAAATAAATATTTTAATTTGGTGAACTTTGTATTTCTTATTGATGATATGCTTTATGATTATAGAGTTTATATGATTAAAAATTGTAAGCCATTAAGATTATTTATTATATAATAGTAAAATTAAACTAGATATATATTTATTCACCATTGAAGTACTTTATGAAATTGGATATCTTATAAAAATAATTTTTATTTAATTCACCATAACATAAATGGATGTTTCATCTTTGTCACTATTACTATGATTTGCATTGATGTGCATGGTATTCAATAATTATAATTTAATGCTGTCAATTGTTACCAGAATACCATTAATAAAGGGCATTAAATTTAGTTTTTGTTGCAATTTAAATAAATAAATTTCCAACATAAAACTCTTTGCCTACTCTCATATTCCATCTCCTATTATATTTTGTGTTAAAGTCTTTTATTCAATACTAATATATGCATACCGAAAAGGTATTCCTAAGGCTTAATTTACTTCTTGTGTTACTTTTTAAGAGACTCATAATATCAATGCATTTCATTTTATTTCATGTTTGAAGTACTCTTTAAACTTGAATATTTTGTAAATAAAATTTGTTTTCCTTTCTTTTGGCAAATAAAAAAGTAAGGGATCTTTCATTTTTGTATCAGCTAACATGTTTGATATTATTTATTAACGAAATGTAATGCAATTTGTCCATTCATTAGTGAGAAGTGTAATTTTCACATCACAAAAATTAATATCATATTTTTGTGTACATTATAAACCACTAAGTTTCACCATTTTTTATAATTTATAAATAATAGTTGTTCTTATATATTTTTTATTTAATTTACCATAACTCAATGGAATGCTTTTCATTATTGTAACTGTTGGCATAATTGATATTAATTATTGATGAAATATAACGAATTAGTTGTTCTTTTGTTGGTTTAATTCGTCACAATCCAAGAAATTTTTTTTAACTATTAGCATAATTCTTATTAATTATTAAGGAAATACAATACTATTTGTCTATTACTTATTGGTGTTGAGAACACTTAATATCACAAAAACTAAGATCAAGTTTTGCTTGCACTCTTGCTCACCAAGATAGATAGACAGATTAGCCTCATGATCTGTTTTACCGAGAGTAGTAAAGTTAGTCAGTTAAGCTTTAGACATGTAAAGATTCTGCAGTTCGAGTATTATTAAAACATTAGAACGTGAAAGACAAACCCCGCTTGTAACAGCTGTATACATCTGTAGATTTTCTCCCAAACTTAAACGTAAGACATTCTTTTTTCCTTTGTTGCATGCTTAGTTGGATGAAAAGCGACCGCATTTTTGCCAATCTCTGGTATAAGTTGATCGACAAAGACCTCAACTCATAAATCTCTTACGAGCCGTTTGGTTCGAATTCCATTATCACTATCACTATCGGTATCATAGAGTGGTCAATGATAATGGGTTTTGATGAAAACCCACAGTGTGTTTATTAATGTGGAATGGATTTTATAATTTATTATTCTTCTTTTTCATTGTTTCTTTTTTTCTTTTCTTTTTCTTTTCATTTGTTGAAATATTAGCATTTTATTTTCTTATTTTTGCATTTAATGAGAATAAAAGGGTAACTAAGATGATTTAAAAAGAATAAGATGGGCAACTAAGATGATTTCCTAGTAACAGGTGGTTAATCAAAAAACCTATAGAAGAGGCCTATCATTCTCATTAATTTATTCCCATTGGCTCCAACCAAACATTTTATATGGGTATAATTGAATTTGAAACCCATAGTTGGGGTTAAAACCTATTTACCAATCACCCTTAATTGATTACTATTGCTAGTGGAGGCAGCAATACTGAAAAGCTGATCAGCAAGATGTGCTTTTTCCTTTTATGGCAGCAAATCTATCATCTATTTTTTGAGTTGCCACTAATACTTGGGTCTATTCTAGTTGGGTTATTTCAAGAAAGCATATTATTTTTTTTTAAACATCCTAAAAAATTAACTTACCTAATATAATTTTTTATAAACTTTTTTGACAGGAAAGGAGTGAAATTTAACAAGCGGGAAGGGGAACAGGCGTTGACACTCAGGATTTCTGTCTTCTTTTACCAAGGTCTCCTCGAATATCTAGCATAATTCAAACTTACTAAATAAGTAATGTTGGATGCTGCTATATATTCAGACTCTCCTCAATAATAATTCATGTGGGATGTTGCTGTATTGCAAAAAAGTGGTAACAAAAGCCAGAACAAAAATGTCTTAGAAACAGAGCATAAGATCAAATGGTACTTGAAAAGAAAGACAATCACAAAAGTTAGAAATTGGAACTTTTGTAAGTCCCAAATCGGCAGATGATTATAGAGAACTTAAGAGCTAAGAGCTAAGCAGCAATTTGAATGATTTTGGACCATTGAAATGGACATGCAGGAATCGGGATCACGAAAATCCTACGAGTAGGAAACTGGCAGAGCCAAACTGTCCAAGCCAAGCTCTTGGCCTGCAAACACAAGAAGAAAGAAAGGCATAGGGTCGGAGATTTTTCCCTAAAATGACTCCGATACCTAAGTTAGCGGCTAAGGCAAGATAGGAGTGTGGTAGTTTATGTGAGCTAGAAGGCAGAAAATTGCCTGTTACCTCAAAGTGTGAAAGCGGTTAGTATTTATAATCCAAAGGATTAGTACGAATTTTACATTAATGGTCGTAGGGGAAGTGTGGGGCAATTGTGCAGAGCTCTAGGTTCGGCTATTTGTTTAATACTTTGGCCTTGCCGATGCCTTCTACATACTTGGATCCTTGTGACACTACATACACAGTTGTTTTGGTATGACCATCGTACGACTTTTTCATTCCCTCCATTGCTCGTGGTCCCCTACACACTTGTCTTACATCACTATTCACCGTACAATCTATCAAACACTATAAATACCTCTTACATTACCTAAATCTGGAGCGTATATTGAATATTTAATATTCTTTGCATCCAACTTTAACCCCTAACTCAAGCATCGGAGAATATCCCGAGGGACCGAGCCCCATCTCCAGTGTCTTAGTCTTGTTGTGTTACAGGCTTGTTTTAAGAACCTGTTCTTGAAGCATACCTCTGAAGTCACAAGAAGCAATAGATGAAGCACGTGATTTCTAATCGCATTAGACAGCGGAAAAATGCTCAGGCATAGTACGGCTAGAGGTATAGCTCGGTTTTTTCTTTTTCTTTTTTTGGTAGGAAAAAGTTTGGGTGAGTTTGACTCTGATCACCACCACAAATTAGGACAGACCTTCCAGAACATAGGGCACTTATAGAGGTCACGTACTTATAGATCAACTACCAATGCAACCCTCACATCACTAGTTGAATCGAATACATGACCTTTTGTGAAAAAGTGATCCGTCCTTACCAATTAAGTCAACTTGTATTGGCTGTATAGCTCGGCTATGCCATGTCTCAGGCGATGTTGAGTAACCAACTCGGGATGTAGTTGCCAGCCAACACGGTGGCTCGGGCCCCCACACTTAGCACACTCATTGATTTGCACTATTCTTGCAGCTCCATTTTGGTTATCAACTTATCATTAGCAGTATATTACTTCAGCAAGCAAAAAGCAACACGTCCCACAAAAAAGTAGACATCAGTTCATATAATTAATCACAGGTTAGCGCGTATTGATCATTAGCACCTAATTGCTCCCATAGTGGCTGTAATAGTGACAAGTGATGTTTCTTTCTTCCTTCCAAATCTTTTCATTCTTTTCATTTTTCATTTGTCTTCTTATGCTTTTTGTTCTTGGAAGAGAATCAGGAACCTCAACCGATACAAAGCCCCTCAAAAACATAGCGGGGACTGGCTTTATATTTTGTACTTATTATAAAGATCAATCATCAACAATGCTTTTCTGCAGTCTCTGAGTTCATTCTCTCATTTTGTTTACTTTTTGACACAGAGATATTGACTTTACCAGCATAACAACTAAAGTAAGTATCAGGGAAATAGAAATAAGGTTCAAGTCTCACAATCTTGTGGATAGAGGATTGTGATCTTATTAATGGCTAGCTTCAAGATGATAACAGCCAGGCACTACACTAGAGTCGCAAGTTAAATTTCACACCTGCTTCAGTAGTACTGGGTTGGATCTTATGCATGCTTATTGCAGTCAGTAAAATATGTATCAGATTGAAAGACTTTGAATTTCACAACATATATAGATGTCCAAAATCTGTACAAGACTGTTCAAAAGTATCATTCACAAGCTCTCTGGGAATGGTATTGCACACTTAGCAAGGTAGATTGCCAATTTGGTCTTACGGCAAGTGCCTCTGAAGATTAGTATCAAATTAACAATCCATAGATGACCAAACCTTAGCCACTCTGATGTGTTACCAGAACTCCTGAATATTCTCAAATCAGAAAGCAGCAAAACCATCACAAAGCACAAACTACAATACATTTAGTTGTTTCATAGTCTGAAGCAACTCTTGGATGCCACATTCAGGGTTACCCTATGGTTCAAAAAGTAGGAAATCCTGATAAATGATGTGCTTATTCCCTCTCAGATCGTAGTATAGATATATTTTCTGACATATGGTGTATATCTGGGCCTAGAAGAAGGATCGCTTGACTGGAGCTCTACCAACAGCTCTCATCAAGTTTGCTAATTCAAGAATCTTGGCTACTTTTGTCCCTCTCTTGCCCTCTGCTGATGCCCTTCTTTCCTCTGCTTTTCTGCGGGCTTTTGCTATGTCATTCTGCATCTTTTCAAGGGCTTTTGCTCTTTTCTCCTCCAGCTTCCTCTACAATACCCAAAACTTGTGTTAATACTTTTCTTAGTTGCCTTGAGGAGACAGTTAAACCAGTTTGAAGCTTTCATATGATTACATTTCATATGCAATCTATCTGCAGTTAAACATTTGAAAAGTTTTGAGTACAACATGCAGCTATTTGCACTAATAGGGATGATCTATAATTATAAACCTGATCATTAAGCAAGAGAGATCAGTGATTATTCAACTTTGTGTTTGGTAATCAAAGATAACTATCAATAATGCAAGAGCTTTACAATATTCATGTTCTTATATGTTGTTCCTCAGTCATATTTTCAAGCCAAAGCATCAGAAACTTATATCACTCATACCTGAAATCTTAATCAGCTAAGTTTGAGTGATAATGCTGGGGTTATAAGTTGTGGGTACAGAAGGAGAATAATAGCAAATTCTACATAAGATGTAATTAATGCTAAGACTTAGGCAACCAGAATATTCTTCAGCCTGAAGTTATCTCTAATTTGGTTAAATTCAATACATGAAAACTGCTTAATTACTCAATCATATTCCTCTTTACCCTGAATTCACTCAATAAAATGGAAAAGGGACAGAGCAAGATTCATTTCTTATTCAGCTAAAAAAAAAAAAATTCAAACTAAAAATACTCAACTTTTGCAGCTAAGAACTGCTGAAGTGTAATTTACAGAGTTTCAGAGGAAACTCACTCTAACTCTGTCCAAACTGCAAACAATTACTGAGTCTGGATCAGTTCAGTTCTGAGGCTGAACCAGTTACAACATGTGTGGGAAATATTCAGCACAAAATCGAGCAAAATAACATTTTAATGCTTTTTTATGTTACTGTAACCAGAAGTAGTTTCCCCAGTTGCAACTCTCAGAGACCTTAACTAAATGTCATTCAACAATTAAGACCAATAGAGATGAACAAAGCCAGAACTCAGCAGTAACGGCTAATGACGAAATTTCAACAGGCAAATCACTATCTCGGTTGAAATTTGCAACTAGATGCCACTAGGGCCATGTATCACTTCAATAGTATAACAACAAGCTTTCTTTTTGCTGCAGAACCTTACTTTAAAGCAGTCTCCACTGCCAATGATTACCATAGCACCAAGTAGAAACATATGTAGTTGGTTCGAAGAATTGTACAAAGTTGAATTGCATGGAGTAAATTAGCAGACTAATATATAGTTATTCCCAAGTACCTCAACTTTCTTCATCCATGAACTTGCCTTTTGAACCTGCTCACTCTCCCAACCAGAGATAATAGCGTCTTCCCTTTTAAACCTATTGTTAACCTTAGCAACTTTAGCAGTCTGCCATGCATTTATCTTTGATTCAACCTCTTCTTTCTTCACCGTCTGGATTGATACCTCTCTATGGTTACCATGAGTCAGATTTTCACTGGCACCTTCACGCCTAGGAGATGACGATAAAGGGCCTAGCGGATGCGGATCAGGTACAATAGCCAAAGGGTTGGTTTCTTCAGGAATTTCCTCCTCTCCGATCCTGCCCAAGTTGTTGTTGCTAGAATTGATCGTGCCATCGACTTCGCTACCATTGTTGGCTATGGTTGATCCCGCAAGCACCAAAGCATTAAACTCTCTACTCATACTTGAAAAATTTTCACTTGAAGCACCTTCACTAGCCACGGACAAAGATGATGATCTGTGACTACCTGTTTCCCAAGGCCTGGTGCGGTTGGCTGAGGGAGGCCTTGGTGGGGTTAGAGCATGGATGTCTCTGATATGTTCATCTTCATCAGGTTCCTGCTCTTGATCCCTGCCAGTGCTAGCTAGGGCTCTTTGATCATTCATGATAGACCTGAGTTTTTAGTATGCTGATGATTCCAGTAGTGGAAGATGGAGGGGCCAGAAGAAACTAGAAAGAGGAAAGAGCTTATTGATAGTCTTATGTTGTTATGGTCAAAAATCCAGTATGAAGTGAAATCTTTTGAGCCACACATGCACGTAGTAACCAAGGAGAGTTCACGAATGCAAGTTTGAATTGATAGCTAATGAGTATTGACTTAGATGGGCCTAGAGATGCAATTGGGAGGAAAATGAAAAGGTAATTGCAATTTAGGTCTTCTCAAAGCATTTGAGATTTTGATTCGACACCTCTATTTTTGGGTTTATCATTGTATTCCCCATTTTGTGTAGAACTTTTTGTTTATGCCCTTCTTAACCACTTCTACCAAAAGCCTTCTCGTACTATTTCTCTTTTCTTGCATATCTACTCCTGTTAGGTATGGAAAAAGGATTAGGAGTCAACTAACCATCGAAACAAGTCACCAAAAGAAAAAATCTACGATTGCTTATTAGATGTTATGTTTTAGACTTAATTCTTCAATGCAATGCAACGTGGTCTATGGTAGTTAAATCAGTGAAGTTGATGTGTTATCGGCTGTAACATTTCATTGCATACTCCTCTACTATTTGTTTAATTTTCATAAGTTTGTCATACATGTATGCCATTTGTTTTATTACTTGTTAAGATGAAGACATAATAGTTTTTGCTATGATATCCAAAAGATAATTCGTGGGATGTCACTACAATAAATACCATTTGAGTTTGTGTAAATCATTAAGAGATACTTATCATGTTTATGCTGTCCTTGTTCATATTTGGTTCTATATGTTATTCTTAATTTAAATGTTATGGCACCTCGAAAATCTTGATTGCTTTAGGTGTTATTTTTGCTCCAAGGTGTTACACTGACACAACATATTGTAACATAATATAGATAATGCATGAAAATGTGTGAATCCTTCTTGAATAAAAATGTATGAAAATAAAAAAAACTCAATATTGTATTAACAGACAATGCACCTTTGTTAGGAAGGTTTTCGTCACATAGATAGGCGTTGTGTTATATTAGAAAAAGGCACATGCCAGAATAAGCTTCTGCAATTTCCTTTTGCTAAATGTAGATGGGTTAAGTAAATAAGATCACATTTATGTTTCTTTGACTGTTTTTCCTAAATAATTCATAGGCCATTTGTCCTACTTTTATCGTGATTATCATTCACCTTTGCATGTTCTTATTGTAAAGATAACTAAACTGATGACGTTCTAAATATATGAAAAGAGACAAGAAAGTTTAAAAAGAAATTAAAACAGATACTATATTTGGAAGTAAATGGATTTATTACCTTTTATACAATAATTCATAAAAGATAAATCCAAAATTTGTCTAAACACATGGTTTATGCACTTAGCATAATCTTGGGCAAGTTTACATAAAGAACTCAAAGAAAGAAAAGAAAAACTCACACTCAAAATATTTGTAATTTGATTGCCTATCAAATGGAGATATTAAATTATTTATTTTTATGATTCGTTTCTAGTGTAGGTTTTCAGTATGGCTTTTCTAATGTGCACTTATTAACATCTAAATCACACTCTACCTATCATGTGATTGCATACATTCATAGTTATTTTCTTCCTTTATATTTATACATTTTCCTAAAATATTTATCACCTGAAATATTTCTTAAGTGAGTATCTCAATAAACACTCATTAAAGCAGATCCTTTTTTAATGAAAGGAAAACAAAATTGCATATATAGAAGGCACTTCACAAAAAATTCACCTTAGGCAATAGTAGACAAGTAATGGTTAGGTTTAAGTTAGATCCCTTTGATTCAAATCTAGACCCATTGAATTTAGTTAGATGCCGATCCAAACTATTATGAGTCTAAAAAAGTAAGTCCAAACCCAAACTCTCGTGAGTTTAGATGTCCAATGGATATTTTTCTAGATATATTATAATTTTAACATATCATGCATGAACTATTTACTGTATGTATAGATGAATTGAGAACATTACAGTAGATTCATTATCACCAAATTACATCATATTATATATTTTATGAACTTACCAATCTTTGAATTGATTAGTAGAATAATAAAGACAAATTGAGAGATGGTAGGACAAAAGAAATAATTTGCTAAATTTCTAATGAAACAAAATAGAAAGAGAGAGAGAGAGAGACAATGGAGGCATACAATAGATGGGTAGTATTAGATAGTGTTTTTTTAGGTTAAAATATATCTAATAATCCTATATAGTCTTATTGTATTCAATCCAATGGCCATATAATATTAGGTTATTTTATAAATGTAATAACCTACATACATATATTAGTATGAGTCATAGAGTATTATTTAATTATATATACAAGAGTTTGGGTAGGGTTTGGATTTGAGTATGGATCATAGAAAACCAATCCCTACCCAGAACCATAATTCTCTTTAGGGTCTAGATTTAAGAAATCAAATTCAAATCTTATCCAAGTATATTAGTTTTGGATTGGATTTGGGTAAAACCTAACTCATTGGCATGCCTAAGCAATAGGGACAAAATTTGCAAACATGAAAAGCCAAAGCACTAATTAGTAATTATGGAAGCTCGAATAAATGGAGGGGCTCTATTAAAAATATCACTTTAAGAGTTTAGACTTTTCCCTGGTCGGCCGGAAATATAATTTTGGGAGGAGCCCACCAAAATAACTTTCACTTTCAAGCTAGTGGGCCAGTAACATCATTTACACGCGTCGCACAGGAAAACTACAGCATTATAACGCGCATACGTGGAAAGACTCTATTTGCCACAAATTTTAGGCTTTTGCCCACATCCCTTGGACCCATGCAAGACCAGCAATACATCAGCCATTTGATCGAGGACACGTGAACGGTAGACCAAGAATTACATAATTTGGACTATTATCTTTTCAAAAGCAGTATTATTAATCTAATAATAATAGTAGTGTAAATAGATAAAATCCTATTAATGATTTTGACATGAAAAAAGAAAATTCACGGAACCCACCTTTTTCGTTTTCCTTTTTTGTTCTTTTTGATGGAGAATTTTCCAATGGGATTTGTTGATGTGTGTCAAGAGTGAATTGTGAGGGTGGGTGGACTATGACATGTCTAGAAATATTTTATCAACAAATCTTGATACAGGTGTTTGCCAACGCATTGGAACTTGGGTATTTTGAAAGTGATAGAGTGAGAGGGAACCTTTTTAATTATATTCGAGTTAGTGTTAGGTATAAAGTCTTCAAAGATAAATTGAGTTTCATAATATTGGGCATTGCACCTCATTTGAAGTGGATGCTTTTGTCACCAAGTGCCTTTTTGTTTTGTCCGTCAATTTTCTTTCTGAGTTAATTTATCCTTCTTTTTCTACTTTTGTTTTGTATGGTCTTGTTGGTACAATGCATTTGCGTGTGGTTGTTTGCTTGATCAAAGAATTCTTGAGAAACTGATTGGATTGTAGTTTTCTGCAGAAAAAAACTTTTATGTATTCTGTGAATATATTGTTCAATCACTTTTCACCTCACATACATCAAATTACTACGTATTTTTCTATAAAAACTCTTAAAAATAGCAATTCAAATGGGCTTTTAAGCCTCGTTTTTTATTATGGCTAGTGGAGGGATTGGAATATTGGAGCTTAGCTTCAAACTTTGAGTTTTAATTTTCATTTTTATAAAAATAAAGAACCCATAATAGTAGGAATCATATAGGAAATTGTTTGAAATATTATTTATTGTAACAGTTACTTAGAATGTGATATATGTAAAACAAACAAGTGATTGGATAGATAAAAAAGTTGATTAAAAATCGTACTTGTGATGCAAATAAAGTATTATCTAATAATTTTGCTACCTAAACACACTCATAACAAATTACAACTCAACAAACTAATCTATAAATGGTGACCATTGCAACTAGGGATGCAAACGAGTCTAATTTTGAATGAATCGAGTCGAGTTCGACTCATTTTTCTACTGAACTAGAGTTCGAACTCTCAAAATAAAACTTGAGCTCAAGTTTGAGTTTGAATTCGAGTCTACTCGAGCTCGAAAAAATAAAAAAATAATAAAAATATTAGAGATATATATGTAATTTTACTATTAGAATAAAAAATAAAAATAATATATATATATATCGAGTTGGCTTGCGAGTTATCGAATTTGAGAGAAAGTTATTTGAACTCGACTTGAACATGAAAACGAACTGCTTGAACTCGAACCCGAACCGCTCGCGAGGGGTTCGATTCGTTTGCAATCCTAATTGCAACTAAAGAAGACTAGAGTAAACTCAGCAATAGTGGAAGAAGAAATTAACACAAATCTCTAGTTCCTAAAGTCTCAACCTCTCTGGAGCCTCAATTTGGCCAATTAGATTATGTCGCAACTTCAAACCTTCGAGTTTAATTGGTGACTAAATATAGTCCAATGAAGAGTGTGAAGGGTTTTAATTTTTCTCTTGAGATAAGAGCTTGATTTTCATAGTGTTGGTTGCGTTCTTATTAATTTTTATTAATCCCTTCCCTTCTGAAAAAGAAAAATAGAACACATGAGTACTTAACTATTTAAAAAAGGAAACGAGTTAGCGTGAAATCTGGACAAACGTAACTGTTTAGACCAATCAAATTGAAGACTTTTTATTTCTTACCATTTATAGAATAATATCGCAAGGAGGTTCTGCCATTCTGATCCCGAGACCCTTTTTAGTGCTACGTATATGTTTACCCTCATCGTGTTCCATGATTTTATCTTTTCTTAATTGAATATGTTATACCTGTGATACATGGGGCTTAATTTTCTCCTCTGTTGTTACTTAGACTTTAGAAGAACTTGCTTGTGTGGAAACACAAGTGAAAAGAAGAAATGCAAAGTCAAATTAGCGATCAATATTGGAAATACTACAAGGGCATTAATTCCAATCGACTTGAATGGCACTTTGGCTTTGGACGAATTTTACATCAATGAATCACATCTGCTCCCCACCTCGCCTTTTAAATCATACGTGTTTTCCGTTAGAAGAGTTGTACTATGCATTTTCATATGCAGTTTCCTTTAGTTTGTACTTTTGGCCAATTTAGTCTCCCATGTTTTAACTTTAATGCATGAGGATGAGGTCCGTTTTCATATTGCATTTGTAATCATAGAGTATTACTACTCCTCAAGAAGCATAATCATGTTCTAAGAGACTAAAGCTGCTAGTAATATGGGGGTGCAATCAGATCAAAACACGAGAAAGTAACTGTATTGAAAGGAACATTAAGGGCTGAATTGAGATCAATGCTAAAGATAAAAGACCCATGATAAGTTTGCACTTTTCTTTTTGTCTTTTCGACAGGTCGGTTCCAAGAAGATGAAGTTTTTGGGGCTTGAAACGTTGGAACTTATTCCGCCGTAGTGTAGGCAAGAATCTGTATCATTTCAACCGACCAAAACCCTACTATTCTACGTTGGTTCCTGTTGCGATGTTGACTTAGAGAAACAGTGTATCGCATGCATTTGGATCAAAAGGATCCAATATGATGTTAAAGGTAAAATGCAGAAGGGAGATTTGTTTGGAGCAAAGTAGAAATGTGGAATGTTATACATAAAAGGTAAATAAGAGAGAAGGTGATAATATACTAGTGTCCAAATCCAGAAAATAAACGGGTGACTATAAACGAACAAAGGTAACGGAAAAGACCCTAGGAAACAAGTCACCTAGTACGTCCTAATACAATTTACATGAAATAATTGGGCTAGACGAGTTGGTTGTAAATCATGAATTCGAAGTTTGTATATCATGATACAACATTTCCTTCCAAGGTACAATAACTAATTGGATTAAAAAAAAAGCTGATTGGATAACAATATAATATGTACACTGCCAATGTAAACCTTTTTTTTTTTTTTAATAACATTAACAGGTTTATAACTTTATATCATGCCACATGACATGAATTTGAATTTGAAATTAAAATTATACACATGTCATACATCTATAGTTGTTAGTATAAATCAGCACATTAAAAGTTAATCCATAAATTATAGCGCTTAATTTCTTTCAAATGCTCCACTGGTGCATTGTATCAACTTCCAACCGTGACTAACTAAGAATGACATAATTGTCTGTCCATACTTTACAAAATCCAGCTTTGACGTGGTTGGTAGGTAGAACTAATTTGATTGATGGGGTCTATTTTAGCTAAACCAATATTAGATGCAATAAAGACATAGTTTGATAAAGTTTTTTTTTGCACATAATTTGAAATTCATCACTATTTATTTTTTTTGAAATTACAAGATAGTGAAAAATCGTCTAGCATGATTTGCTTCATGAAATCAAGAAGAGAATTCTACAAAAATTCCATGACAGATTTTGCTTCACAAAATCAAGAGGAGAATTGTATAGAAATCAATTTAATGAGGAATTTTGCATAATAGGCTAAACTATAAAGCCAAATGTACTTCCCCATTGTAGGACCTATATTGAAAGCACATCCTCAATGTCGGGCGAAAGATGGCTGAGGGAAGATGCACCACCATTACTTATTTTGCCATGAAAAAGTATGTAACTGGAGCATTAATTGTTCCTCATGAATATTAGGTTTAGAGTTGAGGTGTAAAAAGCACCCTGGACTGTCATATGCAAACGATTGCAAATTCGAAAATCTTGTAGCCCAAAAACTTTTAAAAAACTTGAATATCTCATGCCCCAAATTTCAAAGTCTAATAATCCAGTTCCACCCTAGCTAGAAATTTCGATACGAAGGTAAAAGTTCCAAAAAAAAAAAGGACAAAAATTAGCTAAAATAAATGTCTTTTGTGATTATAAAGCGGGGTGTGAAATTTTCAATGTAAATTTATATGGTAACTAGCTTTCTTGAATCTAGTTCTAGTGTTTGAGCAAGTCTTTTGTTAACAACAATCCTCCGCAACTTTAAATTTGATAACGATATGATTATTCTGATTAGCAAAATAATTAGGATTAATATTTTTACACTAATGGTGTAATGCACGCTACATATGCAAAATTTGGAGCTTGATTTTAAATTAAGATTAATTGTCATGTATCTATGCTTTAGTAAAAGTTAATCTAAATAATTAATAGTTTGAAGTTAACAACATCTAACTCTCCTCCTTCTCTCAACTTAAACTCTCCTTTAACTTTTTCTTCACTCAGAAGATTTTCCTACTTGGGAAAGGAGAAATTGGTCTGCCTCCCATGGTTATCTTTTTTCTTTTCGTGTTTATAATAAAGTTTCTGGTTTTTCTAATGAGATTTTATTCTTTTGCAAAGTTTTCTAATGAGAGTTTTCTCTTGATCATAAACTAATCAAGTTAGAGTTTTTCTCTTTCCTAATGAATCCTCATGAGAGCGTTTTTGTAATTTTTTTTTTTTAATGTTGGATCTGAGTTTTTCAAATTTGGCTATTAAATATGAAATTCCTTAAATCTATTTTGACAGCTCTCACCATAATGTTGAAACTTGAAGCAGTCAAACAACAAATTTAGTGATTAGAATGATTTATAGATTTCTTTTGACTACAAGTGCTTTATCTGGTTTTTCAGCACCAAATTGGAGCAGCATAATTTTTATTAATTTCTCTTGATTTATAGTATCTGTTGTTTAGATTTATTGTATCTGTGGATGTATGATATAATTTGTGCAACTAGTACAGATTTGATGGAAGTATGATAATTTACCAGAAAGAGAATAATAAATAATTTACATGACAAGCCTGGCACTTTTGTTTAATGTTCCATGGATATTATTGTCTTGTATGTTGGGCCAGGCCGGGAATAAGTTTGAGAAGCCCAACTGTGTGTGACTACTGACTACGAAGGATGGGCTTTGAGTTGGGCATTGTGCTGAACAGTGATAGAAGCAGCCCGAGTGGATACAAAACAACAGTCTATTTACTCAACTTATTACAGACATTTTTCTTGAGCAAATTATTACTAAAATTGCATTTTATTTTTTATTTTTTTTCGTGCAACAATTTATTAATACATATAGATAAAAGCCGCTTGTCATTGTCTCATGACTCTTGCTCCTGCGTGTCTTCTTTACTAGCTTTCGTTCTTTTCTCTTTTTATTTTTTCGCCCATTCTTTTTGCTCAGGACAATTTTGCTTCGCGTGGCATCCACTTGTTCTCTTGTCCATACTTGTTGCGTTTTCATGTCTTTGTTCTTTGTCAGGATGTATCATTTATGCTCTAGAGAAAAAACCTTGTTTTGGTCTTTATCCTTTATACAGATTCAGTCCTTCCCCTTGAACTTCCGGTTAAAGGAGGTATCTGACTGGGTATTGTATGAGACTTTTCTCCGCTCAGCTCACTGTGTTTAGCCCATCACCTCATTGATTAGCCGTTCCCTCTTAATCTCTCCTCGATGTGGCTGAATTTTTTCGCTTTCTGCCATGCTTTGCCGCCACCAGCTTGTCATCATCAGTTGTCTTCCAGCAGTTTTGGATGATGTTCGCTTCTGTCTTTCAATTGCTTTTCGCCTAATTGCCCATAATAATTTTTAAAAATTTTCCTCTCACATATTTCTTGTTTTCGTTTCTTTGCTGAGGGGGTCATGCAAGTAATTTGCCCAAGAGGTAATGTGAACTGTGCCGTCCGAATTGGTCCGATACTTCTCCTACTGGTGATTCGTGGGTTCTCATTGATGATAGCGCCTATCGTATCCGACAGGTTTCTTACTTTTGCCTGGGTAATATTTCCTCATATACCTTTCCTCTTTCAGATCTAAATTTCTTGCTTCTTCAGTCTCCTTCGCTTTGCATCTGCTTTCTTTGTTTTGCCCTTGCGTTTTCTCTGCTCTCCTACCTTCTAATTCTGCACTTGTTTTTTTTTTATTTTCCTTCTGTTCCACGAATTCCCCCCCCCCCGGCTGCATTTTCTGAATAGAATCTTCATTGTTTAGCTTTCTTAGTAGTAAATAATGCGTTTCCCCTGCTTGTAAAGTTCAGAAAGGAATATATTTTTTTGTTCCTCTCTCATCAGATCCCAGGTAATTTTCCCCATGGATTTCTTTGTGTTGTTTAATCTTACCAATTGTTTGCCTGTGTTTTTTATGCTTGCTATTTTTTCAACTATTTCATCTTTAAACTTTTTCCCCCAGAGGTTTTTCTTGCTCCATCTGCATAGGCGGATTGTCTCTTTGAGAAAAATTAAGAGCTCCCTTTGTGCTACTTTTGTCTTGTATGATAAATTAACAGTTGTTCCTAACTTGTTTGTTGCATATAATTAAATTTCCCGGCTGATGATGTGTTGATCTGTCCATGAGCGTATCTACTAATGTGTATACTCTATATGTTTTAGACTAATAGTGTCTCCTATTACTGTTATGACTCTTTTTGTTTTTGCCTTGATATTGTAGGCTCAGCATTTGCTTGCATTCCTTTTCCTCCTGAATCATTATAAGGTTAGCTGCTGTTGTTTTTTGTTGCTATTGCGATTATCTTTGTCTTCTTGTAGTATTTTCTTTTGCTATTTTGTTATTCTAGCCAGCCAATTTGCTTGGAATTAGTACGACCCTTGAGCTATTGCTACCTTTGTATAGTTACTTGTTGTTTCTCTGTTTTCTCTACAGCTTCAATATGCTCATATATATATATTTTAAATTTCCTATCTATTTTTTCCATCCGGAGACTACTTTTTCTGCTTGAAAAAAATGCATTTTTTCTACCATGCAATTGCTGCCAAACAAAATTTATGCCTTCATGGAGAACCGATCAAATATTTATGCTCCGCTTTGTTCATGCCTTTGGTTGGTTGCCACCGATCTCCTTGAAAAAAGAAAGAACTCCTTTTTGTCTTGGTTTTTGGTTCTATCATGCATTAACAGTGCTTCCTCATTTGTTTGTTACATTAATTTAGATATTTCCGATCATTATTTGTTGGTCCCTTGTGCTATCGTTTAGTCTTTTCGAATCCTGTTCATTCTTCAGTATGTATTACTATTGTTTCTTTATTAATTGTGTAAAGAGTTTTTTCCACCCTTCCTGATCACTGATTTACTTACTTGCATAGCCTATATATTTTAGTTTAATTTGTCCTTCTGTTGGCCTTATAATTCTTTTCGTTTTCCTTTGATATTATAGGTCCAGAATCTTGTTCCATCCTTATCTTTTCTAAATCACTTTGAGGTTAGTCGTCTTTGTTCATTGGTCCTATTATGATTAGTTTTCTCTTTTTACAGCACTTCCTTTGGTGCCCCTGTTATTTTTGCAAATTAATTTGGTTAGGATAAGTCAAAGCAATGACCTATGGTTGTTTTTCTACAGTTGAGTGTTGCTTGTCTTGGCTGCCTGTAACCTCAACATCCATATATATATATATATACATATTTATTTTTATTCATTCTTTTCCATGCAAGAAGCATCTTTTCTACTTACTGAATAAATTTTTTATAGCGCATATTGACTAACAAACAAAATTTATGCCTAGATAGGGAAAGAATAAAATATTTAGGCCCTTTTGTGGCCATGCCTTGTTGCAGTGTCTACTGAACATTATACAAAATACTTTTATCATCATCTATAAGGCTAGCTCATTAGAGTGCCAAGCAAGTAGTAAATATTGCTATCAGGGGAAATTTTGAAGATAAAGGTGCTTTTCTAAAACTTTTCTAGTTTTCCCTGCACATTCAATCTATATCTGTTAGTTGCCCAGTTCTCATTGTTACTTTGAATTGTTACAGCACAACACTTCTACTGTTATTATGAGTCTGTAAATAATTCTTACCATTGCACAAAAAAAAAAAAAAAATTGGTTGATCGGGATGAAGACCAGTTTGTGACAAAGTCATCTGAATGCACCTTAGGATATGGATGGCCATTTTCTTTTAAGAGTTACTTGCCAGGGGCCAAAAAAAAAAAGAAAAAAGTTGTTTTGTCGGTTATCCATTGGGCACTACTTGTTACTGATTCGATCCAAAGCAAAATGCCTATTAGGCTTTAGCTACATAAATGGTTCCTTTTTGGCTATTTTCCAACGTCTGTTGAATGCTCTTACAGTTAATTGTGTGGTCTTAGAACTCATGCTGGAAAGCTTGGCTTATGTGCACTTCTTTACTTTCTATTTTCTTTAGTCTAGACGTGTTTGCTCTATCTCTTGATTTTTCTTCCTTTGTTTCTGCTACAAAAGTGCTTGCTTTATTGCTTGTACCTTTTTTAAAATCTTGAATAACTATGTTGTTTTTGTCACATCGCCTATATATCTCGAGCATAATAATAGTTTGTCCTGTTGTTCAGGCTCATTTCGTGTTTGTTTCGTATGCTAAGTTCCCCGCCCCCCTTTCCTGGCTTTTCTCCATTCTTTGGACTTTGTTAAAACTTCTGATTTAGTTTTTTTAACTTATCTATTTTGATAGCTGATGCTCTGCTGTCTGCAGCCTATGCATCTCACGATTATTCTAACTTCTGTTGTTCTTCTTACTCTTTTCATGTTTCCTTTCATATGGTAGCTGCAGAGCTTGCTTGTAGTCTTCTATCGTCTGGTCCATTTGAAGGTTAGTTGCTTTTCTTTATTGTGTCTATTATGTTTAGTTCTTTTCTTTTCGTCCTCTTTTTGTAGTCTATATATTTTAGCTTAATAGTGAATCTTAGTGTTGCTCTAGCTCATTTCATGTTTGTGTGGTATGTTTAGTTTTTTTTTATTTTCCTCTGTTTTCCTGGCTTTCCTCCATTGCTGAACCTGCTCTTAGTACTCGAGAGATTTATTTCTATAATCTTTTGTGGATTTATAGTTGATGTTCCGATGCCTGAAGCTTATGCACCTTGGCATAATAACATCTCCAGTTGTTGTTCTGACTCTTTTCATGTTTCTTTTCATATGCTAGGTGCAGAGCTTACTTGTATTCTTCTATCGTCTTGTTCATTTGAAGGTTAGTTGCTTTTCTTTATTGTGGTTGTTATGCTTAGTTCTTTTCTTTTGGTTTTCTTCTGATTTGTTTCACTGTTGTTCTAGAAAGCCAATATGTTTGGTCTTCTAGCAAGTAATTAATTATGGTTTCCTTTCCTGGAATGGTAGCTTTTTTTCCTAAAATGTAGATGTAACTATGTATATAGTTTTTCCGTTCCTTTGAAGGGATGGATTTTCAGATTACAAAATTAGTTATCTATGCCATCAATTTAATTGTAGGCTAGATCCCTTGGCATTGATAGCAAAATATAAAAAAATAAAATTATATAGTATTGTGTCTTTGTTTAGAGCCTATGCTGGTGATCATTGTCCATCCAAAACAAAAGAATGCTTCTTACACCTACATAGCTAAATTGTTAAAGCAATTGGGACAAAAAAAAAAAATATCTTTGAAAAATAAGAACAAGCTGCGATAAAAAACATTATAGTTTTTTTCATACTCTTAGGGTGGATGTCTACATCTCCCTGTTTTTATTGTTACTTTCTTCTATTGTTGTCTTGGATTTTCACTATTACTGCAAGTCCAGCAAAAAAAAGCTTTCTACTTTCTAAAAAACAATAAATTCAATGATCCCTACAAGGACAAAATAGAGGCCTATGTGATAAAGCCAGCTTAAGGGATGCACTAGGGATATTTTTTTTTTGTTTTATTTGGGAAAGAGTAAGGGATAGTTAACGACTTTTTATTGGTCAAGAGAATTCTCAATTGATAAATGGCTGATTCTCGTGCCATTGAAATCAGAAAAACAATTAATTTTTTTCTGTAAGAGCAGTGGATCTTACATTTTTTCCCCAACACCATGAAATGACTGTTATAGTTAATTATCTAATTTGATACATCTTGCAGAAATCTTTAACTTATGTGCATTTTCTTTATCTTTACTATGGTTAATATGAATGTACTTGGTTTTTTCCTCACTTTATGCTGCCTGGTCTCTAATGTAAGCATGCTTGCTTTGTTTCTTCTAACCTTTTGCGCTTGGCTATGTGACTATACTACTTTATCTAACCTGCTTTGCATTCTTTGCATGTGCTATCTTTAATTCAGTTATTTTTCCCTTTTCTTTTTATTTTTAGCTGTCTGTTCTTATGGGGAGCCCTTCTGAATTTGTGCTTACCTAAATTCTGTTGTCGTTTGTTCTTTTTTTCTTTTTAATTACTTGTGTCTCTTTTTTTCTATTCACTTGTTCGTTATTTTCTTTTTCATTTTTTTCCTAGGTTCTTTAGCGATAGTCATTAGTCAGTTTAATTCTCTCATTACGTTTGAATAATTGTTTAAGTTAGATGGATAAGAATGCTCGTCGCCGCCAGCGCTATGTAGAAATGCCATCTCATGAGAAAGATGACCTGTTGCGCCGGTGGCGAGAATCTTATGCAGCAAAGAAAAATGCTTCATCTGCCCAGGCTAACCCGGCTGCTTCTGTGATGGAGCAAAGCCAGCAAAAGAAAAAGCAAAAAGCTTATATTACTCGGACAGCCCTGGGCCATGTAGAAACTGGAGTTTGCTTTCCAGGTCCAGGCTGTCCAGCTTCACCTTGTCATAGTTCTCCTAGCCTTAGTGATCATGATATATACCCTAAAGCGTTCTCTCAAAGCTGAACCTAACACAATCTCGCCTCAATCTAATGATTGTGAATTAGATAACGGTTAAGCGAACTCTTTGACCGACATCTAGCGCATCATCTCAGGATCAGCTACATGCCTTTGCAAATGCATGCTCTTGCAGTAGTTCTGATCTTGGAGGTAACATGGCTGGCTACTTTCTACCTCTGTTTTACTCAACTTATTTTTTTTAACCTATGACCTATGCACATCAGCATTTGGTTTGCTCCTTCCCTGCCTATGTATTTTCCTTTTTTCCCTTTGTTTTAAAGCCTTGTTTTACTAAAAAATGTATTTATATGTAAATCCACAAGTAAAAACAGATAAGTCTTGTTACGTGTTTTTTTTTTTAGATCAACTTTTTTTTTTACTTAAATTTTATATTTTCCTCTTATCTTGTTGCAGCAGTTTTCCTACCTTTCCCTTTAGAATCTTTGCATCATTAGTTATATGTGAGGCCCCGATTTTCCCAAGTTTTTGGAAAATATTAAATAATGCTAATTATAGTGATTATTGTTTGCCAAGGCGTTTATTTGATTTGTTTTACTTCTTAAAGTATTTTGTTTTACCTATTTTGTTTTACAAGTCAAAAACCCTAATTTGACATTTAAACCCTAGTTTGCTTCGAAAACCCTAATTTTCGATAAAACCTAATTTGTTTACACCTAATTGTAAATTAAACACTAAAGTACCAACCCTAAAATATTTTCGAAACCTAATTATATGTGCAAATCAATGTTTGTTATTTCATGAATTTTCGTGAATTTATGTTACTAGGGTAATGGGTGATTAGTGGTCTAAGTATGTGTGATTAAGCTTTGATAAGCTAGGTTAAATTGAGTACCTATGGAATAATTTGATAGGAAAAGAAATCATGTGGGCAAGAGTGGAAAATAGCCTAAGTGTTGGGTTGATTTGGCATGACATTTTTGACCAATTTTGACCAACTAAATATCTTAGTGTTGTTGTCATCCCTTAGCTCATTATAAACTACAAGAACCGGCCAAAACCAAGGAAAACTAGAAGAGGGAAAACCGTGGGAAAATAGAGGAAAAAAAAAAGAAGGAAAAAAGAGAGAAAAAAGAGAAAAGTTTGGGGAATTCTTGCAACTTTCAATCATTCAACCTTGATTAGAGCAAGAAGGTGAAACTACTTGAGGAGCTTGAGGTTGCACCAAGAACATCAACTAGAAAGGTTTCCTTTTATTGTATAAGCTGAAATTTTATGGAAGTTGTGAAATTGTTGGATTTTTGTGGTTCTTTTGGCTTGTTTCATACTTATCCTTGGCTTGTGAGGTGATTCCATGGATTGGTTTTATTGTTTTGCTTGTCTTGAACCTTGGCCAAGAGCTAGGGTTAGGGTTTCATTAGTTGCAAGACTTAATGTTGGGAATTGATGATTGGAAATTGATTTCATGCTCATGTGTGTCCTAGAGGATGATTAGATGGCTTGGATTTGGTGTTTTGCTTCTCAAAATTTCAGCCAAGAATTTCTGTCCATTTTACCCTTGGTATATTTGAGGATGTTGGGAGCTGAAATAGCCTTAGCCTAAAGCATGAAAGTTGTAGAGAATTGAGTGAGGATGCTACCTGTAGATTTTCAGATGAATCAGACACTGTAGTATGTGAAATGACTAAATTACCTGATGCCCTGTTTTTCAATCCTTGTAATGGGTCATTTTGGGTAGATGAATGTTTTTGCTTTTGATGTCTTCTTAAGAATTGTAGCCTTGTATGTTAGCTTTCTAGCTTTGAATTTCTGGATTGGATTTGTGAGCCAAGTTTTGATAGTTTGAATGTCGGCAATTCGCGAGGAAAATTTCTGAAACTGTTTTTGTATTTTCGACCTAGAAAGAGTGAATCTGGGCAGAAATGGTCTTCATGAAAGTTATATCTTGTTGTCTTAGCTTGAAACGGCATGCACTCTAATCCGATATAGCCTGAGTTATGGGTTACAAGGTGTCAAAACTGTCCTTACACCTTTTAGTGTGTGTTTTCCGTTTTCCGTCCAATGCCATGCATGTGCCCCTTTTGCTGTTTTAAGTGTTTATAAGTGTCGAGTTTAGTTCATTGAGTATATACGTCCGTCTTTCGCATTTGAAAATGGATTTTCCAATTTCATGAGATTCCTTTAATGTGGAATCGAGAACCTTATTGATTGAAAATTCGACCTTGAATGCATTTAGGTAATTTTGATTTTATCTCTCGGTGATTGGACAAGCTTGTATGACCTCTAAATTTACTCACTGCTCTCTGAGTGTCAAGTGCATGATTTGTTGACTTGACACATTTACATGTTTAAATTGATTATTATTAAACTTTTAGGGCGTGTACTTTATCTCGGCCGTGCTTGTGTTTGTTGTACTTGCTATTTAATCTGAGGGCGCCCAAAACCTCAACCTTTTACCTCGGGCGGTAAGGGCTTGGCGAGGATTGGTAAATCATGAGTTTTCACATATTTTAGTCGGTTGGAGAGTCTTTCGCCGACTACATACTAGGTATACAGTATTACAAATTTTCTACGGTTGGGGGTCGGTGGAGGAGATGGTTGACAAGTGGAGCTCTACATGGATAAGAAAGTTGTGAGTGTCAACTATTTGGAATGTGATCAAGATTGGGGATCTTTATCCTTTATTTAATATGTAATTAAAGTATTTGTATTCTTGTTCAAAGTTACGGTTACTTATCTTGTTTAATAAAAGTGTAATTTTCTTATGTTTTCTTGGCCTGGCGTTAGCTCACTATTGTTTTCCTTAACGGGTTCGAGGTGGAGCACGTGAATCGAGAAAGCTAGTACTTTTGTAGGATTTCCTCGCCATTTTTCTGCCATTAATTGACATTCTTGCCCACTAGATTATTCTCAGGGTTCTTTTTTGTTCACCATTTCAATATTTTTCTTTAGCTCCTAGACAGTTCTGACCTTATTTACTTATGTCACAATCTATGTGACATATATGCTCTACCCTCAGCAAAGTCAAGTAGTTGTGGCACCACAGGATCTTCTGCTCTTGATTCTGTTCCTACAGAATCTATGACATTACTAGATGCTCCTGATTGTCAATACTGCGGGGTGAAGAGGTTCTACTTAGAACCACCAAATTTTTGTTGTTCTCGCGGAGAAGTTTCTGTTCCTTCGCCAGCAATACCCTATGATTTATATTTTTTACTTACCGGGACTGATGAAGAGAGTATAGAATTCCAGAAGAAAATTAGGACCTATAACAACAACCTGGGTTTCACTACATTTGGGGCAAAGTATGATTCAGAGCTTCCTAAGAATACAAAGGGTGTTTATGCCTTTCGTGTTCAAGGACAAGTCTATCACTTCCTCGATGGTCTCGTTTCATCAAGTGATAAACCTTCTGGAGTCCAGCTTTATTTCTTCGATACAGAGGATGAACTTTCTGCGAGGCTTAAAAGTTCAGAAAAACTCCGTGAGAATACGCTTAAGCTTCTAATGCGTGCTCTTTCAAACAATCCTTACACTAAATTCTTTAAGGATCTTAGGAATATCCCTGAGCTTATGGATCATAAAATTCTACTCAATTCTGATCCTAGTTTTGACCAGCGTGTCTACAACCTTCCTACTTCTTCACAGGTTAGTGGTATCTGGACTGAAGGTAAAACCAATACCGCTGAATATGGTCCTCATATTCAGGTCTATAGCCATTCTAATACGAGCCATCGCATCCATCACTATTATGGTTGCTATGACTCTTTGCAATATCCTCTTCTTTTCCCTCGTGGTGAAACGGGATGGCATCGTAATATCAAGCGAAAGTTCTCTCGTAAAAGAAAATCATCTGATCTTTGTGAGGATGATGATCAGCCTAATCCTGCATTAGCCAATAGCATTTCACATTTGTTTAATTCTGAAGAAAAGGGTAACCCTTTTTTTGCTCAAAATTTTTTACTGACTTTTTTTAGCCTCTACAATAGTCCACTGCTTTCTTACAGTACACTTAACTTGTGCCACTGTGTCTTTCCAAAGCTAGTAAATCAGGTGAAAACAATGAACCGCTCGAGTATTATTGCTATAAATTTCAAATGCGCGATGATGACAGATCTATGCTACTTCATATGGGCAGACTCCTTCAGCAATTTGCTGTTGATATCTATATTAAAATTGAGTCTTGTCGGCTAGATTTCCACCGTAATAAACAAAATGATATAAGGACAGAAATATTACAAGGGGTCCTTGACAGCCTTTTAGTCGGTGAAGTAGATAGAAACAAGGTCGGCCGAAAAATTGTCCTCCCTGCTTCCTTCATTGGTGGGCCTAGAGACATGCGTAGGTATATTGATGCAATGGCTTTGGTCCAAAAATTCGATAAACCTGACTACTTTCTTACCATGACCTGTAATAAAATGTGGCCTGAAATCCAAAAAAAACCTTAAGTTTAATGACAAGCCTCAAGATAGACCCGACCTTTTATCAAGAGTTTTTAGAGCAAAACTTGAAATACTTAAACATGAACTCATAAACAAAAGGCTGTTTGGAGAAGTTGCTGCATGTGTATATGTTGTTGAATTCCAAAAGAGAGGTCTCCCACATGCTCACATTCTCCTTATTATGAAACCAAATGATAAACCCTTAAATGCTGAAGCTTATGACAGGTTTGTCAGTGCTGAAATTCCTGATCCTTCTAAAAATTTTCATCTATATTCTCTTGTCATCAAGCATATGATGCATGGTCCATGTGGTGATATGAACAAAAAAAATGTCTGCATGAAAAATGGAACTTGTAAAAATCATTATCCTAAACCCTTTAGTGAGTACACAACACATTCAGAAGATGGATATCCTCATTACAGAAGATTGAATAATGGCAGGTCTGTTAAGGTTAGGACACGTGAGCTGGATAATAGGTGGGTTGTTCCATATAATGCTTATTTATTAGCTCTGTTTGACTGTCATCTAAATGTAGAGATTTGTTCTACGATAAAACTTGTTAAATATCTATATAAGTATGTATATAAGGGGCATGATCTTGTTAGCTTTCATATTGTTTCTGAGGACAACCCTGTTGATATTGATGAGATCAAGCAGTTTCGGGAAGGGAGATGGATATCTCCTCCAGAAGCTCTTTGGCGAATTTATAAATTTGCCACTAATTGCATGAATCCATCGGTTTATACTCTCCAGGTTCATCTTCCAGGACATCAGATTATTTCCTTCAACAAAAATACAGATTTATTGAACTTGCTTAAGAAGATTGATTTCTCAAAAACAATGTTAACTCAATTTTTTGAAATGAACCGGACTAATGACAAAGCACAGTCCTTGAAGTGCCTCTACCGTGATTTCCCTCAACATTTTGTTTGGAGTTCTAAGTATAAAACCTGGACAGAAAGGCAGCGCTGTCAAGTTATTGGACGCCTTGTTTCAGTAAATCCAAATGAAGGCGAGCGGTACTATCTTAGATTACTTTTGATGCACGTTCGAGCTCCAACTTCTTTTGAAGATTTATTAACAGTTAATGGCCTGCAGCATAGCTCATATAGAGGGGCTACTTTAGAATTAGGCCTTCTTAGTTCAGACAACTATATATCTGATACTCTTGAAGAAGCTGCTCTTTTCCAAATGCCATCGTCTTTAAGGTTTTGTTTGCTGTTCTCTTAGCTTTCTGCTCGCCTAATGACCCTAAACTTCTTTGGGAAAGGTTTGAACCTGATATGTCACGAGATTTTGAACGATCGCAGGTTTATACTAGCTTTACACCAGCAGAAATTAGGATGCATGTTTTAGAAGATATCAACAAATTATTAGAACAAATGGGTAAATCACTTGATGACTATCATTTAGCTCCATCGCTTTCAGAATTCACTCATCAGCAAAAAATTACCAAAGAGATTTCAAGTGAAAGAAATATTAGCTTTCCAAAAATAGACTTGCTTCTTTCTTCTAGGTTGAATGTTGGTCAGAAAATTGCCTATGATACTATACTAAATAGTGTTTTTTCAAGATCTGGCCAATCATTCTTTGTTGATGGTCCTGGGGGTACTGGGAAGATGTTCTTATATCGTGCATTGCTTGCCACCTTAAGATCACATGGGTTCATTGCACTCGCTATAGCAACCTTTGGTGTTACTGCATCGATCCTTCCTGGGGGCCGAACAGCCCATTCTAGATTTAAGATCCCTTTAGATTTTTCAGCTGTTAAGACTTGCCAACTTAGTAAACAGAGTGCTGTAGCAAAGCTCATATGCGAAGCAAAACTTATTTTATGGATGAGACTTCTATGGCTAAGCATGACACAATTGAGGCTTTCGACAGCTTGCTTAGAGATATCATGGAATGTGATCTGCCTTTTGGTTCAAAACTTGTTGTCTTTGGTGGTGATTTCCGCCAGACACTTCCTGTTATTGACAACGCACCAAGAGAGGCCCAGGTCGAAGCAAGCTTACTCAACTCACACTATGGAAATCCCTAGAAAAAATACAGCTCTTAGAGAATATGAGAGCAGTGCTTGATCCAGCTTTCTTAGCATTTTTACTTAGAATCGGAGAAGGTACTAAACCTATAGATGAGAATGGAAAGGTTACACTCTCCCCCAACATGGTCATTCCATTTGATGGCCGTGAAAGCTCTCTACAAAGGTCAGCAGCTGCTAATCTTTTCCCTTTGCAGTTTTACTTTACAGACCCATTCTCTTAGCTAATATTTCTAGATTGTACCACACTATCTAATCATCTTTCTTGACAAACAGGCTATTACACCAGATTATACCACACTATCCTTTCTTGTCTAATAGGCTATGGATCCTTACCAATTGATCAATAGATGCATTTTATCCTCTACAAACAGTGCTGTTGATGACATCAATCATATTATGATTGACAACTTTCCAGGTGAAGCTCACGTATACACAAGTACTGACAAAGCACTTGATGAGACTATGAGGACTTTCTGAATTCTCAGAATCCAAAGGGTCTTTCGCCGCATAAATTGATCCTCAAGAAAAACTGCCCTATAATACTGTTAAGGAATCTCAATCCAACCGAAGGCCTCTGTAATGGACCCCGCTTAATTTGTAGACAGCTTAAACCACATACTATCTGTGTTGAAATTGCTGTAGGCCATCATAAAAGAAAGCATGTTCTCACGCCAAAAAATCCCTTTGGACCAATGATAGTGAAAAGCATGTGTGTTACCAATTTCTGCTTGTTTTCAATGACAATTAATAAATCCCAGGGTCAAACTCTTGATTATGTTGGAGTATATCTTAGAGAGCCTGTGTTTTCGCATGGTCAATTATATGTAGCATTGTCGAGAGCTAAAACTTCTGATGCAGTTAAAGTCTTAATTGTTCCAAGAACCTTTGCTGATAGTAAAACTGATTGTAAGACGAGGAATGTTGTTTATGAAGAAGTTTTAACACTCTCAAGGCTATAGCATGTGTTATACTTATGTATGTAACACGAATGCTATTAGTTGATTTCCTTTGCTATCTTTATGCTTATGTTTTTAGTTTAAGAATTAGTTATCCAGCTTATCATTTTCCCTGCTTATTGTCCTCTTAGTACTGCTTATAATGTTGCTTATTGGCTTCTAGAATGGAGGAATTTCTGCCGATTCATGATATTAAGCCTGGGATGAAGTCTTGGGCAGCCAAAGTAACTGTTCAAGAGAAACGACAGCCTGCTTCATCTGATAGATCACCCACCACGTACCAGAAACTTATCTTGGTTGACGCAAATGTATAATTCTGCCTGATAGAGTTGATTATTGCTTTTCTGATTGTTTAATCTTTTCTTACTTTATGTCTGTTTTTGTTAATCAGGCAAATAAACATATCTGCTAACGCTATTTTTGCTCAATACAGGGTCTCAAGTTGAAGTTATATTGTTTAATCGTGCTATTCAGGTTATGGGAACGCGCCTCTCTATTTTCAAGAAATACAAAATTGCCAATGCGAAGGTTCGTCAAATAGATGAGCAATACAGATCTGATGGATTGACTATCCGGTGGATTATTTCAACTAAAACTGTTGTTGAAGAACTACCTGAAAATACTGATATGATACCAACTAAGTTCTGCTACACCATGTTTAAGGATTTGGCACAGTTCATGGAGCTAAACAACCATCCTGTTGGTCAGTTAAAATCTTACCTAATTTACTAAATTTACTTTTATGCTAATCCATTTATATATTAATCTATTTCTTTATATTCCTTCTTCTTAGATATCCTAGCTGTTGTTATCAACATATTGCCAATAACAGCTTTCACAAATGCTTCTGGCCCTGGTCGAGTTCAAAAGTTTGTTATCATTAATGAAGAGTCAGCCAACTTTAAATTTTCTGTTTTTGCTGTCCATTGTAATTGCTTTTATACACACAAAAAACTTACTGATTTTTTCCCTTTTATATCCATTTAGAAAAATCCCCCTGCAACTGTCAATGTTCAATGAATTCATTGACAATGAAGGCCAGGAGGTAGCTAAATCAATGAATAACTTTCTTGTTATCATTTGTAGAAGGCTCAAGGTTAAGTCCTTTAACGGTAACTACAACAAACTTTCTCCTCAACTTCTTACAACTCTATATTATCTTCCAATTGTGCTTTTCTATTTTGCTACACTTATCTAATACCTTCTTTTTTATTCTTTTGTTGCAAGGCGTAACCCTCTCTACTAGAAAGGATTCATCTATTTTGGT
Source organism: Gardenia jasminoides (assembly GCA_013103745.1). Classification (NCBI taxonomy): domain Eukaryota; kingdom Viridiplantae; phylum Streptophyta; class Magnoliopsida; order Gentianales; family Rubiaceae; genus Gardenia; species Gardenia jasminoides. Next base: position 3,460,959 of record CM023098.1, read on the forward strand.
TAATCCTCTCGTTCATGAGGCTGAGCAACTTAAAATATGGTATAGCCATTTCTTAACCTTTCTAAACATTTTATTCTACGCTTGAATCTTCTTATTTTGGCAGTTTTTCTCATACTCAACAACTGCTTTAGGGCTACGGACAATGTAGTGCTTTTTTTCTCAGATTATTAAAGAGCAGACCTATGCGATACAACCCAAACCTTTTCTTGCAATCTCCTCAGAAATTCACTCTCATTTTCTACTTACAGCCAACTCAAAAGGTTTTTATATGCTTTTTCTAGAATCAAATTTATATTATATCTTAACCACCTGTCTAAGCTTTTTATTGACTTTCTATTAGTTTGCATGGATCAAAGCATCTATATCATTTCAGCACATTTTCCAACGCTATTGGTATATGGCATGCAAGAAATGCTATAAAGCAACTGATGCTTCTTATGGATATGTGTATACTTGTAACAAGTGTTCTGAAAATCAAGCAGCTGCACCAAGGTCTGCTTCTTTTTCCCCCCACTTTTATCCTTGCTTCCATTATGCTTTATCCATAATGCTAATTATGTAGTCACTTCTTCTTACAGGTGCCATTTTGATGTAAAGCTCTCTGACCCACTGGACATGTCACTGCTACTGTTTTTGGTGAATTGGCTGAAAAGCTTTTGACCCACTCTGTCGCGAATGCCATGGAACACTTTAATCAAGTCCACTCTCTTAAACCTCATTTCCACATTATTTAGAAGCGTTTGTTTTTTTCTTTTGCTGTTATAACAATGCACCATGATTTTTTTTTTTTTTTGTCTGGCAGAATCTTCAGCTTCCATTGGAACATGTTCATGAGGCATTGAAAAACAAAATTTTTGCTATTCAAATTCAGCCAACTCAAAGCCGATATAATGATCCTGAGCAATGTTATATTGTTATATATTTTTATGAGCTTGTTGGTGGCGAGAGTTCATCTAGCCTGCCTATCCCTACTCAGACATCATTCTTGCTTGACTCTCCCATGCAACCATCTCCCCCTCAAACACAAGGTAATATTGACATCAACTTAAACTCAACCAGCCCACTCATTACATGCCTCATATACTTTGCCTGCTGTGCTTACACTATTACTTATATATTGGAATTGCCTTTATTTTTCTAGAAAACAAGAGCCCTCTGAGGAACATCTATATTAATTTGTCAAGCAAGTTTGATGAGGCAGCTGATCCTCAAGAAATGAATCCCCAGGCTGGTTCTGAAATGCCCAACCTTAGCACTGCAAAGAAAACAAAGCTTGCATGATTATAGCTCTTCCTCATTGTTGCAACTGATCTGAATTAGCTTTTGTTGGTTCTGAACATTCAGATTAACTCAAAACCTTTTATCGTTTTTTGCTCAGCTCTTTCTATATCTACTATGCTTGTTAAGTATGTGTTCTCCTATGTTTGTGGCAACTGACAAGCAGACTGCTAAACTTTTGTAATGGAATAGTCTCACTGTCCTGTAACTCTGACATTGTTTTTAGTTTTGAATGCTATATTAATGCTCTGCCACTGTACTCTAACTCTTTTCTATGGGCTTGAAACTGTTTGTAGGTATAAATACATCATCAATGGTTTACCACTAACGTCCCACTTTATTAAGAATAATTTTTCCTTAGTTTTTTTCCTACTCATTATTCTCTTTAGGTGCACTCTTGGCGTATAACATTGGACGTTTTTTTTTTCTACATCTACCTACTTTCTTGTACATTATACAGATAATACAAAAAAAAAAAACTTATCCTTGCCAATATTTAGCCATTACAAATCAGTATTTTCCACGATAGTTATAACACTCCTTATTGCTATTTTAAGGCCTTTTTTACTCTCTTAAATGTTCTCTTTCTTACACTTTTAATTAGAGTCTACTAAAAGTATGTACTATAACATAGCAATTACTTAGCTACTGAAAAGACAGTTTACTTCGTTGCTTTATATCTGCTTCGCATTCCTGCTGTTACATCCTATTCAATGCTTGCCAATGTTAGCATTGATTGCTCATTATTACATTCTCAACTGCATTCTCTCTTACATTTATTTATACCGTTTTATAAGATTGGGGTACTACTTGTCCCTGCTATATACAATGAGCTCTCGTTTGTCAGGACTTGGCTTGAAGGTACTGCTCTTTACAACTTCTCATGCATGTGTGTATTCTCTTTCTATCTTAACACTTAGCATTTTTGCTTCACTTTTCCAACAAAATTCACCTGCATACTGGTCCTCTTTTTGATTTCTAGGTGATGCTCTAACAACAACTTCATGGCAAGAGTAGGTGAAGGTACAAGCTCACCTTTAGAGTCAGGACCATTGGATGATGTAACACCTTGCTGCTCTTTCTTGAAATGTACTAACACACTCAATGTAAGGCTTTTTGTTCTTCTAATATTTTTTTCTCTCTCCTGTATCCAACTTTCTTTCCTCCTAAGTTGACCAGAATTCCTGTCATAGGGTCTACTGGATGAATTTTCTGACTTGCTGAAGCTGCACAACAAAAACTCTGTTAGTATTATACAGGGTTCCAAGACTTGGAAGCTTGAAGTTAAAGAAGCCAGCTTTCAAGAAGGATGGTCACAGTTTATATTAGATAATCAGATTAAAAGACACAGCCGAATGCTGCTCAGACATAATGGCAACTTAGCCTTTGATCTGATATTATTTACAAAGTTTAAGGTTCATGCATGCTTCCCTTGGACAGCACCTCTTTTAGATGTTTTGAAACAGCACCTTCCAAACAGCAACGGTATATTAACACTCTGATTTTTGTGTGAATTCCTTCATGCATATCTATGTCCCACCTTGATCTAGATAATTATTGCTGCTTACTACAGTTTTTTTTATTTCATGAATAACAAATAGAAAGCCTAAATACATCTTGCATCAGCATGCTTGCTCAACTATAAGGCCAGATATAGTTCAGGATCTAACTAATTCAATTCCCTTCTATCACATTTATAGTGAAAAGGACAAGAATCATCTCGTGAGTATATATCCTCTATGCTTTTCATGTTTAGCTACATCACTTTGCTATTAAAATAGTTTATATATTGTAACTCTAGCTTCTATTCTTTGAGGTGTTAACAGAAAGTCCCAAAAACTGTTGATTCCTTCTTGAATGGCAGCAAAGTTCCAACTGTTACTTTGCTCAGTGGATATCGAGCTTTTCATGTTCGGATGGATGCAAACCAGTTTACTGAGTATTGGCAGACGTTTGTCAGCATCTCCTAGAAGTTGGACAGGCATTAGTTTTTATACCAAAGGCCATTAATAGCTTTACTGTTCAGATCTATAAACCAGATGGCACTGAAATACTTTTTCCTTGATACTACAAGTACTATGTACTTTCTTATTTGTGAGGTTTTTTCCGTATAAAATTTGCAGCTATGAAAGCTAGAAAATTAGTTCTTCTTGACTAATGTGCTACTTATGCTATTTGATAAATGTTTTGCATAAAAAAAATTGTGTAATTCATAAATATATAGACTTCAGACATATATGTTTTAAGTCCACGCATCCATTGTGAAAGTCTCCAAACAGAGAAGGTTGCACCTCATAGATACTTCAATATTTATACAGCTCCAGAGTTGTTAGATGCTACATTTATTCTTAGAGAACTTGTCGTTTTTGAGCTTTGCAATTAAGGAATGTATAGCACTTGTATTTCTAACAGTCTGTCAGCAGTTTCAAGCATTGTCCAGCTATTACACGCTATTGTTTAATTGGAAAACACCTAAACCATTATAGAATATATATTTACTGCCTCCAAATGAAGATTTTTCATTTCGCATCTATAGAAAAACAAATCCATCTGTTCAAATCTAACTATTACAGCAAACAGACTTAGGAAAAAAATCTTAAATAAAATTTTATTCAATAGGCTTTAACTTTTTACCATTGATTAATCTTCTATTTTCCTTTCTTTCTTTTATGCTTTTTAGCACAGAGACTCCATTCAATTATGAACCAGTAAATTTTCTTCATTATAAATATTTTTCCTTATTCTCTTGATTTCCCATCACGTAATATAGAGACAAATTAACTAGGTACAGATTAATTTTTATTAATCACAAGAAACATATAATTCATTCTGCAAATGTCCACGCTTACATTACTTTATTTTTTAAAATTCTTCCATAACTTCTTTTCATTTTTTCATACGGAGATAAAGAAATAATTATTTTAATTATCAAGGGATTTAAAAGTTATTTCACACGGCAAGACACATTTTTCTCTTGAAAAAGAAATAGTGCATCTCAAAAAACAAAAGAATTGTTAATTTTTAGTAAATATAAAATTCCTTTTTAATCATGATCTGACCAATCATAAGACATTCCTTCATTTACATTATCAAATAAATTAATTCCACCACTTTCTTACCACGCTTTTAGTGCTTACTCAACTATATTTATACAATATTTTGTTCCTTTCATATAAATCACTTACCATATAAACTGATTTTAATAAGTTAATATTCATATACCATTGACAAAAATCACTCATATTGAGGTAACTTTTTCTAACATTTTTAAAATTACTCTAATTATTGCTTATTTTAGCCCTCTTTTTCCATTTTCCCATTTTATTTAATTAATTAAGCCAATTTCCTATCAGCCTCTCTTTTCCACTATTATTATGTTCTTTTTCCTCCATACAAAACTATATATTTTTTCTCCATGTTCACAACATTGTTGACATCCAACAATTCCTTATTCTCTTTGCACGAACCAGTAACCCTTTAGATTTCTTCTTAAATATCATTAAACAATCATTGTTACAAAAGTTTAAATTTTCTTAATAGTTTGACTTAAAAATTTTCGCATTAATACATCAATTTTACATTTACCTTACCACTCTCAACATCTTATTGCTTCCCTTTATATAACCCTGCGACCTTATTTTATATTATTCTTTTATAGTTTAGTGGGCACAACTCTTTTATTACCGCGCAATGCGCGGGAATAATTGCCTAGTACTTACAAATCGTCCACAACCAAACTAAAGCGGTATCACCCTACAACATTGATGGTTGATTTCAAGAATAAGGAACTAACTCAATGATTGGATTAATCAAGTTGGCTCAATTCGTAAGAATGAACCACTTCCTTACAATAGGTCATGTGTTCGAATCCTACTGTCGATGTGAGAGTTGTGTTGGTAGGTAATTTATAAGTACCTTTATAAACGACCTATGGTCTATGTCCCTGAAACCTGCCCTGACCTATGATGATGATCGGAACCGAACTCAACCCACCCAAACTTTTTGTATGAGACTATTGGCCCTGAAACGTGACCAATGGTGATGACCGAAACTGAACCCACCCAAACTTTTTGTCACAAGAAAAAAAAAAAGAAAAGAAAATCTCAATGATTGGATTAGAAACTGGGAAGGGAGCAGAGAGGGAAATACCAAGGTTATGTTGGTAGCTAGTTTTTTCAGCTAGTAGTTTATCGTGCTGGGGCAACTACGAATGGATTCTGTTTCAATGGGAGTAGAAGAAATGTGCTGATCAATCTTGCGGGTCAAAGCTTACAACTGTGATATATCAAATTTGATAAACCCCCTTCCTACTATTATGGAGGAATCTACCAGCCTTTGATGTATGCTGGAGTCACAACTCCACGTACAGTATCTTTATAATTGGGCTGTATGCCTTCCAAATGATTAAAAGTTAAGAAAAGAAAATGGTAGTAATTAGTTTGAAATACAGCGAAGTTAGCAACCTGTTATTATTATTGTCTACCATGTTTGGGATGGGCTAAGCAGGTGTAATGACCAAATTATTACTAGATGTTTCAAAGCCGGCTTAAAATTTACTGGATAGAATTGTATAGTATTCCTCAATTCTGAGCTATCACATGATAAGAGATGAGCTCGATTTTTAATTGTATATAAAGGTTGTCTGAATTTTTCTAACACAATTTAAGAATCCCTCTTTCATGAACTATATCACACGATAGTCCAGTGATCACCAGAGGTAATTTAAATTCCTTCCTGAGATGTTGATTAGGGTTTAAACCTTGCCAACATCATTTTTTATATGAACAACACTAGGAGGCGTCCCTTGGCCCCCGCCCTCCTCCATCCCCTTGATGAGTTCGAGTATTTAATTATACATAAAAGTTGTTGAATTTTCTAACACAAATAAAGAATGAATGCTAATGTTTGGTTTGAATTTTTCCAAGAGATGATTCTCTCTATTTTGTACTCCTACATCCCTCCCCGCACCCTCCTCTATTGCCTTGATGAGTCTAGGTGTTTAATTGTATATTGTGGGGGCGCGAATCTGCACCATGTCCTCGGTACCGAGGACTTGATTGGTCGGCCGTTCCCGACTCCTTTGGAGAGCTTGCCGGCCCCGGACCAGTCCTCCCGAGGACCTGGTCGGCTGCTAAGTCCTTGTGGCCAGACAGTAAGGACCTTGTCCATCACATCTTGAATGTCTCATCATAGGCATCTTGTCGAACATCCCATCATATGCTCTTTCTTTATCCGAGCCCTTGAGGGATGGCCCCCTGCCCACGTTTCATCATCCCCGGGAAGTCGTACCACTATCCATTTACTATAAATACCCCCTTACATCAGCAAGAAAAGGTAACTAGCTTCTTACTATTTTCCAGTAACTTCCACTCGGAAAGGTCCTAACTTAGGCATCGGAGCGGACCCGGAGGACCGAGCCCCCACTCTTCTCTTCTCTTTTTATAACTTGCAGGACTCTCGTCTGCTTCCCGACCACCTCCTCATTAGGACCATCTCAGAGTTGACCCTCTCGTCTCTACATGTATATAAAGTTATTGAATTTTGTAATACAATTTAAGAATGAATGCAAATGTTTGGTTTGAATTTTTCCTAGAGATGATTCTTTCTATTTTGTATACTTACCCTGTACCACTAGGGTGTAGAATAGGGGGGGAAAAAAAAAAGCTTGGCATAAATTAGCAAAAAACTTGCTCAAGAACGTATATTCGCGTTTCCTTTTAAGCCGTGGGCCTATGATGGCACCGTCCACAGGCAATATGAGGGACAAAAGAGGCAAAAAACTGAAAAATAGAAGAGGTCCAAACAAATCTCAGCCTCTACCATTCTTGTAAGCAGCGAAGCCTTTTCCATTTCTTTCTCCTCATTAACAGCCTCTCACTTGCACTTCTATATTACACCCCATCCAAATTCAGCCAAACTCCTCTGTCATCTCTTCCTCACTCTCCACAGTCCCATTCGTGAGAGAGTCTCGAGGGAGTGAGTACTGAGCAAAAACAGCAAAATGGACATGGCAATTTGTTCACACACGTCTCTCCCCACCAGTAATCCCCGTCTGTCACCAAGAATTGTTAATTGCACTGCGAATAGGAAAAGCTTCAGTTTTTCTTCCTCTTCATTTAAGTTCAAGAAACCATTTTTTGGTTGCACCCCACCTTTCTTGTTTTCAACCAAAGCGTCATTCAGCCTTAGTTCAAGAATCCAACTTCAGAAATCCATCAAATGCTCAGTTTCTCAAGCTGAAACCACAACTGGTATTAACAATAACACTTGATTCTTGATTCCCGGTACTTTTATCCCATATCACACGTAAACTGAATTGATTTTCTTGATTCATCGTTCATAGTACTTTTGTCAACTGTGACATATTATATGCAATTCATTGATCTTTTTTAATTGAATTTCATGTTTTCTTGTTCTATTTTTGCTTTCTTGCCATTCATGTATTTGTCATTGCTGTTCACTTGTTTACATGTAATTGCGCGCTTGGACTATAATAGTTTGTGCAGAATGTTGTTGTAGATGGCATATTTACTTTCCTGGTATTGCTGTCATCCCTTTTCTTGTTTGAAGCAAGCAATTTTCTTGGATTAAAATTATGTTTTTGAGGAAATATACTCCCTTTGTTGCTATGGTGTTATGATGGTCTGATACTTAAGCTTTCATCTAATTTTGGTGCAAGGAAGATTGCCATCTTACTGCCATCACTAGTTTGATTTAACCTAGATTTGAGTTCTTCTAAAATGTGTGTAAATATTCTACATGCATACATTTCTTTCCTGACTTATTTGTCATGTTGGTGAAAATGTATTTGGTGAAGTCATAACTGTTCTTCTATTTTATTTGGTGCTTGAATGCTTAGTTTTCTAAGATATCGAGGCACATATTTCTTTATGTCAACTATTATCATATAAGAAAATTCACGGCTTAAAAACTTCAATGTAGTCCAAAACTTTTGAGAATCTTTTACCTTAGGAATGGCTTCAACAGTGATGTGATTGCACCTCAACGTGATATTTACTTGATAGATGTACCCCATCCCAGAAAGCATGCGGGTTTAATGAACATGTAAATGAGAAATCGAAGATGTTTTAAAGTTTATTGCACCTTTAATATGAATTTTCATTTAATGTAGATGTATAAATGCATACTTCTGAGGCATGCATGGCCTCCAAAATGTTGCTAATGTAACTCTTGGAAGTAACTTCTGTGCTGTTCTTCAATTTTGTTATTTAATTTACTTTATTTCCTTAGATAAAAGGGCCCAATTAACGAGAAGAAATGACATAAGGAATATAGCAATTGTCGCTCACGTAGATCATGGGAAGACCACCCTTGTTGATGCAATGCTGAAGCAAGCAAAGGTAGTACAGGGGAACTCTACAATTTACCTCTTTTCCTATGTAAATGAAGTAAGCTATTATTTGAAGTGGGATGAATACCCAAGAAAACTACAAGCACAAAGTGTTTTTGTGCTTAAATTGGTCATTGGTGTTCAGATACAATTTCTCTGGATTTTCACTAATAAGACCTGAGTCAATCATGGTCTAGCTAGTTGGTTGTATAAGTTTAATTAAAAAGAAAAATAGAATAGTACTAAAATGAGATTGTGACAGCTTGACAGTAATTGAAAATTTTGTGCTTGTTAACTACAGTGATGAATTTGATGTGTATTTGTAACTATTATGCAGGTTTTTCGTGATAACCAATCTGTACAGGAAAGGATAATGGACTCAAATGATCTAGAGCGTGAAAGGGGAATTACCATACTTAGTAAAAACACATCAATCACATTTAACGACACAAAAATAAACATAATTGATACTCCAGGCCACTCTGACTTTGGAGGTGAAGTTGAACGCATACTCAACATGGTGGAAGGAGTTCTGCTAGTGGTATTTCTCATCACCTTGGCAATTTTGATATCTGTTATCTTTTGTTAACTGTTTCTATGATGTCATAACTTATGATTATTTTTAATCTCATGTTTTTGTATTAATTTTAAGTAGATAGAACATGAGCTTGTCTTTATTTGTCATTGTTTTGAAAGAGTAGCCCTCATTGCAGAATGCAGAGGAAGCTAATAGCAGATGTCTGAGACAAAAAACTAAATCTGAATTCTCTAAGTGTCTAGTTTCAAATGAAGAATGTCTACCACCTTTTCATTTTTCTTTTTTCTAGCTGACATGCTAATTTTCTTTTCTTTCTTTGAAATATTTAAATGGTAGACTGGTAGATGAGCTTATAATGCAGACTTTTCTCTGGACCAGGTTATCGTAATAGCTGGATTGTAGTTATTTTGTCATCGATGCTTAAGAATCTTTCTTTTCTCTGTACAGGAGCTCTACAATTTTTTTTTTTAAATTTTAACTTTTAATTTTGTTGCAATGGAGTATGTTGAATTTTTAAGGTTATTGCTCATAACTCTGTTGTCGCTATCTATTTCACAACAGAATGTGCTAGCTAGACAGGAAAATTAGAGTTGGAAAAGATTACTGTTTCTCAGGGATGCTGTCATATGATGGTTATGAATCTGGTATGGTGTGCCTACGGAAGTTGAGTTGCATGAAAAGTTTGTCCGTATTCAAATAGAAACTAAACCAGTATGCTTTTGAATTTTCCTTTTCCAAACATGAACTTCTGTCATTTTGTGCATCTAGGAACTTTTTCCTCTGTATAAATTCTTATCTGCCGCCTTAAAGGGAAAAGAATATGTTGCTAAATTGATCTGAGATTTTTAATTGTAGGTGGATTCAGTTGAGGGTCCGATGCCACAGACAAGATTTGTTTTGAAGAAGGCTCTTGAATTTGGTCATGCTGTGGTTGTTGTTGTGAATAAAATTGACAGGCCATCTGCTCGCCCTGACTATGTTGTCAATTCCACATTTGAATTGTTCATAGAACTAAATGCATCAGATGAACAGGTATCTGGTGCATTGTTTACCATCTGAAGTTTCTAGTCTCAATTCTAACTGCATCAATTAGTCAATAGCAATTGATCAATTTGACCTTGATCTCATATGTGAATGTAAAATCTAAGGTTTTATTAAATTAAAAAAAAAAGCTAAGGTTTTATTTGTCAGAAATGAAGAATAGGTGAAAAGTAAACTGAAGCGAATAACTCAGATATAAATTATTGTTGCTGAACATTTATCGATCCTGGGAACTCTGCCTGAATCCTGGAAGGCATAATGAATGTGGTTGAAGCATGCTAAACATAACAACTTTGAAAAGATCAGAACATTTGAATATTCAGAATTCTAGTATTGTATTAATTAATGAAGTTTTGGACCTGTTTCTGTTCTATTTGAAGTGTGATTTTCAAGTCATATATGCAAGTGGCATGAAGGGAAGGGCTGGACTGTCACCGGAGAATTTGGCAGATGATCTTGGTCCACTTTTTGAGTCCATTCTGAGATGCATACCAGGACCAAGAATTGATAGAGATGGTGCACTTCAAATGCTTGTTAGTCATTAATCTTCCTTTGTCTTTTTTATTTTTCTTTCGTTTCCTTGTATACTTGTCTGTATAGATTTTTGTTTAGGTGTCTGGTATCCTATGCAGTATAAGAATTTGGTGATGACAGTTAATAGGTAGAAAAAAGTGTTACGTCTTTGTCAAGGCAATTTGTGGGAAAGAGGGTGGTGGGGCCAATTTGTAACAGAAAAAGCATTTTTTGGAAAGACAAATTGCATTTTGAGATTTATTGTTATTGGTATAAATGCTCTGACAAAGGCAAAATGTTGTTTGTGCACTATGGATTCAAAAAGGGATGTCTTAAGGATATAGTAATGGTCGAAAATAGCAAGTCTTGGATTAACAATCATCAAGGGGTCCATAGCTCAGCGGTAGAGCATTTGACTGCAGATCAAGTGGTCACCGGTTCGATCCCGGTTGGGCCCTTGATGATAGTTGCATTTTTGGACTATTTCCTTAAAGGGTTTTCATTGACATCTAGCCTGGGAGGGCTTTGACTGGTCCAAAGTCCGTTGCCTATGTAGTTCATAACATGTTGTAACAATCTTTTTTAAACCTGAACACAAGAGGGAGATGATTTACAGTTAAAGGTCCGTGAAGTAAAGCAGAAAAAGGACATTGAATTAAAGTCTTGGATTGACAATCATCAAGGGGTCCATAGCTCAGCAGTAGAGCATTTGACTGCAGATCAAGTGGTCACCGGTTTGATCCCGGTTGGGCCCTTGATGATAGTTGCAGTTTTGGACTATTTCCTAACAGGATTTTCATTGCATCTAGCCTGGGAAAGCTTTGACTAGTCCAAAATCCCTTGCCTATTTAGTGCATAACATCTTGTAACAATCTTTTTAAACCTCAAAACAAGAGGGAGATGATTTAGAGTAAGGTCCATGAAGTAAAGCAGAAAAAGGACATTGAATTAAAGTCTTGGATTAACGATCATCAGGGGGTCCATAGCTCAGCGGTAGAGCATTTGACTGCAGATCAAGTGGTCACCGGTTCGATCCCGGTTGGGCCCTGGTGATAGTTGCATTTTTGGACTATTTCCTAAAGGGTTTTCTTTGACATCTAACCTGGGAAGGCTTTGACTAGTCCAAAATCCCTTGCCTATTTAGTGCATAACATGTTGTAGACAATCTTTTTAAACCTCAACACGAGGGAGATGATTACAGTTAAAGGTCTATGAAATAAATCAGAAAAAGGACATTGAATTAAAGCCTAGTTCAGCTTTAGGTTCGTGAGAATAATGCATTACAGTTGACTCTTATATGTGGAATATCATACTTTTTTGCTACTTATTTGCCTTTCAAACAGTTTTTCATGACCTAGCCTCATGGCTGATGGTTTAATGTTGCATGACAAAGTGCATGCATTCAGTATGATCAGAACAATTTTGAAAACTGGATCTAAACAAGGACGAGGATTCACATAATGAGGATGCTTCTGTCATTTGATACTTGATAGATGCTAAGAAATGCATAGTGATGATGCTTAGAAAAACTAGAATGCGAATAAAAACTAGGAAATGTGTAATGAGGATGCATTTGGTGTTTGATCCGTTATCCCTTGCATAAATTCTGCAAGGACACTTTCAGTACTTTTGTTGAAGTGTGATCTTAGTGGTTTGTAAATGCAACATTTGAGAAAAGATCATCAAGGGGTTAATAGCTCAGTGGTAGAGCATTTGACTGCAGACCAAGTGGTCACCAATTAGATCCTGGTTGGCCCCTTGTTGATGGTGCCATTTTTGGACTATCTGCTGAAAGAAATCTGTTTTATAGATACCTAGCATAACATGTTGAAAACAATCTTCTGTAAACCTCAACTCAACAGCGAGGTGATTCTCTGTAAAATGTCCATGAGCAAAGTACATTGAATCAAATCCTTCTTCAGCATTTCATTCGTGAGAATGATTCTTGTATGCAGCAGTAGGATCAGAATAATTTTGAAAGCTGAATTGAATACAAACTGGGAATTGCATATTGAGGACACATTTGGCATTTGATACTTGATAGACAGTCAAAAAAGATGCACATTTGAAGTTCCTATTGCAAAAATCCAACCATTCATTGCAATTGGCGTCAGAGACTGCGTTGACATAATGGAAAACTAGGAGGGATGTTTTCTGAGGATTGTTAAGCTTTACTGTGTGGTCTCTAAATGATGACTACTTTTTCAGCAACAATATTTTTTGTTTCACAGAATGAATGGATTTCATTCTGGTTTATAACTATTTTAGTTACTGAAATGATATTCAATATACAATCTGTGTGCAACTGCATCACTAATCATAGGCACAAGTTATACATTAATTGGGAAGTGGAAGAAAATACCAATATACATGTCCTTTTGATTCATCATAAGAAGCTGTTTTCTGGATATTAGCATTTGAAAGAAAGTACAGCTGTTATTCAGTAGATGTTTCATTATTTGCCCATTTCTTAATAACATAATATGACTATGATTTAATTACTTTTTTTGACAAATGCTGTTCAGGCTACAAACATTGAATATGATGAACATAAAGGGCGGATAGCTATTGGGCGTTTGCATGCTGGGATTTTGCGTAGAGGAATGGATGTGCGGGTATGTTTTACTTGGAAGCTCAGAATGCTTGTTGCATAATGCCCAAAAAAATAAATGAGGAAAGAAATACAGAAGATAGAATCCTGTTTATGGTTTCAACTATAGGAGTACCTCTCTTCATTTTCTCTTCTATGGTTATTGTAGCATTACCCTAGTCTGACTAATGGTGTCTTGCAGTTGGTTTCTTCAGTTAGCTGCAGTATGCACATCTAAACTTTTGGAACTAATATTTGGTTTTGTGGTACTTTCTTTCTATTTTATCAGATATGCACTTCTGAAGATGAATGCAGATTTGGAAGAGTAAGTGAACTGTTTGTGTATGAGAAATTCACTAGAGTCCCTTCAGAAATTGTAGAAGCTGGTGATATCTGTGCTGTGTGTGGCATTGATGATATCCAGGTAGAATAAATTATAACACAACTCAACAGCTTGGCCACATCTATGTAGTGAGTTTCGGAGCTTAGCCTAACTCATCAATATGAATTTCTTCTCACCTCACAGATAGGAGAGACAATTGCAGACAAAAGTTCTGGGAAACCATTGCCTTCTATTCGAGTGGAAGAACCTACTGTGAAAATGGCTTTCTCAATCAACACTTCGCCTTTTGTTGGCCGTGAGGTATGATAAGCTATAAAGATCCAAATTTGAGGACTCTTTAGTTCACATTGATTTCTGGAGAATCTGAGGGTCTTCTGTCTCTATTGAGAAGGAAAGATGAGGAATTTTGAAATGAGTACTTTTCAGAAGTTTCAGATAGCTACACTACCTCATGCCTTTGAGATAAGATATAATATAGTTTGGCCCGTGCTGTAGAATAATTCTATTTTACAGGTGCAGTATCCATTTTGAAATAGTCAGATGTTTAAATGAACTAGTTAACTGTTTTAATGTTCGGCTTGTAAGAGTAGCTTTTTTATGCCTCTTTTGCACTATTTTGCTTGAGTTTCTAGTGACTTTTGACCCATACAAGGAACATGTTAATGATAAGACAACAGTTAGCTTTCCGTTTTGTTTCCAAGAAAGTTTGACCAGACTGTATTCGACCTTCTGGCTTTTTAAGCAATAACAAATGGCTTATTACCAATCTGAGTGGTGAAAATGGATTTAGGTGGTTGCATTTTTGCTAAAACAAGAAAAGTAGAACTGAGAATAAAAAAAATTCACTGCATGATTAATGCTTTGTCAACAGAGTGTATAGAAAAAGAGAATTAAGATTGTTTGAGGATGGTCCTGAGACTAATATACTTGTAGAAGTACCAGTTAGCACAGAAGTAGGTCCCCAAAAAAAAAAAAAAGAAATAAATGAAAGACTTGGCAAATTGTCATGTAGAAAGGATTTGATGCTTATTCAAACAATGGAGATATGTGATTAAAATAGGACTATAGTATGCTCTTAAAGTATCTTTCATGAAAAGAAGAAGGACTATGTCTAACTCCATGTAATTAATGTATGCACTCTCCTCGTGTGACTCAGAAAGGGGCTGTAAATTAAGTCAGGTGGTGTACGCATTGCATAACCACTCTGAGGTGATCCACTAGGACATATTGAACTAGTTTATTGTAAATATAACTCTAATTTCTGTTGGAAATGTTAAAATTCCATGTGTAGTCTTTTGATCCTAGTGTTGATTGGTTTTCTGGTTACTAGACTTTTTCAGAAAAGGCAGAAGGGGGTGGGGGGGAGGGAATCATTTAGTTCTACAGCAAACATGCAAACATACTGTTTGCAAGAGTTGTGTTGCAAAGTTTCTAAAATCAGGTGAAATTTATCAACCCTCTTGCTCCACATCTGCATTAATATGCATATCATGTCTTGAACTGTCCAGCAAATAAATGGTAAAACTTTCTTGTGGTCCTTCATGCACAAACACTGCTGCTAAAATTACATATTCCTGTATCTTGGAGGCGGAAAATGGAAACTTTTGCTCTTTTATGACATTTTTGTAGCTTTTAAAGTTTTGTTGGACTTGGTGTATTTCTTGCCATAGAAAGTGAATATGGGTGGAGTTAACTTCATTAATCAGGTGAATGAAGGTATGCGGATTTCAGAAAGGTCACAGAATGGCAGACTAGTTTAATAATCTTTTACTGCATATACTGCCTCCATAAGATAGTCTTATGCATGCATACAAACATGTGTGTGTGTGTGTGTGTGTTTTATTTGGTTTCTGTAATAAACTTTTGAATGGTATCTGCTTTTATTTATTTATTGATTTTATTTATGGAGTTTTAAATTCTCACCTGCCAACTCAAAATTCTGTCCCCTGGTACTATCAGGGAAAGTATGTTACCAGTAGAAATCTTAGAGATCGGCTCTTCCGTGAACTTGAGCGCAATTTGGCAATGAAGGTAGAAGATGGTGAAACGGCAGATACTTTCATTGTTAGTGGACGGGGTACTTTGCATATTACAATATTGATAGAGAACATGTAAGATATTAATCCACCTTCAAAAGAAATCTCTTTTTCCCTTTTCTCTTCCTCATGCATAAGATTATTCAAATTCTGATTTGACTTTTATAGACTCAGTGCCTAATGTTACTTGTAATGTTTCAGGCGAAGGGAAGGATATGAGTTCATGGTTGGACCCCCCAAAGTGATTAATAAAAAAGTGGATGATAAGTTACTAGAACCTTATGAGGTGAATTTCCAACAGAAAAGACTTGCATACATACTCAAAGGATTTTTTAGTGTGAATGATTCTAATTAGAGTGCATCATATTTTCCTTCTTGCATGGATTAGAATACTCTCTGACTGTTGCTCTCTCTTTCAACGAGTGAATCAGTATGTAGTTCTGACACGAATTTAAAGTGTTAATTTTTCCTTTTAATTCAGCTCAGGCTTTAGTTGCATGCACTTTGAAGAGTGCACAAAATTGTCTGTTTGCTGCCTTGCATAACGCATGTTGAATCTTAATTTATGTTATGATTAGTTCTGTGTTATCCTTTAATTCAAGATCAGACTTCAATTCTCTTGGGGTTTAGGTTTTCTGAACTTTTGGAAGAATCTAGACAACAGTTTGAAGGTGGAGAACAAGGAACAAGTTGTGATGGTCACTTTATGGTTCCTCCAAGTCTCTTTAGTTCTTACTTTGCCATTGGCAATTTAAGATTTTTTTTTTTTTTTGAATTTTGTAATTGAGCTTGTGTTGAATTGTTTGATGTGATTCCAACTTTTGCATGATGCCCAGTCTATTCTGGAGTAACTCCTTTTTCTAAACTGGTAGAGTGGTCTTTTGATGGGTCCAGTATACCTAAACAATTACTTTGAAATACACTATCTTCATCCTGTTTATACAATTGGCAAGATCAGCCAAAGTCTCTCCTGAAACTGCACTGTGTTGTCATTCTACTTGCATGCAAAAGGAATAATAGGCTATGTTCCTTAAAATAGATCAAACTAAGTTATATTTATGACCCAAATGCTGGAAGTTGGATGAGAAATTGTTCTTTCACTAGCAACCGACTAGGATGTAGAGCTTGTGAAGGATTATTTAAGCTGTGTTCATTATATGCAAAAGTTGAAATCTGAAATCATGTTTCAAATAAAGAAAATATTGAAGAAAGCAAGGTGTCCACGGTCTTGAGAAGACATTAATCTTGAACATAGGTTGCATTCTTCATTGAATAGACCAAAATTTCTGGTTAAATTCATCTTGAAGTTTTATGACTCACAATGACTATGCAAAATTCCTTGAAGATGAGTTTTCTACTGGTTGCTTCTGCAGATTGCTACTGTGGAGGTACGAGAAGAATACATGGGTCCTGTGGTTGAACTACTTGGTAAAAGGCGTGGGCAGATGTTTGACATGCAAGGACTTGGGTATGTTAAGATTTTCTCTGTTAAACTGTCACTTTTACTTGAAAGCAAATAATATCCAGCCAGAGCTATTAGCCAGTATATCTTTTTAAATATCCAAAACTAGTAGTTACTTTTTGCATTTTATTATTATTATTTTTTTGGGTATGATAATTTTCTGTTAGTAGTTGTGGCATTTCTTCAACTGCCACTCCTCAAGGAGGTCCTAATGGCTGTACTTAATTAAGTCTTGCTAGTGGCTTGGATAGAAGAAAGTTCCGTCGAGGCCTGTGTTTTCCAAGAGCACGTCATCTGTAATTACTTTAGAAACTCCAATTATCTGTTATGGTTCGATTTTGTTGTTTTCTAGAAAATTGTGTATATTGATGGGGAGTGGCTGATACCATCTCTCCATGTACTATTCTCCCGACAATAACCCGGTTTTAATGTAGCCCAGTTGTGTCTATTCTGAATTTGCCAAAATGTCTTATTCATCAACTTAAGCGGTGAGGCTGCTATACCATTTTGTTGGAGGCTATCAGGGTTTGGTTGCAAGAAAGAGAGCATGGTGGAAATCATAAGTTTTATTGTGTAGTCATGGTGGACTGGCAAATAAGTATAGGGATTCTAGTGGTGCAGGGCAGTGGCCATAAATGGGTGGTGATGCTGCTGGTTGATTCCTGGTAGAGGTCAGGAGAGCTGAGTACAAGTTACCTGCAATGCAGTGAATGAGTAAAAATAAGATAAAGATGGGAGCATTTGTTGATCACTGAGCATCACATAGTGGAAGCATGATATTCATTTTCTGAATAATCGAGCAGCTCAGAAAGAGCTTATATGATCACGACCTCATTTGACTTTCTCCAACCAGGCCTTCCACCTGCCCCTCTCCCCCACCCCAACCAAAAAAAAAAAAAAGGATGAAGAAATCTATATTGTGTTTGTACTGTGTGGAGTCTTTTGTGTGAAGCAGCTTGGTTCAACACAATCATTTGCTGGTTGGAAATGGTGCAAGTTGAATTAAAATAGCTGGTTTCTCGCTGGTAGATCCTGGATTCCAAAGAAAATATGTGCATCTGATGTCTTTTCTCGCCCTCAGACCTTTTCTTGGTTGCATTTCTAGAACTTTGAGCTGCAGGATTTTTCTTTATTTTTAATCATTTGACTTGTCAAAACATGTAATGGAAAATCTGAACTTCACTTCTTGACTAGATTGGAAGGTACAGTTCTGCTGAAGTATAAGATACCAACTCGTGGTCTTCTTGGATTGCGGAATGCAATTTTGACAGCTTCTCGAGGCACTGCTATACTTAACACAATATTTGATAGCTATGGACCTTGGGCTGGTGATATAACTACCCGTGATCAGGGATCTCTGGTAATTCCTCACTTTACTTTTGTCCATCTCCAAGTTTCAGATAACATCTTTATTTGGTTTCCAAGTGCCTGCTATTAAATTTCACATAATTTAACAGAGGGTTCCAACTATCTGATTAGGAAACATATCGTGATGGTTGAGAGGAGTTGTAGTTAAACATGAGAAACAAAAACCGTTTCTTTCTCTCCCTTTTTTTTCTTTTTTGGCTGCTTCTTACCTGTAGCTCTTTCTTTTTTTTTTCCCACACCTATTATGACAGTCAGAAAGCTTCAAGGTCCAATACACTGATAATTTTCCATTGCCTGATTTGTATGAGTGCACTGAGAGCCAATCAAACTGATAGTATTTGTCTTTACATTATTGTAGGTTGCATTTGAGGATGGCACTAGCACATCCTATGCCCTTGCAAGTTCACAAGAAAGAGGGCAAATGTTTATTGGTCCTGGTGTTGATGTTTATAAAGGTCAAATAGTTGGGATTCATCAACGGCCTGGAGATTTATCCCTGAATGTTTGTAAGAAAAAAGCTGCTACAAATATCCGTTCAAATAAGGAACAAACAGGTTAGCATTATCACTTCCATACATAGCATGAGCCAATGTTAAGAGCTTTATGTTTAGCTCAACTCTCGTACTACAAGACTAGGACTAAGTTCAGTTTTGGCACCATCTGAGAAAATTATGATCTGCCCCATCCCTATATACTATTTTTATGAAATATAACATGTTTTTGATATGCATGTTTCTACACTTGGTTAAAATATTGCTCTTTAGAAAGGGCCACGTAGAGAAACATGCTCAGACCTGTTGCAGAGAAACTGGAACTAGCTATTATTTTGCTTCATTGTAGTTTTCTACAATGTCTGCACTTAGGAATATTGAGTCTTCTTTTTCTTAACCGTAATCTCTTGTTAAAGTGAGAATTTAAATTGTCATGACTGGCACCCAATAACCAGTAAATGGCAATGATCAACCAGGAAGCAGAATTATGAGTAGCTTTTTTGAGCAACAATGTGACAGTGTTGGTCATTTTTGACTCTCAAGGATCTTTATGACTTTTTCATATCCTTGATACTCCAACATTTGGTCTGTATTTGAGATGCACTTCCTTTATCCATACATGCAGTGGTTCTTGATACCCCGCTGGATTATAGTTTGGATGACTGCATAGAGTACATTCAAGAAGATGAGCTGGTTGAAGTTACCCCAAAGAGTATAAGAACGTGCAAAAATCCCAAATTTGCAAAGAAGAGTGGTGGCAGAAGTTGAATTCAACCAGAAATGTCCTAGAACTGGCATGATTACATTAAACATATCTTAATCATCTCAAGTGATGCATTTATAGCACCTTATGTGATAGATAGGAAATTTTTGGCTCTTACGTATCTCTGAAGGGCTTTATGACAACTTTAGATTACTCATAGCTATAGGTAATAGATCCACCAGGCACTCAAGTGCGCTGGGAATTTTTGCTTATTGATCTGCTGTATGTATATGACATGGTAAAAACCACAATGCTGCTGAGTTTTCATGGTTGTTGGACATTCAAACATTCTTGATATGGTAAATAGTATACCTTGAGGTAATTAAATCTTACATCATTTGTGGCTTGAATAGTAAATGTGATTGATCATTTTCTATATATTTATGTCAATGTCTGATAGGCTGCACATATGCATCTTAGGTTTAACTTACACCAAGATTCCATTCCCTAGCAAAGTTCAACTCGGCAGGTTAGGAAAGAGGACCATTGGAGACAACAGAGGGTTACTTAACCTACTTTGACATGTATATTTTCTGGGGCTAACGCTCTTGTCATCAAAACATGGTGACCAATCTTTTGTTATTTTCACAAGCTTCCATGCACATGGTGACATACAGATGAGGAGAATTTGTTGACACAGTAAAATTGTGAAAGGAGGCAAAGTTCAAAAGTTTTGCCATCCCTTCTCCCGTGTCATTTGGATACTTCGTTGGATCCATCTTTCTTTTGCCCGTGCAAACTGATGAAAGGACAGAATAAAGCTCTGTCCAGTCTCCATCTCTGGGCTCGAAGGAAAGAAACACAGACGCCTATTTTGCCAAAAACTGCTATTCCATCATATTTATAGGCCTCTTCCACGAGTAAATCTGCTACTAAATCAGATCAGCTTCTCGTCTAGTTTTGATGCGTTCATGAATTGTATCCGAAACTCATAACTGCTGCTCTTTTACATAAGTTTCCTCGAGTAGTTTCTTCAGTGGTTTGTGGTGGTAGAATAATAGCAGTTTGCTGCTCTTGCTAAAGCGGAAAAGCCGCAATTCTATTCAATGGAGCCAAGTAAAATTTTTAGGAATATGCAGAGTGAGTTTGTTCTGCTGAGCATGGATTAAATTGAAAGTATAAACTTGTCATGCTAACGAAAGTGAGAAGCATCAAAAATCGGAAGGAGGGGGTGGGCAATTTACAGGCATGAGAACCGAGAAAAGAGGTTGAGGAAGAGTTAGGTAGAAGATTTTATGGTCCATCATCGCCATCGCCAATCAAATTACAAATATCAGAGCACTCAATCAAGCAGTATTGGCGACTGCGGAAGCCTTGCTTGAAAACCACCAGAGGCCTCCTGATATTAAGAGGGCCTTCACCTGGGGATCCATAGCCTCCTCTTATGCAGGTGTTGACACACTTGACTGTGCAAGTCTCCGCCTTCTTGGACTTGGGTCGTTGAATCCGGGGCTTCTTGCAGTCATCCTTGCCGGAAACTGAACTACATTCTCCTGACAAAGTTTGTGGCACATTGGACAGGGTTTCGCTATCTGCCCCTGCTTCCGCTGCAACCGCAGATAACACTGCTGCTGATGCAGCTGCGGCCACTGCTGCTGTGGCTAGTATTACTCTCAATGAACAAGAAATACAGAATTTTGATGGGGTTCTTCTGGGGCTCATGTCTCCAGCGTTTACCTGTACTCTTTTGTGGCACATTCGCATTGAGAAGTGGCCATTATTTGGTCTAGATACTGGGGTTCTGAAGCTTGTAAAACGACTTATAAGCAACGTCCCTCCACTCATCATCTTCGGGTAAAGCTCTGATTTTGGCTTAGAAATTTATGATTACTGGTTGTCAAGTGCTTCCATACCAAGATATTCTCTACCTTCCTCAGCACTGTTATCTCATCTTGCTCCTCCTCCTCCTCCTTCTCCTCTTCTCTCTCCAACTCCAAAGATCAAACAGCCTCCTCAGCTTTACTTCCTTTCAACTCTCCACGCCCACAAGTTGTTTTCCTGCGTTTGTCCGGAAGGAAGACAGGAAGTGGAGAGTGGAGAGAGCTCAAGCAATAAAGCCCTCTTATCCGATTGCTTTTCTCTAAATTTTAGTGGATGAAATTAAAGCCGTTGGATTTATTCTGACTTGCTCTCCTACGTTAAGTGTAAAGCATGCTCAAGTAGGTTTTCAGTTTTCTTAGTGCTAACTCGAAAATCCAAAGTCCTATTTATTTTTATTTTTCTAGTCGAGGCTGGACTTGCCAATCATGGAACTCGATTGACACCCCTATCAGCTCGAGGAATGGTCCATTTTACTTTTATGATCTAGAACTGCAAACGAGTCGAGTCCGGTCGAATTTTGATCTTATCGAGCCAAACTCGACTCATTTTTCACTAAGATCGAGTTTTCTACTCGATCTTGAAAAAATAAAAAATAATTATTTTATTTTTTCAAAAAATGAATAAAATAGTTGTTTTTCTTAATAAATAATAAAAATATTAGGAATATATATATGTAATTTCACTATTAAAATAAAAATAAAAAATAATATATATATATATATATATATATATTTGAGCCTATTCAAACCAACTCTCGAGCTATGGAGTCTGAGAGAAAGTTGTTTGAACTTGACTCGAATATGAAAACGAGCTGCTCAATTTCGACTCGAGCTCGACATTGATCAAACTCGAGTCGAGCACGATATTGATCGAGCTCGAGCCGTTAGATTCATTGGCAACCCTATTATGAACTTAGGCCTTGTCTGGATTGAGATTTGTCACAAAAAAATTTCTACTTTTCCATAATCATATTTTCCAAACATCTTTTTACCTCATATATATCAAATCACTATAATATATTTTCCTATAGAAAATCTAGAAAATGGTAATCCAGACAATACCTAATTTAGGGTTTTGATTAAGTACCACATATTGTGTCCATGGTCTAAAGTCAACTGCAATAAATATGACAAACTTTATAATGATCATTGAGTAATTTATAAGAAATACTGTAAGGCCTCTGGAGAGGACTAAAGATGGATGGAGTTCCCAAAGAAACTCAATAGGATTTGTCTATGGTAGGAAGTGTCTAACCCTTCCTACCATAGGAAGTGGTCTGTAAAGGCGACACGAGTGAGAATGTGTGTAGACACCAAATTTTGATTATTTCATTTGTTTTCCTATGTTTTATCACATTAATGTTTAGTTATTTATTTTTGAATTTTCTACGCATTTTTCTCATTTTGTAGGTTTTCTTTAAAAAAAAAAAGAGAAAAGAAAAAGCAAAAGCATGGGATACCGGTCTGTGGATTAGTCGTAGCGTAACTAGTCATAATGATCGAAGCGAAAAAAAAAAAAATATGGCCAGTTCTTCGAACTTCGGATCATCCTTTCGGGCTGTATTTTCAGATGTGAGCGATAAAGCCTATTTAAACATTCCCAGACTCACCCTACCCTGGCCTCATCTAAGCGTTCAAGTGGCTCAGCCTCATCAAGAACATCAAAACCATAGTTCTAGGTTTGGTGGCGATAATCTTCTAGATTAGGGTTTAACAAGGTTGGAAATCTGAGAGAAAAAAGGGGATGGAGAGCTTTGAGAGAAAAAAGCATGAGGTGGAGAGAAAAAAAGAAAAAAAGGGAGGAAAAGCTAGGGTTTGACACTTGGGAAGATTTTCTTGGAATTTGGCCTCAGCCCGTTTAGATTCAAAAGCTTCGATTCAGTGCTGTAACAACATATTCTACTATTCTTGTTTTTTTGATCGTAAAATTATCGAGATTGGGACCTTTTGGTGGAACCAAGGTCTTGAATAGTTTCTTTTAGTTTGGGATATTTGATGATGATTATCGGTACGTTATATGAGCATGTTGTGTTTATAAAGCCTTGGTAAAGTAGATTTGTTCTACGTTTAAAATCGGGCGTTTGATGCTTACGTGATGATCTTTGTTGTAATTCGAGAAATTTGGAAAAGCGTTCTTCACGTCTTGAAGATGTGAAAGCAGACCACTAGCTTGGCGGATGACTTAGCGATTCAGCGTTTCTCTGAATATTTGAAGTTGTGAAAGCGCGGACCTCTTGCGTGGTGCCAGCATGCGCTCAGCGTTTGTTTGAATCGAAGATGTGAAAGCGGCGGCTTATTCATGGTAAGCGATCCAGCGTAACAATCTCGTTCTAACCTGAGTTCTTCCACCGCCACTTTTCTTGTCTATTTGATGATGTCGATGTTTAAGATTGTATGCCCGGTTTTAGTTTGTTTTGACATGTCAGAATGCTTGTGTTTGATGTTTTAAATAGATCCTAACCTCACGAAGATTTTGTTTGTGATGTTGTCACAAAACGGCGGAAAGCCTTCTACCAGTATTTTGAAGATGGGAGAGCGGCTTGAGACGATTCTGTGGCGAGTCAGCGTTCCGATCAGCGTTACCTCTGAACTTTGATTTTTTGCATGGAATTTGTGTTCTTGGCTCTATCAGCGATTTCTTCTCAGCGTAACCTCTCTGCATTTACGTATTACATATTTCCGCTCTTTTTTGTTCAGAATCTCCACTTTCATTTCCTAGTATTATCTGTTTTAACTGCGAGTCTGTTTAGATACCACTTTCTTTGAATTTTGATTCATTTTCCTTTAAATTGGTACCTTGATCCCTTTTGTTGACATTGGTGCTTAGATAACCATTCCATCATCTAAGGATTCAATTAAGGCACTCTCATATCAAGGGATGGTAACTTCTTTCCCTATATGTGCTTATTATGTGTTTTTGCATGATTTTACATGTTTTAAATTAAGTTTTCCTTTGCTTTTATTCATGTCTAGTCTTTATTTATGTTATTTAAATTTTTGAGTAAATCATTTTGGAGCCTTGGATGCCAGTTGTAATGAATAGGTTTAATTTTGGCAAAAAGTGTATTTATTCTAGAGAATGTAATAGTTAGATTGTTATTTCGAATTTTTCCCTTAGAATGTATTTAGGTTCCCCAATGTAATAATTAGGTTTTATATGCTTATTTTGCATGCTTGCGATTATGTGTTTATTTACTTTCCTAGGGCCTTGCATCTAGACATTATGCCTATGTATTACGTGTTTATGTGTTTTAAGTGTTTATTGCTTTATTATCATGTCTACATGTTTATTGTGTAAATATATTGGCTGTGTCACCACTTGACTAGTCATAGTTGTACTTCCACATGATTTCTCACTAATCAATGTGGTGGTAGGAACAGCAGCGAGGAGCTAGTCAATCTGAACCTTAAGCGCCGTTCATGCATTAGATACAAATTTCCAGCTTTTCCACTTTTAGAGTTTCTTTCCCATTTTGCATGTCACTATTCCCATCCGGTATGTGAAACATCTCATTTAGTTTTCTTTTATTAGATTAGTGCATTTAAGGCATTACAAGCTGAATTAGGGAAAAGCGGTATGAAACCTTCACAACCTTAGCAGCTTTATTTCCTTCTATGAAAAGGAAGATTTAAAGTCCACAGAACTTAGTCCCCATGCGTTATGTTGCATTATCCCTCTTTGGGACATACCGCGTGCGTTATTTTAAACTATCAAATTCATTCTTTAAAATCAAACTTTCTTCTTCATGTTTTATGCTTCAAAGTTAAAACCAATTTTCTTAAAATTGCATCTTTTTAGAATTCAAGTTCCCTCTTTGCACTTAAATTGACCTTTTCAAAATCCAATTTCTTTTCTCTTGATATTTTATAAAATTGCGTTTTTGAAACCATCATCTTTTGTTCATTCGAGTCTCATCCATTTCGCATTTTTTATTGTGACCTCGCCGAGGGATCAAGTGGATGACACAATTAATGTGATCAATTCAATCAAACCTCGAGGAGACATTTTGCCTCTCGATCCAACATTAGGTCTGGGTTTGCATCCATATAGACAACATCAAATGTGATAAATTTTAAAGTTAGAATTAGGAATTTTTTCAACTAAATCTTGCAACTAGCTTTGGCTAGGTTAGAAGGGTGCTTTAGAGGCAGTAACGTCTGATCTTTCGCCTTCCCTTCTTTCAGCGTGCCCAGAACCTTTTCTCAGTTTCAAAGACACAGGTCGTCTAAAAGGGTTTTCTTTGTTTATTTCATTAAATCAAAACTTTTGGGTGACTTGGTACACAAACTCGCCTGAAGTAAGCGATTCAAACTTTTAAAACCACTTTTCTAGACTTTTTTGTTTTGGGTCAAACCGTCATACTTTTATAGTCCAGTGACCCCTTTCACTTTCTTTTTTCAAAAAATCAAATCTTTCCTTTTTTAACAAAAAACATTTTGTTCGAAAAAAATGGGGAACAACAAGCGACTCTTGGGAGTTCCTAAGAGGTCGAGCACATTTAGTTGATTATTTCTTTTAACTTTCTTATATATCACATTTGGATGTTTTAGGTTGCATTCCTTTTCTTTTCTCTTTTAGGGTTTTCCAGGTGCAATCCTCCTTCATACATCGTGTATATGATGGATGAATTATTTATTACTGTACCGCCTTGCATTTTGGGGTGGGTGTGCATCTACACAGAGCCTCGAGAATGTTTGGTATTTGAATCCCTCTCTCAAGGGAATCACTTTCATGCGATGCATATGTATTTTACTTTGACCCTACTTTTTTTTACTTTTAGTGGCTTGTCCATACTCTTATTAGGATTAGGATCGATTCACTTGGACAAGTGGCAGTAGCGTGCGTGCGTAGCAATGTCTAGGGGATCCTTTCGAACCACCGACTTGAGGCATTTGGATTGATGACCTTTTGCCTTTTGGTGCGAAGGTTTGGGAGCACAGTAACCTTGCTCAGTCTAGATGCATTGGTGAGCCCAACCTCATGCATCCATGTTAGAATTACCTGGGGAGAGTCTACCTTACCCTATGGGATCACTAGACCGAGAGGAGGATTCCACCCTCTTTATTTTTGTGCAATTGTTGCTCCAGCGTGTTATGTGATATCTGTTGATTAAACTAACATACATTGTCTTCCCTTTTCTTGCATTTCACAAACTCTAGAAAATAAGAGTTTTGGCACTCTTTAAGACAAGCCATCCTTCTAGATAGGCTATTGCGTTTGAACTTATTGCATTTAAGTTTTAATGGCATATCACTTTTAGGCTTACCGGCGTTCAAATGGGGCTCATAGGCCATGTTTCATTTTACACCTTTACTTGCTTTAATAAAATGGCATCATGCATAAACCATAGAGGGAATGCCGTAGAATCCATGTTAGGGAATAAACCACCCTTGTGTCTCGGATATATAATCCAATAGAGACTTGCATGTTTATGTCTTTGATAACATCAAAGGGGTAGTGCACAAGGTAAGGTAGGGTCGATCCTTCTGCCATGATGGCCGAATATGGGTGACCTTCACATGCTGAAATATAAACCTCTAGTAATCATTTTTTGGCCATTTTATCCAAGTTGGTAAAATCCCATGCATAAGGACACTAAATCGAAAAAATTCACGAATAATTGTTGAGATAATGATTTTATCAAGGCCAAATTTTGATTTTAGAAGGCTTATGAGCTAGTGTGTTGCAAATAAAATAGAGATGTGGAGTTACAGGTGAGCAATAAACCCAGTCGACTTTTGAGTAAACCATCAATCCCGTCCCAATTTTCAATTCATGCCGAATTAACCTTTAACCTCTCTTCACATATCAATTAAAGTAATAAATCCATTCGGACTTTGTCCTCGTGATGCCTCAAGTATCACATCTTCTTTTGGTCAATCCTCTAGTTTATTTTACTAATCACATATCGATTGAAGTGATCGGATCAATCGGGTATTGTTTGGTGCATACCCCAGGAGGATTGCATTTTCATCACTAGGCCGACCCTTGGCATAAAGGCCACTCAGGACATCGTCAATTATATAAGCAATCACTAACTTTGTTCTTTTCCTTTTTCTTTCAAATAAATCTCCGACTCCCCTTTGGAATAAGCTCTAAAGTGTGTTTCCTTTTCCACTTTCGGGTACTTTTAAAAATAGTTTCACGTGAAGCCCATGGTTACCCGATCTAAAGTAAAATCTCAAAGCAGCTCGTAAGCATGAGTTACGCACGAAGGTTCAGAATAGGAATACTTTGGTTATTTATGACTTTTGCTGCCCAGAACTCAGTTAAGTGAAAGTCTTGGGAAGGTTTAATGAGATGGCCTTGAGATGGCAGCATAAGGCGTGTAATTGATGTTGGTATGATGAGTGGAGGTGGTACCCAATGATCATGAAGCGTGTTGTTAGCATTCCCAACAAGTAATCCCACCCTCTTCTCGACCAATATTCAAACCACTCTTGTTCCACTATTCCCTAACCTTCATGGGATTGCTTTTCTCACCACAACTGGTTTTCCATACACTCATGACTATACCTTCTTGAGCCCAACCAAAAGGCAAACCATCATACTCAACCCAGATCACTTTAAACATGCCTCCTCGCCTCGAGCCTCAATACCATACCTTGAACCATTTGTGTGGGATCGACTTCCCAAGAGAAAACCAGCGATTGGATGACCTTATTGCACCAGTTGACAAGATTTATTGAAAAGGCTGGATAAATTCGATGAGTTCATAAGGAAGAATCGAGGGACTAAGCAGGACACGGTGGCTGGACTATGATGACCTTTGCACTGTTCCCTAACATCCAGCTACCTATGGGTTTCAAGACCCCAAGTTGACAAATATGATGGTGCAGAGAACCTAAGGCGCCTTAAAATGTTTGCCAACAAGCTTGGTAAACCGGTGGATGATGAGAGCTTGCCTATCGTCTCTTCCAGAGCCTAGAAGGAGATCTTTGGATTGGTTCGAACACGAAATCTCAAGAGATCAAAACTTGGTTGGATTTGTCAACATGACTTTTGTGAAGCGGTATGAATTTAATTGTGAGTTGGCACCGACCACGAACAACATTAGAAGGAATCAAAGGAGACCTTGAGGAAGATCCAAAACATATGCCAAGCGTTGGAGGAAATTAGTGCGAGGTGGAGCCTCCCTATGAAAGAAAGAGATTGTTAAATACTTTTATCAAGGCACATGATCCCCTTATTTTGAGGAGATTTTTGAATGATTGGGAGTTCTTTTCTGCAATTGTCAATAAAATTTGGAAGAATATGATGAGTTTGTTAAAATCGGAAAAATTGTCAATGTGACCGCCATACAAGCGACAATTGGAAACATTACAAGGGCAAAATGGCGGTGGGAGGAAGCTCCGTTTAGAAAGAATGAAGGAGAAGGCTGCTTTGTGTGGGATCAGAACCCACCTTTTAGGCCAGAGCTTCAGGTCACCCTGGAATTCAAGCTCATTACACCTTATCCCTACCATGGTCGTTTATCCTTGCCTTGACAGCCTCACATACTATTCATTTGGACCCCTGACCTTTGTTTTCAACTTCCCAACCTATCTCTACCCCAGGTCAAAACTATGCTCCTAGACCTGCTCCACAAATCCTATCAAAATTCTTTTGAGCATAATGAGATGCAAAATCGAGAAAACCTTTGGGACTTTCACCAAGCCCGTTGACCAATTTGTATGAAGCGGTTAAAGGCCGTTGGGAAAATTGGCCATCCTCCCAAGTATCCCAGGACCCCTCGGGTATGATCCCATGCTATCTGCTTACCATTACGGAAGTCCGGGACATTCGACGATTAATTGTTGGGCCTTGAAGCATAAAATTCAAGACATGGTGGATGCAGGGACATAGTTAAAGAAGAAAGAATGAGCAAAGGCCGAACGTCAATAGAAACCCTCTCCCGGAACACAAAGACGTCGTTGGAATGATCAGCGTGGAGGAGGAGTTTGTTGACCATGCTCAGTTCATTAAGGAAGAAGATGAGGTGATAGTGGTGGACCATTTAAGGAAAGGTCTGATGATGATATAGAGACAAGGTTATCTCAAGCTGTTTGTGGGGTTACCTTTGATGCCGATCCTGAGGAGAGCGTGGAGTTTCCTTTGATTCCTCAAGAAGCCATACAAAATTGGGATACCGATTGTCACCTTTCGGATGAGGTTTGGTAAATCGGATTGTCCTTAAAATGAATCATGTTTTAATATCTATCATTTCTTCAAAAACAATGCACTTGTTATTTTACTTTTTGCTTGTTTAAAATTATGCCTTTAATTGTGCTCCCATGGTATTATCTGTCATCTTGCTCTTTGTCAAATGAAATGAAATTTCTCTTTTTATCCTTTAGTTATATTCCACTCATTTTACTTTCGCACATTTATTTTATTTGCTTTTGGATAACCACAAATAAAAACCTTTGACCTTTGGATGTCGCCATTTTTGGAATTTGATGGACGAAAATTCTGATACCTCGTGAACTTGGATGTCATCATTTGTAAGATGATCGAAACACACCGAGAGTGGCTTGAGAAACTACCTTGATGGCATATAGGGCGGCAATCAGGATTTCTACCGGGGCAACACCTTACTCTCTCATGTATGGGATGGAAGCGGTATTACCTGCTGAAGTTGAAATCCCATCTTTGCGCATTCTAAGGGAAGCTTCAGTTGGAAGAAGGCTGAATGGACTAAAGCAACGTCCACGAGCAACCTGTCTTTGATCGATGAAAGAAGGTTGAATGCCATCTGTCATGGGCAATGTTACCATGCAGAGGATGGCTCAGACTTATAACAAGAAAGTTAGACCTCCATGAGGTTCAAAGTGGGGGACAAGGTTTTTGAAAGCGAATCCTTAGATACAAAAAAAAGAGGCTGGGGAAATTTGCTCAATTGGCAAGGGCGTTCATTATTCAAAGGTGCTACACGGAGGGCATTGGTTCTCATGGAGATGAATGAGACAGACTTTTCCTCAACCAATCAATTCAAACATGTGTAAAAGATTTTTCATATGATTGAGTAAGGTTTCTTCAGAAATTTTTGCAAAAAAAGGTGGTTTGGAAAAGCCGACCTTCTTCCTTTTCGTTTAAACACTTCAACCCCCCAGTTCTCCTGTTTGAGCCTACAAAAGAGCAGTTAATTATTTAGCAAACCCCCTTTGAGAATCACAAACCCCACACTGGGGCAATTTTTGTATTTTTGAAAAAAAAAACATTTAAAAAAAAAAAGGACCAAACTGGGGCAAATTTTTCTATAAAAAAAAGAAAAAAAAAAGAAAGAAAAAATTTGCATTCAAGTTTTAAACTTGCCCCTACACCACACTTAACCCCCCTTACAAAAGTCTAGTGTTATAGACCTCCACCTTTTGCAAAATTTGAAAAACTTTCTCAATCAAAAGGCAAATGATGCAAATACATTCCCTCTGAATTTTGTCGAAGGGATTGTCTCCTTGATCTCACCATTTTAACAAACATGTTTAAATTGGTGAAAGTTGGAGTTAAGTCATCTATTTTACCTTATCATCAACTTGATTACAAATCGAAAGGTACTAAGGCAAGTTTTGAAAACAACAGTCTGCAAGCAGAAGGAAAAGTTCATGGGACAAGGGAAGCCGGTGACTTACGTTTATCGAGGTTTACCTTATATCAAGCACTCCACTTGGTCGGTAAATTCCAAGGAGAAGATATCAAAGGGGTCGAGTGTGGCGGCTTTTGTTTTAAATAGTTTTCGGCATTTGGCTTTATTGATTTAAAATGTCATGTTTAGCATTCATTCTATGGTCATGATGTCATTTTAAAATAAAATTTTTCCTTGCACAAATTTTGCACATATTTTCATCAAAAGGGCACTTTCATCAAAGGACAATCCTCTTAGTTTACCATGAAGGTATGGGTGATATGGGTTGAAAGATGAAAGCATGAACAGATCTACGGTCAAACAAAAGGAATTCCAGGTGACATCGCTCATTGACGCGTCAAGAACTCATATTTACGGGTTGCTTGAGATACAAGGGGAGAAACGGTGGCGCCATCATATTTTCACCATTTCTTTTCTTTGCAGAGAAGCGGGGACAAGTGGTACGTCGGTCAAGTCAAAAGACCTTTATTTTGAGTCATGTTTAGATATGATTAAATCATTTTGAAGATTGATTAATTGCAAAATTGAGGAAGGACAAGCCTTTTAGAAAAATTTGGAAACAGGGTTTCAACACACACACTACTAGGTGTTATAACCCACAATTCTTTTCAAATTCTTTCTTCGAAATGTGGCGTGCTTCAACATTCCGTCTGAAAG
This sequence comes from Gardenia jasminoides, assembly GCA_013103745.1. NCBI lineage: Eukaryota > Viridiplantae > Streptophyta > Magnoliopsida > Gentianales > Rubiaceae > Gardenia > Gardenia jasminoides. The sequence continues at coordinate 3,492,833 of CM023098.1, forward strand.
CTGTCAAGAATACCGGGAATGGTCAGGGTCGATAAACGATTTGCGTTCATTCCATTCTTGCTTTATTTCTCTTTTTGTGTTTGATTTTGTGTTCTGTTTTTTTTTTTACACATAGGTTTAACTGTTAGAAATACTTTTGATTCATTTACTTGCATCAGAATGTGTATATTTGTTTAAATTGGGCTCTTATGTGCTTATTTATGTTTGGAAAAAAAAAAACTTTTCTAAATTGCACATTTGCCTCACAAATTGATTGGTTCTTGAAATTTGATTCAAAGGTGCAAATGTCCAAATTTGGTTGCAATTGCTTTCATACCGAAATAAAGCGTGTGATGGCGAAAATCCTTTTCCATCTTACTCGGAAATAATTGTTATGTGATTAAGACATTGGCATTTTAGAAAGTATGTTTTGTAAAATAGGGAAAATTATGCCTCAATTTTTTCCTATTAAATGAGATTTCTTCTTTTATTGGATTTTACAAGAAAAATGATTGATATTGTTGGCAAATGATCCTTTTCAGCTGATGTAAAAAAAAAAAAAAAAAAAGAAAAGTAGCAAAGTGAGAATTTAAATTCTACTCCAATGATTCTAGTACTAAGTAACCGAAGGTTTAGCATCTACAAATGTTAACTTTTCGTAAAGCGGTTGCTTGAATTACGAGTATACAAAGCGGTTTGAAAAAGTAAAATGTTGAGTATGGGGATCTTCACCTAAAGTGTTGATTTTGTGTCAAAGACATTTTACTATTTGAGCAAGAAGGCATATGTCGAGTAAGGAAGTCTTCACCTAAAGTGTTGATTTTAGCGTCAAAGACATTATTGCAATTTGAATAAGAGGATGTGTTTGATAAATCCTTTTAGCGGTAAAATCGAGAAAATATGGAAAAGGCAAGCTTGAATTGAGTAAATGAGTCGTTTGATTGCAAAATTTGGTGAAAGTGAGAAATCAAGCTTGAATTGTTAAAATTGAGGTATAATTATCTCTCTTTTACTTGACATTATGAGTACTTGATGCAAATTGAATAATTGCATAATAATGTTTTGCCTGGTTTATGAGGATTTGGATTTCCAAAATCGCATGGTTTATTTCAATCCCATAACTTGTTTTGATGAATATTTCCTATCACTTGAAAAAAACAAGCAAGGTTTCACAAGCATGAATATCTGAAGAATGTGTTTTATTGCATGATTTTCATACGTTTTAGTCGTTTAATGGCCAACAACTGTGATCACAAGAGTTTTTTACACTTTATGAAAAAAAAAAAAGAAAAAGAAGAAAAAAAAATTTTTTTGAATTGCCATGGACTAATTGGTTAATATTTCATGACTTCTGCAGGGTTAACAATTCAGTTGACAGGGGCAATTTGTTTTGAGAGAAGTGATCTCGATTTTGGATAATGCATTCAAAATTAATTTTCTGGGAAAGATTTGCAGATCAAGACGATGGCAACATATGTGGATTTGTTCCAATCCTGCAGAGGAAGGGTTTGGTTACACTCTTCACCTTTCCAAAATCCATCAATTCTTGAAAAAAAGAAAAAGAAAAGAAAAAAAAAAAGAAGGAAGGAAGAAAAAAAAAAGAAAAAAAAAAGAAATCATTGTTCCTATCAATCACTTACTTTTCAAGTCAAGAAAATCAAAAAATTAGAATGGCACCATTTCATGGTGCATCATTACTTGCATTTTACATGTTTGAACAACTTGTGTTTTATTTTTCAAAGTCGGCAATCCGACATTTATATTTTCATCTAGTCATTCGGGCTTGGGTCAATCCCTGAGCGGTATGTCTAGTCATTCGGCTTGGGTCCAATCCAGCGAATAGTATGTTTAGTCATTGGGCTTGGGTCCAATCCCGAATAGTTCTTTTTAGTCATTCGGCTCGGGTCAATCCCATTTGAATAGTTTTTTTTAGTCATTCGGGCTCGGGTCCAATCCAGTGAATGGTATGTTTAGTCATTCAGGGCTTGGGTCCAATCCCAGAATAGTTCTTTTTTTAGTCATTCGGGCTCTGGGTCCAATCCCATTTGAATAGTTTTTTTAGTCATTCAGGGCTCGGGTCCAATCCAGTTTGAATAGTATGTTTGATCATTCGAGCTTGGGTCCAATCCCATTGAATAGATATCTACATTTTCCCATCTAGTCATTCGGGCTTGGGTCCAATCCCAGCGAATAGTCTAAATTTGGAAAGAATTTAAATTTACGTTGCTGGCTGTCTCGACCCTGTGCACCTTCTATCCCATCGCTTCAATTTAAATTTACATTTTGTCTCCCCTACTGAGGGCACCTTCTATCCCACTGCTTCAATTTAAATTTACATTGGTGAGTCTGACCTCAGCAGAACACCTTCTATCTCAGTTCTTCAAATTTAAATTTACGTTGGTGAGTCTCACCCTTCTATCCCACTTCTTCAATTTAAATTTACGTTGGTGAGTCTCATTCTGCAGATTGCCCTTCTATCCCATCTTCTTCAAATTTAAATTTACATTGGTGAGTCTCTCTGCACCCTTCTATCCCACTTCTTCAAATTTAAATTTCTGTTGGTGAGTCTCAGCCTCCGCCGGGTACCCTTCTATCCCACTTCTTCAAATTTAAATTTCTGTTGGTGAGTCTCAGCCTCCGCCGGGCACCCTTCTATCTCCCGTTCTCGAATTTTACAAGATTCAGTACTCATTTCATCATGGTTCATTTGCTTGGAACTACGTTTGACCTGATTCTCATGTCGAGATACGTAGGCAACTCTACACGAGTTCGGTCACGTTATGCATTTTAGTTTGAAAATTTGGCAATTTAACATTCTGCGTGGTTCGGATACAACCAAAGAAAACCAGGTAAGCATTTGGTGTCACGTTTGTCTAGAGTTTCTTGAAACTTCAGGACAAAGAGGGTGTCATGAACACCAAATTTTGGCTATTTCATTTGTTTTCCTATGTTTTATCTCATTAATGTTTAGTTATTTATTTTGAATTTTCTAGCATTTTTCTCATTTTGTAGGTTTTCTTTAAAAAAAAAAAAAGAGAAAAGAGAAAAGTCAAAAAAGCGGACCCGCGGATTAGTCCAGTGTAACTAGTCCTGCACTTGATCGTTAAAAAATGACGCGGATTCTTTAACTTCGGATCATCCTTTCCATTTGTATTTTCCGATGCTTGAGCGATAAGAAACCTATTTAAACATTCCCAACTCACCCCTAACCCCAATGACTCATCTCGCTCAAAATTAGCTCCACCTCATCCAAGAACATCAAAACCATAGTTCTAGGTTTGGTGGCGATAAATAACCTAGATTAGGGTTTAACAAAAAGGTTGGAAATCTGAGAGAAAAGAGGAAATGGGAGAGCTTTGAGAGAGAAAAAAGCGAGAAAAGCAGTGGGAATTGGAGAGAAAAAAGAAAAGAGAGAAGAAAGGGAAAAGCTAGGGTTTGACACTTGGGAAGATTTTTCTTGGAATTTCAGCCTCCTCCTCGCGTTTAGATTCAAAGCTTAGACCAGGGTAACATCCTTCTATTCTTTTTTTTGATCGTAAAATTATCGAGATTGGGACCTTTTGGTGGAACCAAGGTCTTGAATAGTTTTCTTTTAGTTTGGGATATTTGATGATGATTATCGGCTGTTATATGAGCATGTTGTGTTTATAAAGCCTTGGTAAGGCTAGTAGATTTGTTCTTACGTTTAAAATCAGACGTTTGATGCTTACGTGATGATCTGTTGTAATTCACGAGAAATTTGGAAAACGTTCTTCGCGTCTTGAAGATGTGAAGAAAGCGCGGACTACTTATGATGACTTGCTGTAGCGGTCGCGTTCCTCTGAATGTTTGAAGTTGTGAAGAAGCAGCGGACCTCTTGCGTGGACTGTAACGCCGCTTGAATACTTGAAGATGTGAAGAAGCGGCGGCTTGTTACGGTCAGCGTAACAATCGTTTCTAACCTAACAGCTTCTTCCCTTTTCTTGTCTATTTGATGATGTCGATGTTTAAGATTCGCCTTCTTCGGTTTTAGTTTGTTTTGACATGATCAATGCTTGTGTTTGATGTTTTAAATAGATCCCTCGCCTCAAGATTTCGTTTGTGATGTTATGCAAAAGCTGGAAGCAACCTTCCGGTATTTTGAAGATGGGAAGACAAGGATTCTGGTGAAGTCAGCGCTTTACCTCTCAACTTTGATTTTTTGCACATGCGGACTGTGTTGCTGACTCTATCCAGCGTTTCTTCTCAGCGAACCTCTCTGTTTCGTATTCTGTTGATATTTCCCGCTCTTTTGTTCCGAATCTTACTCTATTTCCTAGTATTATCTGTTTGCTTAATCTGTTTAGATACCCTTTCTTTGAATTTTTGATTCATTTTCCTTTAAATTGGTACCTTGATCCCTTTTGTTGACATTGAGTCTTAGATAACCATTCCCATCATCTAAGGATTCAATTAAGCCCTATATCAAGGGATGGTAACTTCTTTCCCCATTATGTGCTTATTATGTGTTTTTGCATGATTTTACATGTTTTAAATTAAGTTTTCCTTTGCTTTTTATTCATGTCTAGTCTTTATTTATGTTATTTAAATTTTTTGAGTAAATCATTTGGAGGCCTTGGATGCCAAGTTGTAATAGATAGGTTTAATTTTGGCAAAAAGTGTATTTATTCTAGAGAATGTAATAGTTAGATTATTATTTCGAATTTTTCCCTTAGAATGTATTTAGGTTCCCCCCAATGTAATAATTAGGTTTTATATGCTTATTTTGCATGCTTGCATGATTATGTGTTTATTTGCTTTCCTAGGGCCTTGCATCTAGACATTATGCCTATGTGTTACGTGTTTATGTGTTTTAAGTGTTTATTCGCTTTATTATCATGTCTACATGTTTATTGTGTAAATATATTGACGTCACCACACTAGTCCAACGCTAGTTGTGGCCTCTTCGATTTCTCACTAATCCAATGTTAGTGAGAACCTTTGATGAGGGCTAGTCCAATGCTAGACCCTTAAAACGCGTTCATGCATTAGATACAAATTTCACACACTTTCCACTTTTAGAGTTTCTTTCCCATTTTGCATGTCACTATTCTCCCATCCCGTATGTGAAACATCTCATTTAGTTTTCTTTTTTGTTAGATTAGTGCATTTAAGGCATTACCCTTTGAATTAGGGAAAAGAGCGGTATGGCTTCCAGCCTTAGCACGCTTTTATTTCCTTCATGAAAGGAAGATTTAAAGTCACTGAACTTAGTCCCCAGACCCGTTATGTTGCATTATCCCTCTTTGGGACATACACGTGCATTATTTTAAAGACTATCAAATTCATTCTTTAAAAATCAAACTTTCTTCTTCATGTTTTAGCACTTCAAAGTTAAAGCCAATTTTCTTAAAATTGCATCTTTTGGAATTCAAGTTCTCTTTTCACTTAAAATTGACCTTTCAAAATCAATTTCTTTTCTCTTGATATTTTATAAAATTGCATTTTGAAAACCCTATCTTTGTTCATTCAGTCTCATCATTTGCATTTTTTCAGTGACCTCCTCGAGGGATCAAAATTGGATGACACAATTAATGTGATCAATTCCAATCAAATCTCAAGGAGACATTTTGCCCTCTCGATCCAACATTAGGTCTAGGGTTTGCATCCATATAGACAACATCCAAATGTGATAAATTTTAAAGTTAGAATTAGGAAATTTTCAACTAAATCTTGCAACTAGCTTATGGCTAGGTTAGAAGGGTGCCTTAGATCTAGTAACATCGAATCTTTGCCTTCCTTCTTTCAACTGACCCAACCTTTTTTCTCTAGTTTTCAAAGACTGAGTCGCCTAAAAGGGTTTTCTTTGTTTATTTCATTAAATCAAAACTTTTGGGTGACTTGGTACACCTAAACTCCATACCAAGTGGCGATCAAACTTTTCTAAAACCCTTTTCTAGACTTTTGTTTTGGGTCCAAACTGTCATGACTTTATAGTCCCATGACCCTTTCTTTTTTCAAAATCAAATCTTTCCCTTTTTTAACAAAAACATTTTTGTTCGAAAAAAAATGGGGCGCGACAATGTGCATTAAAGGCCACATGCCGCGGAGATTCTAAAATCAACACCGACGCGCATGGCTGGAATACAAGGTGGAGAAGCTCCGCTGCAAGCCTAGAAAGGGCAGTATATGTACGTGTGTTTTTTCTTTTTCCTTTTTATTTTTTGGGGATTGTGGGGAGTGGCTATTTCATGCAGGAGCTATAGTCCGTTTGGATTAGTTGTTTTCCGGATTGTTTTTTAAAAATATTACTGTAGTATTTGAAATATGAAAAACGATTACCGTAACTGTCTTTGAGGTGTTTTTTAAAGTGTTTTTGGGAATATTTTGGGGGTATTTTTAAAGTTAAAATTTTATTTGGATCATTTTTAAAATTAAAATTTATTTAAGATATTTTTAAAATTAAAAATTTATTTTGGGTAATTAACCCACCCCTACCACTGCCCACCAAATAAATTTTAATTTTAAAATACCTAAAATTTATTCTAAATAAATTTTTAATTCCAAAAATACCCCAAAAAGTTACCATAAATAAATTTTTAATTTTAAAAATGAACCCAAAAATACCCCAAAGAAATTTTTAATTTTAAAAATACCCTAAAAATAGCCTAAAGAAATTTTTAATTTTTAGAAATAGCCCACATAAATTTTTAATTTTAAAAATGCCCCAAAATTTTATCCCAAATAAAATTTTAATTTTAAAAATACCTCAAGAAATTACCCCAAATAAGTTTTAAATTTTAAAATGCCCCAGAAAATACACCAAATAAATTTTGAATTTTAAAATGTCTCAAAAATTACCCCGAATAAATTTTTAATTTTAAAAATACCCTAAAATATGCCCTTAAAAAATTTAATTTTAAAAATACCTCAAAAATTACCCCAAATAAAATGTCAATTTTAAAAATATCACAAAAATTATACCAAATAAATTTTTAATTTTAAAAAAACCCCAAAAATTGCCCCAAATAAATTTTTATCTTTTAAAATGCCCCAAAAATTGCCACAAATAAATATTTATTTTTAAAAATACCCCAAATAAATTTTTAATTTTAAAAATGGCCAAAACATTACCCTAAATAAATATTTAATTTTAAAAATGACCCAAAAATTACCCCAAATAAATTTTTAATTTTAAAATTACCCCAAATAAATTTTTAATTTTAAAAATACTCCCAAAAATTAGCACAAATAAATTTTTAATTTTAAAAATGCCCCAAAAAAGTACCCCAAATAAATTTTTAATTTTAAAAATACCCTAAAACTTAGTCCAAATAAATTTATAATTTTCAAAATGTCCTAAAATATCCCAAATAAATTTTTAATTTGGATGGTATGGGGAGGAGGGGAGGGGGAGAAAGAGAGGATGGGAGAAAGAGAGGGGGGAGGGAGAGAGAGAAAGAGGGAAGATAGAGGGGGGAGAAGGTGGTGGTGGGGTTAGAGTGGAAGAAGAAAGGATAATTTTTTTTTTTTACATATAAGTTGTTTTTGAAATATTTGTTTGGATTGGTGTTTTTGGGGTTGTTTTTTGTTGGTGTATTACTGTAACATTTGGAATGTAAAATACAGTTTTTCTAAAACAGGTAGCAAATCCAAACACACTCTATATATTCAATCGCTTTATGCTAACAATCAATTAATAATATAATAAATTACAAATTATATAAGAAATTAGGTATTTTTATATTTTATAATTGTCCACTCCACCAAGATAATTTTTTTGAACCTTGACCAACTCCAACTACCACCTGTATGTAGTTGGTTCTGAATCCAATTCTCATATTATTGAACAGTAGACAATTGCTCTCGCTGAATCTAGGTCCTAGCTCCACTACTGAGTTGGTGGGTGCGGGACTAGTAGACGAAATACATAAAAGTACTGTAGTAATACAGGTTGGCAGGATAAAATAACAAATGTAAAGGACAAGTAGATGAAATACAGCAAAATGCCGTAGAAATCGTCAGAGTATGGGAATTAGCATATAAGAATATATACCATCCACAATCCCTATGTAATTATACGGTCGTTCCAAAGCTCTATCATGATCATTGATTGAATAGTTTAAAACAAACTATTCAATTCGTTAATCGATCCCTTACTCCATAAGTATTTTTAAGATATGGTAACAATTAATCACTATTTTGTTCACAATGCTATATATAGCAGATTCTCACGCATATAAAATTTACTAGATTAATTTTTCTTACACTGACAGTGTATTAAAGCTACAAATGAATGGAAGAGCATGCTAATCGGTTCAGTCAAAACTCGACTCGAACTCAGTTAACATCGAATTTGATTCTACCAAGTCGAGATGGTAGTCGAGGCATTGAGCTTGAGTTGAGTATAGAGACACTCACCTCATTAACTCACAGGCTAACTTGAATATGTATATTTATTTTTTATTTTTTATTTTAATAATGAAATTACATATATATCCTTAATATTTTTATTATTTGTTAAGGAAAATTTATTATTTTATTAAATTTTTTAAAAAATAAAATAATTATATTTTATTTTTTCAATCTCTAGTAGGCTCAAGTTCGAATTTGACTAGGTTCAAATTCGGACTCAAACTCAAACTCATGCTCTACATTAAAAATTCATCGAACTTAACCTTGAGTTCGAACTTGGCAAAATTTAATCGAGACTTGGCTTGATTAGGTTAAAGATTGACTTGATTTGGCTCGTTTTTAGCTTTATAGTGTATACACTATCAGTTTTAGGTGAATAACAACTATGTATAATTTGAATTTGAAATCTAACATTTACACAAGTGTCATGGATTCAACGATGATAGTATATATAAAATTTACTCTAAATTATTTGTTTTACACGCATGGGTTTACTATTAGAAATTGCCATCTAGCACCTTAACTTTAACAAATATGACTACTTCCCTACCATGAAATGCTTGCAACGTTGCTAACCCATTTCACAGTATATAAAATAAAAACAATCTATCGATTGGAAATGTTTTGACTCCAAAAGTACCTAATGCCAGGCTAAATTAGTCCAAATTGAAAGTATGAAAAAAAAGTAATATAAAAATAAAGACAAACTCTATGAATATGCAATTTTGATGGGTAGAAGACAATGATACGTAATTATGTGTACAAAACAACTAGTTCAAGGAATAAATTCAAAGTGTTTCGAGGAAAAAAAGGGAAAAAAGATATTTCGTCAATTGTTATATACTAACTAACTAGTAATAACCTTTTGAAATCTTTCAAATTTTATAGGACACAAAATACATGAAAGTGCAGGAAAATGCACCGAAAGTGTTTAAACATTCTGAACATGCATGAAAGAAAAAATAACTAACTTCTCTTCACTTTCGCACACTCTTCCCAATAAACAAACACAATCTTAATGTGAAATTTGTTAATTTATTGATTGCAACAATAAATATATGGTTAGGGTGTTAATCGGCCAAGAACTAAGAATTTGGTAAAAATATTTTGATAATTTAGGAATCGATTTTGCAACATCAATAGCCAATTACTGTCCAAATTTTAGTTTATTAGATTAGATCGGAGAATCGGTAATTTGATAGTATCTAAAATCTGAAATGTCAATTATGAGTTAAAATATTTTAATATTATGTAAAAACAATTTTGTAACAAAATAACATCCCACATGTTTTTCCAATAAAATCCAATCAAATTAATTATTAAAACAAACGTGATACGCCAAAAAAGTTAACTAGGTTCATAATTTTAAGTCCTAAATCATAATCTTAAATGTGAAATAAAAATACTTGTCCGTATTTATGAACAAACGGCTCGCACGGTGTTTACGAACAAGGCCCTCGCACTGTTCCACGTATTTATTTTACTCGCTCTCTGTGTACCACAACACCTGTATTTATTGCGTGTCAATTTGTTTGGCCTTCATAATTATACTTCTGGAAGCCACCGAATGCCTCATAGCGCGTTTGGAGTGGCTTGCACGCGAGAGGCTTTCACACCACAAACTATCTAAGTTTGGGGACCAGATGGCGTGCCTATTTATGCTTTCAACACGTCAGCACTTCCTACGGTAGGAACGGTCAAACACTTCCTACCATATACTGATCCAACTCAATAAGCTGAATTTGTGTTGTTCATCATTGATTTATCACTTTCTGACAGAAATGACTTTGACTATTTGCTTGTGATTAATGTTTATTTTTTTCCTTTATCTTTGCGAAATCCGTCATTTGTTGGACTTCAATTACTTTTGGGGAACCAATCCCATTTACAATTTTACTAAAAGAAGCTGCAAAATTCTCACTATCTACAAAATCCATATGTTTTTCCAATGCTATGATATCAGCAACATAATACGATTAGTACTTTTTGTTAGTTCAAGGTTACTCCAAACTTAGGGCAAGGCCGTGAAGTCGAATTACAGAATTCACCATAACTAATGCCCATTGTAGTGACTGAAAACAGCATGAGCAATGTGTTTCAGTGTCTTCAAATACTACTGAAATCACTATTTGGTGGTTGATATATCTAATCATTTTATAACGTCAAAAGTTCCAAAATGGTTACAGCAATTCGAAAGTCAAGACAGACCTTCTAATACAATCGAAATATGGATGTTTCTGCCTAGGAGGCTGTGACGGCAACTTTGACTGCTCCACGAGATTCCAAGTGCTACTACGATGTAACAACACACAGATGATATCCATGAAGTCTTGGTTGGCCTTCCAGAAGACCTTGTCAAGCTTGACTGCAATCTATTCTGCTTATACTTGGTGTTTCGTACAAGACAAGAACTAAAGAATTCATCTGAGGACAAGGAATTGGAATCAAAAGCTTTTCAGTTGTCAAAATTAGAAAAAGGGATAACATGTAATGCTATACATGATATATTAGTACTAGATCGATGTAGATTCAGCGCGATCGAAACATTCTACCATTTGGTTTTCCAGTTAAATTAAAGCCTTGTTGGCCTGAATATAAAGTTAAAACAGCAATTATATATAGTATTTGCTGACATTTGCCGCTTCAAATCCTCTGTCTTCAAAATTCTTCCTGTCCCCGTGTTCCATAACATCAATAGCTGCCACGTATTTATGACATTAACTAGTCATATGAGATGATCCGAGGACAAAATACGTATCAACTATTGATGTTATGGGACACGGGACAAAGAGAGTTTTGGGAACAAAAGATTTGGGCTCCAAATTCACCTCACACAAATTCAGCGAGCAAGGTTCCCAAAGATTGGGATGCCATTGGAAAAGAAGTTAATTTGAACCACCAAGTCTAGTTTTCCTTTAACCTAGAACGATGTTTGGATACAAAATTTTTTGATTTATTTCCCTACCTACATCATCAACACGTTTTTCAATCACTTTTTTATCTCACATACATCACATCAAAAAAGTACTACAGTATTTAGATAACCAAATAATCCCAAATAATCTACTATCCAAACAAACATGTAATGAGTAGAAGTATTTTGCATCGAATTAGTTAATGGTAAGTACATCTCCATTATCCTACTTTACAATATTGGAAACTTCCCATGCAAGGACAAGCTTTTGTTGACTTTCTGAAGTGAAAGAGAGAGAGAGAACAATTAAGTGGGGATGAATGGGGATTCAAAGCGCGAAGGAACGAGGCAGAGTTATGAACCCATACCAGAATACTTTGTTAAATTAATAAAAAAGACTGGCATACGTTACTCCATGATTGCTGTAATTACGGCCAGATCATGGCAAATGAAACTTAAGACCTTGAAAGTGGTAAACGAACAACTCTCCGGTCTTTTTTAAAAGAGAAAAGAATTGAAGGGATTTCCTTAAAATTAGCCAAAATGAAGAGGACACAAATTTAATTGCAGTTTTTCTTTCTAATCTTTTGGGTCTTTCAAAACAAAAATCCAAGGGATGACCTAGGTTCCGTTTGATAACTCAATTTAGCATTTAAAATTAATAGATTTAGATTTTAACACGTTCAGATGCGTTTAATAATCAAAACTAGAATATCTGAATTTAATTAAGTGGCACTGAATTTTCTCGACAAAACTTACACCTAAAAATGTGTGATAAGCAATTCACTTATCACTTAATATAATATACATTCAACTATACTAGATTTAGTACTTATGATTCAATTACTTATTGGATTCAGATTTCAAATTTTAGATTTCAATATTCAGTTTTTAGATTTCAGTTTTATCAAACACACCCTTAGTCATTGTCTGCCTTTAGTTTTTCCATATATTTTTGACTGAGTTTAATGCTTCTTAATCGCTTAGTGAACTCGTCAATCAGCAAGAAGGGTACACCAACCATGTCATTTTCTTAACTACGCTTAGTACACCAAGTCATTTTCTTTAATCAAGTTATATGTTTTCTGACCGATTCTTCTTTCACTACACCGCAGAATGTTCAACATCAGTTGTTACACGCATTGACTTTCATACATGTGACATACGTTGTAGGATGAACAACACCATTCAGTTCTTCCATTTTTCATGCAGTTCTAGATTTCCAGTACTTTTCACAGATGTACTAGAAATGAAAAGTAGTAGAAATATGGTCAAATGGAAAAAAAACACACGTACACCCACATACACTCTCTCTAGAGAACTCTAGTAGTCTGCAAATCAATTATTAGCCTTATCTGCCACCCATACGTGCAGGATACAATTGTAAGTACTAGAAATATGGTCAAATGGATTAATGAATACGATAGGATTAGGTCCCTGAAAATAATTATTAGAACTCAAAAAAAAATTCCATTTTTCCTGATCTATGCTTTTCATATCTTCAACAACATGCTGAAAAGAGTATAGCAGCATAAGCATCTCTGTTTCCGAAATGAAAGAATGAATAAGAACAAGAAATATCTCTATCCTCATAACTAGTGCAACAATGAGTACTACACTGGATTCAATTTTACTTTATTCATGTAATGGAGTCTGACAAAATCTCATGCATCTAGCGGCCTGGATCATTTCACTGTGTTTGAATGTATAAACACTTCATAGTCAAATAAAGATCTTGCTTCTGTTGTGATGAAGTTGGCTTAGATTCTCTGCTCAGGTGAGTGAAAATGGTTACTAAATTCTAATTAAACATACAAGGTCTTACGTACTCGAAAACGAAGCAATAGTTCTTAGTGATAAAATAAATTAGAAAGAAGGAAAATAATTTAATAGGATTTGCGTAGAGGTTGAAGGTCACTCCAAGGTACAATGTGGTCCAAAAAAAAGAACACCTAGTGAACATCAAGGATCAGCACTTCTTGTTTGACTTGAGACAGAATACATGGTAGAAGTAGAACCCTTATATGTTCATCAATCAAAAGGCTAATTAATCTAACAAAAACTGAAAAACATGTTCATAAAAGTTTATTAAATCATGAAGAATTAAAAATTTTATATGTGCATCGATCTACATATATAGGATGTGTTAGCATGTAATACATTATGATCCATTTCGCTGTCAGTCAGTCTTGCACACTAATGGATGACTTCTTTGTTTTCTTCTTCTTGTTGTGGTCTTATGGAAGCCTAAAGAAGGCTGAACGCTGCTCAGGAGATATCTGTAAACAATTAGCATGCAATGTCTTCTTCACTCCTATAGTTGTCAGTCTTTTCTATTAAACTCGTCTTTGGAGTTTGGCTATATATTGACTGTACATATCAGATTCTTTAGACCTATATTTATAGAGGTCTGTAATATCATATATATAGACTAGAAAGAATCTTATACCGATGGTTTTCATCTTGTTCCAACATATGAATATTATGTTTTGGAAGTATGAGCTTTGTCAAGTACCTATTGCTGTCAAAACAGATTTTTAAAACCATTTTTGTCAAGTTTTACTCGAATATGAGACACATATATAAGTTAGTATCTGTGACATACTAATACATTGCTCAGTAGTACTTTTCACTTCCAAGAAACAATAATATTATCAAGTTTGCTTAGTTAGGAATTGTGTTTTGTCGCATTGGTTAATCATTGTGCATGGAGTAGGCTTTGGTGGTAAATCAAATCCCGTGAATGCCTTATAACTAAAGCACATAAAAAGCAGCCAAAAGGCCATGGAAAAGTCCATCCAAATGTCAAAAGTCTCATGATTTTGCAGAGCAATAAATCATTGCAGTTTTCATCTGTTATGATTCGCTTCTGAAAATTTGGTAACACATCTCACACGAGATGCACGCATGATTTGGTTAATTAACTATTATTTGGATAAAACCAACTGCCTTAGACCCGATGGCCACTAGAGCTTTGCTTTGGGTATAGGAGGGGGAATTATTTGAAGGTGCATTAAGTGCACCTATTTCTACTCAAATTCAGCTGGTGTCATAGAACCTATATGGCTCCATATGGGCCAATTGGGTCTCCTCCTTCCGTGTAGAGTAGTAGTAGTTGTAGAATGATGCCGACTAAAAACAAAACAATTATTTTGATAAAATTTTAAGGATTAAATTTATATATACTGATAGTGTACACACTATCATTGTTTGATACATGACAATTCATATGAATTTAAATTTAAAATCCAAATTTTTTTTATATGTCATGCATCCAATTGTAATAATGTATACATTGTCAGTTGATATAATATATTTACTCAATTTTAATACTTCACTGTACGAGATTGAATTCTGGTTCAAATACAATGTTTGGACGAAAGACATCCACATAAAGTTATAAATATTCAATCTTCCAAAATTATTAATCTATGATTAGTAGCTTAAAAACTTTTTCTCTTGCTAATGAGGTTTGGAGCCTTAACATAGTAACATAATAAGGAAGACCCTTGATGCTAGCGTTTTTTTTTTTTTAGCATACAGTGGTGTCTAGTGGATAGGGTATAACATGTCATATTATCATTGCTTAATTGACAAATTCTCCATCAATTAGTATTAGAGTTTTGTTAAAGAAAACCATGCTGAGCCAGGACAAATTTTGCATGCTTATAATAACACAGCATGCATTCCCCTCTTGATAGAATTAGGTTCAACAACCATTTGACTCCTCTCTATTTTTTTTCCCTTGTCATTTGGTTTTTGTAACCTTTTTTCAATAAAATATCATAATTTTATTAAAAATGGTAGAAGTTACATCATCAAACGTACATAGACATCAAAGAACATGTCTAACTTATGTGAATGATAACCATTAACTATAGAAGTCAATTAACACATAATTTATCAGCAATAGCACATAGGGTTCTCAGCAGTCAAATATAAATTCTAGCACCTTGATTTAATCATGCTAATGATGCTAGTAATTTGGATTTAACAAAACTAATAAAATGAATATGACTAGTTCAAATAAAAAAAGATAAAAAATTGGAATTAATCTAGTAATTAGGATAGTATATTCTTCTGGATAGTTTGGACTTAGTTAGTGGTTTTGTATGATTCTGTCACACATGGTTGGTTTTGTCACAGGTATTTTTGATAGTCCTAATTCAGTATTTGAAGAAAATGATGGGCAAAGTGGATACAGCACACTATAGAGTATTGTTTTGAGAATTAGACCGAACTGGTTGGTTTGACCGATTAAACTGTGAACTGGTCATATTTTCGATCCGCTTCAATAGTTGATCTAAATGTTCAATTAAATCAGTCAAACCCAATCAAAAACCGATTGAACTGGTAAAAATCAGGCAATTCAGCCAAAATCACTAACTTTTATTTCTTAAAATAAATATTTCAGTCTTATTTCACATTATTTAACATTAAAATAAATAAATCAGAGTTGAATCGCTCGAACCGATCGAACCGCAAACTGATTGCTCTTCCGATTCATTCCTCGGTCCAGGTTTAAAAGCATTGCTACGCAGTCAAAATTCGATGGCGGGTTAGCCCGTGAGTGGGAATATTTTAACTTCAATCTTTTGTTAATTAGACGTTAAACTAGAAGTCAAATCGCCGAGTCTGACCGGCCAGCTAAAATTGGCGGTGCTTTTAATGCATGCCGAATCTAACTGGAAAGACCACACTTTCCTTTCATCCACCGGAGACCACTGGATTTTGATGCGTGATATATGTGACAATTGATGGCTTTTCGTAATATTTATGTTATTAATTTTTTTTAAAAGAAAGAGGACTCTTTTTACCTAGTGTCTGGACACAAAAGCCCCTCTTGGGATGAAAATTTTAAAATCATCCGTCAAATCATAAATTAGCTATAAATCTCTGCAAAAATCCATAGATTGTGATTATGAGTTCTCTAATAATGCTCTAATTCACATATTACTTTTCTATAATTTTCATAGATTGATTTTCTTTTTATTTGAAAATCATGTCCAATACATGATCTCCAAAGTATGGTGAATTTTCGATCGTCCACTAATTATCCCTCAAAGTTCTTAATTATTATGCTCTATTTCTAATCAAATTTTATTTTCTTAAATAATTTTCAAATATTTAATTAAATAGTTATGAATCTAAACATATTCTTGTTTAAAATAATAACTATACTTGGTTATGTTAAAGCAATATTAGATCAATCAAATTCTTTTATGTCCAAATGTTTTCTTTTTCTTGTATAAGGTAATGACTAGATTTTGTTACTTTAAAACAAGACTAACGTTTTCCTTTTAATGCATTATGTTGAGAATCTCATAATGCATAAATTGCTATTTCAATAAACACAGTATTTTTCAACAAATGTTCCACATTCTTGAGTCTATAGGCACGTTTCTCTGTCAGACAAGCAAATTGGATTTTTTTTTTCAATCCCATTAATTTCCATTAATCAAAGGCAATTTTTTGCTTCCAGTTGGTTAAAAGCCTTTGATCCTTTTTGTTAATCAATTTTCTTTAGGCATACTACTAAATTTCACAAAAGAACATACGATATTTGGATAAATTTATAAGCTCTTGCAAATAAGCTATATAAAAGAAGTTTCATAATTGTGAAGAAAGTATTTGTGCGACAAATACTTACCTATCAACCGTATATATCCATACAAGAATCGAATGTTTGTCATTGTGTCAATCATATAAGTTCTTCTCTATCATCAATATCACATAGATTAATTTTTATTTTGAACATAAAATCAAATTTATAATATTAAATTCTAACAAAAATCCAGAATAAAAGCTTGAATAGTTAAAAACCATGACCAGTCAAGAAAGATCAAAACTCAATTAACCTTTTTCTCTTTAATCTGTTAAAGAAGTAAAGCCTTTTATCTTTTTTTTTTTTTTTGAGAAAGGAGAAATAAAGCTTTGAGCACTTGTCATTGTGCTAGTAGCCTAAGCTTTGAATGTATACTATTTAACGCAAACAGTCACAACTCTAAAACCTTTCTTACCCAGTGATATATGGGAAAAAAATATATTAAAAACTTAGAACATGTTTAGATTGCCATTTTTTACTAAAAATTTTTACTTTTTTTATAAACACATCTTAATTATCTTTTTATCTTACACACATCAAATCGTTAAAATACACTTTTATATAAAAACTTCAAAAAATAGCAATCCAATCAGGCATAATTGCTCAAAAGGTTAGAAAAGGAAAAGAAAACGTTGTCTCTAATACTTGAATTTCATGTGTAAAATTGGAAGGAGCAGCAGGCATGCTGCAGCCTATTAGAAGATTAGGCTGATACCCATTGAAGCATCGTGTTTATTTTTTTCCATTTTTAAAAGAAAAGTCAAAAAAAGGTCTACATCAGCAATAGTCGCCATTCACTTTTGTGCAATTACCATGTAGACCTTCGATGGAGTACTGGAGTTGACTGCAGAACGGAGCACAGAAGGGACGTATGTGTAATAAGTGGATTTCTTCAGTGGCAAAACTGTACAATAAACTTATCATCAGGCAAAGGTCTACCTGTTGGCTTCTAGAAGGTAGTTAATCAGACAAAGGCCAACCAATGCAAACCTCCCACGTGGTCCCGCGGATGTAAGTAGTTAAGCTGCGGCCGGCTTTTCTTAACGGTATCATACGTCGCTGACCATGCTGCAATGACCTTTATGCCCTCCTCAATGCCTTGCATTTTTACATCCCATTGATACTTTTTTTTTTGGGTAATAATTGGGTGATATTATATATCATTGAATAATAAACTCATTTTTATTTTATTTTATTACAACAATCACATTTGTGAAAGCTTATTGACAATACGCAAGAATGACCTATTATATAATAATGGTAAAATGATAAAATGAGATAAGGTACTAATATGGCATGAAACTTACTCATCATGTAAAGATCAAGTACATTGTGTATATTACGTAATTAATTAGAGAGTCGAACATGAGCAAGTTAGTGTCCAATAGGATAGAAAAGAAAAGTTTCATCAAAACAAAGCATTGTAGGATTACTCACTAAAATGGATAATTTCGTATGGAGGTGACTAATTACCTATCTAGAATTTCTTTGTGAAAATTAGTCATCTATGGCTCAGAATGCTTCTTCAAACAAAAGACTCTTTTGAAGTAAATTCTTAGCCTTGTTAAGTGTTAATTATGCCTACGTTATTGAAAAAATTTGACTTCGAGAATGGATTGTCAAAAATTTGAATTCTTTCCTTTGGAATGTAAAGGAATGTTTTCTTCTTTTAGAGATCATATAATATGCCACTGTAATGAAGTTGGTACCCATGAGTGCATAAAAAACAACAATTGCATTTAAATCAATGTTCGGATTGCTTCAATTTGCCTAAAAATTCTTACTTGTATCATCGATAGAAATTCCAATTACCTTTTTATCTCACATATCTCACATCAAAAAAGTGCTACAGTATTTTTTTAAACAAATTATCCCTAATAATCTACTATCCAAGCGTATGTTCATCCTTCGAGCAACAAAACTATATTTTTAATTGAGATAATTGTTTATGTATACTTTTTGTAAAATTTTATATAATAGCTAGCATACTAATGAGATTGATACTTAAACGATGTCGCCTAACTAATTGCAGTTGATAAAATTAATTACCAAGTTAACAATTCTAAATTAATAAGAGAATACATCGAGTACTTTACGTTTTACTTGTCCATGATCTAGAATAAGTTTTATGCAGCTTTGCATCCAAATAAACATTAAACAATATTTTTCAATTGAAAACCAACAATAAGTAGATTAAGGAAAAGATTTTACTCGCTCAACTTTCAACATCAATAATGAAGACATTTTTCGTTTCTTTTATAAGCTTATTCTCCCTAGTAATTTAGATGTTGTACATTCTGAGCACTGAAAAATAAAAATAATTATCTTATAAATAATTTAATATCTAATATTAATTAAATATTTGAATTATTTCACCTTCAACTTTCTTTTTAACAGTTCTAGAAGAAAGATGACCTATATAACAAAATAAAATGTCCCACTTCACTTAATACGACGAATTAGTCAACCAAAGGAGGAAGAAGAAGAAGAAGAAAAGGGTAACTCAGTAAATCCACTCAAAAGCCAATACCTGTTATTATTATTAGTTTTTCTTTGTTGAGGGGAATAGCTAACATCCGAATGATTAAAAAAAACTTGCCAAATTTTCCAAATTTGAAGTTTTCTCTTGGACAAGATGGGAAAACAAAGAAATTAGGCCTTTTTTTTTTTTTTTTTCCTAACCTTTTCTCACTTGAAAGGGAGAAGTGGGAGAGAGAAAATGAAAGGAGACGGGGTATGAGGAAAGTCTCAGGGAAATGGCTTTGACTTTTCTCTATCTCCGACTCCGTCTTCTTCTATTCACACGCTAATAGTAAATTCCCCTTCTCGGCCTCTTCTTCCTTCCTCTATCCCTTAAATCACCTCGCCGGCCTCCCATATTTTTCAGCGTTATGTTCAACAACTTCCACTGAATTCTCCGTATTCTTGAACTCCAGACAGACAGCACCTGTATAATCTTTTCTTTATTGTCTCTTCTTGGGCATCAGAATTTTTCTTCGAAATTCAATAGCTGATTGAGGTTTTGTCAACCCTTTTCATCAAAAAGTTAGAATTCAATTGGGTTTTGGGAGATCTTTGAAATCCCAGGTGGGTTCTGGACCTCTCCTATTATTGAAGTAAACAAATCCACTTTTTTGTTTGATTGTGTTCTCTGCTTTTGTATTGGAAAGACGAAATTTTGATTGGTTTTGACCATCATTTTGGCATAATTCTGAGACCCTTTTGGCTAAAATATCCAAAAAGGTTGGAGATCGAAGGTCTGATTGAGGAAACTTTGAACTTTATTCCGTTTGTTTGTCTGTCTTGTCACAGAAAAAGCTGAAAATAGGTTTGGGCTACTGTATTAGTCAAGTCTGGTGACCCTTTTGGCTGAAAAGGAAGAAAGTTGCCAGCTTGTTGAAGGTTTGATCTATGGGGAATTGTTGTGCAGTACCACAAACATCTGAAGATGGACAAGTGAAGAAAAAGGGGAAAAATAAAGCTAATCCTTTTGCTGATTATGGTGGAAACTCTGCAGCTGTTGGTAATGGTGGATACAAGTCCTCTGTACTGGATAATCCAACAGGGCACGAAATTGAGCAGAGATATGAACTAGGGAGAGAGCTCGGCCGTGGCGAATTTGGAGTCACTTATTTGGCTACTGATAAATCAACTGGAGAAGTTTTTGCTTGTAAATCAATATCAAAGAAGAAGCTCAGGACTAGAGTTGATATTGAGGATGTCAGAAGAGAAGTTGAGATCATGAAGCTTTTGCCTAGACATCCCAATATTGTGAGCTTGAAGGATACTTACGAGGATGATAATGCAGTCCACCTGGTTATGGAGCTGTGTGAAGGTGGTGAATTATTTGATCGGATTGTTGCCAGGGGGCACTATACTGAGAGGGCTGCTGCAGCTGTAACTCGCACTATTGTTGAAGTTATTCAGGTGAAAATCTATACTTTTCCTTCTTTATTTTTTCTTTAAGCTTTGATAAGCAGATGTGTTTGATCAATACTTTCCGTTTTCAACTGCTGGATTACTTTTTAGAACGTGATATACATGTATTTGATCAGTGTGGTTTGATTGATGCTCACACCACGAACAGTATCTAAAACAATTCCTACTAAAACAATTCCTACGAACCGGTGAGATATTTCATAAACTGGGGTTACATGCAGAGTCACTGATCATGAGGAAAGGAATGGGAGTTGCTAATTTGCTTTATTGAGAAACTGTACTAACCAGTAGTTTTAGGGAGTACTGTAATTTTTATTTTCTTCTTATGGATATTGTTCAATGACAATCCTGATTGATCTTTAGAGACATCTTCTTGGCTGTTCAACATTTCAGTTCTCAGATATTGGGAGTTGGCGATGTTTTAAACGGTTCCTGGATCTTGTAAATTGATTTAGTTGTTGGTTAACTCCGTGACCTTGCAGATGTCCTTTTATTTTAGTTGATTCCAAAAGACTTTTCTTTTCCCATGTCAGCTCCTAGGGACGTGGGTATCATGTAATGACATCCAACCTTGTGGTTGAGATCTTATTTTCTGCCATTTGTCCCTTTTCTCCATGCATCTTTTCAGCCTGTGGATGAGGGTGGTTTCCAATATAGTACATTTGAATATTTGTTGGATTAACTATTTAGAGCCCCCTTTCTTCTTCTTTTTTTTCCCCTTTTCCAATCAATCCTGGATGTTGTATTGCTCCACTTTGGAGGTCCTAAAAGAGTTTAAAGCATGCTCTACATGTGTTGCTAAAGTTTTCCATTTTGTTGCAGGTGTGCCATAAACATGGAGTCATGCATCGTGATCTTAAGCCTGAAAATTTCTTGTTTGGGAATAAGAAAGAAAATGCACCGTTGAAGGCTATTGATTTTGGGCTTTCTGTAATCTTTAAGCCTGGTAATCTTTTTCAGTTCTCAGCAGTTTGGTAATTCCAACTTAATTTTTTCGCTGCCTGGGAATGGCAACTATTGCTTCATTGACTAAAGTTGCATTCTGTATGTGATGGTTTTGTAGGCGAGACGTTTAATGAGATTGTAGGAAGTCCTTATTACATGGCTCCTGAGGTGCTGAAAAGAAATTACGGACCAGAAGTGGATGTCTGGAGTGCTGGTGTAATTCTCTACATCTTACTCTGTGGTGTTCCTCCTTTTTGGGCAGGTTAGACTCCTTGAACAGTTTTATCACAATCAAAAAGGGTGGCAAATGATAGTTCTTACTGCCATTGTGTTCATTATTGTTCCAGTCGTCACTTCATGAGTTGCAATGTTTGTTTAACTGTTTGTATGGGGGCCACCTAACTAGAAGCAAAATATTGCACCATAGGTATAGATAAAACCTGTCCTAAGGAGAGTGAAAAAATTGTAGAATCACTGAGATATATAGCAGGGTAAGCAACATTTACTTTTGGAGGGGTACGATGTAACTTTGGGGGAAGGTAATGTCTTTTTTCTGGTGGATGTGTGGAAGTGGAGCCTGGGGACTAGGGATGTACATTGGGACTGTTTTGGAAGCTCATTGTTTTCTATCTATTTCCAATCTTTGTTTTTCCCCTCCTGCTTCCCTCTATTTGGCATTGGTGCACAATGCTGGTAATTTTTTGATGCTTCATTTATGTGGTTAACTAATAATGGACTTGTAATTGTTATTTAGTTGAGCATTAAAGCTCATTGACATCAAAAGAAACTTTGTTTTGATCAGAGGTCTAAGCATATCTTTCTAGTCTAGAATATGAATCTTTGAAAGTACTTTATATGGAACTCATGTAATTTCCTTTGACGTTTCTGAATATTTTGGTCCATATCAGAAACTGAACAAGGAGTTGCACAAGCAATCATTAGATCTGTCGTGGATTTTAAAAGGGACCCGTGGCCAAAGGTATCTGATAGTGCAAAAGACCTTGTCAAGAAAATGCTCAATCCTGACCCGAAGCAGCGGCTTTCTGCTCAGGAAGTGCTTGGTAATGCTTATGCTTTGAAATTCGATGGATGTTTAAATTTTCTTTGGTTCCGAAATTCTAAGGTTTGATATCTTATAGGACAACATTTGCTTTCTGATTGCAGATCATCCTTGGTTACAAAATGCAAAGAAGGCTC
Organism: Gardenia jasminoides; assembly: GCA_013103745.1. Taxonomy (NCBI): domain Eukaryota; kingdom Viridiplantae; phylum Streptophyta; class Magnoliopsida; order Gentianales; family Rubiaceae; genus Gardenia; species Gardenia jasminoides. The sequence goes on from CM023098.1 coordinate 3,515,785, forward strand.
CTAATGTTTCTCTTGGTGAAACCGTCAGAGCAAGGCTCAAGCAATTTTCTATGATGAACAAATTGAAGAAAAGAGCTTTAAGGGTAATGCCTTGGGAATTTATGAGGATAAACTATTTCAATCAGCACTTCTTGCTTCCATATTCCTGGAGTTAGCTTAATCTATTCTCTAGTAAACGAAGTGCTTGGCTATTATGTGTTTTGTATCTTGTTGTTGAGCTGCTTTTCAAACTTCAGGTGATCGCTGAGCAGCTGTCTGTAGAGGAGGTTGCTGGAATAAGGGAAGGATTCCAGATTATGGATACAGGCAACAAAGGGAAGCTTGATATTAATGAGTTGAGAGTTGGATTGACCAAGCTTGGACATCAGGTGCCTGAAGCAGATCTTCAATTTCTTATGGAAGCTGTAAGTGCCAAATCAATAATTTAAAATTTATCTTTCAGAGATTAATCAAATCTATAAAGCTCACTCAGTTCATCATGGGATGCTTCATTTTGTTTTAGAACTGGTAGTTGTTTTACTGAATTTGCATTTAGATGGAAAATTCCTATTGGAGTTACCTAGTTGCTAGTAGTACTTTATTGTGCAAGCCGTTTGTGCTTCTAACTAGAGAACACAATCTAGTAATTTAGCTTAGGATTACTTGTATTCTGGAAGTAGCATAGAATATCATTTTCTTGCATCCGTAGTTGTTTGCTTGAAAGTGATGAGAAAAACTGTTTTGCAGGGTGATGTAGATAAAGATGGATATCTCGACTATGGGGAGTTTGTAGCAATCTCTGTCCACCTAAAAAAGATGGGCGACGATGATAACCACCTTAAAACAGCATTTGATTTCTTTGATAAAGATCAAAGTGGGTATATAGAAATAGATGAGCTGAGAGATGCCCTAGCTGATGCAGATCAAGTTGATGCCAATAGTGAAGAAGTAATTATAGCTATTATGCAGGACGTAGACACCGACAAGGTAAATTATTTCACTAGAAAGCTTTTGTGCTTTTAAAAAGCTCTTTCTCTCTGTTAGAATTGCCTTGCTCCTTATTCTGGTGTTTAATAGCTTTCCCTCTATGTTGACTTATTCTGGTATTTACAAGTTACATAGTTTTCCGTTAATGTTGAAGAAGTTTTTGCCTTTTTCCTCCCATTTTTATTTCTTTGTAGTTATATTTTGGGGGTTGGGAGGCTGGGTCAGGGTAGTTGTTGAGCCTATTCTGTTGGATGGAATACATTTGCGCGTGTAGCTTTTTGAATCTGAATTTTGTGCATCATTTGTATCTTTGTTTAAACATCACTTTCTCTTGAATTTTCCTCTCTTGAGGATCGTTTTGTCTGTCTTTATAGTGTGATCTATAGCTGGCTTTCGTCAGTGTTAGTATTGCTGTCGTACCTTTGTTTTCCAAGGAGAATCCAAGCAACTTGTGTCATACATGGTTAAAGATGTACTTTGAATTCAAAGCTTGCAATGGCTGAGCTTTTGCTAGAGTAGCATTACATGGAGATTAATTGTTTTCTCATGTTTTGTTTCAGGACGGACAGATAAGTTACGAGGAGTTCGCAGCAATGATGAAGGCGGGCACAGATTGGAGAAAGGCATCAAGACAGTATTCGAGAGAACGATACAACAACCTCAGCTTGAAATTGATGAAGGATGGGTCAATACAGGTGACAATGTGAGGGTAGATAACTCAAAAGAGGACAACATTTTCTATCCCACTCATTGAAGACTTGGAAAAAGAGCATCTTATCGAGTTATGAATATAATCTTTTACCCTTTTTGATGTGTTTTTTTTTTTATTTTTATAACCCCTATCATTTTACTGTCTGTAATATGGTTTGAGGGGGATGACTAGGTTTCAGGTCCAACAATGGTCTTGGGTTTTCATTACATACTGTAATTTGTTATTCTTTTTTTGTGTGGAGGGTTGGAAATGTGGTTAAGGATGAATTTGTTGCTTCTTGTTGTAAATAGTTTTGTTATACACTGTCAATCAATCAGTCCTAAAAGTTCTTCATCCGGGAATGTTGTAATTGGTTTATCATTTCAATTTTCAAAAGAATGGATCCGTAAAGCTCCTCCATTGCATGTGGATATTTTCAAACTGCTTGTCTCTCCGCATGGATATTATGCATGACAAAACGGGTGCTGAAACTTTGCAGATAGCTTTCTGCTCTTGAATACCCTGCTTCTAGTCTGCATTATACTTGTACTAACACAAAGAAGTGCACACTTATTTTCTGGTTTATCCATGCTTTACACATTCTAGCAAGTGATGTGAATCATTGAAGTAACGAAGACCTTGCATTGAAAATAAAAATAATGATGACTGACATGAAGTAACTAAAAAAAGAACAGAAAAAGAAAGAAGTAACTAGAAAACTAAGAGTCCGTTTGGACGATAAGTTTACTGAGTTTTTACCTATATATATATATATTGTAGAGATGTGATGTAAATAAGGTAAAAAAGTGATAGGAAAATGTATCGAGAGAATTTTTCTATGAAAACTCGTAATCTTACCACAGGCTTTCATCCCGGCTAGCTTAGTCATGCACTTCTGGATGGAGTATTCTGCTGCTTCCTCAGGTTTGTGGATGCAATTCTGGGTGTTCATCTACGAGATCTGCAATGCTTATAAATTTCAACCTCTACCAGACAAAATTCATATGGGAATTCTCTACTAGAAATTGTTTCTAGCAATATTCACTATTAACTAGTGTTTTGCCCGTGACTTTGAACGGTTTAATTCTTTTATTCATTATGAATTTGTACAAACATGAGTAATTTAAATAAAAGTATCAACAACATTCCTACATGATTATTTATATTAATTTTAGAAAAATGACGTACTCTAAATATTTAACGACCACACAAAATTCTAAAATTTTCTTCACATTCTTTTACTATGATATGATAGTGATCATCAAACACTATCACATGTAAAAAAAAAAAAATCAACAAGTATTCTTTTGTTTTTTTTATAGATATACTTTCACGATAGTTAAAATTTTTTTATTATGACCATAAATCTAAAACTACACATTCGTACTCAATAAAGTACTAAAGATTCAACAATTTTTCTTCATCAACAGATATTCAATTTCCAATAGTATTGGCCAAATCTATTGATGTAATATTTAGAGTTTTTCTTAACACTAAGTTAATCATAATTCCATAATGATAAAAAAAATTATACTAATTAATTAAAAAAGATAATATTGTTGGAAGAGAAATGAACCATAAGAAAAATAATTCAAATTTATTTAAAAAGAAAAATTTTATAGGAGAAAGAGAAACTATAAGAAAAAAACTAATTATAAAAGAGTTGGTTCCAATTATGGAAAATTAGGTATTCAAATAACTCTCTGATTCTTTTCAATTAGATATGCCATCTAGGGGGAAAAAGTACGAGTATATATGTGTGTGCGTAATATGCATAGACACACACACATGTATCTTCAACTCTACAACACCTAATAAGATAGTCAATTGTCCTTCAATAGTTTTATCCCCACTGTTGAACTCAGATTCTTGAGCCTTAGTAATTGGGAATGAAAAAAAAATGTGAGGAGGAGCAAGAGGTGGGGAAAAAAAAAAAAAGAGAGAGAGAGAGAGATGATATATTTTGGCGGTTTTGTCGTCACCGGTTTATCACCTCCTATGTGGATGGATGATATGGAAATAAGTTTCCTTTCTTGTTCTTATTATTTTTGTAATGAATAAAAAGTATTTTACTGAAATTTGTAATGCTTAATTCGTCTTTCCAATTTTTCCTTGAATTACTTCCTATAAAAATCACTGTGATAGAATGTCAGTCTCAACCAACTAATTTGAGAAGATGTAATAAAACATACTAGCCAGAGTAAAATACCTTCTTTTTTTTTTTTCATGTTTTCTCAAGAGTCCTCCGAGATGGTTAGTAGTTGCTACATTATTTACCATGCTTTTCTGCTTCCCAATGCTCAAAGTTTGAATACAACTATTTTAGTTTTCCTTTCTTTGTAAACGAATCTAAGGTGGAAGAATGGATGTATTGAACTGTAAACTGCACTCTCTTCTTCAGTTGTCTATGAAATTACACTAACCTCCTTCAATTTTCACATCATGTTATATCCCTAATAGGAATAGGGACCCAATGGTTGCTTGTTCCTACTACAAATGTTGGAGGGGGTTAATGATAGATCTTAGCCAATTTTAAAATTTTGAAGGATTTTCTGCGCAAATATACATCAAGAATCAAGCAATGTGTGGGACGCAACTAACCATTGCAAATCTTTATATATATATATATATATAGACACACACACTATTATCGATGGCAATTGTTCTTATCAGAACTAATCCTTAATCTGTCGATTAATAGCCATTTATTTTTTCAAAACTTGCAAAATTCTTAGATGGAGTTGTCAATGGACTCCAATGAAATTCATGTAAAGAAGGTGGAGTGTATCGATTGAGGGGGATAGACATGAAGAGAGAAACCTAATTAAAGTTGAAATCTTCCTTTGCAAACTCTTTCCGTATGTGTAAAAGAAACTTAGTGGAATTAAAAAAAATTTCAAAGTTCAACTTTTTGAAAATCAAAATTACATTATTTAAAAAGCAAAAAAAAAAAAAAAAGAAGTTATAATTGTAAGGAATCAAGAAGATGAACACAGCGGAAATTTAAAATTTTTGATTCCTTTAATAGATCGTTCTTTGATTAAATCCATGTAACATAGAGATAGTTCAAGAAGATTACCTCAATCCATGAAGACCTCCTTGAATTTCAGATTTGATGCGAGGATGGCAAAGAGATCCATCATGGTGATCCACACGAACCTAGTTAGAACCCAAGGTCAATTAGCTTAAGCTAGATTAGTGCTAGCTATTGGACAACCACACAAGTCTATTGAGATAATTCCAATTTTCACCAGGAAAATTCATCCCAAGATAAGAAATAAGAGATGCAATTTTTCCCTTATTTTCTTGGACGAATTTTGGGTATTTTTTCTCTCAAGATTTTTCTCAAAAATCTCACAAGACAAATTGTGTGATCATTCAACTTGCTAGCAAAAGCTTAGAGAGTATTTATAGACAAATAAGTTGTCAAATCTTTATGGAAACCTGAAATCAGTTTCCAATAAGATTTAGCTTCCTAATTCTAATACAACTCTTGTATTTGGAAGACTAAAACTTATTTGCACCATAAGTCTCTCAAGTTTAATTTGTCTCACAAATCAAACTATAAGTTATAAAACTTATCTATCAAGTCCCACTTGAAATTCGTTTAATCTAGCTTAGAAAGTTCTTGATGTGTGTGACCCATTAGGTTCTCATATGGCAATAAGTATGAGCTATACATTCTTAATAAATAAGAACTAGATAAATTAAAACTCCTTTAATTTATGATTTAATCAATCATTTCATACTTATAGATCAAGATTGGTATCTAGCAATACATCATGACCACCCAAGTAATGAGAAAAGTCAAGTGGATGACTTCACCTTTCGAAGCGTTTATAATGTAACTAATATCCTTTTACCACACTTATCTCACATTAATCTTGGAATAAGTTGTGCCTATTCCATTGTGTGATTAATGCTCTTTCTCTTGTACCAAAATATAACTCCAATGAAGAAGTTCTTAGAAACACTTTCTAAGACTTTCCCACTTAGCGCTAAGATTTCTAAGTTATACTTCTACAAGTGGTCAAACATGAGATAACTCCTCTCACATAGGTAAATCCTTATAGGTTATTCACCATCTTTCCATACTTCAAAGATACACCCATTTGCTAATGATGTGAGCATTCCCTGAGCAATCATATAACAAAGAAAGTATAACTATCCATATTCAAGATATCATGATAACCTTAAGTCTAAGAATCATTTACATACGCCACTTAGAGATTAATCCTTTGGCACTTAAAGGATGTCTCTGGATCAATCTAGTGAACTTGATCATACCATCAAACACCCATATACTTGCTTAGGTGTCTCACACCATAGTAGATGAGGTCTACTACTTCTCATAGTATATGCTAGTCTAACCGTATTAACAATACCCTTTCTTGTTAATACTATGACTAGAGATATTTAAGAATAAACCTTATTTATAATCGAATGAACCTCACCATCATAACTCTTATGATTTCATCGATTAAGTTTATTCTAAGGGTTTTATCATACTTATATGAAAATATAAGCAATCAATATGATAAAGATGTCATTTATTATTACATAAATAGTCAAAGTGTATAATAAACCCTAGAAGTTGATTGACTTTAGGGCATATACACTAACAATAATGTGGCATTTTCTCCTTTTATATCCATGGGAGGTGATACACTGGTGAAGACAGAATCGATGATATATATCATGTCTCAAAAAAGAAAAATCTATTTAATTTATGGTGTGATTGTACTTGGAATGATGGACATTTTTCTACTTGAACCCTTCTATAACTCTCTCTCTCTTTTAGGTTGCCTTGAGCATCTTGGCATTGCCACGAGAGATGTGCAAATCTTTCAGCACACAGCTATTGAACCCTTCTATATTTTGTTGCGGTGCTCATACCAACAAGGAAGCTAGCCAGTTCATCCTTCATAGTTGAATTTTGCCAATAAAGTAAAGAATATCTGGTCCTCATGGTTTATTTATCATTGCTGAAGCCAATAGTTGCTTCTGAAGAATCTAAACACAATCACCGCCGTATAATAATGTCAACACTAGCTCTTTCCAACAATCCCAGCTCAAACCTTTTCACACAAAATAATTTGGCTAGCCTGAGCTCTTGAATTCCGTCCATCATTTGGTGGATATATTTTTACCAGATGCAAGCTAGATTTTCTATATTCGTCCAGAAATAAGTTTGTCTGCAGCATTTGATAAAGGTTGCCTACTCCTATAATGACACGTCTATCTTACGCTTAGTTTGGGAGTTTAGATTTGATGGAAAAAGAAAAGAAAGAGAAGATAACTCTTTTATAATGTTTGGAAGCAATGGAGCGACAGAGAAAAAGGAAAAAGGAAAAATTTGGATGGATCACTCTGACAGTTGCAGTTAAAAGAACTTCGGGCGAAAAAACAAAAGAAAGTTGAAGCAAGCTTTATAAGATTTTTTAAAATACTACATTTATCCCTAAATGTCTATCAAACAAAATTTTATTGACATATGTACTCAATGTCATTTCTTTTCTTTTCTAAACTCCCAAACAACATCAAAACGAAATCTCTTCGTTTCGTTTCGTTTCTTTTTAATAGTCTAAGCTTTCTGTTCTTTTCTTTTCCATCCTATACTCTCAAAAGCACACTTAATGAAACCAATTTAAGAGATTGAAATGAAGTTTTGTCCACTAAAGTTACAGACCATTTTGATTACAGTATTCTTTTCAAAATTTTGTCACCATAAACCGTATATCTCGATATTTTGAAAAACACTACACTTCTTTCGTACTAAAGCGTTTACAAGAGCTATCATTTTCTTCATGAAATGGACTTGTCAGAATATACTCCTTTATCATCACAATAAAGCTTTTAAGAATGTAAAATGGCAAAAGAAATTCTGGGTTTTGGGTAAAGCCCATGTCCTGTCCAAAATCTTCTGGCTCCTGAGCTGAGTTTGAGGCATTGAGCATATTGAGGTGGACCTAAAGAACTATCTGCATGAGAAACCTAACGATGGTTTTGCAAGGATATATGGGGCCATAAACATTTCTACGACTAATTTTGGGCCCTTGAGATTGTGATCTTGGGTGGGTTGAAACTTGAAATTGGAGTCCGAAAATATAATTAAACTAGTTAAAAAAAAAAAAAAGCAACAAGATGATTTAATAGAAAGACAGTTGTATGTCCTACAAACTTCTTTGATCTGAAACTCTTGTGTTTGCACTTCAAATTATGGGAAGTGTTTCATAGCATTACGTGAGAATTGAGATCACTGGTCAATCAGAAACGTGTTCCAAGACTTGTCCCTGAAGGAGCAGAAATTAACCCTTCCAGGCTTGTTCCCAAGTAACTAAGATGGGTTACAAGCTAAAGTGATAGTTCTATTTGAAATATCTAACCCTGTTTTATTGGGTAAATTCTCGTGGTATTGTGACGTTCTATTATTCTGTAGTTATCGGCACTCATGTATGATTTCTTACAAGATGATATCTTATAGACTTGTAGAATTCTTACCAACCTATCAATTGCACGACCCTATCAATATACAAACTGATGGACCATGAACAACTCTCGCTCAAGCACCTGCAAGTATCGAGCAACAATACAAGGTTAGGGCCTGGTCCTCTGAGATAATTCTGATACTTAAGTTTGTACGAGTTGTTCACAATCTAGAGAAGGAGGAAAAAAGTGTAGGGTTGTTTATTATCTCGAACAGGTAAAATTTGGGGCATATTTATAGGTTGTGGAGAGAGAAAAAAAGACTGACATTCTAGATGCATTGCTCTAACTGTCCATATAAAAGTGCAGACGGTGCATCCTAGCTAGAAAAAAATGAAGAATTGGAAGACATATGGAGGGGTGTAGATAAGAGTTGTGAAGTGTTGAAATTTTCAGTCACTGTAGTCCTCCCAAAGGAAAAAAGAAATAAAGTGTTGTTATTATATTATGCTGGCCAAAAATTACATCTCAGTGACTTCCATAATATTCTTTGTGAAAGATATTGTTAGGTAATGATCAACGAATAGATGGGGAAAAAATGATAAAGGGATTTGCAGATAATAGGCTAATTTCTAAGAAAATCGTCAAAAATTGAAATCGTCAGGAAATTGGGATCCCAGGAAATTGGTGTATAAAAGTAGGGTCGCCGAAATTGGGAAATGCGGTTTCTTGTTTGTTTTACTTTTGTTTTCATTTTTTTTTCAAAGTTGTCAAAGAGGTTTTTAATTTTTTTATACAGAAACCGCAATTCAGCCATGCGGTTTCTGTTAATTCAATAGAAACCGCAAGTGTAAAATGCGGTTTCTGAAAATTTTAAAAAAAATTTATATCAAATTGCGGTTTCTGTTTCAACCCAGGGCCCACGAAATTCCTGACTCCTTGCAGGCCTGATTCTGAATTTCTGCCAGCTCTTTTTCAGTGCTTGCGTGAGTCGGCTTCCGTCCATGCATGCATCAATAAGCTGTCGGTCAAAGAAACAGCTATTGCTGAAATTAGCCCATGTTATAGGAATCTTGTTATTGGGGATGAGATTTTAGTGGCTGGTGCGGAGTCTACATTTTGCCTTTGGACGTACTCTTGGAAAGAGGCTTGTGATGAAGAATGGAGAGTGTTGCTATTGCAGTCATGGGGATGGGGTCCACTAGTGTTCATCTCTGACTTGGTGAATTGGAGCCTGCGAATGATTTACTACCATTTTCAGAAACCGCATTTTACACTTGCGGTTTCTATTGAATTAACAGAAACCGCATGGTTGAATTGCGGTTTCTGTGTTTATATAGAAACTGCAATTCAGCCATGCGGTTTCTAAAAAATTAAAAACGCCTTTGACAACTTTGAAAAAAAAATGAAAACAAAAGTAAAACAAACGAGAAACTGTATTTTCTCAATTTCGACGACCCTACTTTTATACACCAATTTTTCGGGACCCCAATTTCCGGACGATTTCAATTTTTGATGATTTTCTTAGAAATTAGCCCAGATAATAGGCCTCTCTTTTATTTCTTTTGTCATCTCGAAATCCAATCAGCTGGCGGAGCTTTTGAGGCCCAGCGTTCTGGGCAAAATGGCCCGTTTCAAGATGATAAAAAACATAGCTAATAGTATCTACTTTTCTGTAAAAACCATTATTAGTTTTGGCCAAAAAATAGAGGAACTTAGAAACGATTCCCATGTTTTTTTTTTTTTTTGGGGTTTTTGGGCAAAACCATTCTCATGTTGATCAATTAAAACGAGTATTTAACCTTAATGTTTAAATGGCATCTTTCTTAATAGATTAGTTAACCAAGTTAAGCTGTAAAACAAGTATATAACCTTAATGTTTAAGAAACTTAAAATATCAACTTCCTTGCAATCAAACTGAAATAATAACACTTTCCTTACTAATCAAGATAAGTAATTCGTTGCTTGTGTCCTTTAAATGCACCATATAATACACAAGGCATATATGAAAAACACGGAGATTTGACTTTAGACCTAATGATTTTCTTTCTTCACGAAATTAACAGGACTTTGTTAGAGTTCATGCTGTATATAATCTCGGAAACATAGTACAACAATCATATATCACTTAATTCACTTACAAGCAACCTGATGATTTTGAGTTGACATTAGTAAAATACAGGGAATTTTTTGAAGGTCTTGTACAATAACAAGATGACCACCACGGTTATTTATTTTCCCTATTGATTGAAAATATTTCTTTTTTTTTTTTTTTGATAAAAGCAGATGTCATTAACAGATTGCTGGAAATCGTCCATCACAATTTGATTTACATTGCTGTTCTAATGACAGGCTGATCATGCAATGATTTTGAGTTGACACTACTAAAATGCAAGGGAAAAATTTGAAGGTCTCGTACAAGAAAAAGAAGATGACCACAGTTATTTATTTTCCTTATTTATTGAAAATCTTTAATCATACATGGGTGATGTAAGATTATAATAGCTCATTCAGGGGTTGAAACATGACTCTAGGCGTTGTGATGATGATATGATTGGAGCCACAGCAAATTGATTAAAGGAGGGTCCACTTTAACATGTGTCTACCCTCAATCCATATGGATTGTTTTTCTTCGCAATCTCGTGTAAATTGGATAGGAGTGTAGAAATCGAACATCTCTTCAGTTTAGCCAGAGATCCAAGGAGATTCGAAAATTTCATGGAACTTCTTTCATTTCCTTGGCCGCATTCTGTTTTTCCATTCGATTCTCAATCTTTCATTGTCATCATAATGAAATCAGAAAATTTTCCAAACACGCATGTAGAATAGAAGAGGCCACACGCCACTTTAATTAGATTGCTATTTTTTGAAATTTTTATAGAAAAACGTACTGTAATGATTAATATATGTGAGGTAAAAAATATAATTAAAAAATGAGTTTACGAAAAGCGTAAAAAAAATGACAATCCAAATAAGGACACACAAGAACACAAAAAATTAGGCCGACTTCAATGCATTACATATATATTAATCATACATGATAACAATATAGTTTTGAAGTTAATTGATAACCAACACACATTGGTGACATTATTACTGCTTCTACAACTACATATATCAAGGACTAGTGGACTAACTTTCCATGTACTTTACTCAATAACGTCTGCTAGTTTCTTGATTTGGAGCTTTGTTGCACCTGTCTTTGGCATTATGCAATCAAGCACATGGATTAAAATTGAGGGGTGGGAATGACAAGAATCAATAATTCTTGTCTCCAAATTTCAACTTATCTTCCACATCAGTACCCTGATGGTGACTCTTTGGAGAATAAATTACACTCATTCTATTTTTTTAGATCAATCTGTTCATCATTCTGGTAAATCATCCATCTGTGACTCAAGACAAAATGTCGATATACACATGTTGATCATTTACAGGTAGCAACATTGAATGGGTAGATCACCTATCCGGAAATAAATCAATAATTGTGGGGGACTACTCAAGATGACAAAAGAAGCTGAATTACTTGATACAGGGAGAAAAAAAAAAAAAAAGAGAGCATGAATATAGGATTTAGGGTGTTGGAAAAATGAAATCCACCAAAAGCTTTATGTGGACAATTCTCAACTATACTTCATTTCCCAAGCATAACAGAAACTTCATAAGTTGCTAGGTGAGAACATGTGAACATAAAGGCCTTCAGATTTGTGGGATAAAGCTAAGATGAAAGGTATCATTTTGGCTGAACTGAAAAGCTAAGACTTCATATGTTATAAGTATACGTAAATTACTAAGAGAATCCATAAACTATTTCATTCATCAAGTTTTGTCCCCTAATATATATAAGCCTCACATTGGCCCCTTAACGAATGAAAAAAAGGATTCAGATTTTGACGTCCAATCTATCTCCGGCACAAGATCTAATGGAATAATGGATCTAAGTATAAAATTTGACAAATCTAATGGTGGAAATATATTGAAGGACCAAAATTTGAGATTTCTTATTGCCTCGGGGTCAATTTGAGATTTGAAATAAATTATTAGCCAAAATGAACGATTGAAATGGTTTAGAGATTCTATAGTTAGTTTATCGTAAAGTATAAATTCAAGCCATTGCTCTTTTATGCACAGTTATCTCTCTAGGCAATTATTCTAACTCCAGCTCAGAAAATGCATAAAACAGAAATATTCTAAGTCAATTATAAGCAGTAATGCTCAATAACTCATGAAATAATATTATACCAAGTAATATTCATTTTTACTCTAAAAAAGTGAATTTGGCTCGAATTATATTCTTTTTCCTAAAAAGTAAGATTTTGACTTGATTTATATCCATCTTAATCCCTATACAAGTGGGATTTAACCTTTCTGTACTTAAAAAATAGTTACATGTGAGTCATATGGTAATTTCAAACTAAAAAGTAGTTAGAAATCTAGATTGGGATGAGATTTTATTGACTTCAATCTGTAAGGCATGTAAAATTAATATTTTAAAAGCGAATGACAAAACAAAATTCGAGGTTCGGAGGATGTTTTAAATGATTTTCCCAAAGGAAAACCTAATTGATGACAATGACAACAAAGTCGTGCAAGTTGGTTCAGTATTTTCTTTCGTAATCAAATACATTACGTGTAAAAATAAGCTACAACGTATGCAATGAGATTTGAGATTTTTATGAGACAAATGTAACCAACTTCAGTTGCTCTGCCCAATTTTGAAGGCTGCAAGTTGTTTGTATGGAAAACAACAATAAGAAAAATTTCCTGGTGTCCTCCTACAAATAGAGGAAATGACCGTCTGACACAAGTTGTCTTCAATTAGTGCTCAATAATTATTGATTTGCTTATGTAACTATAAGAACAATGGCGGCAATCAAGTCAATGTAATCAACATGATGTCATCCGGAGATATAAGGATGTTATAGTTGCGAAACAATTAAGCATGAATACCACAATAATTTTGTATAAATGTCTCTTTCAAATCATGTAATTAAGACCTTAAGATATTTTAAAAGAAGACTCAAGGAACTTTACATCCTTTTCTCACCTCCACTAGTTTCAACCATATTTAGAAAAAACTCGAGTTATACTCCAATCTATTCCTAGTAAAATTAAGCAGCTTGATCACCTTCAGTTTACTCAACATGCTAAGAGAGTGTTTGGATTGCTATTTTTAAAATTTTTTGTAGAAAAATTATTGTAACAATTTAATGTATGTGAAGTAAAAAGATGATTATAGAATGCGTTTATAGAAAGTGATTTTTTTTTTTGGTAAAAAATAACAATCCAATAGTTTATGACTGTTTTTTCATTCCTTAAAACTATTAAAAACAATTATTCTTTGTTGGACAGTTTTAAGATTTAACATTTAAGCCTGTTACTGTAAACATTTCTCCTTTTCATTCCAGACCATGAAAAGGAGAGATGTTCCATATGTCTAAAACTGATATCTCTGCCATCAATAATGCTGCACCTGTCATTCCGCAGTCTCCTTTATTTGGAGATTAAGAACTGCCATGCAAGAACCGATATGACAAATTAATTGTGCATCAGAGTGGGTGCCATAATACTTCCAAATGCTTATCCCATAATATGATAGCATCATATGGTTAATAATATATATCACTCTCATTGTCAAAGAAATACATTGACAAATACTTGAAGAGTAAATTTGTGGAAGCACCCTAGTATTATATTGTAATTTCCCAATAAATTATGTTCTAATGCTTTGCGTAAATGATTATTCACATTAGGGCAATCAAATACAGACCTTCAAAATCCTAGCTTTGGTATTACGTTACGGTTGTACCATTTTAATAGGTGATGTTGCCATATTAAATCAAGTCAAGTCAAAAAAATAAAAATTTTCATATTTCTATGTAGCGGTATTTTAGTTAAGTTAAGATTCTAATAATTTTATTAGAATCAAATTATGGTAGTTTTAATTATTTCAAACTAGTATTTTGTTAGAAATTTCTTGTGATTGTAAGTCATCTAGTTTGTGGATAGGGAGTCTTAATAACATTGATGTCGGTTAAGAAGAGTAAAAGTTTAAGCTTGAGAGTATTGTTATCATGTTATTGATATTATTATTCTTTTCCCACACATATATTTTTATGTCTGTGCCACCCCATATATATTTGTTTTATAAAATTTATCTCGCATAGCTTTTTGGTGAAAATTTTTTGGGTGGTACATATGGATATCATAGCCCTAACTTTAAGAAATTGATCATATAGTGACTACGAACATTGCAAAATTGATCCAACTATGAAATTAGTCTTAATGTTTTCTGCTATCAAATTTAGAGTATAAGGATTGCTATGAAGAAGTTAGTTGATCAAGTTGGACTACAAGGTTAATCACGGAATATTTAGTTGGTGAAGATTAGATCATAAGAGAGTCTAGAAAAATTTGTGAGGTTTTATTGTGGTGTGACTTTTTTCCATTGTTTTGAAATATAATAATATTGTGAATTATTTATTTTCTTCTCTCCCATATAAACATATTTTGAGTGATTTGGGTTTTACAGATGAGATATGCTATATTTAATTGTTGCTAAGAGAAACGTGTTATATCAGATGGAAATTCAATACAGATGTTTCAGTGGAAATGAGCTAGCACTACAATATACATGAAGGATCGTAAAACTGAGAATATTCTTCTAAAAAAACAAATTGATTGATAAAATACAATGACAACACCCCAACAGAATTAAGGGGGAAAAGAAAGAAAGAACCCAACAAAAATTTTATTGAGTCAGTGATTGAAGCTACATAATGTAGAAACTTTTCACAATTCATCGACACTCCATTTTGTTCATAAGAAACTTCAAATGTGCCCCATTTCGTTTTCATCGTTCCTGATAAATGAGATATAACATTCTTAACCAGCAACATTTGACATAGCCATGAATTAATTTGGGAGCAGAAGATGCAGGATGAAAAACCATTGGTTGAGTAGCATGGCCGAATGCTGCCCTCTGCATCAGGCAAACGTGTAAATTTATACCCATTGCACTATGGAATATTTATCAAACTACCAATGAGGGGAAATCTTGCAATCATTAGTATTCTGATTTTCTGATTGAGAATGAAATTTGGGTACATTATCGTACACTATGGCCCTACTTGCCCCACAAATATCTCCATAAATTGTTTTGCTAGGTTTTATATATTTGAAGTTTGAGGTAGTATTTGTTAATTCACTGTTAGATGATGAAATAAGTATTTTTGACCCACAAATTGAACAGTTTTAATCATGTAAAATATAGATTAGTATCATAATCAACGGAAATGAATTGAGAGAATAATTCTTTAAAGGGCTTATTAAATTTCCCAGGAAACAAATACTTACCTCTATCTAGAAAATCAAAGGGGGGAATGATAGCATACTCCTGCTTTAGGATAGTCCAAGTTTTGACTTACTTGGATTGACGGATAAGCTCACAGAAAGGGACAATTTCATAAACCTTCCCCGAAAATTCTAATAATAATAGCTACCTTCCATGAGGTTTGAAAAATTATATTTACCTCTCTTGATATTATGAAAGGACTATATAACTACCTTGACAACTCTATACATTCTAAATGAAAATCGATGTAAAGAAAGAAGAAATCGCATTTTGTAAATGTTTCTTTATCAAAAGTTTTAACTCATCTCACCCAATACATTATGTTTAATTTCTAGGTTATTTAAATGGATTTTTTTTTGCTTAGTTTTATAAATAGCTGACTACTAGGGATACATTTGTTAAAAATAGTTTCTTCACAACTTACTTAGCCAAATAAAAAAAAAAAGAGAAGTCAAAACATTAAAAAAATGATACCTTAAAATTAATGTGGCCTAAATTTTATTACAAAAAACTGCCTTACAGTTTTTTACATAGTAAGTAATGTTGATATTTGATTTTTTTTTTGTCATTTAGTTTGTTTTGTTAATCAAATAAAGGCAATCTAGGGTATTTATTAAAATTTTATAGTTACATCACCATTTCTTATTAAAAACGTATTTTTTAGGGGAGATTTTTTTATTTTTCAAACTCAAGAGAGGTGGATGCAATCATTACAAACCTCAGGGAAGTTTGTGAAATTATCCCTTACAGAAATTTGGTTTGATTAACAGCCACTAGTGCAACATCTTCCCACGGGTGTGATACAAATTTTATATTTGGTGATTATAGGGGCATATGTCACTCTACCCATCACCAAAATGTTCAAGTGCTCACGTCGCTACTGTTGGCTTGCAGTAAGTTGGATTATTGCCAGAAAGTTTTAGATTCTTTTAATTAAGCAATCTATGGAATAAAATAGATAGATGTTTTCGGCCTAAATGTAGCCAAGATAACAGGAGGAAAGGTTCCCTGGTGAAATCTCAAGATGGGATGTGCATGAAATAGCTCGAATTCTTCCGTGATGCAATTTTTTCTTTTAAATGTATGTGTGCTTATTGTAAAATGATCAAACTTAGCTAGCATTATAGATCACAAGTGATTTTTGGTGATTCTTTGTCCCATTTTGTAGAATATATTCAGATACAAATTCTCTACAACGTTATCCTTTTACAAAATCAAAGGAGAATAAGCATGAGATGTGACAGAAATTCATGCACAATTGCACAGATGGACAGGGTCTTTGCCGCTAATCAAGCATAAGCTACTTGAGGGAATGAATGATCTTTCCTTCTTGATTCAGACATGCAGCCTATCAATACGTACTATCTGATTCACCAGTGGATGTGAAAGATCTAAACCAGATCGTCCGTGAACACTACTTATTAAAGACAAGTTGAGTACATAAGAACATTTCTTCCTGTCCCTTGTGTGGGATCACTAACAACTAACAATTAACATTAATTACGAGGCTTAAGAGAGGTTAGGAGAACGAATTACATAAATTATGTCTGCAATAAACAACAATTACTCTCTCATAGTCATCAAAATCTATGAAGCATCAACAGATTCTGTCTAGAATACTTCTTTAATGGACAAGGGATAGGGATGGTTGCCAAAACAATTTAAGTTCCGAATTCAGTTATCGGTACAAATTTTGAAAATGCATAGCCCAGATCATAACACGTAATTTTGATATAACATGTAAAACCTCATATAAAAGTAGTTGATTGTAACATGACTATTACAAAACTGTATAAATTGTTTATGATGAATTATAACCTATTCAAAAAACGTTACACTACTTATAAATAGTTATGCTGGCAACTGTTTGTGCCCTTCTCTCTTATTTAATACTAACACTGAGTTCGTAAATAGGGGTGATGTCGAATCGAGTCGAGTTTGAATATCTCCATACTCGAATTCAAACTCGACTCAAGCTAGCAGAGCTCGAGTTCGAACTCGTTATTGGAAAAGATTCTCGAACTCGATTCAAAAGAATATCAGGAATATTTGAGCTCAACTCGATTGAGTTCGTAATGCCTTTTGAATTCGATATCAAGTTCGAGTACTCGACTACTCAAGATCGATTACTGCCCTCAGTTTTCTTTCTTCTTTCCAGTTTTCAATTTATTTTTCAGTTAAAATTACTTATTCACTCTCGAATAATATTATACTATAACTAAATAAGCTCGTAAATATTCCAAATTGACTAAACTACTCGCGAACTCAAGTCAAGTTTCTCGATTTGACTGCACCCCTGTTGGCAAGCTAATGATTATTAGGCCCCATTTGATAACCCAATTCAGCAGTTAAACTTAATGCATTCAGATTTTAACACATTTAGATGCATTTGATAACCAAAAATAGAACATCTGAATTAATTAAGTGGCATCTTTTAGGCAAAACTTATTTCTAAAAATAAGTGATAACCTATTCACCTATGACTGAATGTGATATACATTCAAATGTATTATATTTAGTACTTAACAATTCAATCATTTAATAAATTCAGACTTCAGATTTCAGATTTCAAATTTCAGTTTTATCAAACGTACCCTTGGTCAATGTGCCAGAACCTTAGTACTTCCAACGCATAAACATTAATTCAGAAATAGTAAATCAAACAGTTAACGAAGGATAATAATGGTCAGCAGTCAGTCAGCAACATTCCCATTGACAATAAAACGACGTAGCAGTAAGTTCCAAATGTTTGTTGACCCCTATTCTTTCGATACCAACCAACCGTCGAGCTCGTGCAATGGTGGCAGTCTATTCTGATTGGGTCCCACCATGTGCTATGCTGCGGTGCCGCCCACTATAGGGACACTAGACCACTTTTACACGGGTTTATGACATTTTGTTTGTTTGGATGCTGGGGCAGCAGATTCGGCACTCTTCAAGTGCTCAGTAGGATGTCAGTGACGTGGACAAATCCAGCACGTCATTTTCTGATCTTTTACCCATTTTTATAGGAGCTACTATCCATCCTCTTTGTGCAAAATTTTCTTTCTTTTTGGGTTCTCCTTTAGGAGACTCTTTAAAGCTCCAAATCTTCCTCATGTACCTTGGAGCATCTCCAATGGGGTTGAATGGGGGGTATAATGGCTCCTATTAGAGTCGTGTAATGCCCATTACACGGCTCCCCATTAGAGTCGTGTAATGCCCATTACACGCATAATATGCATTCAACGGTTGAATGCAAAATTCGATAGCCCCACTGTGATACCTGTTGCATCCTTTCGCATGTCTGTTGTTCTTTTTTTTTTTTTTGTCAGAAGTATTTGAAGTGTCACGTATTTGTTTCACTCTTGTGTAATTTTTTTTTAGAAAATACCAATGTATTATTTTTAAAGGGCAAAAAGAATATATTATTAAAAATCATAAATTAATATATTATCTTTTAGCAAATACAAAATCTAAAAAGTAAAAAATAATGAAACTCATTACTTTATTTTTAAAATTAATCACTTTTAAAATAATAAATTTATTTATTTACGGGATGTGAGTTGTGCATTATCAAAATAAAAGATGGGAGAAAGTATAATAAAAGAGGAGATAGTAAAATGCTGATATGGCATATGGACCCATGCAATTACTCTGTAGAGTGTAATCCATTGTGGGTGAGAGTGTAATAAAAAGAAGAAATAATGGAATGCTGATGTGGGATAGTGGAATGCTGATGTGGCATGTGGATTACACCCTGAAGGGTGTAAACCATTGGAGATGCCCTTAGAGGGGTGCAAACGTGTTGAGTTGAATTCAAATATTAAATCCAAAATAAAAGACCTGAGCTTGAGCTCAATAGGATTTAACTCAATTAAGCTCAATCAGATTAAAAGTTTGATTGAATTTGATTAATTTTGACAAGCTTTTAAATTTTACATTTTAGGTGTAAGCTCGAGTTTAATTCATCAAACTATTTGAGTAGATTGAGATGGATTTGAATTCAAATTTTTACCGACCAAATTTGAAAATAGCTCAATTGATCTCTGTTCATTTCACAAGCATTTTTCCCTATAGGATTTTATGTAATATAATACATGTGAGATAAAAACATAGTTAGAATAATAAAAAGATAGTCCCAAATATATTTAAGAAAAAATTCCAAAAAACTTTTCCAACTAATGATATAACCAAAGGACTAATGTTTCTCTCAATTTGATTATATGATCGATCGTTTTGTGATGTTGTTCTCTATACTGCGATAATAGTTTTAAGACAATAATAATTTTGGACGTAACTCTTCTACTTTTTTTTTTTTTCTCTAAAACTTTTAGTTTCGTTCCAAATGGATAGATACTGGTATGGTTCTTAAAGTTCATTTGTATTATCAAAAGTTTAGGGCTAAGCCATGTATTTAAAACAACGAGATTAAAGTAACAAGTAAACTTAACCAAAAGAAGATCAATGGAGAGGCCTTTATAAAATTAGCTTGTTCTGTGTGACAAACATAATATGTTAAAACCTTAATCCTCTAGTACACTGAAATTACCAATAATCTTCTGAATCTCAAGTTTTCCATTTGAAATTAGTTCTATGTATACTCTTGAGAATACAATCAATCTCATCAATCATTGCAGCTTAATTGGCTTCTAGTCTAATAATTGCAGTTTCATTGATTATTATGCGTCATCAATATCATGATTTGGAATTTTCATTTGTCATCAAGTTCCGGAATCAACATTTTGCAACACCAGATTTAGAGGGTCTTTTCATGAAAGCAAGAGTCGTAATCCGGCAAAAAGCCAAGCCAAAGACAGGGATTCAGGAGGAGATGAAAAGCCACTTGATCATTTTTTAAGTAAAACAAGTTAGATAGAAAATTTAGATACAGTTATCCGACAGAGGATTCGAAGCGCATTTGGCTTCATAGTTGTTTAAGATTTTCCGCAGCACAGAACTAATTTGTCTTAAAAAACCATGGATTTATTTGAATTGTGGATTATTTACGTAAATTTATTTGTTTGTATCATAAATACTGCATTCTCACATGACAGCAGCCGAACTGCGACAAACCTTGTATGGGATCTTCAAACAACCTAGCTAGGCGTCAAACCGGCCAGTATTAGTCCTTTTTTTTTTTTTTTTTTGGTGATAATTGATTGACAAAGACCTAATTTAATGTAAAATTATCAAGCATTATGGTTGAGCACGAACCTTCTTGTTCACGATTTAATAAGTTAAACACTAAAACTGAAATGATGACGTGTAAAATGATAATCATACAAGTATTAGTTTAATATAAATTATTTGTGCACATTCACTGGCTGCACGTAGTCCCTTCCAAAGTTGATCTGCTTTTGCTTCTCTGCGTTCATGAACACCCAAGCGTCACTTAATCAGTTCAAAGCACGTAATGAGTTCAAAGCAAAATCAACTTTTCTTTCATTCCTTTATTCCCTTGATTGATTGTAAGGCAAAGATTAGCTGAGAGTAAAATATACTTAATAAAAACAAAAAATTAACATCTGACTCATCATGAAGTGGCTAAAAGTCACATTTTGAGGGTAATCTAAAAAGATTAACTTTCTATTCACTAGTTGTGTAATGAATTTTTTTTTTAGTTTTATACTAGTAGTTATAAATGTATGCCATATGTGTATGTTTCAAATTCCAAATTTAAATTGATGTTTTATAATACAATCTAAACATATATATATATATATATACAGCGTATAAAAGACTTACTCATCTGAAAGCATCGGAAATGGCCCTCTTTCCATCTTAAGAGCATCAGTAATTTGACATTCTCCATCAAGAGAACATTTAGTATAAGATACCATATAGTTAGAAGGCTAGTAAGACAAAGCATGATATAAATCAACAATGGCATCAACGCATTCCTAATCGATACTCTATTTTTTTAACGTTTGTAATCTTAAATAATTGTCATTGCATCTTAAGCTAATCTAAGGTTGCGAGAACGTCTAAAAATTATCAAATAGGGGTGTGTGAATATCATTTTTCTATTTAAGAATTGGCTTGGAATGATTTAAAAAAGAATCAAAATCGCAGGAAATGAAAATCCGTGGGTAAAATATGGTGGCTAGATATTTGTGGCTAGGCGACGTATGGAAGTCAGAATTTGGTCTTACTAACCCCTAGTTACGGATTTTCGGGTTGGCCGATCCACGCAAGCAAGGGCGAGAAGTCGGCGAGATCTCGTCAGAAAAGGGAAAAGTTTCCAATTGATCTCGTGATTTCTGACCCCGAGCTGGCGTGGATGGACCCCACATGTCCCTATCACAAATCAAGAAGAAAGAATAAAAAATAAATAAAAAAGAAATAAGGAAAATCAATTTAAAAAAAAAAAAAACGATTTCAAGTTGTAAGTGGATTAATCAGCAAACTTGGCTAACCCTTGGCCTTTAGGGAGAGTTTAAAGTATTCCTTGAATGTAGGTCGTGACATCAAATGCCATGGTCTGCGTTTTGTCTCTAGAATTTTTTGAGAGTTTCACCAATAGGTGCATAGTCATTCATTTGATTTGATGTCGATTCAGTGTTCTTGACACTCATTTGATTTGATGGCGATTTAGTGTTCTTGGATCCACCCCTTCCCATTGTATAAAATAGAAGAAGACTATATTAATCAAACAAACTATTTCTCAACGAGACAAAATTAAATCAAGGTGCCACATAGGAGTATATTATTGAGATTTTAAAGAATTTATTTGTATGTAAACTTCCGGCCACTTGGCATTTCCTCCCAAATGTTCAGCTGACATGGCAAAGATGTTCACGAAGACTAATTTAGGTGTTGTCTACCTGGATTTGGTACGTGGGAAATGTTGATTAGTCCACGATAATTTTCATATGGACCCGCTTTCGCATGATCGAATTCATTATGTTTTGCTAATCAGCTTGTTGATCATTTCTAGACGTTTTTAGTGGTTCACTTCGTTTTGAGGACGACAATTGTCTCAAGCTTTTTTTTTTTTGTTTTTTTACACTAAAGTTCTTTCATAGAAAATTCTAGAAGGAAAACAATCAAACATCTAGGGACTCAACTCGCGATCATATGTTTTGTTTTCTAGTATTATTTTTACACTTAACAAGCTAATAATTCAAGTGCGTGATGGAAAGTTTTATCTCAAACAAGGAATTTCGTGTTTGGTGGTATAATATGTTGAACTTAACAAAAAGAAGAGTAATTAGGTGCTAACAAAAGGCAAAAGGAGATTAATGTGTTTGGCATTCGCAAAATCATGTAAAAACATTACCTACATATTTAACAGAAAGGGTCATATATATTTGGTGAAAAGCCCATTTACCAAGCAATGTTGTCCCTTCTCATTTTGTGACTATTTAGGAACTAACTGAAATTACCTAGGCAATGCTTTGCAAGTTCTCTTAAAAATTCTTATTCATGTCTATCGGATGTTAGGTTTTAGTTCTTGTATATTTTCCTTTTAGGGATTGACGACAATTTGCAATTGTGTGGTACAAGTTTCCATTATAAAGTTAAAAGCCTTTAGATATTGATTCTTCTTGATCTCTTGAAATTGATAAAGACAGACAACAATTAATCAGGTTCGTTGATTGCAGTATTGGCACAACTAATCCGTATTAATTATCTCATTTAACTAGATTAACCACTAGTTACTAGTTTTATCTAGTAATCTGATATGGTAAAACCCTGTGATCATTTGAGCCAGTACTTATATTTGATGCATGAGAAAATTTAGGTACCATCAATATGCATGCATAAGAATATTTCAACATTTTTGACAGGATTTTTGTTCCCATTTATGTCAATCAAAAATAGTTTGATCATCCAAGCTAGCAAACGCGTTTTCTTATATGTACTAAAAGAGGCATCGATTTTGGGAGAATAAATGTCTTCTCATACTTGAGAAAAGGACATTCCGTGCCATATTCATTTATTCCTATTCAACTTCATTACCCCAAAATTATCTAAATTATCACCTGCGCTTATTAAAGATGAAGTGACTAGCTAACACACATGAAGCTTCAATGATCAAAGAATAAATGCTTTTATAGGAATAAGTTGGAAAAATGAAAAGAAGAAAGGCATCATGATTGAAATCTTCAATGACGGGTGTGGCTAATGTTAGTCCAAGTTACGAAGTTGTATAACTTTGGAATCAGTCATTATTCAGTGATGAGATCCCATCCATGAACTCAATGGAATCAAAGCACTTAAATTAAGATCAATTCTTCATCTGAAACTTTTTCCCCCCCTTTGGACGAGTAGAATAGAACACTGTAGAACATGTAAACGTGCTTAAAGACTTGGGTTCCCCAAACCTACTTTCATCATTGGAAAAGATTTAAATATTTTGTGAGACTAGATACATAATGAGCACTTAATTCAGTTCTACAGGAGTTTTTGAGTATCATGCCTGGGGATTGGCTTTATGAAAAAAAGATATCCGCCCTTAGATAATTTTAAAAGTTTAAATTATTGAATGATGTGTTAAGAGTTTATTTGATTACAATCACCGATATAATATTCAAAAGGGATGGTAGAATTTTTTGTTAATTTAGTAACAGCAAATGAGGTTTAAAATTTCATTAAGAAATTTTACAGAAAAGAAAAAGTCATGACCAGCAAGTTTTAAATGATGCACTTAATAACTTGACAGTTGATGCCTTAACAAATCACCCTTTTTTACTTATTTAGATAACTAAAGTACTATCCTATTGAACTCTTACTTTTACTTAGAACTGTACAAAACCATATATTACTCAAGAGAAAAGGAAGACAACTTTATAGTAGATGGTGTAAAACTCTTAACATGATAGCACATGGTATGTAGTGAAAAGTTGGTTCACTAGGACCATTCCAAGTAAGTTATGCACATTTTGTTTGCATTAATAAATATTTTAAAATAAGGTTAAAGATGTACTCCATTTAAAATAATGTATCTCAACATCACTTGAACTAAAATATTTAGATACTAAAACATTCATTGAATAGCTAGTATGGACACTGTTCATTTGATAAACCTACCGAGTTTTTGAATATTCTATAACTTTTAATCTTCACCGCATAAAACTCAAAAGAAAATGATTCTGTATTCTGTGTTTGGATGAGTGGCTTTGGGTACATTTGATTTCAATTTCATAGTCAAAATTCTTTCCACTATTTGGAAATTTTATTTAAAAAATGAGATATCAAATTCAACTATAAGATGGAGTAGATTAATTTAGAAAACTTTAAATCCATCTTATACAAAAATCAGTTGAAATCCATCCATCTCAAATCCTTCCCCAAATGCAAATCCATTAATCCAAACACAACCTATGTAAATTATTTCCACCAACTGTCTCCAATAATTTTCAAGAAAGTCTTGTCCACTTTAATGTTTTGACCAGTCCAGGTAGAATTGTGTGTTTTTTTTTCATCCCTATTCCCTAAACACCAAAAAAAAAAAAAAAGTGTGTATTTTGGGTTTTACTAAATTTTAGCACTTGTATTTGGTGCAATTTGGAAACCAAGAAATGCACACAAAAATGAACATAGACATATGTGTTGTGAAGTTACACACTCAAGGATATGGAAAAAGAAAAGAAAAGAGTTACAAACAGAAACAGATAATTGTAAGCCATCATTCACATCCAAATACACATAATAAATCCAAAGTTAGCAGTCAAATTTGATCAGTAAACAGAGATCTGCGTCTATTACCTGCAAAGGGTAAAGAAGAATACCCCATGATTCCGGTCAAGAGTCGCATTCGGCTTTCCTCCACTCAACGAAAGTCGGAAAGTGTACCGTGACAAGCAGCCAACAACTTTCGTAGTTTTCATAATTGCTGTCTGCTGATCGCATTGAACTCCCAACTTGCCCCTGACCTGCTGATACATAAATACAAACTAACGCAATTCTGCAAAATCTGCAATTAATCTGCACAATATAACTATAAAAATGACAGTTCTTGAAAGGTTTGTAGCCATGATTGATAAAAAAAATATACAATTCATATGACTGCGTGTACATGATTTTTTATATCATCTGTGCTACTCATAAAAATTTGTTTTGTTTTTCTTTTATTTCCAACATGAGTTACATCTTGCAAAAACAAATGTAGATCTTGTGAAAATGAACAAAATGGATGAAAACAGTTGACCTGACTACTGGTTGTGCTCTAATTTCTTAGTAGAACTCTCAATAAACACTAGATTCATTTCTACAATATAACCTATATTTATATGCATCGTAACACATGATTAACTATGGATTAGTCTTTCTAAGGGTCATCATCACATATACATAAAATTTGAAACTCAAGCTCAAGTTGAGATTGTTTCTAGTGTAACTATATTAGAACATGTACACACTATTAATAGAAATTTAGATTAATTCATAAATGAGTAAAAAATAGTATGAAGTACAAAGTCGAGCGAAAATGTCTAAAGTTTAAAAAAATATTTTTTATACCATGAATTGTTTCGAGGAATCCCTTTCCTATTGATCGTGGCAACATCCTCACGTCCACTCTTCATTGCCAAAACAAATCATGAAAAAAAAAAAGGATAAACAAAAAATAGTAATTACCAAATCATTAAAAAAAAAAGATAAACTAAAAATAGTAATCCGAAATATCCATATTAACATACTATTAAGCACTAACAACTGGGAACACGTGTCAACATCTGATTAGCTTAGTAGAGAAAACCTGTTCGACAACTACGACCACGAGGACTATAAAAGCCTCCCCAGCTCATCTTCTCCAAGTCGTCCCATTGTTGAAGAGCATTCTACCAGGCCCTGAGTACCTCTGCTGCTCTTTCCTTTCTCCTCCTCCTCAAAAGAAGCTTGCATTCCCTTCTGGAGTGCACTTCTGCGGAGCAGTTTTCTTCGTCGTGAGACTTTGAACTTCCATCTCGATCATCCCAGCTTCAACAGAGGAAAAAGGCGTACTTTTTCAGGTGAGTTTTTGGGAGCCCTTTTGAGTGGAGAAATAGTGATACAGATTGAGTTGCTGATACAAGATTTCAGTGAGATTTTCTGGAGATGATTTTATGGGGTCTGAATTGATTCTTTTGAGGTGTTTAGATTACAGGTTGTTTGTTCTGTGCATGTTTATGCATGACAAGGGCTGAATGTTTCCTTGGGGGGGAAAAAAAAAATCCCAAGTCTTCATTTTTATGTCTTCCCTTTTCGCAGGAATCTTATCTGTTGATAGGAATTTAAACATCTAGGATTTGCAAATGTTTGAAAACTACAGATTCTTACCTCCTATATATGATTCAATTTGAATTCCAAGAATTAGCTGTTGATTCTTGCCTCCTCCTGTCCTAAGGTTTCAGAAGAAAGCTATTTTTAAATCCTATATCATCAGAGATTTCAATGTTTGTGGAAAGAAAAAATCTAGAGAAAGAATTCCATCCCTTTTTGAAGAAAATTTTTACTGTAAATGGTTCTTCGTTGGGCTAGCGTTTTACCTTCGATTCGATCTTCAGCTCAGAGTTTATACTTTGGGAAGAAATTAAGGTGTCCAAGAGGTGATTTAGATGAATATTTCCACTTTTAATTCTTCTTCTCTTTCTATTTCTTTTTCTCAACTTTCGCGCAGAAATTTTAAATTTAGGCGTCAGTTTGCGTGATTTGACTAGTGTGCCCCTTTGTTCTCTTCGAATTTACCCTTCCTGCCATGGTTTTTTTTTCCTTTTTCAGTAACTGAATATTACCCGCCTACGAATCTCCGGCTCCAGCTTTGATTTTAAAGGAGCAGTCGAAGCTAAAGCGTCGTCGTTCTGATCGGAGAGTTTTGTCGGTACTCGACGGTGAATAACCTATATAATTTTATTTAACTTATTTGACGAAACTACCCTTGGATCCTTTCATATTTCCCTCCTCAACCACTGCTTGAATATTCTGTACAGTATCATTTTAGTCGGCATCAGCGGATCTTTCCAGTTTTAGTAGACTCGGATGTTTTTCCGACAACGTCTCATTGACAAAACTACCCTTGCTCTCCCATCAAATTTTCGCTCCTTACCATCAAAAGGGGAAAAGACACGTTTGTCATCACTCCAATGGAAATATTCTCTATTTTGGCGGCCTTTAATTTACATATTTTTTTTTCCACAATTTATTCGGTACAATAAGGCTTCTCTGTCACTTTATTTTACTACTTTTTATTCTTGCTTTTGTTATTTTCAAGAAAAAGGCCCGTCTTTGTTCTAGTGATGGAAAACATTTTTAGTTTGGACCCTCAATTTTGTTGTGTCATTGCTTTTTAGTCCAACCATGGCGGTGGATGACGTTGATGTCGCCGTGTCGGCTTGACGTCTGATACGCTAGCCAGCTGGTTAAGTTTGACTGTCTTACTCAGCTGCCGCCACAATCTCATCTTGACATGATCAAATTGAGTTAATATAAGATGAACATGTAATAGCTAGATAATCAAGGTAAATAAAAAACTAAATCAGCAATTTCAGGTAAAATATCCGAAAAAATAGATTTAAAAGTTTGATCATGTTTCAAAAATTCCCGAGGCAAGTATTTATCTCTGCTGTTTGTTGAATTTAAGATGTTTTAGTTTAGTTGTTTTTCGAACTTATGTGATGGATGATCTGAAGTTGTTAGTCATGGTGTCTGCTCCATGCTCTATGTTTGCTGCTAGAGCTTATGTGTTGGTTGTGATGATGCAGTTTATAGTGAAAAAGTATCCAAGTCGGCGAAAATGACAGTCACACCAAAGATCTCCATCAACAACGGGGACCTTTTGGTTCATGGAAAGACCATACTCACGGGAGTCCCTGACAACATTGTGCTGACTCCAGGATCGGGTGTGGGACTTGTGGAAGGTGCCTTTCTTGGTGCCACAGCTGAACACAGCAAAAGCTTGCATGTTTTCCCAGTTGGGGCCTTAGAGTAAGCATCCAAATCCTCTTGAATTTGTTGGTATTGGATCAAAGGTTAATGTTCAGCTTGTAGGAGCACTTCATTCTGGATTTGTTAATCCTCATATGAGTCATACCGACATGTTATTTCTTTTTGGAATATTCGGTAAAAAAAAACTAATCAAGTTGTACTAATCAAGGAATTGAGTTAAATAACTCGTTACTACTGATGCTTTCTTTGGTGCCTGTTTCTAGTTCTGAATCCAGTTGTAGAAATCCAAAGAATACCCTAATTTGTACATGAAAAGTAGTAAATCTTTAATCTCTTTGAGGTATCAAACTAAACCATGTGGTAATCCCTATAATAATTTAATACTTAGTTCTGGTTCTACTGCCGTCCATGTACCAGGAAGTTGAATGGTTAGGAGAAATATGTGCTTTACTGATTATCTAATGTAGCATAGTAAATGTTGTGCAGGACGACCTTTTCTAAAAGTTGTGTATGCCTGTGGTCTCGGATGATTGTCTTGTGTTTTTGAGATATGTACGTATCATTATAATTTGCTTCTTTGGTAGGGGGCTTCGCTTTGTGTGCTGCTTCCGATTCAAGCTATGGTGGATGACTCAGAGAATGGGATCATGTGGGAAGGACATTCCTTTGGAGACACAGTTTATGCTTGTGGAGAGCAAAGACACTACAGAAGGCGAGCGTGAGGATGCCCCAATCATCTACACAGTGTTCCTCCCTCTCCTTGAAGGCCAGTTCCGAGCTGTCCTTCAAGGAAATGAGAAGGATGAACTAGAAATCTGCCTTGAGAGTGGTGAGTAGGCTCAGGCCATCCCAAAGTATTTGGTGTAGGATACATGTTTCCTGCTTTGCCTATCTTGTAAGGCCATATCTTCAATTAAGCCTGACCATCCCCTTCATCATCAAATGGAGACCAAGTCCACTGTGCTCTGAGGTGGAGCTGGTGCTAATGCAAACATGATCAAGCTGCAGAAACCAATTAGATCCTGTCATCTAATGAATCAATAATGGAGTTAATAAAATTTGGGAACATATGATAGAAAAGAAAGAGTTCGAAGGAACCAAAACGACCTTGTTTTTGTGGTATGGTTGTTGCAGGAGATCATGCTGTTGAAACGAACCAAGGACTTTACCTTGTCTACATTCATGCTGGCACCAATCCTTTTGAAGTCATCAACCAGGCTGTAAAGTATGTCCTCGATTCTCCTTTTCCACTTTTCCATTCATGATGATCCTCCAATGCCTGTGGCCCCTCTCAAGAAGCATTTGGAGCTTGACTTTAGTGTCATCATAGAACAACTATGGTGTCCTCACAGTTGAATTTTCCGCAACTAAATTACCATTCCCTGACTAACAATAATATTCTTCTTTTCTTATCAAAAATAGAGCTGTAGAGAAGCATATGCAAACTTTTCACCACCGAGAGAGGAAAAAGGTAAGCAAGGTTCTTGTCTTTGTCTTGTAGGGTTGTCTGAGTAAATTGGAATTTGAATCTTATGTTTGGTGGTTGTTTTGAAGCTCCCCTCATTTCTCGACTGGTTTGGTTGGTGCACATGGGATGCATTTTACACTGATGTCACAGCCGAGGGTGTTGAAGAAGGCCTTAAAAGGTGAACATGAATCTGGCTTTCATTTGCTCTTCTGAACTGAAAGTTCAGTGGAGATTAATTGCTAAATTTTTTGCGGTTACCTTTGCAGCTTGTCTGAAGGTGGCACTCCTCCACGTTTCCTAATTATAGATGACGGTTGGCAGCAGATTGGTCAGTTGAAGGAGGCCAATAGTGTTGTGCAGGAAGGAGCTCAGTAAGTTTTGTTCTTTATTGCTTAGCCCACTAAATGTTTTGGTTATGTAGTAGTCATTTCATTTAACGCATAACGCATTTTATAGAGGATGTATCACACTATGCTTCTTAGTAGAGATCAAATAATCTGACTGGGAAGATTAGAAATTTTCCTTTATGGCAGCAAATGTGGTTAAGTCTCTTAAGATGCGAATCATACTCTGGCTGCCCCTTTTATAGTTTGAGTGGCCTTAATCTATTCTTGGTTTGCATCCTGGTTTCTGATATTCACATCAACAGACACATTTGTCCCCAAGCTCTGAAAATATGATAATTCATTCTAGAAGAGGGGTTACGGACTTGTTTTAAGCAAAAATCATTTGATACCTTTATAACTTTTGACTTCTGAAAAATATGCTCAACAATGTGTTTATTCTGCAGATTTGCAAACAGACTCACGGGCATAAAAGAAAATGAGAAATTCCAGAAGAATGGTAAAAGTCAGGATCAGGGGTCCGGCCTAAAGCAGCTTGTTGAAGAAGCCAAGCAGGGCCACGATGTCAAGTAAGTTCACTCGGTTTTCTTATTTTCCTGTATAATGTTTTCTCAATCTCTCTTGAGGGCTAAGTTACACTATAGTGCAATTGCATGGTATTCAATTAAAAATAAGGCAATCTCTTCTGTTTCTCTGGTCGTCCTTGCATACTGTTTTTCTTCCTGAAAGAAAATGTTTCTGTTCTTATTTTTTATCTTCTTATTTCAATTCTTCTTTGTTACATTTTTCCCTGCTAGTGCTTCTCTTTTAATGGCAATACATGCAATCATTTCCTCTTTAAGCCGAAAAAAATTGTGGCAAGTACATGAAATTATCTTTTGATGGTCTCCTAGACTGTTTAGGGTTTAGGGTTTGTTTGATAGAGAATTTACTTGAGATTTTATTTGGAATATTTACTGTAGCACTTTTTGTGATGTGATGTATGTGAGATAAAAATGTTGTTGGGAAGATAAAAAGGTGATTGGAAAGTGTGATTATGATGTAAGCAAAGTAAATTTTGCAAATAAATTTTGCAAATTTCTGTTATACAAACAAATGTCAGGCCATATTTTCATACACGAGAGGCTGTTCACTTAGTCTATTGTTAATATGGTGCAGGTACATCTATGTGTGGCATGCTTTAGCAGGTTACTGGGGTGGAGTACAACCAGCTGGTGCAGGATTGGAGCACTATGACACTGCTTTGGCATACCCCATGTCATCTCCAGGCGTGACGGGCAACCAACCAGATATAGTCATGGACAGTCTTGCTGTCCATGGTTTGGGTCTGGTCCACCCAAAGAAGGTCTTCAACTTCTATAATGAGCTTCATTCGTACCTGGCTTCTTGTGGAATAGATGGTGTTAAAGTTGATGTGCAGAACATTATTGAGACCCTTGGTGCTGGCCATGGTGGTAGAGTTTCTCTGACTCGCAGCTATCACCAGGCCCTTGAAGCTTCTGTGGAAAGGAACTTCCCTGACAATGGCTGTATTGCCTGCATGTGTCATAATACTGATGGGATCTACAGCGCCAAGCAGACTGCTGTTGTGAGAGCTTCCGATGACTTTTACCCTCGTGATCCTGCTTCCCACACCATACACATTTCATCTGTGGCCTACAACTCTTTATTCCTTGGAGAATTTATGCAACCTGATTGGGATATGTTCCATGTGAGTATTATACTAATTTAGTTCGTCATTTTTAATGTCTCTCCAGTTAAAGATTGGCAGATAAGAAGCTGATAAACAAACTCTTACACCTCATTACCACATAACTAACTGAAATACTGGTGACAACCTGTGATGCAGAGCTTACACCCAGCTGCCGACTACCATGCTGCAGCTCGAGCTGTTGGAGGATGTGCAATCTATGTCAGGTATGTACTTGTGTCCTCACCTGAATCATCATTCTGGTTTAATTGATTTGTAGGACCTGTGTGTTAATGCTCATTGCTGTCTTTCAATATTCAGTGACAAGCCTGGCAATCACAACTTTGAGCTTTTGAAGAAGCTGGTCCTACCTGATGGTTCAGTCCTTCGGGCACAGTTGCCTGGCCGGCCTACACGTGACTGCCTGTTTGTTGATCCAGCCAGAGATGGGAAAAGGTTTGCCAGTCGATCTGAACATTTTATTATATCCAAAATCTTGCATTCTTATTCATTACCAGTAATATTTATTTCAACAAAATATAATGCAGCTTGCTTAAGATTTGGAATGTGAACAAATGCACTGGTGTTGTTGGTGTTTTCAACTGCCAAGGTGCTGGTTGGTGCAAAATCATAAAGAAGACACGTATCCATGATGCTTCTCCTGGCACCCTTACTGGTTCTGTTCAAGCCAGTGATGTTGATACCATATCTCAAATTGCTGGGCCAAACTGGGATGGGGAAACAGTAGTCTATGCCCAAAGATCAGGTACTCGGCTTTTTTAGTCCATTGTTCGTTTTTACCACCTTATTTTCCTTTGA
Source organism: Gardenia jasminoides (assembly GCA_013103745.1). Classification (NCBI taxonomy): domain Eukaryota; kingdom Viridiplantae; phylum Streptophyta; class Magnoliopsida; order Gentianales; family Rubiaceae; genus Gardenia; species Gardenia jasminoides. The sequence goes on from CM023098.1 coordinate 3,548,392, forward strand.
CAATCAATTGTAAACCTAACTCTGAGAATAATGCTCAAACTGAAACGCAGGGGAGGTAATGCGGCTACCAAAAGGAGCTTCTCTTCCTGTGACACTCAAAGTTCTTGAATATGAACTCTTCCACTTCTGTCCTGTGAAGGTGAGCCTTCAAAAAGAGTGTATTCCTTTCTTGATAATGCTATCTACATTCTATGTACTTGGAGATACCAATGGATGATAAATCATGCAGGAAATTGCTGAAAACAATTCCTTCGCACCAATTGGTCTGCTCAACATGTTCAACAGCAGTGGTGCTGTTGAGCAGTTTGAGGTCCAACCGACTTCAGACAGCAGAGCAGAGAACTATGATGGTGAGGCTTCATCTGAGATCTCTGGTTCTCTTAGTGATAAGAGATCTCCAACGGCAAAGATCACACTTAAAGCGAGGGGATGTGGCCGTTTTGGAGCTTACTCTTCTCAGTGCCCGCTCAAGTGCTCAGTGGATGGTGCTGACACTGACTTTACATATGAAGCAGCAACAGGATTGGTGGCTATCGACATTCCAGCTCCAAAGGAGGAGATGTATAAATGGACTATTGAAATTGATGTCTAAATTAGTTGGTTCCATCATGCTTGAGGCTGCCTGCCCCTTGTGTTTGGTGAGTGGTGCCGCATTATTTAGGTGTAGCTTTCTTATTGCTGGGGAGAATGTGGTGCACAGTAAGAGTGAGCCTTGTGTGTGTGGGTGGAGATAATGAGATGAGGCCTTGTATCACTTTCATTTGCTTTCTAATAAAACTGCTTTGATCACAAGATCTACAAATGTTAGTGCTAATTTGAGCGGAGTTCTTTAGCAATGCCTCTCTTCTACTGCATACTCCAAGGAATGAGTAATTGTGCATTTCACCACTTGAAATATGGAAGTACATTTATGCAATTGAGTTAAGAAAATAGTCATGAGTTGTTATTTGCTTGCTCTAACCAATTCCTACAGAAGTTTCTTTCGGATGCAAACTCTGCCACTGACAGGTGTTAAAAAAGAAACTTTATGCCCTGTTTGATAATCCAATTCAGCACTTAAACTTAATGGATTTAGATCTTAACACATTTAGATGTGTTTGATAATTAAAAATAGAATATCTGAATTAATTAAGTGGTATTGAATTTTTTAGATAAAACTTGCTTCCAAAATTAAGTCATAAATTATTTACTTATCACTTAATGTGATATATATTCAAATATATTAGATTTAGTACTTAACAATTCAATCATTTAATGAATTCAGACTTCAAACTTCAGATTTCAATTTTCAAACTTCAGTTTTTATCAAATGTACCCGTGCATTTGATAAAACTAAAATCTGAAATCCGAAATGTGAAATCTGAATTCATTAAATGATTAAATTGTTAATTATTAGATCTAATACATTTAAATATATATCATATTCAGTGATAAGTGAAAAGTTTATCACTTATTTGTGGTAGCAAGTTTTGCTTTGGTTATCAAACGCATCTAAATGGTTAAGATCTGAACCCATTAAATTTACGTGCTGAATTGGGTTATCAAACAGGGCCCTTAGTCTAAAACTCTTAAGCGCTCATATCTGCACCATATAATTCTTCCTTTCTGAACAAAAGTCAACCTTTGATTCTGTTTGTCTGAATTTCCATTTTGGCTAATTATACCCATAAAGAATGAATGTTTCAATGCGTCTTCTATATGTCAATAACTCAAATCAGATGCTTAGATCTTTACTCTTTTACAGTCCATGCCAGCTTTTGAGTTTTTACACTTGCAATGGCTCAAATGTCTGCTATAACCAACCTCCGAAGCTAGGTTATTAAAACTCTTCCAAACGAATCAGCTCCTTTATGGGCTAATATAAAGGCGTTACATATATATTGCCAAGAAAAGCACGTCTTAGAAAGCCAGCCTTGGATGCAATGCTGTTCAAATCACGCCAACTCATGTGCTTCCCGCTGTCGAAGGCGCACATATGATTGGCACAGAAAAATCGCGCTTTCAGAAACCCTTCCATCTAGCAAACTCCCTTTACCTAAAGTAGTTGATAATATATGCAGGATTCAATATCAGGATTCTTAATATCCTACTAACTAAATGCACAGGTTCTGCTGCCTTTAGAACGTGATTGATTCAGATATGGGAATCACTATCATTACCAATTGTTGAACTAGCAATCTTTTTTTTTTTTTCCTTTTTTGATAATGTTGAATGTGATTAAACTTTTTTGTTGATCTTTTTTTTTTCTTTGTATCAAAACTAAAAAGAATTATGATAATACTGGACAAGGAAATTGTCCAAAGCTACTATTAAATTGTGATAGTTCCAAAAAATAAAAAATCTTCGAACTCTAAAAAATTATAACAATACTTTCTTCTCCAATTTGGAAAAAAATATGTAACCCAAATAAAGCACCATGTAATGTAATCTATCATAATGACAAACCTATTATAATAATTTTTTATTAAATAATAAATATAGGTATTGAAAACCTGATACTTTTTCTTCATATTTTTGCTATATATTCTGTAATGGTTTTGGAAAGTAATATAAACTTTGTAAACTAAAGGCATTTTAAAGTGTTCATTTAAATTTTTGACCAAGTCTAAGGTTTGGTTAGCAAAAGTGTCAAATAAGGGGAGGTAAGTGTAATATTTAAAACCTCAAGAGAGCCCATTGAAATTGTCACAAACCTTAGGGGAGATTTATCCGAGTAATTTCTTTGTTTAAAGATTCTTTTTAGGATAAATTATAAATAACCCCTTATAGTTTTATATAATGTCAAATGACCGCTTTAAGGTTTTAAAATAGTCATACAACTCCCCTGTAGTTTTATATAAAATGAAAAATGGACAGAAAAAGTGTACGATGTAATCATAATATCCACTTAGATTCCTATGATTTACATAATTATTCACTTTACCCCCTTATGATTTTTACATAGTCCATGTAATCCCCTTATAATTTTGTACAAGGTGGTTAATTCAAGCATGGAGTGATTTAGCATTTAAGTAAAGGTACTACTGATTAGTAAAACCATAGGTGGGTTATTAATAATTTACCCATTTTTTAAACTTGCTTGTGCTTTGATAATTTTACAGTTTTTTGCTGATTAGTAAGATTAAACTTGTATTTGATTTTGCAAACAATTGTTCTCTTCCTGTTTGTTAGTGGCAAATAATATAACTTTGCGTTTTCTTGAATAATTTTTCGGCAATAAACGTTCATCCCTTTGTGGGGTTTAAGGATTTAGTTTGGACCGTAAGATAGCGTGTTGAAGAGATTAAAGAAACTCGAATTTCTATCAAAATTAAAATGAAGGAAGATATGCTGAATGCCAAAATCAGTAAATCAAGCTGCAAGAGATAGGTAATCAAATGCATTACGTTAAGAAAAATCCTATACTAAGCCACATACCGCTTAAGCGAAAAAATAATTAATGAATAACCCACTTCCTTGATTTTAGAAATTCTCATATTTGTCTTTATCCCTCAATATCGCGATTTATGCTTAATATTGTATATCACGATCTATAGTCATTATTTGTAGCTGGACTCTTTGGTTAAAACTGTTGGGTGAGAATAGTGAGATGGGGATTTCGAGAGCATCAGATTTTATCTTGCATTATTAATCTTGTTCGATTCCTAAGTCAAGAAAAATGCTGCAATGTGGTTCTTAATTGGGATTGACGAGGAAGACAAGAATTCTATCTTAAACAAATCAAGTGTTGCTCTTGCAAGAGTCAAATTCAAGCTGTGCAGGAAAAGAACAAAAACACAAAAGCAGAATATTTTGGACTTCTTGTGGAAAGCTACAAGCAGTTCTTGTATCAACATCACTTTAGTATGAGATTTAAAAGCTTGTGGAAAATTCTGACAAATAGTAAGAGCTCTGGCTCTTTCATTGATTAAGTTTTTGTACATTGTATACATAGGACTGTTTTACTAGAATTACATGATTCAGAAGGAGTAACACTGACAAACCAATACTAAACATCTGGAACTGGTTAAGCAAATGGAATAATCAAGGGTGAGATTCACCCCATGCTTAAGCAGTTGGATAGGAAGAATCCATAGCAATTCCACAGAGGCCTTCTTTGGCAGAAATGCCACGTTGCATCCTTATGTATCCACTCTCACCCCAGCTTGTGCCCCATGAGTTCTTTACCAGCCAATATTTGGTACCGTCAGAGGCTGTGCCATATCCTACAGCAGTAACACCGTGGTCTAGATCTGTTCCGCAGTCTCCAGTAAAGACTCCACTTGTATAGAATTGGAAAGCCATGCCACTTGCATCGATGGAAACTGAAACTGGTTGATTAGCCACCGATTTCAATAATGCTGCCTCGTTGTTGGCAGGCACCTTTTCATAACCAGAGATTTTGGCTGCGTGAGAAGCTTCTTTTGTTTTGCTGCAAGTTCCATCAGCTGCTGTGTAGGGATAAGTTGCTTCAGAGGCAACTCCTTTGTTTTTCACTATAAATGCGAAGGCATCTTCCATTTCTCCACCATTGCATCCCTGATCTTGACTTGTTCTGTCACAGTCCATTATTTCTTGCTCAGAGAGTGATATCAACTTTCCTGTACTGAGTTTGGTAATTCCTTCAGTGGCTGCAATTGCTGAAAATGCCCAGCAACTTCCTGTGAATCAGGAGCATAGTGAATGAGAAGTCTATCACTTTAAATAATCACTAATTCTACAATGATTTGAGAATGCTAGTAGTAGTCCACTTGTATACGTAGCTGTCTTACCACATTGCCCTTGATTCTTAATTGGAGTGACTGCACCCTTTTTCCTCCAGTCTACAGTAGCAGGCACAGCAGTCACATTTTCATACTTGAATGATGTACTTCTGATCAACTTAGGTGAGGAGGAAGCTTTAAATCCATTACGAGAGGCCTTGAATTCCTCATTGGTAAGGTCTGCAAATTGATTCACGCCAAGCTTGTAAGGCAGGCTTCCAGCCTTATTAAAAGCTTCAATGAACTCTACATTTTTCTTGAATATCTGGAATCGCCTTTCCTTCTCTGCCTTGTCATTGTATACACGGCCATGGAGACTCATCCACTGCTCATGCCTCTGTACCATAGCCTGATCGGTTAGTGTGCGTAATGCTGCAGATTGAGTTGCCAACAATCCCAAAAGGAACAACAATCCAATCACTATTTTCATTTTTGAAGATGAAGTCGTTATACGAGTGTTGGTTTCTTGAATATGTGCTTTAGTGATTGGTGCTTGGCTCCTTACAGAGCCTGCTATATATAGAGAGCAGAAGACGGACAGGCTATCTTATGCTCCTTTAAATTGCTTTCTCCATGCAATATTCTAATCAGAAGAGATCCAAATTACCAGTTTGCCGGGCAAGCCCTGCAATGGTGACTTGTACAACTTAGGTAGGTACGTACGTAGGCGGTTGCTGGTTCAAAAATTTTTGATGCAAGGCTGATGTTCCTGAAAATGTTTACAACAATCAGGACATTTTCCGGTGGACTATTCTGAGTTCTCTGCTGTCTTTAGCAGTTGTCTATCTCATTTCCTACATTCTTTTTGACGTTTGATTAGTACGTATTATCTCATCTTTAGGAAATCCATTAGAAGTTACTACCAGTAAATATGTCTAAGTTTTGATTTCTTGGCTGTAAACATATGTGAATTTCATTTCATTCGACAATAGTGAGACTAACAATAACCATTTTTGGGATTTAAAATAGTGGTTGCTGGATTCGGAAAATTTCTTGAGTTTGTGAGATGCAATGGCATGTTAAACTAGAGAAAATTAGCTGATTACTGGTCAATGTTATATTTGTTTCAAAAGCTTCCCATCTTGTTGTAACTTTGCAGTTAGAGTTGCCTTTTCCATAAGCACTTGTAATTGCCCTTATTTTTCAGTTGTTCTTTAATTTTAATGACTCCCCTTCATTAAATTCTTTTAGATGCAATATCAGCGCTAAAAATCCATATATTGCAAACACAGTATTGTGTGGGAAAATTTATTGTAAGAGGACAGCTATATAGAGGACATTAGAAAACACTATCAATTATGTGTGATTACTGAAAAGGTTAATAGTGAGTCATTAGAGTAAGCCTTACAGGTTTTTTTTTTTTTTCATTAAATTGCATTATAATGTTGGACAAACTTATTCAAATCATTGAATTCCAGAATAGATCACGTCGATCAAGGAAATTAGAAGGGCTAGTTCCATCTGCCTTATATCCATGCTCACCCTGTTGTCCACCAAATATATACTTCGAACTATAAGCTATTATCAGCTTGCAAGATTTTCAAGTATCTATTACTTGACTTCTTAATTTATACCTTTATCTGATGATGATTTGATTCCTGATCAGTCAAAAAGCTGCAAGTTTTCTTTGATATTAGTTCCCCTCCATTTTCTCTCTTCTCTGTGCTTACTTTCTGTTTTGATTTAGCCGCACAACAAGATTGCTGATGAGATGTCAATTGAGGTCTTTTTCTGTCCACGATTAAAAACACGCTTTTTTTTGTGTTGTGTTTTGTTTTGGGGGGGCGGGGGGGGTATAGCAGTGTCATCGTTCTTTCCTAACTATCCTTCTTATTATACATGTTAATTCTCTGGAAGTTGTTCAAGAGGTATAACATGCTCTAAGTCCTGTGGAAAGGTACCAAGTGGTTCAAAGAATGCACCAATGACATCATTTTTTTCTTTAGCAAGATGGAAGAAGGACTCGAAAAAGGAAACCAAGAAACAATCATGAAACTGCTAAATAGTCTCTGCTTATTGCTTAACCACGCTGCATGCATCAACGCATATACCGAGTTAAGTGCTACTTGCTCGAGTTGAGGAAGGGGCATTTAATTTGTATTTATTACTCATTGATTTTCAATCACTGTTTCGATTTTATGTATATACTACTATAAAATTGAATACAGCAATTTAAGTTTGATATCAGTTGAAAATTATCTTGAGAATTCTTGCAGATTTTCAAACTGAGCGCATAATGCTTTATTAATGTTTTTAAAATCTGCGCAACTACCATTGAGGAAGATACCGGGTACAAGATCTTCCATTCATGAAGTTTATGTACACACTGACTTCTTAAAGACATCTACATTAAGCAGAGACAAGCCAGCATCTAACAAACAGAATCAGCTCAGCCACTCGAGTAATCAAGATAATGATTCGCCCCTCACTTAAGCAGTTGGGTAGGAAGGATCCATGGCAATTCCACAGAGGCCTTCTTTCGCAGCAACGCCCCGTTGCATTCTTATGTATCCACTCTCGCCCCAGCTTGTGCCCCATGAGTTCTTTACCAGCCAGTATTTTGTGCCATTATTAGTTCCATACCCAACGGCAGTAACACCGTGGTCTAGATCAGTCCCACACTCTCCAGTGAAGACTCCGCTCCTGTAGAATTGGAAAGCCCACCCACTAGCATCAATGGCAACTGAAACTGGTTGGTTAGCCACAGCTTTCAGCAACGCTGCTTCGCTGTTGGCGGGCACCATTTCATAACCACTGATCTTGGCTGCGTGAGAAGCTTCTTTAGTTTTGCTACAAGTTCCATCAGCTGCCGTGTAGGGGTAAGTGGTCTCGTTGGCAATGCCTCCATTTTTCACGATGAATTCAAAGGCATCTTCCATGAGGCCACCGTTGCAGCCCTGATTATCACTTGTTCTGTCACAGTCCACTAGTTCTTGCTCAGACAGTGAAATCAACTTCCCAGTACTCAGCTTTGTAATCCCCTCAGTTGCTGCAACTGCTGAAAATGCCCAGCAACATCCTGCGAATCAGAAGCAAATATATATGAGAAACTAAATACAACTTTCCTCAAATGGATCCATGTTAAAATTAAAAGCCCAGATAAATAAACACTTGTTTATATAAACAGAGGGGGTTTAATTTTTACCGCATTGTCCCTGATCCTTAATCGGTGTGACTGCACCTTTCTTCCTCCAATCGATGGTAGCTGGCACTGGAGTCACATTTTCATACTTAAATGATGTACTTTTGAACAACTTTGGTGAAGAGGGCCTCTTCAGTCCATTATGGGAGGCAATAAACTCCTCATTGGTAAGGTCTGCAAATTGATTGATGCCAAGCTTGTAAGGCTTGCTTCCAGCCTTGTTAAAACCTTCAATGAACCCTACATTGTCCTTGAATATTTGGAAACGCCTTTCCTTCTCTACATCGTCCTTGTGTACGCGTCCATGGAGCCTCATCCATTGCTCATATTTCTCCACCATTTTCTCATCGTTTAGCTTGCGTGCTGCACTCTGAGTTGCCAGAAATCCCAAAATGAACAATAAACCAATGGCTATCTTCATTGTGAATAATCTTTACTGTAGCTTGTACTATGTGATTTTTGCTTGTTTAAGCTGGTGTTCTTGACGCCTTCCTAGAGCTATGTATATATGCAGAGCAGAAGATGTATTTCCTCCCTCATGTAAAATGTGTTTTCCATGCATGTAACATGGAATGAGTCAAGATTTACTGAATTTCTCGGTTTGCCCGGGCTGGTGACTTCGAAAATATAGCAGGTAGCGGTTGCTAAGTGTTGACTAGTTCCACAACAATGTTCAATAGAATTCTCAGTTGCTGATGGTCAAGAAAATATTTACTCCATAGTCCATAGCATGCTAATGTCTTTCAAGTGCTAGTCAACACTGCTTAGATGAAGGCTTTTATGTTTTCTCGTCTTTCGTGAACATCTTTTAACTAGGCTAGCGAGGCTGGATCTTTTAGAATTTAGGGTAAATTACACAGAGCAAGCTACCCAGATAGCCACAAAACTTTTTAAACAGTAGAGTTTTGGTCACTCAATTTTTAAAAATATGTATTTATATATTATACTATCAAAAGAATAAATTTTGGGTCATTCCATCTGTTTCCACCACTAAACCTACTAGATCTAAAGGCCACACAAGTTATGAGATATAACTAGATCTAACGGACTTAAAGGTGAAAATAGATGGAATGGTCCAAAATTTACACTTTTTGATAATTTAATGGATAAATACATACTCTTAAAAGTCGTGTGGTTACAACTCTACTATTCAAAAAGTTCAATGGCTACTCGAATAATTTGCTCAAATTACATGTAACTCCTTTACGGTCTTGCATAATGCCAGACGACGTCTTAAAGTTTCAAAATAGTCAATAATCTCCCTATAGTTTTATGTAAAATAAAAAATGGACGGAATGTATAATTATTTATTATGATCAGACTACACGTACTCTAAAAGAGTGTGTACTGAAATTGTAATATTCATTTAATCCTCTATGATTCGGATAAATATCCACTTTATTCATTGCAATTTTTGCATTTATCCATATAATTTTTCTATGGTTTTGTACAAGGTGATTAACATTTAAATAAGGGCACTACTAGTATTTCAACTAATGATATTACATCGACTATTTTTCATTAAATTTTTATGAAATCATAGGAGGTGAAGTGGATATTTTGAAATATTAGAGGGCTTATGTGATAATAGATGAAACCACAGGGTTTATTAGTAATTTACACTAAAATTTATGCACGAGCAATTCTAAAAACAGTTTAAGATTAGTGAGTTCCTTATGAGTTCATTCAATTGCATCTTAAACTAGAATAAATTGCACTTGCTAGTTCTAGGTTCAGTTTAACCCAAAAAAAAAAAAAGAAAAAAAAAGGGGTTTGGGTATGTATAGGAGAACAAGATCACAATCAAAACCCATAATTGTAACATCAGTACAACCACGGATAATTACAAATGTAGTACAGCAGATTAACATTGCAATTAAATGAATAATCCACTCAAATATTGAAAAAAACTGCCCTACATCATAGAACAAACATTAAGATACAGAATCGAGCTCCGAAGATCTGCAGCGGGAGCAATTTAATGATGACTTCCTGGTCTTGTGGGATAACCCAACTGACTTATTTTACTTGGTCATCACCTTTCTCGTCCACCTGATCTTTACAGTAGGAGAAAAAAATGTGTACCTGGTGTAAACTCATTCATAGCACATAAAACTTTCAAATAAACTTAGCTACGGACGCAAGAAAATCCAAGGCATATAGCCTAACAAAGGTTCAAAAGTGCATGTGTAATATTATACTAGCTATCCAATAGTAAGGCTTAATTACTCCATTACAATAATACAATGACTATGATTTCGTCTCTCTCTCTTTTTTCTTCAAATTCTTTTCTATCTTATAGTCATACCACCACAACCTCAACTTTGTAATTATTTTTCTAAGCAAACTCCAATCTTTGTAATTATTAGTTGTATATATGTAGAATAGATTTGAATTATTATGATTCTGCGTGTAATTTCTTAATTTAATAACCTTACCGTTATCATCTGATCTTACCCGCTTGTATATATACATTTAAACTAGTTCATTTCTAATAGAGTATGCTTTATTATATAAGCAACTAAGAAATAAACAAACTACAGCTGATGTCATGAGACAATGGAGGAAAGAAAGGAAAAGGAAAACAATTCCTTAGAGAATAGAAAGGCAAATCAGTTAGGCACTTAATATTTTTGAGGATATAAAGATCATTATGTCACATTATTGAATTAAAAAAAAAAAAAGAAAACCAATAGTAGTAAACTTTAACTATTAGTCTTTGGGGAAAATTGATGATAAATAAAAATTTGGTGGGACTATGTGCATGTTAATTACCTCAACCTTAAGTGGTTATGTGCATTTAAGGCCTCATAGTAATACTAAAGTACTAATACTAATTCCAAATACTAATCATTGTCAAATAATTACCAACTCCGTACGCTATTCAACAAGGCCGTCCAAGTCACCAGTCACCACTGCATAGTTTGCCCGGCAAGCCAAGAAATTGAAGGCTTCTGCTTCAACTATTACATGGAGACTTCAATTTTGGAGCAGCATCAATGAGCATAAGCGCCTTCTGCGTTCTCTCTATATATTCCTTGCTCTGCAATGGACCAAAGCACCAATAGGCCAAGCAACATTTTCAAGCCACAAACAATTAAACAAAATGAAAGTAGTCATTGGTTTGTTTTTCCTTTTGGGATTGCTCGCAATCCAAGGAGCAGCCCGCACCCTGAATGATGAGGCCATGGTAGAGAGACATGAGCAGTGGATGCGCCTCCACGGACGCGTATACAAGGACAGTGCAGAGAAAGAAAGGCGTTTCAAGATATTCAAGGAGAATGTGGAGTTCATTGAATCTTTAACAGGGCTGGAAACAGGCCTTACAAGCTTGGCATCAATCAATTTGCGGACCTTACCAAGGAGGAGTTCAGAGCCTCTCGCAATGGATTGAAGATGTCCTCCTCGCAAAAGTTGTTCAGGAGTACATCATTCAAGTATGAAAATGTGACTGCTGTGCCTGCTAACGTGGACTGGAGGACGAAAGGTGCAGTCACTCCAATCAAGGATCAAGGACAATGCGGTAATCAAATTTAAGCCACTCTATAATCTTTACATTAATAGTACGTTCCCAATTAAAGAATGATAAAAGCAAAACTGAACAAGGCATGGTTTTCTCATATATATACACACACACACACACACATGTGATTTGCTTCTACTTTACAGGAAGTTGCTGGGCATTTTCCGCAATTGCAGCAACGGAAGGGATTACAAAGTTGAGTACTGGTAAGTTGATTTCACTCTCTGAGCAAGAAATTGTGGACTGCGACAGAACAAGTCAAGATCAGGGCTGCAGTGGTGGCTACATGGAAGATGCCTTCGAATTCATCGTGAAAAACAAAGGCATTGCTACTGAAACCACTTACCCCTACACGGCAGCCGATGGAACTTGCAGCAAAACTAAAGAAGCTTCCCACGCAGCCAAGATCGGTGGTTATGAGAAGGTGCCTGTCAATAGCGAAGCAGCATTGTTGAAAGCTGTGGCAAACCAACCAGTTTCAGTATCCATCGATGCTAGTGGGATGGCATTTCAGTTCTACTCCAGTGGTGTCTTCACTGGAGATTGTGGAACCGATTTAGACCATGGTGTTACTGCAGTTGGATATGGGAAAACTTCTAATGGTACAAAGTATTGGTTGGTCAAGAACTCATGGGGAAAAAGCTGGGGTGAGAGTGGATATATAAGAATGCAACGGGGCATTGCCGCGAAAGAAGGCCTTTGCGGAATTGCTATGGATTCTTCCTACCCAAATGCATAAATTGAAGGGTGAATCTCATCTTTATTGTTCCTATGGCTTAGCTGATTCATCTTGTTAAATGTTGTCGTGTCTCTCTTCTAAATTATGTAAATATGATAAAGCAGTCTTATCTGTACACAAAATTTGATTGATGAAAGAGCTTGCTCCCACTATCTTCCCTAATTCTGTGTATTTATCAAATATCTATATCTGAATGATGAAATCAAAAGAAACTTAAAAAAATAAAAATAAAAAAGGGTTCATGATAACACTACAACAAAAGTAGTTTCTTGTAGTGTAATAGCACCAATATAGGCTACTGTTGTTTAATATATTATAAGGGAAAAGTATCCCAGAGGTCTTAGATGAATACAGCAAAACGATCAAGTTTCAGCAATGTTCTGTACTCCAACAGTTAAATTACTTCCGTGAGCATCTCTTAATTGTTCTTTCATTTTAAAACTTGAGGGAAAAAGTAAAGGCAGGGAATTATGCATCTTCAATTGTTTGCGCGATTGAGGCTACCAAATTATGTATTTAGAGGATAAAATACCAAAATCTTCAATTTTCAGATTACTGCAGAAATTCTGCGCTAGCTTCATTTTTTGGTGCCTTCTGGTTGTGGGACTAGATCGTTACAAAAAAGAGGAGGCGCAGGGCCTCTAGGAAGCGTGATCCTGTATAAGCAGTTTTGGGCCTTTATGGACAGGGCCGAATGATGGCGTGATCCTTTATGGAGCTATTATCAGGCAAGGCATGTACACCAATTTTGTATTTTCGCCTTCAAGTAAGCAGCAGTGATTAACAATTGCACACAAGATTGATTTATATGACTAAAACATGTAATCAAACTTACAATACACAAGACTCAATCACATAATGAGTAAAAGTGATGTCTACCAAAAACCTTTCGAAACCCTAAGGCTAGGATACCTGCTGGTGGGAGCTATTGGGCTACACATTTGAGCACTTTGCACAAATATTTTTTCATACTTGATATGGGTCCAAAGAGTTTGCATTGAAAATGGTCGTTTTTGAGCGGCAGCGTTCCACAAAGCAAGAGTTTTAAAAATGTGCTATTAATTTTTTGATCGAGTTGTTCATTTGATCCCTAAAGCACCTAGAGAATAAAACTTTTGATACCTCAAATATTAAGTTAGTATTACACTTCGATCTCAAATCTTACTTTCAGTAATCTTTATAGCACGAAATACCACATTTGTCTTCTCACGACTCTATGAACTTATTAGTGGAAAAAATTGAGGACAAGACTCAAATTAATTGATAACTTCTACGTACTAAAAATCCGAAAGTGGTACAAGATGCGGATATGTGAAATCCTCAATCTGAACTAGTAAATTTTAAATTTATTCATCTTCCACCCTGAATTGTTCTTTGCACTCACAACTGCAATTATACAGAAACTGAATCGAGTGTGGTCAGGCCTCTTACTTCCGTATTTTCTATAATCTACAATTTTTGTCTAGGGAAATTGACTATTATTTGAAAGCAGACCAAAAAGATAAGTAAAACATTCACTTTGAAACAATCATCAACTCGAGAGAATTGGATAAGATAAGAATGGTCTGTGACTCTTCAAATTCAAGATAGTCTTGAACTGCTTGAATTCTTGCTCTGAGGTCCCAATTTTGGGTTTTAGGTAAAAGACCTCTTGCGTTTCTTAATCTTTTCACTACTTCTTCTTGGTCAACCCTAAATTGCATCCGACTTACATTTACCCAACAGTTATTAGCAAAATTCTTCGTATTCAAGCTAAACTAAAACTGAACAGAAATGTTCTTAATTACGTATGCTGACCAAAAATTCAAGAATGGGCAGTTAAGTAATGAATTTTCTCCTCAGAGTCATCGACATCTATTATGGATAGCTAAGTTTTTGTTTCGAAGATCCTTCTATGCATGCGAGTGAAGTCTGGCAAAGTACTTTTTACAAGATAAACTATGACGTAATATCTCTGTCGGTCTTCCTTAAGTGTAAGTTAACATCAACAGAAGTTGCTATTTTCTGGTTTAAAGTTGTCTAAAATCGTTCTAGCTAAGTCAGTACTTGAATTGTTTCACCGTCTTAAAAGGATTATCTTAAAGCATGGAGAGCCCGTGGAGCTGTGGAATTTAATCTCTTCTCTGAACTTTGCTCTGAATTTCCAGGAAAAGAGAGGCAAAACATTACATGAGATACGCTGTTCTTAGTGTACTCACAGAAGCGACACAGTTCACTAAGGTATCTAAATTGACATGGAATATGTCCTGCAAATTAGACTGTTTCAAATGTCCCTACTAGTTTGATAGGACATACACAGAGACAAGATTGGCTGAGAGGCAAGTATACCAACACATTACGCATCAATATTCATTGTTTTAAGCAATGTTTTAAAAGGCGATGGGTTAGGCATTTTGTATCTGTTCAAGCGGGGTGAAAGGCATGCAACATGTCTTGCAAATTTATTTTAAATACATAAAAATATAAAAAAAATATAATTGATCAACAAATTGGGCAAGTGCACAGAGTCGATCGTAATAATAAAATCGCTCGGAATATTCTAGGGGTCGAACCCAAGGAACAAATTAATTTCCTCCTTTAATTACCGTGAATAAAGAAATTGGAAGAGTAGAAAACAAAAGAATAATTTTGTTCAAATTTAATCAAAAATCAATTTAATTAAAAGGAAAAAAGTCAATGAGTGAGAGATTAGGATATCAGGTTTAATTCGGAATCTTGAATTAATTTCTCAATTATCTTCTTGTCAAACTATGAACGCATCACAAAAAAGTATTTTAGATCACCTCTCGGTGTATTTAAGGCGCGCTTAATTAAATCTTATGCCTCTCTCAATGGTCACAAGAGTTCAATTAAACCCATCAGATTCTTAGGTGATATGAGTGCGTCTTGCATACGCTAACCTACTCTAGTGATTAGTCTATGCATGTCTATCTATTTAGTGCATGGTTGTATCTCTTTTCTCAATTGAACACAATCCCAAGAATCATGTTCATGTTGATCAGGCACAAACAAGCATTAAAAATAAGGTAGATAAATCATAACAACGACAAGAATTTAATTAAAGAAATCAATCAATCTTCATTCATAAACCCTAACCCTAGAAAGTATTTAGTTGGACATGATGGAAAGATTAAAAACACAAATCCAAAACGTTAATACAAAAGAGAGAATAAGAGCCACGGAATTTCTCAGCTATTGCTCCGATTCGTAACCTGCACGCTCTTTGGTTTGATCTCCTATGCTTGACTTCTCCAACAAATAAAAAAGTTTCTAGGCTAAAACTAGAGTAACTAACTCTAAAAAATGTCCTATTTAGCCCCTATTTATGGTTCCCTAATATTACAAGTGAATCCGAATTGGAGCTGACTTCCACAAATGAAACGAATTGTGGGAAAATAGCTTTCTAACAAACTCCGGTGCAAATATTGGCGTAAACTTCGGCACCTGAGTTCGTCGCTTGCTATTCACTTTGTTGAGGCAGAAGAACATTGGTGATAACTCCGGCGTAAACATCAGCGTCGGAGTTCATCACATCCCTTTTCCAAATTGCATTTCTGATCCTGCAAACGTTCAATTGATGCGTTATTTCCCTCCAATTTGCACCTGATTTTCAATTATGTCCCTGAAAACAAAGAACTACACTTATAAGCAGCTTTCCATTCAAATTGATCATACATAGGGCGCAATCTGATAGGTTTAACCACACAAAACTAACTCGATTTATACCCTATCAAACTCCCCCACACTTAACCCGTGGTTGTCCCCAAGCGCGAGAACCATTCTTGACTATCGATCATAGTTATGCTCTTAGATTATTATTGTTGAGACAACTTAAAAGCTAGTGTCACATGCTAATAATGTAAACTATAGAAATACAATCTCGGTTAGCTCTCGATATCCTCAAATCATTCGACCTCAACTATTCCAACTAAGTATATAAAATATTCAATCACTATTTAATTGCAAACGGACTGAATATTAAGTAAAATCTCAAGACCGTTAACAAACAGGGATCCACAGGCCGTTCTTTATTTTTCACACTTTCTTTTTTCGTTCTTTTTTCACACTTGCTCTCTTTTTCTTTCTCTCTTTCTTGTTCCTTTTCTTTTTTCCTTTTTTTTACAGGCTGAAGAAAGTTAGAGATATTGGGGTTCTCAATTGGTAAGTCTTTTGATGTGAATTCCGACACTTTTAGGTGAAGGAGGCTGATTACTCAGCTTATACCGCTTAAGAACCTCATACTTATAATTATTGCTATTTTTTGATGCGAAGGTTAACACTTTTAGGTGAAAGACCTCGGTTACTCGGCGACGATAACTAGCGGAGCACTTACACAAAGATCTTAAAAATCAAGTACTAATTCCTTCACAAAAATACTAAGCCTGTGTCATATCTCCTCAACACAGAGAATAAGCTTAGTAAACAATCCCATCCACAGACTAAACACCAACCAAACATTTACAATACCTAACTAAAGTAGTCAAACATTGAAAAAGCATCAAAACACCTCACCAAAGATGTATAGCATAGCAACACTGTCAACACGTGACACATCTAACAAAAACTTCCGGCAATAGCAAAGTAAGGACACAAACCATAATCTATAATGTCAAAAATTGGGAAGTTAACAAAAAAAATTAACCAACAATCTCATATGCACTTTCAACCTTGAACCACCCCCCACTCTTAAAGTTACATTGTTCTAAATGTTGGGGGAAAAATAAGAAGCAAGAAAATAAAACACAAGTAAAAGTGAAATGATAAGTGTATATTTTGTGTGTTTAAAGTATGTTTTTCTATTTAGTTTTTGTGTGTTTTAGTGGCTAAATAACTAGGGTTTCTAGTGAAATTTTGCATTTTATGGTTTAAATAGCAAAAATGCATTTTATGGATTGATGTGGTGAAAACTTCATGTTTTTGTAGGATTAAATGTTTAACTATCAAATGAGGTGAAAGTGAGGATAATTGCAAAGAAGCTTGGACGGAAAGTTGGAAAATTGAAACATCCGAAGGTGAAGAAATTCCAAATTGGAAAATGTAAAATGCAATTCAAATATCGAGGAATCAAAAGATCAAAAGTTGGAGTAATTAATGCATCAATTTCATGACAAAAATTCGTATTATTGCGAATTTGAAGAGGATTTGCGAGTCGAAACGCGAAGCATCAATTGGAGAATTTCAAGCAGTTCGCGAATCCCTCTTAGTGGGAGCAGGGGAGGCGATCTGCACGGATCCATGAGACTCAATCGCTGGATCCAGGTCATGATCCCTAATAACGACTACTACAACTTGCAGCCGAATTCCAGAAAATTTCCATCTAATTCCAGCTCAACTTTTGAATGAAATTCAGCTGATAGTTACGTGAAGAATCTTGGAAGATTGAAGAAACAACTCATGGTTAATCCAAAACATAATTTGCATCAACTTTACAACTCATTTGAAGTTGGAATTGAAGGGATTCAATGCATGAAGACACTTTGAAGAGAATTCAAGGATAAGAAGATTCATGAAGCCATTCTCCTTGACTTTTAAAGGCCAAATTTTTCTTGTGTTCACATGAGGAAATTTTGGATGCTTATGGATGAAATCTTCTATAAATAGGGCCCCTTGTAGACAATTGAAATCATTAGAATTAGAGGAGAAGGCTAGATTCACTACTAAAATGTAGTATTCACTAGTTCCTTAGTTTAGTATAGTTAGTAGTAGAGTAACAGTATAATTCAAATATGTTTAGCTAAGTTATTGTCTTGAGTTATGGATGAACTTTCTATATCGTGTTTGTGATATTTATATGGTTATTTGATGCTAGTATTTGAGCAAGAATTTAGTACTTTGGCTTTTCTAATCATGATTAACCCGCCATTAATTGTGATCATCTCAAGGTGTTAAGGACACTAGTTCATGAAGTTCTAAACCTAGGAAGTCACTCACTAATGTAGGGTGGCGCCTTTGTGGCTTTGGTGATTTATTTCATGTAATTTCATTGAGCAAATGAGCTTGTAGTTAATTCCATAATCGCGCTAGTAGGTATGATTTATCTATAAGTATAGTTGTTTCACTACGAAAGTAAGTTTCACGTGCATTAGGAAATTACGCCATGCTTAGCCATAGTAATAACATTAATTCAACCGGTAGCGTCATTTGCAAGAATAGTAAGGAATTCCATAGCTTGAAGCGCTTTTAATTGTTATTTCTACTTATTTCATTCCATGTTTGTAGTTTAGATTAATTTACGTGCTTGTGACAGTCTAAATAATAGAGGAGTTTGAAAATCACCGGTACTTGACATTCTTCCCTGTGGGATTGACACCTAATCTACCCTATGCTCGATAAACGATCTGTATACTTGCAGAAAACGGGGTTGTTTAGGTTTTATATTAAAATTTGGTGTATGGTAAAACCTCGTCAAGTTTTTGGCGCCGCTGTCGGGGAAGAAATCTGTTCAATATCAGTGCTAAGAACAACTTTATTACTTTAGATATTTTTATATTCATTGTTTTTAGTTTATGTTTATTAACTATTCTTCTTGACTAATCTTGCTTTTAGTGTATTTGAAAGAATTTTTAGGTTTTAAAGAAGGATAGCAAGGATGTGGATCAAAGCTTGAGAGAAGGAAACTTGGCAATGGACCCCTACAATTTTCAAGACTATAATTATGGAGGTAATCAAAAGATGTTCGAAGGTATGTTATTTGAAGATTGTACAAGAAGCATTGAGGCTAAACTTGATTATATTACATTAAACGTGCAAATGGATACCATTACGAATTTGCTTGAACAAAAAAGGGATGTCAATGCTTTTAATTCTAATTATGTGGTTTGTGACTTGTGTGGAAATAATCATGATACATATACATGTATGCAAGCACAACATGTGGATTCTTATGATGAATTTGAGCATTACAATTCTTGTTTTGATCAATATGGTGCTAATTGTGCTAATTCTTACACTTATGGTTGGAATAATCAATGTGCTTATGATGATTCTTCATGTTTTTATGATTACCAACCCAATGGTGTTCAATTTGAATCCAAGTCATCTTGGGAATTAGCTATAGAAAAGTTAGCTAATCCGCCTTTATCTTTGGAGCAAGAAAGATTGGCTAATGATTCTAAACCATGTTGGGAAGTAGCAATTGAAAAATTAGCTAATACAACTTCCAATCATTTTGATAGGGTTGAGAAAAGATTAGATGAATTAGCTTTTCACTTTGAAGGAATACAAGGCCAATTGTATAATTTGTGTGAAGTTATTTCATGTAGTAAAATGCCAATTGACCCTAACA
Source organism: Gardenia jasminoides (assembly GCA_013103745.1). Lineage (NCBI taxonomy): Eukaryota > Viridiplantae > Streptophyta > Magnoliopsida > Gentianales > Rubiaceae > Gardenia > Gardenia jasminoides. The sequence continues at coordinate 3,567,823 of CM023098.1, forward strand.
TCAATGGTAAGAATGTTGTGTGTGAAAGTGGAATACATTTTGATGATAATGATGAATCTTATTTGCTTTTTAATGATGAAATATCCATTTCACATGATGATGATTTTGGAAAGAATTTTGAACCTCAAGAGGAAAGCATAAATGATGTTGATATAACCCCTTTTGAGGAATGTGGTGAATGTATAGATTCCAAGGTCATCCTACCCCAAGAAGGTCATATGGTTACTCCTTTGGTAAGTTCTCAAGTGGTGGAATTACAAGGTAATATCTATGTCACACTTGAGATTGGCAAACCATTTCCTTCTTTCTTGTCATTTGGTTATATGACTCACGTGATTGAGTCGTCTTTTAATGATCCACCTCGCTCTCAATTAGTGGATTACTCTTTACTTAAACCTCCTTGATGAACAGGTAATATAGTCAAGCTAATGACTATAAAAGAGCGCTAGTTGGGAGGCAACCCATCAATTTGTGTTATTTTTGTTAGTTTTAATGTTTGAGCATGTGTATTATATGTTTTTAAGTGAGTTTGTTTTGTTTATTTTGTAGGAAAATCAAACATGGCCAAAGTGACCTTTTTGGTGTGATGTGAATAGTAAAATGCAAACAACTTGGTACTTCAATTTGTGTTTTAGTTGTTAATGATCCAAGAAATGAGGTTAGTTATGTTGTTTTAATCATTTTACATGTGTTAGAAAAGGTGGATTTCATAATTAACAAGCAGGGTTTTTAATCTGGAAATAGTAGAAAAATGTTGCTCAATGGAATAGTTGCAGAAAAATTGCAGAATCACGTTTCCAACACGATCCACAAGTTAATCCGCGAGTTACTCCTTGCGGATCCATGAGACTCGCGGATCAGAATCAGAGACTTTTCTGACGATACGCGAACTAGATCCACGATCTACTTCTCGCGGATCCATAACCTCGCGGCTCAACTTCTGAGAAGTTCAAATTAAAAACTCGAAGCTCGAAACGCAAAGCAAGGTTCACTGACCCGGATCCGCGATGTGTGAATTGCGGATCGGTCCGCGGATCGTCCACCAGAAGCTAAAAAATGAAAAGTCGCGAAGCATTTTCTTCTTCTTCTCATTGTGACTCACCTGCAAAAACACACACTAACACATCATTTTCACACACACTTCGCCAAATTCCTCTTTTTCCTTGTTAATCTCCTCAAAAATCATCAACCCAACACCTATTGAACATCAAAGAGCAGTTTTATCTGATTGAAATTCAACGAAAACACCTAAAAATCGGATTTTTGGAGAAATTAAGCCTAGGGTTTCCAATTTTAAATCTTCAAATTGGCTGTTTTGGGCTAAATTCAAGGGGTTTTTTGCATCAATCATCTCCCCATTCATCCTTCAACTGATTCCAGGTAACATTCCTTAATTTACATTCGCAAATTTCGATTTCCCAATTTCATGTTCTTGAGCAATTTTTGTAAGAATTTTGGGTTTTGATTTTCGTGATTAATTGTTGTTGGTTCGTGATTCCATTATGCTTGTTGATGATGTTTAAGCATGTTTTGTGAAGAAATTATGGGAATGTGCTAATTTTTAGTGAAGATTAAATTCTTAAATTTCCTATAAAATGCTTATTGTGGGATTAATGCTTGACATGATTGAAAATGTATTTGGATGATATTATGAAACTTATAATTATCTTTGGATGCTATTTTTTCCAATGGTGAGGAATTTTGGGATCATTTTGATAATTTTTGCCAATTTTTGCTTAATTTTGGGATTTAATTTTATCTATAGAAAAATGGCAATCATTGGTGAATTTGAGCATATTCATGAACTTTAAATCTTGATATGGAGTAGGTTGAGTACATTTGTGTTAAGATTTAGAGAAATTTTTGGATAATTTGATGAAAATTGGCATATTTAGAATTGTTCAAGGGGATGATGACATTTTGTTGGTTTGAAAAGAATTTTGCTTAAAATGACGAATTTTAATGCTTTCAATTTCTCTTTGATAAGTTGAAACGTGGTTGGTGAATATGCTTGACATTACTCAATTTTTAATAGATAAAATGGCCCGTACTAGAGGAGGTCTTCGTTGCCGTTCGCCTTCCCATCTTCAAGTGGTGAAGAAGAGCAACGTACACCATCACCTCCACCACAAAGGCGACGATCGAGGAGGACTACTACTAGAGAGCCACCACCACCAGAGTATGATGCCATCCGTTCACTTCAAAAGAGAACCAAGAATGGTACGAGGCAAGGGAGCATAAGGAATTCATTTTTGAGATGCACGTGGTTCCTGACGTAAATGCTGAATTCAAACTCACGGAGGCATTTGACATACTTGGCTGGGGTCCAATTCTCACATTGCCAGATTATTATTACCCCTAGCTAGTCAAGGAGTTCTATGCCAATGTGGTGAACAAGTCCGGGCATAGTGGAGAAAATATCAGATCCTATGTTCGAGGGAGACGAATTGAGATCGAACGAAGTACATTGGCTCAACTTCTTGGAGTACGGAATACTAGTCCAGCTGTTGATTTGAAGAAAGAATTCCATACTCTAGATAGGCATTGGGAGATGGGACATGCAATGGCTCGATTTCAAATTGAGCAAGAATTTGCTCGCTCCCAACAAAAGGCGACGGTGAAGGCAAACAAGTTTGATGCTCGATTGAGGTTGATTACCTATTTGTTTTCCCACAACATCATTCCCAAGAAGAGTAGCTTGAATGAAGTAAGAAAGAGTGATTTATACTTCTTGTATAAGATGTTCCATGACCGAACATCTTCATTTGCCAACATCCCTTTTCCGAACATTATTATTTGCTATATGAGGACTGCGGCGAGGCATGCCACCACCACCTACCGATTTGGCTTCCCACGGTTTCTCTCATTTCTTTTTGAGCAGATGGAGGTGAACTTGGATGGAGTTGAGCAAAGGCCGGTCAAATCCAATTATGAGTTGAATTTCTATGTCTTGAATGACTTGGGGATTATATCGGCTAATATTATTCACCCTCGAGCTCGGCAATCTCAGCCTACTTCCCAATTTGAGGTTGGAGGAACTTCTGGTACGGCTCATGAGGAAGAAGAAGGAGTCGGCACTTCAACTGCTATTCCCCATACCGGTCCTTCTACTTCGGCTCCTCCTAGGCAAAGGACGATTTGGGAACGAGTTTTGGCTGCCATAGGATGCTTGGAGACTCGTGTCAATGAAGGTTTCAACAAGTGAACACCCGTTTCGACTCCATGGATACTCGAATTCATCGCATCGAAGAGTATTTACACATTCCCGGTGGCGAGCAAGGTCAAGGCAACAATGGTGACAATCAAGGAGGGAGAAATGGACAACAATGAAGACCTTGTTTATTTCCTTTGTTTTGTTGTTTTTTTATGTCTTTTTGAACTTATGCTTTATCCTTCCTTTCTTATGCAGCAATTTGTGGACTTGTAGAGGATGTTCATGATGTTTTGGATATTCTGGACCTCTGCCGTATTAATAAGGGGAGTTTTTACTATTTTATTATTTTACTTTCCCCTTCACATTGAGGACAATGTGTATTTTAAGTGTGGGGGAGAGGTTTAACTGTGTTAGATGCTTTATGTGCTTAAATGACTTTGATATGTGTTTGGAAATGTTATGTGATTTGTTTGTGTTGAAAATTTGGGTTGCTGGCAGGGAGTTTGGTCCAGTTTTAAGGGGAGACTCTACCAAAATTTTTCCAAACATTTGTTCAAAATTATGAAATTACCCTAAAATTTTTTAAAAATTTTCAAATTAGTCCACAATGGAGGAAGTTTTAAGTATTACTCTTTCTAATTTTCTCATCTTTTTGAAATAACTTTATGAGAATTGGTAAATTCAATTTACATTTGACTTGGAATTAGTGATTATGTGATTTGACCAATTGTCTTTTAGAAAGTATATTTTGTAAAATGAGGAAAATTATGCCTATAATTTTACTTGTTAAATGATATCTTTTCTTTTACTTACTTATACAAAGAGGTGATTGATATAGTTAACTAAATAAGACTCCTTTTCCACACAATTAGAGGAACTTTCTATAAAAAAAAAACTCTAATTATTCTTGTGCTGAGTAATCGGGAATCTTCATCTAAAAATGTCGATTTTCGCGTAAAAAGGCACTTGAATAAGGAGAATTCAATAAAGAGAAAAAGTTGAGTAACCGGAGATTTTCACCTAAAAGTGTCGATTTTCGCGTCAAAAGACTTTTCTACTATTTAAGTAAAGTATAATCCCTCTAAATAAAAAGGAAAAAATAAATTGTGAAAAGAGGAAAGCCAACTCATTGACTATATGAATTATTAGGTCGAAGTAAAAGGTTGAAATTTAACTTGTTTAAATTTAGGGTATAATTAGCTTTCTTTTACTTAATTATTATAAGTATTTGAGACGATTGGAATTTTTGCATAAGAATTGATTACTAAAGTTGTGGAGATTGACTTTTAAAATTCACATTGGCTATTTCAAAACACTTAAATCATTGTTGGTTTGTATTTCTTATTGCTTGAGGACAAGCAATGATTCAAGTGTGGGGGAATTTGATAAGTGTATATTTTGTGTGTTTAAAGTATATTTTTCTATTTAGTTTTTGTGTGTTTTAGTGGCTAAATAACTAGGGTTTCTAGTGAAATTTTGCATTTTATGGTTTAAATAGCAAAAATGCATTTTATGGATTGATGTGGTGAAAACTTCATGTTTTTGTAGGATTAAATGTTTAACTATCAAATGAGGTGAAAGTGAGGATAATTGCAAAGAAGCTTGGACGGAAAGTTGGAAAATTGAAACATCCGAAGGTGAAGAAATTCCAAATTAGAAAATGTAAAATGTAATTCAAATATTGAGGAATCAAAAGATCAAAAGTCGGAACAATTAACGCATCAATTTCATGACGAAAATTCAGATTTTTGCGAATTTGAAGAGGACTCGCGAGTCGAAACACAAAGCATCAATTGGAGAATTTCAAGCAGTTTGCGAATCCCTCTCAGTGGGAGCAGGGGAGGCGATCCGTGATGGGATCTGCAAGACTCTGCATCACGGATCCAGGTCGCGGATCCCTGACAACGACTGCTGCAACTTCCAGCCGAATTCCAGAAAATTTCCAGCTAATTCCAGCTCAACTTTTGAATGAAATTCAGCTAATAGTTACGTGAAGAATCTTGGAAGATTGAAGAAACAACTCATGGTTAATTCAAAACACAATTTGCATCAACTTTACAACCATTTGAAGTTGGAATTGAAGGGATTCAATGCATGAAGACACTTTGAAGACAATTCAAGGATAAGAAGATTCATGAAGCCATTTTCCTTGACTTTTAAAGGCCAAATTTTCTTGTGTTCACATGAGGAAATTTTGGATGCTTATGGATGAAATCTTCTATAAATAGGGCCCCTTGTAGACAATTGAAATCATTAGAATTAGAGAAGAAGGTTAGATTCACTACTAAAATGTAGTCTTCACTAGTTCCTTAGTTTAGTATAGTTAGTAGTAGAGTAACAGTATAATTCAAATATGTTTAGCTAAGTTATTGTCTTGAGTTATGGATGAACTTTCTATATCTTGTTCGTGATATTTACATGGTTATTTGATGCTATTATTTGAGCAAGAGTTTAGTACTTTGGCTTTTCTAATCATGATTAACCGGCCATTAATTGTGATCATCTCAAGGTGTTAAGGACACTAGTTCATGAAGTTCTAAACCTAGGAAGTCACTCACTAATGTAGGGCTTTGGTGATTTATTTCATGTAATTTCATTGAGCAAATGAGCTTGTAGTTAATTCCATAACCACGCTAGTAGGTATGGTTTATCTATAAGTATAGTTGATTCACAACGAAAGTGAGTTTCACGTGCATTAGGAAATTATGCCATGCTTAGCCAAAGGAATAACATTAATTCAACCGGTAACTTCATTTGCAAGAATAGTAAGGAATTCTATAGCTTGAGGAGCTTTTAATTGTTATTTCTACTTATTTCATTCCATGTTTGTAGTTTAGATTAATTTACGTGATTGTGACAGTCTAAATAGTAGAGGAGTTCGAAAATCACCGGTACTTGACATTCTTCCCTGTGGGATCGACACCTAATCTACCCTATACTCGATAAACGATCTGTATACTTGTAGAAAATGGGGTTGTTTAGGTTTTATATTAAAATTTGGTGTATGGTAAAATCTCGTCATGAAACTTCCTTGACACGAGAGTGGAGATCAACACAAAATCCAAGCCATCCAATTATGTACAACTCGTCATGGAAACCCAATTGAAACAACATAACCACAAAAGAAACTAAAAGTAGAGGTTAATACACCATCATAGAAAACAATCTAGAAAATAGTGAACCTAACTACCAACACCACCTTCTAAACCCAACCACTAAAACAACAAAACGAAACTGAAACAAAAGTAAGAAAGCCTAGGAAGGACCCTGCTGGTGGGGATTAAGGTATCCTCAAGATATGGGTCATCCCTCCATACTAGTCATGCACTTCTCGATATTGGTGACATGGCCCTCTAAGCGATCGATGACCTCTCGAAGTACCACAGACCTCTATGAGCATAGTCTGAAGTAAATCTCGAATGGAGGGTTGAGATGAACTAGCACCTTGCTCTTGATCCTCCTCCTCATCTTCATCCTCACTTCCAGTACCCTCATTACTGGTCTCACCTGCTTTGGCATGATAGGAAATCTATTTGAGAGTAGCCTTGGTCAACATAGTAGCAGTAGGTTGGATAATTCACCCCTGAGATCCACACGATAGCGTTCAAAGATCAATGTAAGAAAGCGGCTGCAGGGAAAGATCTTCTTTGCTAGCTTATAGCCTCCCAAGCAAGTCATGTGCTCCATAATGACTGTCACCAAGGGAATGCTAGAAATAGCTCCAAGACCATTCTCCTAGTTATAGTATTTGGTCTCAGCAAAGAATTTCTTCTTTTGTTGAAAAGTCAGGTCATTAGACACAATATTAGAAATAATAAAATTGACATAATCAGCATACCAAAATACCTCAACATCCTTTACCGCCCATAGTTGCTAACTTGGGAATTTGTCCTCGATGGAAGCATTATCATAAGAGTCAACTGGCTCCAATCGGGATAGGTGATCTACTACCAAATTCTCCGAACCCCTCTTATCTCTTGTCTCGAAGTTGAATTCTTGCAAGAGCAAGATCCAACGGATCAACCTAGACTTAGCATCGTTCTTAGTCAAAAGGTACTTGATAGCAGAATGGCTAGTATACACAATCACCTTGGACCCAACAAGATAAGAACGAAACCTTTCAAACACATATACAATAGCAAGCAATTCTTTCTCAGTAGTAACATAATTAACCTGAGCATCATTGAGAACCTTGCTAGCATAATATATAACATGCAATTTCTTATCTTTTCTCTGACCTAAAACAGCCTCTACAGCATAATCACTAGCATTGCATATTAACTCAAAAGACAAATTCCAATCAAATGCAGTGATTATGGGTGCAGATGTGAGCTCTTTCTTAATCTTATTAAAAGCAGCCAAGCATGCATCATCAAAAACAAAGGTCACATCTTTAGTAAGCAAATCATAAAGAGGTTTAGTTATCTTGAAAAAGTATTTTATAAATCTTCTATAAAAACCCTCATGTCCAAGAAAACTTCTAACAGTTCTAACAGAACTAGGAGGAGGTAATCTTTCAATCACCTCAACCTTTGCTTTGTCAATTTCTATGCACCTTTCAGAAATTTTATGACCTAACCCAACAACTTCACGGACCATAAAGTGACAATTTTCCCAATTTAATACCAAATTAGACTCTTCACATCTTTCCATAACACAGTTCAAATTATGTAAACATGTGTCAAATAGGAATCATAAATAGAAAAGTCATCCATGAAAACCTCAATTATGTCCTCTACCATGTCTGAGAAGATGGCAATCATATACCTTTGAAAGGTCCTTGGAGCATTACAGAGTCCAAATGGTATTCTCCGATATGCTAACATGCCATCTGAGCAAGTTAAGGTGGTCTCTTCTTGGTCTTCTAGAGCGATGGGAATTTGATTATAACTTGAATAACCATCCAGGAAATAACAAAATTTATGACTCGCCAAATGCTCTAAAATTTGGTCCACAAATGGTAGTGGGAAATGGTCCTTCCTGGTTGCAGCGTTCAATTTTTTGTAGTCAATACAAATACGCCAACCAGTCATAGTATGAGTGGGAGTTAGTTCATTTTTCTCTTTTTTTACCAGTGTCATGCCTCCCTTCTTTGGCACAACTTGCACACAACTAACCCAAGAGTTATCAGAGATAGGATAAATAATCCCAGCGTCAGGTAATTTTATTAGTTCAACTCGGACTGCTCTTTCATGTTTGGTTTAAGTCTTCTTTGGTTTTCAATAGAGGGTTTGACATTGTTCTCTATTAAAATTCTGTGCATCACTATCAACAGATTAATGCCCTTAATATCGGAGATACTCCAGGCAATAGCCATTTTTTGGTCACTGAGCACCCTTAACAATTTATCAGTTTCACTTTCAGACAAAGAAGAAGACATTATGATAGGATAAGCCTCATTAGTACCCGAAAAAACATAAGTGAGCAGGTAATGGTTTAAATTCTAATTTTGGGTAGGATTTTCTCTCAAGTGTAGCAATATTTTCAAACTACTGGCTTTTTACATTAGAAAGCTTCCCATGCCCATCCAACCATTTAATAGAATTTAAAAGGTTCACATCTTCTATCTTCTCATCCAAACTTGACGCAATAACATTTTCAAAAGAATCATCACAATATGCACACTCAAGCATTTTTATAGATAGAGAGTCAAAAACATCAATTCTCAAGCATGCTTCATCAATAGAAGGACATTTTAAAGATTTAAATACATTAAACTCCTACCTATCTTCACCTACTCTTAAAGTAAGTTTTCCTTAACACATTAATTAATGCCCCTCCCATGGCTAAAAGTGCTTCACCTAAAATTATAGGCATGCTTATATCCTCTTCTATCTCAAGTACCAAGAAATCAGCTGGAAAGTAAAATTTACCAACTTTGATAAGCATATCTTCAACTACTCCTACTGGGTATCTCACTGAACGATCAGCTAGTTGAAGAACCATCGTCGTAGGCACCATCTCAGCAAATTTTAATTTCCTATAAAAAGATAAAGGCATTAAGTTAATACTTGACCCAAGATCACACAGATACATATCAACAAGAATATCTTTAAAAGAACAGGTTACTGTGAAACTCCCTGGATCTCTCATCTTGATTGGAAGTCGAGTTTGGACCACTGCACTGCATTGCACTCTTTAGATAAAGGTACCGTAGCAAATTCCTTCAATGGCTGTTTGTTTGACACAATTTCTTTGAGGAATTTGGCATACGTAGGCATGTTTGCTATGGTCTCACCAAATGGGATATTAACTTGTAACTTCTTAAACATTTCTAGAAATTTTTGATACCGTCCCTTATTTGCCTTCTTTCTCAATCTTTGCGGAAATGGTATAGGTGGAACATACGGCTTGACCTCAGGTGATATCACCGGGATATTTGTTCTTGTAGCACCATCACCTGAATTTCTTTTATCATCCTCAGTCTCTTCACTTTTATCCATAGTTGAGTGCTTCTCTTGCTTTTCTAATTTCTCCTTGAATTTCGGTGGGATATTATCAAGTACTTTTCTTGAATGAAGTGTGACTGCCATCGCAGCCTCCTTGAGATTCACTTTCGTGGTACTTGGCAATTTGCCTTGCCCTCTTTAGCCATCGTTTCTACCAACTGTCCAACCTATTTCTCGAGATTCTGAATAGATGCTTGTTGAGATTGAACCATCTGATCCATTTTCTGAATGTATTGAACCATCATCTTCTCCATGCCAGACTTCTTCTCTTGAGGAGGTTGGGGAGGATATTGAGGCTTTTACTGTTAATTTTGGAACCCAAACGGTCCCATAGGTCTATTCCTAGACTCTATCCATGAAAAATTAGGGTGATTGCGCCACTCAAGATTATACATGTTGCAGAAAGGATCATTCCTCTGTTACATTCTAGGACCGCCATAAGTCCCTGCAAAATTAACATCCTCATGGTAGTAGAGGGTTCTCTATTATAGCAACCTATAGTCGTATGCCCATACATATTACAATTAGCATATGGATCAGGCTGATGAGATTCACGGGTAAGCATAGACTGCATTTGCCTAGATAACTCTGCCACTTGTGATCCCAGGTCTCTTTACGTCAACACTTCATGTACACGCATTCTCTTACCCCAGATTGCCTTTTGTTGTGAATTATTTGACAGCAACTCATAAATCCCAGCCATTTCTTCCGGAGTCTTGTCCCTAATATATCCCCCAGCTACAAAATCAACCATATTTTTGGTCATCAATATCAACGCATCATAGAAAAACTGCACCCGAAGAGCCTAAGGATATTGGTGATGAGGATATTGAATGAGTAGCAGCTTAAATCATTCCCAGGCTTCATGAATAGGGTTCCCTCTCCATTTGAGAAAATGTGTAGATTTTGTTCCTCAAATCAGTGGTCTCTTGTGCAGAGTAATACTTTGTCATAAAAATGTTGTATACGTCTTTTCATGTTTCCAAAGATCGCTTAGGTAGACTTAGAAACCATGACTTAACCCGATCTTTGAGGCAATATGGAAAGCACCTCATTCTTAGATCATCTTCAGTAATCCCATTTAATGGGAAAGTCTGCCCAACCGAGTAAAATTCTCGGATGAAGAAGAGCGAGTCTTCATTCGCGAAACTATGAAACATCGGCAACATGTAAAAAAGCACCGTTTTTAACTCGTAGTTTCGGGCCCCATTACTTAGAATGATACAATGTGGGAATGCTACTATCATGGGATGTTGAATATCCTATAACCGAAGTCCAGCACCAACTGGTGGAGCAATTTGACAACCATTGTTATTTCCTTGATTTTCCTCCGCCATTATATTCTCATCAGAACTACCTGATTCTACTAATTCAAGTGCTATATTGAGACCAGGTGAAGATTGAAGTGCAGCTTGCTTACGTAATTTAGTTTGTTTCCTCAAGTTCTTTGCAGTCTTTTCAATTGTCGGATCAAACTCCAGATCATCACCTTGAGATCGGGTCATGCACCAAGGCACCTAAGCAAAGATAATTAAAAACCAAGTGAAAATCTAAAGATAATAAAGAATAAAGCAAACGAAAATAAAATAAAAGGTAACTAAGGTAGAAAAATTAAGGCCGTCCCCAGCATCGATGCCAAAAACTTGATCGACAAATTCTGCAAGTGCACAGAGTCGATCGAAGTAATAAAATTGCCTGGAGCATTCAAGGGGTCAAACCCAAGGGACGAGTTAATTTTCTCCTTTAATTACCGTGAATAAAGAAATTGGAAGAGTAGAAAACAAAAGAATAATTTTTTTGCAATTTAATAAAATCAATTTAATTAAAAGGGAAAAAGTCAATGAGTAAGAGCCTAGGGTGTCAGGTTTAATCCTGAATCTTGAATTAATTTCTCAATTATCTTCTTATCAAACTATGAACACATCACATAAAAGTATCTTAGATCATCTCTCGGTGTATCTAAGGCGTACTTAATTAAATCCTATACCTCTCTCGATCGTCATAAGAGTTCAACTAAATCGATCAAATTCTTAGGTGATATGAGAGCATCATGCATACCTTAACCTATTCTAGTGATTAGTTTATGCACGTCTATCTATATAGTGTACGGTTGTATCTCCTTTCTCAATTCGACAGAAACTCAAGAATCATGTTTATGTTGATTAGGCACAAACAAGCATTAAAAATAAGGTAAATAAATCATAGCAATGACAAGAATTTAATTAAAGAGATCAATCAATCTTCGTTCATAAATCCTAACCCTAGAAAGTACTTAGTTTGACATGTTGGAAAGATTAAAAACACAAATCCAAAGAGTTAATACAAAAGAGAGAATAAGAGCCATGGAACTTTTCAGCTATTGCTCCGATTCGTCGGTTGCACACTTCTTAGTTTGATCTCCTACACTTGATTTCTTTAATAAATAAAAATATTTCTAAGCTAAAAACTAGAGTAACTAACTCTCAAAAACGTCCTATTTAGCTCCTATTTATAGTTCCCTAATATTACAAGTAAATCCCAATTGGAGCAGACTTCCACAAATGAAATGAATTGTGGGAAAATAGCTTTCTAACAAACTCCGGCGCAAATATAGGCGTGAACTTCGGCGTTGGAGTTCGTCGCTTGCTATTCACTTTGTTGAGGTAGAAGAACATTGGCGATAACTTGGGCGCAAACATCGGTGCCGGAGTTCAACGCATCCTTTTTCCAAATTGCATTTCTGATCTCGCAACCTTCAATTGATGCGCTATTTCCCTCCAATTTGCACCTGGCCTTCAATTATGTCCCTGAAAACAACAAACTACACTTATAAGCAGCTTTCCATTCAAATTGATCATACATAGGGCGCAATTTGATACATTTAACCACAGAAAACTAATTGGATTTACACCCTATCAATAGTAATACTACAAAATTACAATATTCATACGTATGTGTGTATGTATTACTAATAAATACAAAAAATTGATACAATTAAAAAATTAAAAAGTTTTATTGTTGTCATAAATAATTCTTACTCATACCTATTAGCCATGTAGAATTGGCCATGTAGAATCATGGTAGCGAAAAATAGTTATGTCTTGGGATCAAAGAAAAGTCAAAAAAGGGGAAAAAGTTATGAATGCTTTTATTTTATATTTTTCGCAAACTATTTTCAAAGAGAAAATAAATAGAGTCATTTTTCAAAATTATTAATTGGTACTAAGGATAGGAAATAAGAATAAGGAAGATAAATTAGTAAATCAAAGTTTGAAATTACAAAAAAAAGCAAAAATGCCAGAAACGCACCAAAGGCCTAGGTGTGTGTCCCACCCAAGTTTTAAATGCTCGTGGCAAATGTTGCCCTAGGCTATTTGGTGCTCACCTTGCCACAGAAATGCTTTTTAAGATAATGGTTTTAAGAAAATTCTTTCACCGGCTGTCCTTAATATAGGCATTCACTAGTTGCCACTGTTTTAAGAAATCCTTATTGCGCTAAAATGATGCATCCTCAACGAATTATCCCCACACCATCTTAGCTTTATCATTCATATTGTTGTACGAACTGGAAAAGATAAAGTCACCCCACCCCCTCTTTTGCTTTCAAATATTACTAATAATAAGGGATAATATATATGAGTTAATTTTATATACACTAATAATATATATACGAGCACTATTAGATGCATGCAATATGTACAAAGATCGAAACTTAAATTCAAATTCAAATCAAATGGCATGCATCCAAGAATACTAATGTATACACTGTTACCCCTTGTTTGGTACGTTGGAAAGGTTTAGAATGGATAGGAAAATATTTATAATTCTAGTGTTCGTAATCAAGTCGAATGGAATGTTAATTTCTTTTCTCATGTCTGGTATAATCATATTGAGAAGTCAGAATGGAATGGAAAAAACTACTATATTGACTTAATTGCCCCTACATATAACATTCTATACATATCTTGATTTAGAAACAAATGAATTATTAATTAATAAAGAACTTTTTAATAGCATAAAATCACAATAACTTATTAAGTAAGAATGTAACTTTTTAATAGCATACAATGACAATAGGTGAATACTAATTGTAATATAATTGCAATAGGTGAATATTAGTTGTAACTAAATTAAATTCTTAAATTGCATGCATGTTGAATCCCATATATGTTTCATACATATTAAATCCATCATTCATGCACGTTAATTCTCTACACTTGATTTGCTTTTGAAGGGTAAAAAGAACTATTTGTAAATAGAAAAATGCAATTGTGCCTTAGCAAATGGTCTAGTGGCTTTACTCTTTTCTTTTTTTTTTTTAATTTTTTAACTTCATATGAATGCATTTTGGCATGTTATTGTTTGTTTGACTCAAAAAACGTTATCATATAATCCAATATTGTGAATAAAAGTATATTAAAAATGTCAACTGAGTATTTTATTTCAAAGTACAAAGAAACAAAAGACATTAAATGGACTTAAAATTATTCCTTAGTAAAAAAGTAATAGATTTATTAACCAAACTCACAGAATGGACCTAATATTTGACAAAGCAAATGACAAATTAATATATATGAAAGATACACGGGAAATAGAGGTATAGAATATAAAATAGTAATATTGACTCCTATAATTTAGGTATTTCGTGGATAGCGTGGGAGTAGGGTTTTCCTAAATTTTTGTGAGGAATGAGATTTTAGAAAAAAGTTGGAATAGGCTTTCTAGAAGGAAAAAACTTTCCAATAAAAAAATGTCCATACCAAACACTGGAATGGAATGAAAAAGTTGGAAAAAGCTTTCCATTCTAGACCTTTTCAACGTACCAAATGAGAGGGGTTAGTATATACAAGATCAATCGAATCTTTATTACATTGTTAGTATGAATCTTTTTAAGAGTAACAGTTTTAAATGTATGGTACATCACCTTTCTTTTAATTGAAATTCTGTTTTCCCACATATGATCTAATATGCTGTGCTCTTAATAATGTAAAATATTTTTACATTGTTATAGTATAGAAAAGATTAATTCAATATTTACTTACCCAAAAAAGATTAATTCAATAAAAAGAAAAACAATAGGCCCCAGTGTCGCAATTTATGTTTGCGACCATCAAAAAAGGATTGAGACACAATATTGTTGACGTAGCAAATATTGAGTAACTTCTAATCAAATATTACAATAACAAATTTGTGGGTCGTTAATCACATGCAATTTGACATCTCAAAGTACTTACTCATTACTCATTATCTAGAATACTTACCCAAAAATGGAAAAAAAAGAAAGAAAAGAAGACAAGATTATCGTTATTGACAAGAAGAAAAAGTACTAAATGTTGTAATCGATCCTAAGACGAATTACAACTAACTTGATAAGCTTGACAACAATAATTTCAACAAAAATAAATAAAAAAGAGATGTTGAGAGATCAAAATTGTATAATTTGGCCGACAGTATGCTTACATCAAATAATCCTCCCCCAGGGAACAAGTCTATCAGAAATGGGGTAAAAGAGAAAAGTTAACAGGTCTGATGATCAAACATGAAAGGAAAGAAAGCTCATTTTTTGATCTGCTGATTGGTTGTCATTAGATTTTCGGTAGATTCTATTCTTTGTTTGTACCATTGGAAAACAGTGATTTGCTAATTTTACGTGTTTGAAAGCAGAACCTCCAAGGTATACTCACTCTTGCATGTCAATTACCAAAGAAATACACAAAAGTGAAGAACAAGAAATTCCAAGTATAGCTATTCTAGAGACGTGTCTTGTTATAGAAATCAAATTAACGTAGAGCATGTACATTGGATTGTATTAGTCTTTAATGGATATTAGGTAAACCTTCAACAGGCAAGAGATCTTTCATGTATTGGCTTGTATCTTTGTAGTCCTTTTAGTTTTTGATTGAAATTGTTGGTATTCACCATTTTAGTGTTACTTGCTGATATTAAGTCTTGATAGCTATTTGTGGAACAGGGAAAAAAAAGACCAATTCCTAGAAACGTGGTCGGCCTGGCGACAGCACATATTGCTGCCAATTTTCCTTGTTGAACTAACCAAGAGCCAAGCACGCGCATGCCCTTCTAATTTGGATAAAGAAAGTTGAAAACGTTTGACTACTTATAGTTAAGACTTAATTCCAGAATACACGCCATGAAATGATGAAAGGTTTTTCTAATGGGTGCTTATTAGGCATTCGTCAGCACATTTAAAGATTATCTAACTTATTATGTATATACACATACTAATAATTATTATTTTCTCTTGCTTTTATGTATTTTTCCTATTTCATCTTGCCTACTCTTCCTTGTATTTATTTATTTTTCCTAATTAATCTTACATTTCAAAAAATATAATAGTTGAAATGTATATTAATAAGTACTCAGTGGCACTCGCTAGACAGATCCATGATGAAATTCACCAATCTAAGATGAGATGATACTCGTTCACAATGAGTAATCATCCAAATGGTGCGAACGTTCACATGGAATTTTAGTGGCAAAGATAGTAATTTATGAAAGAGGTGGGGAAAGGAAGCACCTCGTGAATATTGAACCCCGTCCCCGTTACTTTGCTAGTCTTAGAAAGAAATAAGTAAAAATCTATAATATGCAAAATTAGGAACATGGAGACAATATATTTATACGATATCAAAGTTCTTATGGGGCAAGAAGAGGACTTTTTATAAAAAAACAAAAACAGAATTTAATAAGGGTTAAATAAAAATTTAAAGAACTTAAGGACTGGCAACAACCTGGTCCCTTCACCTTGCTGATTCTGCTTCCGGAGCTCTGTGCTTATTTTATTTTACAATACAGGGCCTTTAAATTATTAAAAATTGTCCCCATTGTATTATGAAACCAAGTGGAAATAGCTGGTACGTGATTGTTGTGATTGGGAAAAAAATTGTTAGACTTGATTAGATTTGACAGTGTAGGCAAGACAAGGGTATCATACAGCATTAAAGAAGTAGTAGGATGATGCAACTTTCTCTTGGAATTTCAAAAGTTAAAATTAAACTATGTCAACTTCAAGGCCAATGATTGCCAATAATAGTTTGAAGTACAATTATCACAAGCTTATTGTTTGTTTATGAATATTAGCGTAATGTTTAATATCTGTAGATTTGCAGCTTGATGTCTGGAATGCCTTGAACAATTTAAACTGAACTAGACCTGAAATGAGAAATTAATTGAATGATGCATCTGATCACGCCATAACACTTCTAAAAATTACGTACATGACTTCTGTTTCCTTTTTCAGGGATGATATACATGTTAATTGGAAGGAAAGTAAGAAAAAGGAAAACAATTCCTTAGACTAGAAAGGCAAATCAGTTAGGCACTTAATATTTTTGAGGATATAAAGATCATTATGTCACATTATTGAATTAAAAAAAAAAAAGAAAACCAATAGTAGTAAACTTTAACCATTAGTCTTTGGGGAAAATTGATGCTAAATAAAAATTTGGTGGGACTATGTGCATGTTAATTACCTCAACCCAAAGGGGTTATGTGCATTTTAGGCCTCGTAGTAATACTAAAGTACTAATACTGATTCCAAATACTAATCATTGTCAAATAATTACCAACTCCGTACGCTATTCAACAAGGCTGTCCAAGTCACCAGTCACCACTGCATAGTTTGCCCGGCAAGCCAAGAAATTGAAGGCTTCTGCTTCAACTATTACATGGAGACTTCAATTTTGGAGCAGCATCAATGAGCATAAGCGCCTTCTGCTTTCTCTCTATATATTCCTTGCTCTGCAATGGACCAAAGCACCAATAGGCCAAGCAACATTTTCAAGCCACAAACAATTAAACAAAATGAAAGTAGTCATTGGTTTGTTTTTCCTTTTGGGATTGCTCGCAATCCAAGGAGCAGCCCGCACCCTGAATGATGAGGCCATGGTAGAGAGACATGAGCAGTGGATGCGCCTCCACGGACGCGTATACAAGGACAGTGCAGAGAAAGAAAGGCGTTTCAAGATATTCAAGGACAATGTGGAGTTCATTGAATCTTTTAACAGGGCTGGAAACAGGCCTTACAAGCTTGGCATCAATCAATTTGCGGACCTTACCAAGGAGGAGTTCAGAGCCTCTCGCAATGGATTGAAGATGTCCTCCTCGCAAAAGTTGTTCAGGAGTACATCATTCAAGTATGAAAATGTGACTGCTGTGCCTGCTAACGTGGACTGGAGGACGAAAGGTGCAGTCACTCCAATCAAGGATCAAGGACAATGCGGTAATCAAATTTAAGCCACTCTATAATCTTTACATTAATAGTACGTTCCCAATTAAAGAATGATAAAAGCAAAACTGAACAAGGCATGGTTTTCTCATATATATACACACACACACACACATGTGATTTGCTTCTACTTTACAGGAAGTTGCTGGGCATTTTCCGCAATTGCAGCAACGGAAGGGATTACAAAGTTGAGTACTGGTAAGTTGATTTCACTCTCTGAGCAAGAAATTGTGGACTGCGACAGAACAAGTCAAGATCAGGGCTGCAGTGGTGGCTACATGGAAGATGCCTTCGAATTCATCGTGAAAAACAAAGGCATTGCTACTGAAACCACTTACCCCTACACGGCAGCCGATGGAACTTGCAGCAAAACTAAAGAAGCTTCCCACGCAGCCAAGATCGGTGGTTATGAGAAGGTGCCTGTCAATAGCGAAGCAGCATTGTTGAAAGCTGTGGCAAACCAACCAGTTTCAGTATCCATCGATGCTAGTGGGATGGCATTTCAGTTCTACTCCAGTGGTGTCTTCACTGGAGATTGTGGAACCGATTTAGACCATGGTGTTACTGCAGTTGGATATGGGAAAACTTCTAATGGTACAAAGTATTGGTTGGTCAAGAACTCATGGGGAAAAAGCTGGGGTGAGAGTGGATATATACGAATGCAACGGGGCATTGCCGCTAAAGAAGGCCTTTGCGGAATTGCTATGGATTCTTCCTACCCAAATGCATAAATTGAAGGGTGAATCTCATCTTTATTGTTCCTATGGCTTAGCTGATTCATCTTGTTAAATGTTGTCGTGTCTCTCTTCTAAATTATGTAAATATGATAAAGCAGTCTTATCTGTACACAAAATTTGATTGATGAAAGAGCTTGCTCCCACTATCTTCCCTAATTCTGTGTATTTATCAAATATCTATATCTGAATGATGAAATCAAAAGAAACTTAAAAAAATAAAAATAAAAATAAAAAAGGGTTCATGATAACACTACAACAAAAGTAGTTTCTTGTAGTGTAATAGCACCAATATAGGCTACTGTTGTTTAATATATTATAAGGGAAAAGTATCCCAGAGGTCTTAGATGAATACAGCAAAACGATCAAGTTTCAGCAATGTTCTGTACTCCAACAGTTAAATTACTTCCGTGAGCATCTCTTAATTGTTCTTTCATTTTAAAACTTGAGGGAAAAAGTAAAGGCAGGGAATTATGCATCTTCAATTGTTTGCGCGATTGAGGCTACCAAATTATGTATTTAGAGGATAAAATACCAAAATCTTCAATTTTCAGATTACTGCAGAAATTCTGCGCTAGCTTCATTTTTTGGTGCCTTCTGGTTGTGGGACTAGATCGTTACAAAATAAGGGCGGGCTGTAGTCGGTCTCAAATAAAGATTCCAAAAGAGGAGGCGCAGGGCCTCTAGGAAGCGTGATCCTGTATAAGCAGTTTTGGGCCTTTATGGACAGGGCCGAATGATGGCGTGATCCTTTATGGAGCTATTATCAGGCAAGGCATGTACACCAATTTTGTGTTTTCGCCTTCAAGTAAGCAGCAGTGATTAACAATTGCACACAAGATTGATTTATATGACTAAAACATGTAATCAAACTTGCAATACACAAAACTTAATCACATAATGAGTAAAAGTGATGTCTACCAAAAACCTTTCGAAACCCTAAGGCTAGGATACCTGCTGGTGGGAGCTATTGGGCTACACATTTGAGCACTTTGCACAAATATTTTTTCATACTTGATATGGGTCCAAAGAGTTTGCATTGAAAATGGTCGTTTTTGAGCGGCAGCGTTCCACAAAGCAAGAGTTTTAAAAATGTGCTATTAATTTTTTGATCGAGTTGTTCATTTGATCCCTAAAGTACCTAGAGAATAAAACTTTTGATACCTCAAATATTAAGTTAGTATTACACTTCGATCTCAAATCTTACTTTCAGTAATCTTTATAGCACGAAATACCACATTTGTCTTCTCACGACTCTATGAACTTATTAGTGGAAAAAATTGAGGACAAGACTCAAATTAATTGATAACTTCTATGTACTAAAAATCCGAAAGTGGTACAAGATGCGGATATGTGAAATCCTCAATCTGAACTAGTAAATTTTAAATTTATTCATCTTCCACCATGAATTGTTCTTGCACTCACAACTGCAATTATACAGAAACTGAATCGAGTGTGGTCAGGCCTCTTACTTCCGTATTTTCTATAATCTACAATTTTTGTCTAGGGAAATTGACTATTATTTGAAAGCAGACCAAAAAGATAAGTAAAACATTCACTTTGAAACAATCATCAACTCGAGAGAATTGGATAAGATAAGAATGGTCTGTGACTCATCAAATTCAAGATAGTCTTGAACTGCTTGAATTCTTGCTCTGAGGTCCCAATTTTGGGTTTTAGGTAAAAGACCTCTTGCGTTTCTTAATCTTTTCACTACTTCTTCTTGGTCAACCCTAAATTGCATCCGACTTACATTTACCCAACAGTTATCAGCAAAATTCTTCGTATTCAAGCTAAACTAAAACTGAACAGAAATGTTCTTAATTACGTATGCTGACCAAAAATTCAAGAATGGGCAGTTAAGTAATGAATTTTCTCCTCAGAGTCATCGACATCTATTATGGATAGCTAAGTTTTTTGTTTCGAAGATCCTTCTATGCATGCGAGTGAAGTCTGGCAAAGTACTTTTTTACAAGATAAACTATGACGTAATATGTCTGTCGGTCTTCCTTAAGTGTAAGTTAACATCAACAGAAGTTGCTATTTTCTGGTTTAAAGTTGTCTAAAATCGTTCTAGCTAAGTCAGTACTTGAATTGTTTCACCGTCTTAAAAGGATTATCTTAAAGCATGGAGAGCCCGTGGAGCTGTGGAATTTAATCTCTTCTCTGAACTTTGCTCTGAATTTCCAGGAAAAGAGAGGCAAAACATTACATGAGATACGCTGTTCTTAGTGTACTCACAGAAGCGACACAGTTCACTAAGGTATCTAAATTGACATGGAATATGTCCTGCAAATTAGACTGTTTCAAATGTCCCTACTAGTTTGATAGGACATACAGAGACAAGATTGGCTGAGAGGCAAGTATACCAACACATTACGCATCAATATTCATTGTTTTAAGCAATGTTTTAAAAGGCGATGGGTTAGGCATTTTGTATCTGTTCAAGCGGGGTGAAAGGCATGCAACATGTCTTGCAAATTTATTTTAAATACATAAAAATATAAAAAAAATATAATTGATCAACAAATTGGGCAAGTGCACAGAGTCGATCGTAATAATAAAATCGCTCGGAATATTCTAGGGGTCGAACCCAAGGAACAAATTAATTTCCTCCTTTAATTACCGTGAATAAAGAAATTGGAAGAGTAGAAAACAAAAGAATAATTTTGTTCAAATTTAATCAAAAATCAATTTAATTAAAAGGAAAAAAGTCAATGAGTGAGAGATTAGGATATCAGGTTTAATTCGGAATCTTGAATTAATTTCTCAATTATCTTCTTGTCAAACTATGAACGCATCACATAAAAGTATTTTAGATCACCTCTCGGTGTATTTAAGGCGTGCTTAATTAAATCTTATGCCTCTCTCAATGGTCACAAGAGTTCAATTAAACCCATCAGATTCTTAGGTGATATGAGTGCGTCTTGCATACGCTAACCTACTCTGGTGATTAGTCTATGCATGTCTATCTATTTAGTGCATGGTTGTATCTCTTTTCTCAATTGAACACAATCCCAAGAATCATGTTCATGTTGATCAGGCACAAACAAGCATTAAAAATAAGGTAGATAAATCATAACAACGACAAGAATTTAATTAAAGAAATCAATCAATCTTCATTCATAAACCCTAACCCTAGAAAGTATTTAGTTCGACATGATGGAAAGATTAAAAACACAAATCCAAAACGTTAATACAAAAGAGAGAATAAGAGCCACGGAATTTCTTAGCTATTGCTCCGATTCGTAACCTGCACGCTCTTTGGTTTGATCTCCTATGCTTGACTTCTCCAACAAATAAAAAAGTTTCTAGGCTAAAACTAGAGTAACTAACTCTCAAAAATGTCCTATTTAGCCCCTATTTATGGTTCCCTAATATTACAAGTGAATCCGAATTGGAGCTGACTTCCACAAATGAAACGAATTGTGGGAAAATAGCTTTCTAACAAACTCCGGTGCAAATATTGGCGTGAACTTCGGCACCGGAGTTCGTCGCTTGCTATTCACTTTGTTGAGGCAGAAGAACATTGGTGATAACTCCGGCGTAAACATCAGCGTCGGAGTTCATCACATCCCTTTTCCAAATTGCATTTCTGATCCTGCAAACCTTCAATTGATGCGTTATTTCCCTCCAATTTGCACCTGATTTTCAATTATGTCCCTGAAAACAAAGAACTACACTTATAAGCAGCTTTCCATTCAAATTGATCATACATAGGGCGCAATCTGATAGGTTTAACCACACAAAACTAACTCGATTTATACCCTATCAAACTCCCCCACACTTAACCCGTGGTTGTCCCCAAGCGCGAGAATCATTCTTGACTATCGATCATAGTTATGCTCTTAGATTATTATTGCTGAGACAACTTAAAAACTAGTGTCACATGCTAATAATGTAAACTATAGAAATACAATCTCGGTTAGCTCTCGATATCCTCAAATCATTCGACCTCAACTATTCCAACTAAGTATATAAAATATTCAATCACTATTTAATTGCAAACGGACTGAATATTAAGTAAAATCTCAAGACCGTTAACAAATAGGGATCCACAGGCCGTTCTTTATTTTTCACACTTTATTTTTTTGTTCTTTTTTCACACTTGCTCTCTTTTTCTTTCTCTCTTTCTTGTTCCTTTTCTTTTTTCCTTTTTTTTATGGGCTGAAGAAAGTTAGAGATATTGGGGTTCTCAATTGGTAAGTCTTTTGATGTGAATTCCGACACTTTTAGGTGAAGGAGGCTGATTACTCAGCTTATACCGCTTAAGAACCTCATACTTATAATTATTGCTATTTTTTGATGCGAAGGTTAACACTTTTAGGTGAAAGACCTCGGTTACTCAGCGACGATAACTAGAGGAGCATTTATACAGAGATCTTAACAATCAAGCACCAATTCCTTCACAAAAATACTAAGCCTGTGTCATATCCCCTCAACACAGAGAATAAGCTTAGTAAACAATCCCATCCACAGACTAAACACCAACCAAACATTTACAATACCTAACTAAAGTAGTCAAACATTGAAAAAGCATCAAAACTATTCACCAAAGATGTATAGCATAGCAACACTGTCAACACGTGACACATCTAACAAAAACTTCCGGCAATAGCAAAGTAAGGACACAAACCATAATCTATAATGTCAAAAATTGGGAAGTTAACAAAAAAAATTAACCAACAATCTCATATGCACTTTCAACCTTGAACCACCCCCCACTCTTAAAGCTACATTGTTCTAAATGTTGGGGGAAAAATAAGAAGCAAGAAAATAAAACACAAGTAAAAGTGAAATGATAAGTGTATATTTTGTGTGTTTAAAGTATGTTTTTCTATTTAGTTTTTGTGTGTTTTAGTGGCTAAATAACTAGGGTTTCTAGTGAAATTTTGCATTTTATGGTTTAAATAGCAAAAATGCATTTTATGGATTGATGTGGTGAAAACTTCATGTTTTTGTAGGATTAAATGTTTAACTATCAAATGAGGTGAAAGTGAGGATAATTGCAAAGAAGCTTGGACGGAAAGTTGGAAAATTGAAACATCCGAAGGTGAAGAAATTCCAAATTGGAAAATGTAAAATGCAATTCAAATATCGAGGAATCAAAAGATCAAAAGTCGGAGCAATTAACGCATCAATTTCATGACAAAAATTCGTATTATTGCGAATTTGAAGAGGATTTGTGAGTCGAAACGCGAAGCATCAATTGGAGAATTTCAAGCAGTTCGCGAATCCCTCTTAATGGGAGCAGGGGAGGCGATCTGCGACGGGATCCGCGAGACTCTGAATCGCGGATCCAGGTCGCGGATCCCTGATAACGACTACTACAACTTGCAGCCGAATTCCAGAAAATTTCCATCTAATTCCAGCTCAACTTTTGAATGAAATTCAGCTGATAGTTACGTGAAGAATCTTGGAAGATTGAAGAAACAACTCATGGTTAATCCAAAACATAATTTGCATCAACTTTACAACTCATTTGAAGTTGGAATTGAAGGGATTCAATGCATGAAGACACTTTGAAGACAATTCAAGGATAAGAAGATTCATGAAACCATTCTCCTTGACTTTTAAAGGCCAAATTTTTCTTGTGTTCACATGAGGAAATTTTGGATGCTTTTAGATGAAATCTTCTATAAATAGGGCCCCTTGTAGACAATTGAAATCATTAGAATTAGAGGAGAAGGCTAGATTCACTACTAAAATGTAGTCTTCACTAGTTCCTTAGTTTAGTATAGTTAGTAGTAGAGTAACAGTATAATTCAAATATGTTTAGCTAAGTTATTGTCTTGAGTTATGGATGAACTTTCTATATCGTGTTTGTGATATTTATATGGTTATTTGATGCTAGTATTTGAGCAAGAATTTAGTACTTTGGCTTTTCTAATCATGATTAACTGGCCATCAATTGTGATCATCTCAAGGTGTTAAGGACACTAGTTCATGAAGTTCTAAACCTAGGAAGTCACTCACTAATGTAGGGTGGCGCCTTTGTGGCTTTGGTGATTTATTTCATGTAATTTCATTGAGCAAATGAGCTTGTAGTTAATTCCATAACCGCGCTAGTACGTATGATTTATCTATAAGTATAGTTGATTCACAACGAAAGTGAGTTTCACGTGCATTAGGAAATTACGCCATGCTTAGCCAAAGTAATAACATTAATTCAACTGGTAACGTCATTTGCAAGAATAGTAAGGAATTCCATAGCTTGAGGAGCTTTTAATTGTTATTTCTACTTATTTCATTCCATGTTTGTAGTTTAGATTAATTTACGTGCTTGTGACAGTCTAAATAATAGAGGAGTTTGAAAATCACCGGTACTTGACATTCTTCCCTGTGGGATCGACACCTAATCTACCCTATGCTCGATAAACGATCTGTATACTTGCAGAAAATGGGGTTGTTTAGGTTTTATATTAAAATTTGGTGTATGGTAAAACCTCATCAAGTTTTTGGCGCTGCTGTCGGGGAAGAAATCTGTTCAATATCAGTGCTAAGAACAACTTTATTACTTTAGATATTTTTATATTCATTGTTTTTAGTTTATGTTTATTAACTATTCTTCTTGACTAATCTTGCTTTTAGTGTATTTGAAAGAATTTTTAGGTTTTAAAGAAGGATAGCAAGGATGTGGATCAAAACTTGAGAGAAGGAAGCTTGGCAATGGACCCCTACAATTTTCAAGACTATAATTATGGAGGTAATCAAAAGATGTTCGAAGGTATGTTATTTGAAGATTGTACAAGAAGCATTGAGGCTAAACTTGATTATATTACATTAAATGTGCAAATGGATACCATTACGAATTTGCTTGAACAAAAAAGGGATGTCAATGCTTTTAATTCTAATTATGTGGTTTGTGACTTGTGTGGAAATAATCATGATACATATACATGTATGCAAGCACAACATGTGGATTCTTATGATGAATTTGAGCATTACAATTCTTGTTTTGATCAATATGGTGCTAATTGTGCTAATTCTTACACTTATGGTTGGAATAATCAATGTGCTTATGATGATTCTTCATGTTTTTATGATTACCAACCCAATGGTGTTCAATTTGAATCCAAGTCATCTTGGGAATTAGCTATAGAAAAGTTAGCTAATCCACCTTTATCTTTGGAGCAAGAAAGATTGGCTAATGATTCTAAACCATGTTGGGAAGTAGCAATTGAAAAATTAGCTAATACAACTTCCAATCATTTTGATAGGGTTGAGAAAAGATTAGATGAATTAGCTTTTCACTTTGAAGGAATACAAGACCAATTGTATAATTTGTGTGAAGTTATTTCATGTAGTAAAATGCCAATTGACCCTAACATCAATGGTAAGAATGTTGTGTGTGAAAGTGGAATACATTTTGATGATAATGATGAATCTTATTTGCTTTTTAATGATGAAATATCCATTTCACATGATGATGATTTTGGAAAGAATTTTGAACCTCAAGAGGAAAGCATAAATGATGTTGATATAACCCCTTTTGAGGAATGTGGTGAATGTATAGATTCCAAGGTCATCCTACCCCAAGAAGGTCATATGGTTACTCCTTTGGTAAGTTCTCAAGTGGTGGAACTACAAGGTAATATCTATGTCACACTTGAGATTGGCAAACCATTTCCTTCTTTCTTATCATTTGGTTATATGACTCACGTGATTGAGTCGTCTTTTAATGATCCACCTCGCTCTCAATTGGTGGATTACTCTTTACTTAAACCTCCTTGATGAACAGGTAATATAGTCAAGCTAATGACTATAAAAGAGCGCTAGTTGGGAGGCAACCCATCAATTTGTGTTATTTTTGTTAGTTTTAATGTTTGAGCATGTGTATTATATGTTTTTAAGTGAGTTTGTTTTGTTTATTTTGTAGGAAAATCAAACATGGCCAAAGTGACCTTTTTGGTGTGGTGTGAATAGTAAAATGCAAACAACTTGGTACCTCAATTTGTGTTTTAGTTGTTAATGATCCAAGAAATGAGGTTAGTTATGTTGTTTTAATCATTTTACATGTGTTAGAAAAGGTGGATTTCATAATTAACAAGCAGGGCTTTTAATCTGGAAATAGTAGAAAAATGTTGCTCAATGGAATAGTTGTAGAAAAATTGCAGAATCACGTTTCCAGCACGATCCACGAGTTAATCCGCGAGTTACTCCTCGCGGATCCATGAGACTCGCGGATCAGAATCAGAGACTTTTCTGACGATACGCGAACTAGATCCACGATCTACTTCTCGCGGATCCATAACCTCGCGGCTCAATTTCTGAGAAGTCCAAATTAAAAACGTGAAGCAAAGTTCACTGACCCAGATCCGCGATGTGTGAATTGCGGATCGGTCCGCAGTGTTCGTCCACCAGAAACTAAAAAATGAAAAGTCACGAAGCATTTTCTTCTTCTTCTCATCGTGACTCACCTGCAAAAACACACACTAACACATCGTTTTTACACACACTTTACCAAATTCCTCTTTTTCCTTGTTAATCTCCTCAAAAATCATCAACCCAACACCTATTGAACATCAAAGAGCAGTTTTATCTGATTGAAATTCAACGAAAACACCTAAAAATCGGATTTTTGGAGAAATTAAGCCTAGGGTTTCCAATTTTTAAATCTTCAAATTCGTGGCTGTTTTGGGCTAAATTCAAGGGGTTTTTTGCATCAATCATCTCCCCATTCATCCTTCAACTGATTCCAGGTAACATTCCTTAATTTACATTCGCAAATTTCGATTTCCCAATTTCATGTTCTTGAGCAATTTTTGTAAGAATTTTGGGTTTTGATTTTCGTGATTAATTGTTGTTGGTTCGTGATTCCATTATGCTTGTTGATGATGTTTAAGCATGTTTTGTGAAGAAATTATGGGAATGTGCTAATTTTTAGTGAAGATTAAATTCTTAAATTTCCTATAAAATGCTTATTGTGGGATTAATGCTTGACATGATTGAAAATGTATTTGGATGATATTATGAAACTTATAATTATCCTTGGATGCTATTTGTTCCAATTGTGAGGAATTTTGGGATCATTTTGATAATTTTTGCCAATTTTTGCTTAATTTTGGGATTTAATTTTATCTATAGAAAAATGGCAATCATTGGTGAATTTGAGTATATTCATGAACTTTAAATCTTGATATGGAGTAGGTTGAGTACATTTGTGTTAAGATTTAGAGAAATTTTTGGATAATTTGATGAAAATTGGCATATTTAGAATTGTTCAAGGGGATGATGACATTTTGTTGGTTTGAAAAGAATTTTGCTTAAAATGACGAATTTTAATGCTTTCAATTTCTCTTTGATAAGTTGAAACGTGGTTGGTGAATATGCTTGACATTACTCAATTTTTAATAGATAAAATGGCCCGTACTAGAGGAGGTCTTCGTCGCCGTTCGCCTTCCTCATCTTCAAGTGGTGAAGAAGAGCAACGTACACCATCACCTCCACCACAAAGGCGACGATCGAGGAGGACTACTACTAGAGAGCCACCACCACCAGAGTATGATGCCATCCGGTTCACTTCAAAAGAGAACCAAGAATGGTACGAGGCAAGGGAGCATAAGGAATTCATTTTTGAGATGCACGTGGCTCCTGACGTAAATGCCGGATTCAAACTCACGGAGGCATTTGACATACTTGGCTGGGGTCCAATTCTCACATTGCCAGATTATTATTACCCCTAGCTAGTCAAGGAGTTCTATGCCAACGTGGTGAACAAGTCCGGGCATAGTGGAGAAAATATCAGATCCTATGTTCGAGGGAGACGAATTGAGATCGAACGAAGTACATTGGCTCAACTTCTTGGAGTACGGAATACTAGTCCAGCTGTTGATTTGAAGAAAGAATTCCATGCTCTAGATAGGCATTGGGAGATGGGACATGCAATGGCTCGATTTCAAATTGAGAAAGAATTTGCTCGCTCCCAACAAAAGGCGACGGTGAAGGCAAACAAGTTTGATGCTCGATTGAGGTTGATTACCTATTTGTTTTCCCACAACGTCATTCCCAAGAAGAGTAGCTTGAATGAAGTAAGAAAGAGTGATTTATACTTCTTGTATAAGATGTTCCATGACCGGACATCTTCATTTGCCAACATCCCTTTTCCGAACATTATTATTTGCTATATGAGGACCGCGGTGAGGCATGCCACCACCACCTACCGATTTGGCTTCCCACGGCTTCTCTCATTTCTTTTTGAGCGGATGGAGGTGAACTTGGATGGAGTTGAGCAAAGGCCGGTCAAATCCAATTATGAGTTGAATTTCTATGTCTTGAATGACTTGGGGATTATATCGGCTAATATTATTCACCCTCGAGCTCGGCAATCTCAGCCTACTTCCCAATTTGAGGTTGGAGGAACTTCTGGTACGGCTCATGAGGAAGAAGAAGGAGTCGGCACTTCAACTGCTATTCCCCACACCGGTCCTTCTACTTCGGCTCCTCCTAGGCAAAGGACGATTTGGGAGCGAGTTTTGGCTGCCATAGGATGCTTGGAGACTCGTGTCAATGAAGGTTTCAACAAGTGAACACCCGTCTCGACTCCATGGATACTCGAATTCATCGCATCGAAGAGCATTTGCACATTCCCGGTGGCGAGCAAGCTCAAGGCAACAATGGTGACAATCAAGGAGGGAGAAATGGACAACAATGAAGACCTTGTTTATTTTCCTTTGTTTTGTTGTTTTTTTATGTCTTTTTGAACTTATGCTTTATCCTTCCTTTCTTATGCAGCAATTTGTGGACTTGTAGAGGATGTTCATGATGTTTTGGATATTCTGGACCTCTGTATTAATAAGGGAGTTTTACTATTTTATTATTTTACTTTCCCCTTCACATTGAGGACAATGTGTATTTTAAGTTTGGGGGAGAGGTTTAACTGTGTTAGATGCTTTATGTGCTTAAATGACTTTGATATGTGTTTGGAAATGTTATGTGATTTGTTTGTGTTGAAAATTTGGGTTGCTGGCAGGGAGTTTGGTCCAGTTTTAAGGGGAGACTCTACCAAAATTTTTCCAAACATTTGTTCAAAATTATGAAATTACCCTAAAATTTTTTAAAAATTTTCAAATTAGTCCACAATGGAGGAAGTTTTAAGTATTACTCTTTCAAATTTTCTCATCTTTTTGAAATAACTTTATGAGAATTGGTAAATTCAATTTACATTTGACTTGGAATTAGTGATTATGTGATTTGACCAATTGTCTTTTAGAAAGTATATTTTGTAAAATGAGGAAAATTATGCCTATAATTTTACTTGTTAAATGATATCTTTTCTTTTACTTACTTATACAAAGAGGTGATTGATATAGTTAACTAAATAAGGCTCCTTTTCCACACAATTAGAGGAACTTTCTATAAAAAAAAAAACTCTAATTATTCTTGTGCTGAGTAATCGGGAATCTTCATCTAAAAATGTCGATTTTCGCGTAAAAAGGCACTTGAATAAGGAGAATTCAATAAAGAGAAAAAGTTGAGTAACCGGAGATTTTCACCTAAAAGTGTCGATTTTCGTGTCAAAAGACTTTTCTACTATTTAAGTAAAGTATAATCCCTCTAAATAAAAAGGAAAAAATAAATTATAAAAAGAGGAAAGCCAACTCATTGACTATATGAATTATTAGGTCGAAGTAAAAGGTTGAAATTTAACTTGTTTAAATTTAGGGTATAATTAGCTTTCTTTTACTTAATTATTATAAGTATTTGAGACGATTGGAATTTTTGCATAAGAATTGATTACTAAAGTTGTGGAGATTGACTTTTAAAATTCACATTGTTTATGGAAAACACTTAAATCATTGTTGGTTTGTATTTCTTATTGCTTGAGGACAAGCAATGATTCAAGTGTGGGGGAATTTGATAAGTGTATATTTTGTGTGTTTAAAGTATATTTTTCTATTTAGTTTTTGTGTGTTTTAGTGGCTAAATAACTAGGGTTTCTAGTGAAATTTTGCATTTTATGGTTTAAATAGCAAAAATGCATTTTATGGATTGATGTGGTGAAAACTTCATGTTTTTGTAGGATTAAATGTTTAACTATCAAATGAGGTGAAAGTGAGGATAATTGCAAAGAAGTTTGGACGGAAAGTTGGAAAATTGAAACATCCGAAGGTGAAGAAATTCCAAATTGGAAAATGTAAAATGTAATTCAAATATCGAGGAATCAAAAGTCGGAACAATTAACGCATCAATTTCATGACGAAAATTCAGGTTTTTGCGAATTTGAAGAGGACTCGCGAGTCGAAACACAAAGCATCAATTCGAGAATTTCAAGCAGTTTGCGAATCCCTCTCAGTGGGAGCAGGGGAGGCGATCCGCGACGGGATCCACAAGACTTTGCATCGCGGATCCAGGTCGCGGATCCCTGATAACGACTACTACAACTTGCAGCCGAATTCCAGAAAATTTCCATCTAATTCCAGCTCAACTTTTGAATGAAATTCAGCTGATAGTTACGTGAAGAATCTTGGAAGATTGAAGAAACAACTCATGGTTAATCCAAAACACAATTTGCATCAACTTTACAACTCATTTGAAGTTGGAATTGAAGGGATTCAATGCATGAAGACACTTTGAAGACAATTCAAGGATAAGAAGATTCATGAAGCCATTTTCCTTGACTTTTAAAGGCCAAATTTTTCTTGTGTTCACATGAGGAAATTTTTGATGCTTATGGATGAAATCTTCTATAAATAGGGCCCCTTGTAGACAATTGAAATCATTAGAATTAGAGGAGAAGGCTAGATTCACTACTAAAATGTAGTCTTCACTAGTTCCTTAGTTTAGTATAGTTAGTAGTAGAGTAACAGTATAATTCAAATATGTTTAGCTAAGTTATTGTCTTGAGTTATGGATGAACTTTCTATATCTTGTTTGTGATATTTACATGGTTATTTGATGCTATTATTTGAGCAAGAGTTTAGTACTTTGGCTTTTCTAATCATGATTAACCGGCCATTAATTGTGATCATCTCAAGGTGTTAAGGACACTAGTTCATGAAGTTCTAAACCTAGGAAGTCACTCACTAATGTAGGGTGGCGCCTTTGTGGCTTTGGTGATTTATTTCATGTAATTTCATTGAGCAAATGAGCTTGTAGTTAATTCCATAACCACGCTAGCAGGTATGGTTTATCTATAAGTATAGTTGATTCACAACGAAAGTGAGTTTCACGTGCATTAGGAAATTACGCCATGCTTAGCCAAAGTAATAACATTAATTCAACCGGTAACTTCATTTGCAAGAATAGTAAGGAATTCTATAGTTTGAGGAGCTTTTAATTGTTATTTCTACTTATTTCATTCCATGTTTGTAGTTTAGATTAATTTACGTGATTGTGTCTAAATAGTAAGGAGTTCGAAAATCACCCCTTGACATTCTTCCCTGGGATCGACACCTAATCTACCCTATACTCGATAAACGATCTGTATACTTGTAGAAAATGGGGTTGTTTAGATTTTATATTAAAATTTGGTGTATGGTAAAATCTCGTCATGAAACTTCCTTGACACGAGAGTGGAGATGAACACAAAATCCAAGCCATCCAATTATGTACAACTCGTCATGGGAACCCAACTGAAACAACATAACCACAAAAGAAACTAAAAGTAGAGGTTAATACACCATCATAGAAAACAATCTAGAAAATAGTGAACCTAACTACCAACACCACCTTCTAAACCCAACCACTAAAACAACAAAACGAAACTGAAACAAAAGTAAGAAAGCCTAGGAAGGACCCTGCTGGTGGGGATGCCAGAAGGCTAAGGTATCCTCAAGTTATGTGGGTCATCCCTCCATACCAGTCATGCACTTCTCGAGATTGGTGACATAGCCCTCTAAGCGATCGATGACCGCTCGAAGTACCACAGACCTCTATGAGCATAGTCTAAAGTAAATCTCGAATGGAGGGTTGAGATGAACTAGCACCTTGCTCTTGATCCTCCTCCTCATCTTCATCCTCACTTCCAGTACCCTCATTACTGGTCTCACCTGCTTTGGCATGATAGGAAATCTATTTGAGAGTAGCCTTGGTCAACATAGTAGCAGTAGGTTGGATAATTCACCCCTGAGATCCACACCATAGCGTTCAAAGATCAATGTAAGAAAGCGGCTGCAGGGAAAGATCTTCTTTGCTAGCTTATAGCCTCCCAAGCAAGTCATGTGCTCCATAATGACTGTCACCAAGGGAATGCTAGAAATAGCTCCAAGACCATTCTCCTAGTTATAGTATTTGGTCTCAGCAAAGAATTTCTTCTTTTGTTGAAAAGTCAAGTCATTAGACATAATATTAGAAATAATAAAATTGACATAATCAGCATACCAAAATACCTCAACATCCTTTACCGCCCATAGTTGCTAACTTGGGAATTTGTCCTCGATGGAAGCATTATCATAAGAGTCAACTGGCTCCAATCGGGATAGGTGATCTACTACCAAATTCTCCGAACCCCTCTTATCTCTTATCTCGAAGTTGAATTCTTGCAAGAGCAAGATCCAACGGATCAACCTAGACTTAGAATCGTTCTTAGTCAAAAGGTACTTGATAGCAGAATGGCTAGTATACACAATCACCTTGGACCCAACAAGATAAGAACGAAACTTTTCAAACACATACAATAGCAAGCAATTCTTTCTCAGTAGTAACATAATTAACCTGAGCATCATTGTGAACCTTGCTAGCATAATATATAACATGCAATTTCTTATCTTTTCTCTGACCTAAAACAGCCTCTACAGCATAATCACTAGCATTGCATATTAACTCAAAAGACAAATTCCAATCAAATGCAGTGATTATGGGTGCAGATGTGAGCTCTTTCTTAATCTTATTAAAAGCAGCCAAGCATGCATCATCAAAAACAAAGGTCACACCTTTAGTAAGCAAATCATAAAGAGGTTTAGTTATCTTGAAAAAGTATTTTATAAATCTTCTATAAAAACCCTCATGTCCAAGAAAACTTCTAACAGTTCTAACAGAACTAGGAGGAGGTAATCTTTCAATCACCTCAACCTTTGCTTTGTCAATTTCTATGCACCTTTCAGAAATTTTATGACCTAACCCAACAACTTCACGGACCATAAAGTGACAATTTTCCCAATTTAATACCAAATTAGACTCTTCACATCTTTCCATAACACAGTTCAAATTATGTAAACATGTGTCAAAGAGGAATCATAAACAGAAAAGTCATCCATGAAAACCTCAATTATGTCCTCTACCATGTCTGAGAAGATGGCAATCATATACCTTTGAAAGGTCCTTGGAGCATTATAGAGTCCAAATAGTATTCTCCGATATGCTAACATGCCATCTGAGCAAGTTAAGGTGGTCTCTTCTTGGTCTTCTAGAGCGATGGGAATTTGATTATAACTTGAATAACCATCCAGGAAATAACAAAATTTATGACTCGCCAAATGCTCCAAAATTTGGTCCACAAATAGTAGTGGGAAATGGTCCTTCCCGGTTGCAGCGTTCAATTTCTTGTAGTCAATACAAATACGCCAACCAGTCATAGTATGAGTGGGAGTTAGTTCATTTTTCTCTTTTTTTACCAGTGTCATGCCTCCCTTCTTTGGCACAACTTGCACACAACTAACCCAAGAGTTATCAGAGATAGGATAAATAATCCTAGCGTCAGGTAATTTTATTAGTTCAACTCGGACTGCTCCTTCATGTTTGGTTTAAGTCTTCTTTGGTTTTCAATAGAGGGTTTGACATTGTTCTCTATTAAAATTCTGTGCATCACTATCAACAGATTAATGCCCTTAATATCGGAGATACTCCAGGCAATAGCCATTTTTTGGTCACTGAGCACCCTTAACAATTTATCAGTTTCACTTTCAGACAAAGAAGAAGACATTATGATAGGATAAGCCTCATTAGTACCCGAAAAAACATAAGTGAGCAGGCAATGGTTTAAATTCTAATTTTGGGTAGGATTTTCTCTCAAGTGTAGCAATATTTTCAAACTACTGGCTTTTTACATTAGAAAGCTCCACATGCCCATCCAACCATTTAATAGAATTTAAAAGGTTCACATCTTCTATCTTCTCATCCAAACTTGACGCAATAACATTTTCAAAAGAATCATCACAATATGCACACTCAAGCATTTTTATAGATAGAGAGTCAAAAACATCAATTCTCAAGCATGCTTCATCAATAGAAGGACATTTTAAAGATTTAAATACATTAAACTCCTACCTATCTTCACCTACTCTTAAAGTAAGTTTTCCTTAACACATTAATTAATGCCCCTCCCATGGCTAAAAGTGCTTCACCTAAAATTATAGGCATGCTTATATCCTCTTCTATCTCAAGTACCAAGAAATCTGTAGGAAAGTAAAATTTACCAACTTTGATAAGCATATCTTCAACTACTCCTACTGGGTATCTCACTGAACGATTAGCTAGTTGAAGAACCATCGTCGTAGGCACCATCTCAGCAAATTTTAATTTCCTATAAAAAGATAAAGGCATTAAGTTAATACTTGACCCAAGATCACACAGATACATATCAACAAGAATATCTTTAAAAGAACAGGTTACTGTGAAACTCCCTGGATCTCTCATCTTGATTGGAAGTCGAGTTTGGACCACTGCACTCTTTAGATAAAGGTACCGTAGCAAATTCCTTCAATGGCTGTTTGTTTGACACAATTTCTTTGAGGAATTTGGCATACGTAGGCATGTTTGCTATGGTCTCAGCAAATGGGTTATTAACTTGTAACTTCTTAAACATTTCTAGAAATTTTTGATACCGTCCCTTATTTGCCTTCTTTCTCAATCTTTGCGGAATGGTATAGGTGGAACATACGGCTTGACCTCAGGTGATTTCACCGGGATATTTGTTCTTGTAGCACCATCACCTGAATTTCTTTTATCATCCTCAGTCTCTTCACTTTTATCCATAGTTGAGTGCTTCTCTTGCTTTTCTAATTTCTCCTTGAATTTCGGTGGGATATTATCAAGTACTTTTCCTGAATGAAGTGTGACTGCCATCGCAGCCTCCTTGAGATTCACTTTCGTGGTACTTGGCAATTTGCCTTGCCCTCTTTTAGCCATTGTTTCTACCAACTGTCCAACCTATTTCTCGAGATTCTGAATAGATGCTTGTTTAGATTGAACCATCTGATCCATTTTCTGAATGTATTGAACCATCATCTTCTCCATGCCAGACTTCTTCTCTTGAGGAGGTTGGGGAGGATATTGAGGCTTTTACTATTAATTTTGGAACCCAAACGGTCCCATAGGTCTATTCCTAGACTCTATCCATGAAAAATTAGGGTGATTGCGCCACTCAAGATTATACATGTTGCAGAAAGGATCATTCCTCTGTTACATTCTAGGACCGCCATAAGTTCCTGCAAAATTAACATCCTCATGGTAGTAGAGGGTTCTCTATTATAGCAACCTATAGTCGTATGCCCATACATATTACAATTAGCATATGGCTCAGGCTGATGAGATTCACGGGTAAGCATAGACTGCATTTGCCTAGATAACTCTGCCACTTTTGATCCCAGGTCTCTTTACGTCAACACTTCATGTACACGCATTCTCTTACCCCAGATTGCCTTTTGTTGTGAATTATTTGACAGCAACTCATAAATCCCAGCCACTTCTTCCGGAGTCTTGTCCCTAATATATCCCCCAGCTACAAAATCAACCATATTTTTGGTCATCAATATCAACCCATCATAGAAAAACTGCACCCGAAGAGCCTAAGGATATTGGTGATGAGGATATTGAACGAGTAGCAGCTTAAATCCTTCCCAGGCTTCATGAATAGGGTTGCCTTTCCATTTGAGAAAATGTGTAGATTTTGTTCCTCAAATCAGTGGTCTCTTGTGCAGAGTAATACTTTGTCATAAAAATGTTGTATACGTCTTTTCATGTTTCCAAAGATCGCTTAGGTAGACTTAGAAACCATGACTTAACCCGATCTTTGAGGCAATATGGAAAGCACCTCATTCTTAGATCATCTTCAGTAATCCCATTTAATGGGAAAGTCTGCACAACCGAGTAAAATTCTTGGATGAAGAAGTGATAGGGAGATATTTATACGTGTTAATTGATGGTATTTGATCTTAATTTCTCCCATTTATTGTGCAAAGAATTGGATTACTGCTTATATTTGAATTCTGTGGCATTTGCAGGCCTTTGGTGTGAAAATTGGTGTTTATTGGCAAAATTCCAGAAGACTTGTACTTCCAGGGATGTGTGCAGAAAGGGGGTTGAATTAGCAAGGTTGAGGCGAGTTCTTGGGTTTGGAGATAAATTGGAAATCAAATGTGGGAAGGAAAGCGTCTTTAAAGGGAGTGACCAGCGGATTGGGAAGTAGAGTCGCATGCAAATTTGGGAACTCACGTGAAGCAAGGGAACTTTCCTTGTCGCATGAGAAGTCCAAGTCCATTGGAAAAGAGCGTGTCTGCTGACTTCCGAAGAGCAATTGGAGTTGAAGACTTTTTATATATATAGGAATCGTTTGTCGGTAGGAGGAAAGAACTCTTAGCCTAGCATTGTTTTCTTTATTAGTTCCCTGCCTTTGTTTTCCGCCGTCACGGGCATAACAATAGATTAGTACTTGGAGTTCTTTGTTTCTTTTCGTCTTTTCCGTTTCCATTGCAACATATCAATAGAAGTAGATTAGTACCGCTTTTCTTTTCCTTTCCAGCAATACTCATTTTCAATTGGAGATTTTCTCATTATACGATAATTGTTTTGCCTTCATCCGAATTGCTTGAACTCCTAGGATCGCTTGTCGAGATGAGGCGTGGCTGATTCCTTTTCTAGTTGAGGAATAATCGAGGCTCGGGGCACCATAACTGTGAGATCGTTTTGATTATTAATTTTAATTTATATGTTTATGGGTATTTAATTATTCTCTGTTTTCAATTAATTATTATTTGGGTTTATTGGGTAATATGGCCAGTTATTCAATTGTCTAAATAATATATAGTCAATTAGGGTGTTGGCGCGTCGCCTTTAAGCAACCTAATTAGTGACAAACGAGACAGTTTCACCGCTTCGCAAGTGGTCTAATTTGTATCGTGGGGATAATTAACCTAGTCTCAGTAAACCCGCATGTGTGTTTACCATCTAGAATTGGGTCTTTCTAATTCCTAATGCTGTGACTACATTAAATCCTATGAGCGTCTCTAGGGTTGTCTAGTTCACAAGAGGGTAGTCTATGAGCTTCTCTGGGCTACTATAAAATTAAGGAAAGATTGGTGGTTGGGCGCGTCGCTTAACCACTATAACCAATTTATTCATGAACGTGTAAATATTTCCATGTATCTATGATCAGTTGTGTGCATCGGTGCCAAGATTAATTCCTTAACTAGATTGTTTTAATTAATTGTTTCTTGTGTTATTTGATTCTTGCATACTTGCTTAATTTAGAATTTCATCTTTTATTCCTTTTTAATTATTTACTATCTTTTCCAAAAACCCCCCAAATTCTCTGTAGGAAATAAATCACCCAGTCCCTGTGGATACGACCCTACTCACCATTATACTTGAATTTATATTCTTAGAGTAGGTATTTTATTTTTGGAGGTTTGACACCCACCAAATTTTGGCACCGTTGCCGGGGACTGGTGCTTGAATTATTTTGTCAAATTTTTTTTTTCTTTTCTCCTTTATTTCTCCTCTATTCTTCTTACTCGTCGATGGCTACTAATTTTCAATATTTTGATAATAGATTGGAATTCGTTCCTAATTGGGTTAATGAGAACTATTGTCTTA
Organism: Gardenia jasminoides; assembly: GCA_013103745.1. Lineage (NCBI taxonomy): Eukaryota > Viridiplantae > Streptophyta > Magnoliopsida > Gentianales > Rubiaceae > Gardenia > Gardenia jasminoides. Next base: position 3,606,136 of record CM023098.1, read on the forward strand.
GTGATCCTTATTCAGATAATCTGGCTTTTCCTATGCAACAATTGAGTGATGAACAAAAATCACAAGTCAACACTTGTGGAATTTGTCAGTTGGATCATTTGACTGACAGGTGCCCGCTACTTCAAGTTGACGTGGATGATCCAATTGGTGATGTTGGAGTATTCCAAAATCCTTCTCCACCAAATTTTAATACTTATCAAACACCAATGTTTGATACTTATTCATATGTGTGTGGTCAAGGATGGTGGGATTACCCCAACTATAACTATGAAGTGAGTCCAACATCTCAATCTTCATCCTCTAGTGGGGGGAGTTCCTTGGAAGATCTTGTTAAGAGCTTGGCCATAAGCACTGCTGAGTTTCAGTTGGAGACAAAGACAAGCATTCGTAATTTAGAGAATCAAATGTATCTACTGGCATCTACTATGAGCCAATTGATGTCTCAGAATTCTGAAACATTGCACTCAGAGACCCTTATCAATTCTGAACCAGATATGAGTGTAATTACCTTGAGCAGTGGTGACGAATGGCAAGAGATTCAAAGGGAAGAATCTAAGTCTGTGGTTGAAGAGAAAGCTGAGGAAGAAACAATGGGATCCCAACCCCTAGTCTCTCCAGTCAACAAGTCCAATGAAGAAATCCCAATTGTGGTGACATCTCATTCATCTCTCACTCTTATCTCTCATTCTATAGTTTCTGTTGGTGAGATTGATTTCGTTATACCAGAAATTTTTGAATTTCATGATAGAGATAAGTTAGGAGTTGAAAAGACTCTTAGGTTGTTGATTGATCTTGATGAAGGAATGAGTAAAGGATTAAAATCATTACTTGCATGCTTGAAGCCATCCATTAGTCAAAAGAAGAGAATAGCTCACGTATTTAAAGATTTCTCTATTTATGATAAATATCATGAGTATGAGAACGATGTAATGAAAAGAGCTATACGATTTTATCCTCCATGACCAAGCATGGAAATGTCTAGCTAAAGACATTAAAGAAAGGCGCTGCTTGGGAGGCAACCCAAGGATTTAATTTTTCATTTTTCTTATTTTTAGGTTTTCCTTTATTAATAGTTTTTTTTTCTTCTTCAGTTATCTTTGAATATATTGTAGTGGTAGTGGGCAGAAGACTTTAGCTTTGCGCGCCAGATTCTGTCAAGGCAATGCAAAGAGATGATGATCGAAGACTTCGCTTATCCATGCGCTTTCTAAGCGGATGTCGGATGCTCAAGTGCGGGTGAGAATCAAGACTTTGGCTTGGCGGCGCCTTTATAGGCTCATCTCACATGGAGGGCGATGGGCGTAAGACTCATGCTTCTAAAGCGTGCCCACGCCTTACAACGGATAGGGTGTATACTAAAAAAAAAAAAAATCCCTCTTTTATTCTAATTCTTTTTATCTTATTCCTTGCAGCATCTAGTGTCCGTACTCATTGCTTACTATGGCTCTTGAGTCTCTTGTGCTCCAAATTTCACTGATGATTGGACATCAACTCAAGCATTTTCATCCTTTAACCTCCTCCTGCTTAATTCTCTAATCGGAAGTCCTCTTATTTTCCTTTTACTCTTTATTTTCATCCATTGAGGACAATGTCTGATTTAGGTGTGGGGGAGGGGATATTTTCTCAGATATATATATTTTTTCAAAGATTTTTAAGTTTTTCACAACTTTTTGCAACTTCTTAATATTTTGTTTTGTTGTGAAAAACAAGAAAGATGCAAGTATGATTAGTAAAATTTTTGCTAGCATGAGTATTATATTTTTCTTGCAATTGATTCAATTGATGGATGTACAAGATTTGACAAATTTTTAGCGATTGGTGAGCTTTTGAGCCTAACGAGCACACTATTCATAAATGGCTCTAATTTCTTTCATTGAGTGATATTGCACATGGTTAGATTATTCTAGAACTTGCTTTGTTATGCATGTCAAGACCACATTGTTGAATTTGATGCATGAAAATGATAAGGGCAATTAGGTTTAACCCTTTTTACTTTCTAAAGACCTGTCTCAATTATATTTTTCCCTAGTTGACCATGTTTGAGCCTAAGCCTTTTCACTGTTTAAAAACCCTTTGAATTACCCTTAATCCAATTTTTGTTTGTACCTTCTTGTTTGAACCTTGTGTCAAAGGAATGCCTTAATTTTATTGCATGATGATTTCAATTAGTGGTGCAAGGGTATGGATGAAGTTAGCAAGTGTGTTTATATTTCAATATTAGTCATGTCTTGTTGAAAAAAAAAATTCATCAAAAAAAAATCAAAAAGAAAAAGAAAATGAAAAAAGAAAAAAAAAAGAAGAAGGAAGAAAAAGAAAAAAAAACAAGAGTTATGAAGTGCTATTGTAAATATGTGGTGTATTGTGATAATTGGGTCAAGCCTTGGTTGTGCTTGCACTTGCTAATTTTTGAAAAAAAAAATTATGGGTATTCCTTGGAAAGATCATCTGGATGAAGAAAAGTATGTGAAATCATGCAATGGGTTGTTGGTATTTCCTTTGATGTGTTTAGCCTAAATTTTCCTTCTTATCCAACCCTTTACCTAAGCCTCATTACATCCCTTGTTAAAGACCTTTTGATTTTTGTATTGAATTCATTTTGAGTGGTGGAGATATGATATATTAGCAAGCCTATGGTAATATCTTTCCATGTTGTTGATTTGAGCATATATGTCCCTTTAAACACTTTTGAGTGATGAGAGATACACTAATATCCGTGTGAGAGTTGAATCTTCTACATCTTGATTTTGATGAAGTTGTTGAGAAGATTTGATACTCGTGTTAGTTTATTGTGCTATGAAATACTTGTTCTCTTGATTGTGATAGTGAATGCTTGAGGACAAGCATTGTTTAGGTGTGGGGGAATTTGATAGGGAGATATTTATACGTGTTAATTGATGGTATTTGATCTTAATTTCTCCCATTTATTGTGCAAAGAATTGGATTACTGCTTATATTTGAATTCTATGGCATTTGCAGGCCTTTGGTGTGAAAATTGGTGTTTATTGGCAAAATTTCAGAAGACTTGTACTTCCAGGATGTGCCTGTGCCAGAGAAAGGGAAGCAGGGTTGAATTGGCAAGGTTGAGGCGAGTTCTTGGGTTTGGAGATAAATTGGAAATCAAATGTGGGAAGGAAACGTCTTTAAAGGGAGTGACCAGCGGATTAGGAAGTAGAGTCGCATGCAAATTTGGGAACTCACGTGAAGCTTAAGGGAACTTTCCTTGTCGCATGAGAAGTCCGAAGTCCATTGGAAAAGAGCGTGTCTGCTGACTTCCGAAGAGCAATTGGAGTTGAAGACTTTTTATATATATAGGAATCGTTTGTCGGTGAGGGGAAACAACTCTTAGCCTAGCATTGTTTTCTTTATTAGTTCCCTGCCTTAGTTTTCCGCCGTCACGGGCATAACAATAGATTAGTACTTGGAGTTCTTTGTTTCTTTCGTCTTTTCCCGTTTCCATTGCAACATATCAATAGAAGTAGATTAGTACCCTGCTTTTCTTTTCCTTTCCAGCAATACTCATTTTTCAATTGGAGATTTTCTCATTATACGATAATTGTTTTGCCTTCATCCGAATTGCTTGAACTCCTAGGATCGCTTGTCGAGATGAGGCTGATTCCTTTTCTAGTTGAGGAATAATCGAGACTCGGGCACCATAACTGTGAGATCGTTTTGATTATTAATTTTAATTTATATGTTTATGGGTATTTAATTATTCTCTGTTTTCAATTAATTATTATTTGGGTTTATTGGGTAATATGGCCAGTTATTCAATTGTCTAAATAATATATAGTCAATTAGGGTGTTGGCGCGTCGCCTTTAAGCAACCTAATTAGTGACAAACGAGACAGTTTCACCGCTTCGCAAGTGGTCTAATTTGTATCGTGGGGATAATTAACCTAGTCTCAGTAAACCCGCATGTGTGTTTACCATCTAGAATTGGGTCTTTCTAATTCCTAATGCTGTGACTACATTAAATCCCTATGCCGCCTCTAGGGTTGTCTAGTTCACAAGAGGGTAGTCTATGAGCTCTCTGGCTACTATAAAATTAAGGAAAGATTGGTGGTTGGGCGCGTCGCAACCACTATAACCAATTTATTCATGAACGTGTAAATATTTCCATGTATCTATGATCAGTTGTGTGCACCGGTGCCAAGATTAATTCCTTAACTAGATTGTTTTAATTAATTGTTTCTTGTGTTATTTGATTCTTGCATACTTGCTTAATTTAGAATTTCAGCTTTTATTCCTTTTTAATTATTTACTATCTTTTCCAAAAACCCCCCAAATTCTCTGTAGGAAATAAATCACCCAGTCCCTGTGGATACGACCCTACTCACCATTATACTTGAATTTATATTCTTAGAGTAGGTATTTTATTTTTGGAGGTTTGACACCACCAAGAAGAGCGGGTCTTCATTCGCGAAACTATGAAACATCGGCAACATGTAAAAAAGCACTGTTTTTAACTCGTAGTTTCGGGCCCCATTACTTAGAATGATACAATGTGGGGATGCTACTATCATGGGATGTTGAATATCCTATAACCGAAGTCCAGCACCAACTGGTGGAGCAATTTGACAACCATTGTTATTTCCTTGATTTTCCTCCGCCATTATATTCTCATCAGAACTACCTGATTCTACTAATTCAAGTGCTATATTGAGACCAGGTGAAGATTGAAGTGCAGCTTGCTTACGTAATTTAGTTTGTTTCCTCAAGTTCTTTGCAGTCTTTTCAATTGTCGGATCAAACTCCAGATCATCACCTTGAGATCGGGTCATGCACCAAGGCACCTAAGCAAAGATAATTAAAAACCAAGTGAAAATCTAAAGATAATAGAGAATAAAGCAAACGAAAATAAAATAAAAGGTAACTAAGGTAGAAAAATTAAGGCCGTCCCCAGCATCGATGCCAAAAACTTGATCGACAAATTCTGCAAGTGCACAGAGTCGATCGAAGTAATAAAATTGCCTGGAGCATCCAGGGGTCAAACCCAAGGGACGAGTTAATTTTCTCCTTTAATTACCGTGAATAAAGAAATTGGAAGAGTAGAAAACAAAAGAATAATTTTTTTGCAATTTAATAAAATCAATTTAATTAGAAGGGAAAAAGTCAATGAGTAAGAGCCTAGGGTGTCAGGTTTAATCCTGAATCTTGAATTAATTTCTCAATTATCTTCTTATCAAACTATGAACACATCACATAAAAGTATCTTAGATCATCTCTCGGTGTATCTAAGGCGTACTTAATTAAATCCTATACCTCTCTCGATCGTCATAAGAGTTCAACTAAATCGATCAAATTCTTAGGTGATATGAGAGCATCATGCATACCTTAACCTATTCTAGTGATTAGTTTATGCACGTCTATCTATATAGTGTACGGTTGTATCTCCTTTCTCAATTCGACGAAACTCAAGAATCATGTTTATGTTGATTAGGCACAAACAAGCATTAAAAATAAGGTAAATAAATCATAGCAATGACAAGAATTTAATTAAAGAGATCAATCAATCTTCGTTCATAAATCCTAACCCTAGAAAGTACTTAGTTTGACATGTTGGAAAGATTAAAAACACAAATCCAAAGAGTTAATACAAAAGAGAGAATAAGAGCCATGGAACTTTTCAGCTATTGTCTCTAGTCGGTTGCACACTTCTTAGTTTGATCTCCTACACTTGATTTCTTTAATAAATAAAAATATTTCTAAGCTAAAAACTAGAGTAACTAACTCTCAAAAACTTCCTATTTAGCTCCTATTTATAGTTCCCTAATATTACAAGTAAATCCCAATTGGAGCAGACTTCCACAAATGAAATGAATTGTGGGAAAATAGCTTTCTAACAAACTCCGGCGCAAATATTGGCGTGAACTTCGGCATTGGAGTCCGTCGCTTGCTATTCACTTTGTTGAGGTAGAAGAACATTGGTGATAACTTAAGCAAACATCGGTGCCGGAGTTCAACGATCCTTTTCCAAATTGCATTGATCTCGCAACCTTCAATTGATGCGCTATTTCCCTCCAATTTGCACCTGGCCTTCAATTATGTCCCTGAAAACAACAAACTACACTTATAAGCAGCTTTCCATTCAAATTGATCATACACAGGGCGCAATTTGATACATTTAACCACAGAAAACTAATTGGATTTACACCCTATCAATAATAATACTACAAAATTACAATATTCATACGTATGTGTGTATGTATTACTAATAAATACAAAAAATTGATACAATTAAAAAATTAAAAAGTTTTATTGTTGTCATAAATAATTCTTACTCATACCTATTAGCCATGTAGAATCATGGTAGCGAAAAATAGTTATGTCTTGGGATCAAAGAAAAGTCAAAAAAGGGCAAAAAGTTATGAATGCTATTATTTTATATTTTTCGCAAACTATTTTCAAAGAGAAAATAAATAGAGTCATTTTTCAAAATTATTAATTGGTACTAAGGATAGGAAATAAGAATAAGGAAGATAAATTAGGAAATCAAAGTTTGAAATTACAAAAAAATGCAAAAATGCCTGAAACGCACCAAAGGCCTAGGTGTGTGTCCCACACAAGTTTTAAATGCTCGTGGCAAATGTTGCCCTAGGCTATTTGGTGCTCACCTTGCCACACAAATGCTTTTTAAGATAATGGTTTTAAGAAAATTCTTTCACTGGCTGTCCTTAATATAGGCATTCACTAGTTGCCACTGTTTTAAGAAATCCTTATTGCGCTAAAATGATGCATCCTCAACGAATTATCCCCACACCACCTTAGCTTTATAATTCATATTGTTGTACGAACTGGAAAAGATAAAGTCACCCCACCCCCTCTTTTGCTTTCAAATATTACTAATAATAAGGGATAATATATATGAGTTAATTTTATACACACTAATAATATATATACGAGCACTATTAGATGCATGCAATATGTACAAAGATCGAAACTTAAATTCAAATTCAAATCAAATGGCATGCATCCAAGAATACTAATGTATACACTGTTACCCCTTGTTTGGTACGTTGGAAAGGTTTAGAATGGATAGGAAAATATTTATTATTCTAGTGTTCGGTAATCAAGTCAGAATGGAATGTTAATTTCTTTTCTCATGTCTGGTATAATCATATTGAGAAGTCAGAATGGAATGGAAAAAACTACTATATTGATTTAATTGCCCCTACATATAACATTCTATACATATCTTGATTTAGAAACAAATGAATTATTAATTAATAAAGAACTTTTTAATAGCATAAAATCACAATAACTTATAAAGTAAGAATGTAACTTTTTAATAGCATACAATGACAATAGGTGAATACTAATTGTAATATAATTGCAATAGGTGAATATTAGTTGTAACTAAATTAAATTCTTAAATTGCATGCATGTTGAATCCCATATATGTTTCATACATATTAAATCCATCATTCATGCACGTTAATTCTCTACACTTGATTTGCTTTTGAAGGGTAAAAAGAACTATTTGTAAATAGAAAAATGCAATTGTGCCTTAGCAAATGGTCTAGTGGCTTTACTCTTTTCTTTTTTTTTTAATTTTTTAACTTCATATGAATGCATTTTGGCATGTTATTGTTTGTTTGACTCAAAAAACGTTATCATATAATCCAATATTGTGAATAAAAGTATATTAAAAATGTCAACTGAGTATTTTATTTCAAAGTACAAAGAAATAAAAGACATTAAATGGACTTAAAATTATTCCTTAGTAAAAAAGTAATAGATTTATTAACCAAACTCACAGAATGGACCTAATATTTGACAAAGCAAATGACAAATTAATATATATGAAAGATACACGGGAAATAGAGGTATAGAATATAAAATAGTAATATTGACTCCTATAATTTAGGTATTTCGTGGATAGAGTGGGAGTAGGGTTTTCCTAAATTTTTGTAAGGAATGGGATTTTAGAAAAAAGTTGGAATAGACTTTCTAGGAGGAAAAACTTTCCAATAAAAAAATGTCCATACCAAACACTGGAATGGAATGAAAAAGTTGGAAAAAGCTTTCCATTCTAGACCTTTTCAACTTACCAAACGAGAGGGGTTAGTATATACAAGATCAATCGAATCTTTATTACATTGTTAGTATGAATCTTTTTAAGAGTAACAGTTTTAAATGTATGGTACATCACCTTTCTTTTAATTGAAATTCTGTTTTCCCACATATGATCTAATATGCTGTGCTCTTAATAATGTAAAATTTTTTTACATTGTTATAGTATAGAAAAGATTAATTCAATATTTACTTACCCAAAAAAGATTAATTCAATAAAAAGAAAAACAATAGGCCCCAGTGTCGCAATTTATGTTTGCGACCATCAAAAAAGGATTGAGACACAATATTGTTGACGTAGCAAATATTGAGTAACTTCTAATCAAATATTACAATAACAAATTTGTGGGTCGTTAATCACATGCAATTTGACATCTCAAAGTACTTACTCATTACTCATTATCTAGAATACTTACCCAAAAATGGAAAAAAAGAAAGAAAAAGAAGACAAGATTATCGTTATTGACAAGAAGAAAAAGTACTAAATGTTGTAATCGATCCTAAGACGAATTACAACTAACTTGATAAGCTTGACAACAATAATTTCAATAAAAATAAATAAAAAAGAGATGTTGAGAGATCAAAATTGTATAATTTGGCCGACAGTATGCTTACATCAAATAATCCTCCCCCAGAGAACAAGTCTATCAGAAATGGGGTAAAAGAGAAAAGTTAACAGGTCTGATGATCAAACATGAAAGGAAAGAAAGCTCATTTTTTGATCTGCTGATTGGTTGTCATTAGATTTTCGGTAGATTCTATTCTTTGTTTGTACCATTGGAAAACAGTGATTTGCTAATTTTACGTGTTTGAAAGCAGAACCTCCAAGGTATACTCACTCTTGCATGTCAATTACCAAAGAAATACACAAAAGTGAAGAACAAGAAATTCCAAATATAGCTATTCTAGAGACTTGTCTTGTTATAGAAATCAAATTAACGTAGAGCATGTACATTGGATTGTATTAGTCTTTAATGGATATTAGGTAAACCTTCAACAGGCAAGAGATCTTTCATGTATTGGCTTGTATCTTTGTAGTCCTTTTAGTTTTTGATTGAAATTGTTGGTATTCACCATTTTAGTGTTACTTGCTGATATTAAGTCTTGATAGCTATTTGTGGAACAGGGAAAAAAAGACCAATTCCTAGAAACGTGGTCGGCCTGGCGACAGCACATATTGCTGCCAATTTTCCTTGTTGAACTAACCAAGAGCCAAGCACGCGCATGCCCTTCTAATTTGGATAAAGAAAGTTGAAAACGTTTGACTACTTATAGTTAAGACTTAATTCCAAAATACATGCCATGAAGTGATGAAAGGTTTTTCTAATGGGTGCTTATTAGGCATTCATCAGCACATTTAAAGCTTATCTAACTTATTATGTATATACACATACTAATAATTATTATTTTCTCTTGCTTTTATGTATTTTCCCTATTTAATCTTACCTACTCTTCCTTGTATTTATTTATTTTCCCTAATTAATCTTACATTTCAAAAAATACAATAGTTGAAATGTATATTAATAAGTACTTAGTGGCACTCGCTAGACAGATCCATGATGAAATTCACCAATCTAAGATGAGATGATACTCGTTCACAATGAGTAATCATCCAAATGGTGCGAACGTTCACATGGAATTTTAGTGGCAAAGATAGTAATTTATGAAAGAGGTGGGGAAAGGAAGCACCTCGTGAATATTGAACCCCGTCCCCGTTACTTTGCTAGTCTTAGAAAGAAATAAGTAAAAATCTATAATATGCAAAATTAGGAACATGGAGACAATATATTTATACGATATCAAAATTCTTATGGGGCAAGAAGAGGACTTTTTATAAAAAAACAAAAACAGAATTTAATAAGGGTTAAATAAAAATTTAAAGAACTTAAGGACTGGCAACAACCTGGTCCCTTCACCTTGCTGATTCTGCTTCCGGAGCTCTGTGCTTATTTTATTTTACAATACAGGGCCTTTAAATTATTAAAAATTGTCCCCATTGTATTATGAAACCAAGTGGAAATAGCTGGTACGTGATTGTTGTGATTGGGAAAAAAATTGTTAGACTTGATTAGATTTGACAGTGTAGGCAAGACAAGGGTATTATACAGCATTAAAGAAGTAGTAGGATGATGCAACTTTCTCTTGGAATTTCAATAGTTAAAATTAAACTATGTCAACTTCAAGGCCAATGATTGCCAATAATAGTTTGAAGTACAATTATCACAAGCTTATTGTTAGTTTATGAATATTAGCCTAATGTTTAATATCTGATCGGATCCACTTAGATTTGCAGTTTGATGTCTGGAATGCCTTGAACAATTTAAACTGAACTAGACGTGACACGAGCAATTAATTGAATGAGGCATCTGATCACGCCATAACACTTCTAAAAATTACGTACATGACTTCTGTTTCCTTTGTCAGGGATGATATACATGTTAATTGGAAGGAAAGAAAGGAAAAGGAAAACAATTCCTTAGAGAATAGAAAGGCAAATTAGTTAGGCACTTAATATTTTTAAGGACATAAAGATCATTATGTCACAATATTGAATTAAAAAAAAAAAAGAAAGCCAATAGTAGTAAACTTTAACTATTAGTCTTTGGGGAAAATTGATGATAAATAAAAATTTGGTGGGACTATGTGCATGTTAATTACCTCAACCTTAAGTGGTTATGTGCATTTAAGGCCTCATAGTAATACTAAAGTACTAATACTAATTCCAAATACTAATCATTGTCAAATAATTACCAACTCCGTACGCTATTCAACAAGGCTGTCCAAGTCACCAGTCACCACTGCATAGTTTGCCCGGCAAGCCAAGAAATTGAAGGCTTCTGCTTCAACTATTACATGGAGACTTCAATTTTGGAGCAGCATCAATGAGCATAAGCACCTTCTGCTTTCTCTCTATATATTCCTTGCTCTGCAATGGACCAAAGCACCAATAGGCCAAGCAACATTTTCAAGCCACAAACAATTAAACAAAATGAAAGTAGTCATTGGTTTGTTTTTCCTTTTGGGATTGCTCGCAATCCAAGGAGCAGCCCGCACCCTGAATGATGAGGCCATGGTAGAGAGACATGAGCAGTGGATGCGCCTCCACGGACGCGTATACAAGGACAGTGCAGAGAAAGAAAGGCGTTTCAAGATATTCAAGGACAATGTGGAGTTCATTGAATCTTTTAACAGGGCTGGAAACAGGCCTTACAAGCTTGGCATCAATCAATTTGCGGACCTTACCAAGGAGGAGTTCAGAGCCTCTCGCAATGGATTGAAGATGTCCTCCTCGCAAAAGTTGTTCAGGAGTACATCATTCAAGTATGAAAATGTGACTGCTGTGCCTGCTAACGTGGACTGGAGGACGAAAGGTGCAGTCACTCCAATCAAGGATCAAGGACAATGCGGTAATCAAATTTAAGCCACTCTATAATCTTTACATTAATAGTACGTTCCCAATTAAAGAATGATAAAAGCAAAACTGAACAAGGCATGGTTTTCTTATATATATACACACACACACACACATGTGATTTGCTTCTACTTTACAGGAAGTTGCTGGGCATTTTCCGCAATTGCAGCAACGGAAGGGATTACAAAGTTGAGTACTGGTAAGTTGATTTCACTCTCTGAGCAAGAAATTGTGGACTGCGACAGAACAAGTCAAGATCAGGGCTGCAGTGGTGGCTACATGGAAGATGCCTTCGAATTCATCGTGAAAAAACAAAGGCATTGCTACTGAAACCACTTACCCCTACACGGCAGCCGATGGAACTTGCAGCAAAACTAAAGAAGCTTCCCACGCAGCCAAGATCGGTGGTTATGAGAAGGTGCCTGTCAATAGCGAAGCAGCATTGTTGAAAGCTGTGGCAAACCAACCAGTTTCAGTATCCATCGATGCTAGTGGGATGGCATTTCAGTTCTACTCAGTGGTGTCTTCACTGGAGATTGTGGAACCGATTTAGACCATGGTGTTACTGCAGTTGGATATGGGAAAACTTCTAATGGTACAAAGTATTGGTTGGTCAAGAACTCATGGGGAAAAAGCTGGGGTGAGAGTGGATATATAAGAATGCAACGGGGCATTGCCGCTAAAGAAGGCCTTTGCGGAATTGCTATGGATTCTTCCTACCCAAATGCATAAATTGAAGGGTGAATCTCATCTTTATTGTTCCTATGGCTTAGCTGATTCATCTTGTTAAATGTTGTCGTGTCTCTCTTCTAAATTATGTAAATATGATAAAGCAGTCTTATCTGTACACAAAATTTGATTGATGAAAGAGCTTGCTCCCACTATCTTCCCTAATTCTGTGTATTTATCAAATATCTATATCTGAATGATGAAATCAAAAGAAACTTAAAAAAAAAAAAAAAAAAAGGGTTCATGATAACACTACAACAAAAGTAGTTTCTTGTAGTGTAATAGCACCAATATAGGCTACTGTTGTTTAATATATTATAAGGGAAAAGTATCCCAGAGGTCTTAGATGAATACAGCAAAACGATCAAGTTTCAGCAATGTTCTGTACTCCAACAGTTAAATTACTTCCGTGAGCATCTCTTAATTGTTCTTTCATTTTAAAACTTGAGGGAAAAAGTAAAGGCAGGGAATTATGCATCTTCAATTGTTTGCGCGATTGAGGCTACCAAATTATGTATTTAGAGGATAAAATACCAAAATCTTCAATTTTCAGATTACTGCAGAAATTCTGCGCTAGCTTCATTTTTTGGTGCCTTCTGGTTGTGGGACTAGATCGTTACAAAAAAGAGGAGGCGCAGGGCCTCTAGGAAGCGTGATCCTGTATAAGCAGTTTTGGGCCTTTATGGACAGGGCCGAATGATGGCGTGATCCTTTATGGAGCTATTATCAGGCAAGGCATGTACACCAATTTTGTATTTTCGCCTTCAAGTAAGCAGCAGTGATTAACAATTGCACACAAGATTGATTTATATGACTAAAACATGTAATCAAACTTACAATACACAAAACTTAATCACATAATGAGTAAAAGTGATGTCTACCAAAAACCTTTCGAAACCCTAAGGCTAGGATACCTGCTGGTGGGAGCTATTGGGCTACACATTTGAGCACTTTATACTTGATATGGGTCCAAAGAGTTTGCATTGAAAATGGTCGTTTTTGAGCGGCAGCGTTCCACAAAGCAAGAGTTTTAAAAATGTGCTATTAATTTTTTGATCGAGTTGTTCATTTGATCCCTAAAGTACCTAGAGAATAAAACTTTTGATACCTCAAATATTAAGTTAGTATTACACTTCGATCTCAAATCTTACTTTCAGTAATCTTTATAGCACGAAATACCACATTTGTCTTCTCACGACTCTATGAACTTATTAGTGGAAAAAATTGAGGACAAGACTCAAATTAATTGATAACTTCTATGTACTAAAAATCCGAAAGTGGTACAAGATGCGGATATGTGAAATCCTCAATCTGAACTAGTAAATTTTAAATTTATTCATCTTCCACCATGAATTGTTCTTTGCACTCACAACTGCAATTATACAGAAACTGAATCGAGTGTGGTCAGGCCTCTTACTTCCGTATTTTCTATAATCTACAATTTTTGTCTAGGGAAATTGACTATTATTTGAAAGCAGACCAAAAAGATAAGTAAAACATTCACTTTGAAACAATCATCAACTCGAGAGAATTGGATAAGATAAGAATGGTCTGTGACTCATCAAATTCAAGATAGTCTTGAACTGCTTGAATTCTTGCTCTGAGGTCCCAATTTTGGGTTTTAGGTAAAAGACCTCTTGCGTTTCTTAATCTTTTCACTACTTCTTCTTGGTCAACCCTAAATTGCATCCGACTTACATTTACCCAACAGTTATCAGCAAAATTCTTCGTATTCAAGCTAAACTAAAACTGAACAGAAATGTTCTTAATTACGTATGCTGACCAAAAATTCAAGAATGGGCAGTTAAGTAATGAATTTTCTCCTCAGAGTCATCGACATCTATCATGGATAGCTAAGTTTTTGTTTCGAAGATCCTTCTATGCATGCGAGTGAAGTCTGGCAAAGTACTTTTTACAAGATAAACTATGACGTAATATGTCTGTCGGTCTTCCTTAAGTGTAAGTTAACATCAACAGAAGTTGCTATTTTCTGGTTTAAAGTTGTCTAAAATCGTTCTAGCTAAGTCAGTACTTGAATTGTTTCACCGTCTTAAAAGGATTATCTTAAAGCATGGAGAGCCCGTGGAGCTGTGGAATTTAATCTCTTCTCTGAACTTTGCTCTGAATTTCCAGGAAAAGAGAGGCAAAACATTACATGAGATACGCTGTTCTTAGTGTACTCACAGAAGCGACACAGTTCACTAAGGTATCTAAATTGACATGGAATATGTCCTGCAAATTAGACTGTTTCAAATGTCCCTACTAGTTTGATAGGACATACAGAGACAAGATTGGCTGAGAGGCAAGTATACCAACACATTACGCATCAATATTCATTGTTTTAAGCAATGTTTTAAAAGGCGATGGGTTAGGCATTTTGTATCTGTTCAAGCGGGGTGAAAGGCATGCAACATGTCTTGCAAATTTATTTTAAATACATAAAAATATAAAAAAATATAATTGATCAACAAATTGTGCAAGTGCACAGAGTCGATCGTAGTAATAAAATCGCTCGGAATATTCTAGGGGTCGAACCCAAGGAACAAATTAATTTCCTCCTTTAATTACCGTGAATAAAGAAATTGGAAGAGTAGAAAACAAAAGAATAATTTTGTTCAAATTTAATCAAAAATCAATTTAATTAAAAGGAAAAAAGTCAATGAGTGAGAGATTAGGATATCAGGTTTAATTTGGAATCTTGAATTAATTTCTCAATTATCTTCTTGTCAAACTATGAACGCATCACATAAAAGTATTTTAGATTACCTCTCGGTGTATTTAAGGCGTGCTTAATTAAATCTTATGCCTCTCTCAATGGTCATAAGAGTTCAATTAAACCCATCAGATTCTTAGGTGATATGAGTGCGTCTTGCATACGCTAACCTACTCTGGTGATTAGTCTATGCATGTCTATCTATTTAGTGCATTGTTGTATCTCTTTTCTCAATTGAACACAATCCCAAGAATCATGTTCATGTTGATCAGGCACAAACAAGCATTAAAAATAAGGTAGATAAATCATAACAACGACAAGAATTTAATTAAAGAAATCAATCAATCTTCATTCATAAACCCTAACCCTAGAAAGTATTTAGTTCGACATGATGGAAAGATTAAAAACACAAATCCAAAACGTTAATACAAAAGAGAGAATAAGAGCCACGGAATTTCTCAGCTATTGCTCCGATTCGTAACCTGCACGCTCTTTGGTTTGATCTCCTATGCTTGACTTCTCCAACAAATAAAAAAGTTTCTAGGCTAAAACTAGAGTAACTAACTCTCAAAAATGTCCTATTTTGCCCCTATTTATGGTTCCCTAATATTACAAGTGAATCCGAATTGGAGCCGATTTCCACAAATGAAACGAATTGTGGGAAAATAGCTTTCTAACAAACTCTGGTGCAAATATTGGCGTGAACTTCAGCACCGGAGTTCATCGCTTGCTATTCACTTTGTTGAGGTAGAAGAACATTGGTGATAACTCCGGCGTAAACATCAGCGCCGGAGTTCATCACATCCCTTTTCCAAATTGCATTTCTGATCCTACAAACCTTCAATTGATGCGTTATTTCCCTCCAATTTGCACCTGATTTTCAATTATGTCCCTGAAAACAAAGAACTACACTTATAAGCAGCTTTCCATTCAAATTGATCATACATAGGGCGCAATCTGATAGGTTTAACCACACAAAACTAACTCGATTTATAACCTATCAAACTCCCCCACACTTAACCCGTGGTTGTCCCCAAGCGTGAGAACCATTCTTGACTATCGATCATAGTTATGCTCTTAGATTATTATTCCTGAGACAACTTAAAAACTAGTGTCACATGCTAATAATGTAAACTATAGAAATACAATCTCGGTTAGCTCTCGATATCCTCAAATCATTCGACCTCAACTATTCCAACTAAGTATATAAAATATTCAACCACTATTTAATTGCAAACGGAATGAATATTAAGTAAAATCTCAAGACCGTTAACAAACCGGGATCCACAGGCCGTTCTTTATTTTTCACACTTTATTTTTTTGTTCTTTTTTCACACTTGCTCTCTTTTTCTTTCTCTCTTTCTTGTTCCTTTTCTTTTTTCCTTTTTTTTACAGGCTGAAGAAAGTTAGAGATACTGGGGTTCTCAATTGGTAAGTCTTTTGATGTGAATTCCGACACTTTTAGGTGAAGGAGGCTGATTACTCAGCTTATACCGCTTAAGAAGCTCATACTTATAATTATTGCTATTTTTTTATGCGAAGGTCAACACTTTTAAGTGAAAGACCCCGGTTACTCGGCGACGATAACTAGCGGAGCACTTACACAAAGATCTTAAAAATCAAGTACCAATTCCTTCACAAAAATACTAAGCCTGTGTCATATCCCCTCAACACAGAGAATAAGCTTAGTAAACAATCCCATCCACAGACTAAACACCAACCAAACATTTACAATACCTAACTAAAGTAGTCAAACATTGAAAAAGCATCAAAACACCAAGTGTTCACCAAAGATGTATAGTATAGCCACACTATCAACATGTGACACATCCAACAACAACTTCCGACAATAGCAAAGTAAAGACACAAACCATAATCTATAATGTCAAAAATTGGGAAGTTAACAAAAAAATTAACCAACAATCTCATATGCACTTTCAACCTTGAACCACCCCCCTACACTTAAAGCTACATTGTTCTCAATGTTGGGGGAAAAAATAAGAAGCAAGAAAATAAAACACAAGTAAAAGTGAAACTTCCCTGACACGAGAGTGGAGATCAACACAAAATCCAAACCATCCAATTATGTACAACTCGTCATGGAAACCCAACTGAAACAACATAACCACAAAAGAAACTAAAAGTAGAGGTTAATACACCATCATAGAAAACAATCTAGAAAACAGTGAACCTAACTACCAACACCACCTTCTAAACCCAAGCACTAAAACAACAAAACGAAACTGAAACAAAAGTAAGAAAGCCTAGGAAGGACCCTGCTGGTGGGGATGCCAGAAGGCCAAGGTATCCTCAAGATATGTGGGTCATCCCTCCATACCAGTCATGCACCTCTCGAAGTACCATAGACCTCTATGAGCACAGTCTGAAGTAAATCTCGAATGGAGGGTTGAGATGAACTAGCACCTTGCTCTTTATCCTCCTCCTCATCTTCATCCTCACTTCCAGTACCCTCATTACTGGTCTCACCCGGTTTGGCATGATAGGAAATCTATTTGAGAGTAGCCTTGGTCAACATAGTAGCAGTAGGTTTGGATAATTCACCCCTGAGATCCACACCATAGCGTTCAAAGATCAATGTAAGAAAGCGGCTGCAGGGAAAGATCTTCTTTGCTAACTTATAGCCCCCCGAGCAAGTCATGTGCTCCATAATGACTGTCGCCAAGGGAATGCTAGAAATAGCTCCAAGACCATTCTCCTAGTTATAGTATTTGGCCTCGGCAAAGAATTTCTTCTTTTGTTGAAAAGTCAAGTCACTAGACACAATATTAGAAATAATAAAATTGACATAATCAGCATACCAAAATACCTCAACATCCTTTACCACCCATAGTTGCTAATTTGGGAATTTGTCCTCGATGGGAGCATTATCATAAGAGTCAATTGGCTCCAATCGTGATAGGTGATCTACTACCAAATTCTCCGAACCCCTCTTATCTCTTATCTTGAAGTTGAATTCTTGCAAGAGCAAGATCCAACGGATCAACCTAGACTTAGCATCATTCGTAGTCAAAAGGTACTTGATAGCAGAATGGCCAGTATACACAATCACCCTGGACCCAACAAGATAAGAACGAAACTTTTCAAACACATATACAATAGCAAGCAATTCTTTCTCAGTAGCAACATAATTAACCTGAGCATCATTGAGAACCTTGCTAGCATAATAGATAACATGCAATTTCTTATCTTTTCTCTGACCTAAAACAGCCTCTACAGCATAATCACTAGCATTGCACATTAACTCAGAAGACAAATTCCAATCAAATGCAGTGATTATGGGTGCAGATGTGAGCTCTTTCTTTATCTTATTAAAAGCAGCCAAGCATGCATCATCAAAAACAAAGGCCACATCTTTAGTAAGCAAATCATAAAGGGGTTTAGTTATCTTGAAAAAGTATTTTATAAATCTTCTATAAAAACCCTCATGTCCAAGAAAACTTATAACAGCTCTAACAGAACTAGGCGGAGGTAATCTTTCAATCACCTCAACCTTTACTTTGTCAATTTCTATACATCTTTTAGAAATTTTATGACCCAACCCAACAACTTCACAGACCATAAAGTGACAATTTTCCCAATTTAATACCAAATTAGACTCTTCACATCTTTCCATAACACGGTTCAAATTATGCAAACATGTGTCAAAAGAGGAATCATAAACAGAAAAGTCATCCATGAAAACCTCAATTATGTCCTCTACCATGTCTGAGAAGATGGCGATCATATACCTTTGAAAGGTCCTCGGAGCATTATAGAGTCCAAATGGTATTCTCCGATACGCTAACATGCCATTTGGGCAAGTTAAGGTGGTCTCTTCTTGGTCTTCTAGAGCGATGGGAATTTGATTATAACTTGAATAACCGTCCAGGAAATAACAAAATTTATGACTCGCCAAATGCTCCAAAATTTGGTCCACAAATGGTAGTGGGAAATGGTCCTTCGCGGTTGCAGCGTTCAATTTCCTGTAGTCAATACAAATACGCCAACCAGTCATAGTACGAGTGGGAATTAGTTCATCTTTCTCTTTTTACACCAGTGTTATGCCTCCCTTCTTTGGCACAACTTGCACACGACTAACCCAAGAGTTATCAGGGTTAGGATAAATAATCCCAGCGTCAGGTAATTTTATTTTTTCAACTCGGACTGCTCCTTCATGTTTGGGTTAAGTCTTCTTTGGTTTTCAATAGTGGGTTTGACATTGTCCTCTATTAAAATTCTGTGTATCACTACCAGCGGATTAATGCCCTTAATATCGGAGATACTCCAGGCAATAGCCATTTTTTGGTCACTGAGCACCCTTAACAATTTATCAGTTTCACTTTCAGACAAAAAAGAAGAAATTATGATAGGATAAGTCTTATTAGTACCCCAAAAAACATAAGTGAGCAGGCAATGGTTTAAATTCTAATTTTGGACATGATTTTCTCTCAAGTGTAGCAATATTTTCAAACTACTGGCTTTTAACATTAGAAAGCTCCCGATGCCCATCTAACCATTTAATAGAATTTAACAAGTTTACATCTTCTATATTCTCATCCAAACTTGACGCAATAACATTTTCAAAAGAATCATGACAATATGCACACTTAAGCATTTTTGTAGATAAAGAGTCAAAAACATCAATTCTCAAGCATGCTTCATCAATAGAAGGACATTTTAAAGATTTAAATACTTTAAAATCTTACCTATCTTCAGCTACTCTTAAAGTAAGTTTTCCTTAACACATTAATTAATGCCCCTCCTATGGCTAAAAATGCTCTACCTAAAATTTTAGGCATGCTTATATCCTCTTCTATCTCAAGTACCAAGAAATCAGTAGGAAAGTAAAATTTACCAACTTTGACAAGCATATCTTCAACTACTCCTACTGGATATCTCACTGAACGATCAGCTAGTTGAAGAACCATCGTAGTAGGCACCATCTCAGCAAACTTTAATTTCCTATAAAAAGATAAAGGCATTAAGTTAATACTTGACCCAAGATCACATAAATACCTATCAACAAGAATATCTTTAAAAGAACAGGGTACTGTGAAACTCCCTGGATCTCTCACCTTGATTGGAAGCCTATTTTGGACCACTGCACTACACTCTTTAGATAAAGGTACTGTAGCAAATTCCTTCAATGGCTGCTTGTTTGACACAATTTCTTTGAAGACTTTGGCATACGTAGGCATGTTTGCTATGGTCTCAGCAAATGGGATATTAACTTGCAACTTCTTAAACATTTCTACAAATTTTTGATACAGTCCCTTATTTGCCTTCTTTCTCAATCTTTGCGGAAATGGTATAGGTGGAACATACGGCTTGACCTCAGGTGATTTCACCAGGATATTGGTTCTTGTAGCACCATCACCTGAATTTCTTTTATCATCCTCAGTCTCTTCACTTTTATCCATAGTTGAGTGCTCTTCTTGTTTTTCTAATTTCTCCTTGGATTTCGGTAGGATATTATCAAGTACTTTTCCTGAACGAAGTGTCACTGCCATCGTAGCCTCCTTGAGATTCACTTTCGTGGTACTTGGCAATTTGCCTTGCCCTCTTTTAGCCATTGCTTCTACCAACTGTCCAACCTATTTCTCGAGATTCTGAATAGATGATTGTTGAGATTGAACCTTCTGATCCATTTTCTGCATGTATTGAACCATCATCTTCTCCATGCTAGGCTTCTTCTCTTGAGGAGATTGGGGAGGATATTGAGGCTTTTGCTGTTAATTTGGAACCCAAACGATCCCATAGGCCTATTCCTAGACTCTATCCATGAAAAATTTGGGTGATTGCGCCACTCAAGATTATACATGTTGCAGAAAGGATCATTCCTCTGTTAAATTCTAGGACCGCCATAAGTCCTTGCAAAATTAACATCCTCATGGTAGTAGAGGGTTCTCTATTATAGCAACCTATAGTCTTATACCCATACATATTACACTTAGCACATGGCTCAGGCTGATGAGATTCACGGGTAAGTATAGACTGCATTTGCTGCATTTGCCTAGATAACTGTGCCACATGTGATCCCAGGTTTCTTTATGTCGACACTTCATGTACACGCATTCTCTTACCTCAGATCGCCTTTTGTTGTGAATTATTTGACAGCAACTCATAAATCCCAGCCACTTCTTCCGGAGTCTTGTCCCTAATATATCCCCTAACTGCAAAATCAACCATATTTTAGGTCGTGAATATCAACCCATCATAGAAAAACTGCACCCGAAGAGCCTAAGGATATTGGTGAGGAGGACACTGAACGAGTAGCAGCTTAAATCATTCCCAGGCTTCATGAATAGGGTCCCCTCTCCATTTGAGAAAATGTGCAGATTTTGTTCCCCAAATCAGTGGTCTCTTGTGCAGAGTAATACTTTGTCATAAAAATGTTGTATATGTCTTTTCATGTTTCCAAAGATCGCTTAGGTAGACTAAGAAACCATGACTTAACTCTATCTTTGAGGCAATATGGAAAGCACCTCATTCTTAGATCATCTTCAGTAATCCCATTTAATGGGAAAGTCTGCACAACCGAGTAAAATTCTCGGATGAAGAAGAGCGGGTCCTCATTCGCCAAACTATGAAACATCGGCAACATGTTAAAAAGCACCATTTTTAACTCATAGTTCCGGGCCCCATTACTTATCATGATACTGACAGGTGTTGAGCCTGTACAAAGATAAATAAATAAATAAAACCTAACTGCCTACAGAGATATTCCCGAGTTAATTCTAGTACTGGAGCAGTGACTCCGGATGTGCAATGGGTTACTAGCTTCACCCTGATTCCAAGGAGTTTACTTAATCCGATATACCAGAAATTAACCAGAGAATTTAATTAATTTGAGTAAGTGGCAAGTAGGGTCGTCTCCTCAGGGAACTGAAAGAATTATTTTCTATGAAATAAAATAAATGGGGGGAGAGAGTTCGAATAATTCCTAATTAATAAAATACAATAAAAATAAATAAAAACAAACGACACCACAAAATTCCAATTAAAATGAACAGTTTCACAGGAATCAAATACGAAAATAAATCAATCAATAACAAGATCTAGTCAAAGGCCTAATCTCGCTTTGGTTTCATCAACTTGATCACTGACACTTAATTGTATTCAATTATTTACAAATAAATTGGTTATGGTTGTCAACAAGCTCTGACAACCTGCCAATCCTTACTGTGTCGATAGCCACGACAAAGTCTGAAACTACTTCTCTTGCCAGTAGACAACCCTAAACAAGCTCTTAGGATTTAGCCCACCAACAGCATTAACAATTAGATTAGCCACCAATTCTAACCAACAAACACATAAGCTCGGTTCATTTAAGCCAGATTGAATATTCCCATGACGATAACCCAAAAGTTTCTTGTACTACTGAATTACGTCAATTGTCACAAATACTAAAACCTTCCAAACGATTATGTATTTGGCGTTCTAGATGACAGTAGATTATCCCCACAAATAAATAGTGATCAGGTATTTAATTGTAAGAAATAATCATAAACGTGAACAACATAAAATATTCAAATACTTGTAAATAAATGAAATAAAAATAATCCAAACAAGTCTCACAGAATTGTTGAACCAAAGCTCGATTAGCCTTCAACTAGACGAAGAAATTAGCCACTCTTCATTGAAAATAACCACCAAAAGATGTTTGTAGAAGCTTCAATTAAGAATGACAAAAGGAAGAAAAGAAAGGAACTAAATAAGCTTCAAAACTAACGAATAGCCAAGGTTAGGCAGCCAAGCAATCCTTGGAGCCGTCCCGCGTGACTAATCAAAACTAAGAATGAAATCCTACGAAGAAGACTCTCCCTTTTGTCTACTTAAAGCTAGCCAAAAATAAAGCTATTAATCTCCCTTCCAAATTAGGACTCCAAAGAGTTTGAGTCCTAATTGGAATCTAACTCGCTAAAACATCCTAACAAAATAAACATGGAAACCAATTACAAATATTCCTAATTAAAAGGAATCTTTGACCAATTCCCAAAAATATATGAAATCTTTATTTCCAAATATTCAGCAATTGTCTTCCATGGAAAAATGGTTCACTTCTCCAAAAAGGCAACCTTCAAATCAACACACAGTGTGCCCGCGCCTTATTTGGGATTGTCTTCTGGAATTTCCCTTCAATTGCAGCATTTAATTCCTAATTTAACTCCAATGACCTAAATCAAGGTTGAAAACCAAATATAAGTAGAATCAAGCAATTAACACAATATTTAGGCCATAATTAGGGGAAAATATCCATAAATAATATGCATAATTAAGGACATAACAGATACAATGTGGGGATGCTGCTATCATGGGATGTTGAATATCCTATAACCGAAATCCAGCACCAACTCGTGGAGCAATTTGACGACCATTGTTATTTCCTTGATTTTCCTCCACCATTATATTCTCATTAGAACTACCTGATTCTACTAATTCAAGTGCTATATTGAGACCAGGTGAAGATTGAAGTGCAGCTTGATTATGTAATTTAGTTTGTTTCCTCAAGTTCTTTGCAGTCTTTTCAATTGTCGGATCAAACTCCAAATCATCACCTTGAGATCAGGTCATGCACCACGGCACCTAAGCAAAGATAATTAAAAACCAAGTGAAAATATAAAGATAATAAAGAATAAAACAAATGAAAATAAAATAAAAGGTAACTAAGGTAGAAAAATTAAGGCCGTCCCCAGCATCGATGCCAAAAACTTGATCGAAAAATTCTGCAAGTACACAGAGTCGATCAAAATAATAAAATTGCTTGGATTATTCCAGGAGTCAAACCCAAGGGACGAGTTAATTTTCTCCTTTAATTACTGTGAATAAAGAAATTGGAAGAGTAGAAAATAAAAGAATAATTTTTTTGCAATTTAATCAAAAATCAATTTAATTAAAAGGGAAAAAGTCAATGAGTAAGAGCCTAGGGTATCAGGTTTAATCCTGAATCTTGAATTAATTTCTCAATTATCTTCTTATCAAACTATGAACACATCACATAAAAGTATCTTAGATCATCTCTCGGTGTATCTAATGCGTACTTAATTAAATCCTATACCTCTCTCGATGGTCATAAGAGTTCAATTAAATCCCTCAAATTCTTAGGTGATATGAGAGCATCATGCATACCTTAACCTACTCTAGTGATTAGTTTATGCACGTCTATCTATCTAGTGTACGGTTGTATTTCCTTTCTCAATTCGACAAAAACTCAAGAATCATGTTTATGTTGATTAGGCACAAACAAGCATTAGAAATAAGGTAAATAAATCATAGCAATGACAAGAATTTAATTAAAGAGATCAATCAATCTTCGTTCATAAACCCTAACCCTAGAAAGTACTTAGTTCGACATGTTGGAAAGATTAAAAACACAAATCCAAAGAGTTAATACAAAAGAGAGAATAAGAGCCATGGCACTTCTTAGCTATTGCTCCGATTCGTCGGTTGCACGCTTCTTGGTTTGATTTGCTACACTTGATTTATTTAATAAATAAAAATATTTCTAAGCTAAAAACTAGAGTAACTAACTCTCAAAAATGTCCTATTTAGCTCCTATTTATAGTTCCCTAATATTACAAGTGAATCCCAATTGGAGTCGACTTCCACAAATGAAACGAATTGTGGGAAAATAGCTTTCTAACAAACTCTGGCGCAAATATTGGCGTGAACTTCGGCGCTGGAGTTCGTCGCTTGCTATTCACTTTGTTGAGGTAGAAGAACATTGGCGATAACTTGGGCGCAAAGATCGGCGCCAAAGTTCATCGCATCCTTTTTCCAAATTGCATTTCTGATCTCGCAACCTTCAATTGATGCGCTATTTCCCTCTAATTTGCACCTGGCCTTCAATTATGTCCCTGAAAACAACAAACTACACTTATAAGCAGCTTTCCATTCAAATTGATCATACATAGGGCGCAATTTGATACATTTAACCCCAGAAAACTAATTGGATTTACACCCTATCAATAATAATACTACAAAATTACAATATTCATACGTATGTGTGTATGTATTACTAATAAATACAAAAAATTGAGACAATTAAAAAATTACAAAGTTTTATTGTTGTCATAAATAATTCTTACTCATACCTTTTAGCCATATAGAATTGGCCATGTAGAATCATGGTAGCGAAAAATAGTTATGTCTTGGGATCAAAGAAAAGTCAAAAAAGGGAAAAAAGTTATGGATGCTTTTATTTTATATTTTTCGCAAACTATTTTCAAAGAGAAAATAAATAGAGTCATTTTTCAAAATTATTAATTGGTACTAAGGATAGGAAATAAGAATAAGGAAGATAAATTAGTAAATCAAAGTTTGAAATTACAAAAAAAATGCAAAAATGCCCGAAACGCACCAAAGGCCTAGGTGTGTGTCCCACCCAAGTTTTAAATGCTCGTGGCAAATGTTGCCCTAGGCTATTTGGTGCTCACCTTGCCACAGAAATGCTTTTTAAGATAATGGTTTTAAGAAAATTCTTTCACCGGCTGTCCTTAATATAGGCATTCACTAGTTGCCACTGTTTTAAGAAATCCTTATTGCGCTAAAATGATGCATCCTCAATGAATTATCCCCACACCATCTTAGCTTTATCATTCATATTGTTGTACGAATTGGAAAAGATAAAGTCACCCCACCCCCTCTTTTGCTTTCAAATATTACTAATAATAAGGGATAATATATATGAGTTAATTTTATATACACTAATAATATATATATGAGCACTATTAGATGCATGCAATATGTACAAAGATCGAAACTTAAATTCAAATTCAAATCAAATGGCATGCATCCAAGAATACTAATGTATACACTGTTACCCCTTGTTTGGTACGTTGGAAATGCTTAGAATGGATAGGAAAATATTTATTATTCTAGTGTTTGGTAATCAAGTCAGAATGGAATGTTAATTTCTTTTCTCATGTCTGGTTTAATCATATTGAGAAGTCAGAATGGAATAGAAAAAACTACTATATTGACTTAGTTGCCCCTACATATAAAATTCTATACACATCTTGATTTAGAAACAAATGAATTATTAATTAATAAAGAACTTTTTAATAGCATAAAATCACAATAACTTATTAAGTAAGAATGTAACTTTTTAATAGCATACAATTACAATAGGTGAATACTGATTGTAATATAATTGCAATAGGTGAATATTAGTTGTAACTAAATTAAATTCTTAAATTGCATGCATGTTGAATCCCATATATGTTTCATACATATTAAATCCATCATTCATGCACGTTAATTCTCTACACTTGATTTGCTTTTGAAGGGTAAAAAGAACTATTTGTAAATAGAAAAATGCAATTGTGCCTTAGCAAATGGTCTAGTGGCTTTACTCTTTTCTTTTTTTTTTTTAATTTTTTAACTTCATATGAATGCATTTTGGCATGTTATTGTTTGTTTGACTCAAAAAACGTTATCATATAATCCAATATTGTCAATAAAAGTATATTAAAAATGTCAATTGAGTATTTTATTTCTACAAAGAAACAAAAGACATTAAATGGACTTAAAATTATTCCTTAGTAAAAAAGTAATAGATTTATTAACCAAACTCACAAAATGGACCTAATATTTGACAAATCAAATGACAAATTAATATATATGAAAGATACACGGGAAATAGAGATATAGAATATAAAATAGTAATATTGACTCCTATAATTTAGGTATTTCGTGAATAGAGTGGGAGTAGGGTTTTCCTAAATTTTTGTGAGGAATGGGATGTTAGAAAAAAGTTGGAATAGGCTTTCTAGGAGGAAAAAACTTTCCAATAAAAAAATGTCCATACCAAACACTGGAATGGAATGAAAAAGTTGGAAAAAGCTTTCCATTCTAGACCTTTTCAACGTACCAAACGAGAGGGGTTAGTATATACAAGATCAATCGAATCTTTGTTACATTGTTAGTATGAATCTTTTTAAGAGTAACAGTTTTAAATGTGTGGTACATCACCTTTCTTTTAATTTGAAATTCTGTTTTCCCACATATGATCTAATATGCTGTGCTCTTAATAATGTAATATTTTTTTACATTGTTATAGTATAGAAAAGATTAATTCAATATTTACTTACCCAAAAAAGATTAATTCAATAAAAAGAAAAACAATAGGCCCCAGTGTCGCAATTTATGTTTGCGACCATCAAAAAAGGATTGAGACACAATATTGTTGACGTAGCAAATATTGAGTAACTTCTAATCAAATATTACAATAACAAATTTGTGGGTCGTTAATCACATGCAATTTGACATCTCAAAGTACTTACTCATTACTCATTATCTAGAATACTTACCCAAAAATGGAAAAAAAGAAAGAAAAAGAAGACAAGATTATCGTTATTGACAAGAAGAAAAAGTACTAAATGTTGTAATCGATCCTAAGACGAATTACAACTAACTTGATAAGCTTGACAACAATAATTTCAACAAAAATAAATAAAAAAGAGATGTTGAGAGATCAAAATTGTATAATTTGGCCGACAGTATGCTTACATCAAATAATCCTCCCCCAGGGAACAAGTCTATCAGAAATGGGGTAAAAGAGAAAAGTTAACAGGTCTGATGATCAAACATGAAAGGAAAGAAAGCTCATTTTTTGATCTGCTGATTGGTTGTCATTAGATTTTCGGTAGATTCTATTCTTTGTTTGTACCATTGGAAAACAGTGATTTGCTAATTTTACGTGTTTGAAAGCAGAACCTCCAAGGTATGCTCACTCTTGCATGTCAATTACCAAAGAAATACACAAAAGTGAAGAACAAGAAATTCCAAGTATAGCTATTCTAGAGACGTGTCTTGTTATAGAAATCAAATTAACGTAGAGCATGTACATTGGATTGTATTAGTCTTTAACGGATATTAGGTAAACCTTCAACAGGCAAGAGATCTTTCATGTATTGGCTTGTATCTTTGTAGTCCTTTTAGTTTTTGATTGAAATTGTTGGTATTCACCATTTTAGTGTTACTTGCTGATATTAAGTCTTGATAGCTATTTGTGGAACAGGGAAAAAAAGACCAATTCCTAGAAACGTGGTCGGCCTGGCGACAGCACATATTGCTGCCAATTTTCCTTGTTGAACTAACCAAGAGCCAAGCACGCGCATGCCCTTCTAATTTGGATAAAGAAAGTTGAAAACGTTTGACTACTTATAGTTAAGACTTAATTCCAGAATACACGCCATGAAATGATGAAAGGTTTTTCTAATTGGTGCTTATTAGGCATTCGTCAGCAGATTTAAAGCTTATCTAATTTATTATGTATATACACATACTAATAATTATTATTTTCTCTTACTTTTATGTATTTTCCCTATTTAATCTTACCTACTCTTCCTTGTATTTATTTATTTTCCCTAATTAATCTTACATTTCAAAAAATATAATAGTTGAAATGTATATTAATAAGTACTTAGTGGCACTCGCTAGACAGATCCATGATGAAATTCACCGATCTAAGATGAGATGATACTCGTTCACAATGAGTAATCATCCAAATGGTGCGAACGTTCACATGGAATTTTAGTGGCAAAGATAGTAATTTATGAAAGAGGTGGGGAAAGGAAGCACCTCGTGAATATTGAACCCCGTCCCCGTTACTTTGCTAGTCTTAGAAAGAAATAAGTAAAAATCTATAATATGCAAAATTAGGAACATGGAGACAATATATTTATACGATATCAAAATTCTTATGGGGCAAGAAGAGGACTTTTTATAAAAAAACAAAAACAGAATTTAATAAGGATTAAATAAAAATTTAAAGAACTTAAGGACTGGCAACAACCTAGTCCCTTCACCTTGCTGATTCTGCTTCCGGAGCTCTGTGCTTATTTTATTTTACAATACAGGGCCTTTAAATTATTAAAAATTGTCCCCATTGTATTATGAAACCAAGTGGAAATAGCTGGTACGTGATTGTTGTGATTGGGAAAATAATTGTTAGACTTGATTAGATTTGACAGTGTAGGCAAGACAAGGGTATTATACAGCATTAAAGAAGTAGTAGGATGATGCAACTTTCTCTTGGATTTTCAAAAGTTAAAATTAAACTATGTCAACTTCAAGGCCAATGATTGCCAATAATAGTTTGAAGTACAATTATCACAAGCTTATTGTTTGTTTATGAATATTAGCCTAATGTTTAATATCTGATCGGATCCACGTAGATTTGCAGTTTGATGTCTGGAATGCCTTGAACAATTTAAACTGAACTAGACCTGAAATGAGAAATTAATTGAATGATGCATTTGATCACTGTGAGGGTCTCGAAAAATACCGATTTTATTTAAAAATGTCAAATATTGTTTATAATGTGTTTATTCATTTAAAAATGAGTGAATATATGCTTAAAGTGATGATTTTCCAATTTAGAAAATTTTATACGAATTGTTAGCCGGTGTGTGGTTTTGGCAAAAAAATAGCGTTAAAAATTATTCCGATGCGTGAATAGTGACTTGGACTTGAAATCAAGCATATGTAGTGATATTTTGGAAATATTATTATGGTGAGACAGGGTCGGGATGAAAGAAACCAGTGTAAGTTAGACTGTCGCGTGTGACGCGACATAAAGTGCCAAAAGTACCTTTTTCCCTTAAAATATGGAAGTGCACTTTTTGGGCCATAAAAGCCTTGACTTCTTGCACCCTTATACTTCATTTTTAGCTGAAACCTTGGGGAGTTAGAGAGAGAGGCTGCCGAGAGAGAGAAGGGAGAGAAAGAGAGAAATAAGAGCTAGTTTCTTTCACTTCTTCTTCCTTGTTTCTTTCCAAGCTTTAAACCACCATTGAAGCCATCCTTTCCACCATTCCTTGCAGCCGAAGGAGAGAGGAGAGAGTGAAGGCTGGTCCGATTTCTTGGAGGAGAAAGAGAGGTAAGTTTGTGGTTTGATTTTCCATTTTCTTTCTTCCCCAAGCAACCTGAACCTATAAAACTTGATTTATGGGTTGTGGGCTTGATTTCTTTCCTTCCATGGCAGCCAAACCAAGGAGAGAGGAGAGAGTGAGTGAGGTCCGAAAATTTTGAAGGAAAAAGAGAGAGAAGAAAAGCTGGGTGGTGATTTTAAGCTTGAGATCGAGCTTGGGGTTGGAAATCGTTGTTGCGACTCGAAGATCTTGGGCTAGGATTGAAGTTCTTGGAAGCCATCAAGCTTGGAAGCAACCTTTTTGAAGAAGAGCTCGAGAGATCTCGTTAGATCTTACCGGATCTTGTTGGATCTTGATAGATCCGGAGGTATAAGTTTTGAAACTTGTAGATCTAGCTTTATTAGTGTTAAGTAGTTCAGATCTGTGGTTAATATTGATATAATGATTTCATCTGAAAAGATGATGTTGGGCTCTTGAATTCCCAACATAGGTAGCGGACTTGAGGTGGCCTCTAGGTAGCGGACTTGAGGACCTGATTGTGGCTTTGTATGATATTTGTGAAATTTATCATGATGTGGTTAGAGAGTAGGGTTTTGTTGTTGGAAATTATGATAGAAAAATGTATGAGATGGCCAAATCCATGCTTGGTGATTTTAATGGTTGATTTCGAAATCATGTGATTGTTCTTGGTGAATGTTTGCCTAAGAAACTACATGTCACGTTCAATCATGAGTGTATGACTTTTAAAAGATAAAAGTGAAGCTTCTTGTGAGTTTTCGAATGAAAAATGTCATTTAAATGAATTTGGTGGATTTACCGTATTGTGACCAAATCTTATGATTTAAAAATAAAGATATGGTTTGAAGTGTTTTAAAGTTATATTAAAGTACTATCAAAGAGTGAAAGTTGAGTTTGTATTAAAAGTGATTTTGAGGTGATAAACCTCACTTCAGTGTTTTAGTAAAGAAAATGTGACAATAGTGCTTGGAGAGTACATCGGTGGTGTGTCATATTTGAAATGATTAAGTGATTTTCAAAGAGGTATTGGAAATACAATATCATATGAAGTGAAAATCTTTTCTCGAGGGGATTTTGGGAAAAACGTTGATTGAAACTAAAAAAGTGAAAACGAATTGTTTTAGTGAATGAGAGATGAAGTGAATCTCAACCATTGTTTTAAATTATTTTAGGAAGTGCACAAGGAAGTGATTTTGACCCCTACGTGGAAGCCGAACCTTATTACTTCGGTGAGTTTCCATGCTTGTTATGTGTTTAAGTGATATGATTGCAATTGTGATTAATGTAGAGATTGTACAGTGAAACATGGTTTTGAACCCTCAGATGAGGTAGTGTGTACTTTATCGCACTTACCTTCATCTGAGTGGAAACAATTATGAAAAGTGCTTTGTAGCGAACGAAATTGAAAGTGTAGTGAAGTGATTGATTGTTACAGTGTTATATAGTTAATGCATGTGTTTGAAAAGGTCAGGAAATACCTGAGACCTATCGGTGAACCCTTCGACTCGAGCCGGGGGCTAGACCTAGGTCGAGGAGAAAGGGAAGAGCCATAGGGTTATTTAAAAGTCACAAAGCCCAGTGACTCAGACCAGTGCTATATGCTCGAGACTTGGCTTATGGACTAGTCTCCAAAAAGAGCATCAAACCAGTGTTATTGACCAGTGATATATGCTCGAGATTTGGTTCTTGAACCTATCCAAAAGAGCATCAAACCAGTGATATATATACAAGTGAAGTGAAGTGAAATGATGTGTACTTGAGACTTGGCAGCGGACTTGTCTCGGAAATGAATACAATGTACACAATCAAAGTGAAGTGAAAAGTGCTTGTAGAAAAGTGGGGTTACGGAGGAGTAAGGTGTAAGAGAAGGTCTACATGGTCAATTGTGACAGTTGACGCAGTGTCAACTACTTGGTTCGTGGACAAGTTTCGTGGAACTTGGCCCCTGAGGGCCCCTGTATCCAACATTGTATTGTTAATTGCTTTCTTATCTGTTTAAATTCCCAAGTGTACTTGTAAAGTGAATTTATTTATGTGTTAAGTGCCTTGCATGTTTTTGGGAACTCATGGGCTTTTTAACTCAACCTTTCAAATTTGTTTTCCTTAGCAGGGAATGAGCAATCGAGTGGTAGAGCCAACCCTTAGAATTAGGGTTTTGCTTATGTTGACGTTTCGAGAACTTTGAATTGTGATCATTGAAGGCTTTTGTATTTTGATTCATGAATATTTGGATGGATAGTCTAGTACTTTGGGTTTTGTAATTTGAAGTTATAAATTCGTAGAGCATTGTTCTATATATTGTGTTCGAAGTTTTAGTTTGATAAGCACCTGATTGTTTAACTGAGTGAGTCCTGGCGAGAGTTGGGCAGGCGGTATGCTAACCTCTCTGGTTCGCCTTAGGGGAAGGTGGGGCTGTTACAATCACGCCATAACACTTCTAAAAATTACGTACATGACTTCTGTTTCCTTTTTCAGGGATGATATACTTGTTAATTGGAAGGAAAGTAAGAAAAAGGAAAACAATTCCTTAGACTAGAAAGGCAAATCAGTTAGGCACTTAATATTTTTGAGGATATAAAGAACATTATGTCACATTATTGAATTAAAAAAAAAAGAAAACCAATAGTAGTAAACTTTAACCATTAGTCTTTGGGGAAAATTGATGCTAAATAAAAATTTGGTGGGACTATGTGCATGTTAATTACCTCAACCCTACGGGGTTATGTGCATTTTAGGCCTCATAGTAATACTAAAGTACTAATACTGATTCCAAATACTAATCATTGTCAAATAATTACCAACTCCGTACGCTATTCAACAAGGCTGTCCAAGTCACCAGTCACCACTGCATAGTTTGCCCGGCAAGCCAAGAAATTGAAGGCTTCTGCTTCAACTATTACATGGAGACTTCAATTTTGGAGCAGCATCAATGAGCATAAGCGCCTTCTGCGTTCTCTCTATATATTCCTTGCTCTGCAATGGACCAAAGCACGAATAGGCCAAGCAACATTTTCAAGCCACAAACAATTAAACAAAATGAAAGTAGTCATTGGTTTGTTTTTCCTTTTGGGATTGCTCGCAATCCAAGGAGCAGCCCGCACCCTGAATGATGAGGCCATGGTAGAGAGACATGAGCAGTGGATGCGCCTCCACGGACGCGTATACAAGGACAGTGCAGAGAAAGAAAGGCGTTTCAAGATATTCAAGGACAATGTGGAGTTCATTGAATCTTTTAACAGGGCTGGAAACAGGCCTTACAAGCTTGGCATCAATCAATTTGCGGACCTTACCAAGGAGGAGTTCAGAGCCTCTCGCAATGGATTGAAGATGTCCTCCTCGCAAAAGTTGTTCAGGAGTACATCATTCAAGTATGAAAATGTGACTGCTGTGCCTGCTAACGTGGACTGGAGGACGAAAGGTGCAGTCACTCCAATCAAGGATCAAGGACAATGCGGTAATCAAATTTAAGCCACTCTATAATCTTTACATTAATAGTACGTTCCCAATTAAAGAATGATAAAAGCAAAACTGAACAAGGCTTGGTTTTCTCATATATATATATACACACACACACATGTGATTTGCTTCTACTTTGCAGGAAGTTGCTGGGCATTTTCCGCAATTGCAGCAACGGAAGGGATTACAAAGTTGAGTACTGGTAAGTTGATTTCACTCTCTGAGCAAGAAATTGTGGACTGCGACAGAACAAGTCAAGATCAGGGCTGCAGTGGTGGCTACATGGAAGATGCCTTCGAATTCATCGTGAAAAACAAAGGCATTGCTACTGAAACCACTTACCCCTACACGGCAGCCGATGGAACTTGCAGCAAAACTAAAGAAGCTTCCCACGCAGCCAAGATCGGTGGTTATGAGAAGGTGCCTGTCAATAGCGAAGCGGCATTGTTGAAAGCTGTGGCAAACCAACCAGTTTCAGTATCCATCGATGCTAGTGGGATGGCATTTCAGTTCTACTCCAGTGGTGTCTTCACTGGAGATTGTGGAACCGATTTAGACCATGGTGTTACTGCAGTTGGATATGGGAAAACTTCTAATGGTACAAAGTATTGGTTGGTCAAGAACTCATGGGGAAAAAGCTGGGGTGAGAGTGGATATATAAGAATGCAACGGGGCATTGCCGCTAAAGAAGGCCTTTGCGGAATTGCTATGGATTCTTCCTACCCAAATGCATAAATTGAAGGGTGAATCTCATCTTTATTGTTCCTATGGCTTAGCTGATTCATCTTGTTAAATGTTGTCGTGTCTCTCTTCTAAATTATGTAAATATGATAAAGCAGTCTTATCTGTACACAAAATTTGATTGATGAAAGAGCTTGCTCCCACTATCTTCCCTAATTCTGTGTATTTATCAAATATCTATATCTGAATGATGAAATCAAAAGAAACTTAAAAAAATAAAAATAAAAAAGGGTTCATGATAACACTACAACAAAAGTAGTTTCTTGTAGTGTAATAGCACCAATATAGGCTACTGTTGTTTAATATATTATAAGGGAAAAGTATCCCAGAGGTCTTAGATGAATACAGCAAAACGATCAAGTTTCAGCAATGTTCTGTACTCCAACAGTTAAATTACTTCCGTGAGCATCTCTTAATTGTTCTTTCATTTTAAAACTTGAGGGAAAAAGTAAAGGCAGGGAATTATGCATCTTCAATTGTTTGCGCGATTGAGGCTACCAAATTATGTATTTAGAGGATAAAATACCAAAATCTTCAATTTTCAGATTACTGCAGAAATTCTGCGCTAGCTTCATTTTTTGGTGCCTTCTGGTTGTGGGACTAGATCGTTACAAAATAAGGGCGGGCTGTAGTCGGTCTCAAATAAAGATTCCAAAAGAGGAGGCGCAGGGCCTCTAGGAAGCGTGATCCTGTATAAGCAGTTTGGGGCCTTTATGGACAGGGCCGAATGATGGCGTGATCCTTTATGGAGCTATTATCAGGCAAGGCATGTACACCAATTTTGTATTTTCGCCTTCAAGTAAGCAGCAGTGATTAACAATTGCACACAAGATTGATTTATATGACTAAATCATGTAATCAAACTTACAATACACAAGACTCAATCACATAATGAGTAAAAGTGATGTCTACCAAAAACCTTTCGAAACCCTAAGGCTAGGATACCTGCTGGTGGGAGCTATTGGGCTACACATTTGAGCACTTTGCACAAATATTTTTTCATACTTGATATGGGTCCAAAGAGTTTGCATTGAAAATGGTCGTTTTTGAGCGGCAGCGTTCCACAAAGCAAGAGTTTTAAAAATGTGCTATTAATTTTTTGATCGAGTTGTTCATTTGATCCCTAAAGCACCTAGAGAATAAAACTTTTGATACCTCAAATATTAAGTTAGTATTACACTTCGATCTCAAATCTTACTTTCAGTAATCTTTATAGCACGAAATACCACATTTGTCTTCTCACGACTCTATGAACTTATTAGTGGAAAAAATTGAGGACAAGACTCAAATTAATTGATAACTTCTATGTACTAAAAATCCGAAAGTGGTACAAGATGCGGATATGTGAAATCCTCAATCTGAACTAGTAAATTTTAAATTTATTCATCTTCCACCATGAATTGTTCTTGCACTCACAACTGCAATTATACAGAAACTGAATCGAGTGTGGTCAGGCCTCTTACTTCCGTATTTTCTATAATCTACAATTTTTGTCTAGGGAAATTGACTATTATTTGAAAGCAGACCAAAAAGATAAGTAAAACATTCACTTTGAAACAATCATCAACTCGAGAGAATTGGATAAGATAAGAATGGTCTGTGACTCATCAAATTCAAGATAGTCTTGAACTGATTGAATTCTTGCTCTGAGGTCCCAATTTTGGGTTTTAGGTAAAAGACCTCTTGCGTTTCTTAATCTTTTCACTACTTCTTCTTGGTCAACCCTAAATTGCATCCGACTTACATTTACCCAACAGTTATCAGCAAAATTCTTCATATTCAAGCTAAACTAAAACTGAACAGAAATGTTCTTAATTACGTATGCTAACCAGAAATTCAAGAATGGGCAGTTAAGTAATGAATTTTCTCCTTAGAGTCATCGACATCTATTATGGATAGCTAAGTTTTTGTTTCGAAGATCCTTCTATGCATGCGAGTGAAGTCTGGCAAAGTACTTTTTACAAGATAAACTATGACGTAATATGTCTGTCGGTCTTCCTTAAGTGTAAGTTAACATCAACAGAAGTTGCTATTTTCTGGTTTAAAGTTGTCTAAAATCGTTCTAGCTAAGTCAGTACTTGAATTGTTTCACCGTCTTAAAAGGATTATCTTAAAGCATAGAGAGCCCGTGGAGCTGTGGAATTTAATCTCTTCTCTGAACTTTGCTCTGAATTTCCAGGAAAAGAGAGGCAAAACATTACATGAGATACGCTGTTCTTAGTGTACTCACAGAAGCGACACAGTTCACTAAGGTATCTAAATTGACATGGAATATGTCCTGCAAATTAGACTGTTTCAAATGTCCCTACTAGTTTGATAGGACATACAGAGACAAGATTGGCTGAGAGGCAAGTATACCAACACATTACGCATCAATATTCATTGTTTTAAGCAATGTTTTAAAAGGCGATGGGTTAGGCATTTTGTATCTGTTCAAGCGGGGTGAAAGGCATGCAACATATGTCTTGCAAATTTATTTTAAATACATAAAAATATAAAAATATATATAATAATGCTACAAAATTACAATATTCATACATATGTGGGTGTGCGTGTGTGTTACTATAAATACAAAAAATTGATACAGTTAAGAAAATTACGAAAGTATTATTATTATCATAAATAACTCTTACTCATACCTATTAGCCATGTAGAGTCATGTTAGCAAAAAATTGTTATATCTTGGGATCAAAGAAAAGTCAAAAAATGGAAACAAGTCATCGATGCTTTTATTTTATATTTTTTCCAAACTATTTTCAAAGAGAAAATAAAAAGAGCCATTCTTAAAAATTATTAAGCGGAAAGGATAGAAAATAAAAATAAGGAAGATAAATTAGAAAAATCAAAGTTTGAAATTAAAAAAAATGCAAAAATGCCCTGAACGC
This sequence comes from Gardenia jasminoides, assembly GCA_013103745.1. Taxonomy (NCBI): domain Eukaryota; kingdom Viridiplantae; phylum Streptophyta; class Magnoliopsida; order Gentianales; family Rubiaceae; genus Gardenia; species Gardenia jasminoides. Next base: position 3,643,039 of record CM023098.1, read on the forward strand.
ACCAAAGGCCCAAGTGTTTTTCCCACCCAAATTTTAAATGCTCGTGGCAAATATCCAACAGCACTTGCCCCCTATTCAAATGCCCTAGGGTATTTGGTGCTCACCTCGCCATAGAAATGCTTTTTAAGATAATGGTTTTAAGAAAATTCTTTCACCGGCTTTCACCGGCTGTCCTTAATATAGGCATTCACTAGTTGCCACTGTTTTAAGAAATCCGTTCTGCCTTAAAATGATGCATCCTCAACGAATTATCCCCACACCATCTTAGCTTTATCATTCATATTGTTGTGAGAACTGCAAAGGATAAAGTCACCTCACGCCTCTTTTGTTTTCAAATATTAGTAATTAAAAGGAATAATATATATGAGTTAATTTTATATACACTAATAATATATATACTAGCACTACTAGATACATGCAATATGTACAAAAACATAAACTTAAATTCAAATTCAAATCAAATAGCATGCATCCAAGAATCCTAATGCATACACTATTACCCCTTATTTGTTATGTTGGAAAGGTTTATAATGGAAATATCTTTCTATCCAGAATTCTTTTCTTACCAAAATGGATAGGAAAATATTTATCATTCCAGCGTTTGGTAACCAAGTTAGAATGAAATGTTAATTTCTTTTCCCATATCTGGTATAATCATATAAAGAAGTTAGAATGGAATGAAAATACTACTATATTGACTTAATTGCTCCTATGTATAATATTCTATACACATATTGATTTAGAGACAAATGAATTATTAATTAATAAAGAACTTTTTAAGAGCGTAAAATCACAATAACTTATTAATAAGAACATAACTTTTTAATAGTATACAATTACAATAGGTGAATACTGACTGTAGTACAATTGCAATAGTTGAATATCAGATGTAATTAAATTAAAATTTTAAATTGCATGCATGTTGAATCCCATATATTTTTGGCACATATTAAATTTATCATTCATGTACATTAAATTCTTTGCGCTTGATTTGCTTTTGAAGGGTTTTAAAAACTATTTGTAAATAGAAAAATATAATTGTGTCTTAGCAGATGGTCTAATGGGTTTACTCATTTCTTTTTTTTTTAATCTTTTTAACTTCATATGAATGTATTTTGGCATGTTATTGTTTGTTTGACTTAACAAATGTTATCATATAATCCAATATTATGAATAAAAATATATTAAAAATATCAACTTAATATTTTATTTCAAAGTAAAAAGAAAGAAAAGTCATTAAATAGAATTAGAATAATTCCTAAGTAAAAAAGTAATAGACTTATTAACCAAACTTACAAAATGGGTCTAATATTTGACAAAACAAATGATAGATTAATATATATATGAAAGATAAATATGTATACAGGAAATAGAGATATAGAATATAGAATAGTTATATTGACTCCTATAATTTAGATATTTTGTGAATAGAGTGGGAATGAAGTTTCCCTAAATTTTTATGAAGAACGGGATTCTGGGAAAAAGTTGGAATAGTCTTTTTAGAGGGGAAAGAGCTTTTCAACAAAAAAGTCCATACCAAATACTGGAATAAAATGAAGAAGTTGAAAAGATCTTTCTATTCTAGATCTTTCCAACGTACTAAACTTGAGATTAGTATATACAAGATCAAACCAATCTTTATTACATTGTTAGTAGGAATCTTTTTAAGAGTGACAGGTTTTAAATGTATGGTACATCACCTTTCTTTTAATTTGAAATTCTGTTTTCCCAAATATGATGTGATATGCATGTACTCTTAATAATGTAAAAATTTTTTACATTGTTATAGTATAGAAAAGATTAATTCAATATTTACTTACCCGATAAAGATTAATTCAATAAAAAGGAAAACAATAAACCCCAGTGTTGCAATTTAGGTTTGTGACCCTCAAAAAAGGATTGAGACACAATATTGTCGAGGTAGCAAATATTGAGTAACTTCTAATCAAATATTACAATAACAAATTGGTGGGTCGTTAATCACATGCAATTTGACATCTCAAAGTACTTACTCATTACTCATTATCTAGAATACTTACCCAAAAATGGAAAAAAAGAAAGAAAAAGAAGACAAGATTATCGTTCTTGATAAGAAGAAAAAGTACTAAATGTTGTAATCGATCCTAAGACGAATTACAACTAACTTGATAAGCTTGACAACAATAATTTCAATAAAAATAAATAAAAAAGAGATGTTGAGAGATCAAAATTGTATAATTTGGCCGACAGTATGCTTACATCAAATAATCCTCCCCCCGGGAACAAGTCTATCAGAAATGGGGTAAAAGAGAAAAGTTAACAGGTCTGATGATCAAACATGAAAGGAAAGAATGCTCATTTTTTGACCTGCTGATTGGTTGTCATTAGATTTTCGGTAGATTCTATTCTTTGTTTGTACCATTGGAAAACAGTGATTTGCTAATTTTACGTGTTTGAAAGCAGAACCTCCAAGGTATACTCACTCTTGCATGTCAATTACCAAAGAAATACACAAAAGGGAAGAGCAAGAAATTCCAAGTATAGCTATTCTGGAGACTCTTCTTGTCATAGAAATCAAATTAGAATAGAGCAAGTACATTGGATTGTATTAGTCTTTAATGGATATTAGGTAAACCTTCATCAGGCAAGATCTTTCATGTATTGGGCTGTGTCTTTGTAGTCCTTTTAGTTTTTGATTGAAATTGTTGGTTTTCACCATTTTAGTGTTGCTTGCTGATATTTAGTCTTGATAGCTATTTGTGGAGCAGGGAAAAAAAGACCAATTCCTAGAAACGTGGTCGGCCTGGCGACAGCACATATTGCTGCCAATTTTCCTTGTTGGACTCACCAAGAACCAAGCACGCGCATGCCCTTCTAATTTGGATAAAGAAAGCTGAAAACGTTTGCCTACTTATAGTTAAGACTTAGTTCCAGAATCCACGCCATGAAATGGTAAAAGAGTTTTTCTAATGGGTACTTAGTGGACACTTTCTAACACACATAAAATTCACCTAAATTATCATGCATGTACACATACTAATAATTGTTATCTTTCTTTGCATTTACTAATTTTTCTATTTAATCTTACCTATTTTCCTCAGTATTTATTTATTTTTTCTAATTAATCTTATATTTTCAAAAATATAATACCTGAAATATATGCTAATGAGTACCTAGTGGCACCCGTTAGACAAACCATGATGAAATTCACCAATCTAAGATAAGATGATACTCGTTCAAAATGACTAATCGTCCAAATAGCGTTAACCTTATATGGAATTTTAGTAGCGAAACCAATAAATTTGTGAAAGAGGTGGGAAAAGGGGACACCTAGACAATATTGAACCAGTTACTTTGCTAGTCTTAGAAAGAAATAAGTAAAAATTTATACTATACAAAATTAGGAAAATGGTATTTATACGATATCAAAATTCTTAGGGGGCATGAAGAGGACTTTTTATAAATAAAAAAAATCAGAATTTAATAAGGGTTAAATAAAAATTTAAAGAACTTAAGGACTGGCGACACCCTGGTCCCTTCACCCTGCTGATTCTGCTTCCGGAGCTCTGTGCCCATTGAATTTTCCAATATAGGGCCTTCAAATTATTCGAAATTGTCCCCATTGTATTATGAAACCAAGTGGAAATATCTGGTACGTGATTGTTGGGATTGGGAAAAAAATTGTTAGACTTGATTAGATTTGACAGTGCAGGCAAGACAAGGGTATTATACAGCATTAAAGAAGTACGTAGTAGGATGATGCAACTTTCTCTTGGAATTTCAATAGTTAAAATTAAACTATGTCAACTTCAAGGCCAATGATTGCCAATAATAGTTTGAAGTACAATTATCACAAGCTTATTGTTTGTTTATGAATATTAGCCTAATGTTTAATATCTGATCGGATCCACTTAGATTTGCAGTTTGATGTCTGGAATGCCTTGAACAATTTAAACTGAACTAGACGTGACATGAGCAATTAATTGAATGAGGCATCTGATCACGCCATAACACTTCTAAAAATTACGTACATGACTTCTGTTTCCTTTTTCAGGGACGATATACATGTTAATTGGAAGGAAAAGAATCGAATATACAATACTTTACGTGTCTCATGGGCTTCTGTAATCTACAATTTGACCATCGTAAAACAAATGAAAATCATAGTAACGACCATTCTTGTAAATGAACATGTGGAAATTTTGAAACACGCCAAGATAAGATGATACATGAAGCCGTTGAACCATTTGTAGTATTTTAAAAATAGGCAAATTTATTTATTTCCAGGAGTTCTTTAGCTAGCAGCATTTCTTCAGCCAATATGGTTCATGCATGAGAGCATTTCCAACTGCCTTGACTTTATTTTGTAAAATTAACATGTAAAGGTATCTTTCTTGCAGATTGAAGTATATTTGTTTTTTCCTTGTGGAGATCGTAGCAGCACACAGGCAACAACGGACCCACAGAGGGCCGGGCAGGGGCAGCCGCCCTCCCAAAATTTTCCAAAAACTCCATGTGGAGTATTAGATTTAAATTTGAATTCTATTATTTTGTCCCATCAACAAGTTTTTATAATTAGTTAACATGTTTTGTCTCATTTAAATTCTCCTTTAATTTTATTGTGAAAACATGTTTTATGATAACTCATATATATATATATATATATATATATATATTAGATTTTATTATTACAATTTTAATGTGTTTAGTGTATCCTTACATTAGTTAAGATAAGAAAACAAAGAATTGACAAATAAAAGGAAACTTAATCATGTTCAGAATTATATTTATACATGATTGACTTGATGTATCAGTTAAAAGCTAACAACCAAACAATGATCTAACCAAAAGTCAAAAGCAAACACCAAGAAGCAAGCATCGATGTTTAATTCATCTCAAATATCAACCCTTCCTAAAACTCAATTTTTTCAAAGCAAGTCCAACTGTTTTTCCTTTACAATTCTTTTACGTTTTGATTCTCAATAATTAATTATTGAGGCACATACACTTATTCTAAATTTTTTATTTAGATAATTTTTTTATGATTATTAATTTGTCCATGTTTATCTAAATTAGTATCTTCAATATTGAGTTAATATGTACAGGTTTTTTTTAGGCGTAAGGTTAATGTCTATTTGTTGGATTCAGTTAATTTTTATATGAATTTGGTCGGGAGTTAATTTTCATGTTTTGTTTTATAGTCTCCTTTTTTTTAAGATCATTTAATCGTTAGTTATCATTATCAAATTTTGTCTTTAGAATTTTGATTTCAAGTTGGTGTGCATTATTTGTTTTAATAATTTTGTTTACTTGTTGTTTGATTGTTAAAAAACCAAAATCCTGCATCCGTTGCAGAGGTAAAGAGAGAGCTAATATGGCGGTAAAAATGGATTAGAGTGGAAGTTTCAAGAGTAGAAATTTCCATGTTTTAACTCATTGTGTGAATAGATGTAGGCTCATTTACGTGAATTTGGCATCATTGCCAAAAATAGTAGTGATGATAATAATTAAAAGCTCAGAGTTTCATTACAATGCATGGTTTGATCTTTATGCTCTAAGGACAAAAAGTATAGACAGTTACGTATCGGATCTCTAGGCTTCAAAAGTTCAGAGTTTCACTTAAAATCGATTTGTGTTGTTCTCACTATATTAGATATAAACTCAATACAATTTTGGATAATTGTGAATTTTATAGCAATTAAGTCGTATGAGTTGATAAATTCAAATTTACACCAAAATTATACGACTTTATACCAAAAGTACTATGGTTATGAATCTTAATCAAATAATAACATAACCATGGTAACATGGAATACAATCCAAATAGTTTTTAGCAAAAGAAATTTGAAAAGCACTGTTAATAACACCTCAATTATCGTTAATAATACTTTTAGCTCTTTTATATTTTCTACAAAAGCACGTGAAAAAAAAAGGAGTTTAACTAATTAAAAAAGGCGGAGTGCCAATACCATTAATTATTAAAAAACCAAAAAGTAGAACTGAAACTAGGATATAAGTCTTGAATGCCAAACTTTCGTATGCTGAAATGTCTGTCCTTTTTCTTCATTTTTATTGAGGTGGCGGTTTGCCAATGTCAGCAATTTCTGGATTAAGTGCAAAAGACCCTTTCGTCCGAATCACTCTCATCATTCCATACCTTAAAGAGTCGTAAAACACAAAATCTAAGCCCACACCTTCCATACCCAGATCCCTATAAATATGCAAGTTAGTCATGAAACTGATATCACACACATATCTACAAAAGCCTACACCTGTTTAATTCTTTGTCATCCCATCAATCCTCCATACTTTTGAGATAATCATCTCTCTTTTACACGACCAGTTTACCAGGACAAGCTAGGAAATAATGGCTCTACATACAAACTTCTTTGCACGTTCATTCATTACATTCCTATTTTTGGTTTCATGCTCCTCAGCCATTCATGAGGACCTCCATGATCATAACTACATCCAAAAAACTGGATATGACTCTGAAGCATACCCTTCATTTATTAGAACTGTTGTTGACGGCCAGTCTGATGACTCCACCATGTTAGAAGCCGGGGATTCTGATGGCTTGACCAAACGTTCCAGACTTGAAAGCTCGAATAGAATCATTAATGTGGATAGCTTTGGAGCTAAGGGTAATGGGGCTGATGATGATTCAAATGTAAGCACCTTGAATGCTATTAAGAATTTAGATCTCTGTGTTGTTACTATAGCTTTTACTAGCTTACTATCCAACCCAATCCTCCCACAAAAATGGAAAAGTTCAATTTATATATGACATGCAATAAATGTAATGGACGTCTTTAAGACAAATTTCTACTCTAATTTGCCTTTGAATTTTCTTTCTCAGGCATTTCAGGATGCTTGGACAGAAGCATGTTCGTCTACAGCAGCTGTTACTCTTGTGGTATCCCAAGGCAAAAATTATCTTCTTAAACCCGTTAAATTTTCAGGTCCCTGCAAGTCTCAAATTACAGTACAGGTCAGTTCGATCGAGAGAACTATTTCAGTAATGTTTTTCAAAGCTTTTGCATGTAAAGTATGAAACTAACAGTAGCTATTACTTCATGTGCAGATTAGTGGTGTCCTTCTAGCGTCTGTTGATAGATCAGACTATAATAAAGATGGGACGCACTGGATTTATTTTGACAGTGTCCAAGGCTTGACTGTCGAAGGGGGTGGAACTATCAATGGGAGAGGAAATATATGGTGGCAAAATTCATGCAAAATCAACAAAGCTCTGGTAAAACATTGTTGAACAACAGAAAATTTCCAACACGCTTCTCTTAATTAGTGTAGCCTTTTTTTATTTCATTGTTTGTCTTGATCTTTTCATTTTTTTTTTTTTGGTTACCATTATTTATCTTGACGTCTTTTTCAATTTCTGTTTTCTTGCAGCCATGCGAGGACGCACCAACGGTATGTGTTTTTTACCTTTTCCTTTTCTTGTGAACACTAAAGTAGTATCATTTATTACTTCCCCAAAGAAAATCAAAATCAGCTTATTTTTCTTGGTTTATATCTTGCTAACTTTGGTTTTAATTACTATCAAACCATTTTATCCGGTTATCCAGCTAGACCCTTGACGTCTGCTTTATCATTCTCAGGCAAAGAACATGCACAGTTCACAATGTCCTAAATTTAATTATGTCAATACTTTGCATATGCTTAGAAATAATATGTCTCGTCTTGGCTTCCAAATCGAGATTGGATCACATACTATAAACACTGAATGCTCAATGGCCCTTCAAAAATGGCTGTTTGAACTTCACATGTGCTGCAAATCTTAGGTCCATTGCCCTTGAATCTCAACTTGCCATGCTTCCTCTAAGATGAAGATTCCAAATACTCCACCATGTAAACCTAGCCTTAGCCTTCCAACTCTTGCTAAGAAGTTTGTTCACACCTCGACATGATCTGCCTTTTCATTTGGGATGAAAAGACTACCTTTTTTTTCTACTTTTATTGATGTTTGCTACCTTTTTTTTTTTTTTTTGATGACATCAACTTGATTTGTATTTTCACATGAAGTTTTAACACAATTTCATCAGGCTTTGACGTTCTACAACTGCAAGAACTTGGTAGTCCAGAATCTTAGAGTCCAAGACTCACAACAAATTCATATGGAGTTTGAGAAATGCACAGGTGTCCAAGCTTCCAATTTAGTTGTGACTGCACCAGAGAAAAGCCCCAATACTGATGGAATTCATGTTACAGACACTCAAAATATCCAAATCTCTAGCTGCACAATAGGAACAGGTATAGTGCTAATGCTGCTTTCCAAAGTCTAATTACAACGAACGAAATCTAATCGTTACTAACATTTGAATCTACCTTTAACTTTTTCCACAAAAAGGTGATGATTGTATTTCAATTGTAAGTGGATCCCAAAACGTGCAAGCTACAGACATAACATGTGGACCAGGACATGGAATTAGGTACACTAGTGAAAATCAATTTCTAATCAAAGGTGCTACATGTATTAATTACAACCGTCAAGATTATTTGACTACTTTATTTCTTTGTCCCTTTTTTTTTTTGGGGTTGACTCTCGAAATCAGTATTGGAAGCTTGGGATCAGGAAATTCAGAAGCTTATGTCTCTGATGTGACTGTAAATGGAGCAAAGCTTTCTGGCACCACCAACGGAGTTAGGATCAAGACATGGCAGGTAAAAGAACTAGAGTTCTCCATATTTCTTTCCAATTGTTGCTTCATCAAATGTCTGTTGGCAAGAATAGCACTTCAGCTCTCAATCCTGTATCGTTGCAGGGGGGATCTGGGAGCGCAAGCAGCATCAAGTTCCAAAATATCACGATGAATGATGTCAAGAACCCGATAATCATAGACCAAAGTTATTGTGACCCAGCTACACCTGTACCATGTGACCAACAGGTAGAAAATTTAGTTCTTGAATTATCCACCAAGAAGTGAATCGTTAATCATGGACAGTTTTTCCTCTTGTTTTTCCTGCGAAACTTAACCAATCCCTATCTCTTTAAGTGAAACATAAATTTCAGATGTTCTATTATTTGCTCTCTATTTTTAGCAAACCTTAGCCGATATAGCTTTTATTCTTACAAAAAATAATGTCAACAGTTGCAATTAATTAAATATTTTTTCTAATCACAGCATTCTGCCGTCCAAATTAGCAACGTACACTATCAGAACATCCATGGAACAAGTGCTTCAGCCACAGCCATAAACTTCAATTGCAGTAAAAGCTCCCCATGTCAAGGAATTGTGCTGCAAAATGTAGATTTAGTAGCTGAAGGAGGTGGAGCAGCAAAAGCGTCATGCAACAATGTCAATTTGAGCGATGTTGGGCACGTTTCTCCACGATGTGCATAAGAAGATAAAGAATGCCGTACGCATATACAAGATATAGTAAAATCATTGTATTGTTGTAATCACAAAAAATAAAGATCCCAATTTATGTACTCATCCATTATCAAACAGCTACAAGCTCAGGATTCTTTAGCTTCTATTGGTTATTGAAGGGCAGAATAATTGTTATCATGTGTAATACCCAAATAATAAGTTGATCCATTCTTGGATAAAGTTTATGCTGGAGCAATAGTTTAGCCCCTATGTACTGTAGTCAATTCTTTTCTATTGATGAATACTCAGCATTGTGCATGCCTCTGTATTCATTTACAAAGTCTATGAGAAGATCTTGATTTGTTATTAGTCCTTATTACTTCTTTGATCTTTTTCTTCAGAATGATCATCATAATTTGCGAAGTAGTATATGAATCTAGCAATGTTTTGGCACTTTTGTTTGGTTTGTTTTGCCTTCTCCGTTCCAACTTATTCGCTTTCTCTACATTTTTCCATTACCCAAACGCAAAGAACATGCAGTATGAGTACGTACCAGTTGCAAAACTCAGTTTGTCAATTCTTCTTGTAGCACTGGTGGCAAAACTCAGTTTGTTCCTTTAGCCTTATATCGACGTACCTCTGGACTCACATGGACAACCTCAATAGTTGATTGTAAGCATTGGCCTAAAATTCCTCAAATGTGCGTAATCAAGAGTCTAAGATGTTATCATTGTGACAACAAACTTAGGAAAGAAAAATATACATCAAGAAAAGTCGGTATAAATTGTAAATATCACTGTGCATTGCAATTAGGAAAATACTCTAGCAATGATAATTATAGTAACAAAACAATTTTACTTGATATTATAGTTTATCACACTTTTAGTAACTATTTGATTACTTATTGGACCAGTCATCTAAATAAAATAATGCCTAAAAATTAGTCTGAAAATTTGGTAATGAGTTTCATATCCAAAACAGTAAGCTAACTTAATTAATTAGTACCTTTTATATCTCGAAAAGTATATTGGAATAAATATGAAACTTACCTCTTTTTAAAAATAAATTACTACTTTATATCCCAAACTTACTTTTAGAGAGTATGTTTCATTCAAATAATAAAAGATTTTTATAGAATAGTAGTAAATTTTATGATGATATAGCAAATTTGATGATTAATGATCAAAACTTACTAGTTTATGGCATAAATTTACTATTTTACTTTAAAAACTTATATGAAACTACTATTAGGAAGTTTACTTGAAATAATGCTAAAATTTTTTTAATAATTGAAATTGAATTTAATAAATTAGTAACTTTTATGTCTAAAATATTGAATAGCAATAGATATGAAATTTGTTTTCTTTTAGAATAAATTACTACGTCATATATCAAACTTACTTTTGAAAGAGTAAGTTTAGTTCAAGTAATAGTAAATTTAATTAGTGAACAGAATTTACTAGTTTGTTGCATAAATTTACTGTTTTATTTAAAAAACTTATATGAAACTACTATTAGGAAATTTACTTGAAATAATGCTAAAATTTTTTATTAATAATTGAAATTTAATATTATATTTAGTAAAAAGTACTCGTAATATACATGTATGATATAAATATTGTGTATTTTATGTATTTTAAAATACTATAAAAACTACTTTTAGTATTCACAAGACCATATAAAATATGTAATAAAAATATGTCATATTATAAATTATAAATTATTTTTTAATTTTTCAAAAGATAGGAAGTTTGGTTTACAATAATAACAAATTATGAGAGGTGAGTTATACATATGATAGAACTTGTCTATACATCATAATTTATATAATTAATAGCTATGAACACAATAAAATGATAAAATTTTAATAAATTTATTGTTGAGGTCATAAGTATAAAAGTTAAAGTTGTATTAATATAGCATAATCTTTGAAAATTATAGTAAATCTACCCACATATTAAGTTGTGCAACTTTCTATTATATTTTGTTTCGCTTACCTTTTGGATTTCTATGCATTTTTTTTTATCAGACTCATATTTTTATGTTGAACTTTTAATTATATATAATATTGATGCATATCATATTCTATATTTTGTCTATTCCAAATTTCAATAACTATGGTTATTACTTTATAACAGAAACTATCCCAAATTATTTTGTAAAGCTTATACATAACAAGAATTAGTAAAATTTATGACAATAATCTTAAGTTCTTATTGGCAAATGATATGTGAAATATTATGAAATGTCATTTTTATAATAATCATAATTTTTTATAGGTGAATGGTATGGAAATTGCTAAAATTGTCATTTTACAAATGATTTAAACCCAGCTTTGTAGCATATATTAGTTTAATTTACTACCGTAATCATGTGTAGGATGATTGTTACTTTGGAATTTTCACCACTCTTACTACTTATATTATTACTGATAGAAGTATTTGTAATCAAAGCAAAATAAAATCAAATTCTTCTTTTCCATTTTGATGTAGTAGCTATATTTACTAGAAAGTTATTAAACTATTTTACTGTACATAGTTTCTCCTAAAAGTAGTAACATTTTGTAATTCAATTGCAATAATTTATAAAAGATTTTATGCTTTCTTTTACGAATATAATCCAAAGAATTTTGCACCATTAAAAAATAGAAAGAAAGGATAATGACATATAACAATGAACAAATACAGAGCACATCATATTATGGGTTTTCGTACGATTTGTTTAAATAATTAGTAATTTAGCTCTTGGTCGATATACAATGCATATTAATTTTAGACAAATGGAAATATAATTTAACATATAACAGCAGTCCGTTAATGAAAGTGTAGTTTGAACACATCCAATTAAGCATTTTTTTCTTTTTTTTTTGCTATCATTTATTTTGTTACTTCAGTTAATTATTTTAATTCGGATAGAGTAATGCCAATGAAACTTCAATTATTATTAATGACATTAGTTTTGTGTTGATAGAATTTGATGTATACAATTAATTGTCAGTGACATCAGTTGCTAAAATATAGTTTTTTTAATTTTGGAAAAATCACAATCTGTGTTTGCCAAGAAATTTCATTTTTAATTTTAAAAAAATCAACTTGTTAATTAAATTCAAAATGATTTTATTATTAAAAATATAACTTCTCATATTAACATCAATGAGTAGATGTGATATACTTTATACACAAAATTTCACCTTGTGGATGCCAAGATTGGAGATTAAACTTTCTTCAACAAAATTTCTAGGTCAAATCTTGCTATGCCTAGAACCTAATCAAGCAATGTCTTTATCAAGAAATTGAACTTTCTCCAAGAGTTGGTAGAACAATCAAGTGGATGAAAGGGGAAAATAAAAAGGAATAAGAGTTCCAAAAGATTAAGAATTTACTCAAAAAAAAAAGGCAAAATTTATCTTTTTACATTGTATATTAACTAGTAAGTTCAATTCAAGAAAAGATAAATTTTATGGCAAGCAATATTGCCAAAACAAATATCTTCTTGCCAAAGCATATTTTACTCAAATGCCATGACTACCCTCAATCAATCAATCAATCTTATATATGTTCATTGATTTTCCTAAGATTCATTATGCATTAATTGCTCCTAGTTTCTCTCTCTAATTAAATATTTTCCATTAAGGTCTCTCACTCTTCTTTCTATTATTGTCATTTCTCTATTTCTCACTCACACACTAAAAGATCTACCATTTTAAAATTAAAAAACATAGTTTTTGCCTTAATCTATTCTTGTATATTTTTGGTTCTATACCCGCTTGCTTTTTTTTTTTTTTCAATTTAAAACTTTTATTTATTCATTTATTTATGTTTTGTGAACAGAACTTCATTAACTCCAACAAATTACAGTTTAAAATAATTATTATTATGATGTTGTTATAAATCAATATTTTAGCATAAAATTTGTTTGACATGAAACATGCATTTTTCATTTGAAATTTGTTTGTTTATCATGCCTTTAAACAGCTAATACTGTTAAAACTTTGCCATCTTTCTTTTTTACACTTGCCATGCAAATCTTGACTTTTATTTTTTTATCAAGTATTCATATTTATCATGTACAACTTGATTGCTATCAAGCATTCATATTCTCTAATAATTAGATGAAAGTAAATTTAAATTACATTACATTTTATATCCCATGAAAACTGAAGAGAAGGTAAGGCTGTTTTTTGGGATTATTTTCATTTTAAACTATTATTTCTTTTGAGTTAAATTATGTTGTGTTTGAAAAAAGAACCTTTTGAGTAAAATTATAAAAACCAAAAATAAGAGCATGTAGAATTAGTATACGACAAATTATTAAAACTAAGAACAATTTAGCAAATCATGAAAATAATTGATGAATTAATATGTGTATGTATGTGTGTGTGTGCAATGTGAATAAGTGAATAGGAAAAAAACTATAATTGGAGAGAGAAGAAGGGAGTGATTGATGCTTAATGGATCTAGAAAATCAAGAAGAATATATGGAGTTGAATGATTAAAGGTAACTTTGATATTCGGGAAAAAATTGCTCTAGTAGGAACAATATTACTCTTGCAATATCACCAGACAAATTTTATTAAAAAGTATATTTGTTTGCCTGAAAATAAAATTTTCATTGATGATTATAACTCACCGTTTTAGAATATATACTTACTAAGTTTCTTAGCAAACTTACAAGTAAGTTAAATTCAAATAAAGGTAAATTTTATTAAAACATAAGTAAGTTTGTTTAGTGAAAATGTAAATTTTCATTAATAACTATAACTTACTATTTTAGGAGATACACTTACTAAATTTCTTAGAAAACTTACTAGTAAGTTCACTTCAAAAAGGTAAATTTTATTTAAAAAATAAGTAAGTTTGTTTACTGAAAACGTAAATTTTCATTGATTACTATAACTTACTACCTTAGGAGATATTAAATTTCTTAGTAAGCTTACTGTTACTAATAGTAATTATTGTGATACAATATTAGAAAAGACGCTAAAAAATTTAATTTGCTGTTAAAAATGCTAAAAACCTGCTATTGTAAGTTGTTTCCTTAGCATTAGCATAGCTCGCTTTATTGTAGCATAGTCCATTAATTTAATATGCTTTTGATAGTTCTCATTTCTCACCTTCTCAACAACAGTATGCACATCATATGCACGTTAATAGGGATTGAAATTCTCCATATTTGGTCCTTCTCTATGTTTTTATGTTTAACATTCTTACTTCTCCAAGTCATTCGTTCACTCCTGCAACTAAAAATTAGCAAAAATTTGCTGATGGCTTTTACTGACGCAAGCCAATATTGATCAATAACTTGGCTCAAGGGACAAATGTTGAAGATAAAAATTACCATTTCTTCGAAGTTAATCAAACATGCACGAAACTGAAATGATTGTAGGGACGAAGTAATGCTTTGAAGATGTCGAATGGGAGGACAACTGATGGTAGGCCACGAGAGAACCGTCAAGGATCAGTCAGTTATATACCTAATTGTATCCAAAGCCAAGACCGTTCTGCAGGTGAGAAGAGTTATAGAGAACATGGAGCACATTGCAAATTGATGTATTTGGACTATGAAAATTAAGATAGCTGTGGACATTTGGATTATGACTGACATACAAGAATCATTGAAATTACACTAGATTCCGTCTACAAAACAAGAATTGCTGGAATACAAGATCCTATCTAGAAGACAGGAAGTATTGGAACACGGGATTCTACTCAGAATGCAAGAATTATTGATTCTATCTAGAAAACAAGAATTAGTGGAACCCAAGATTTTGGCTTAGAATACCAGAGTTCTTGAAATACAAGTTTCTATCTTGAGCAACCAAATGATAACAACTATCACATGATCGCACGCACACAGATTGATCCACGATACAGTGTTTTGAAACCCAGCCTAGATTGCTGGGTCGAACCAGTTGAACCGTCGGGGTTGTTTTCTAGGCCTGGTTGAAGTTGAAATCTAATAGAGTCAAAAAATTGCTTTATTTTGTAAGAATTAGTAGAACTGGCAAATCGAAACAATTTTCACTATGCTGTCCTGTTCTTGATTTTAATTAAAGAAACATAGCTCCACTCATTTGATGCACAGGTGCAACTTCCTACTATTTTTCTAATACTTTTCATATATTTTATTTTAGATTTTAAATATAGCCCAAAAGTTTTGCAATATCTATTTGGCATTTCACATTTTAGAATTATATTAACTTTAAATTGTTTCAAACTTCAAAATTTCTTACTAAAAAATTCCTTTTTATCTAACAACCATTATTACAGTTCTAGCTTAATTTTTGTATAAACTTTTCAATTTTTACTCATAAATTCACAATATTTTTATTTTTAATATTATTACAATATCGTGTTTCATCAAAGTTAGTTTTTTTAGTTTGTAATGCTCTATATAATATTAAAAATAATGTATAATTAATTATGACATAATTATGACGTCAAGGTCAATAATGGATCGATTACGGTTGGGCTAATGGTTGAACCAATGATTTTTTATCTAATAAGATTTCAAGTTCATTAAGTGCTTTGGGTTTCAAAACCTTGCCACAATACTCTCCCCCAAGTATATAACCCCTAATTAATGCGGGTTTAAAGGAATTTTAATCAAACAATAAGCCAAGCTGAACTGAAGCCCATGAATTTAGTTAGGTTGATGACAGGAACCGTAGCTAAAAACTTATCAAGGTCGAATTCGGTTTCCATTTCATGAGGTTCAATCCTTTAGCAATGACTTCTCTCTCTTATTCTCTAGCCTTGCCCGGCCGATGCACCAAGCCTGACAGCCACTTGATTTTTTTCTTGTCCTTAAAGTCAAAAATTTACCCCTCAAAGTAAAAACTGAAAAATAAGAACTCCGAAGTTTACTAGTACTGTTACTAAAGGCACATGCGATGTGTATGTAATTTAAAAATACTTTTTTGTGAATTCAATTTACATAAAATTTTTATTGCTAAAGCAAATTGTAGCATTTTAACCTTTTTTCCCCTTCACATGATCGTTATATTGGTAGTCCTAATGCGTCTAGCTAGTTGTTCAGATAATTGTAGTTAAAAATAGTTATAAGTAATTATTTTTAGTAGTTCATGTATAAGTAGTAAAGTAATAAGTCCAGTTAAAGTAATAAGTGATTAAAGAGATAAAAAGTGTTTACTCGAAACTAGGGGTACAAACGAGTTGAGTCGAATCGAATTTCAGCCTAATCGAGTCGAGTTTCAACTAAATTTTATCAAGTTCAAACTTAAACTCGAGTGCAAACTCGACGAGTTTTCAATGTAAAACTCAAGTTCGAGTTCGAACCTACTCGAGGTTAAAAAATAAAAGAAATGATTATTTTTATTTTTTAAAAAATAATAAAATAATAATATTTTCATAATAAATAATAAAAATATTAAGTATATATATATATATATATATATATAATTTCACTATTAAAAATAAAAATAATATATATACATATATATATATATATATATGGACGCACACACATATTCGAGTCGGCTCGTGAGTTAACGATCTAAATATCTCCATATTTGATTCGAGTTTAATAGTTCGATTAGTAGGTTTGAACTTGACATGAGTTTGATGTTGACCAAACTCTAGTTGAATTTTGACTGAGTCAACTCGTGAGTGATTCGTTTGCAACCCTACTCCAAACTTTTTTGCCTCCCTTTATGTATAGTATATATAGTATAGATTTTTTTTTCCAAAACGATATGATTTGTATACCAAAGAAGATCAAGAAACTGTACAAACGTAAGAGCAAAGGCTCCTAAAAACTATACAATAGTGTTAAAAACACTGAGGATGAAACCATTCCTCGTCTTGATATATGCCTAAAGTATAATCACTAACCAAGTCACAAAAGTTAGGAAACTTAGTTCCTAAGCAAAAAGAACAAGAACGAAACAAAGAGCACAAACTGAGAATATCTTCAACCAATGAGTATATATAGTATTGATGATAACACATTATCTAGAATAACAACGACTTGTTGGGCCTCAAAAGATCATTGCAAGGCAGGTCAAGATGTGGAGAAGTAGAACAGCTGTTTTGACGCCCAAGTACATCCTAGCCCTTTGGGCCACTTTTCTATTTTTATTCTACTTTGTTTGTTGTCACGTGTTTGCTTATTAATATCATGAGTTTACGTTTTAGATTTAAAACTAGCCAAAATAGTCCCTCATATATAAAAGTTTTGCCTGTTTGGCTCTAGAGCTCGTTTCTTACTTAATTTTCTAGTCAAAAAATGCATAGTTACCTCATGTGCCATAATTACCGAGGCAAAATGGAAATAAAATTTGTTTCCTTTGACCCAAAAAAATAATGCATGACCATCCCCTTCTCCCCATTTCTAGCCACTAAAACATTTCTAATTCTACATAACCAAACCCCAATCTAATAACAAAACTTCAGCAATTGCAACTTCACAAAAATGCAATGAAGAAAAGGGCATAGAGATCATATTGGAAAAGGGTAAAAACGATCAAGAATGATTGGTCAATCATTGCACGAAATAATTTCACAAAGATGGCAACAAACAAGGAAAGTAGAGCGTCAATCCATCTAACTATGGTGAGTTCTCTACCACTTTGATGTAAATAAAAGGATGATTGTGTAAAATCTAATCTAAATAGTTTAATAACGTGATTTGTTGCATATATTATGTAATATTATAACACTATATTTTTTAGGATAACTTTTTTATACACTGTCAGTGTATAAGTTTTCATACACTAACAGGTTTGGATTATACCACATAATACAAATTTAAATTTGAAATTTAAATCATGCACATGTGGCATGCATCCAAAGCTGCTAGTATAAAAAAAACACTACACTGACAGTGTATAAAAAGTTAATCCTATTTTTTATTTGTGCTTTTGCCGAAAGTTTTGTTGTTAGAAATTGGGTATGGTGGTTGAGAATTAGAAACAGAGTTTGGTGAATGAAATTTGAGGAGAAAAGGAGGTCATGTGTTTGTGTGCTTTTATTTTATTTATTTATTTTTTGGTGAATGGAAGCAAATTTTGTTCCCATTTGGCCTTTGAAATTATAAACACGTCAGTTAGGTGTACATTTTTTGGTTGAAAACTGAGCAAAAATGAAATTTGGAATCAAACGTGCAAAAATTTTTATATCTGAGGTACTATTTTGTCTGATTTTAAATTTGAAGACTACAAAACAGTTTTTTTAAAATGTGAGGGACCCTGTAGCAATTTTTCCTTTATATATTTATACACCTAACCGCGTGGTAATAAAACATATTTTAGCTTTATTAAATAGAATTTCATGCTTGAGTCACTCAAACATTGTCTAGTTTCTTTGGAACTTTATTCGAGAAGATTGTCTGTCTTCATTGGCTGCTTTCAATTAAACACATGAATAGTTTTGCAATGCGAAATTAGTAATAAGTAGATTGACGAGAAACTAATCTCTTTACAATGGCACTACATATGAATATTTTTATAATGCGAAATTATTAGTGCTGACTATGAATTGATATCCGACAGTTTAGGTTTCGTTTGGATTGCTATGTTTTAGATTTTCGATAGAAAAATATACTATAACAATATGATGTATGTGAGATAAAAAGGTATATGGGAAATGTGGTCACAGAAAACCTAGAAATTTTTCTATGAAAAACTTCAATCCAAAGATCTTGTTTGCCAGACTTTGGCCCCGTTTGATAACCCAATTTAGCACTTAAACTTAATAGGTTCAGATCTTAATCGTTTAGATGCGTTTGATAACCAAAAATAGAACATCTGAATTAATTAAGTGGCACTGAATCTTTTAGGTAAAACTTGCTCCCAAAAATAAGTGATAAGCTTTTCACTTATCACTGAATGTGATACACATTTAAATGTATTAGATTTAGTACTTGACAATTAAATTACTTAATGAATTCAGACTTCAAATTTCAGATTTTAGACTTCAGTTTTCAGATTTCAGTTTTATCAAACGCACCATTTCTCTAAGTTTATCGGCGATTGTTTACTGATTTTCATCTCATGATCTAGAGATTCACCGAATTTTATACCTTTTCTAGTGTTATGTAGTGGTATTTTAGTTGATTAATAAAATCATACATGTATTCTTGTGCCCTGAATTATGCATGCCATGATCTCTTCTTACAAGAGGAGGGTTTTAGAGTTGAATCAAGGATCTAATGATTGCCAATATTCACACTAGTGAAGTTGGGTAGGATGATAACATTGACACACTTTTTTAGTTAATTGCAACCATTTTTTATTGCACATTCTTTTGTGTTTTTTTATAGAAAAAATAGAGTAGAGAGAAATTTATTAAATTAGTCCCTCACATTTTCAAAAAACCATTTTTAGTCCCTCACATTCAAAACATTTCAGAATAGTCCCTCACATACAGAATATGTGCCTGTTTGGTCCTAATGCTTGGTTTTGCTCACTTCTCTAGTCAAAATTGCACGCCTCTCTCATGTGAGCATAATTTCAAGGGTAAATATGGTAAAAAGCTTCTTTTCCTGCTAATTTTTTTCCATTTTCTTCATATTTTAACCATCAAACCCTAATTGCTTAACATTAAAATCAAAATCGAAGAAGGATAACTCAATTGAATGACTTGTAAGTAAGAAAAAATGGCAAGAAAATAAGCACAAGAGACTAACTTGTTGAAAATTTCCATGAAGCCAAAAAATAAGTTATGTCATTGTGGTAGAGAACATATTATCGTAACTTCTTGGAAACTTGCAAATCTAGGGAGGAGATTCTACAGCAGCCCAAATTATAGAATAAGCCTTTAAATATTTCAGTTTGGTTTTAGGTCTGAGGGTAGAAATTTGGTCTTGATATGTGATATTCTTGCATTTGGTTTTAATGTCAAGCAGTTAGGTTTGTTGTCAAAGAAATTTAGCATAAACAGCAATAAAATTTTTTGTCAAAGTAAAAATTTTTTTGGGTACTCTACTAGTCTATGTAGAAAGGAATACAATAGTTTTATTATAGATTTTGTAGGGAATAAAAAACATCTTTGGTGTAAATAGATATGCAAGAAATGAAGAAATCCAATTAGTGCCTTTTCTAGTTTAAAACATTTTAATTATTTAATTTTTTTGTCCAAAAAAATTGGTTTGAATTCTTAATTATTTAACGGCTTTTGCTTTTCATATTCGGCTTTAAATTAGAACAAAATTTTTAAGAAGTGAATTTAAAGAAATTTGGTTTAGATAAAAAAAGAGAACCAAGTAACTTTTTTAATTATATAATTTTGATTTTGATGTACATTACAGAGGAATCGAAAAGATAAAAATCTCTAATAGAAATAATAATTCGTATTACAAATGTATCGTGTTGTATTTTTTGGGTTAATCCACAAGTTCTAATAGGTTAATTACGTGTCATTCGTGTCAACCCACATGTCGACCAATAATGACCCATTTCCTTTTATCGTAATCGGGTCGATCCATTTTTAATACAAATTCTTTTGTGCAGTGTTTTTGTCGGATATTTCTCGGTTCATATTCGTATTGAATCATCGTGTCGGATCTTGAATTGCACATACAATTTTTTAGTTTACTGCAAAATTTTCATTGCGTCCTTTTCTTTTAATGTTTCCTAAAGAAGAAGATTACTTGCAAGACCGCAGCTTTTTCCTTGGTAACTCAAAAGGGAAGAACAAGAAATTCCAAGTATAGCTATTCTGGAGACTCTCCTGTCATAGAAATCAAATTAGAATAGAGCAAGTACATTGGATTGTATTAGTCTTTAATGGATATTAGGTAAACCTTCATCATGCAAGATCTTTCATGTATTGGGCTGTGTCTTTGTAGTCCTTTTAGTTTTTGATTGAAATTGTTGGTTTTCACCATTTTAGTGTTGCTTGCTGATATTTAGTCTTGATAGCTATTTGTGGAGCAGGGAAAAAAGGACCAATTCCTAGAAACGTGGTCGGCCTGGCGACAGCACATATTGCTGCCAAATTTCCTTGTTGGACTCACCAAGAACCAAGCACGCGCATGCCCTTCTAATTTGGATAAAGAAAGTTGAAAACGTTTGCCTACTTATAGTTAAGACTTAATTCCAGAATACACTCATTAATACACTTAAAGTCCACTTAACTTATCATGTATGAATTCATACTAATAATTATTATCTTCCTTAAATTTACATACTTTCCCTATTTAATCTTATATATTTTTCTCATTATTTATTTATTTTTTCTAATTAATCTTATGTTTTCAAAAATATAATACCTGAAATATATGCTAATGAGTACCTAGTGGCACCCGTTAGACAAACCATGATGAAATTCACCAATCTAAGATAAGATGATACTCGTTCAAAATGACTAATCATCCAAATAGCGTTAACCTTATATGGAGTTTTAGTAGCGAAACCAATAAATTTGTGAAAGAGGTGGGAAAAGGGGACACCTAGTCAATATTGAACCAGTTACTTTGCTAGTCTTAGAAAGAAATAAGTAAAAATTTATACTATACAAAATTAGGAAAATGGTATTTATACGATATCAAAATTCTTAGGGGGCATGAAGAGGACTTTTTATAAATAAAAAAAATCAGAATTTAACAAGGGTTAAATAAAAATTTAAAGAACTTAAGGACTGGCGACACCCTGGTCCCTTCACCCTGCTGATTCTGCTTCCGGAGCTCTATGCCCATTGAATTTTACAATATAGGGCCTTCAAATTATTCGAAATTGTCCCCATTGTATTATGAAACCAAGTGGAAATATCTGGTACGTGATTGTTGGGATTGGGAAAAAAATTGTTAGACTTGATTAGATTTGACAGTGCAGGCAAGACAAGGGTATTATACAGCATTAAAGAAGTACGTAGTAGGATGATGCAACTTTCCTTGGAATTTCAATAGTTAAAATTAAAGCATCTCAAGTTCAAGGCCAATGATTGCCAATAATAGTTTGAAGTACAATTATCATAAGCTTATTATTAGATTATGGATATTAGCAGAATGTTTAATATCTGATTGGATACACGTAGATTTGCAGTTTGATGTCTGGAATGCCTTGAACAATTTAAACTGAACTAGACGTGACATGAGCAATTGATTGAATGAGGCATCTGATCAGGCCATAACACTTCTAAAAATTACGTACATGACTTCTGTTTCCTTTTTCAGGGACGATATACATGTTAATTGGAAGGAAAAGAATCGAATATACAATACTTTACGTGTCTCATGGGCTTCTGTAATCTACAGTTTGGCCATCGTAAAACAAATGAAAATCATAGTAGCGACCATTCTTGTAAATGAACATGTGGAAATTTTGAAACACGCCAGGATAAGATAATGCAAGAAGTCGTTGAACCATTTCTAGTATTTTTAAAATAGGTATATTTATTTATTTCCAGGAGTTCTTTAGCTAGCAGCATTTCTTCAGCCAATATGGTTCATGCACGAGCGCATTTCCAACTGCCTTGACTTTATTTTGTAAAATTAACATGTAAAAGTATCTTTCTTGCAGATTGAGACATACTTAGTTTTTTCCTTGTGGAGAGCGTTGCAGCATACACGGTAAAGAGAGCTAATATGGCGGTCCAAAAGATTAGTGCGGAAGTTTCAAGATCATTTACGTGAATTTGGTATCATTGCCAAAAATGGTAGTGATGATAATAGTTAAAAGCTCAGAGTTTCGTTACAATTCATGGTTTGATCTTTATGCTCTAAGGACAAAATATATAGGCAGTTACACATCGGATCTCTACGCTTCACAAATTAAGAGCTTCACTTTAAATCGATCCGTGTTATTCTTAATATATCTGATGCACACTCATACAATTTTGGTTAATCACAAATTTTATAGCAATTTAGTTATATGAGTTGGTAAATTTAAATTTACACCCAAATTGTATGATCTTATACCAAAACTACTGTCGTTGTGAAGCTTAATCAAATAATGATATAACCATGGCAAAAATAACTTAAACAGAATCGCTAATACCACCTCAATTATTGTTAATAACACTTTATCTCCTTTATATTTTCTACAAAAGCACACAAAAAAATGGAGTATAACTAATTATAGAAGGCGGAGTGCCAATACCATTAATTGAAAAAAAAAAAAGAAAAGAAAAGAAACTAGGGTATATGTCTTGATTGCCAAACTTTTGTGTGCTAAACTGCCTGTCCTTTTTCTTCATTTTTATTGAAGTGGCAGTTTGTAGCGCTATAAATCAAAACGAAATTAATCAAAAGTTGGAATGGACTCAACTCCACAAGGCTCGAGTTGAATTCGATTATTTCAATAAACAAGTTGAGTTCGAGTTCAGAAAATACTCGATAAATAAACGAGTTGAGCTAAACTCGACTCATGTGTTAGTCGAGTAGATTGATTAAACTTGTTAGTGAGGATATATTTGTTATTTTATATTATATAAAAAATAGAATTAAGGATTAGGTTTATTAATTTTGTTAATTCACACAATATAGATATTTCAAACTCGTGCTCGAACTCATGCGAGTTCAACACGTTTATGATTAACGAGTTGAGTTCAAACTCGAACTCGAGTCACATATCCCCTTTATCAAGTCAATTTCGACCAAATTTTAAGATTCATTCACTTAAACGAGCAAATTCGAAATTGGTTTGATAGAGGTTCAAGTCGAGTTCGAAAATTCAAAACTCGACTCGACTTGATTAATAGCTCTAGTGGTTTGCCAATGTCAGCAATTTCTAGATTAAGTGCAAAAGACCCTTTCGTCCGAATCACTCTCATCATTCCATACCTTAAAGAGTCGTTAGAACACTAAATCTAAGCCCACACTTTCCATACGCAGATCCCTATAAATATGTAAGTTAGTCATGAAACTGATATCACACACATCTACAAAAGCCTACACCTGTTTAATTCTTTGTCATCCCATCAATCTTCCATATTTTTGAGACAATCATCTCTCTTTTACACGACTGGTTACTCAGAACAAGCTAGGAAATAATGGCTCTACATACAAACTTCTTTGCACTTTCAATCATTACATTCCTATTTTTGGTTTCATGTTCCTCAGCCATTCGTGAGGGCCTACATGATCATAACTACATCCAAGAAACTGGATATGACTCTGAAGCATACCCTTCATTTATTAGAACTGTTGTTGACGGCCAGTTTGATGACTCCACCATGTCAGAAGCCGGGGCTTCTGATGGCTTGGCCAGACTTTCCAGACTCGAAAGCTCGGATAGAATCATTAATGTGGATAGCTTTGGAGCTAAGGGTAATGGAGCTCATGATGATTCAAACGTAAGTACCTCGAATGCTATTAAGAATTTGGATTGCTGTTTTGTTACTATAGATTTTACTAGCTAGCTAGAACAAAAAATAAACAATAAAAAATAAAAGTTTAATATATATATATATATATATATATGACATGCAATAAATGAATGGACGTCTTAAAGACAAATTTCTGCTCTAATTGGCCTTTGGATCTTCTTTCTCAGGCATTTCAGGATGCTTGGACAGAAGCATGTTCGTCTACAGCAGCTGTTACTCTTGTGGTATCCCAAGGAAAAAATTATCTTCTTAAACCCGTAAAATTTTCAGGTCCCTGCAAGTCTCAAATTACAGTGCAGGTCAGCTTGATCGAGAAAACTTTGCGAGTAATGTTTTTCAAAGGTTTTGCTTGTAAAGGATGAAACTGAAGTAGCTATTACTTCCATGAAATATGCAGATTAATGGTGTCCTCCTAGCGTCTGATGATAGATCAGACTATAGTAAAGATGGGACGCACTGGATCTATTTTGACAGTGTCCAAGGCTTGACTGTTGAAGGGGGTGGAGTTATCAATGGGAGAGGAAATATATGGTGGCAAAATTCATGCAAGATCAACAAAGCTCTGGTAAAACATTATTGAACAACAGAAAATTTCGAAGACGCTTCTCTTAATTAGTGTTGTCCTTTATTTGATTGTTTGTCTTGTCTTTTTCAATTTTTTTTTTGGGTTACCATTATTTATCTTGACGTCTTATTCAATTTCTGTTTTCTTGCAGCCATGCAAGGACGCACCAACGGTATGTGTGTGTGTGTTTTTTTTTCCCTCTCCTTTTTCTTTTGAATACTAAAGTAGTACCATTTTTTTTCGCAAAAAAACAAAAATCAGCTTATTTTTCTTGGTTTAATTATAGCTTACTCACTTTGGTTTTAATTCCTATCAAACCATTTTATTCGGCTATCCACCTAGACCCTTGACGTCTGCTTTATCATTCTCAGGCAAAGAACATGCACAGTTCACAATGTCCTAAATTTAATTATGTCAACACTTTGCATATGCTTAGAAATAATATGTCTCGTCTTGGCTTCCAAATCGAGATTGGATCACATACTATAAACACTGAAAGCTCAATGGCCCTTCAAAAATGGCTGTTTGAACTTCACATGTGCTGCAAATCTTAGGTCCATTGCCCTTGAATCTCAACTTGCCATGCTTCCTCTAAGATGAAGATTCCAAATACTCCATGATGTAAACCTAGCCTTAGCCTTCCAACTCTTGCTAAGAAGTTTGTTCACACCTTGACATGATCTGCCTTTTCATTTGGGATGAAAAGACTACCTTTTTTTTTCTACTTTTATTGAAGTTTGCTACTTTTTTTTTTTTTTTTTTGATGACATCAACTTGATTTGTATTTTCACATGAAGTTTTAACACAATTTCATCAGGCTTTGACGTTCTACAACTGCAAGAACTTGGTAGTCCAGAATCTTAGAGTCCAAGACTCACAACAAATTCATATGGAGTTTGAGAAATGCACAGGTGTCCAAGCTTCCAATTTAGTTGTGACTGCACCAGAGAAAAGCCCCAACACTGATGGAATTCATGTTACAGACACTCAAAATATCCAAATCTCTGGCTGCACAATAGGAACAGGTATAGTGCTAATGCCGCTTTCCAAAGTCTAATTACAACAAACAAAATCTAATCGTTACTAACATTTGAATCTACCTTTAACTTTTTCCACAAAAAGGTGATGATTGTATTTCAATTGTAAGCGGATCCCAAAACGTGCAAGCTACAGACATAACATGTGGACCAGGACATGGAATTAGGTACACTAGTAAAAATCAATTTCTAATCAAAGGTGCAATATGTATTAATTACATCCGTCAAGATTATTTGAATACTTTATTTCTTTGTTCTCCCTCCCCTTTGGGGTTGGCTTGCGAAATCAGTATTGGAAGCTTGGGATCAGGAAATTCAGAAGCTCATGTCTCTGGTGTGACTGTAAATGGAGCAAAGCTTTCTGGCACCACCAACGGAGTTAGGATCAAGACATGGCAGGTAAAAGAACTAGAGTTCTCCATATTTCTTTCCAACTGTTGCTTCATCAAATGTATGATGGCAAGAATAGCACTTCAGCTCTCAATCCTGTATCGTTGCAGGGGGGATCTGGGAGCGCAAGCAGCATCAAGTTCCAAAATATCACGATGAATGACGTCAAGAACCCGATAATCATAGACCAAAGTTATTGTGACCCAGCTACACCTGTACCATGTGACCAACAGGTAGAAAATTTAGTTCTTGAATTATCCACCAAGAAGTGAATCGTTAATCATGGACAGTTTTTCCTCTTGTTTTTCCTGCGAAACTTAACCAATCCCTATCTCTTTAAGTGAAACATAAATTTCAGATGTTCTATTATTTGCTCTCTATTTTTAGCAAACCTTAGCCGAGATAGCTTTTATTCTTACAAAAAAATATGTCAACAGTTGCAATTAATTAAATATTTTTTCTAATCACAGCATTCTGCAGTCCAAATTAGCAACGTACACTATCAGAACATCCATGGAACAAGTGCTTCAGCCACAGCCATAAACTTCAATTGCAGTAAAAGCTCCCCATGTCAAGGAATTGTGCTGCAAAATGTAGATTTAGTAGCTGAAGGAGGTGGAGCAGCAAAAGCGTCATGCAACAATGTCAATTTGAGCGATGTTGGGCACGTTTCTCCACGATGTGCATAAGAAGATAAAGAATGCCGTACGCATATACAAGATATAGTAAAATCATTGTATTGTTGTAATCACAAAAAATAAAGATCCCAATTTATGTACTCATCCATTATCAAACAGCTACAAGCTCAGGATTCTTTAGCTTCTATTGGTTATTGAAGGGCAGAATAATTGTTATCATGTGTAATACCCAAATAATAAGTTGATCCATTCTTGGATAAAGTTTATGCTGGAGCAATAGTTTAGCCCCTATGTACTGTAGTCAATTCTTTTCTATTGATGAATACTCTGCATTGTGCATGCCTCTGTATTCATTACAAAGTCTATGAGAAGACGTTGATTTGTTATTAGTCTTATTACTTCTTTGATCTTTTTCTTCAGAATGATCATCATAATTTGGGAATTAGTATATGAATCTAGCAATTTTTTTGCACTTTTGTTTGGTTTATTTTGCCTTCTCCGTTCCAACTTATTCTCTTTCTCTACATTTTTCCATTACCCAAACGCAAAGCACACGCACTATGAGAACGTACCAGTTGCAAAACACAGCTTGTCAATTCTTCTTGAAGCACTGGTTGCAAAACTCAGTTTTTTCCTTTCGCCTTATATCGAAGTACCTCGGGACTGACATTGACAAGCTCAATACTTTACTGTGGGCATCGGCTTAAAATTCCTCAAATGTGAGTAACCAAGGGTCTAAGATTTCATCATTGTGACAACAAACCTGGGAAAGAAAAATATACATCAAGAAAATTCGGTATAAATTGTAAATATCACTCTATATTGTCCTGCAATTTAATATGCTTTCCGTAGTTCTCACTTCTCGCCTTCTCAACAACAATATGCACATCATATGCACGTTAATAGGGATTGAAATTCTCCATCTTTGGTCCTTATCTATTGTTGGCTTGTCAGACTAGCAAAAATAAATTCCTACTCCAAAATATAAATATAAATATAGCGGTAAGCAGGGTCGAATCCTCAAGAACTTGAGGAATTATTTTCTATGAATCAAAAATAAATGAATGGGAGGTTTGAATAATTTCCTAATATGTGACTCAAATAAAAATAGACAATATCCCAAAATTCAAATAAAACTAAATCAATCAAAGAAATACTCTAGTCAAAGGCCTAATCTCAACTTTGGTTTCATCTAATGATCATTGGCGCAATAATGACAATCATTTATCTACAAACAGACTGGTTGTGGTTGCCAACAAGCTCTGACCACCTGCCTCTCCTTACTGGTTCAATAATCACAATAAAGTTCTGTGATTATTTCTCTTGTCACATAAACAACCCTAAACACGCTCTTAGGATTTAGCTTATTGACAGCACTAATTTCCAGAAACTACCAGCCCTAACCAATGAACACAGATGCTCGGTCCATTTAAGCTAGATTGCATATTTCCATGATAGTAATCCAAAAGTTTCTACTACAACTAAATTAAGTCACTCATCACAAATACTAGAACTACCAAACAATTACGGATTTGGCGTTCTAAATGATGGTAGATTATTCACACAACTAAATAGTGATCAAGTATTTAATTGCAATAAATAATCATAAATGTGAACAAGTACGAAATATCCAAATACTCGTAAACAAATGAAATACAAAAATAATTCAATTAAGTCTCATAGTAATCGATGAACCAAAGCTCGATTAGCCTCTGACTAGATTGATGAAAGTAGCCACTCCTCATGGTTGATTTGCAGCCAGAAAGATGTTTAATGTTTTTTATTGAAAGAAAAAGAAGAGCCAAGGAACAAAAACGAGCAACGGCAAAAACAAGGAGGAGTCATCTCTCCCTTTCTGCTTTCGTCCTATTAATACTAGCAATACTACGTTCTTCCCTACTATGGATAAGAATCCTATTACAATTACAATTAGAATACTAGTAACATAAAAAAAGAGATTTAAATATATTCTTCCAAGACTAACTAATAGTGCCAAGTTTCATAAAAGAAGTCCAGGTGCGCTCCAAAATATCCGCATAAATATCGAGCTAATCATGGTTCAATTCCCGCGTCATCCGGATTTCATAGCAGAGTAAGATGTGGCCACATCTTGTGAAACAAAGTCTTCTAAAAATTTATCCGCTAACATAGCTTTTAGACTCTTTCAACCCCAAAGTCCTACGGTTAACACCAAAAACCAAATATGAGCAAAATCTATCGGTAAGCACCTTATTTTGACAGAATTAAAGGGGAAATATTCATAAATTAAATGCTCAATTAATGATTTAACAAATTCCCCCACACCAAGAAAATGCTTGCTCTCAAGCATTCACTTCACAAACTCACAACCTAGACGACAAATATAAAATAGTACAATAGACTAGCACAAATACTATACACTTTCTCAACAATCTCATCAAAGTTAGGATGTTCGAGACTTGACAATCCTCACACGGATAATAGTGTATGCACTCAGCACTCAAGATGTTTAAAAGGACATGTATGCTCAAATCAACACCATGGAAAGGTATTACCATAAGCTTGTTAATTTATCACATCTCCACCACCGAGTATGAATTCAAATGCAAGAATCAAAGGGTCTTTAACAAGGGTTGTAACGGGGTTTAGGGTAAAGGTTTGGACAAAATAGGTAATTTAGGTTACATATATCAAAGGAAATACCTAATCATCCTGTTCCTGAATTAAAACATCATCTACATCCACATAATATCTCTAAAGCACGACAACAAACTCCCCAAGTATGGCAAGTGCATACATAACAGAGGGATTAACCCCACTATCAAAATGCAACACGTATTTACAAGAGTACGTCACACCCTTTTTTTTCTTCTTTTTTTTTAATTTTTTTTCAACAAGACATTGATAACATAAGAACATAAAAGCACTTGCAAGCTATAGATATAATTGGCTTCCTTCACTTGTGATAATACTAGACATCATCATGCAAGAACATTATGGTATTCCTTTGACATAGGGTTCAAACAAAGGGGTTTCAAACAAAGAGGTTGAAGGGTAATAAAGTGTGTTATTAAACAAAGAAAAAGGTTTAAGGCTCAAACTTGATCAACTAAAGGAAATTATAATTAGGACAAGTTTTTAAAAAGACAAAAGGGGTTAAACCTAATTGCCCTTATTATGTTTATGCATTGAATTCAAGTGTGATTTCAACATGTATATCATAGTAAGTTCTAGAATTATCTAACTAGGTGTGATAATTACACTCACAAAAGAATTCAAAGCAAATTTGAATAATGTGCTACTTAGCCTCAAAAACTCACAAATGGATTAACTATACGTCAAGTCCAGAACATCCATCATTCAAATTAATTACAAGTAAATAATATAATACTCATGCTAGTGACACTATACTACTCATATTCGCATCTTGACCGCATTTCATAAGACCAAATAAATCCTACAGAAGCATGAAAACTTGAAAAATGGAAAAAGGAAAAAAATGAAAACTAAAAATTGAAACTAAATTAAAACTAAAATTTGAAACTAAAATTTGAAGAACTAGCAAAAATATCAGCAAAAATATCCCCTTCTCCACACCTAAATACTATATTTTCCTCAATGTAATGGAAAATAAAAAGGATATAAAGAACAGAAGACTTCCCTGAACAGCAAAGCTAAAAATGTGAGGGAGAAGGTGGTGCAAATCCCACAAAAGCAAAATAAGTAGCCATGTTATTCGCCATGGTAGAAGTGCGGAACTCAATATTAGCTAGGCAAGTATATAAAATTGCTGAATTTGCTCTTTCAAAACTCTGGATTTGAGTGTCCAAAGATGAAGGTGATGGAACAGATGTAAAGGGGCCTACTATATTTGTAGAAGGACTAGCACTTGTGGGAGACAAAATAGAGGAGATGACTCGAGGCCCAAGCTTGCCAGGTGGTGTGAACTGGTACTCCTTGTCGACACACCGAATTATACCCATTCTTTCTAAACAATGCAAGTCTAAAGGCTCCATCGGACAAGCAACATGCAGCTTGGTACTTATCCCAAGTTTAAGGCTATGCATCCGAATAGCCAAATAAGTAATGATAGACCCTAAAATCAATGGCTTATGGGGCTTAGTTATCACAGTTTGCATCTGAGAAGCTAACCAACAACTAAAATTTAGCTTTTCTTTGTTTACCATGCACCACAAAAAGTAAAACTCAAACTTGGTAAGAGTTCTAGAAGTATCTTTACGCCCAGAAAAAGAATAAGCCAATAACCTCTAAACATATCGCAAAATTGGATCCTTAAGGTAATAGGCTTTGGACTTATTAGGATTATATACCTGTCTATCAGTAGACCACTCCTTCGAAATATCAATACAATCACTAGCAAATGGCTTGGTATAATCACATGCACTATTGACATATGCCTCGGACGTAATAGCATTTTCATCAATAAAGCCCAAAATTATATTAAACTCATTAATGGACTGACTCACCTCATGACCCCGCAATCTAAATTTAATCACATCTGGAGTATTCAAAGTAAAGTTGTTTGGTCTTTCAAAACGGAATGTAGAATAAAATTTGCAAGACAACTCAATATAAGTAGGTGCATCAATCATCAAAAATGGTTCCCAACCAATTGCAGAAATAAACGAGTCAAATCACTAGCAATTTTCAATCGAACTACTGTAGGGCTATGAACACATTTACAGGCAGCAAAAGATCTATTACGTATCTGTTGGAATCTTGCTTGTTGCTCTGCATTAAAGCCATCAAGAGAACCTCTTAAATCATGATTGTCAAGTGGCAAAATGCCTGTAACTAACCCCAAATGGGACCTCTTTTTAGGCTGGATAGGGGTTCTTTTTACTTTGGTTGTTGAGCAGGTTGAAGGGTCTTAGACTGTGCCTTACTTTATTTCCTGGATGGTAAATTTGTCTTGGCCATATTCAAAGAAATACAATAAACCAGCTGTTCGTGCCGATTTTTACAACCCACGAACACCTGCCGATTGAGGATCGGCTCTACGCGCATGCCACCTAATTTGTACGTGAAAATTAGGAAAACCCTGATCTGCCAACTGGGCGGTGCCCAACCTTTAGTGCGTCGATTGCACTGACCTCTAAACGATTGCTGTTAGTCCGCCTTGAGTGACCTCAAGGACTTAAAATCCGTACCGACGAAGTTCGAAGGGTGAAATACTGAAAAGGAAGATTCTAAGTGCCGATGCTAATGAACTAAAGAACCTTATGAAGAAACTGAATTAGATTTCGATTGAAATTAAAAGAAACAAGAAAGAGTATGAGCTGATTATGTAGTAAAGAGACCGAAATAAGAAACCTATCTAGAAACTATTCCTACTTGCTACTTGATTCTGGTTTTTGTTGTTGTTTTTTGATGCTGTTGTTGTTATCTTTCCTTTTGTGAAATCCTTCGATATTTATAGATACCGCTTATAACCATTTTTCAACCGAAATCGGCTCGGGTCTTGCACCTCACCCACTCCCCCATTTGCTGCTGACTTCGTGAATAGTGGGGATAGTGCTGCCTCTCACTCCCTAGAATATAGGGTCAGATCAACTACCTTATCTCCAACCATGCTCTACCCTGTCTGCTGAACTCCCACTTGTCTCAAGTAGTGGATGGTCATCAGCCGTCGAGTGACCTTAGTCCCCTTAGTTACCGATGCGCTCGGTGACTCTATTAAAATCGGCCCCTTGCATAGTTCCATACCCTATGGTCAGCTGATTTTCTATCTCGACCTGCGGCTGCTTCTTTCGCTTATCAGCTGACCGATTATTTGGGCCCAACAGCTGCCCCCCTCAAATGCACGATCGGTGACCTTTGCTGATTGTGCATTTGATATGTCTTTGTCATTCTTTCGAATGCCCTCTCTAGGTGTGGAAAATAATCGCCAAATGATGCTGATTTTATGGCTATACCATCGATCTATATTTTGATGAAGTCGCCGATATAGTCATGGAACATGCAGTTCATCGCCCTCTGGTACATGGCACCCGCGTTCTTCAAACCGAACGGCATCACTTTCCATTGGTATATACCTACGGCCCCGATGATGCCGATCGCTCGTTCCATCTAACCCCATTTCTCGATTGAGTTGGGCTCCAACTTGGTATACCAATCGAAGGCCACGCGTCAATGAATAAGGGAACAACTTGAACTTTAAAAGTCATTGGTCTCAACTTTCTCGCACTAGATGCTGAATCGGCCGATGTGCTCGAGTATAGACTGCCTATCTTCCCCGAAAAATTTGGTGAACTTCGGGAATCGGTAGCCGCGTGGGAAGACGTAGGTGTGGTCGATCCACTCAGGATAAGGTTTGCGGTATGTTGGGCGTTCTCGACCCTCCACAGTCTCGATGACAATCTAGCCGATCATTTCGCGGAACCCTCACCGGTCCGTCGGGTCGAACCCGTAAAAATTTTCCTTCGCAGCTACCGACGTCACAAAGTCAGAATCAGTGTGAATAGGGATCCTTCTGTTCGACCAGTTCTCGTCCGACACCATCTGCAGGTCATCGACACTCCACCGGCAGCCGTTCGTCGAGTGCTCAGCGGTCTCGTGCCCTCTGGGCCATTTACTGCTGAACGGATCAGGGTCGGCGCCTCTCATCGTCAAGGGCACGTACGGGAGTTGCGTAGGTCGCTGTTTGTTCGGCACGTTCTGTGACTGCCGTACAGAATCAGCGTACCTCTGGCGGTCCCCCATGGGTGGAAACATAGGCACGTTCTCTTTGACTTGCCCGCCGATCGACGACTTCATAACCTGTGACCCTTCAGGGATCCTGATCACGCCGGGTGGTAGAGGCGACTTATCAATTGTGCGCGATGCCTCCTCGGCCACCGCTTTACCTTTGTTGATGGTATCCGCCTGTGTGTCCGTTAACGCTCCTGGCACTTTTCCCCCTAAGGCTTTTGACAAGGACAAGGTAGCGCGCCTATCAGTTGGCCCAGCAGTCAGCGATTCTATGTGCCCTCCAGTCTAGGACTCG
Source organism: Gardenia jasminoides (assembly GCA_013103745.1). Lineage (NCBI taxonomy): Eukaryota > Viridiplantae > Streptophyta > Magnoliopsida > Gentianales > Rubiaceae > Gardenia > Gardenia jasminoides. The sequence continues at coordinate 3,677,249 of CM023098.1, forward strand.
ACCGAAGCGGCCAACCTTCTCATATCAGCTGCTAAGAGATCAATTCAAACGTCGAACCTAGAATCAAGATTGTCTGCTGCTAATTCGGTCTCTAAACGTAGCTTCCGCATCCCTTCTTTCAGCACGCCGTGCAACTGCGTAGTTGACTCTTTGATCTCCTTAACCTCGGTGGCCACCTTCTCCTTGGCATCCCATCGAAGAGCGTCCATAGTGCTGACCCATTTTTCCTTTCAAAGGGTCGTCTCCTCTCTGTATCTCCTCTCTTGCTGGTCAGGAGTGACTCCAAATTTTTGAACAATTTGTTTTGCCACACCAACCACTTGGCATCCGTATCGGTGCTCGACATGCCGATCGGCCCTTCGTGTGCTACCTCGGTTAGTGCTGAGGTTTCTGCCTCAGCGCTAGGGGCTGTACCCCTACTCGTATCTTTTTTTGCCATATCGTTTCCTTCTTTCACTACAAGTCCCACTGGGTGTGCCAAACTGTTCCTGTCGATTTTTACAACCCACGAACACCTGTCGATTGAGGATCGACTCTACGCGCGTGCCACCTAATTTGTACGTGAAAAATTAGGAAAACCCTGATCTGCCGACTGGGCGGTGCCCAACCTTTAGTGCGCCGATTGTCCTGACCTCTAAACGATTACTGTTCGTCCGCCTTGAGTGACCTCAAGGACTTAAAATCCGTACCAACGAAATTCGAAGGGTGAAATACTAAAAAGGAAGATTCTAAGTGCTGATGCTAACGAACTAAAGAACCTTATGAAGAAATTGAATTAGATTTCGATTGAAGTTGAAAGAAATAAGAAAGAACATGAGCTGATTAAGTAGTAAAGAGACCGAAATAAAGAAACCTATCTAGACACTATTCATACTTGCTACTTGATTCTAGTTTTTATTGTTGTTTTTTGATGCTGTTGTTGTTGTCTTTCCTTTTGTGAAATCCTTCGATATTTATAGATACCGCTTATAACCTTTTTTCAACCGAAATCGGCTCGGGTCTTGCACCTCACCCACTCCCCCATTTGCTGCTGACTTCATGAATAGTGTGGATAGTGCTGCCTCTCACTCCTTAGAATATGGGGTCACATCAACTGCCTTATCCCCAACCATGCTCCACCCTGTCTGCTGAACTCCCACTTGTCCCGGGTAGTGGGATGGTCATCAGCCGTCGAGTGACCTTGGATCCCTTAATTGCTGATGCGTTCGGTGACTCTATTGGTATCCCATGGTCAGCTGATTTTCTATCTCGACCTGTGGCTGCTTCTTTCGGCTTATCAGCTGACCGATTATTTGGACCCAACACCAGCAAAATCCAAAATTCAAAGGCCACAAAATCAATATTTAGCTATGACCAATCCAAAGCTAATCCAGAGCTAACTATGACCAATCAACTTTTTAAAGTAAACTAAAGGGAATATCAGATAAGCCCATGTGATTAACCACAATGTATATCAATATCCAAGATTCTAAGCTTCCACGGGGGGAACCACAAAGAATAGCAGAACCCCAATTGGTATCCCAAGTATATATATATCCACAACCAAGAATGGCAGCCCTAACCAAGTAGCAAGAACCAGCTAACTTACTTCCAAGTGATTGCTGTCTCGGATTGCTTATGCAACGAAGTAGCACCAGCGATGACCCTATGCCTAGTAGCGCCTCCGGTGTCTTGGATTGATGCGGGCTGCTACTCCATTGCAATTGTGAAGTCTGACAGAGACCCAAGACTTTGCTATCACGGATTGTGCAGGTCTAGAAGTTTCGAAGAGAATCCTAGTGAGAATCGCCTCAATTGATGGATGGGTGGCGGCTGCTGAAGAAAAGAAAAGAAGAAGAGATGTATTATGTTAAGGGTTTCTGATTGTTTGATTTTGTTTGTGTAAAAAGAAAATAAAAAGGAAACAAAAGCAAAGAACGAAAGAAAAGAAAGAGATTGAAGTGCTGGACCCCCAAGGGCAGAATAAGTATCGAGCACTAGCAATTGATCCAAACTCGTCTGGGATTTTTTTTTTTTTTTTGTGCAGAAAACTTCCTTCCTTCTGCAATGCGTGGGCATGTTTTAGCATTGAAAGTCTTCTGTCCAATGGTCTTGAAAAATGTTGATTCACCTTTGACGTAGAGCATGGGCACGTTTTATCATTGAAAGTCTTCTGTCCAAACGATGCCTCCCAATCCAACAAAAATTCAGCAAAACGTGCGCACGGCCTACAATAAAAAGTTTTCTGTAAAAATAAAGGAAGTACGCAGCTTGCACACAAAAATATGAAATAAGAACACAAAATAACTAAAAATTAAAATTCTTAGGTTGCTTCCCAAGTAGCTCCTTTCTTTAACATCTTTGGCTAGACCAAGCTATTGCTCAACAAAGTAGATTGGCTCTTCAAGAGTCATCTCCTCCACATTATATGCTTGAAATCCTTCATAAAAAGGCTTGAAGCGATGACCATTAACTTTGAAAACCTTGTCAGTTTTGGGACTTTGTATTTCCACACACCATGGGGAAAAATATTAGTGACAATAAAAGGTCCTATCCAACGGGAATGCAATTTACCAGGAAAAAGTTTAAGCTAGAATGAAAGAGAAGAACTTTTTGACCAATAGAAAAATTCTTCCTCGAAATCTTGTCATCGTGAAATGCTTTTGTTTTCTCCTTATAAATTCGAGAACTCTTGTAGGCATCATTCTGAATTTCCTCCAATTCTTGCAATTGCAACTTGCATTGTTTGCCAGCCTCATCTAACCGCATATTGCAATGTTTAACCGCCCAATAAACCTTATGTTCCAATTTAACAGGAAGCTGAAAAGGTTTACCAAAACTAAATGATAAGGAGACATACCTATGGCTAGGGAGTCTTGTAAGCTGTTCGATAGGCCCAGAGTGCATCATCGAGGCACAAACTCCAATCTTTTCTTCTTGGATTCACTATCTTTTCAAGTATTGATTTAATTTCCTTATTGGAGATCTCAACCTGTCCACTGGTCTGTGGATGATAGGAGGTAGAAACTCAATGGGTTACACCATATTTTTTCATCAAAGTTTCAATCACTCTATCACAAAAGTAGTTCCCACGATCACTAATAATGGCTCTCGACATACCAAATCTAACAAAAATATGAGACTTGACAAAATCTGCAACAATCTTAGAATTGTCAGTTTGAGTAGCCTTAACTTCTACCCATTTTGAAAAGTAATCCACAGCAAGTAATATATAAACATTGCCAAAAGATGAAGGAAACGGACCCATAAAATCAATTCTCCATACGTCAAATATTTCACAAACAAGTATAGGAACAAGGGGCATTTGATCTCTATGTCCTAAGTTACCTGTTTTTTGACAATTTTCACAGGACTTACAAAACATATATGAATCATGAAACACAGTTGGACAAAACAAACCACATTCTAGCAGTTTTCGGGCAGTTCTTTTGGGCCAAAATGCCCTCCACAAGAATATGAGTGACAAAAAGAGAGAATAGAAGGGATTTCATTTTCAGAGACACACCTGCGAATTACTTGGTCAGAACAATATTTTCACAAGTATGGCTCATCCCACATATAATATTTAGTTTCACTTTTAATCTTATCTTTTTGAGCTCTAGATAAATCACTAGATATCACTCTAGTAACTTGATAGTTAACTGTATCAGCATACCATGGAATTATCTTATGAGTAACAAAGCGATACTCATTTGGGAAGTTATCTTGTAAAGGCATGGGCTCTTCACTTGTAACCGATCGACTGAGGTGGTCTGCAACCAAATTCTTAGTTCCCCTCTTATCTCAAATTTCTAAATTAAATTCTTGTAGTAAAAGGATCCACCTTATGAGTCTTGGTTTTGCCTCCTTTTTGGTGAGCAGGTATTTTAAAGTTGCATGATCAGAGTAGACAATTACTTTAGTACCAAGTAATAAGAACGCAATTTTTCTAAAGCAAAAACTACTGCTAAAAGCTTTTTTTCCGTAGTTGAAAAGTAGCACTGAGTACTGTCTAATGTCCTTGAGGCGTAGTAAATGACATAGGCTGCTCTTCCATCTCCATGTCCAAGTACAGCACCAATAGCGTAATTGTTTGCATCACACATTATTTCAAAAGGTAGACTCCAATTGGCTGGTTGAACAACTGGTGCCGAGGTTAGTGACTCCTTAAGTGTATCAAATGCAGCCTTACACGCTTCATCAAAATTAAAGACCACATCCTTTTGAAGTAATTTGCATAAAGGATGGGATATCTTTGAAAAATCTTTTATAAAGCGTCGGTAGAAACCTGCATGACCAAAAAAAGAGCGAACTTCCCACATACTTGCAGGGTAAGATAAACACGTAATAGCCACTACCTTAGCTTTATCTACTTCAATTCCTCTAGAAGATACCACATGTCCTAAAATTATGCCTTGGTCTACCATAAAATGACATTTCTCATAATGTAATACAAGATTTGTCTCAATGCACCTTTTAAGGACTTTAGTGAGATGAGCCAGACAATCATCGAAAAAGTCACCATAGACAGTAAAATCGTCCATAAACACTTCTATGATGTTCTCTACATAGTTAGAAAATATACTAACCATACACCTTTGAAATGTAGTAGAGCATTGCAAAGATCGAAAGGCATCTTTCGATATGCGAATGTACCAAAAGGATAGGTGAATGTGGTTTTCTCTTGGTCTTCAAGAGCCACAAGAATTTTGAAGAAAACCTAAAACCTTCAAGACAATAATAATGAGGTTTTTCGACCAATCTTTCCAACATTTGATCAACAAAGGGTAAGGAAAAATGGTCTTTGCGAGTTAATGCATTTAATTTTCTAAAGTCCGTACAAACTCTCCACCCGTTTTGAATTCAGATTGGAACTAACTCAACATTTAGATTTTTAACCGCAGTTATTTTTGTCTTTTTAGGGACAACTTGCACAGGACTTACCCACTTACTATCCAAAATTGAATAGATTATACCTGTGTCAAGAAGTTTTAAAACTTCTTTCTTTACTACCTCCATCAATGGTGGGTTTAATCTATGTTGAATCTCTCGTGTAGGTTTAACACCTTCTTCCAATAGGATTTTATGCATACAAGTGGTTGGACTCAATCCTTTAATATTAGTTACAGTCCACCCTATTACCTCCTTATGATCTTTCAGCACTTGAATTAATTTTTCTTCCTCTAAAGCAGTTAGCTTACATGAAATTATCACTGGAAGAGTATCTCCTTCTCCAAGGAATACATATTTTAAATGACTTGGTAATTGCTTTAACTCTAACTTCGGGGCCTGCACAACGGATGGCAAAAGTTTTGAATGAGACAAAGGCAATTCTATATAAGATGCATCATAAATTATTGGTTTAAGTGAATCTAATTCAAAAATTACTTCCTGCAATTCAGAAGAAAAATCAAACTTCCCTGTTATCTTCTGAACATGCTCTTGATCAAAACCACTAGTGATAGCTAGCACCCTTCAATGCATCATCATAATTAAGTTCAAAATTTTGCTGTGTCAAAAAATCAATGACATCTATAATAAAAATTGAATGAGATTCACTAGGATATTTCATAGCATCATAAATATTAAATTTAATAATGTCACCATGAAATTTCATTGTCAACATCCCAGTAAAAACATCAATTTTTGTTCTAACTGTTCTCAAGAATGGTCTCCTAACAAAGTTGGATGTGGATTAGAAGAATTATCATCTCCCATGTCAAATACATAAAATTCTGCAGGAAAAACTAATTTATCTACTTGAACCTAAATATCCTCCAAAATACCATTAGGATATGCATTTGACCTATCAGCCAACTGAATTATTATACCCGTCTCCTTTAAAGGCCCAAAATTCATCAAATTATAAATAGAACGAGGCATCACATTTATGGAAACACCCAAATCCAATATAACTTTCTCAATCCTAACATGTCCTATCATGCAGGGAACAGTAAACATACTTGGATCCTTACATTTAGAAGGTAATTTTTTCTGTAGCACCGCTGAGACATGCTCTCCCATATGCACTTTTTCATTTCCTTTCAACTTTTTCTTAGTAGTGCATAATTCTTTTTAAAATTTAGCATATCTAGGAATTTGCTTAATTGCATCTAAAAGAGAGATATTTACCGCAACCTTATGAAAAGTTTCTAGAATCTCCTTTTCCTGCTCCTCTTTCTTGGTCTTTGCTAGTCGAATAAGAAATGGAGTGGGGTGCCACCATTATGTAAGGTTCATTTCCAGACTTTTGTGGTTGTGAGGTCTTGGGTTGGCTCACCACTTCCTCTTTTTCAATTTCTTCCTCGATTGCTTGCTCGGACTTTCTCTTGTTAGGTTCTGGCAATTCTTTTCGATTTCTTAACGTGATGGCACTAGCATTTTATTTCGGGTTAACAACAGTTTGTGAAGGTAACTTTTCCAAAATTTGAGATTTCAGCCTATTAACTATAGAGGCCAATTGGTTCATCTGATTCTCCAAATTTTGAATGCTGGTTCTTGTCTTCTGTTGAAATTGTTAGGTATTAGTAACTAAATATTTAACAATTTCCTCAATAGAAATACATTGCTTAGGAGTTAGTTGTTGTTGTGGAACAGGAAGTCTAGTTTGATATTGTTGTTGTTGAAATACTGGCGGCCTTGCTGCATAGTGATAGTGAAATAATTGTGCACTTTATTTGTTGGTATTTGATCTTAATTTTGGCCACTTATTATGCAAAGTATTGGGTTTTTACTCATAATTGGTTTTGTATCAACTGCAAGTAATTGGTGTTAAAAGTGGTATTTAGGGGCAAATTTTCAGAAGACTATTCATACCAGAGCATGCTCACGCCAGAGACCTCAGAGTGAAGTTTGAAGAAACGGACCCCAGAACTTATCACTAGAATCTTGCCACTAGTTCTGGATGTGTGTTCTAAAGTTGCATTGGAATAGGAAACACACATTCAGAGGATATTTTGGCAACAAATTAGGAAGGGATAAGGGAAGATATCCCTGATACGTATAGAATGCACAAGAAATAAGGAAACAACTTTGAGTAGCTATCAAATTCTGTTTTTTGTGGGTTAAAGGAGATTCCCGAATCACATGGAGATTAGTATCTTTTTGTTTCCTTAGGTCCGGAATGCGAGACTAGTATATAGGATATTTCATTCTTTCTTGATCATCATCTTATTATTAGCACTTCCGTAGTATCCTTCGTTTTTTCGCCGCCACCAAGCATAGATAAATTGCTTTTGCTTTCATCCAAATTGCATGAAGATTTCGGATTGCGTGACTGTCATGAGGCGTGGCTAAACTATTGTCCTAGTTGATGAACAATCAAGGCTCGGTTGCACGACAATTGTGAGATCTTTTTAATTATTCTATTTTAAATTCTGCATGGGTATTTAATTATTCTCTATTTTTAGTGGGTTATTATTGTTTGGATCTTTTGGATTAATGAGGCCTGTTGTTCAATTGTCTAAATAATATATAGCCAATTAAGGTGTTGGGACGTATCCTTTAAGCATCTTAATTAGTGGCAAACGATACAATTCCATCACCTTGCAAGTGGTCTAATCTATGTCATCGGAATAATTAATCTAGTTTGAATGAATCTGCATGTGTGTTTGTTAACTAGAATTGGGTCTCTCTAATTCCTAAAACTATGACTACATTAAATCTTATGAGCGTCTCTAGAACTGTCTAGTTCATAAGGGAGTAGTCTACAAGCGTCTCTGGACTACCGTATAATTAAGGAGAGATTGGTGGTTTGGCGCGTCGCCAGTCTGCTATAACCAATTTATTTATGAACGTATGAATTATTCCAAGTATCTATGATCAGTTGTGTGCACCGGTACTGAGATTGATTCCTTGATCAAGTTGAGTTAATTAATTGTTTCTTGCATCCTTTAATTACTGCACTCTTTTATAATTGGAATTTCAATATTTGTACATCGTTAATTATTTGTTTCCTTCCTAAAACCCCCCAAATTCCCTGTGTGATAAATCTACCAGTTCTCTGAGGAGACGACCCTACTTGCCCTGTACACAAATTAATAAGATTCTCTTCAATAAATTCTAGTATATCGGCTCAGCAAACTCTTTGGAAACAAGATGAATCAAGTAACCAATTGAACATCTAGAGTCACTGCTCCAGTACTAGAATTGATTTGAGAATATTTTTGTTGGCAATTAGGTTTAATATCATTATTGATGTTGATTTTATTTTTGGTAGTTTAACAGCCACCACATAGTTGAAATTCGAATGATCCTTCTACCATGAATTGTAGGTGTTTGAATAAGGATCATAGCGTCTTTGAGGTGGCTCAGGAAATCCTCCAACTGCATTGGCATGCTTATGCGAATCATCTTACTGACTCTACGGGATGTAATATCCTGCCTATCTCCAAATTGTTGGGCATTGGCAGCCATGCTCAAGATCAAATTTCTTGCTTCCGAAGGCGTTTTGTTCACTAATGCGCCCCCACTAGCAGCATCTATTATTCTTTTATCTGTTGGAGTTAGTCCCTCATAGAAGTACTGGATGAGAAGTTGGTCTGGAATTTGATGATGAGGATAACTTGCATATAATTGCTTGAATCTCTCTCAGTACTCGTGCAATGTCTCTCCATTGAATTGTCTAATTCCACAAATATCTTTCTTAATGCTTGCAACTCGAGAAGTTGGAAAGAACTTCTCTAGAAACTACTACCTCATTTCTGTCCACGTGGTGATTGATCCTGAAGGCAAATAATAGATGATAGGGTGCATTTTAGTGGATTAATAGTGTTAATATTTCTTAATTATCTAGGCTAAAATTGCATTATTGGGTGGATTCTACTGAATTTGTGTATTGGGTGGTTAAATACAGGAATTTGTGAAAAAAAGTGTTAAAAAGTTTTAATTCCAGAAGTGGTCCTGACAGTTAGGCGCGGGCACGCCTAAGTCAGATGTTCATGGCTGAGGTGTCAAGATTCCAAGTTCACATGGGCAATTTCCAAGAATTGGGAGTTCCAAATTTGAAGACGTGTTGGAATTAATTATCTTGCTTTCGTATTTAGTAGTTTATTTTTATTAGGAAACTACTTAATTATTTGTATTAGGAAATTGGGAGTTTGACTTTTTTTAGAACTTTCCTATTTGACTAGTGTTAGGAGTTTTCTATTTTCCATGGCAGGCGTGAATTGAGGGAATCTCGTATGTTGATGCCGATTTGGTTTCCTTAGTTGATTGAGGAAATTGCCCCACGGAATTTAGGATTTTAGAGAACTACTAGTAGTTAGATTGGTCGTGTATTCTATTACGAGTTCAATTGGGCACTTCGGACAGAAAGGAGACGAGACGATAGCCTTGGTTTTTCGTCTTTTTCCTTCGCTATTTCTTTGCTTTTGGGAAAAAAATTAGCAACAGCCTTTGTCTTCTTTTCTTTTGCTATTCTCAAGTGAACAGGACAACACATGGCTTTGTTGATTTTCATTACAATCTTTGGTGGAATTTCTCACGTCATGTGTGGCTAATTTCTTCGTCTAGTCAAAGATCAACTCGACGACGCAGTCCAAAATATTTGTGAGATCTAATCGATTTATCTTTTTTTTGTTTAATTCCTTGGTATTTGTATGTTCTCTGATTTATGTTCGTATGATTGTTTTGTTGGTTGAATGTCAAAGCACCTGATGTTCATATTAACTTGATAATCTGCCGCCAGTTTAATTTGTTAAATCTGTAATTGTTTAGTAGATTAATACTAGTGGCGACTAACGTTAACACACGTTAGGGGAACACGTGATCTAATCTAAATAAACCTTGGTAGTGTATTTGTTGGTTAGGGTTTGGGCTTTTCTAGTTCTTAGTGCAATTGAGAAATTAAATTCTACGGGCGTACCTAGGGTTGTTTCTTAATTAGGGGTATTTAACGATCGTACCTTACTTACCTAAAATCTAAGGAAGAGTTGGTCATTTGAGAGGTTTTCGGTGGCTATAACCAGCCTATTAATGAATTAAATGAACTAACTTTGCATCAATGATCAGGTATATGGACTGTGTCTGAGAAGTAGGATCTTTGGCTAGAACTCATCTCTTATATATTTCATTCTCTCTTATTTTAGTTATTTGGCTTTGTTGTTTGATTTTTAATTAATTCTTTTTCATCTCAAAATCCCCATTTTCTTATGCTTCGAAAGAAACAAATTTTCCCCAGTCCCTGTGGAGACGACACTATTTGCTACTATATACAAATTAGTTCAATCCTGGTATATCGGATTAAGTATACTACTTGGAATCAGGGTGAAGCTAGTAACCCATTGCACATCCGGAGTCCCTACTCTAGTACCTGGAATTGGATTTGGTTTACTTTACTGGCAAGTTAGATTTTTAATTATTATTGCACAGGCTCGACACCTGTCAATAGAGCCAATCCTTAGCTTTATCAGCTAAGGAGAATGGAAAAATTCTTAATTTTATTTGCTCCTCAGTGACTCCCTGGGGCTTCGTTGTTAAACATACCACGTGAAACTCCTTGAGGTGCTTGTGAGGGTCTTCACCTGGAAGTCCATGGAAAGAAGGCAATAAGTGAATCAATCCATATTTTAACTCAAATTAGCATATGCATAAAGGTTGTTGATTTAAGTCCGGTGCAGCTAGTTCTCTCAATGTTCGCTCGTTAGCCATGATCTCAATCTCCCCTTCTGACTAGAAGATTCAACAAAATCTACTGCTAATTTAAGTCCAGGAGAGGACGATGATTTCTTTGCTCGTTGCCTTGTTTCTTTTCTCAATGCATGAGCTTCTCTATCTCAAGATTGTACAGTAGTTTACCTGTAAAAGATCGGGGCATAAACTACCAACAATGTAAAATGAAAAATAAAAATAAATTTTCAAAGAAAATAAGTCAATTAAGGCACCAGACCCTGGCAACGGTGCCGAAACTTTTTGGCTTGTCAGACCAGCAAAAATAAATTCCTAATCCAAAATATAAACATAAATATAACCACGAGCAGGGTTGAATCCTCAAGGACTGGAGGAATTATTTTCTATGAATCAAAAATAAATGAATGGGGGGTTTGAATAATTTCCTAATAAGTGATTCAAATAACCCAAAATTCAAGTAAAACTAAATCAATCAAAGAAATACTCTAGTCAAAGGCCTAATCTCAACTTTGGTTCATATAACTGATCATTCACAATAATGACAATCATCTATCTACAAACAGACTAGTTATGGTTGCCAACAAGCTCTGACCACCTGCCTCTCCTTACTGATTCGATAATCACAATAAACTCTGTGATTATTTCTCTTGTCACATAAACAACCCTAAACACGCTCTTAGAATTTAACTTATTGACAGCACTAATTTCCAGAGAAACTACCAGCCCTAACCAATGAACACAGATGCTCGGTCCATTTAAGTTAGATTGTATATTTCCATGATAGTAATCCAAAAGTTTCTACTACAACTAAATTAAGTCACTCATCACAAATACTAGAACTACCAAACAATTACGGATTTGGCGTTCTAGATGACGATAGATTATTCACACAACTAAATAGTGACCAAGTATTTAATTGCAATAAATAATCATAAAAGTGAACAAGCAGAAAATATCCAAATACTCGTAAACAAATGAAATACAAAAATAATTCAATTAAGTCTCACAGTAATCGATGAACCAAAGCTCGATAAGCCTCTGACTAGATTGATGAAATTAGCCACTCCTCATGGTTGATTCGCAACCACAAAGATGTTTAACATTTTTTTATTGAAAGAAAAAGAAGAGCCGAGGAATAAAAACGAGTAGCGACAAAAACAAGGAGTCCTCTCTCCCTTTCTGCTTTCGTCCTATTAATACTAGCAATACTACGTTCTTCCCTACTAAGGATAAGAATCCTATTACAATTAGAATACTAGTAACATAAAAAAAAAGAGATTTAAATATATTCTTCCAAGACTAACTAACAATGCCAAGTTTCATAAAGGAAGTCCAGGTGCACTCCAAAATATCCACATAAATATCGAGCTAATCATGATAAAAGTCCCGCGTTATCTGGATCTCATAGTAGAGTAAGATGTGGCCATGTCTTGTAAAACAAAGACTTCTAAAAATTTTTCCGCTAACCTAGCTTTTAGACTCTTTCAACCCCACAGTCCTACAGTTAACACCAAAAACCAAATATGAGCAAAATCTATCGATAAGCACCTTATTTTGATAGAATTAAAGGAGAAATATTCATAAATTAAATGCTCAATTAATGATTTAACAAATTCTCCCATATCAAGACAATGCTTGCCCTCAAGCATTCACTTCACAAACTCACAACCTGGATGACAAATATAAAATAGTACAATAGACTAGCACAAATACTAGGCATCATCATGCAAGAACATTATGGTATTCCTTTGACATAGGGTTCAAACAAAGGGGTTTCAAACAAAGAGGTTGAAGGGTAATAAAGTGTGTTATTAAACAAAGAAAAAGGTTTAAGGCTCAAATTTGGTCAACTAAAGGAAATTATAATTAGGACAAGTTTTTAGAAAGCCAAAAGGGGTTAAACCTAATTGCCCTTATCATGTTTATGCATTGAATTCGAGTGTGATTTCGACATGTATATCATGGCAAGTTCTATAATAATCTAACTAGGTGTGATAATTACACTCACAGAAGAATTCAGAAAATTTGAATAATGTGCTACTTAGGCTCAGAAACTCACAAATAGCTTAATTATACGTCAAGTCCAGAACATTCATCATTCAAATTAATTGCAAGTAAAAAATATAATACTCATGCTAGTGACATTATACTGCTCATATTCGCATCTTGACCGCATTTCATAAGACCAAATAAATCCTACAGAAGCATGAAAACTTGAAAAATGGAAAATGAAAAAAATGAAAACTAAAAATTGAAACTAAAATTTTAAGAACTAGCAAAAATATCAACAAAAATATCCCCTCCCCCATACCTAAATACTACATTGTCCTCAATGTAATGGAAAATAAAACGGATGTAAAGAACAGAGGACTTCCCTGAACAGCAAAGCTAAGAATATAAGGGAGACGGTGGTGCGAATCCTACAAAAGCAAAATAAGCAGCCAAGTTCATCGCCATGGTAGAAGTGTGAAACTCAATATTAGCTAGGCGAGTATATAAAATTTTTGAATTTGCTCTTTCAAACTCTGGATTTGAGTGTCCAAAGATGAAGCTGAGGGAACAGATGTAAAGGGGCCTGCTATATCTGTAGAAGGACTAGCACATGTGGGAGCCAAAATAGAGGAGATGACTCGAGGCCCAGGCTCGCCAGGTGGTGTGAACTGGTACTCCTTGTCGACACGCCGAATTACACCCATTCTTTCTAAACAATGCAAGTCTAAAGGCTCCGTCGGACAAGCAACATGCAACTTAGCACTCATCCCAAGTTTAAGGCTATGCATCCGAATAGCCAAATGAGTAATGATAGACCCTAAAATCAATGGCTTATGGGGCTTAGTTATCACAGTCTACATCTGAGAAGCTAACCAACAACTGAAATTTATCTTTTCTTTGTTTACCATGCACCACAAAATGTAAAACTCAGACTTGGTAAGAGTTCTAGAAGTATCTTTACGCCCAGAAAAAGTATAAGCCAATAAACTCTAAACATATCGCAAAATTGGATCCTTAAGGTAATAGACTTTGGACTTACTAGGATTATATACCTGTCTATCAGTAGACTACTTCTTCCAAATATCAATATAATCACTAGCAAATGGCTTGCTATAATCACATGCACTATTGACATATACCTTAGACGTAATAGCTACTAATGAAAAAATATTTAAAATGATTAGTATTATTTTTTGTTGGAAAATAGTAATTTAAAATAGTTAAACTATTATAGCATTTTAAAAAAGTGGTAATTTTTTTTTCAGAGAAGTAGTTATTTAATAGAGATAGAGTGGTTGTAGAGAGGTAAATAGTTAGAATAATATATATTTTTTAAGAATAGATTGGATAATATATTAAATGACATTATTTTACACCGAATCCCTCCCTTCCACTATGTACACATTGTATAGTATAAGATAAGATAAGATAGTATAGATGATAAGACATGATCTGGACGACACGATGTCTTGTTGGGCCTCACAAGATCAGTGCAAGGCGGGTCAAAATGTGGAGAAGTAGAAACTATGTTATTAAAATTGTGATCTGAATCATAGGATCCTACGGTAAATTGGAGCCATCGATTCACATCGACAGCAATCTTTTTTTTTTAATATATAAAATCGCCTTTGGTAATAGATGAAAGCAAATAAATATCTTGTGGTTTGATACGTAATCTATTTTCTAAAATTTGTTCGTTTAGTACTAGTGTCAAGTTTGAGTATGTAAAGACAACTCAAGTGTTCGATTTGGTTAGATAACAAAAAACACAAAACATTCTAATATTATGTTAGTTGCTTAGCGTTGGTTCAATAGATTATTTTGCTCATATATTTGGTTAAATTCATGAAAATATAATTAGAATGGATTTTTCTTAAAAATTGCTTATGAGAACATAACATGATTCTTAAAATATACATTAACTATGTCAATGAGTACTAAACTAGTAGTACTAAGGTTATGCCTTTTTAAGTTGAGTATGCACATATTCAATAAAATTAGGTGAAATAACAGTTTAAAAGTACATAATAACTATAATTTATTACTTCTCTCTGTGCGTGTGTGAAGAATCTTACGATCATATGATCTGCCCCTGTCACCTTAAAACGATGTAGAATCTCGATCTTGCAAACTATGCATAAATCATAACAAATTTTAAACGGTCATAAGGGAATTTATATGTCTGGGCATTGATGGAATCATTTTGAGGCTAAAGTCAACTCTTTAGGCCTTTCTGGCCACTTTTCTGTTTTTATGCTACTTTCTTTATTGTTATATGTTTCCTTATTAATGATATAAGCTTACGTTTTAGATATGGAAAAATTGTCAATTTGGTCCCTCATGTTTTGTATAAAATTTTTTAACCCCTCATATTTAAAACTAGCCAAAGTAGTCCCCCATATATAAAATTTTTTTCTTTCTGGTTCTAGAGTTTATCATTACTTAGTTTTTTGGCTAAAAAACTCATGCTTACCCTACATGCCCAATGCCCATAATGGCAAAGGAAAAATGGAAATAAAAATTTGTTTCTATTCAAAAAGGAAAAAAAAAAACACATGACCATTCCCTCCCCTCATTTCTAGCTACTAAAACCTTTCTAATTCTATGTAACCAAACCCCAATTCCCAACAACAAAATTTCAGTAAGTGCACCCTTACAAAAAAGCAATGAAGAAAAGGGCATATGGATCATATTGGAAAAGGGTAAAAATAATCGGAAGGATTGGCAAATAATTACACGCAATAATTTCACAAAGATGGCAAACAAATTTGGATAGGTGAATTCTCCCAAAATTTACCCAAAATTTACTTGCTTGCATGATCAACACATTTTCTAACCACCTTTTTATCTCACACACATCACATCAAAAAAGTGCTACAGTGTTTTGTTTCAAATTATTATTTCAAATACTCTCTATCCAAACAAACCCAATGAAAGTAGAGCTTCAATCCATTAACCACTTTGATATAAATAAAGGGATGATTGTGTAAAATCTTATCTAAATAATGTAGTATCGTAATTTGTATATTATATAATATTATAATGCTATATGTGTAATTTGTGAAAAAAACATGAGGGACCAAATTGACAATTTACCCATATCTAAACCATGAACTCATATCATTAATAAGGAAACATATAACAATAAAGAAAGTAGCATAAAAACAGAAAAGTGGCCCAGAAAGGCCTAAAGGGTGGACTTTAGCCTCAATACGATTCCATTAATCCCCAGATGAATTTAGTGAAAGTTTTATTGTTAGAAATTGGGGTTGGTGTTTGAGAATTAAAACAGAGTTTCGTGAATGAAAATTGAGGGGAAAGGGAGGTCATGTGTGTGTGTGTGTGTTTTAATGAAGCGAATTTTTGTTCCCATTTTGCCTCTGAAATTATGAACAATTCGTTAGGCATGTATTTTTTGACTAGAAAATTGAGCAAAAATGAGCTTTGGAATCAAACATGCAAAAAATTCTATATCTAGGGATTATTTTGGCTGATTTAATATTTGAAGGACTAAAAAAAATTTTTACCATGTGAGGGACCAATATGGCAATTTTTCCTTTAGATATTTATACACCTAACCATGTGGTAATAAAAACATATTTTAGCTTTATTAAATAAAATTTCATTCTTGACTCACTCCAACTTTTTCTAATTTCTTTGGAACTTTATTCGAGAACATTGTTTGTCTTCATATGGTTGTTTTCACTTAAACACATGAATAGTTTTGCAAGGCGAAATTAGTAATAAGTAGATTGACAAGAAACTAATCTCTTCACAATGGCACTACACATGAATACTTTTGCAATGTGAAATTATCAAGGCTGACTATGAATTGACATTCCAACAATATATCTCGTTTGAATTGCCATTCACTGGATTTTTGTATAGAAATATATTATACCAATATGATGTATGAAAAAATAGTTTACATATATGTATAAGAAATCTGATCACAAAAAATGCAAACAAATTGTATGAAAAATTTCAATCCAAACAAGACCCTTAATGTCTTCTTTACCAGATTTTCTCTAAGTTTACAAGAGATTGTTGCTGATTTTTCGTCTCATGATCGGGAGATTTACCTTGTTTTATCCTTCTTCTAGTGTTAGTTGATTAATAAAATGATACATGCATTCCTGTACCCTGAATATATATGTATGTCATGATCTCTTCTTGTAAGAGAATATGAGGGTTTTAAAGTTGAATCAAGGATTTAATAGTTGTCAATGTTCCTACTGGCGAAATTGGGTATGGTGATAACATGATACATTTTTCAGTTAATTGCAACCTTTTTAATTGCACATTCTTTTGTGTTTTTTTTAACTGAAAAAGGTAGAGTATCAATTATGAATATTCATACAATTTTTTAATTTACTGCAAAATTTCCATTGCATCTTCTTTTTTGATGTTTTCTAAAGAAAAGGATTACTTACAAGACCCCATCTTTTTCCTGGATGACTCAAACCTTCGAGATACAACAGGTCCTAGTGACTTTAAATTGAAAATTACAAATAATAATAGTTAAGTGTTTTATCAATGAATGTATACTTCATTTGTCAGTATCTCTATCTGTCAATTCTGGACTTTGTACAGGGGATTAAGAAACAATTTCACTCTCTTGCTTCTCTCAATGAAGTAATAGAGCCCTAATAAAAGATTTCCCCTACCTTAAGTAACACTTCTTTAATTTTTTAATTAAAAAACCAAAAAAAATCATCCAACCCTACAGAGGGAAGGGACATACCACTATAAATACACTTGCATTCTCCAAGTCATGGGCAAAGGCCAATTTTGTGAGACGGTGAAGAGATTATTTTCATCTTCGTCGAGGGAGAATTAAAAGCTTGACGAGCATATATATCTCCGGCGCTGTATGTGCATCGCCTTACCCAACCCTAACCCTACCCATCAAACACTATCAATTTCCCCTCAATCCCGAACAAATCTCAAGGTCCCCGCTAAGGTAGTACACAAGTACATGCCCGCGGTCCACGTAAGCAATCACTAGTGTCCTGACGAGCAAACCCTTGAAATATTTTCTGTTTCGTTTGCAAATTTTTCCCCCAAAACGTTAGCCCTAAACGAGCAAAAACACTTGGGTGAAGAGGCAAATCTCGTTCGTCAGGCTTGAAATTCTCCCACGATGGAGTGAAAATAAAACAAGAAACGCTACCGACTTACCGCAACGGCGAAATTGGTCGGAGAATTTTCCGGCACGGCGATCTGAGACCGCTAATCAGGCCCCAGCCTGGTTGTTGTTGGAGTTGATAAATTGTCTTGTCTTGTTTATAAATCCTAAGGTTTGTTTCCTGAATATTTATGTCTCAATTTTAGAATACTTTATTCCTAGCCTAATCACTTCTTCCATTCCCTCATTAATTGGAGGCTCTAGTCTAATCATTTCTCTTGTTTGGGGATTAAATTGAGATAGTATAATTCGAGGCTCTATTCCAACCGATAAACATTGTCCTTTTGGGGATTAAGTTTTGGATGATTTTTGGTGTAATGACTGAGTAAGTAGTTTTTTATTAAGCCTTCCTGATTAACAGAGAACTGTGAAATTCGTTATAGTACTTACATGTATTCCCAAAGAGGACGAAGTTGGATTCTGAATTTTGAGTGTCAATTTAGTTTTTGGTGGGATGATAGTGGATTTTAGACCTATTTTCCCTTTGTTAGCTAGTATAATGTATTCAGCGAGAGGTATGTTTCTTCACGTATTCTTCTTTTCATGGTAGAGGATTTAGTTGGTCTCTCATTCTTGCAGTCATTAATTATTAATCATGAACGCATATAGTACAGGGATGGAGCCACATTATATTGGTATGCTGTTGTTAGACAAGCAAAAGCGCAACAATAAAGGATATTCAATTTGGTTCATGAGCAAGATCTTGGTTTTCTAATACAGGATAATATCCTTATGACTTATTCTTACCCTCCCCTTTGATTATGTGCACTACGTGGATGGAGCCGCATTGTCTTGATGGTATGCTGTTGTTAGACAAACAAAAGCACAACAATAATGGATATTAAATTTGGTTCGTGAGCAAATCTAGGTTTTCCAATCCAGGATAATAGCCTTATGACTTATTCTTACCCTACCCTTTGATTATTTGTGCTGCATCATTTTCCTTAGCAGATGTTGTTTTGTTAAGCCATGATGAAGCAGAGCTCTAATCAATCATTTCCATCTTTTTCCCTTCACCACTTGGACTGGTAAGCACGCGGAATTGAGTTTTTGGAATAATACCCAAAATTAAAGCTAAGGTTTCAGCAATTTATTGGAGGCAGCAGAAGTGAGAAGAGAATTTTGCAACAGCATTGCAGCTTGCATCTCTCCACAATTAGTTGCATCCCTTACTGCAGGAGCTCAGAGATATGTGTTTTATTGTAGATAGGAAGAATAGAGACAGGATATAGAGTTTGCCTTTAAATTTAGTTCCTTCAAAACAGATTGCAAGATCCTCAAGTTACTCAGTAGTGTCTTCTTCTTGTTTTTAAGATGTAGGCAGAGAAGTAAGATAAAGAATATCATCCTCAGATGGGCAAAATGTCAAAGATTGGTGGTAAATCTTAGTTTGGCACTTTGCCTGCCAGAGATCAACCTCAGAGATCAATTTCCAGCCTATGTGCAAATACTTTCTCAGCATGAGTACCTTCCGTCATGAAGAGTTATGGTTGACAATTCCTATTCTGTAGCTAATGACAATTCCTATCATCTATTGGTGTTGGTTTTCTAATACTTGTTTTGTTTATTAGCACAAAGGTGTTCTGTCTTCCCTGAACAAAGTTCTATGCTTTTCTGACTCTTGAACTGTTTAATTTGTTTTGAAAGTGTGCTCGCAGTTTTTGGAGTTTAGTTATGAGAAAATTGGTTTTGCATTTGATGAAGATTGAGGGTAATGTTGCAATTTGGCTTGAAAAAGCATTGAGTACAGAATTGTCTTGGAAGCCTGACTTGTTTATTATGCAACAGTGCATGTAAACCAAATCCAGTTGAAACTATTGCAGTCATTGAAAAAAAGGGAGTTTCTGTTTCAAAAAATATATTTCTTTTTTCTTATTAAGAAAATTTTGGAAGGTACTAATTCATATAACCAGATGTGGTCTTAAATTGGCAAGTCATAGCTCTCTTCTTTCTCACACACGCGCACACACTTCCAAAACGAATACAGGTGGAGAGGTCTCTATTATGACTGTTTTTATTGCAAACCCTAACGTTAGAAATGCCATTCTATTGCAATCACTTTAGTTGGTTAAGTCGTAAATTTTATGCTCAGATTACTCTCATTGGCCAAGTCATGTATCTGCATTTCTATCCCATGGTTCTGCTTATTTTTGATTTCAGCAGCTCATGGGAAAATTGTGGAAGGTTGTACAGGGCATGACACTGTTATTCATGGAATCATAGGGATAGCTATAGCAATGTTTGCTTCTTTTTATTTGTGTAATTTTGATGAATTTTGTCTAGAAGCATCTTTAATTGCATGCTTATGTTTCTATTCATTTAGCAGGGTGTTTAAATGGCCAATGAGTAGGACAGATCCAACAACTGACACTTTCCCAAGTATATCAGTTTTCTTCTAGTAATGTTCTTCTTGGATTAGTTGTTCAAGAGTAGTGTGATTTAATTTGGGTTCATTTTGTGCCTTTTTAAAAAGGGATTGTGATGATCACCACCCTCATTTCCCCCTTTTTTCTTTCGTCCTTTCCTCCACCAGTGTAAAAGGTATAGAAAAGAATGAAGTATGATTTTGTGTGAGCTGCAAAAATGTCATATTCAACTTTAGTAAACAGGGTATACAAATCTCAGATCTGCTCAAGCAAAAGGTAATCCGTTGGTCTAAATAAGATGTTGGAGAACTTGATTGCCCTACCAACTGCCTTTGGTGATTTGGCTAGGGAGTTTCCACAAGGGATCTTCCCCTTGGCAGCAGGAGTACGAATACGTGCCAGGGCAGTAGCTCAATATAGTACATTTGCTGGGCTATTCTGGTCTGGATGTGGGATTATCTCCCTCCAATCCCTTTCCCCAGCAAGCCTAGTTGAGTCCCCCTTGGGGGGAGGTACTATTCTTGTCCGTTGTAATTGCAATAAAACACCTGAGCTTCTTTTATGTTGCTTTAATTTGAGGATGGTGGGTATGCTAGAAAAGTAATAGTTAATTGTTTCAGTCTTTTATTGATATAAACAATGATAAAGTCCTTCTAACCTGCTATTGCTGGTAACTCTGGTAGAGCATTCTCCCTGTGAAAAGACCAAGGTGGGGCACTGGTATACTGCCTTTGTTGACTACCAGCATTCTTCCAGAGGTGGTGCAGGAAAGGTTAGAGCTTTATTAAAGACTCATAATTGTGGCTGCCTGCCAGCCTGCTTCCCTCTGGAATGTTATCTCTACCAAGAGTTGAATTAGCAACGGACATTCTTGAAAAAGCTGTGAGACAGCATGAATTTGGGAGGAAAAGGGGATTCTTTGTCGTTGTAGGAAGAATGAATTATACTGCCTAAAATGCAGGCTTGCGGATTTTAGCATGATTCCATGTTCCATGAGATAAAAAAGAGATAATTCAAATCTTGCTGTATTTCAAGCGATCCTCAGCCATTGCTCTGGACTTCTTGTTTCATTTTCCTGCAGTGCACGGTGATGCAGACTTGTGTGTGTGCAGACTTGTGTGTTGTGAGAGTTTCAGATTTTCAGATATCATCAAACACTATAAAGACGTTCATAATTCGGAATTACTTGTATTGTAACCATCAAGAAAACAATAAACTGAATAGAACATAGAATTTTCTATATTCCCTGTCACCAAACTGGTATAGTCCGTAAAGATGTACACTCAAACGCGTTAATAACTCTCATATTCGCGGTGAGTGAGTAGACACGTGCAAACTCTTAATATCACTATCAGTTTCATCACTCAAGACTACTAATACGAGCCCTGAAGGGGAGGGGCGATGAATCCAACTTCTCTGCAACATGCAATATAGAAACTGAAATTTTACAGGCCTAAATGTTAGAGAATCTATCTAACTTCATCTGCAACATGCAAATATAGAAACTTAAATTTATAGACCTAAAGGTTAGAGAATCTACGGATACGACTTCTTTGTTATACAGGCATAAAACAAATAATTTATCCCTATTACAACAAACGGGTTAGAAATGATTCCACAAAAACCTCTACTAGTGATCTATTATATGCTACTTTTGTCGACCAAATGGTCGATGCTTTTCTATAGTGTACTATCTCTGCAAGTAAACTCTTTGTAAGCTGTAGCCTCTATCTGCCATCACTTCTTTGCTTCCTCTGTAGTTGTTGACTTTGCCTCCTCTGCTTTTGGCTTGGCTTCTGCTGGCTGGGGAGCAGCAGGAACGCCAGCATCGATGCAGCTTCTGCACTTTCTTTCCACCCACCCCTCAATGTCATGATCCCCTGCTCCCCCAAAATGTCGTCCACCACAGAGCCGGGCAATGATACCTGCAAGAACACCAAGTATTGTAATAACTGCCAAGACTACCACCAATGTCTCAATTGACTGGTGTGTGGAGTGTCTTGGCTCTACCACCACTGGTGGTGCCTCTACTAACGGTGGCAGCTGATTTCCATACTGGTTTCCTGCCATTCCGGACGTCATTATGACCATGAAGAAGTAATAAAGGAAGGGTTATTCAATATTTTAGCAGAGAAGAAAACTGCCAAGGGAAACAGGCATGGATGTAACGGGCTGACAGTGTCCAAGTTTGGTGCAAAGACAGTTAACAGAAAAATGGAAATTTTTGGTGTGCAACCTGATGCAAACTGAAAAGTTAGAATGATGAGATGGGAGATGGAAATGAAAAGAATAGGAGTCAAGTTTGCCAGGTATAGTGTGAAACTGAGACTATATTAGTGTGGTAAAGAAAGTAAGCTAAATGTTGCTGAAGCAAGGTGAGAGAGTAAGAGAGACCCTGAAGCAGAAAAGAGTCAAGAATCAAGATGACCCTTGTCAATTAATCGGATGCTTTTTAGGGGAGGGAGGGAGGGGAGAGAGAGGGAGAGAGTAGAAGCAATTGCCAACGTTCGAAAGGTACTGAGGAAAATCGGAAATAGGATTCCAACTTTGAAGACATGGTTGCTGTTGCCTTTTGTTGTATTGTGATTTCTTTATGCTACAATTCCTCATCTATCTTTGTTTACTTTATCCCTCATGCGTTTTTCTCTTTAGGTTAAGCTGGTTTGGACTTTTGAGGAGCAAAATGGTGCTGAAGGCTTAAAAGTCTTTCCCGCCCATCAATATACTAAAATATTTAGGCAAACCAGGAATGGTACTGTTAATGTCTTTGGTAACCTTTGCACTCTCTCTGGATCTTACATTCCTGATCATAACATTTGCTATATCACTGACAGTACACAATTACTTTGGTATAGTAGATTCATCATTCTAGTGAGTAATTTGCTTCTTTGAACGCCTCTTGTAGTTGGTAACTTTGTATGTTAAATCTCATCGCTGTTCAGTTCAAGAGAGTTTCATTTTGTTTTTTAGGGTGCGTTTGATAAAACTGAAGTTTGAAAATTGAAATTGAAATTAGAAGACGTCTAAATATATTAGGTGATTGAATTTCTAAGTATTAAATTTAATATACTTAAATGTATATCATATTAAGTGATAATTAAATAACTTATTCACTTATTTTTAAAAGCAAGTTTTGTCTAAAAAATTTCGTACCACTTGATTAATTCAAATGTTTTATTTTTTGTTATAAACATGTCTGAACGTGTTAAAATTTGAACTCATTAAATTTAAGTATATCAGATGGGGCCATACTATTTGGTAGAGCTGTACAATCTTATAATTCAGTCAATGGCAAGTAAAACATCTTAATGCTATTTCTTTCTTTCTTTCTTTCTTTCTTTTAAGCCTTTTAGCTGGGTCTATTGTAATTCATCAAACCTGGACTAAAACAATAAAAATTTACACCTTGTTGTAGTAGCTACAGCTTGTAGTCCTCCTTTCACTGCCACCTTTTTGTTATGAATTTGTCCGCTGTGGGAAGTTCACATGTTTGCATTAAATTACTGCAGATAGGAACCCCAATAAACGAATACTTGTCCTGTTCTCTTCTCTGAAACCTGTTCTTATCTGTCCCAAGTGAGTTACTACTATTGCCTTGTGTGATGTCTCTTCTGTTTGGTGCCCACAGGCCACAGCTGGTCATGAATTTCGACATGTCTAGACAATTTAAGCCCCTGAAACTGTGTATCTCACCCTTAAAATCATCTGTGGGATGACCTTTCGAATTTAATGTCCTGAGCCCCCAGCAGTTGCATGGCTTTGATGGAGCACAGCCAGCTTCGGATTTAGAGAAAAGGCCAATAATCAACTTGTCTTTTCCATGTTTTGATGTACTGTGGAGTTTTTCAGCTGTGATAGTCGAGTTTAGACCAAACTCATTAGGTGCCATAACTTTACTTTTCTTCCCTTTTAGGTCCCTTCTTTCTATTAAAGAGGATCAACAGTCATTTAACAGGATTAATAGTGATTTTCACTTGATAGGTTTAACATGTTTTGATGTACTGTGAAGTTTTTCAGCTGTGAAAGTTGAATTTAGACCAAACTTATTGTGTGCCATAACTTTACTTTCTTTTTTTTTTTTCGGTTTTTTTATTATAGAGGATCAACAGTGATTCAATAGGTTTAACAGTAGTTCTCCACTCATATTTCTTGATGACTCGAACTCGTGACTTATTGATTTTAGCTGAAATGTCTTATTGGGTGCCATAACATTCATGGAGTACAGCCAGCTTCGGATCTAAAGAAAAGGCCAATAATCAACTCTGTCTTTTCCATGTTTTGAAGTACTGAGGAGATTGAGAGCTGTTTTTCAGCTATGAAGGTCCAAATTAGAACAAATGCATTGGGTGCCATAACTTTTACTTGCTTTGGGCTAACATTTTGTCAAAACCATTTCGGTCAATCAATCTCCAATCGGTGGGGTTGTTAGTTGTTGTCTTCACTTCTAACTACCAAAAGATATTGCCACCATCCTCATCCCAGGCCAAAAGAGGCATATCAGCACTCATCAAGTCAACATAAAAACTTCAAATAGTGTGTTATATGAGTTATGTGAGGGATTTTCTCTCAAAAAAGGAGGGAGGGACTTGAATTTTCTAAAATAACAGTTTTCTCACAGTACAAGCTCCAAAACAAAACTAAAATTAAAAGTTGAACATTATTACTGCAACTTATGTACCTATGCTCATTGGTTTAGAGTAAAAAAAAAAAATTAGTAAAGATTTTTTGAAGGCAAATATTAATTGCACTCTGGGGAAAGGGTTGAATTGAGTAGTAATAAAACACTAAGAGGTCCTTAGTTCAAGACCTCCAACTTGTGAAAATAAATTAATAAAAAAAACTATTTTTTTTATAATTATGATACTTTTACTATCATTTTTGTCATTGATTTTCTACTTTGTTATATTGACACTCTTACTATCATTTTTATCATGTAATTTTTATTTATTTGACTATATGGTAAAAGAGATAGCAAGTGTGACATTATTAAAAAGTGGAGTGCCACTAACATTTTCCTCTCTAAAAAAGGTTTTCATGTTAACGCTTCCAACTTTCTGAAAAAATTTGTACGTGCATAAGTTCGGAACATTTTTGTTTTGGGCCTGTCGCAGGCCCTTACACCCAATGCACTGGCCACGTTTGGGCTCCGGAATTTCTTGTCTAGGTTGGTGAAGTCTGAAGTATGAAATACCAAAATCCCGGCCTAAAAACCCAGAAGAAAAAAGCCCAAAACCGAAAAATTGAAAGAAATAAGAAGAAGTCAACACCTTTTCAATTATCCGACTCCGCGTTATAGTCAGAATTTCGACCGCTTTCCTTACCAGTTCTGTTTCCTTCCCTCAAACGCCGTCGTATAGTATACAAGCCGACCGTCAAAGTTTGACCAGAGCTCCGACGACTTTCGGAGGACTTATGGTACAAGTAGTCCAAAGTGCCCTCCGGAACCGCCGAAAGTCTGCCGCTTTCATTTTTTTCCTTCCGACGACGAGAATCCAATCGGCGATTCAGCAATTGAGCTGAAGAACTGAAGAATTGGGGGAATTGGGAATGGGGACGCCGGCGTTTCCTAATCTCGGGAAGCATTGCAGCGTCGATGATTGTCGGCAGATCGATTTTCTGCCGTTCACTTGCGATTCCTGTCACCAGGTTGCTATCTATAATTCCAGTCATCGTTTTCTGGGCTTTTATTTCTTTCGTCTGTTTGGCAAGAGTGTTTTGGAATCTGAGGTAGAAAATTAGCAATTTTTTGGCGATCTGTAGTTGTACATGTCGGAGAAATATATGAAACAGCCGCAATACGATAGATATGTGTTCTTTGAAACTTTTTTTCCTCAAATTATTATTGTTCTCTCGATTCTGAGATGTAGATTGTTGTATTATAGTATTGAATATTGATCTTGATCTTCGTCATGGTTGTGTTCTTTTATTTTGGTGCTCTGCGTACAATTGGCTTACTGTGACTATTGGTATTTTGGTTTTTGATGTCGTTTGTTTCTGGGCAAATTCTTTTGTGGGCGTTGTTGTTTTGGAAAGTGCTCAAGATTGTGATTTACACATTCCTTTGCGTGTGGGTATATTGAGTGAAACTTATTGGTATGCTTGTTGCTTACGAGTGATTTAACTGTGAAAGCTGGGTTTTGTGAAAACCAAAAATGAAAAAGAAATGATGGGCAATTATCAGGTTTCTCTGTTTTTAACAGCTATACGGGCAAGAATCATATCGAGGAACCAATGTCACAGTTAAAAGAGTTACCTGTTGATCATTGCATGGGAAGTTCGAAAGATGCTCCAAGGGAAAATCAGAATTTCCCTTTCATTCTTATGCTAGCTTGTTTGCTTCTAGTGTGTTTCTTGGATTCTGTTAGTATGTTTCGTTCTTCATGGTTATACTTTTCTGCATGAATTCTTTCTGGAGGTGGTGGACTACCCTTTACGAAAGCAATTTCACTCCATGCTTTGATATCTATTGCAGTTGATGTGTTCCTTTCATTGTTATGATTGATTGTATTTTTTTTTGTTAAACATGCCCTGTATACACCATCTCCTGCAGGTCTTTTGTTTAGAGCACCGTAGCTATGGTAGACACCACTGTCCAAAAGCCAACAAAAACGATGTTACTGTTGTAGTTTGCCCTCTGTGTGCAAAAGGAGTTCGCCTAATTCCTGATGAAAATCCAAATATAACTTGGGAGTCGCATGTAAATGTTGAATGCGATCCATCAAACTACGATAAAGTCACCAAGAAAACGAAATGTCCCGTGCCTGGATGCAGGGAGATTTTAACATTCTCCAACAAAATTAGGTGCAAGGATTGCACGATTGAGCATTGTTTGAAGCACCGGTTTGGACCAGACCATAAATGTCCTGGACCTAAGAAGACTGCAGTGACTTTTCCTTTTAGCAGCTTTTCAAGTAGTAATAAACAACAGTCAAAGCAAAAGCCAGTTGCATCTTCACCTAGCTGGGCATCAAGTTTATTTAGGGCGGCTTCATCAGTTAGGGCTACAGCTGAAGCTGGAGTGACAAAATTAAGTAGTGAATTCAAAGAAATTCTGCAGGGGCCGAGCAGCAGCAGTAGTAGCAGCACCAGCCATGGGGGAAGCACGAGCGGGCAGGTGGAGCAATGCCCACAGTGCAATTTAAGATTCTCATCGGTGATGGATCTAGTAAACCATGTAGAGAAAGTTCATGAAAGGAACGGTGTAATGAAGGTTACACTTGATGTCTGCCCCAAATGTAGCAAAGGCTTTCGCGATCCTGTGTCTCTGGTGGAACATGTTGAGAGGGAACACCGAGGCACTTCGAAAGCTTAGCGATTAATCACTGAAACAGAATTGTATTCCCTGTAAAAGATTTTTGTGTTAACGTACTGACTTCATTCTTTGAATGCTTCTCTTGGAAAACATGCTGAATTGAGACATGTGTTTCAGGAATTTTTTTTTGTTTTTTTTTTTGGGGGGGGTTTTAAAATCAATTAGAGCTTATTTTATTTTATTTTATCTTCATCATTGGATTTCAAGATGGTTGAGGAGTTCTATTCTGCATTCGATGAACATGTAGGTGGCAAAGGAGAAAGCAGTACAGAAATGTTCTGATACTATAGAAATATGAGAGGGTATCAGATTGGACTTTAATCTATCGTAATTCTTTGAGTTTTTATTTATAAATTGCTCCCCTTTCAAGTCATTGAGGAATCCGTGTGGCTTTAGTTAACCGTTCAGATGTTAAACTCTCTTCCTTAGCCTTGGTTTTCCTTTACCGGCAAATTTTGTTTATGAGCATGTGGCTGATATAAGATTCTTGAACCCAGAAATGGGGAACAAATTCAATTCTATGTAACAGGAGTTCTAAGTTAAATTTTTCGAAGGCAAGAGATTATTTCCAGTTCAGTAATACAACGTGAACTCGTTTAGATTTCGGGAAGATGTATCTCAGACCGCATTCTTTGGTTGAAAGTACGATTAGATAAATTGATTAGTGATTAATGCAAGTAAATCTGGTATGTGGAACATCAATTTGTTTTGGCATGAGTACCAACGGGACGTCATGCATGATGCTCTGCTGATCCAATTGTGTTTGTTTCTCTGTTTAATCCCGTATAAGTTAGTGTGATTCTAAGGTTTTTGTTTGAATATACCCTGCTTCTAAAATATGGTACAAAAGAAAAAAAGTAGAATTCGATGTCCAAGCAAGTTTTACTAATATTTCATCAGTAGTTAATTACGGTCCAAAACATCAGGAAAGAGTTCATTACTACAATAACTTTACAAGATTATCAAATAACATAATCTACAACAGAGCAACGTCCACGCAATTGAGCTTTGGTTGTCCATCTCATGCATAACCTGCCGGGCTGTCTAGGTAGTATCGATATATTCAGTTCATTAAAAAACGATTCAAAGGGATGATGAGCCTATAAATACCTTTCACTCCATGTTGAATGCACCGTGCCTTCTCATTTATATCGCTGAGAGTTCGAGTCATTTGCACCATCTTCTCTTGTTTCTTTGAGCTCTCAAGCATGGCTTTGACAGCAACTTCAAAGCTTATTTTTACTGCATTCCTGATACTGACAGTGTTGGGTTCTCAGGCTGTGTGCCGCAGCCTGAATGAAGCCTCAACGATTGAGAAACATGAGCAGTGGATGGCACAATATGGCCGTGTTTACAAGAATGAGGCAGAGAAGGCAAATAGATACAAGATTTTCAAGGACAATGTGGAGTTCATTGAGTCATTCAATAAGGCTGGGACTAGGTCTTACAAGTTGGGCATCAACCAGTTTGCTGATTTGACAAATGAAGAGTTCAGAGCAGCGCGCAATGGCTACAAACCAAAGGAGTGCAAAGGAACAGTATTTAGGTATGAGAATGTAAGTGCAGTTCCAGCTACCATGGATTGGAGAAAGAAGGGTGCAGTTACAGGAATCAAGGACCAAGGCCAATGCGGTAAGCTAAAATAGCCATCATTTTACAAATTATTCATGCATCATTAAATCTTTCCAAATCTATTCATATTATTTATGATTTGTGGCTAACAATCAATTCCCCCTGAACATGAAATATTAGGTTGTTGCTGGGCATTTTCAGCTGTTGCAGCCACAGAAGGAATTCACCAAATTAAAACTGGCAAGTTGATCTCTTTGTCTGAGCAAGAGCTAGTGGATTGTGACACTGCTGGTGAAGATCAAGGCTGCGGTGGAGGTCTCATGGATGATGCATTTACCTTCATAATCAGCAACAAAGGTCTTACTACTGAAGCCAATTATCCATATCAAGCAGTTGATGGAACTTGCAATAAAAACAAAGAAGCTAAGCCTGCTGCCAAAATCACTGGATTTGAGGATGTCCCTGCAAACAATGAGGCCGCACTTTTGAAGTCTGTGGCCAGTCAACCCGTTTCAGTTGCCATTGATGCTAGTGGCTCTGCCTTCCAATTCTATTCAAGCGGCATCTTCACTGGTGATTGTGGTACTGAATTAGACCATGGCGTGACAGCTGTTGGGTACGGTACAGGCTCTGATGGAACTAAATATTGGTTAGTTAAGAATTCATGGGGAACTAGCTGGGGTGAGAATGGATACATTTTGATGCAAAGAGACATTGATGCTAAAGAAGGTCTCTGTGGCATTGCCATGCAAGCTTCTTACCCTACTGCTTAATTACAGCTCAAAAGAACTGCTGAAGCTGCCCTTATAAGAGAGCTTTGCTTTGTCTGTAGACAACAACAGCTCTGTGTCTTCTGATGTAATTGATTGTTGTATATTTTAAGAGTTGCTATCCATCAATTATGTACATGAAATTCAGTATCTTGTGATATAATGCATGTTAATTTCTATCTTTTTATTTCTGCAAAAGTTTGCATCACCTTCTTTTGTACCTGTCCTCTGCCAAGTACCAAATATAGCTACACTGTACCAAAGACTTAATGAAACTTAGTTTAAAACTTAAATATATGATATAAAATATCTTCAAATTTTGGCGGGGGCAAAAGTTTAAATTCATAAATAATATTTTTAAAATTTTCAATTTTTCTATGGGAGAAAACCTTAATTTTCCAAAACTTCCTGCCTCTCCACACCCCAGTTTTGTCCATCTTGATGACACTAATTGGATTTAAGACTGTCATATCCGGGTAAAAAAACAATCTAACTCTAAGTAAATCATATAAGGTCCCTTGAAAAATATAATCTTGATAATGCAAAATGTAATATTGATGCACCATTTTCGGAGTAAAGATACTGAAATCCACAGCTCTCTAGTAAAAGATTTATGTATTAATACGAGTACAGCAGAGAGACCCCATTTAAATATTACTCCTAGTTTTCTCCAAGCGCACCACTATGACTATCAAATATTGCCAAGATACATCGCATATTTTTGTCAAATATGGAGCTAGAAAAATGTCATAGTTGGCCTTTGGGAAATTGGGATCATATAATTTGATTAGGCTTTGCATTTTTTCTCTTTTGCTAGAAAATGAGTTTTCTTCTGTTATATAATGACAAAACCAAATAATGAAAAAGGACCACATAATGATCGTTTGACATTGTTCAAATACACTACCGGGAAATATCCTTGAATCTTTACTTTGTTACGTTTTCCCAAATTCATTCCCATACCAGTCCATTCTGCTGGTTCTGTTTTGATATTAAAGATAAGAACGATTTTTCTAGAAAAATGTGGAGAAAAAAGATAATTGAAAAATGTGATCATGACAAAATTTAAAATTTTTTTTGGAAAAACTTCAATCCAAACATATAATCATCTTTTAAGATATTCATTAAACATTAGCTTCGAAGCTGACAATGTCCTGCAGCTCATTTTTGCAAATAGTTTGGAAAAGGGTAGATGTTGGTTTCTGATTTTGTTCAATGTTTTTAAGAAAAGCACAATTTTTCAATAACTCAGGCCAATCAGATATGGCAATTTGGCTGTCCAATTTTGTTTACTTTTATCATAGAAATTAAATGGACGCTCAGATCATTACAAGTTGATTTAGTATATTAAACATAAACTAAAAAATTAATAAGGTCCTTCAGTTTCTAGCTAGTGTGGAAGATCTAATTCGGGAAAAGGGTAGATATTGGTTCTCGTCTTTTCTTGTTACTAACCCCGTTTGATAACACAATTCAACACTTAAATTTAATGAATTCAGATCTTAACACGTTCAGACCGTTTGATAACCAAAATAGACATCTGAATGAATTAAGTGGCATTGAATTTTCTAGGCAAAACTTTGCTCCCAAAAATAAGTGATAAGCTATTCACTTATCATTGAATGTGATGTACATTCAAATGTATTAGATTTAGTACTTAACAATTCAATCATTTAATGAATTCAGACTTCAGATTTCAGATTTCAGATTTGAGCTTTCAGACTTCAGTTTTATCAAACGCACCCTATAGTCTTGCACTTAATGACTACAGAAATGTGTTATACAAATAGAAGATTTTGAAAATAAAGCCTGATCACTTTAGTGTAAAACAATACTCTGATCACAAAACTGTCCCAAAACCTTAAATATTGAACCCCTACGTTCTAATCGCCTCTTAAAACAGCTTGTTGGATATTAACATTCTGATGTAATACTCTTCCATATGGTATTCTATGCCCTGTGAACAGTGACCGCAATTAGATATGGCGATTTTGTAGTCCAATTTTTTGATTTAATTAAAGTCCATGGAGTTTCCATTTGAATACAATTTAGGCTCTTGTGTGAATGTATTGATGAAG
Source organism: Gardenia jasminoides (assembly GCA_013103745.1). Classification (NCBI taxonomy): domain Eukaryota; kingdom Viridiplantae; phylum Streptophyta; class Magnoliopsida; order Gentianales; family Rubiaceae; genus Gardenia; species Gardenia jasminoides. The sequence continues at coordinate 3,709,135 of CM023098.1, forward strand.
TTGGAAAAAGTTAGAAAAAGATCAAAACTAAAATCCAAATTTCTTCTAACTTTTATGTTTAACCAGTAGTTCACCAATGTCCAAAACATCGAGAAAGCGCTCATGACTAGATTACAGATGAAAGACGCTCATATAGCATACAATAAGTTTTTAATGGAGCAACTTCTACGGAACCCTGGTTTGATATAGACCATCTCTACCACAGCTTGCCGGGCTGTCTAAGTAGTCTTGAATTCAGTTCATTGCCAAGAAGACTTAAACCAGGGATGCAGGTTAGAAATGAGGTCTATAAATATCTCTCAATAGCTATGGAGTCAGGTGTGCCTTCTCGATTTCATCCTTGATTTCCTGTATCAAGAAAATTTGCAGCCTCGGTGCATTTGTTTCTTCGAACTCTCAAGCAATGGATTTAAAATTCCATCCGAAACTTATTTTTGCTGCATTTCTGATGCTAGCAATGTTGGCTTCTCAGGCCATGTCCCGCAACTTGAATCATGAAACCTCAATGATCGAAAAACCCGACCAGTGGATGGCTCAGTACGGACGTGTTTACAAGGATGTGGTTGAGAAGGCTAGCCGATACAAGATTTTCAAGGACAATGTTGATTTCATTGAGTCATTCAACAAGGCTGGGACTAAATCTTACAAGTTAGGCATTAACCAATTTGCTGACTTGACCAATGAGGAGTTCAAAGCAACTCGCAACAAGTACAAACCATGGAAGGAATGTAAAGAAACCTTGTTCAGGTATGAAAATGTGAGTGCTGTTCCAGCTTCCACGGACTAGAGAAAGAAGGGTGCAGTCACAGGAATTAAGGATCAAGGCCAATGTGGTAAGCTAGCATAGTATTGTAGTCTCTGTGTTTTAATTGGTATACATTTGTGAAACAATTCTCCCTGCCTTACCCTGGAAAACCCTTTGTTCACAAAATTATAGGATGTTGCTGGGCATTTTCAGCTGTTGCAACCACGGAAGGGATTCACCAGCTCAAAACTGGTAAATTGATCTCATTGTCCGAGCAAGAGCTAGTGGATTGTGACACTGCAGGTGAAGATCAAGGCTGCAATGGAGGTCTCATGGATGATGCGTTTACCTTCATAATCAACCACAAAGGTCTTTCTACTGAAGCCAACTATCCATATCAAGCAGTTGATGGAACTTGCAATAAAAACAAAGAAGCTAAACCTGCTGCCAAAATCACTGGATTTGAAGATGTCCCTGCAAACGATGAGGCTGCACTCTTGAAGGCCGTGGCCAATCAACCCGTATCAGTTGCCATTGATGCTAGTGGCTCTGCCTTCCAATTCTATTCAAGCGGCGTTTTCACCGGGGATTGTGGAACTGAACTAGACCATGGTGTGACTGCAGTTGGATATGGTACAAGCTCCGATGGAACCAAATATTGGTTGGTCAAGAATTCTTGGGGAACTAGCTGGAGAAAATTCTTAATTTGTTATGAAAAAAAAAATTTCCACACGAAGGGTTGTTTGGGGCAAGAGTTCTAAGATTAGGTACCAGTGGAGTGCGGTTCCATGTAACTCGATTCCACCTAATGCGAAGTTTCGCTGGCCAAAAGAAAAGAAGAACGAAAATTAAAATGACGTATATCTCGCATTTTGCAAATGCGAGATTTGTCTGTCAAAACTAACCTCCCCTGCTCCTCCCGACGCCCAAATTCTGAAACACCTTCTCAACACTACGCTGCTGCAAATATAAAATTGACCTGAAATTGATCCCTAAAAACCTTTGCTTCCTGTAATCTGACCACGGGCCAACGTCGGGAAAGGTCTGGAAGACTGCTGCTGCTGCTGTGTTTGAGGCTGCTGCTGCTGTTGCTACAAACATCCGAGAAGACGCACGGAAAAACCACTCCAGAAGTTGTGTTAATAGGCCGGGAAAGCTGCCGGCACTGCAAATCCGCCATCCACCCGCGCGTTCCGTCCGGATTTGGTGAGCATTTTCCATACATTGCATAAATAATTTTTCCGCTTCGTTGGTTTTTTGTTTTCCATTGATGATGCAATTTATTTTTGCTATTTCCGCATCGACCAAAGTTTCCACGGATGCATTGTTTTTCCATTTCGTTGGTAATTTTTTTTTTTTAGGATGCAATTTTTTTTTCCGCTCGTTCTAATTTTTTTCCATTCGATGCATATTTTATTTCTTTTCTGTTGCATATTTTTTGTTCCGTTTCATTGTAATTTTTTTGTGTATCGTTGTAAGAATTTTGTTCCAGATATCTGCTATTTTTTTTTTCCATTTTGGATGCAATTTATTTTTGTCGTTTCTGTTGCCATTTTCTTTCTATTTCGATGCAATGTTTTGTTACATTTTTTGCTATTTTTTTCCATTTATGATGCATAATTTTTTCCATTTCTATTGCATATTTTTTGTTCCGTTTCTGCTCCTAAATTCTTTTTTCCATTTCTGATGCATAATTTTTTTTCCATTTCTATTGCATATTTTTTGTTCCATTTTTGTTGCAATTTTTTTTGTCGCATATGTTGGAAAAATTTTTTCCCGTTTGTGTTGCGTAATTTTTTTTCCATTTCTAATGCATAATTTTTTTCCATTTGTGTTGCACTTTGTTTGCTTGATTTGTAGTTTTTCAAAATTAGTATGAACATTGCCGGATGCGAATTTGTTTTTCAATGGCTGATGCATAATTTTTGTTTTCATTGCTGTTGCATTTATTGGTTCCGTTTAAGTTGCCTTTTTTTTGTTTTTTTTTTTTGGAAAAATCGTGTTTGCTGGCAGGGAGTTTTAGTCATTTTACAGGGGAAACTCTGCCGAATTTTTTATAAATTTTTTAGGGAAAAATATTTTCAAGAACCGATGACATAAATGTGAACTATGCATTAATACTTTAAAAAAGCTAATTGCTTGTGATGGTAGGATTTTTTTTTTTTTTGGATTTGTGATGCAATATCGGAATTTTTCCGATTCCGTTGCACATTTTTTTTTCCCATTTGTGATGAAAATTTTGTTTTTGCATTTCTGGTACATTTTTTTTCCGTCTCTGCTGGTAATTTTTTGCTTCCATGGCTGATGCATAATTTTTGTTTTCATTTCTGTTGCATTTATTGGTTCCGTTTATGTTGCTTTTTTTTTTTTGGAAAAATTGTGTTTGCTGGCAGGGAGTTTTAGTCATTTTACAAGGGAAATTTTAACCATTAAGATTATTGGATTTTTGGCCACTCGACCAATACCTTATGCACAGAAATTTATTTCGATCTTAGTAATCAGGAATCCTTTTTAATTAATTTTTGGTCAATGAACATTCACGAAACTCCCATTTTTTAATTTCGAGACCTCGTGATTCGAAATGCGATTTTCGTGATTCCGCGAAGTTAAGAATTCGTGATTCGAGAATGCGAGTTTCAAGAACTCGCATTCTAAGAATGCACAGAATGCGAGTTCAACACGAATTTAAAAAAATTAAATTTCCGGAACTCGCATTCTGAAAATGCGAGAGTTAGAGAATTCGCATTTGCGGAATGCGAGTTCAAGAGGAATTTTAAAAATTACCATTGCAGATCTTGCATTCTCAGAATGCGAGTTCTATGAAAATCGCATTCACAGAATGCGAGTTCTGAAAATTTTTATTTTTTTAAAAATGTATAACTCGCATTTGCGAAATGCGAGTTCACTGAACTCGCATTTTGCAAATGCGAACATCACTTGTCTGAACCCTACACCCAAATAACTCTATTTGCAGAAAAAATTTAAAAATCATAATATTTTTAGAAATTTCTCGAACTAGCTGGGGTGAGAGTGGATACATCCTGATGCAAAGAGACATTGAAGCCAAAGAAGGTCTCTGTGGCATTGCCATGCAGGCTTCGTACCCTACTGCCTAAGATTAAAATTGTGTCTGCTGTGTTTGTATACATGAGCGTTTTGTGTGTTTCTCATATTATTTGTTGCACGTATAATTTCAGCCATTGGGACCCCATTTGTACATGAAATCATATATGTTGGGACATCTAATGCATAGTTGTGTCCGTATCATTATGTAAAGCCTTTTGTCATCTTCTTTTCTTACGTACGCTAGCCTCTAAGGTTAGCTCATACTTAGAGCTTGGAGTACAGTCGTAGAGTCGATTTGATTTTTTTAGAACAAGTAGACAAAAACTACTCATGCTTTGCGTAAAACATACACTTCGATTTCATGCAAGAACAAGATGAAGCATTAAAATTCAAACAGTCACTGCAGCAAGACTGTTTGAAACGAGCATATAAGAATTTATGACGCATTCAGGGCGATGAAGCAGGTTGAACATAAGTAAGATATCCGGCTGCATTTGATCTTTGTTTTCTTTTCTGAGTATTTTCTATCGTTCACCCAATCCCCCCCCCCTCTCCCCCCCCAAAAAAAAAAAAAGGATTAATTTGGAACTTGGAAGAACTGCTTCAGCTATGTCTCCTTTTGGGATTTTGGTTGCACGTCGTTTTCCTAATTCGTTTTGGAGCTTAAGGTAGGTGGGAGATGCATTGGATGAAAAAGGAATTTTTATGTACTTTTTTTCTATCCCTTGCCATGTCAAGTAGTCTTGAAATAGATTACATCAAGAAGCATTAACTTTTTTTTTTTTTAAATTTTTTCCGTCTGTTCCAAGTAAAACGGTTCTAAAATTGAGCCAACTGGACTACAACTTGATCTAGATATAACGAAGCTTTAGGAATTTTCTCCTCTTCCGCTTTTATAATGTCAAGATCAGTGTTATTTTGCTTGCCGTCTATGTCTTTTTGACGTAATTTACATAAAAATTAATGTTAAATGATATACCAATGATAATAGTTAAAGTAATTCTAAGAAGACGGTTCTGATCTAGTGATTAAGGTTGAAATACGTTAGAGGTCCTTCGTTCAAATCACTTGCCCTTCCTTGCTAAATTTTTTTTATAAAGTTATTTCACGGCAGGCACAAATTCAAGAACATATTATTTAAACTACAACTATACTAACAAATAAACAAAGCTTTGCAGATTTTCATTGTTAGAAGGTTTCTATTTAGTTGAGTAGTTATTCGGTATTTATTTGAGTGGTTATTTTCTTATGCACGAACTCTAGTAACTTATATATACGCAATATTGATTAAAATATTTTCGTAGGATAGTCTCGAGAGTTTCTTGCAACTTGCAAGTCCGGTAAGACTATGTTTGGATCTTTGTTGTGAGATTCTCGTCAATGCTTGTGATAGTAATGACATTATTGCTATGAGCTTTTCCCCCCCCTCTTTTTATTCCCTCCCATATATTCTTGTGTGATTATTAACTCCTTGGATTCGTGCAGTGATATTACTAGTACAGGTATCGATAGCAAAAAAGATAAGATTAATCTTAGCATTTTTGGAATTCAGTATTAGGGCACAAAGTTCGCCTCGAGTTTCGATGTAAGGCACGAGATTTACCCAAATTCAGGTTGCACCATAAAATTGGTCGTAAAGTTGTCAGATCCACTGTGGTATTGTAAATGAGATTAGTTAAGGATCCTATAAGTACTGTTGATTGTTGCAGGCTATTGGATTGAAGAAATTTTTATGCACATAAGTACAGTCTAGAGAGTTAAGAAAAATATGAAAGGAAAATAGAAAATTAGTTTATCCAAATAATAAATTTTTTCCATCACTCAGAATGAAAATGAATTTGTTGATTTTAAAATTCTAAAATTTTACACACATTTAGTAATGGTGGCAAAATATTTGAATGGACAAATATAGTGGAAAGTATCTCAAACAATAAGGTTTAGGTGATATTATTGTATCAAAATTATTCAATATTTTATCAAAACAAATTTCAAAAAAAAAAGACAAAATTATTTTAAAAAATATGCAAAAAATTAATGTTGGGAGAATTTTATAAGAGACTTTTTCTTGATTCTCAATCTCATCAACTTCTTATGTCAAATATCTCTTGGAAGGGTGTAGGGGGATCAGAGCTCAAAATCTCTATGTTCTGGAGTCTGCACCGTAGCTACTAGACTGGTCTAGTCTCTTCAGCAAATCTTAACTCATTTTATTTTTCATCATTCTGAAAATTAAGTCAATATTTTGCAGTTTGAAATAACATTACTATTCTAACTAATTTAACTGTTTGCGAAAATTATGGTCGTGACTTAAATGTTCCACTAGAATTATTCTAGACCTGGCTTTGCTTGAATAACGCTAATCTAGCTAGTTCAACCACTAAGTTTAGTGTGCTGTGCATGAACCTTTTATACTACATATTTGTCAACAAATTGATAGAGAAATTGTTAGGTTGAGTTGTAGTTGGTAGGTGAGAGTGTAGATATTAATTCAAAATTTGAATGTGTATCAATTAGTGATTGATAGGTGGTTGGTTGTTATCTGTTAGTGATTGATATCAATTAAGTGGTTCATAGATGGTAGGACATTAACTCTTGTAAGTCTATAAGTAGGCAATTGTAACTTTGTATACGAACAAGAAATACAAGAGAAAATTCTCTCCAAACTCTTTCTATAGTTTCTCTCTCTAGATTCTTCGTCTTTCCAACATAGTATCAGAGCAGGGATTCTAGAATCTCTGCTCAAAATGCTACTCTGATCTAGACAAGAACCATGGTTGAATCATCTGCAATGATGGAAAGTGGGAAAGGGCAAAATGACATAGTTCTGGAAGACCTAGCCACAAGAATGGTGTGGTGGAGGTCCTGAATAGGTGTCAGAAGCCCACTCCAAGCAGTGATTCCGCGGTAACTCAGATTGGCATTAAGTTAGATGATACTAACTATGCCTTATGGTCCCAGATAGTCGAGATGTACATCTCGGGAAAGGACAAATTGTGATACATCAATGGTGAGTTTCCTCAGCCCTCACCAGCAGATCCGGCATACCAACAGTGGCGGACTCAAGATTTTATCGTGAAGGGATGGTTGATAAATAATATGGACCCATCCTTGATCGGTACCTTCATTCGATACCCGGCAGCAAAAGCGGTATGGGAGGCTTCTGCTACCACATACTTCGATGAGGCTGATACATCTCAATTATATGATCTGAGGCGAAAAGTGACCAGACTGAGACAAGCCGGTAGGCCAATTGAGAAGTATTACAATGACCTGCAAGGCTTGTGGAGAGAAATTGAATTTCGTTGGCCAAACCCGATAGAATGTGCTACCGATATCGGTAGATATAACTCTCTTATACAGTAGAAGAGGCATACACCTATGTCCGACGAGAGGACAGTAGACAGTTGGTGATGCTGATAGGGGGAGATAATCCAATCGGCAGCGTCATGGCATCAAAGGAGAAGAAGAATGAGCTGATCATAGTGTCCCGAGTTGGACCACTAACAGAGGAAGATAGCTGTACTCATTGCAGTAAGAAAGGATATACACAAGATACGTGTTTCAAACTGCATGGGTATCTAGCATGGTGGAAAGAACGCAAAGGGCGAAATCGACGGGCTGACCGATTGAATGTTGCTGATCAGAGTGGGAGTTCCGGAAAGGTGGCTGTTGCAGCTGTTGATACAACAATAGCTACCGTTCTTAACATTGTCCAGGCGCCTACCAGGTCTTCTGACAATCAACATCAAGGTACGAGCTATCCAAATCAACGTGATAGTAGTTGGATTGTCGATTCAGGAGCCACTGATCATATGACGTATGATCCTAACGACTTCACATCAGTCACTTAGCCAAGACGGTCAAGGATTTCTAATACCAATGGTGTTCAGTATCCAGTTACAGGTGGTAAGTCCTCAATTATGCACATTATTTGTGGATATTTAGCCTAAATTATGGCCTAAATATTGTGTTAATTGTTTGATTCTACTCATGTTTGGTTTTGGCATCGATTTCAGGTCATTGGAATTATTTGGAGGTTAAAAGTGCAAGTTTGGTAAAAATTCCAGAAGACTCCCAAGGATAAGGCATGAGTGAGCTATATTGGGCTGTGAAGAAGGAATTTGTGAAGAAAAATCCTACGCCTGATATTTGTCATCTTTGGGATTGAAGATTTTATTTTACTTTTGGGAATTGCTTACAAGACACTTTTATTTAGGGAAGTTGTAATTGGTTTCCCTATTTACTTTGTTATTGTTATTTAGCAAGTAGATTCCAATTAGGATTAGAATTCTTTTGGGGACCCTAATGTGGTAGGAAGCGAAAGCAATCATCGCTATATATCTAGCCTTTTGCCCAGACTTGCGGATCATCAATCATAGGCTTAGAATAGATTCTAGAAGACATTTTTTTCTTTATTTTTGAGCTTTCGTTCCATTGCTTTTTGGCTCCTTCGTAGGTTCTCTTCTTCTTAGTATTAGTAGTCCTTTCGCAAAGTAAGAAAAGAAGACAAAAAGAAAGGTTCCGTCTTTGCTTTTGCTCATTTTTCCTATTTTTCCATTAACGTTAGTTTGTTCTTTACTTCGACGTCTTGGTAGTCTTCTCATCTAAAATTCCAATCATATTCACATTCAATTCCAACGTGGTCATGAGCATGCAAATTAAATCAATCAAATCATGTGGGATAGCCATGACGAGGAGCGGCCAAATTCCTCGTCTACTCAAAGGGCAACTCGAAGGCGCAGTCCATACTATTTGTGAGATCTAATCGAATCTTTATTATTTCTTTTAATTTGGTTACTATTCGTATGTTTCCAGGATTAATTGTTTAAAGGTTATTTTGTTAATTGAATGTCAACGGCCGGATATTTAATTTAACCTAATAGCCTATTGTCAAATTAACTGAATTGAATCCGTAATTGTTTGTTTGGTTAATAACTAGTGGCGACCACCATAATTGGTTTTATGTTGGGGAAACGTAGGATCTAACTTAAATGAACCTTCTTAGCATGTTCATTGGTTAGGGTTGGGTTTTTCTAACTTTTAATGCAATTGGGTAATTAAATTCCTATGATCATACCCAGGGTTGTTATCTGGTTAGGGAAACAGTTAACGGTCGTACCTTGGCTGTCAAAAAAGTAAGGAAAAGCTGGCTGTCAGAGCTTGTTGGCAGTTATAACTAAATTATTCTCTGCTTGTCGTCTGGTGATTTGTTTAATCGGTATTTTCATTTTCATTTTTATTTTCTAATTTTATTTTATTTTATTTCTAATTCTATCCTATCCAAACTCCCCATTTTCCCGTGACTTAGAAAGAAACATTTTTCCTATCCGTTCCCTGAGGAGACGACCCTGCTTGCCACTACTATAGGTTAATATTTTCTTAGAGATAATTCTGGTATATCGAGTTTAGCATACTCCTTGGAATCAGGGTAAACCCAGTAACCCATTGCACATCCGGAATCCCTGCTCCAGTACTCAGAATTATTCTGTAATTAATTGTGGTGGTAATTAGGATTTTAATATTTATTATTGCACAGGTTCGGCACCTGTCAATTTTTGGCGCCGTTGCCGGGGACCGGTGTGTTGGTTAATTTGTTTCTTTTTGAATTATTTTTTGGTTTTTTTTGGATATATTTTCTTTGATTTGTTGTTTATTTATGGCTTACAATACTCTACCATTTGATCATGGACAAAATTTCAATTATGGAGGAGTTCATGAGATGAATATCTCATCCATTCAACAACAATTATCTGAATTAACGTGTCTTATTCGACAATGGGCTGTGAGACAACGGCAGCAGATTAAGGCATGAGGAATCTGTGAAGATATGCACCACCCCACAGACTATTGCCCAATATTGCAAAGTAAGAGAGCTAAACTGGTGAACATGACTGGTAACATGCCCATGCCCCATAGGCAGTATGACCCATATGCCAACACATATAATTCAGACTGGAGGGATCATCCTAACATGAGCTACGGTGGAAATTGGCAACAAAACTGCTTTTCGAATCATCAGCAAGAATACTAGCCATCACACCTATTTAAGAATCAACCGTTCTCATCTGATTCAGGTACAACTCTTGAGAATATCATTAAAACATTAGTCTCTAACACTTTGCAATTTCAACAGAAAATCGAGCGAAGCATTCAAAATTTTCAAGAGAAAACGGAGGTGAGCATTAGAAATTTGGAGAATCGAATAAATCTAATGGTATGTGTAATGAGCGAATTAGCACATCAAATTCCTGAAAAATTGCCCTCACAGACCATTGTCAACTCCGATCCAAATATGAGTGCAATTACCTTGGAAAATGGTGAAGAATCGCAGATTCAAAAGGAGAGATCTAAACATGCAGTTGAAGAGGATGTTGAGAAAGACGTAAAGGGACCTCAACTTCAAATCTCTCCTCAAATCTCTCCAGTGGAAGAGTCCACAAATCAAAACCCAATTGTGGTGATATCTTTTTCATCTTCTAGCCAACAGACTCCTAACTCTCATTTTATATTTTCCACCAATGAGATTGATTTTGTTATATCAGAAGTTTTTGAGTTTCATGACAGGAATAAGTTAGGAGCTGTGATGACTATTAAGCTTTTAATTAGTCATGATGAAGAAGTAACTAAAGAACAAAAATCATTGCTTGCTTGTTTGGAGTTATCCTCTAGTCAAGGAGCGAAAAGAGCTCATAAGCTTGAGCATTACTCCATTTATGAAGACTATCAGGAGCATGTAGAGAAGGAAGCAATGAAACGCGCTAAACGATTTTATCCTCCTAGAGCAACTACGGCTTTATGTCTAGCTAAAGACATTAAAGAAAGGCGCTAATTGGGAGGCAACCCAAGAATTTTAATTTTTTGTCATTTTGTGTTTTTCCTTTTTCATGTTTTTTGTACGCATGCTAAGTCATTCCTTTATTTTAACAAACTTGTGTTTGTAGGCCTTGGGCGTGTGTGCCAAAGCATTGCTTAATTTGGAGTATACCATCCAATCAGAAGACTTTCAATAATAAGGCGTGCCCACGCCTTGAGGAGGAAAGGCTTCTGACCAAGCCTTTGTTTAAAAAATTTCTGGACAGAAGAGTTCCAAGGTTAAGGCATGCCTACGCCTTAAGATAGAGAGCCTTCTGCCAAGGCTTTCAAAAAAAAAAAAAAACATCGTTGGACAGAAAACTTCCTCATATGCGCCTTTAAGAAGCAAGTCTTCGATCGGGACAAAAAAAATGTCGTTGGAAGAAAACTTTCTCATATGCCTTTAAGGAAGCAAGTCTTCGACCAAGACACAAAAAAAAAAAAAAAAAAATCGACATTGGATAGAAGACTCCTGAAGATAAGGCATGCCTACTCCTTAAGGAAGCAAGTCTTCTGACCATGAAAAAAAAGAAAAAAGGGAGTCAGCAATCAAAGTCAAAAGGCCTAATCCTTTTCCTTCCCTTTTCTTTCTTTTTCTTTTTCTTCTTCTTCTTTCCGCCGCATCTCTTTCTTTCTTCCTTGTCTTTTTCTTCCTTCCCTTTTCTTTCTTCTTGGTCCGGCATTGCTGCCCACTGGAGGTTCGCCGTGCTTCCCCATTGCTACTCCTCGCTGTTCTCCTTCGCTCACGGAGGCTGGCCACTCAATGTTACTCTCCTCTGCTCGCTGTTGCTGTTGCTGGTCAGCCCAATCTCTGGAGCTCGAGAAACAACGCCACTTTTCATCGACTGCCGCTGCTCCATATCCAACACCTTGGCGGCTTATTTCACGTATATGGGATTCACTCCACCTGTTCCTCCCTAATCATAGCCCTGCTATTCAGGGAAGTCCTCCGTTATTTCTTTGGGTTTATTACATTGAGGACAATGTGTTGTTTAGGTGTGGGGGGAGGAATACTTTGGCTTGGTTGATACTTTTCCTAGTTTTTTTCAATTTTAGTTTCAGTTTTTGTTTTGATGCCTTTTCAACTCTAGTTGCTTGTTTGTTTCCTATTTTTTGAGTTTTTCTTTTTGAATTTCTTTAGAGTTTAGTTGGTCTTATGTGGTAGAGATGCAAATAGGAGTAGTATAATGGCATTTGCATGGATATTCTATTTACTTGCAATTGATTTGAAAGAGGGATGTTCTTTCTATGACATATAGCCATTTGTGAGTTTTGAGTTTAAATATCTTATTATGCAAAATTTGTTCTTCATCGTTTGTGAGTGTAATTATCACACCTAGTTAGATCATTCTAGAACTTGCTAGGATATACATGTCGAGACCACATTATTGAATTTGATGCGTGAAAATGATAAGGGCAATTAGGTTTAACCCTTTTTGGCTTTCTAAAGACCTATCCTAAGTATCTTTTCCCCGTAGTTGACCAAGTTTGGGCCTTAAACCCTTTTCTTTGTTTAACAACACATTTTATCACCCTTTAACCCCTTTGTTTAAGACCTCTTTGTTTGAACCCTATGTCAAAGGAATAACTTAATGTTCTTTTACATGATGATATCACAAGTGAAGGAAGGTGATTATATCTATAGCTAGCAAGTGTTTTCATAATTGGAATTAAAAGCATTAGCATCCCTTTTTTGTTCAAGCAAATTTGTAATGGTGTCCATTTGCACATTTAATGTAATATAATCAAGTTTAGCCTCAATGCTCCTTATGCAATCTTCAAATGACATACCTTCGAACATCCTTTGATTACCTTCATAGTTATAACTTTGAAAATTGTAGGGGTCCATTGTCAAGCTTCCTTCTCTCAAGCCTTGATCCACGTCCTTGCTATCCTTCTTTAAAACCTAAAAATGCTTTCAAAAACTCAAAAAGCAAGATTAGTGAAGAAGAATAGCTAAAAAGACATAAACTAAAAACAATGACTATAAAAATGTCTAAAGTAATAAAGTTATTCTTAGCACCGATATTGAACAAATCATCCCCGACAACGGCGCCAAAAACTTGATGAGGTTTTACCATACACCAAATTTTAATATAAAACCTAAGCAACCCCGTTTACTGCAGGTATACAGATCGTTTATCCAGCATAGGGTAGTATAGGTGTCGATCCCACAGAGAAGAATGTCAAGTACTGATGATTTTCAAACTCCTCTATTATTTAGACTATCACAAGCAAGTAAATTAATCTAAACTACAAACATGAAATAAAATAAGTAGAAAATAACAATTAAAAGCTCCTCAAGTTATAGAATTCCTTACTACTCTTGTAAATGAAGCTACCGGTTGAATTAATGTTATTACCTTGGCTAAGAGTGGCGTAATTTCCTAATGCATGTGAAACATACTTTCGTAGTGAATCAACTATATATATAGCTAAACCATACCTACACTTGTGGTTATGGAATTAACTATAAGCTCATTTACTCTATGAAATTACATGAAATGAATCACTAAAGCCACAAAGGTGCCTCCCTACAATTGTGAGAGAAATCCCTAGGTTTAGCACGTCATGAACTAGTGTCAAATTCTCACTTTCATTTAAACTTAATACCTTGAGATTATCACAATTAATGACCGGTTAATCATGATTATAAAAGCCAAAGTACTAAATACTTGCTCAAAATAATAGCATCAAATAACCATGTAAATATCACAAACAAGATATAGAAAGTTCATCCATAACTCAACGCATAAACTTAGCTAAACATTCTTGAATTATACTATAACTACAATACTAACTATACTAAACTAATGAACTAAGAAAAACTAGTAAAACTACATTTTAAATAGTGATTCTAGCCTTCCTAAAGCTCCCTTTCTCTTGTCTATCAAAGGCCCTATTTATAGAAGAATGAATTCATAAGCATCCAAAACTTCCTCATGTGAACACAAGAAAAGTTTAAGCTTTAAAAGTCAAGAAAAATGTCTTCAATGAATCATCCTTCTTGAAATGTCTTCATTCATCTTCATGCATCTTAATCAAGCATCAAATGAGTTGTAAAGTTGATGCAAATTGTGTTTTAGATTAGCCACAAGTTGTTTCTTCAACTTTCCAAGATTCTTCAAGAAACTTTGCAGCTGAAATTCATTCAAACTTAAGCTGGAAGTGAATTGGAAAATTTCTGGAATCGACTGCAACTTGTATCAATCACTGTCAGGGATCCGCAAGGTGGATCTGCGTGGCAGAGGCTCGTGGATCTCATCATGGATCCTCTCCCCTATCTCTTCTCAGAGGGATTCGCGAGCTACTTCATTTCTTCCATTATCACATCGCGTTTCTGGTTCGCGAATCTACTCAAAAATTGCAAAATCTGAATTTTTTTTTTCGTGAAATTGATGCTTTAAATCCTCTGACTTTTAATCCTTTGATTCCTTGATAATTGAATTGCATTATGCTCATTTCAATTTGGAATTTTATTAGTTTCGGATATTTAAATTTTTCAACTTTTCTTCCAAACTTCATTGCCTGAAATTAATTCACATCAACAATAATTATGCAAATATCTTCTCATTTTCCCCTCATTTGATGATTGAGCTTTTAATCCTACAAAAACATGAAGTTTTCACTATATTAATCCATAGAAATGCATTTTTTCTATTTAAACCATAAAATGCAAAACTTCACTAGAAACCCTAGTTAATTAGCCATTAAAATAACAAAAACACACAAAAACTAAATAGAAAAACATACTTCAAACATGCAAAATAAACACTTATCAATCCCCTTCCAAGTCAATAAGGATTCCATGTGGCTTTAGTTAACCGTTCAGATGTTAAACTCTGTTCCTCAGCCTTGGTTTTCATTTACCGGCAGATTTTGTTTATGAGCATGTGGCTGATATAAGATTCTTGAACCCAGAAATGGGGAACAAATTCAATTCTATGTAACAGGAGTTCTAAGTTAAATTTTTCGAAGGCAAGAGATTATTTCCAGTTCAGTAATACAACGTGAACTCGTCTAGATTTCGGGAAGATGTATCTCAGACCGCATTCTTTGGTTGAAAGTACGATTAGATAAATTGATTAGTGATTAATGCAAGTAAATCTGGTATGTCGAACATCAATTTGTTTTGGCATGAGTACCAACGGGACGTCATGCATGATGCTCTGCTGATCCAATTGTGTTTGTTTCACTGTTTAATCCTGTATAAGTTAGTGTGATTCTAAGGTTTTTGTTTGAATATATCCTGCTTCTAAAATATGGTACAAAAGAAAAAAAGTAGAATTCGATGTCTTACCAAGTTTTACCAATATTTCATCAGTACTTAATTACGGTCCAAAACATCAGGAAAGAGTTCATTACTACAATAACTTTACAAGATTATCAAATAACATAATCTACAACAGAGAAACGTCCACGCAATTGAGCTTTGGTTGTCCATCTCATGCATAACCTGCAGGGCTGTCTAGGTAGTCTCGATATATTCAGTTCATTAACAAACGATTCAAAGGGATGATGAGCATATAAATACCTTACACTCCATGTTGAATGCACTGTGCCTTCTCATTTATATCGCTGAGAGTTCGAGTCATTTGCACCATCTTCTCTTGTTTCTTTGAGCTCTCAAGCATGGCTTTGACAGCAACTTCAAAGCTTATTTTTACTGCATTCTTGATACTGACAGTGTTGGGTTCTCAGGCTGTGTGCCGCAGCCTGAATGAAGCCTCAACGATTGAGAAACATGAGCAGTGGATGGCACAATATGGCCGTGTTTACAAGAATGAGGCAGAGAAGGCAAATAGATACAAGATTTTCAAGGACAATGTGGAGTTCATTGAGTCATTCAATAAGGCTGGGACTAGGTCTTACAAGTTGGGCATCAACCAGTTTGCTGATTTGACAAATGAAGAGTTCAGAGCAGCGCGCAATGGCTGCAAACCAAAGGAGTGCAAAGGAACAGTATTTAGGTATGAGAATGTAAGTGCAGTTCCAGCTAACATGGACTGGAGAAAGAAGGGTGCAGTTACAGGAATCAAGGACCAAGGCCAATGCGGTAAGCTAAAATAGCCATCATTTTACAAATTATTCATGCATCATTATATCTTTCCAAAGCTATTCATATTCTTTACGATTTGTGGCTAACAATCAATTCCCTTTGAACGTAAAATATTAGGTTGTTGCTGGGCATTTTCAGCTGTTGCAGCCACAGAAGGAATTCACCAGATTAAAAATGGCAAGTTGATCTCCTTGTCTGAGCAAGAGCTAGTGGATTGTGACACTGCAGGTGAAGATCAAGGCTGCGGTGGAGGTCTCATGGATGATGCATTTACCTTCATAATCAGCAACAAAGGTCTTACTACAGAAGCCAATTATCCATATCAAGCAGTTGATGGAACTTGCAATAAAAACAAAGAAGCTAAGCCTGCTGCCAAAATAACTGGATTTGAAGATGTCCCTGCAAACAATGAGGCCGCACTCTTGAAGGCTGTGGCCAGTCAACCCGTTTCAGTTGCCATTGATGCTAGTGGCTCTGCCTTCCAGTTCTATTCAAGCGGTGTCTTCACCGGTGATTGTGGTACCGAATTAGACCATGGCGTGACAGCTGTTGGGTACGGTACAAGCTCTGATGGAACTAAATATTGGTTAGTTAAGAATTCATGGGGAACTAGCTGGGGTGAGAATGGATACATTTTGATGCAGAGAGACATTGATGCTAAAGAAGGCCTCTGTGGCATTGCCATGCAAGCTTCTTACCCTACTGCTTAATTACAGCTCAAAAAAACTGCTGAAGCTGCCCTTATAAGAGAGCTTTGCTTTGTCTGCAGACAACCACAGCTCTGTGTATTCTGATGTAATTGATTGTTGTATATTTTAAGGGTTGCTATCCATCAATTATGTACATGAAATTCACTATCCTCTGATATAATGCATGATAATTTCTGTCTTTTAATTTCTGCAAAAGTTTGCATCACCTTCTTTTTTACCAGACCTCTGCCAAGAACCAAATATAGCTACACTGTACCAAAGACTTAATGAAACTTAGTTTAAAACTTAAATATATGATATAAAATATCATCAAGTTTTGGCAGGGAGCAAAAGTTTAAATTTATAAATAATATTTTTAAAATTTTCAATTTTTCTACGAGAGAAAACCTTAATTTTCTAAAATTTCCTGCCTCTCCACACCCTAGTTTTGTCCATCTTGGTGACATTAATTGGACTTAAGAGTGTCATATCCGGGTAAAAAAACAATCTAACTCTAAGTAAATCATATAAGGTCCCTTGAAAAATATAATCTTGATAATGCAAAATTTAATATTGATGCACCATTTTTGCAGTAAAGATACTGAAATCCACAGCTCTCTTGTAAAAGATTTATGTATTAATACGAGTACAGCAGAGAGACCCATTTAACTATTACTCCTAGTTTTCTCCAAGTGCACCACTAGGACTATCAAATATTGCCAAGATACATTGCATATTTTTGTCAAATATGGAGCTAGAAAAATGTCATAGTTGGCCTTTGGGAAATTGGGATCATATAATTTGATTAGGCTTTGTATTTTTTCTCTTTTGCTAGAAAATGGGTTTTCTTCTGTTACATAATGACAAAACAAAATAATAAAAAAGGACCACATAATGATCGTTTGACATTGTTCAAATACACTACCGGGAAATATCCTTGAATCTTTACTTTGTTACGTTTTCCCAAATTCATTCCTATACCAGTCCATTCTGCTGGCTCTGTTTTGATATTAAAGATGAGAAAGATTTTTCTAGAAAAATATGGAGCAAAAAGATAACTAAAAAATGTAATCATGAAAAACGTAAAAATTTTTTTGGAAAACTTAAATCCAAACATGTAATCATCTTTTAAGATAAAGAAGTTCATTAAACATTAGCTTCGAAGCTGACAATGTCCTGCAGCTCATTTTTGCAAATAGTTCGGAAAAGGGTAGATGTTGGTTTCTGATTTTGTTCAATGTTTTTAAGAAAAGCACAATTTTTTAATAACTCAGGCCAATCAGATAGGACAATTTGGCTGTCCAATTTTGTTTACTTTTATCATAGAAATTAAATGAATGCTCAGATCATTACAAGTTGATTCAGTATATTAAACATAAAACGAAAAAAATTAATAAGGTCCTTCAGTTTCTAGCTAGTGTGGACGATCTAATTCGGGAAAAGAGTAGATATTGGTTCTCGTCTTTTCTTGTTACTAATTTAGTGTAGTCTTGCACTTAATGACTACAGAAATCTATTATACAAATCGAAGATTTTGAAAATAAAGCCTGATCACTTTAGTATAAAACAATACTTTGATCACGAAACTGTCCCAAAACCTTAAATATTGAACCCCTACGTTCTTATCCCCTCTTAAAACAGCTTGTTGGATGTCACCATTCTGATGTAATAGTCTTCCTCTTCCATATGGTATTCTATGCAGTGTGAACAGCGGCCGCACCCCTGCCCCGGGGGGGTGGGGACACCAATTAGATATGGCGATTTTGTAGTCCAATTTTTTGATTTACTTAAAGTCCATGGAGTTTCCATTTGAATACAATTTAGGCTCTTGTGTGAATGTATTGATGAAGTCGGAAAAAGTTAGAAAAAGATCAAAACTAAAATCCAAATTTCTTCTAACTTTTATGTTTAACCCGTAGTTCACCAATGTCCAAAACATTGAGAAAGAGCTCATGACTAGATTACAGATGAAAGACGCTCATATAGCATAAAATAAGTTTTTAACGGAGCAACTTTTACGGAACCCTGGTTTGATATAGTCCATCTCTACCACAGCTTGCCGAGCTGTCTAAGTAGTCTTGAATTCAGTTCAATGCCAAGAAGACTTAAACCAGGGATGCAGGTTAGAAATGAGGTCTATAAATATCTCTCAATAGCTATGGAGTCAGGTGTGCCTTCTCGATTTCATCCTTGATTTCCTGTATCAAGAAAATTTGCAGCCTCGGTGCATTTGTTTCTTCGAACTCTCAAGCAATGGCTTTAAAATTCCATCCAAAGCTTATTTTTGCTGCATTGCTGATGCTGGCTGTGACGACCCACCTCTCCCTAGGGCGTACCCTAGGGTATCAGCAGCCGCCTGCCTAGCAGCCGCCAGGACTCACTCACTCTATTATCACGTCACTTATCAAATTCAAACTTGACATAACAACACTCTTAGCACAAAATAAAAGAGTACAATACTTTACAATACATAATGTTCAAATTACAACCCATAATACATAAACCATCCATCCTTACAATCTAGTTTCATCATACATGAGTTCTCAAAAGACATTATTCCAAGTTCACCAAAACGTTAACACAAGAGTAACCCTAAGTTTAAAGGTTGGCGTCTTCATCGGGGATCTCATATCTTGCTAAGGAAAACAAATGGGGAAAAGGGTGAGTTAGAAAGCTCGTGAGTTCCCAAAAACATGCAATTCACATAACACATAAGAACATTCACTCAATAAAGTGCACTTGAAATTAAATCATGTATACAAGTACGGACACGGGGCTCTCAGGAGCCAAAGTCCACGAACCAGTAGTTGAAACTCCGTCAACTGTCACTATTGCCATGTAGAACTCCACTTCCCTTTTACTCCTCCAAACCCCTACCGGGCCCGCACTCCAATCAGTTCAGTGTATTTTGAAACGGTCTGTAACAGTTCAATTTGTTTAAGTACTCTCCATGAGGGACAAGTCCATACGCCAAGTCCAGAGTACTTTTCGGTTCAGTCCAATCAGTATCAGTGGTTGGTTGCTCTTCTAGGAGAGTTGGTTCCGAACCCGGCCTCGAAAGCAATGGTCTAAGTCACTGGGCTTCGTGACATTGAAATAACCCTATGACTCTTCCCTTTCTTCTCGACCTAGGCCTAGCCTCCGGCTCGAGTCGAAGGGTTCACCGATAGGTCTCAGGCATTCCCTGACCTTTTCAAACACATGCAGTCACTAAGTAGCACTGTAACAGTCAATCATTTCAGTTTACATTTACTTTCATTCACTTTAAAGCATTTTCATAATCGTTTCACTCAGATAAGAGTAAGTGCGATAAAGTACACACTACCCTATCTGAGAGTTCAAAACCAGGTTTCACAGTACAATCACAACAGTAAACACCATTGCAGTCATTTCGCATAAACACATAACAGGCATGGAAACTTACCAAAGTAATAAGGCTCAGCCTCTACGTATGGGTCGAATTCACTTTCCTCCTCAAACCCTAAACAAGTAAAAACAGTAGTTTAGAGTTCTATCCTTTCATTCATTAATCAAAACAACTCACTTCCACTTTTAGTTTTCAATCAATGTTTTCCCAAAAATCCCCTCAAGGGAACACTTTCATTTCAAACGATGTCATATTTCAAATATCTCCTTGAAAATCACTCATTCCTCCCAAATACAATGTTCCAAGTAGATCTTTGGAGGATCAAAATCTCATTTCAAATAGGTCATGTCACCGATGTACTCACTAAACACTATTTTCACATTTCTTTAGTAAAACACTTAGGTGAAACTTATCACCTCAAAATCACTTTTAACATAAACTCAACACTCACTCCTTGATAATACTTTAATATAACTTCAAAACACTTTAAACCATATCTTTTCTTACAAAATTCATTAAATGAAACCATAACATTACAAAACCCTCAAACGACATTTTTCACCCAATTTTCGTGAGAAATTCCATTCTTTATCTTTTTGTTAAGTCCTTAATTGTGCACATAATTTATGGAGATTTCCCTTTTAGTGTGCCAAGATAATTGTGTTAATTGCTTGATTCTACTCATATTTGATTCTTGGCATTTATTTAGGTCATTGGAATTATTTGGAGCTTACAAAGTGCAAATTTGGTGGAAATTTCAGAACTCCTAAGGAAAAGGCGTGAACGAGCTGTATTTGATGTGAAGAAGGATTTGGAAAAAATCCTGCCTAAGAGTGATTGAAGACTTTATTTTATTTTATTTTAGGAATTGGTAAAAGACAATTTTATTTTAGGGAAGTTGTAATTGGTTTCCTATTTTACTTTATTATTGCTTTTAGTAAGTTAGACTCCAATTGGGACTGAAATTCTAGTTAAATAGGGAATCTTAGGTTTTCTTATATATTATTAGCTGCCGCCGCTTGAGAGGAGGAGGAACTCCACGCAATATCTAGAAAACAAAACTCCTTCATAGGTTGCTTCCTCTTGTTTCTTCCTTTGGTTAATCGTGGTTGAAAGTTTCTCAAACAATTCTTGGATGCGATTCTCCATGAGGAGCGGCTAAATCTCTTATCTACTCAAAGGGTGACTCGAAGGCGCAGTCCATATCATTTGTGAGATCTAATCGAGTTTTATTATTTCTTTTAATTTGTTACTATTAATACGTTTTCTGGATTAATTGATTGAGGGTTATTTTGTTAATTGAGTATCACGGCCGGATATTTAATTTAACCTAATAGCCTACTGTCAAGTTAACTAATTGAATACGTAATCATTCATTTGGTTAATAATTAGTGGCAACCACCATAATTGGTTTTATGTTGGGGAAACGTATGATCTAGCTTAAATGAACCCTCTTAGCGTATTCATTGGTTAGGGTTGGGTTTTTCTAGCTTTTAATGCAATTGGATAATTAAATTCCTATGGTCGTACCTAGGGTTGTTATCTGGTTAGGAAGCTAACCTTGGTCAAAAAAGTAAGAAAAAGCTGGTTGTCAGAGCTTGTTGGCAACTATAACTAGCCTAGTGACAAATGAATGAAATATTTATGCATCAATGATCAAGTGATTGGACTAGGCCTGAGACGTTGTTCCTTTGGGTAGAATCTTATCATTTGTTATTTCTAATAAATTACTCTCTGTCCGTTCTTTGGTGCTTTATTTATTTAGTATTTTCAATTTCATTTTCTAAGTTTATTTATTTTATTTTTAGTTCTATTCCATCCAAATCCCCCTATTTTTCTGTGACTTAGAAAGAGACATTTTTCCTACCCGTTCCCTGAGGAGACGACCTTACTTGCCACTCCTACAAATTAATTGTGGTGGTAATTAGGATTTTAATATTTATTATTGCACAGGTTCGGCACCTGTCACTTTTCAAAAGTCATACACTGATAAATGTACGTATCATATATTTTCTTAAACAGAAATTCATCACAATTAAATACAAAATTTTGAAATCAAACATGGAAGTTTTCAAGTGTGGATTCGGCCATTTTAATCATTTTTCCTTCAAACTTTTCAATAACTAAAACCCTAATTTCTAACCAGATCATGCCAAAATCATAAATATCATTCAAGGCCACAATCAGGTCCTCAAATCCACTACCTAGAGGTCACCTGAAGTCCGCTACCTAAGTTGGGATTTCAAGAGCCCAACGTCATCTTTTCAAATGAGATCATTTCACCAAAATCAACCATAGATCTAAGCTATTTAACACTAATAGGGCTATATCTACAAGTTTCAAGACTTATACCTCCGGATCTATCAGCATCCAACAAGATCCGACAAGATCTAGCAAGATCTCTCGAGTTTTTCTTCAAGAAAGTTGCTTCCAAGCTTGATGGCTTCCAAGAACTTCGATCCTAGCTCCCTATCTACAAGATTCGTCGAGGATATCCGTCACCAAGTTCAACCTCGAGCCCAAGACAACCACCCAAGCTTTTCTTTCCTCTCTTTTTCCTTCAAAAATTTCGGACCTCACCCTCTCTTTCTCTCACTTCAATCGGCTGCCATGGAGGGTGGAGTTCAAGTCATAAATCCTCAAAATTTCAAGGTACCCATTGGAAAAGAGTTGGAAGATTTCAACCACAAAACTTACCTTTCTTTCTTCCTCCAAAACTCGGTGCAAAGCCCTCTCTCTCTTCTCTCTCTCGGCTGCAAGAGGTGAAGAAGATGATGGTGGTTGATGGTGTTTGAAGTTCCAAGAAGATTGATGGAAGATTGGAAGAAAAATTGGAAGACAATTCTCTCTCTCTCCCCCTTCTCTCTCTCGGCAGCTTTCTCTCTCTACTCCCCAAACTTCAGCTGAAAATGAAGTGTGGAGGCTGCAAGAAAGTCAAGCCTTTTTGGTGTCAAAAAGTGCTTTTCCATGTTTTAAGGGAAAAAGTGCTTTTTGGCACTTTATGTCACGTCGCTCGCGACAGTCTAACTTACACTGCTCTAGTCCATTCCAACACTGTCCAAACTTATTAATATTCCCAAAATATCTCCACTGATGCTTAATTTTAACTTAAAATCACTAATCACGCTCCGGTAGAAAATTAGACACCTAATTTGGCCAAAATCGCACACTGGCAAATAAATCGTATAAAATGTTATAAATTGGAAAATATTCAATTTAAACACAATTTTACTCATAAATAAATAAATAAACACAATATAAATAATATTATGCATTTTTAAAATAATTTTGAATTTCGAGGCCCTCACACTGGCAATGTTGGCTTCTCAGGCCATGTCCCGCAACTTGAATCATGAAACCTCAATGATCGAAAAACACGAGCAGTGGATGGCTCAGTATGGACGTGTTTACAAGGATGTGGTTTGATGGGTGAATATTTGTATGTGTTAATTGGGGTTATTTGGGCTTCATTTCTACCATTTATTGTGCCAAGAATGGGTTTACTGCTTATATTTGAATTTTGTGGTAATTGTAGGCCTTTGGTGTGAAAATAGACCTTATTGGGAAAAATTTCAGAAGACTAGCTTTTTCAAGACGTGCCTGTGCTTGAGAGAGGGATGGTGCAGACTTCTAGGAGCAATTGGAGTTGGAGACCCACGTGCCTTGTAGGTTGGGGATTGAAGACCAAGAGAATCTATATGGAAGAGAAATCTTTGGTGGTGGAATAACTGAAGAAGAATTAGGAAAGGTTTCCTTGTTACGTGCAAAGTCTGAAGTCCACAGGGAAAGAAGCGCGGCTGCTGACTTCCAAAGTGCTATTGGAATTGGAAACCTCTTCTTTTATATATTGTGGTTCCTGGGTCGGTGGAAGATCATCACTCTTTAACCTAGCAAATAGCTTAGTTTAGTGTTTCGTCTTTTCCCGTCAGTAGGAACAAAAGCCCATAGCTTAGTTGGTTTTATCGTTTTCCCTTGATTTCTTTTGCTTTGTGCACTGCCAGAGCCTAGATATACTAGACTAGTCTTGCTTTTGTTTTGTTTTCCGTTCCTTGTGCCATTGACTTCGTGAGTTGGTGCTTGGCTTATTTCACCATTGTGTCGTAGTGGTAGTTTGGTGAATTTTCCTTTGCTTTATTCAATTACTTTTCTTCCGTCCGACTAGCGTGGGAAGCATGATGTGCATGGCCGCGATCAACGTGATGTGTGGCTAAAAGGCTTTTCTAGTTGAGAAATAATCAAGGCTCGGGGCACTATAACTGTGAGATCGTTTTGATTATTAATTGTAATTTATATGTTCATGGGTATTTAATTATTCTCTATTTTTCAATTAATTATTATTTGGGTTTATTGGGTAATATGGCCAGTTATTCAATTGTCTAAATAATATATAGTCAATTAGGGTGTTGGCGCATCGCCTTTAAGCAACCTAATTAGTGGCACACGAGACAATTTCACCGCCTCGCAAGTGGTCTAATTTGTATCGTGGGGATAATTAATCTAGCCTCAGTTATCCCGCATGTGTGTTAACCATCTAGAATTGGGTCTTTCTAATTCCTAATGCTGTGACTGCATTAAATCCTATGAGCGTATCTAGGGTTGTCCAGTTCACAAGAGAGTAGTCTATGAGCGTCTCTGGGCTACTATAAAATTAAGGAAAGATTGGTGGTTGGGCGCGTCGCTTGACCACTATAACCAATTTATTCATGAACATGTGAATATCTGTTTGGATCTATGATCAGTTGTATGTACCGGTGCCGAGATTAATTCCTTGACTAGGTTATTTTAATTGATTGTTTCTTGTGTTATTTAATTCCTGCATACTTGCTTAATTTAGAATTTCATTTTTTATTCCTTTTTAATTAATTGTTATCTTTTCCAAAACCCCACTAATTCTCAGAGGAAATAAATCACCCAGTCCCTGTGGATACGACCCTACTCTCCATTATACTTGAATTTATATTCTTAGAGTAGGTATTTTATTTTTGGAGGTTTGACATCCACCAAATTTTGGCGCCGTTGCCGGGGAATATTGGTGTTTTAAGTGATTTATTGCACAGGTTTTATTTTCTGTTGTTTTATGCCTCGATCTTCTCGTACAGGAAAGCTTGAATTTGATCCAGAGATCGAGAAAACGGCAAGAAGGTTGACTAAAGAGGCAAAGTTGCGTAGGCACCAAGATTCAATAGCGTCACCTTCAGGAATTGAGCAAGAAATTGTTTACAGTGATTCATCAAGTGAATTTGAAGAAGAAGAAGTGAACATTACCCAAGTAGCAATGGCAGCCCCAAGGACTTTGAGGGAGTTAGCAACTCCGAATGTGAACCAACAACCATTATGCATAACATACCCTAACACGATAGAGGCTTTTGAACTTAAATCTGGCCTTATTCACTTACTTCCTACTTTTCGTGGCATTGCAAGTGAAGACCCACATAAACACTTGAAGGAATTCCACGTGGTGTGCTCTACAATGAAACCTCAAGGAGTCACTGAAGATCAAATTAAGTTGAGGGCTTTCCCTTTTTCTTTGGCAGACAAGGCCAAAGATTGGTTATTATATCTACCATCGGGATCTATCACCACATGGGAAGAATTGAAGAGCCGATTCCTTGAGAAATTTTTTCCAGCTTCTAGAGCCGCCAACATAAGGAAAGAAATATGTGGGGTCAGACAAGCAACTGGGGAGATTCTATATGAATATTGGGAGCGCTTTAAGCAACTGTGTGCCAGTTGCCCACACCATCAAATCCCTGACCAGCTTTTAATACAATATTTTTATGAGGGATTATCACCAATGGATAGGAGCATGATAGATGCGGCCAGTGGTGGGGCTTTGGTTAACAAGACCCCTGATGAGGCTAAGTTGTTAATTTCCACCATGGCTGAAAACTCCCAACAGTTTGGAGTGAGAGCTGATGGGGCAATGAGAAGGGTAAATGAAGTGAACCACTCTGACTTAGAGGGTAAGCTATCTGAGCTTACCTCTTTGGTGCGTCAAATGGCGGTAGGGCAATTGCAATCTGTGAAGGCTTGTGGTAGGTCTGCCCGGGCATATGGACCGACATGTGCCCACTTCCAAGAAGATACATCCAACAAGCTAATGCAATGGGGGTTTTTGGACCACTCCAAAGAAGGAATGACCCCTTTGCACCTACCTACAACCCAGGGTGGCGTAATCATCCCAATTTTAGCTATGCTTCAAAACCCCCTGGTTTCCAACAGCCATTCCAACCAAAGCCACCGATGCAACCAGTGCAACCACTGCAACAACCTGCCCCTTCCAACTCAAGTATGTCTCTGGAAGATATGGTGAAATCACTGGCTCAAAGCACGAGTCAATTACAACAGGAGTCTCATAGATTTCAGCAAGAAACTCGTGCTGGTATGCGGCACTTGGAAGCACAAATGTCCCAAATGGAAACTTCCCTAAGCAACCTGGAAAATAGCAATAAAGGGAAGTTACCTGCTCAAGTAATTCTTAACCCAAAGGAGAATGCCAGTGCAATGCACCTACGGAGTGGTAAGGAAGTACAGTCTCCAAGGCGTCCACGAGAAGAGGAAGTGTCCAGCAAGGTTGAAAAAGAAGAAGAGAACCAATCCAATGGAGTCCCAAAGAAAGTTGACATTCCTCCTCCTTTTCCTGGCAGGTTGACAAAGACTAAAAAGGAAGAGTCTGAGAAAGAAATTTTGGACACCTTCAGGAAAGTGGAGATCAACATCCCTTTGTTGGATGCGATTAGGCAACTGCCCAAATATGCAAAATTTTTGAAGGGTTTGTGCACTAATCGTAACAAACTGAGTCTAGATGACAAGGTGAAGGTAGGGGAGAATGTATCGGCAGTTCTCCAAAGGAAGTTGCCTCAAAAGTGCAAGGATCCAGGTATGTTCACTATACCATGCATAATTGGCAATCAAAGAATTGAAAAAAGCATGCTTGATTTAGGTGCTTCAATAAATGTCATGCCTCTTTCAATTTTTAAAGCATTGAGTTTAGGACCTCTCAAAGAGACTAGGGTAATAATTCAACTAGCAGATAGGTCTAATGTCTACCCTGAGGGCCTAGTTGAAGATGTTCTAGTAAAAGTAAATGAATTCATCTTTCCTGCTGATTTTTACATTGTTGACATGAATGATGAATACTCTACCAATTCAGCTGTGATTCTTCTGGGTAGACCCTTCATGAGTACAGCAAGGACTAAAATAGATGTACATGAAGGGACCTTATCTGTTGAGTTTGATGGAGAAATAGTCACCTTTAATATTTTTGATGCCATGAAGCATCCTGAGGATACTGAATCTGTGAATTTCATTGGCATTACTAACACAATAGTGCAAGAGAATGTTGAGCAGGAATTCATGAAAGACAAATTAGATTTTGTCTTACAACAAGGCAAAACGGACTTGGAAGTAGATGACATGGAAGAAGAGGAAGTCAAAGACGCCATCACGTCACTCCATTCATTACATCCTTTTCCAGACAGGTTTGAAAGTGCTTTTCTACCTCTACCCACTTCTAATGAGAGAATTTTACCTTCTGTTGAACAGGCACCCAACTTGGAATTAAAGGAATTGCCCAATCACTTGAAGTATGCATATTTGGGAGATAACAAGACCTTGCCTGTGATCATAGCCAACGATTTGGATGCGGTACAAGAGGAGAAGCTTATACGGGTCTTAAAGGAATATAAACCAGCAATTGGATGGACATTGGCAGACATCAAAGGCATTAATCCATCCATTTGCATGCATCATATTCTTTTGGAGACAGATGCAAAGCCCGTAAGAGAGCACCAGAGGAAGCTTAACCCCGCAATGAAGGAAGTGGTGATGAAGGAAATTCTCAAGCTCTTAGAATTAGGAATTATATTTCCTATTTCTGATAGCCAGTGGGTAAGCCCTGTCCATGTGGTTGCTAAGAAGACTGGGATCACATTAGTTAAAAATGAGAGAAATGAATTGGTGCCAATGAGATTGCAAAATGGGTGGAGGATGTGTATTGACTTCAGGAAGTTGAATGTTGCAACTAGGAAGGACCATTTTCCACTCCCATTTATTGATGAGATGCTTGAAAGGTTGGCAGGTAAGTGTTTCTTTTGCTTTTTAGATGGTTATTCTGGGTATTACCAAATCATTGTTGCCCAAGAGGACCAACATAAAACCACTTTTACCTGCCCTTTTGGAACTTTTGCATATCGCCGTATGCCTTTTGGTTTATGTAATGCTCCTGGAACATTTCAAAGATGCATGATGAGTATATTTTCTGATATGATAGAGAATTGTATTGAAATTTTCATGGATGATTTTACTGTGTACGGTGATTCTTTTGACCAATGTCTGGACCATTTGACAAAAGTATTGCAAAGATGCATTGAAACACACTTGGTTCTTAATTATGAGAAATGTCATTTCATGGTTAGGGAAGGCATAGTTTTGGGCCATGTTGTTTCATCAAGGGGTATTGAGGTAGACAAGGCTAAAATTGATTTGATCACTAGTTTACCTTACCCTACTAATGTCAAGGATGTTCGTAGTTTTTTGGGTCATGCAGGCTTTTATAGGCGATTCATCAAGGACTTCTCAAAGATTGCTCAACCATTGTCTCACCTACTGCAAAAGGAGGTGCCTTTCGAATTTGGAGAGGATTGTAAATTGTCCTTTGACACACTCAAGGGCATGTTGACTACGGCACCTATTATCCAACCCCCAGACTGGAAGCTATCTTTTGAGCTTATGTGTGGCCTTGATCACTATGTGTGCTTGGACAGCGGAGCGGGAAGTGTAGTCATGTCATATACTACGCCTCCAAAACGTTGAACCCAGCTCAATGCAACTACACCACCACAGAAAAGGGGCTTTTAGCCATTGTTTTCGCTTTTGAGAAATTTAGATCATATTTATTGGGCTCAAAAGTGATTGTTTTCTCTGATCATGCAGCTTTGAAGTATCTCCTATCAAAGAAAGAATCAAAATCACGGCTCATCCGTTGGGTGCTCTTGTTGCAAGAATTTGATTGGGAGATCAAGGATCGGAGAGGGGTGGATAACTCTGTAGCTGACCACTTGAGCCGATTGATTAGAGAGGAGGAAACAGTACCCATATCTGAGGTATTTCCTGATGAACATCTTTTTATTATCAAAGGTAAGGAACCTTGGTATGCGGATATTGTTAACTTTTTGGTCAGTCATAAATTTCCTGTTGGCATGAATAAGAATAAGAGGGATAAGATAGCCCATGATTCTAGATATTACATTTGGGATGAGCCATATTTGTGGAAAATAGGCTCACCAAATTATTAAATAGTGTGTGTCCGAAAATGAAATTCCTTCTATTCTTGTTCATTGTCATAATTATGCATGTGGTGGTCACTTTGGGCCTAAGCTTAACCGCTAGAAAAATCCTTGATTTGTGGCTTTTACGGCACACATTGTTCGTGATGCTTATACATATTGTAAAAGCTGTGAAAAATGCCAAAGATATGGAAGTTTGTCCTAAAGGGATGAAATGCCTCAAGTACCTATGTTATTTTGTGAAATATTTGATGTTTGGGGTATGGACTTTATGGGACCTTTTCCTAGCTCTTTTGGATTTTTGTATATTTTGCTAGCAGTAGATTATGTGTCGAAATGGGTAGAAGCAAAGGCTACGGGACTAATGATTCTCAAGTTGTTGCAGGATTTCTTAAGTCCCACATCTTTAGTAGGTTCGGGGTGCCAAGAGCTATAATTAGTGACCAAGGGACACATTTTTGTAATCGCACCATTGAAGCCGCCATGAGAAAATATGGAGTGCACCATCGGGTGAGTACCACTTACCACCAAGAAACCAATGGGCAAGCTGAAGTCTCCAATCGAGAGATTAAAAGCATTCTGGAGAAAACAGTTAATCCTAACCGTAAGGATTGGAGCTCTCGATTAGATGATGCTTTGTGGGCATATAGGACGGCATACAAAACACCTATTGGGATGTCCCCATATAGGTTGGTATTTGGTAAGATGTGTCATTTACCTGTGGCTATAGAACATCGGGCATTTTGGGCTGTCAAGGAATGCAATTTGCAAATGGATAGAGATGGTAAGGAGAGGAAGCTCCAACTCCAGGAGTTGGAGGAAATACGCCTTGAAGCATATGACAATGCCCGTTTGTACAAAGAGCGTACAAAGCATTTTCATGACCGTTTATTACGTGAAAAATGCTTTACCCCAGGCCAAAAGGTACTTTTGTTCAATTCACGGTTGAAGTTCATGCCAGGTAAGTTAAAATCCCGTTGGATTGGACCATATGTTGTGGTTAATGTTTTCCCCAATGGTGTGGTTGAAATCAAGAGTTTGGAGACTGACAAGAGTTTTAAGGTTAATGGTTACCGTTTAAAACCTTTTGTTGATGTTTCAGATATTGGCACAATTGAAGAAGTTCATTTGATGGATCCAGTTTATGAATGATTTTTCCAATTGGAATCGCTTAGCCAAAGACGTTAAAGAAAGGCGCTACTTGGGAGGCAACCCAAGGTTTTTTGTTTGTTGTTTACTTCCTTTGTTTTTTTCTTATTTATGGTATTTTACTTTTGTTTGAGTAGGTAGCAGTGGTTTTGGGCAGAAGACTCCTACTTGCAAGGCGTGCCCACGCCTTCCTGGGAAACGCCCCTGGAATGTGCAACAGGGCTGATCAGAAGACTTTCGTTATGCGGCGTGCCCACGCTATCGAAGGGGACGTCCAACGCACCTCTGGCTGAGAATCAGAAGACTATTACTTGCAAGGCGTGCCCACGCCTCGCAAGCCCATCTTAACGCCTTACAGCAGAAGGGTGCTCAGAAGACTAGTTATTTGTTGGCGTGCCTATGTCTTGTTAGGAGGTGGTTTGTCAAAAAAAAAAAAAAAAGACGACAAGCTTCTCACGCTTCATCAGAAGACTCACAGCTTCAAGGCGTGCCTATGCCTTGAAGCCTGGTCTCACCTCTCCTTTTTGACTTCGTCTTTCTTTTCTTGTTTTTCTTCCTTTCTCTTTCTTTTCCTTCTTTCTTTTTCTTTCCTTTTTTTTTCTTTCTTTTCCCTTTTTTTTCTCCCGTCCAACTCATTTGCTCTTGCCAGCCGCCATGCGCCGGTCAGACGTTGGGATCCCCGTGGCTATCCTTTCTCATCTCAAGCTGCAGCTGCTGTTTTCCCTTGCTTTTCACCACTTGGAGTCATTTTCTGCCCATCTTCGCTTGTAAGCTATCTCCTGATCTCCTGTTGGCCCCGCGTTGATTTCGCTTGTCCTAGATTCCACTGGGTCGTATGCTCATCTTGATGGTTGATTCTTGTCGTCGATTGGACTTGCCTTGCCTGTTCTGTGTGGACTATAGACTCTGGTTATCTTCCATTTGTGACTCCATTTGGTGCCCTTCGAAATTGGGCAGTGACTTATTGCTCTTTGCGGGTGGTTTGTGGGATGCCTTCCATATCTAGTTTTTGACTATTTTGGGTGTATTGGTGGCTGTTGCAGCTCTGTTTTGTTGTCTCCTGTGGGTGACTTGTGGTGCTTTGCCCTAGATTGTTTTATCGGCTGGGGTTGATTTATTTTAATTGGAGTTTAGTGCTTTGGGACCGAATTTGTAGTCTGTGTTTTCTTGTTGGGTTTTGGCTGCTTTGGCACTTCTGATAGTGGGCACCACTGTGTTCTGTGGTTCTTTGCCCTTTCCACTTGTCGTTGGCTTTGTTGCTTCTTGGACCCACTATGCCTCCTAAGAAGGAACGTGCTAGGAAATCCACCCATACTAAGGCCTCGAGCTCCACAAGGCCAAAGAGGAGGGCCCCAATTCAGCCTCCTACTCGGTCCCGGTTGGGTATCTCTCGGAGTATTTTGTCTCCTGGGTCTTTGGCGGATATTTTTGCTGATTTAACTGCTGACCAACGCAAGGTTTTGCATACCCTTATTGGCCGTTCGTTTGCTCCTTGCAAGTGCTTTGATGTTCAGACTTTGGAGCAGTTAAATATTGTTCATGATGTGGAGCGGTTCTTTAACCGCATTGGTTGGGCACCTTTCATGTATATTACCCACCCAATTTATGAGG
The DNA here is from genome assembly GCA_013103745.1 of Gardenia jasminoides. Taxonomy (NCBI): domain Eukaryota; kingdom Viridiplantae; phylum Streptophyta; class Magnoliopsida; order Gentianales; family Rubiaceae; genus Gardenia; species Gardenia jasminoides. The sequence continues at coordinate 3,740,960 of CM023098.1, forward strand.
AGCTCTGCTATGAATTTTATGCTACTTTTAGGTTCACCAAGATGCTTGACTTTGCCTTGGATACCCCGGAGATTATCCAGTTCCGCCTCATGGGTCGAACTTTTAGTTTGTCCCTGAATGACTTTAATGTGCACTTGGGGTTCGTCGGTGAGGACCACTTGGCTGATGGGGCATATATTAATAGTGCCTGTGATTTCACTATGCCCTTTGCTAGTAATTATATAGAGATATGGCGGGAGTGGTCTAACGACACTCAACATTATGATCCTAGCCAATCTCGTGCCTCTTTTCTCACTGACCCCGTCCTTCGGGTCATCCACCGTTTCTTGGCAATGCATCTGGCACACTCTCCAAGGTAGAATTTTACTTTCTCTGGTGCATGCAGAACAAGGTTCTGGTTAACTTTGGCTGTTGGGTGGCTTCTCAGCTGCAGTCTGTGGTCCGTAAGCCTAATAAGCCTTTAATCATGGGCTCTTTGATCACTCACTTGGCTATCCGACTGGGCGTCTTGGATCCTGCTCGGGATATTAGGCTTAGCATTGCTCGCCAGGTGGAACCTTTGGATTTGAGAAGTTTGGAGCGTATGGGCATACTTCAACTAGTGGGAGACACTAATCAGTTTACTCCTGCTGGTGATGGAGCTCCACGGGTCCGGGTGCCCCCGTCTGCTACTGATCCGGCTGGCTCTTCCTCATCTACACAGCCCTCTTCTATTTTGGATGCCCGACTCCAGCACTTGGAGAACAGCGTGCTTGGCTTGCATGCCAAGATGGATTCGTTGAATCAGAATTTTGCCAACTTGCATGTCCTCTCTGCCATGCAATCTGAGAATCTGGCTGCCTTCTTTGCACATATGGGCTACCAACCCCCTCATCCTCCTCCCTCCTAGATGCTGCGGTTTTCCCCTTCTTCAGGGAAGTTTCTTTTCCTTTGTCCTCGTTTTTTTGCTTTCTCCTTCCTACATTGGGAACAATGTAGAGTTTTGGTGTGGGGGGGAGTTTGGTTTTAGTTCTCTTTTGTTTCGTTTTTGCTTTAGTTTTGCCTAGTTTTTGTTAAAAAAAAAAAAATGGAAAACAAATAGAAAATTGGGAGAATTGGGTGGTGCATCAGAAGACTATTACCTCTAAGGCGTGCCTACGCCTTAGAAGGATTTCGCCCAAAAAAAAAAAAAATCTCTGTTTTCTTTTGGTTAACATAGGATGCTATGATGATATTGGCAATTGCTTTGCAAGCATGGGCAGTGATATGATATGATGCAATATCTTTTCTCCTTGTGATAATGTTGTTGAATGTTGCACTTGGCAAGTTTTGGCTAGTTGGAACCATTCTTGTGAGCTTTTGAGCTAATGAGCAACTTATTTTTAGTTGCTTTATTTTCTTTCATTGAGTTTTGCTCCATGTGATTTGAATGTTCTAGAACTTGCTATGTTGTACGTATCAAGATCTTAATTGTTGAATTTGGTGCATTTAGATGATAAGGGCACTTAGGTTACACCCTTTTAACTGTCTAAATCCTTGTTCCCATTTTATTTCCCTTAGTGAACTCTGTTTGAGCTTAGACCTTTTTCTTGGTTATATAGCCCATTATGCTACCCTTAATCCCTTCTTTGTTAAACCTTGTTGTTTGAACCCCATGTCCATGGGATGCCGTGGTCTGTTGCATGACATGGTTGAATGATATTGTGAAGGCTGAGTTTCAGTAAGCAAGTGGTTAGAAAATATGTTGCGCAGAAGACTGAAGCTTCTAAGGCGTGCCCACGCCTTGTTAGAAACAAAAAAAAAAAAAAAAAAAAGGAGAACAAAAAGCAAAAAGAAAGAAAAAAAAAAGAGAAGAGAAAGGGCAAAAAAAAAAAAAAGACAACATTTACACAACACCAATCAGGTGATTTGTGAAGTGTAGTACAATAAAAAATGGGGCACGCCTAGTAGCTTGCACTTGTCGTTTGGGAAACTGTTGAATATGCCTTGCATAGATAATGTGGGTAAAGGAAGTGTGTTTTCATGCAGCAGGTCAATGGTATTTCCTTTGACATGTTTTAGCCTAAATTTCCTTTTTGTCAAACCCCTTACCTAAGCCCCGTTACAACCCTTGTTAAGACCCTTTGATTTTTGTGTTGAATTTAGCATTAGAGGTGGCGATGTGACATATTAGCAAGCATATGGTAACATCATTTCATCATGTGATGAGAGTGAATCCTGCGTTTTCATTTCGGAGTGGTGAGTGAAATACATCACCCTATAAGAGAGAGGGTTAATTCTTGCATGTGTTGATTTTGATAACATTATTTGAGGGATGAGATATTTGTATCTTTTTGTTGAACTGCCATATGCTAGCATTTGTAATTGCCTATCTGAGCTCTGAAATGCTTGAGGACAAGCATGGTTCTGGTGTGGGGGGATTTGATGGGTGAATATTTGTATGTGTTAATTGGGGTTATTTGGGCTTCATTTCTACCATTTATTGTGCCAAGAATGGGTTTACTGCTTATATTTGAATTTTGTGGTAATTGTAGGCCTTTGGTGTGAAAATAGACCTTATTGGGAAAAATTTCAGAAGAATAGCTTTTTCAAGACGTGCCTGTGCTTGAGAGAGGGATGGTGCAGACTTCTAGGAGCAATTGGAGTTGGAGACCCACGTGCCTTGTAGGTTGGGAATTGAAGACCAAGAGAATCTATATGGAAGAGAAATCTTTGGTGGTGGAATAGCTGAAGAAGAATTAGGAAAGGTTTCCTTGTTACGTGCAAAGTCTGAAGTCCACAGGGAAAGAAGCGCGGCTGCTGACTTCCAAAGTGCTATTGGAATTGGAAACCTCTTCTTTTATATATTGTGGTTCCTGGGTCGGTGGAAGATCATCACTCTTTAACCTAGCAAATAGCTTAGTTTAGTGTTTCGTCTTTTCCCGTCAGTAGGAACAAAAGCCCATAGCTTAGTTGGTTTTATCGTTTTCCCTTGATTTCTTTTGCTTTGTGAACTGCCAGAGCCTAGATACACTAGACTAGTCTTGCTTTTGTTTTGTTTTCCGTTCCTTGTGCCATTGACTTCGTGAGTTGGTGCTTGGCTTATTTCACCATTGTGTCGTAGTGGTAGTTTGGTGAATTTTCCTTTGATTTATTCAATTACTTTTCTTCGTCCGACTAAGCGTGGGAAGCATGATGTACATGGCGCGATCAAGCGTGATGTGTGGCTAAAAGGCTTTTCTAGTTGAGGAATAATCAAGGCTGGCACTATAAGCTGTGAGATCGTTTGATTATTAATTGTAATTTATATGTTCATGGGTATTTAATTATTCTCGTTTTCAATTAATTATTATTTGGGTTTATTGGGTAATATGGCCAGTTATTCAATTGTCTAAATAATATATAGTCAATTAGGGTGTTGGCGCATCGCCTTTAAGCAACCTAATTAGTGGCTCACGAGACAATTTCACCGCCATAAGTGGTCTAATTTGTATCGTGGGGATAATTAATCTAGCCTCGTTATCCCGCATGTGTGTTAACCATCTAGAATTGGGTCTTTCTAATTCCTAATCTTTGTGCATTAAATCCTATGGCGTATCTAGGGTTGTCCAGGTTCACAAGAGAGTAGTCTATGGCGTCTACGCTACTATAAAATTAAGGAAAGATTGGTGGTTGGGCGCGTCGCTTGACCACTATAACCAATTTATTCATGAACATGTGAATATCTGTTTGGATCTATGATCAGTTGTATGTACCGGTGCCGAGATTAATTCCTTGACTAGGTTATTTTAATTGATTGTTTCTTGTGTTATTTAATTCCTGCATACTTGCTTAATTTAGAATTTCATTTTTTATTCCTTTTTAATTAATTGTTATCTTTTCCAAAACCCCCCTAATTCTCAGAGGAAATAAATCACCCAATCCCTGTGGATACGACCCTACTCTCCATTATACTTGAATTTATATTCTTAGAGTAGGTATTTTATTTTTGGAGGTTTGACATCCACCATGGTTGAGAAGGCAAACCGATACAAGATTTTCAAGGACAATGTTGATTTCATTGGGTCATTCAACAAGGCTGGGGCTAAATCTTACAAGTTAGGCATTAACCAATTTGTTGACTTGACCAATGAGGAGTTCAAAGCAACTCGCAACAAGTACAAACCATGGAAGGAATGTAAAGGAACCTTGTTCAGGTATGAAAATGTGAGTGCTGTTCCAGCTTCCATGGACTGGAGAAAGAAGGGTGCAGTCACAGGAATTAAGGATCAGGGCCAATGTGGTAAGCTAGCATAGTATTGTAGTCTCTGTGTTTTAATTGGTATAAATTTGCGAAACAATTCTCGCTGCCTAACCATGGAAAACCCTTTGCTCACAAAATTATAGGTTGTTGCTGGGCATTTTCAGCTGTTGCAGCCACGGAAGGGATTCACCAGCTCAAAACTGGTAAATTGATCTCATTGTCCGAGCAAGAGCTAGTGGATTGTGACACTGCTGGTGAAGATCAAGGCTGCAATGGAGGTCTCATGGATGATGCATTTACCTTCATAATCAACAACAAAGGTCTTACTACTGAAGCCAACTATCCATATGAAGCAGTTGATGGAACTTGCAATAAAAACAAAGAAGCTAAGGCTGCTGCCAAAATCAGTGGATTTGAAGATGTCCCTGCAAACGATGAGGCTGCACTCTTGAAGGCTGTGGCCAATCAACCCGTATCAGTTGCCATTGATGCTAGTGGCTCTGCCTTCCAATTCTATTCAAGCGGCGTTTTCACTGGGGATTGTGGAACTGACCTAGACCATGGTGTGACTGCAGTTGGATATGGTACAAGCTTCGATGGAACCAAATATTGGTTGGTCAAGAATTCTTGGGGAACTAGCTAGGGTGAGAGTGGATACATCCTGATGCAAAGAGACATTGAAGCCAAAGAAGGTCTCTGTGGCATTGCCATGCAAGCTTCGTACCCTACTGCCTAAGATTAAAATTGTGTCTGCTGTGTCTGTATACATGTGCGTTTTGTGTGTTTCTCATATTATTTGTTGCACATATAATTTCAGCCATTGGGACCCCATTTGTACATGAAATCATATATGTTGGGACATCTAATGCATATTTGTGTCTGTATCATTATGTAAAGCCTTTTGCTGTCTTCATTTCTTCCGTACGCTAGCCTCTGAGGTTAGCTCATAATTAGAGCTTGGAGTACAGTAGTAGAGTCAATGTGATTTTTATAGAACAAGTAGACAAAAACTACTCATGCTTTAAGTAAAACATACACATCGATTTCATGCAGGAACAAGATGAGCCAAGCATTAAAGTCAAACAGTCACTGCGGCAAGACTTACTTTAATCAAACTAGCCAAGAAAACGAAACAACAAAATAGAAAGGAACTTGAAACGAGCATATAAGAATTTATGAAGCATTCAAGGCAATGGAGCAGGTTGAACATAAGTAAGATATCCGGCTACATTTGATCTTTGATTAATTTGGAACTTGGAATTATTGTTTCAGCTATGTCTCCTTTTGAGATTTTGGTTGCATGTCATTTTCCTAATTCGTTTTGGAGTTTAAGGTAGGTGGGAGATACATTGGATGAAAAAGGAATTTTTATGTACTTTTTTTCTATCCCTTGCCATGTCAAGTAGATTATACCAAGAAGCATTATCTTTTTTTTTTTTTTAATTTTTCCATCTGTTCCAAGTAAAACGGCTCCAAATTTGGGGTTTCCCAATTGGACTATAACTTGATCTAGATTAGAAGTGGCAAAATGGATAAATAGTTGATAAATGGTTTTTCTTAAATGGTTGGTAGATGAAATTAATCCAATCCAATTACAACCATTTAATAAATGGATCTAAATGGATAGGATTTAAATGGATAGTGTAAACCATAATCCATCCATTTAACCATTTAATACTTCCAATGACTGCATACACGGTACTTTTGCACCTCTTTTTGTGGTCCTTTTGAGTTTCAGGACATACTATAGTTCTAAATCTTTGTTTACCATGTGAAACAAATTTGGATCTTTTCTCATTTTCAGAAGGTGTTCTATACAAAGTTTACCTCTGTATCTTTTTGTCTGCGTTTCTTGTTTTTGCTTTTCACATGCAATTCATAACATTAATGGTCCTACGGAGGTGACATATATACACACACATGCACACTAGTGGATCTTGATACATACTACATCATCCCAATTTAGAATTAAATTCTAAATTTTACACGTATTCTATATAAATTGATTCACCACTTACACTTAAAAAAAAAAAAAGGTTTCTCCAGTCTAATTTGCATTCCACATTTATTGTTTCCTAATTGACTAGGAAAAAATTTCCTTGGCCCCATGTCTTAATAGTTTAGATTCCATAATTATTTTAGTTGTACTGCAAATAATCAGCTTATGCTTTGATATTAGATAATTTTTTTACGGATAATGTTACCAATAACAATCTTATGTCAAGTTTGAGATTCAACATGACATAAGCTTGTCACATATAATGAACGAAGGACATTTTAAATTTCTCATATAATCAATGAAAAGTAGAACACAAGACATTAGATTCTTATGGAAAAGAATTTGTTAAAAATATTAGAATGCAGAGTTTGGCTAACAGCTTGTTAAGAGGGGTCTCACGTGTTAGTTTCTTGAAAAAGTATAACCAATTTGAAAAAGTGTCACAATTCAGTTGGTAAAATAAATATGAGTATCTATATTTATATAATAATTAGATGTGATTTAGGTGTTTTAACAAGTGCCGTGGACACATATTAAATAAATTCTTAAAATTAATCTTGTAAATCTATATTGCTAAAATTATCCAAATAATTATCCCAAACCTCCACCAAAAAATTAGTAGAATTTTGTCCATCTAAATATTATCTATAAAATTTGCCGAATAAATTTGTATTCTAATATTGTCACGAAATGGATAAAGTATCTTATTGGAATAGTTAAAAATTTTTTCTTAAAGGAAAAAGAAGGAGAAAAACAACGTGTAGTAACAAGGTGAACTTTTTTTGCTTTCACGAGTCCGATACTTGAGCATATATATAGCGGAAAACCATTGGAATATTTGAATGGGCAGATATAATGGAAAAGTATCTCAAACAATAAAGCTTAGGTGATGTTATTATATCAAAATTATTCAACATTTTATCAAAACAAATTTAAAAAAAGGTCTGTCTAACAGATGTACAGCACTCATTGAAACATATTTCAGATATCATACCTTTGTTTCTTGCCATTGATGCTGATAATTCTGCTATTGAATTCCGTTGAAGCAGTGTTTTCGATGGCCCTTGTAGTACAAATTTGGACCATGAATTGATTTTAGTCAGTTACGACACAAGTCAAGATAATCTCGATTATTGGTTACTTCAGAATTCTTGGGGAACACATTGGGGTGTGAAAATGGATACATTCGTATGGAGAGAGACGTTGATGCTAAAGAAGGCCATTGACGCATTGCTATGTATGCTTCTTATATGACTGCTCAGCAGAGAATTAAGTGGACCCTTGTTTAACGATCGAGAGTGTGACATGAAAACAACGGGTTTATGATAATCAATAAGGGGAGATACACATGGTACAGCATATCTTGCTTTTACAATATATTTATGGGTTTGATCTCAATTGATGATTTTAACTATTTAAAGATTTTACTTTTAGATAATCAATTTTTGTGATTTATTTCTGATTATTTTTATATTCTGATTATCGATTTTTAACAACCATAATAATTAAAAGCTAAAATCTATAATCACTCAAAGACTAGTCTTTGCTGATTCTAAATCATTTTTTATAATCAAAACGTATAAAATCTGAAGCAATCGAGAATAAAGCTTATATACAATGCCAAATAATTTTCAATTTAGACGGGCTCTTTTTTTTTTTTTTGGGAGGTCCTATGTTGTTCAATTATTACCTTGTTCAACAGTTGACCACTATTACAACAAGATTTGCTAACTGTTTTTACCACTCTAAAGTCAATTCCTTAGATGAAAAAGATATGTGAACTAATTAATGGGTACAAATATTTCAACAACTATGATAGGGAAAAGATGACAAAATATCAATGTCTACCAGAGCTAATGAATGTAAAATCAGTTAGTTAAAGTCTAAGAGGTTCATCCCGATAGCTTGTCGACCGGCTTCTTAGACTTTACCGTATTTTTGGTATGAACACTTGAGGTGCTAGAACAAACTCATTAACCTTTTAGCCTTTTCACATGATAAACCTCAAAAGGGAAAATATGCAAAGTTAAAAGTGGTGTGTATAAATCATTTCCTAAAATGAATTAGAAGTTCACGCAAATATTACTAATTCTTCCTTTCCAGTTAGACTGGTCATGTTTCTTTTCTCAGCATATATGGGAGGAAAAATGAGACGCAACTATTCATACAAAAAGAAAAATTAAAGAAGAAGAAGGAGATCATACTTCACTAAAGAGACCAAATGTCATTTATTCTGGCAAAAACAAGAAACAGCACATTTTGAGCTCATAGAGGCTATATGAGATACGTACTGCATCACTAGATGCTAATTTCATGCTTATAACATCGTATTGTAATCTATAGAAACAGCAGAAATGCGGCCTAATTGATGAAGCTTCAGCAATTATTTCAACATTTTAATTATTCTAAGCAGTGGGATAAGAAGCCAGCTTGGCGATGCCACAAAGACCTTCTGGAGCCTGAATGCCTCTCTGAATGCGCATGTACCCACCCTCACCCCAGCTAGTTCCCCAGGAATTCTTAATCAACCAATACGTGGTTCCGTCCTCACTTGTTCCATATCCAACTAGTGTCACGGCATGCGTCATGTCAGTCCCACATTCGCCAGTGAAAATGCCGCTTTGATAGTTTTTGAAGTTCATGTCGCTGCCATCAATGCCAACTGATACAGGTTGATTAGCCACGGCCTGCAGAAGAGCATCCTCATTATTCTGAGGGACATCCTCGTAATTTGTGATCTGAGCAGCAGCACTAGCTCCGTTATTGCAAGTGCCATCAGCTGCTTGATACGGGTACGCGGATTCAGTAGTGAGGCCATTGTCAACAATGAATTTAAATGCAGTATCCATGAAACCTCCATCGCAGCCCTGATTATCTGTAACACAGTCAACAAGCTCTTGCTCAGACAGCGAGATTAGGTCACCTGTTGTGATTTGATGAATCCCTTCTACTGCTGCAGCAGCAGAAAAAGCCCAACAGCATCCTGCATTTTCATTATCCAATTCATCCTAATTAGCCCAACTTCACATTTTGGCATGGAAACAAATATTTATGGTGTTTAAATATTAGACTTACTACAAGTCTGCTGGTCCTTAACATCGGTGACAGCACCTTTCTCCCTCCAGTCCATGGAAGGTGGAACTTCGCTGACATCTGCATACCTGAACGAAGTTCCCCTAGATACGTCTTTCCTTGGTTTGTACCCAGTGCTGGTTGATAGGAACTCTTCGTTTGTCATGTCAGCAAACTGGTTAATGCCCAACACGTAAGACTTGTCCCCAGCCTTGTTGAAGGCCTCAATGTACTCCACAGTTTCCTTGAAAATCTTGAATCGCTTTGCCTTTTCTGCCTCATCCTTGTAAACGCGTCCGTGTTGAGCCATCCACTGCTCGTGCTTTTCAGTCATTGAGTCTTCATCCAAGTTCCGGGCCGTGGCCTGAGAAGCCAGAGTCACCAGCAGTAAGAATGCTGCAGTAATCAGCATAGAATTGAATGTCGAAGCCATTGTTTGATTAAGAGACCTCAAAGAAGCAAGTGAAAGCAAGAATCTGAAAGTATAAAACTAATAAGTTATGGTGCAAAAGATGTGAATGGGAAGCCACACTGCTTCCATTGAGAATTCCATGCTAGCTATTTATAGATTTCATTTCGGAAAACTTAACAGTTAAGTACGACAGAATTTCCATCGTTTTGGCAGTAGAGTTTTTCTCCAATTTCCGTCAGCAGACATCTAGAAGGTTGGCACATCAAAGACTCAAAGCCGTTTTGTCTAACTATGGCTCATAACCTTAGTTATAATTTTTGGAACCCTTTCACTTTGAATATAAATCTCTTCCTACTTTTTTGTTACACCAATTTTTATCATGTCATATCTACCGATTCTACTTAATAATCTTACGAAACTTCTGAATCAAAATAAAAAATCAAACGTAAAGTGTACCCAATATCGCTCCTTTTGTTGCCATGTACAAAAATTACATGCATATATTTATACGTCAACCACAGTGGCTTTTTTTTTTCAACAATTATATCGGAAGTTAAACAAAAATATTAATCCAACGAATTATGTGGTCCTTTTTCTTTTGGAATGGCCGAACAACAAGAAGCATTGTGCATTTAAAATCTACAATAAGTTGGCCAACTAAAAGTTTGGATTGCTTTTTTAAGAAAAAAGATGAGATTTATTGATTTGTCTGCACAATATTATTGAAAACTTAAATAGGTTGATTTAGTCTTTTTATACTTTGGTTAGCACAAAAATTTATTATGCTAGTGGCTCTAACTTTGTATTTCGTTTATCAAACGTGGCTGGTTATTCTTCGCATGAATTCTAGAGATTTATTGCTCATATGAGTGCTGTAGATTTATTGGATCTTATCATGTTCCCAATTCTGGTAAAAAAGTAATCAAAATTTTAGGTAGTAATTCCTTCAAGTGGCAAAAAAAGATGGGAATATGTGCAGCCAAAAAGGAGGATATTTTAGGTTTCAATTGATCAAAAGTTTGATGGGTTCTTAACTAGGGTTAAGATCGATGATTAACATAGTCAAGTGATTAATACATGTGTCAACCATCTATAAATAACATAAACACATATATTTATTGGGTTATCATGATTTATTCAATCTGTTAGAATTCACTGTGTAATTTTTATTATTTTCTGTATATGTTAAATCTTGTGATTTTTCAAATTAGTTGTATTCATGACATAGTGAATGTATGGAATGAAATATTATATTTTATTAAGCTATCATGATTTATTTAAACTGTTGAAATTTTGCAATGTAATCTTCGGTACTTTTCAAAACATTTGTTAAATCTTGTGATTTTTTTGGATTTGTTGTATTTGTGACATATTCTATGTATGGACTAAAGTACCATATTTTATCCCAAAAAAAAAAAAAATTGTATTCATCAGGAGAATTGAAGGGAAACTCCATCTGGAGAGGAACGCCGCACAAATCCGGCATCCTTCCAGAAACTTGGGGCAGATAATGCCGTAGACGTAGGTTCTGGGACAAACGCAGAAAGACTTCGTTTGAGCGTACCAAAACGAAGATTTTGCCACTAATATTGAAGATGTTGCCACTAATATAACAAAAATTACTTTCGACGGTAATTAATAATAATAATAATAATAGCTTTCGAATGTAACAAAATGAAAATAAAATTAACGAATTACAAAATACAGAATCACTTTAGTTGGTAATCATTGAAGGGAAAATAAACTTGTTATCAAAAACTCACTAAAAGCTTGTGCAGGGAGGCCTTCATCTATATTTATCAAAAGTTTTTCAAAGAAGGGGCCAGTAATTTAGTCAAAATTTTTAGCAACAATTAGGCCAAATTGAATACTTACCAGAAATGACCTAAGAAAAGTAAGTATAACAATTGCAGATTTCTAAATTAATTCTACACTATCAGGCATTGCTCAAATTAATCTGTAGATCAGAAGATAACCTTCTGGGAAATTAAAACGCATTATTATTATTTTCCGGGTTGCCTAATTAAATTGTTGGGTGCCCAAGGCCAGCAAAGACCAAGACCTCAAGTAAACGTAGTGCGTAACCAAGAAGCTTTCGCCATTGAAGTCTATGCAGCAAGCAAGTCCAGTAAGGGAAGTAATTGATAAGCTCTCGGATATCATTCTTCCCTGTGTGGACCTGGAACTGGAAGCTCTCCCCGATTGGCGATAGAACAGCAGAAATTTACAGCTGCAGTGTGGAACAAGACATCCAGTAAATGTAGTGTGAAACAAGAAGATGCCTTGGAAGTCTTATCAGCAAGTCTAGTCGGAGAAGTTGATAAACTGTCGGAGTCCATTCTTCCCCGTGTAATGATCAAGACCTCAAGTAAATAAACCAGGAAGCTGATTTGCCAATGAAGTCTATGCAGCAAGTCTTGTAGAAGAAGTTGATAAAGTCACCATCGGAGTTTAATCCTCTGCTTGCATGGATCGTGCTGAACTTGATGGCCTCAATCAACTGTAAAGACCAAGACCTCAAGTAATTTACTGGAGTCTGTAATATAAGGACGAAGACTTCGTAATCCATGTCTGTGAAGTTGATGAAGTTTCAACGGATGGAGTTCCGTGGAATGTCACGTAGAGAGTGAAGCACTTTGCTTTCGTTTAGTCAATGTTTCAATGCATGGAACGGCAATTGAATCGATCGGTAAAGTGGCTGGATCACAGTTGAACCGATCGGATCGGTTTAATCCCAATTCAATGATTTATTTTAACAAAAATGATATATATATATATATATATATACATACATACATACACCCATGTGTGCACAAAATAAGACACCCCATTGATTAATTTAAGACGTCACTCGAAAAAAAATTAAATATCTTCAAAGAACTTTGACTTGCATAGACAAATTTTTTAAATTGTAAATTCAAGCATATAAACTTATGTCAATTGTACCTACTAAAAAATAATCATAATTCCTACCCAATAACACCACCATATTTTGAAATTAAACAAAATCCACCAGAACTTCAAATGCTAAAACCACAACAAACCTAAGAGCAATATTAAAGTTATCCAAATTACATATTCAATTGTCTAAATACAAGAACCAACAAAGAACAATACAAAAACTCAAGTAAGTCTAGAAAACAGTTTAAAAAACCATGCAAGTCCAGCTTTTGAGGCTCCTATATGTCATGTTCTTTATCATTGTAAGATAATAGTGTTACAAAATACGCTTTCTTGACAAATATTCATTATTATCGAGTACTGAACCACTAACAAAATTATAGATTTTATATTAGTTTCATCATACCAACTTGTACAACTCTTAAAACTAGAAAATGTATAACAAACTAAATTTAAAAATAACAAAACAATTTCTGCACCATTTGAATCTTTACATCATCTTCATCACCAATAAAAAGGTTTCTGCGCTAAAATGTTTCTACATCAACACTACAACTTCAAGTTATCTAGAATTACGAATTCTTCGAGAGTCAATTCAAGAGTACAAATAAACATTAATATATTTACAAACTACTACAATGAATGTACCAGAAAGCAGAGCAAGATACAAATGCACAAGTAAAATTTCTGGTCCTAAATTCTGAGATTGGATCACTATCCTATTGACCAATATCCATTTTTGTCTCTAACGAAAATTCTAAGATTGGACGACTCTTTGGATTTTTATAACGTCAAGGAAGAAAACACAAGTACACTTCAATAGTGCACCCCGAATACAATAGGCCAATAGGTGGGCAATAATGCCAAATGGGGGAAAGAAACGTTTCATTGAATATTACTAATCAAAGATGACATTTTGATGTAATCTGGAATCAAATCAGCCCGGTAAGAAAATTATTATCTTTTTTAACACATGAAAAAGACAACAGCTTTGCATGAAAAGAGTCTTTAAAACCAAGAAAAAAAGAGAAAGATTTCAGCACCAAAACTTAAAACACAAAATAGTAATGGAAAAAAAGGAATTTCATTAAAAAATAGTCGAAGTCGTTAGAAGGAAGACAAAAAGAAAAAATAACTAACCTTCTCTGACTTCTGAGATCGTGAGTTTGTCTTGAGGGAGAATTGTTTTTTAAACGCTAGGACGCCGTGGATGAATTGGAGATTGCATACTTGTAAAGTAATCGAAAAAAAAAGGACTGGTAAAAAAGTTAGAGGAGACGAGAAGAAAGTAGAAACTGGAGTAGAGCAGTGGTTATTTTTTAGAGTTCAAAAAACCATTTTTTTCCTTCGTTTTTTTGCTTCAATTGACAACATTATAAAACCGGCAATTCATGGTTCCAATTGGTTTGCATGGTTTATTGGTTTTTATTGGTTTTTGCCCTTTACTTCTAATGGAACCTATCCTGAAATCATGCATTATTTCTTACTTAGAAATTTTGTACATAATTATGAAATTACAAAAATAAAAAATAATTTAATATATTCAAAGGTGGTGAGGTGTGCCAAATAGTCAGTAAAAAAAATATGCATGCATCTTCCACATTTAGAAAATTATATGGCTACACTAATATCAAATCAGGTGATGCAATGTATCCAATTTTTGGATACATTCAAAATAAACACGATTTAAGGGTGTAACGTGAATTCAACTTGATGACTAGTAGTTTGCAGTTTTTTTTTTTTTTGTGTCGTTAAATTCATCAATTTTCTTTGCGCTAAAATATAGGAAGTGATAGTAATAATAATAATAATAATAATAATAATAATAATAATAATAATAATAATAATAAATATAGCTGTTGAGCATACCTAAAAGAATATAAAATTATCATGTTACACAGCACAGAATCACTTTAATTGGTGAACCACTTTAGCTGGTGATCATTGAAGGGAAAATAAACTTGGTTTCAAAATAAATAAAGCATATGCAGGTAGGCCTTGATCTATATCATCAATGTTTTTCAAAGAAGAGGCCTGTAATTTAGTCAAAATATTTAGGAATGACTAGGTCAAATTGAATAATTACCAGAAATAACTTAAGAAAAGTAAGTATAACAATTGCAGATTTCTAATTTTGATTCTATACCATCAGGCATTGCTCAAATTAATTTGTAGATTAGACGATACCCTTTTGGGAAATTAAAACACATTATTATTACTTTCCGGGCTGCCTAATTCAATTGATGGGTGTCCAAGGCCTATAAAGACCAAGACCACAAGAAAACGTAGCGCCTAACCAAAAAGCTTTCGCCGTTGAGGTCCATGCAGCAAGTCCGGTCGGAGAAGTTGATAAACTCTCTCAGATCATTCTTCCCTGTGGAATTCCACTGCAAGTGCTCCACTGACAATTTCTATGCAGCAGAAATTGTCAGCTGTTCTAGACCTTTGGATCTCAAGACATCAAGTAAATGTAGTGTGAAACAAGAAGACGCCATGGAAGTCTTAGCAGCAACTCTGATTGGAGAAGTTGATAAACTGTCGGAGTCCATTCTTCTCCGTGGAACATTCTAGTAAATTGACGGCTGTTCAAGACCTCAAGTAAATAAACCAGGAAGCTGATTCGCCAATGAAGTCTATGCAGCAAGTCTTGCAGAAGAAGTTGATAAAGTCACCATCGGAGCCTAATCTTCCCGTGGAACATGCAGAACCCGACGGCCCCGAGTAATTAACTGTAGTATAACGACGAAGACATCGAAATCCATGCCTGGCAACAAGTTCCGTAGAATGTCACGTAGAGAGTGAAGCGCCTAACTTGCTTCTGGTCGATGTTTGATACTCGGAGCAGCAAGTGAACTGATAATGTGGCCTGGTCACGATTCCACTGGTTTGATCGGTTCATCCTCAATTCGATGATTTTTTTTTTTTTGAACAATACATAAAATATATAAATACCTATGCATAGAATAAGACACGCCATCGACTAATTTAAAATATCACTCGATAAAAATTAAATCAAATAAATTCTTTAAATTGTAAATTCAAGCAAATAAATTCATGTGAATTGTACCAACTAAAAAATAGTCATAATTCCTCCCCGAAAACACCACCATATTTTGAAATAAAATGAAATCCATCAGAACTTCTGAAAGTAAATAAAATCTAAAATAACTAAAAATGCTAAAACCGCAATGGGCATAAGAGCAATATTGAAGTTATCCAAATTACATATCCAATTTTCTTAAAAAAAAACATATCCAATTGTCTAAATACTAGAACCAAGAAAGAACGGTACAAAAACTCAAGTAAGTCTAGAAAACAGTTAAAAAATCCACACAAGTCCGGTTTTTGAGGCTCCTATATATCATGTTCTTTATCTTTGTAGGATGATAGGGTTACAAAATACGCTATCTTGACAAATATTCATTACTACTAGAATATGAACCACTAACAAATTTATACAGTTTATATTAGTTTCATCATACAAACTGGTCCAACTCTTAAAAATTTTAAACAAAACATGTATAACCACCTAAAGAATTTTTAAAAATAACAAAACAGTTTCTGCATCACTTACCATTTGATTCTTTAATGTCAATCATCATCTTCATCACCAAGTAAAAGAGTTTCTACTCTAAAATGTTTCAAAATCAACATCACAACTTCAAGTTATCTAGAATTGCGGATTCTTCTAGATTCAATTCTAGAATACAAATTAACAATAAGAAATTTACAAAGTACTATGATGAGTGTACCAGAAGGCAGAGAAAGATACAAATGCACGAGTAAAAATTCTGTTCCTAAATTCTAGGATTGTATCACTATCCTATTGCTACTCTATTGACCAATATCCCTTTTTCTCTCTAACGAAAATTCTAAGGTTGGACCACTCTTTGGATTTTTATAACATCAAATTAAGAAGAAAACACAAGTACAACTTCAACAGTGCACCCGAATACAACAGGCCAATAGATGGGCGATAATGCCAAATGGAGGAAAGAAACGTTTCATTCAATATCACTAATCAAAGATGACATTTTGATGTAATCTAGAATCAAATCAGCCCGGTAAGAAAATTATTATCTTTTTAACACATGAAAAAGACAACAGCTTTGCATGAAAAGAGTCTTTAAAACCAAGAAAAAAAGAGAATATTTCAGCATCAAAACTTAAAACACAAAATAGTAATGGAAAAAAAGGAATTTCATTAGAAGGAAGACAAAAAGAAAAAAAAGAAAAAATAACTAACCTTCTCTGACTTCTGAGATCGTGAGTTTGTCTTGAGGGAGAATTGTTTTTTAAACGCTAGGACGCCGTGGATGAATTGGAGATTGCATACTTGTAAAGTAATCGAAAAAAAGGACTGGTTAAAAGTTAGAGGAGACGAAGAAAGTAGAAACTGAGTAGAGCAGTGGTTATTTTTAGAGTTCAAAACCATTTTTTCCTTCGCTTTTTGCTTCAATTGACAACATTATAAAACCGGCAATTCATGGTTCCAATTGGTTTGCATGGTTTATTGGTTTTTATTGGTTTTTGCCCTTTACTTCTAATGGAA
Organism: Gardenia jasminoides; assembly: GCA_013103745.1. Taxonomy (NCBI): domain Eukaryota; kingdom Viridiplantae; phylum Streptophyta; class Magnoliopsida; order Gentianales; family Rubiaceae; genus Gardenia; species Gardenia jasminoides. Next base: position 3,758,097 of record CM023098.1, read on the forward strand.
CCTATCCTGAAATCATGCATTATTTCTTACTTAGAAATTTTGTACATAATTATGAAATTACAAAAATAAAAAATAATTTAATATATTCAAAGGTGGTGAGGTGTGCCAAATAGTCAGTAAAAAAAATATGCATGCATCTTCCACATTTAGAAAATTATATGGCTACACTAATATCAAATCAGGTGATGCAATGTATCCAATTTTTGGATGCATTCAAAATAAACACGATTTAAGGGTGTAACGTGAATTCAACTTGATGACTAGTAGTTTGCAGTTTTTTTTTTTTTGTGTCGTTAAATTCATCAATTTTCTTTGCGCTAAAATATAGGAAGTGATAGTATAATAATAATAATAATAATAATAATAATAATAATAATAATAATAGTAATAAATATAGCAGTTGAGCATACCTAAAAGAATATAAAATTATCATGTTACACAGCACAGAATCACTTTAATTGGTGAACCACTTTAGCTGGTGATCATTGAAGGGAAAATAAACTTGGTTTCAAAATAAATAAAGCATATGCAGGTAGGCCTTGATCTATATCATCAATGTTTTTCAAAGAAGAGGCCTGTAATTTAGTCAAAATATTTAGGAATGACTAGGTCAAATTGAATAATTACCAGAAATAACTTAAGAAAAGTAAGTATAACAATTGCAGATTTCTAATTTTGATTCTATACCATCAGGCATTGCTCAAATTAATTTGTAGATTAGACGATACCCTTTTGGGAAATTAAAACACATTATTATTACTTTCCGGGCTGCCTAATTCAATTCATGGGTGTCCAAGGCCTATAAAGACCAAGACCACAAGAAAACGTAGCGCCTAACCAAAAAAGCTTTCGCCGTTGAGGTCCATGCAGCAAGTCCGGTCGGAGAAGTTGATAAACTCTCTCAGATCATTCTTCCCTGTGGAATTCCACTGCAAGTGCTCCACTGACAATTTCTATGCAGCAGAAATTGTCAGCTGTTCTAGACCTTTGGATCTCAAGACATCAAGTAAATGTAGTGTGAAACAAGAAGACGCCATGGAAGTCTTAGCAGCAACTCTGATTGGAGAAGTTGATAAACTGTCGGAGTCCATTCTTCTCCGTGGAACATTCTAGTAAATTGACGGCTGTTCAAGACCTCAAGTAAATAAACCAGGAAGCTGATTCGCCAATGAAGTCTATGCAGCAAGTCTTGCAGAAGAAGTTGATAAAGTCACCATCGGAGCCTAATCTTCCCCGTGGAACATGCAGAACCCGACGGCCCCGAGTAATTAACTGTAGTATAACGACGAAGACATCGAAATCCATGCCTGGCAACAAGTTCCGTAGAATGTCACGTAGAGAGTGAAGCGCCTAACTTGCTTCTGGTCGATGTTTGATACTCGGAGCAGCAAGTGAACTGATAATGTGGCCTGGTCACGATTCCACTGGTTTGATCGGTTCATCCTCAATTCGATGATTTTTTTTTTTTTTGAACAATACATAAAATATATAAATACCTATGCATAGAATAAGACACGCCATCGACTAATTTAAAATATCACTCGATAAAAAATTAAATCAAATAAATTCTTTAAATTGTAAATTCAAGCAAATAAATTCATGTGAATTGTACCAACTGAAAAAATAGTCATAATTCCTCCCCGAAAACACCACCATATTTTGAAATAAAATGAAATCCATCAGAACTTCTGAAAGTAAATAAAATCTAAAATAACTAAAAATGCTAAAACCGCAATGGGCATAAGAGCAATATTGAAGTTATCCAAATTACATATCCAATTGTCTTTAAAAAAAAACATATCCAATTGTCTAAATACTAGAACCAAGAAAGAACAGTACAAAAACTCAAGTAAGTCTAGAAAACTGTTAAAAAATCCACACAAGTCCGGTTTTTGAGGCTCCTATATATCATGTTCTTTATCTTTGTAGGATGATAGGGTTACAAAATACGCTATCTTGACAAATATTCATTACTACTAGAATATGAACCACTAACAAATTTATACAGTTTATATTAGTTTCATCATACAAACTGGTCCAACTCTTAAAAATTTTAAACAAAACATGTATAACCACCTAAAGAATTTTTAAAAATAACAAAACAGTTTCTGCATCACTTACCATTTGATTCTTTAATGTCAATCATCATCTTCATCACCAAGTAAAAGAGTTTCTACTCTAAAATGTTTCAAAATCAACATCACAACTTCAAGTTATCTAGAATTGCGGATTCTTCTAGATTCAATTCTAGAATACAAATTAACAATAAGAAATTTACAAAGTACTATGATGAGTGTACCAGAAGGCAGAGAAAGATACAAATGCACGAGTAAAAATTCTGTTCCTAAATTCTAGGATTGTATCACTATCCTATTGCTACTCTATTGACCAATATGCCTTTTTCTCTCTAACGAAAATTCTAAGGTTGGACCACTCTTTGGATTTTTATAACATCAAATTAAGAAGAAAACACAAGTACAACTTCAACAGTGCACCCGAATACAACAGGCCAATAGATGGGCGATAATGCCAAGTGGAGGAAAGAAACGTTTCATTCAATATCACTAATCAAAGATGACATTTTGATGCAATCTAGAATCAAATCAGCCCGGTAAGAAAATTATTATCTTTTTAACACATGAAAAAGACAACAGCTTTGCATGAAAAGAGTCTTTCAAACCAAGAAAAAAAGAGAATATTTCAGCATCAAAACTTAAAACACAAAATAGTAATGGAAAAAAAGGAATTTCATTAGAAGGAAGACAAAAAGAAAAAAAAGAAAAAATAACTAACCTTCTCTGACTTCTGAGATCTTGAGTTTGTCTTGAGGGAGAATTGTTTTTTAAACGCTAGGACGCCGTGGATGAATTGGAGATTGCATACTTGTAAAGTAATCGAAAAAAAAAGGACTGGTAAAAAAGTTAGAGGAGACGAGAAGAAAGTAGAAACTGGAGTAGAGCAGTGGTTATTTTTAGAGTTCAAAACCATTTTTTCCTTCGCTTTTTTTTTCAATTGACAACATTATAAAACCGCAATTCATGGTTCCAATTGGTTTGCATGGTTTATTGGTTTTTATTGGTTTTTGCCCTTTACTTCTAATGGAACCTATCCTGAAATCATGCATTATTTCTTACTTAGAAATTTTGTACATAATTATGAAATTACAAAAATAAAAAATAATTTAATATATTCAAAGGTGGTGAGGTGTGCCAAATAGTCAGTAAAAAAAATATGCATGCATCTTCCACATTTAGAAAATTATATGGCTACACTAATATCAAATCAGGTGATGCAATGTATCCAATTTTTGGATGCATTCAAAATAAACACGATTTAAGGGTGTAACGTGAATTCAACTTGATGACTAGTAGTTTGCAGTTTTTTTTTTTTTTGTGTCGTTAAATTCATCAATTTTATTTGCGCTAAAATATAGGAAGTGATAGTATAATAATAATAATAATAATAATAATAATAATAATAATAATAATAATAATAGTAATAAATATAGCAGTTGAGCATACCTAAAAGAATATAAAATTATCATGTTACACAGCACAGAATCACTTTAATTGGTGAACCACTTTAGCTGGTGATCATTGAAGGGAAAATAAACTTGGTTTCAAAATAAATAAAGCATATGCAGGTAGGCCTTGATCTATATCATCAATGTTTTTCAAAGAAGAGGCCTGTAATTTAGTCAAAATATTTAGGAATGACTAGGTCAAATTGAATAATTACCAGAAATAACTTAAGAAAAGTAAGTATAACAATTGCAGATTTCTAATTTTGATTCTATACCATCAGGCATTGCTCAAATTAATTTGTAGATTAGACGATACCCTTTTGGGAAATTAAAACACATTATTATTACTTTCCGGGCTGCCTAATTCAATTCATGGGTGTCCAAGGCCTATAAAGACCAAGACCACAAGAAAACGTAGCGCCTAACCAAAAAGCTTTCGCCGTTGAGGTCCATGCAGCAAGTCCGGTCGGAGAAGTTGATAAACTCTCTCAGATCATTCTTCCCTGTGGAATTCCACTGCAAGTGCTCCACTGACAATTTCTATGCAGCAGAAATTGTCAGCTGTTCTAGACCTTTGGATCTCAAGACATCAAGTAAATGTAGTGTGAAACAAGAAGACGCCATGGAAGTCTTAGCAGCAACTCTGATTGGAGAAGTTGATAAACTGTCGGAGTCCATTCTTCTCCGTGGAACATTCTAGTAAATTGACGGCTGTTCAAGACCTCAAGTAAATAAACCAGGAAGCTGATTCGCCAATGAAGTCTATGCAGCAAGTCTTGCAGAAGAAGTTGATAAAGTCACCATCGGAGCCTAATCTTCCCCGTGGAACATGCAGAACCCGACGGCCCCGAGTAATTAACTGTAGTATAACGACGAAGACATCGAAATCCATGCCTGGCAACAAGTTCCGTAGAATGTCACGTAGAGAGTGAAGCGCCTAACTTGCTTCTGGTCGATGTTTGATACTCGGAGCAGCAAGTGAACTGATAATGTGGCCTGGTCACGATTCCACTGGTTTGATCGGTTCATCCTCAATTCGATGATTTTCTTTTTTTTTTGAACAATACATAAAATATATAAATACCTATGCATAGAATAAGACACGCCATCGACTAATTTAAAATATCACTCGATAAAAAATTAAATCAAATAAATTCTTTAAATTGTAAATTCAAGCAAATAAATTCATGTGAATTGTACCAACTAAAAAATAGTCATAATTCCTCCCCGAAAACACCACCATATTTTGAAATAAAATGAAATCCATCAGAACTTCTGAAAGTAAATAAAATCTAAAATAACTAAAAATGCTAAAACCGCAATGGGCATAAGAGCAATATTGAAGTTATCCAAATTACATATCCAATTGTCTTTAAAAAAAAAAACATATCCAATTGTCTAAATACTAGAACCAAGAAAGAACAGTACAAAAACTCAAGTAAGTCTAGAAAACTGTTAAAAAATCCACACAAGTCCGGTTTTTGAGGCTCCTATATATCATGTTCTTTATCTTTGTAGGATGATAGGGTTACAAAATACGCTATCTTGACAAATATTCATTACTACTAGAATATGAACCACTAACAAATTTATACAGTTTATATTAGTTTCATCATACAAACTGGTCCAACTCTTAAAAATTTTAAACAAAACATGTATAACCACCTAAAGAATTTTTAAAAATAACAAAACAGTTTCTGCATCACTTACCATTTGATTCTTTAATGTCAATCATCATCTTCATCACCAAGTAAAAGTGTTTCTACTCTAAAATGTTTCAAAATCAACATCACAACTTCAAGTTATCTAGAATTGCGGATTCTTCTAGATTCAATTCTAGAATACAAATTAACAATAAGAAATTTACAAAGTACTATGATGAGTGTACCAGAAGGCAGAGAAAGATACAAATGCACGAGTAAAAATTCTGTTCCTAAATTCTAGGATTGTATCACTATCCTATTGCTACTCTATTGACCAATATGCCTTTTTCTCTCTAACGAAAATTCTAAGGTTGGACCACTCTTTGGATTTTTATAACATCAAATTAAGAAGAAAACACAAGTACAACTTCAACAGTGCACCCGAATACAACAGGCCAATAGATGGGCGATAATGCCAAGTGGAGGAAAGAAACGTTTCATTCAATATCACTAATCAAAGATGACATTTTGATGCAATCTAGAATCAAATCAGCCCGGTAAGAAAATTATTATCTTTTTAACACATGAAAAAGACAACAGCTTTGCATGAAAAGAGTCTTTAAAACCAAGAAAAACAGAGAAATATTTCAGCACCAAAACTTAAAACACAAAATAGTAATGGAAAAAAAGGAATTTCATTAGAAGGAAGACAAAAAGAAAAAAAAGAAAAAATAACTAACCTTCTCTGACTTCTGAGATCGTGAGTTTGTCTTGAGGGAGAATTGTTTTTTAAACGCTAGGACGCCGTGGATGAATTGGAGATTGCATACTTGTAAAGTAATCGAAAAAAAAAGACTGGTAAAAAAGTTAGAGTATACGAGAAGAAAGTAGAAACTGGAGTAGAGCAGTGGTTATTTTTAGAGTTCAAAACCATTTTTTCCTTCGCTTTTTTACTTCAATTGACAACATTATAAAACCGCAATTCATGGTTCCAATTGGTTTGCATGGTTTATTGGTTTTATTGGTTTTGCCCTTACTTCTAATGGAACCTATCCTGAAATCATGCATTATTTCTTACTTAGAAATTTTGTACATAATTATGAAATTACAAAAATAAAAAATAATTTAATATATTCAAAGGTGGTGAGGTGTGCCAAATAGTCAGTAAAAAAAATATGCATGCATCTTCCACATTTAGAAAATTATATGGCTACACTAATATCAAATCAGTGATGCAATGTATCCAATTTTTGGATACATTCAAAATAAACACGATTTAAGGGTGTAACGTGAATTCAACTTGATGACTAGTAGTTTGCATTTTTTTTTTTTTGTCGTTAAATTCATCAATTTTCTTTGCGCTAAAATATAGGAAGTGATAGTATAATAATAATAATAATAATAATAATAATAATAATAATAATAATAATAATAATAAATATAGCTGTTGAGCATACCTAAAAGAATATAAAATTATCATGTTACACAGCACAGAATCACTTTAATTGGTGAACCACTTTAGCTGGTGATCATTGAAGGGAAAATAAACTTGGTTTCAAAATAAATAAAGCATATGCAGGTAGGCCTTGATCTATATCATCAATGTTTTCAAAGAAGAGGCCTGTAATTTAGTCAAAATATTTAGGAATGACTAGGTCAAATTGAATAATTACCAGAAATAACTTAAGAAAAGTAAGTATAACAATTGCAGATTTCTAATTTTGATTCTATACTATCAGGCATTGCTCAAATTAATTTGTAGATTAGACGATACCCTTTTGGGAAATTAAAACACATTATTACTTTCCGGGCTGCCTAATTCAATTGATGGGTGTCCAAGGACTATAAAGACCAAGACCACAAGAAAACGTAGCGCCTAACCAAAAAGCTTTCGCCGTTGAGGTCTATGCAGCAAGTCCGGTCGGAGAAGTTGATAAACTCTCTCAGATCATTCTTCCCTGTGGAATTCCACTGCATATTTAGACCTTTGGATCTCAAGACATCAGGTAAATGTAGTGTGAAACAAGAAGACGCCATGGAAGTCTTAGCAGCAACTCTGATTGGAGAAGTTGATAAACTGTCGGAGTCCATTCTTCTCCGTGGAACATTCTAGTAAATTGACGGCTGTTCAAGACCTCAAGTAAATAAACCAGGAAGCTGATTCGGCAATGAAGTCTATGCAGCAAGTCTTGCAGAAGAAGTTGATAAAGTCACCATCGGAGCCTCTTCTTCCCCGTGGAACATGCAGAACCCGACGGCCCCGAGTAATTAACTGTAGTATAACGACGAAGACATCGAAATCCATGCCTGGCAACAAGTTATGATTTTTGACAATTTCTGGCAACAAGTTATGATTCAAAATCAAACCACCGTAATGATCTCTTATCCTTTCTCTCTTATCTGACAGATAAAGAGATAACCATTTTATCTTATCTGTCAGATGATCCCAAGATTTATTTATCTTTATAAATAAACCCCAGAAGTATTTATTTCCAAGTCCCTACTTGGACACACACAATTTTAATCCAGAATTCAATCTCTAAGCATGTGATCCAATAGGTTCCAAATATACTGGTAATAATTATGAATTATAATTCTCAAAAGAATTAGATAAAATAAACACATTTATTTTATCATTAATTACAATAATTAATCATTCATAAGTATAAATTGTGAGTGGTGTCTAACAACACATCACAACCACCCGGAATTGGTCAAGGGAAATTCCGACCTAACCTTTCCATGGAAAATTACCGTGTAATTATTAAACTTTCACCATCGATATCCTATTAGTCAGGGAAAAAGGAACAAGTGCCAATTCCCTAATGACTAATTAATTTTCTAGTTTCCGGAATTAACCTTAGATTAAGTTAACTTGAAGACATTCTTCAATAAACCTAATGTAGTCGACTACTAAGGTTACATTCCAACTAGGGGCCTTACTGGATATCAACTCCCACTATCGGAGTGGTGAATCCTCTCTTGATCACTCACTATCTTTCCATGCTTCACACTACCCCCAATTTCTATTCTTTAAGTCACTCCTGGTGAGTAACAAGAGATAGAATCAAAAGGTAGTGATTCACACTCAAGATACTATGGTGATCTCAAGTCTAGGATCACTTACACAATTTCCCATAAGAGATTCAACCATTGGCACTAGATAGATATCCTAATGGGATCTCTGTGTGGATCACTCCAATGAATTTGTACTTTACAATTCATCCACACATTAGTCTAGGTGTCCCTATACCATGGTTGATGAGAACAACCACTACTTACACTAAGTAGGGGCTAACTGTGTACTGGTCTGTCCGTATTAATGATGTCCTGTCTCATTCATACTATGACTAGGAAAATTTAAGAATATTTATTATAAATGTAATTGATATCTCATAGTCAGCAACTCTTGTGACTACCATCACATTAATGAATATTCTAAGGACTTTATCAGTTATATCAAATATCAAACAGATAAAATTGGAAGTTCATAAAATACAAAACTTAATTAGGAATGTATTTAAACAAAATAATTGTTTTAGGACATACATTCCAACAGCAAGAACATTGCGGTTCAATGTTTAATGTTTTGGGACAACTTTGTTATCAAGTACACTTTTTTTTTTTTTTAAATCAGTCTTTTGCTGACTGTCATCATAGTACTTGGTGTCAGGTTACCCGTTTGTCTTAAAAAACATCGACAAAGAGATGAAAAAACAACATTTACAACTTTTCTCAACTGGATCTTGAAGGCTACCTAGAAACCGTAGGATTTTTTTTTTAATTTTAAGTTTAACGTACATAATCAAATTTTAATGAGTTTTGCATCTTTTTATCTTCTATGGTATAAAGCAAAACAAAAGTTGGACACCCAAATTGTCATATCTGATTGGTGGTTTTTTTTTTTCCGGTTGTTGTAACTTGCATAGACCATAGCACATCAGAAGAGCAATGCTTGAAGAAGCTGTTTCAAGTGGAGATCAGAAAGGATCTAATATATAAGATCTTGGGACAATTTTATGATCGAAATATAAGTATATACTTCGACCACAAAATCTACCATTTGTATATCACTTTTTCTCCGTTTTAGTATATGTCAAGCACCTAACTTTGTTAAATAACTATGTAAGAAACATTAATATATATATCTCTGTGTCTGTCAGTGTGTAAGACAGTATTATCGAATACGAACCTTGTCGTATAGACATTGTAGAAGGATAAGAACCAACATCTACCGTTTTCCCATATAGAACTTCATAACTATGTAGCTGCCGGACCTCATTAATATTTTAAGTTAGTGTTTAATTAACTTCTTTATGTTTAACCATGCCAGCATCCGTATAGTAGTTTGTATGGTATGGGAATGAATAAGGGAAAGGGCAACTAATTAGAATCGCAAGGCAATTCGTCCGGTTGTGCAAATAGACAATATTAAGAGTCAACTCTTTAATTAGTCCTTAAAAGTTTCATTATATAAGAAAGCAAAACTCATTTTCTCTCAAAAAAGGTCAAGAGTTCAATCAAACGAGATGATCCAATTAAAAAGCAAATTATGGGTATAGTCCGATGGTATTTTACGAATAAGTCAAATTGAGGTTGCACCGTAAATTTGGTCCTAAATAAGTCAGATTCATCTGTCGAGAATACTTCCTTTGTCGAGAACATAGATCCCATGAAACTTGTCAGACAAAACCCCAAACATGAGGAAGCTATCATCTGTGTAGAAATATTTTAGCTGTGAAAAAGAAAATAAAAGACAATCATATGTACAAAAAAGATTTCCCAAGATTACAATTAAAGGAATCATGTGTCTAAATCTTCAACTACACATATTAGGAAAGAAATCTGGAAAACCCAGAAAGATACAACAAGCAGAAAAGCAAATGTATGAATACTTGTTATTAAAGAAGAATTTTGATGCTTTGTCTTTGAAATGCGAAGTACACAGAACAGATTGATACCTTGTACGAATACAGGTTATTAAAGAAAAATTTTGATGCTTTACTTCTGAAATGCAAAGCACACACCTGATGGAAAAATGAAAATTATCTCGCACACTTCTAGAAACCACTAATCAGGATTTCATAACTAGATTGCCATATCAATACTTCAAAGTAGTCTTCATCACCAAAATAAGGCAACTCTTCTTATAGAATCCTAGAAATTGCAACAACACAACAAATCCATTATGGTAAAATTTACCCCAGCTAGTAAAAGCTTTTAATTCCACTACATTGGTGAACCAAGCAACTGAAATTATCTTCAGTTAAAAAAAAAAAAAAGCTAGAAAATTTGTTGTAAAACAAACAAAAGAGAAATCAATCTTTTCAATCAAAACAGCCACTTAAATTAAGAAACACCTAGTCTAATAACTGTAAATTGAAACATAATGAGAACAAAAAAAAACTGAATTAATTTCAAATTTTTCATCATTAAGTTTCTCTCCTTACATTGACACGCCACCCCAACCATCACCAAGGGTGAAATAACCACCTTGAATCATGAAATTGGGGATTATTCTATGGAATTTGTTTCCTTTGTAATGGAGAGGCTTCCTGCTCTTTCCAGTACCTTTCTCCCCTGCAAATAAATTCCTACTCATAAATTAAATCTTTAATTAAGTGATTCACTCAAATAGATACAAACCAATCTTGTGGTGTGGCCAAATCACTAATGAGATACATTTCCTACGACTGGTATAATTATGAATTTAACCACTAAGTCAATCAGAATTCTTCAAAATGAATCAATAAATTATTTAAGGACACAATGGATTAAGCATTCACAGAGTTCGTAAGTAATTGAAAAATAAGGCTAGCAGGACGGGCAGGAATAGAAATTTGAAGAGGAAAGAATGTACCTGTGCACAATGCTGCGAAATTTTCTACAAACTAAAATAAAAGTGTTGAGAAAGAAAAAAAAATCAGCAAATATAACGTTACAATGAGATCACAAATTTTTCATCTCATATCACACCATCATACCTATGTCTTAGGAACTGTTTAGCCAAAGAGACCCATCACATCCGCCCTAAACACGAATGACAAAGATCATTTTTCAACACTAAAATTTTAAAAAGAAGTAGGAGACAGTCCTAGGATGAGTAGACTGCAAAAAAGTACTGCGAGAGTTTACCAGTTCGAACCAGCCATACCTATGTGCTACAGCTGTGTTCCTCAACTTTTCTTGGAAAGGAGCTTGTTCTCGTTAATCTTTCGGCCGCATCGTTCGGTGGTATTGTGGGCTCCTTCCTTCCACTTGTCCGGCACTATCACCTTCAACAGCTTTTTCTCATCTGTACATTTAGATAATCCATTACTGTTATGTTAAACAACAATTGAATGGAAAAATTAAAACCAAATCCAACTTCAAAGCCCTAATCATACAAGGTAGGTCAATAGATATAGGGCTAATACATACATTTTTCACAGACTATTCTCGTGATCGCGAGTTACAGTGATCGGAGGACGGACGGGCAAAATTCACCAAAGACTTCTCAAAAAGTTTTTTTTTTTCCAATTTCAAGTCTTATTTGCTGGAATCTACATTGGTGCGGCAAATAAAAAAAATTGAGAGAGAAATTTACCTGAGAAAGAAGGATCGAGAGCGACGGTCTTCCATCTGAGGAAAGAGAAATTGACAATAAGCTTTCATGGGTGAAGACGGACAAAAAATGATAAGAGTATAAGACTATGGACATGGCCAAAATTACATGAAAACCCACCAAACATTAATAAATGGGCAGAAAGATCTCCAAAATTACATCCCAAACTGGCACACTGAGGATAATATGGTCAAAGAAAGCAAAAGTAAATTGTCAAAAATTCAACAGCCACAAATTTCGCCTTTATTCAGTAATGAAAAGACCAAAACACCCCCTCAATTCATTGCAATTACAGCCGAAACCAGCCCATCACTTTACTGTACAAAAACTCCCTTCCCACACTTATATAGTTATAGATGTCAAGCACCTAACTTTGTAAAATAACTATTAAGAAATATTTATATATAAGCAAGAGACGAGATCTGACATGCAAAATCTAAAAACTCAAATGAGTCACTTGGCAACAAAGAAGCTAACCGCTTGAATCGATGTGTATGGAAAACTGCCTCACCTAGAAGCTAATCCAAAGAATGTCAGTGCCATGACTCTAAGGAGCGGTAGAATGGTTGAAGGACCTCAACTAGTGGTCCCCAAGAATAAAAGTGAGGAACACATTGAGAAAGCGATCGAGGAAGAAGGAGAAAGAAATTCTGACTTCAAGGTAATGTCTGACCCTCTTGTTAAGGCTAAACCTAACATTGCACCTTTTCCTAGCAGGTTGGAGAAGTCAAAGAAACTTGACAAGGAGAAGGAGATCTTGGAGATATTCAGAAAAGTGGAAATAAACATTCCCCTATTGGATTCAATAAAGCAAGTGCCAAGATATGCTAGATTTTTGAAGGATTTATGCGTCAATAGAAAGAAGCCAAGGGGAGATAAGAGAGTAGTGGTGGGAGAGAATGTGTTTGCAGTCTTACAAAGAAAACTCCCACCCAAGTGTGGTGATTCAGGTATGCTCATCATCCCTTGTAAAATTAGAAATTCTAGAGTTAGAGGTGCCATGATAGATTTAGGGGCTTCTATTAATGTGATGCCTAAGTCTATATTTGATTCCCTAAACTTAGGTCCATTAAAGGAAATGAGAGTTATAATTCAATTGGCTAATCATACTAATGTTTATCCTGAGGGATTAATTGAGAATGTTTTGGTTCAAGTTGAGGGATTAGTTTTTCCTGCAGACTTTTATGTGCTTGATATGTATGATAAGAATTCTCCAAATCCATCACCTATTGTGATGACCCCACTTCTCCCTGGGGCGCACCCCAAGGTATCCATGGGCTGCCTGCCCAACTCTCACCAGGACTCACTCCGTATCAAGCATTATTACTTCAAACTAAACATTATTTTTAATCCAAACCTCAAAAGATAATTCATAAGTACATCAACCAAACTTACAATCTCACACTTCAAATTACAAACCCAAAGTACATAAAGAACTTCCCTCATACATTCTAGTTTCTTAAAACAACAATCCCAAGTCACATAATTTCCATTTCCACAAAACATATACAAAAGAAAACCCTACTATTTAGGGTTGACACCTCCACTTGGGTTCCCAGTCCTGTTAAGGAAAACAAAATGAAAAGGGTGAACTAAAAGCTTAGTGAGTCCCCAAAAGAACATGCAGAGCAACTAGCACATAAAGCATTTCACTTGAAATACAAACTTGAAATAAACAGATAAGGAAAGCATTTAACATTACAAGAGTAGGATACGGGAGCTCTCAGGAGCCAGGGTCCACGTCGCTTGATCACGATCTTCGTAGTTGACACTCCGTCAACTTTCACATAGTCCATGTAGAACTCCACTTCTCCTTTCTCCACCAAACCCCCTTCGGGCCCGACTCCACACATAATTTGTCACATAATTTGTTCATATAAGTGATCACATAGTTTATCACATAATTTGTGTTTTGCTCTCCATAATGGACAAGCCCCACGCCAAGTCCGAGCACACATCACATCACATAGTATTCCCTATGGCTAATACTATTCTCCTCGGCCTAGGCCTAGCCTACAGCACGAGTCGAACAACTTGCCGATAGGTCTTGGGAATTCCCAAACTTTTCATACACATACAATTCACATCAACACTCTTATGTCACATCATAGAAATCTTAAAAATTTTTCACTCAAATAGGAGTAAGTGCGGTAAAGTACACACCACTCCATTTGATGGATAAAAAGAATCATATTTTCACATCAAATCACTTACTACACATAATTCAAATTAAATTCACACAAGCACATAACAGGCATGGAAACTCACCAAAAAATTGGGGTTCGGACTCTAAAGCTGGCTTAGTTCCAAAGTCTTCAGCACTTCCTAAAACGAATAAGGGGAATTGATAAGTTTCACTTTCTCATTCGAAAATCAAGTTTAAATATACTTATTTCTTCATGTAATCAAGGTTTTTTTTCCAAAATCCCCTTGTAAACACTGTTCCATCTCGAATGATAAAATATCATACATGATTCTTTTCAAAAAGTGCCATTTAATTAATGTAAAGTACTCCATCGATATACCCCCTAGCCACTACTCCAAAATTCACTTTATCAAAACTCATATAGACTTGTCATATCAAAATTACTCTTCCAGGTCTAACCCAAACTTTAAAATAGATCCCACCAAATCTTTATAGCTACTGAATTTATGAAAATTAACTAAAACATTTCAAAACTTCCAAATCTAACCCATCGACTCTTTTTATTCCAAAGTTCATGAAGAGCTTTACTTTTCTTTATTTGAAATCCACGTTTTTAATTCACAAAGACACATACTCACAAATGAGCATATTACATATATACTTAAGCAAAATCTCTTCAAGAAATATCACAAGATTTCGAAATCAACCACCCAAAATTTGCCAGGCATAGGTTCGGCCATTTCACATGCTTTTCCTTCAAGATTTTCAACAACAAAATTCTATTTTCTAACCATAGAATAAACTAATTTCATAAATATTAACCAAGCCACAGCCAGGTCCTCAAGTCCGCTACCTAAAGGTCACCTCAAGACCGCTACCTAGGTTGGGATTTTAAGAGCCCAACTCAACATTCCAAATTTAGCATTTTGTAGCAGATTAAACCATAGATCTATCTTGTTTAGCACTAATTAAAGTTAGATTCACAAGATTCAAGCTTTATACCTTCAGATCTGACAAGATCCACCGAGGCTTTGTGATATCCTCTCAAAGTTGACTCTTCCAAGCTCAACAACCCCGAAAGCTCCAATCTTTGCTCGAGATCTCCTTGCCTTGAAGATGATCTTCCCACAATTAGCTCTAGAACAAGATTAACCCAACTCACCAAGGCTTTCTCTTCACTTTTCTCTCTCTCTCTGTGACAGCCCCACCTTCCCCTAAGGCGAACCAAAAGGGGTTGGTGGACCGCCTGCTCGGCTCTCGCCGAGACTCACTACAATCCTCAGTCAAATTGAAGTGCCAACTTTAAATAATTAGATTAAAACTCCAACAATTACGTTCAAGTACTTCCCAGTAATAACATAACCATACATCTTACAATTTAAACTCCATTACATAGAACCCAAGTATTTCAAAATCATGTTACAATCATGAAATGTTACTTCCATACTTTAATACAATAAACCCATTGTCCAAGACACCAGGAATAATATACACTGATGAACTAGAGTTAATCCAGCTAGTCCCTCTAGTAAGTCTCTTCAAGTGCTTCCTCTGTCTCGAGTCCTTGTGGGGGGAAAAATAAAACATTTTTGGGGTGAGTTTAAAAGCTCAGAGAGGTTCCGAAAATTAAGCAAATATACCTTTAGTCAAAATCTTAACGCTTGAATTGAATAGCACTTTTCCAAAATATTTACCATTCAACTTAAATCATGAGCAAAGCCTTTCATGGAGAGCGATAGTAAATCATACTTGAGTTAATTCCAAACACGAGTAAATCTCTTCGGCGAAACTCCTTTCAGTCACTTGAGCATTTGAACAATAAATAAACAAGCAATTCACTTCAATCACTTCAAAGGTACCGAGACGGATGAGAGGTGCCTACCACCCTGATTTGGTGTGACACATACTCCGCTCAGATTCACTTACACTTAAAATACTGAGATGAGATGAGGTACCTCCCACTCATTCGAGAGTGGTACATACTATCTCTCAATACGTATGGCGCAGACAACACCCAATCGACATATTCACGGTAAGATTAATGGATGAGAGGTACCTACCACTCATAGAGTGTGGCACATACCGCCGCTTATCACATAGGGTCACGAAACAACGCCTCCAATCGAATTTATTCAACATTCACTCTCAAGGCGGGATGAGAGGTACCTACCACTCATGGAGTGTGGTACATGCTACCGCTAACACAATTGGTCGAGACAACGCCTCCAATCGACTCATTCAAAGTTAAGATTCAAGCGGATGAGAGGTACCTATCACCCGTAGAGTGTGATACATACTTCCGCATAACACATATGGATGAGAGGCACCTACCACTCACCGAAAGTGTGGTACATACTTCCACTTAACACATATGCATGGATGAGAGGCACCTACCACTCACTCAGTATGGTACATACTTCCCTTATCAACACAAATCAAATTTCAAGTCACAAAGACATATTCAACATATAACCCATCTCTAATCACAGTCTCAAATTCACATGAACAAATCACCGTCTCATTTAGTATTTGTGAATCAAGACAAGTAACATACATAGAAACTCACAAACTCTTTATAATTTTACTTGTAAAGCATTTCATTGGGAAATAGTAGTAAATCACTTCAATAAAACATTCCTTTGTAAATATTAACAATTCATTTCACAAATCATTCATTTGCAAACCATAGCAAGATTTTCATTTAAAAGAGAGTTAGAACACTCACCAAAATAGTAGGGTTCAGCTTTCACATAAGGATCAAGTTCAGTTCCTTGCACACTCCCTAGAACAATTTCAAAAACAGTAGTTAAGATTCACTTCTTTACTTATTAACTAAAACATTCCACTTTCACTTCATAGTTTCCAATCAATATTTTTCCCAAAATCCCTCAAGGAAAAACACTCATTTTACATAATTCAACATTCAAATGAGTCTTTTGAAATTCACTATATCACTTTTATCACAAAACTCAGTACTCACTCTTTGACAATACTTTAATATAACTTTAAAACATTTCAAACCATATCTTTATTTTCAAAATTCATTAAATTTAGCCACAATATTGTAAAACTCTCAAATTCCCTCAAATAACATTTTTCACTCAAAAATTCACGAGAAATTTCACTTTTCATCTTTTAAAATTCATACACTCATAAATGAACATACCATATATTTTCTTAGACGTAAATTCATCACAATAACCACAAAATCTCAAATCAAACATGAAAATTACCAAGCATGGTTTCGCCTCATACATTTTTCATCACAATTTCCAACAACAAAACCTTACTTTCTAACCATATCATGACAAATTTCACAAATATCAAACAAATCCCAATCAGGTTCTCAAGTCCGCTACCTAGAGGCCACCTCAAGTCCGCTACCTAGGTTGGGAATTCAAGAGCCCAATTTCATCATTTCAAATATAGCTATTTTTACCAAAGTAAACCACAGATCTACGATATTTAACACTAATAAAGCTATATCTAGTAGTTTTGAAGCTTATACCTTCAGATCTAAGTAGATCTAGCAAGATCACTCAAGATCTTGTGAGCACTTCACGGGAAATGACACTCCAAGCTCGATATCTCCAAGAAGTTCCAACCTTAGCTTGAGATCTTCTTACTTTGATGTTGATTTCCACCAAAACTCAAGATCAAGCAACACACCACTCGAACAAGCTTTATTTCTTCACTTTCTCTTCCCTCAAGTTCAACCACTTCCTCTCTCTCTCACACTCCACACGGCTGCCAAGATGAAGATGAACAAGCCCAAAATCCTTCAATCAAGTCTCACAACTTCAAGATGATGAATGAAGAAGAAACTTGGAAGATCAAGGTTGAAGCTTTTCTCTCTCTTTTCTCCTTCAAATTTCAGACCAGCCCTCTCACCCTTTCCTCTCTCGGCTGCTACAAGGTGAAGAAGATGATGGTCTTCAATGATGCTTGAAGCTTCAAGGAAGCAAGGAAGAAGAAGAAGGAAACCAGAAGACAAATCTCTCTCTTTCTCTCTCTATGGGCTGCTCTCTCTCTCTCTCTAAGCCCAAATTGCAGCTACGCTTGATATAATCAATCCCCTTGGTGTGATAACCTTGGCTACTGATATACCAACTCGCTATGTGATAACCTTTACGGATATATTGAACTCTGTGTTAACCTTCACACGCGGATATATTGAATCCCTTGGTGTAATAACCTTGGCTACGGATATACCAATCCCATTGGTGTGATAACCTTGCTACGCGGATAAACTTAATCCGTATCCCACTCTTGTATGATTACCGGCTTTCCTTCTTTGTTTATATTCAGTATGAATTTTGAAGTGAAAATCATATGTGATATGTGCTTTGCATGTTTTCGAACTCACGGGCTTTTAGCTCACCCTTTAAATTTGTTTTCCTTAGCAATCATAGCGCTGAGTGGAGAAGCCAACCCAGTAGTGTTAGGGTTGCTTATATTGAATGTTTCAAAGTTCTGAACCATGATTACGAAAAGCTTTTGTTATGATGTTTTGAGATCTTGGGATAGCAAGTAGTGAGAGCTTTGTATTACGAAACTCAACTGTATGAAGGAATGGTTTATGTACTTTGACCTGTAATTTGAAGTTACGATTTTATCAAGCATTGTATTTTGTATTGCATTTGAAGTTGTAGTTGGACAAGTATTGTTTAAGGAGTGAGTCCCGAGTCAAGTACATGGCCGATCCCTTTGTCTGCCTTTGGGAGAGGTGGGTCAGTCACTGTGTACGTGAGTTTAGGTTTCAGATCTGTCAGAAGTGTATTCTAGGCTTAAAGTTTAGGATACCCCCTGTGCCTGGAGTGTTTCCCTGATTGAAAAAGGTGGGTTTGGTACTTGATGACTGGATGAGAGAAATAGAAAAGTTGATAGGAATTGACATGGTGGGATTAAGACTTTAATTGATGTGTGCTAGTAAGAGATCTTCTAAGAGTGTGAATAACTATAATCTCCTCCTAATTAGGGTTGGTGTTTAATCGAGAACCTCCAATGTGGCTAGTACCTTAAGGAATCTTGACCTGGGAGATATTAAATTTCCTGAACTAATTGATGGATGATTAAGAAATGCTCCTCTTAAGCTCTACCATTAAGTGATGTACGATTTTGAGATCTAATGAGAATTAGAGTTATAAGTGTTTGAAAGTTTAGTAGAGTGGAAAGAAATGTAAGAGATAGCCATCATTCATGTTTACGGTTAACGAGACCCAAAGTTCAAGTAGGTTCTAAATGGATTGAAAAGAATGCAGTGGATAGTGATGAGAATATGGGAGGGATGCCATTGAGGCTGAGGGAGATCCCCAATATCTAGAGCCCCACCCATGTGCAGAAGTGCTTCCACCAAATCTTCTTCTTCCTCGAGACTTGATGGATTAGCCTAGTGTGAAACTGGGGTTTTGTGTAACCTTCGGGAAAGCCAATAGAGGGTTCCCAACTTTGTAAAATTGCATGCTTGCTAACTTTTCAAGTATTGTATTTTGTTAAGTGTAATGTGAACTTGATGTACCTATGTATACCCTTTGACAAAAGCATGCACATAGACTCGCACTCTATTCTTATGAAGTGTGAATATGAAGTGTTTCTGTTTACCTTTCAAAGTGAATGTTCTAATAGTGTATTTACTTTCTTATGTTTGTGAAAATTTGATGGCCCTAAAGAGCTATGGAGGGTGGGAGAGCCGCCAGGTCGGGGCGAGGGACTAGGCTACTCCACAACATTGGAGGCGATCGAGAGTCGCCACCCATCAAAATCAAGGGCTGGAGTTAACTTTGTAGAGCAAATGGCTATAGCCATGAATCGTATGACTCAGATACTAGACCTGTATGGTTGGCCAACAAGGCCCGGACCTGAACAACATATCAATCTTGGGTTGGTGAGGATAGAGCCCTTGAGCATTTCAAAGGTTTAACCCACCTAAATTCTCTTGGGAACCCAACCCAAGTTGTCGAAAGATGGTTGGAGAGAATTTTGACATTTTGCTGCCTTAGATTACACTGGAGGAGAGGCAAGTGTCATTTGTCAGATTTTGAGGGAGCGCTAGAGCCTGGTGGAATGTGATAAGGGTGAAATGGGAAAGAGAACAAACCCTAGAACTTGGGTGAACTTTACTAGGGAATTTAATGCTAAGTTTCTTCCCCACTAGTCCAGGGAGAAAAGGGAAGATGATTTTATTAGATGTAAGCAAGGAACGCTGAGTGTCACAGAGTATGAGGCATTATTTACTAGATTGTCAGGTTTGCTCCGAAGTTAGTGGCAACCAACAAAGGAGAATTAGAGATTTGTGCAAGGGTTGAACTGGAGATACAAGAAATTTATGGCTGCCCAAATCAATAGTTTTAGTGAAGTCATTGAGAAAGCCCAAAGGATTGAAGGGCAAAGGCTCAAGTTAGAACTTTCAATGCAAGAAAAAGAAATGCCCCTAGCAGAGTCAAGGACCAGTTGGATGTGACTGCCCGACCCCTAAGATTGGAAGAGACGGGGAACAAAACCCTTCTCGAGCATCGAGAGGATCTATGGTAAAGGGAACATTTTCTAGTGGAGGGGTCCCAAGGAACTTTGATGGAAGAGGACAATCAAGGAATGTCATGCAAGGCCGATATCTACCCTAGTATAACATGTAATTTCGTGGGAAGTTGAGCCACACCGAGGAAGAATGTTGAAGAAGGCAGAAAGTGTCATGTGGTAGTACCGAACACCACTATCTCGTGATGCCCAAGGCTTCTGGGAGAAGTTGTGACCGACAAGTGAATAGACCTAACTCCCATCGCTAGTGCACTGTGAAAGTCGATCAAGAGTTCCACCTGTGGTCTACACTATTACCCAACAACAAGTCCTGCACCCAACCAAGATGTTAAAGGTACAACCCCTATCTTTCACAAGCAATAAAAATTTTAAGTGGATTTTAGGGTGTTCTAATCAACCTAAACCTGTTTTCTTGTGTGGAGAAGATATGGAACCTAGTAGAGTATTTTGTAATTTTGGGGTTCGAACACCATGAGAGACATCTAAGGATAAAGTTCATGGAAGATAAATTTTGATGGAAACATAATTAGATTGAGGTGGCCTTTAGGATATGTATAAATATATACATGTGGGGAGTTTAGAGAAGACCACCTTATAAGACTTGAACGTATACCATTGTCGATGCAATAAGCACTATCATGGAAATTGGAAGATATCGAAGTAGAGGAAATGTTATCTTATGAAAGACATTATGTACAGATTCATGATAAGAATGTGACGCATTTGAGAAGTAAGCAAATTTTCCCTAGTTGAGGTTATGGAGAAATTGAAGAATTAAGGAAGTAACTTGGAATGTTGAAGAAAAGATCTGATGGATTATCTAGGATAATTTTAGAAGAAATAATAATTTCGAGGACTAAATTCTTTTAAGGAAGGATGCGAGGGCCTCAAAATTCAGAATTATTTTAAAAATATATAATATTAATTATATTGAGTTTATTTATTGAAATATGAGTGAAAATATGTTTAAAGTGAATATTTTCCAATTTAGAGAATTTTATACCTAATTGTTTGTGTGGTTTTGGCCAAAATTTAGCTAAAGATTGTTCAATGCGGTGAATAGTGACTTGGACTTGAAATCGAAAGCATATGTAGTGATATTTTGGAAATATTATTATGGTGAGACAGTGTCGGGATGAAAGAAACCATTGTAAGTTAGACTGTCGGCAGACGCTGACATAAAGTGCCAAAAGCACTTTTTTCCTTAAAATAAGGAAATGCACTTTTGACCCATAAAAGCCTTGACTTCTGCACCCTTTATACTTCATTTTCCAGCTGCTATTTTGAGCTTAGAGAGAGAGAGGGAGGACGAAATTGAGAGCAAGAAATGAGAGAGAAAATAAGCTCATCTTCTCTTCCATTTCTTGAAGCTTCATGACACCATTGAGGGTTTTAATCTTGGTTTCCCTTCATTTCTTGGCTGCCATGAGAGAGTGAAAGAGGGAGAGAGAGGCCGAGAGACTTGAGAGAGAAAGGAGGGAAAGTTTGGAACCTTGTTTCTTCCATTTCTTCTTCTTCTTCCTTGTTTGCTTCTTCAAGACACCATTGAAGCTCATCATCTTCATCCCCATTGCAGCAAGGAGAGAGAAGGAAGTGAGGGCTGGTCCCATTTTGGAGGAGAAAAGAGGTGAGTTTGAAGCTTGATTTTCCCATTTTTTTCTACCCAAGCAACTTGAACCCATGAAACTTGATTGATGAGTTGTGGGTTTCATTTCTTTTCCTTCCATGGCAGCCAACCAGGAGAGAGAGAGAGTGTGGTCCAAAATCTTGAAGGAAAAAGAAAGAGAAAAGTGAAGAAATAAAGTTTGTTTGAGTGGTGGGTTGCTTGATCGTGAGCTTGAGTTGTAGATCACCCTCAAAGTTCAAGATCTTAGATAAAGATCAAGCTTTCATGGTTGTTGAGCTTAAAGGGTCAATTTTGAGAAGATATCACAAAGTCTCTGTGGATCTTGTCGATCTTGTCGATCTGGTCAGATCTGAAAGTATAAAGCTTGAACCTTGTAGAGATAGCTTTATTAGTGTTAAATAGCTTAGATCTATGGTTGATTTTGGTAAAATGATCTCATCTCAAAAAGATGAAGTTGGGCTCTTGAAATCCCAACCTAGGTGACTTGAGGTGGCCTCTAGGTAGCGGACTTGAGGACCGATTGGGAATTTGATTGTTAATTGTGAACTTGCATTGATATGGTTAGAAATTAGGTTTTCGCTTGTTGAAAAGTTGAAGGAAAATGTATGTTATGGCCAAACCCATGCCCGGTGATTTCAATGTTTGATTTTGGAATGTCGTGAATGTTCTCAAGGATTTTATCTTTGAGAAAAATGTGTATATTGTTCTAATTGTGAGTGTATGTGTGTGTGAGTGAGTGTTTGATTTTAAAAAGGGTAAAAGTGTAGTTTTCATGAGATTTGAGTGAAAAGTGCTATTTGACCAATTTGAAGGTTTTGCAGTGTTTTGCTAAATTGGGGATTTTGAATACAATGGCTTGCTATGAAACGCTTTTATATCAATATGGAAGTTTTAGCCAAAAAAATGAATTGTCGAACGATTGTGTAAAAGTGATTGTGAGGTGTGAGACCTCACTTAAATGTTTTGTGAAAGAGAACACTTGTAGTGCCAATGAGTATATCGGTGGATGCTCTTTGAAATGGAAAAGTGATTTTTCAAAGAGGATTTATTCAAATATTGGCCATATGAAATGAGAGTTTTCCTCAAGAAATTTTGGAAAAATGTCGCTTGAGACTAACAAGGAAAGTAATTGTGTTAGTGACTGAAAATGAAGTGAATCTCATGGATTGTTTTAAATTATTTTAGGAAGTGTGCAAGGCAAGGACTTTGACCCCTACGAGGAAGTTGAACCTTACTTTGGTGAGTTTCCATACTTGTTACATGATTATGTGAAAATGATCGCAATGGTGTTTAGTGAAGTGATTTTGAAGTGAAACCTAGTTCTCGAACTCTGGGGTAGTGTATTTTATCACACTTATCCATCGTAAATAAAAGAAATTGTGAAAGGGTTTTGCAATGACTCACATGTGTGAGTGTTTTAACCTGTTTTCAACCTAGTTCTAACTTGTTTTCAAAGGAAAAGTTTTACTACTATTCTTTACCAATGAAATGTTTTCCCACTTTTGTGAGTATTTCAGACTATGTTTCAAACTATTTACAAATGAACGGCTTTACTAGCATTTCAAAGGGAATAATTTACCTGCGGTTTGCCAAATGATTTATTAGTGTTTATAAGTGAAATAATTTACTATTGAAATGATTTCTAAGTAAAGACACTCCCAAGTGCGGACTTACTTGACTTGAAATGTGTTTTAAATTGAAATGTGAATTAATGTGAAAGATAGGTTTTGATCCATCAAATGGAGTAGTGTAACTTTATCGCAATTACTCCCATTTGAATGGTACCTACTTGCAAAAGTATTTTCCGATATTTTGGGTATACTTGAGTCTTTTGTCTTGCGTCGTGATTCCGTTTTGAATTGCATGAAGTGATGTGGACGGTCCCGTATTCCCTGCCTTGAGAATTGAATCCCCTTGGTGTGATAACCTTGCCACTCGGATATACCGAATCCCCTTGTGTGATAACCTTGGGCTACGTGATATATTGAATCCCCTTGGTGTGTTAACCTTGTGAATCCCCTTGGTGTAATAACCTTGGGCTACGTGATATACTCAATCCCATTGGTGTGATAACCTTGGGCTACGTGATAAACTTAATCCGGTATCCTACTCTTGTATGATTACTGGCTTTCCTTCTCTGTTTATATTCAAGTATGAATTTTGAAGTGAAAAATCATATGTGATATGTGCTTTGCATGTTTTCGGGAACTCACGGGCTTTTAGCTCACCCTTTAAATTTGTTTTCCTTAGCGTGCATCGAGTATGCAGGGAGAAGCCAACCCATAGTGTTAGGGTTGCTTATATTGAATGTTTCAAAGTTCAACCATGATTACCGAAAGCTTTTGTTATGATGTTTTGAGATCTTGGGATAGCAAGTAGTGAGAGCTTTTGTATTACGAAACTCAACTGTATGAAGGAATGGTTTATGTACTTTGGACTGTAATTTGAAGTTACGATTTTATCAAGCATTGTATTTCAGATTGCATTTGAAGTTGTAGTTGGACAAGTATTGTTTAAGTGAGTGAGTCCCTGGCGAGAGTCAAGTGCGGTCCCACGATCCCTTTGGTTCAGCCTTTGGGAGAGGTGGTCGTCACACAATTTTATTAAAGTTATCTTGCCTACTCTTTATTCAAGCACCGTTTTACGTGAAAGTCAACATTTTTAGATGAAGACTCGCGATTACTAAGCACAAAAATTATTGGAGTAGAGCTATAACTATTTTTCTTCTTTTCTTTTTCTCTCTCTCTTCTCTTTTTTTTTTATAGATAACATAAATAAATATTCCCTCAAAAGAGTAATCATAGGAAAGTATTACATTTATTAACCACATTTATCACTTCACTATGTAAAAGCAAATAAGGAGGAAAAATCTCATTAAACATGCAAAATTTAGGCATAATTTCCTCCATTTTAAAAGATATACTTTCCTTAAATTGTAAAAAATTCTAATCACAAAATAGTCATCTCCAAGTTAATTGAGAAATTGAAACATTTTGGACAGGATTTTTCAAAAAATTTGGACAGAATTTCCCATTTATAATCACAACATCACAACTCAATCACATAATTATGCATATAAGCACAATTTTCCCCCCACACTTAAAATGCACATTGTCCTCAATGTGTAAGAAGGAAAGAAAGATAAGAAAGTAATACTTCCCTGTTAATGTGATCGAATTGTCGTGAGCTTGAAGATGCATATGAATTTGATCTACTTTGCTTCAAATCTTCATGAGCTTCATCGAATAACCTTTAACTCTTTTGAACTGGATCTGTGAACCTAGGGAACCGTGAAGAAATGCCCGCAGATCAACTCGCGGATCTTCAGAAAACTTCTCTGATCTCGATTCGTGAGCCTTAGAGATCCGCGAGGTACACCTCGCGGATCCTTCTGGAAATGCGAATCTGCAACTTTTTTGCAACTGTTGCATTGAGCAATCATTTTCTGCACTTTCCAGATTGAAAACCCTGCATGATAATTATGCAATGCACTATTCATGATGCACCAAAAGGTCAATTTTGCCATGTTTGATATTCCTACAAAACAAACAAAATAAACACACTTAGAAACATATAGCACACATACTTAAACATTCAAACTAAGCAAAATAACATAAATTGATGGTTGCCTCCCAACTAGCGCTCTTTTATAGTCATTAGCTTGACTATAGAACCTTTTCATCAAGGAGGTTTAGTCAATAAATAATCCACCATTTGAGGACGAAGTGGATCATTAAAAGGTGACTTAATCACGTGAGTCATATAACCAAATGATAAGAAAGAAGGAAATGATTTACCAATCTCAAGTGAGTCATAGATATTACCTTGTAGTTCCACCACTTGAGAACTTACCAAAGGAATGCCCATATGGCCTTCAAGGGGTAGGTTGACCTTGGAATCTACACATTCACCACATTCCTCAAAAGGGGTTATATAAACATCATTCATGCCTACCTTTTGAGGGTCAAAATTCATTCCAAAGTTATCATCATGTGAAATGGACATTTCATCATTGAAATGCAAATAAGATTCATCATTGTCATCAAAATGTGTTCCAGTTTCACACACAACATTCCCACCATTGATGTTAGGGTTAATTTGCATATCACTACATGAAATAACTTCACACAAAGTATGCAATTGTTCTTGTAATCCTTCAAATTTAGAAACTAATTCATCTAATCTTTTCTCAACCCTATCAAAATGATCGGAAGTTGTATTAGCTAATTTTTCAATAGCTACTTCCCAACATGGTTTAAAATCATTAGCTAATCTTTCTTGCTCCCAAGGTAAAGGTGGATTAGCTAACTTTTCTATAACTAATTCCCAAGATGGCTTTGATTCAAGTTGAACACCATTGGGTTGGTAATCATAAAAACATGAAGAATCACCATACGCACATGGATTATTCGAACCATAAGTATAAGAATTACCACAATTAGCACCATATTGATCAAAACAAGAATTGTAATGCTCAAATTCATCATAATTCACATGTTGTGCTTGCATACATGTATATGAAGCATGATTACTTCCACACAAGTCACAAACCACATAATTGGAATTAAAAGCATTAGCATCCCTTTTTTGCTCAAGCAAATTTGTAATGGTGTCTATTTGCACATTTAATGTAATATAATCAAGTTTAGCCTCAATGCTCCTTGTGCAATATTCAAATGACATACCTTTGAACATCCTTTGATTACCTTCATAGTTATAACTTTGAAAATTGTAGGGGTCCATTGTCAAGCTTCCTTCTCTCAAGCCTTGATCCACATCCTTGCTATCCTTCTTTAAAACCTAAAAATGCTTTCAAAAACTCAAAAAGCAAGATTAGTGAAGAAGAATAGCTAATAAGACATAAACTAAAACAATGAATATAAAAATGTCTAAAGTAATAAAATTATTCTTAGCACCGATATTGAACAAATCATCCCCGGCAACGGCGCCAAAAACTTGACGAGGTTTTACCATACACCAAATTTTAATATAAAACCTAAACAACCCTGTTTACTTCAGGTATACAGATTGTTTATCCAGCATAGGGTAGCATAGGTGTCGATCCCACAGAGAAGAATGTCTAGTACTGATGATTTTCGATCTCCTCTATTATTTAGACTATCACAAGCAAGTAAATTAATCTAAACTACAAACATGAAATAAAATAAGTAGAAAATAACAATTAAAAGCTCCTCAAGTTATAGAATTCCTTACTACTCTTGTAAATGATGCTACCGGTTGAATTAATGTTATTACCTTGGCTAAGCGTGGCGTAATTTCCTAATGCATGTGAAACATACTTTCGTAGTGAATCAACTATACATATAGCTAAACCATACCTACACTTGTGGTTATGGAATTAACTACAAGCTCATTTACTCTATGAAATTACATGAAATGAATCACTAAAGCCACAAAGGTGCCTCCCTACAATTGTGAGAGAACTCCCTAGGTTTAGCACGTCATGAACTAGTGTCAAATTCTCACTTTCATTTAAACTTAATACCTTGAGATTATCACAATTAATGGCCGGTTAATCATGATTATAAAAGCCAAAGTACTAAATACTTGCTCAAAATAATAGCATCAAATAACCATGTAAATATCACAAACAAGATATAGAAAGTTCATCCACAACTCAACGCATAAACTTAGCTAAACATTCTTGAATTATACTATAACTAACATACTAACTATACTAAACTAATGAACTAAGAAAAACTAGTGAAGACTACATTTTAAATAGTGGTTTTAGCCTTCCTAAAGCTCCCTTTCTCTTGTCTATCAAAGGCCCTATTTATAGAAGAATGAATTCATAAGCATCCAAAACTTCCTCATGTGAACACAAGAAAAGTTTAAGCTATAAAAGTCAAGAAAAATGTCTTCAATGAATTATCCTTCTTGAAATGTCTTCATTCATCTTCATGCATCTTAATCAAGCATCAAATGAGTTGTAAAGTTGATGCAAATTGTGTTTTGGATTAGCCATAAGTTGTTTCTTCAACTTTCCAAGATTCTTCACGCAACTTTGCAGCTGAAATTCATTAAAACTTAAGCTGGAAGTGAGTTGGAAAATTTCTGGAATCGACTGCAACTTGTATCAATCACTGTCAGGGATCCGCAAGGTGGATCCGCGAGGCAGAGGCTCGCGGATCTCATCATGGATCCTCTCCCCTGTCTCTTCTCAGAGGGATTCGTGAGCTACTTCATTTCTTCCACTATCACATAGCGTTTTTGGTTCGCGAATTTACTCAAAAATTGCAAAATCTGAATTTTTTGTTGTGAAATTGATGCTTTAAATCCTTTGACTTTTGATCCTTTGATTCCTTGATAATTGAATTGCATTATGCTCATTTCAATTTGGAATTTTATCAGTTTCGGATATTTAAATTTTTCAACTTTTCTTCCAAACTTCATTGCCTGAAATTAATTCACATAACAATACTTATGCAAATATCTTCTCATTTTCCCCTCATTTGATGATTGAGCTTTTAATCCTACAAAAACATGAAGTTTTCACTATATTAATCCATAGAAATGCATTTTTTCTATTTAAACCATAAAATGCAAACTTCACTAGAAACCATAGTTAATTAGCCATTAAAATAACAAAAACACACAAAAACTAAATAGAAAACATACTTCAAACATGCAAAATAAAAACTTATCAATCCCCTTCCAAGTCAATAAGGATTCCATGTGGCTTTAGTTAACCGTTCAGATGTTAAACTCTGTTCCTCAGCCTTGGTTTTCATTTACCGGCAGATTTTGTTTATGAGCATGTGGCTGATATAAGATTCTTGAACCCAGAAATGGGGAACAAATTAAATTCTTTATAACAGGAGTTCTAGGTTAAATTTTTCGAAGGCAAGAGATTATTTCCAGTTCAATAGTATAACGTGAACTCGTTTAGATTTCGGGAGGATGTATCTCAGACCGCATTCTTTGGTTGAAAGTACCATTAGATAAATTGATGAGTGATTAATGCAAGTAAATCTGGTATGTGGAACATCAGTTTGTTTTGGCATGAGTACCAAGAGGACATCATGCATGACGCTCTGCTGATCCAGTTGTGTTTGTTTCTCTGTTTAATCCCGTATAAGTTAGTGTGATTCTAAGGTTTTTGTTTGAATATATCCTGCTTCTAAAATATGGTACAAAAGAAAAAAAGTAGAATTCGATGTCTTACCAAGTTTTACTAATATTTCATCAGTACTTAATTACGGTCCAAAACATCAGGAAAGAGTTCATTACTACAATAACTTTACAAGATTATCAAATAACATAATCTACAACAGAGCAACGTCCACGCAATTGAGCTTTGGTTGTCCATCTCATGCACAACCTGCCGGGCTGTCTAGGTAGTCTCGATATATTCAGTTCATTAAAAAACGATTCAAAGGGATGATGAGCCTATAAATACCTTTCACCCATGTTGAATGCACTGTGCCTTCTCATTTATATCGCTCAGAGTCCGAGTCATTTGCACCATCCTATCTTTGTTTCTTTGAGCTCTCAAGCATGGCTTTGACAGCAACTTCAAAGCTTATTTTTACTGCATTCTTGATACTGACAGTGTTGGGTTCTCAGGCTGTGTGCCGCAACCTGAATGAAGCCTCAACGATTGAGAAACATGAGCAGTGGATGGCGCAATATGGCCGTGTTTACAAGAATGAGGCAGAGAAGGCAAATAGATACAAGATTTTCAAGGACAATGTGGAGTTCATTGAGTCATTCAATAAGGCTGGGACTAGGTCTTACAAGTTAGGCATCAACCAGTTTGCTGATTTGACAAATGAAGAGTTCAGAGCAGCGCGCAATGGCTACAAACCAAAGGAATGCAAAGGAACAGTATTTAGGTATGAGAATGTGAGTGCAGCTCCAGCTACCATGGACTGGAGAAAGAAGGGTGCAGTTACAGGAATCAAGGACCAAGGCCAATGCGGTAAGCTAAAATAGCCATCATTTTACAAATTATTCATGCATCATTATATCTTTCCAAAGCTATTCATATTCTTTACGATTCGTGGCTAACAATCAATTCCCTTTGAACATAAAATATTAGGTTGTTGCTGGGCATTTTCAGCTGTTGCAGCCACAGAAGGAATTCACCAGATTAAAAATGGCAAGTTGATCTCCTTGTCTGAGCAAGAGCTAGTGGATTGTGACACTGCAGGTGAAGATCAAGGCTGCGGTGGAGGTCTCATGGATGATGCATTTTCCTTCATAATCAGCAACAAAGGTCTTACTACAGAAGCCAATTATCCATATCAAGCAGTTGATGGAACTTGCAACAAAAACAAAGAAGCTAAGCCTGCTGCCAAAATAACTGGATTTGAAGATGTCCCTGCAAACAATGAGGCCGCACTCTTGAAGGCTGTGGCCAGTCAACCCGTTTCAGTTGCCATTGATGCTAGTGGCTCTGCCTTCCAGTTCTATTCAAGCGGTGTCTTCACCGGTGCTTGTGGTACCGAATTAGACCATGGCGTGACAGCTGTTGGGTACGGTACAAGCTCTGATGGAACTAAATATTGGTTAGTTAAGAATTCATGGGGAACTAGCTGGGGTGAGAATGGATACATTTTGATGCAGAGAGACATTGATGCTAAAGAAGGTCTCTGTGGCATTGCCATGCAAGCTTCTTACCCTACTGCTTAATTACAGCTCAAAAAAACTGCTGAAGCTGCCCTTATAAGAGAGCTTTGCTTTGTCTGTAGACAACCACAGTTCTGTGTGTTCTGATGTAATTGATTGTTGTATATTTTAAGGGTTGCTATCCATCAATTATGTACATGAAATTCACTATCCTCTGATATAATGCATGATAATTTCTATCTTTTTATTTCTGCAAAAGTTTGCATCACCTTCTTTTTTACCAGACCTCTGCCAAGAACCAAATATAGCTACTGTACCAAAGACTTAATGAAACTTAGTTTAAAACTTAAATATATGATATAAAATATCTTCAAGTTTTGGCAGGGAGCAAAAGTTTAAATTTATAAATAATATTTTTAAAATTTTCAATTTTTCTACGGGAGAAAACCTTAATTTTGTAAAACTTCCTGGCTTTCCACACCCTAGTTTTGTCCATCTTGGTGACATTAATTAATTGGACTTAAGAGTGTCATATCCGGGTAAAAAAACAATCTATCTCTAAGTAAATCATATAAGGTCCCTTGAAAAATATAATCTTGATAATGCAAAATTTAATATTGATGCACCATTTTTGCAGTAAAGATACTGAAATCCACAGCTCTCTTGTAAAAGATTTATGAATTAATACGAGTACAGCAGAGAGACCCATTTAAATATTACTCCTAGTTTTCTCTAAGTGCACCACTAGGACTATCAAATATTGCCAAGATACATTGCATATTTTTGTCAAATATGGACCTAGAAAAATGTCATAGCTGGCCTTTGGGAAATTGGGATCATATGATTTGATTAGGCTTTGTATTTTTTCTCTTTTGCTAGAAAATGGGTTTTCTTCTGTTACATAATGACAAAACAAAATAATAAAAAAGGACCACATAATGATCGTTTGACATTGTTCAAATACACTACCGGGAAATATCCTTGAATCTTTACTTTGTTACGTTTTCCCAAATTCATTCCTATACCAGTCCATTCTGCTGGCTCTGTTTTGATATTAAAGATGAGAAAGATTTTTCTAGAAAAATATGGAACAGAAAGATTTTTTTTTGGAAAACTTAAATCCAAACATGTAATCATCTTTTAAGATAAAGAAGTTCATTAAACATTAGCTTCGAAGCTGACAATGTCCTGCAGCTCATTTTTGCAAATAGTTCGGAAAAGGGTAGATGTTGGTTTCTGATTTTGTTCAATGTTTTTAAGAAAAGCACAATTTTTTAATAACTCAGGCCAATCAGATATGACAATTTGGCTGTCCAATGTTGTTTACTTTTATCATAGAAATTAAATGGACGCTCAGATCATTACAAGTTGATTCAGTATATTAAACATAAAACTAAAAAAATTAATAAGGTCCTTCAGTTTCTAGCTAGTGTGGAAGATCTAATTCGGGAAAAGAGTAGATATTGGTTCTCGTCTTTTCTTGTTACTAATTTAGTGTAGTCTTGCACTTAATGACTGCAGAAATCTATTATACAAATCGAAGATTTTGAAAATAAAGCCTGATCACTTTAGTATAAAACAATACTTTGATCACGAAACTGTCCCAAAACCTTAAATATTGAACCCCTACGTTCTTATCCCTTCTTAAAACAGCTTGTTGGATGTCACCATTCTGATGTAATACTCTTCCTCTTCCATATGGTATTCTATGCCGTGTGAACAGTGGCCGCACCCCCGCCGGGGGGGGGGGGGGACACCAATTAGATATGGCGATTTTGTAGTCCAATTTTTTTATTTACTTAAAGTCCATGGAGTTTCCATTTGAATACAATTTAGGCTCTTGTGTGAATGTATTGATGAAGTCGGAAAAAGTTAGGAAAAGATCAAAACTAAAATCCAAATTTCTTCTAACTTTTATGTTTAACCAGTAGTTCACCAATGTCCAAAACATTGAGAAAGAGCTCATGACTAGATTACAGATGAAAGACGCTCATATAGCATAAAATAAGTTTTTAACGGAGCAACTTTTACGACACCCTGGTTTGATATAGTCCATCTCTACCACAGCTTGCCGAGCTGTCTAAGTAGTCTTGAATTCAGTTCATTGCCAAGAAGACTTAAACCAGGGATGCGGGTTAGAAATGAGGTCTATAAATATCTCTCAATAGCTATGGAGTCAGGTGTGCCTTCTCGATTTCATCCTTGATTTCCTGTATCAAGAAAATTTGCAGCCTCGGTGCATTTGTTTCTTCGAACTCTCAAGCAATGGCTTTAAAATTCCATCCAAAGCTTATTTTTGCTGCATTGCTGATGCTGGCAATGTTGGCTTCTCAGGCCATGTCCCGCAACTTGAATCATGAAACCTCAATGATCGAAAAACACGAGCAGTGGATGGCTCAGTATGGACATGTTTACAAGGGTGTGGTTGAGAAGGCTAACCGATACAAGATTTTCAAGGACAATGTTAGTTTCATTGAGTCATTCAACAAGGCTGGGACTAAATCTTACAAGTTAGGCATTAACCAATTTGCTGACTTGACCAATGAGGAGATCAAAGCAACTCGCAACAAGTACAAACCATGGAAGGAATGTAAAGGAACCTTGTTCAGGTATGAAAATGTGAGTGCTGCTCCAGCTTCCATGGACTGGAGAAAGAAGGGTGCAGTCACAGGAATTAAGGATCAAGGCCAATGTGGTAAGCTAGCATAGTATTGTAGTCTCTGTGTTTTAATTGGTATACATTTGCGAAACAATTCTCGCTGCCTAACCATGGAAAACCCTTTGCTCACAAAATTATAGGTTGTTGCTGGGCAATTTCAGCTGTTGCAGCCACGGAAGGGATTCACCAGCTCAAAACTGGTAAATTGATCTCATTGTCCGAGCAAGAGCTAGTGGATTGTGACACTGCAGGTGAAGATCAAGGCTGCAATGGAGGTCTCATGGATGATGCATTTACCTTCATAATCAACAACAAAGGTCTTACTACTGAAGCCAACTATCCATATGAAGCAGTTGATGGAACTTGCAATAAAAACAAAGAAGCTATGCCTGCTGCCAAAATCAGTGGATTTGAGAGGAAATTCTAAAAATGTGATGGAAAAAAAAAAAGTTTCTACAAGAGGGGTTGTTTGCAAAAGACTTTCTAACATTAGGATTTTCGATTTGATAAATGCGAGTTGGAAACTCGATTTGTCAAATGCGAAGTTAGGTAAATTTCTGACGAAAAAAAAAAAGCGTTTAAAAGATTATATTTTTCACGCTTGAAACTCACATTTAAAATGCTAGTTTCACCAACTGATTTTGTCAAATGCGAAGTTTCATGAAACAGATTTTCAAATGCGAAGTTTCATGAAACTCGTGATTTGTGCTGATTTTCTTTTTTTTTCCATTTCGATGCAATTATTTTTTCCGCTTGTTTTTTTTTCAATTCCCTGATGCAAATTTTGTTTTCCCATTTCTATTGCATATTTTATTTCAAATGCTAAATTCACTGATTTGAACCCTACACCCAAATCAATTTATTTGCAGAAAAAAATTTAAAAATCATAATATTTTAGAAATTTCTCATGCAAATAAGAGTATGGGAGATAAGAGAGCAAAGTTTTCTTGTGAAGAAATAAAGGAAATCATATAGATTCTTTTTTTATGTAAGTATATTGGTGGAAAAGAAGTTTTCTAACAATTGTCAAATAGATATAATGTAGCAAATAATTTTTTTTTTCCCAATGATGTCCAACGGTACTATTATACTACGCCTAAATTAACAAGTGTTTATCAAATCGTTATGGAGTTTACTAGATCAAACTTTAGCTAAGTTTACTTGAACAATTGTCAAGACAATATTAACATTGGCCAAGCTCTATCTAGCCATTAGGAAGTTAGTGTCCGTGGAATAAACCTATAAAAGAAATGTTGTATTATGTTCAATGGATAGTATACCCAACTAAGTAGCCAAATAGTGAGTTTATTCAATCAAAAATCGAAGTCGCGAAGTTCTAGGATATAAATGTAAGCTCATTAATTTTTTTACACAACTTAATCTTAATTTACATATATATCCAAATTTTAACAAATGTCTTTTGAATATATAAGGATACTCTAAACAATTTATGAGCAAGGAAATTATATGTTCAAGAAGGCTTTGAAAAAAGAAAAAAGTAATGAATATAAATTCCAGGAAATCGAAAGCAAGTCATATAAAGTATTATCAAAGATTTCCCCTGATAATAGGAAGAAAGAAGAAAATGAAGAAAAGAAAGATAAGACAAGACATTTTCTTTTTTTTATTTTTATT
This sequence comes from Gardenia jasminoides, assembly GCA_013103745.1. NCBI lineage: Eukaryota > Viridiplantae > Streptophyta > Magnoliopsida > Gentianales > Rubiaceae > Gardenia > Gardenia jasminoides. The sequence continues at coordinate 3,793,063 of CM023098.1, forward strand.
TCCCAAAAGTATTATCAAACTTTAAATCGAACCTTCTTGGCTCTTATCCTATGTCAAGGTGCCTTGAATCATGTTTCTTCAACCCTCAGAGCTGTCTCGGTCTCACGTGTCCTTTTATTCTGGGTTTTGATTTTGGGCCTATTTTTAGGTCTAGTCTGTTTGGTTGTATATAAATCTGATTTCCTCCAAAACCTATTCTTATGCTACTTGTTCTTCTTTATTGTTAAGGTCGGTTATAACATCCTATTTATGTTGACAAATTTTGTGGACATTTTCTTTTTTTTTAATTTCCCAATGAACCGATTATAGAATGCGAAGTTCAGCAACGATTTGGAATGCGAAGTTCATTAGAACTGCGATATAGAACTCGTGATTGTAGAATGCTCACGAGTTCTGCGCCATTTTTCTTTTTTTTTCATCAAACTCAAGATTTGCAAAATGCGAGTTCACTAGAACTCACATTTTGCAAATGCGAAAATCACTGGTCTGAACTCTACACCCAAATCACCCTATTTGCAGAAAAAATTTAAAAATCATAATATTTTTAGAAATTTCTCGTGGATTTGAAGATGTCCCTGCAAACGATGAGGCTGCACTCTTGATGGCTGTGGCCAATCAACCCGTATCAGTTGCCATTGATGCTAGTGGCTCTGCCTTCCAATTCTATTCAAGCGGCGTTTTCACTGGGGATTGTGGAACTGACCTAGACCATGGTGTGACTGCAGTTGGATATGGTACAAGCTTCGATGGAACCAAATATTGGTTGGTCAAGACTTCTTGGGGAACTAGCTGGGGTGAGAGTGGATACATCCTGATGCAAAGAGACATTGAAGCCAAAGAAGGTCTCTGTGGCAGTGCCATGGAAGCTTCGTACCCTACTGCCTAAGATTAAAATTGTGTCTGCTGTGTCTGTATACATGTGCGTTTTGTGTGTTTCTCATATTATGTGTTGCACATATAATTTCAGCCATTGGAACCCCATTTGTACATGAAATCATATATGTTGGGACATCTAATGCATATTTGTGTCTGTATCATTATGTAAAGCCTTTTGCTGTCTTCTTTTCTTCCGTACGCTAGCCTCTGAGGTTAGCTCATAATTAGAGCTTGGAGTACAGTAGTAGAGTCGATGTGATTTTTTTAGAACAAGTAGACAAAAACTACGTACTCATGCTTTAAGTAAAACATACACATCGATTTCTTGCAGGAACAAGATGAGCCAAGCATTAAAGTCAAACAGTCACTGCGGCAAGACTTACTTTAATCAAACTAGCCAAGAAAACGAAACAACAAAATAGAAAGGAACTTGAAACGAGCATATAAGAATTTATGAAGCATTCAGGGCAATGGAGCAGGTTGAACATAAGTAAGATATCCGGCTACATTTGATCTTTGATTAATTTGGAACTTGGAATTACTGTTTCAGCTATGTCTCCTTTTGGGATTTTGGTTGCATGTCATTTTCCTAATTCGTTTTGGAGTTTAAGGTAGGTGGGAGATACATTGGATGGAAAAGGAATTTTTATGTACTTTTTTTCTATCCCTTGCCATGTCAAGTAGATTATACCAAGAAGCATTATCTTTTCTTCTTTTTTTTTTTTTTTTTTTTAATTTTTCCATCTGTTCCAAGTAAAACGGCTCCAAATTTGGGGTTGCCCAATTGGACTATAACTTGGTCTAGATTAGAAGTGGCAAAATGAATAAATAGTTGATAAATGGTTTTTCTGAAATGGTTGGTAGATGAAATTAATCCAATTCAATTACAACCATTTAATAAATGGATCTAAATGGATAGTGTAAACCATAATCCATCCATTTAACCATTTAATATTTCCAATGACCGCATACACGGTACTTTTGCACCTCTTTTTGTGGTCTTTTTGAGTTTCAGGACATACAATAGTTCTAAATCTTTGTTTACCATGTGAAACAAATTTGGATCTTTTCTCATTTTCAGAAGGTGTTCTATAAAAAGTTTACCTCTGTATCTTTTTGTCTGCGTTTCTTGTTTTTGCTTTTCACATGCAATTCATAACATTAATGGTCCTACGGAGGTGACATATACACACACACATGCACACTAGTGGATCTTGATACATACTACATCATCCCAATTTAGAATTAAATTCTAAATTTTACACGTATTCTGTATAAATTGATTCACCACTTACAGTTAAAACAAAAAAAGGTTTCTCCACTCTAATTTGCATTCCACATTTATTGTTTCCTAATTGACTTGGCAAAAATTTCCTTGGCCCCATGTCTTAATAGTTTAGATTCCATAATTATTTTAGTTGTACTGCAAATAAATCAGCTTATGCTTTGATATTAGATAATTTTTTTTACGGATAATGTTACCAATAACAATCTTATGTCAATTTTGAGATTCAACATGACATAAGCTTGTCACATATAATTAACGAAGGACATTTTAAATTGCTCATATAATCAATGAAAAGTAGAACACAAGACATTAGATTCTTATGGAAAAGAATTTGTTAAAAATATTAGAATGCACAGTTCGGCTAATAGCTTGTTAAGAGGGGTCTCACGTGTTAGTTTCTTGAAAAAGTATAACCAATTTGAAAAAGTGTCACAATTCAGTTGGTAAAATAAATATGAGTATCTATATTTATATAATAATTAGATGTGATTTAGGTGTTTTAACAAGTGCCGTGGACACATATTAAATAAATTCTTAAACTTAATCTTGTAAATCTATATTGCTAAAATTATCCAAATAATTATCCCAAACCTCCACCAAAAAATTAGTAGAATTTTGTCCACTAAATATTATCTATAAAATTTACTGAATAAATTTGTATTCTAATATTGTCACGAAATGGATAAAGTATCTTATTGGAATAGTTAAAATTTTTTCATAAAGGAAAAAAAAGGAGAAAAACAATGTGTAGTAACAAGGTGAACTTTTTTTGCTTTCACGAGTCCGATACTTGAGCATATATATAGCGGAAAACCATTGGAACATTTGAATGGGCATATATAATGGAAAAGTATCTCAAACAATAAAGCTTAGGTGATGTTATTATATCAAAATTATTCAACATTTTATCAAAACAAATTTAAAAAAAGGTTTGTCTAACAGATGTACAGCACTCATTGAAACATATTTCAGATATCATACCTTTGTTTCTTGCCATTGATGCTGATAATTCTGCTATTGAATTCCGTTGAAGCAGTGTTTTCGATGGCCCTTGTAGTACAAATTTGGACCATGAATTGATTTTAGTCAGTTACGACACAAGTCAAGATAATCTCGATTATTGGTTACTTCAGAATTCTTGGGGAACACATTGGGGTGTGAAAATGGATACATTCGTATGGAGAGAGACGTTGATGCTAAAGAAGGCCATTGACGCATTGCTATGTATGCTTCTTATATGACTGCTCAGCAGAGAATTAAGTGGATCCTTGTTTAATGATCGAGAGTGTGACATGAAAACAACGGGTTTATGATAATCAATAAGGGGAGATACACATGGTACAGCATATCTTGCTTTTACAAAATATTTATGGGTTTGATCTCAATTGATGATTTTAACTATTTAAAGATTTTACTTTTAGATAATCAATTTTTGTGATTTATTTCTGATTATTTTTATATTTTGATTATCAATTTTTAACAACCATAATAATTAAAAGCTAAAATCTATAATCACTCAAAGACTAGTCTTTGCTGATTCTAAATCATTTTTTATAATCAAAACGTATAAAATCTGAAGCAATCGAGAATAAAGCTTATATACAATGCCAAATAATTTTCAATTTAGACGGGCTCTTTTTGTTTTTGTTTTTTTTTTTGGGAGGTCCTATGTTGTTCAATTATTACCTTGTTCAACAGTTGACCACTATTACAACAAGATTTGCTAACTGTTTTTACCACTCTAAAGTCAATTCCTTAGATGAAAAAAGATATGTGAACTAATTAATGGGTACAAATATTTCAACAACTATGATAGGGAAAAGATGACAAAATATCAATGTCTACCAGAGCTAATGAATGTAAAATCAGTTAGTTAAAGTCTAAGAGGTTCATCCCGATAGCTTGTCGACCGGCTTCTTAGACTTTACTGTATTTTTTGTATGAACACTTGAGGTGCTAGAACAAACTCATTAGCCTTTTAGCCTTTTCACATGATAAACCTCAAAAGGGAAAAGATGCAAAGTTAAAAGTGGTGTGTACAAATCATTTCCTAAAATGAATTAGAAGTTCGCGCAAATATTACTATTTCTTCCTTTCCAGTTAGACTGGTCATGTTTCTTTTCTCAGCATATATGGGAGGAAAAATGAGACGCAACTATTCATACAAAAAGAAAAATTAAAGAAGAAGAAGGAGATCATACTTCACTAAAGAGACCAAATGTCATTTATTCTGGCAAAAACAAGAAACAGTACATTTTGAGCTCATAGAGGCTATATGAGATGCGTACTGCATCACTAGATGCTAATTTCATGCTTATAACATCGAATTGTAATCTATAGAAAAAGCAGAAATGCGGCCTAATTGATGAAGCTTCAGCAATTATTTCAACATTTTAATTATTCTAAGCAGTGGGATAAGAAGCCAGCTTGGCGATGCCACAAAGACCTTCTGGAGCATCAATATCTCTCTGAATGCGCATGTACCCACGCTCACCCCAGCTAGTTCCCCAGGAATTCTTAATCAACCAATACTGGGTTCCGTCCTCACTTGTTCCATATCCAACTAGTGTCACGGCATGTGTCATGTCAGTCCCACATTCGCCAGTGAAAATGCCGCTTTGATAGTTTCTGAAGTTTATGTCGCTGCCATCAATGCCAACTGATACAGGTTGATTAGCCGCGGCCTGCAGAAGAGCATCCTCATTATTCTGAGGGACATCCTCGTAATTTGTGATCTGAGCAGCAGCACTAGCTCCGTTATTGCAAGTGCCATCAGCTGCTTGATACGGGTACGCGGATTCAGTAGTGAGGCCATTGTCAACAATGAATTTAAATGCAGTATCCATGAAACCTCCATCGCAGCCCTGATTATCTGTGACACAGTCAACAAGCTCTTGCTCAGACAGCGAGATTAGGTCACCGGTTGTGATTTGATGAATCCCTTCTACTGCTGCAGCAGCAGAAAAAGCCCAACAGCATCCTGCATTTTCATTATCCAATTCAACCTAATTAGCCCAACTTCACATTTTGGTATGGAAACAAATATTTATGGTGTTTAAATATTAGACTTACCACAAGTCTGCTGGTCCTTAACATCGGTGACAGCACCTTTCTCCCTCCAGTCCATGGAAGGTGGAACTTCGCGGACATCTGCATACCTGAACGAAGTTACCCTAGATACGTCTTTCCTTGGTTTGTACCCAGTGCTGGTTGATAGGAACTCTTCGTTTGTCATGTCAGCAAACTGGTTAATGCCCAACACGTAAGACTTGTCCCCAGCCTTGTTGAAGGCCTCAATGTACTCCACAGTTTCCTTGAAAATCTTGAATCGCTTTGCCTTTTCTGCCTCATCCTTGTAAACGCGTCCGTGTTGAGCCATCCACTGCTCGTGCTTTTCAGTCATTGAGACTTCATCCAAGTTCCGGGCCGTGGCCTGAGAAGCCAGAGTCGCCAGCAGTAAGAATGCTGCAGTAATCAGCATAGAATTGAATGTCGAAGCCATTGTTTGATTAAGAGACCTCAAAGAAGCAAGTGAAAGCAAGAATCTGAAAGTATAAAACTAATAAGTTATGGTGCAAAAGATGTGAATGGGAAGCCACACTGCTTCCAGTGAGAATTCCATGCTAGCTATTTATAGATTTCATTTCGGAAAACTTAACAGTTAAGTACGACAGAATTTCCATCGTTTTGGCAGTAGAGTTTTTCTCCAATTTCCGTCAGCAGACATCTAGAAGGTTGGCACATCAAAGACTCAAAGTCGTTTTGTCTAACTATGGCTCATATCCTTAGTTATAATTTTTGGAACCCTTTCACTTTTTTATATAAATCTCTTCCTACTTTTTTGTTACACCAATTTTTATCATGTCATATCTACCGATTCTACTTAATAATCTTACGAAACTTTTGAATCAAAATAAAAAATCAAACGTAAAGTGTACCCAATATCGCTCCTTTTGTTGCCATGTACAAAAATTACATGCATATATTTATACGTCAACCACAGTGGCTTTTTTTTTTCAACAATTATATCGGAAGTTAAACAAAAATATTAATCCAACGAATTATGTGGTCCTTTTTCTTTTGGAATGGCCGAACAACAAGAAGCATTGTGCATTTAAAATCTACAATAAGTTGGCCAACTAAAAGTTTGGATTGCTTTTTTAAGAAAAAAGATGAGATTTATTGATTTGTCTGCACAATATTATTGAAAACTTAAATAGGTTAACCCACACATATATTTATTGGGTTATCATGATTTATTCAATCTGTTAGAATTCACTGTGTAATTTTTATTATTTTCTGTATATGTTAAATCTTGTGATTTTTCAAATTAGTTGTATTCATGACATAGTGAATGTATGGAATGAAATATTATATTTTAGTAAGCTATCATGATTTATTTAAACTGTTGAAATTTTCCAACGTAATCTTCGGTACTTTCCAAAACACTTGTTAAATCTTGTGATTTGTTTGGATTTGTTGTATTTGTGACATATTCTATGTATGGACTAAAGTACCATATTTTATCCCAAAAAAAAAATAATTGTATTCATCAGGAGAATTGAAGGGAAACTCCATCTGGAGAGGAACGCCGCACAAATCCGGCATCCTTCCAGAAACTTGGGGCAGATAATGCCGTAGACGTAGGTTCTGGGACAAACGCAGAAAGACTTCGTTTGAGCGTACCAAAACGAAGATTTTGCCACTAATATTGAAGATGTTGCCACTAATATAACAAAAATTACTTTCGACGGTAATTAATAATAATAATAATAATAATATGTTGGCACAAAAAACGTGCACATACACAGCGGAAGCAATTTCTAATCACATATAAAAATATGTGGGAAGAGGATGAGAAACTCACAAACAAATACTCAATAGTTTTATTAACTCAAGCTCAACAACAACAGTATCTAAGTTGTAGCCTTTCGCTTACGACAACTCACAAATAATTTGGAGGCTTTCTCTCAACTCAACTTTCAGACTCAGCTCACTCTTCGAGTAATAATGTGCTAGACTAGTAGTATTTATAGACTACTAATTTTTCCTAATCAAACACAATAGTAAACCAAAACTTAATTGGAACGGAATTGGAGATTTCCTAATCTAATACGAAAACTAAATAAGACATAAAACAAAAACTAAATCAATTAGGAAACTAAATACTAAAACAGTTTGGTTTAATTTTCCAACATTGCCTCCCTTAAACCAAACTCTTCATTATGAGTACTGCCAGTCCCATCTTGAGCTTGAATCTCCAAGGAAAACTCAGTTGCTGTATACACAACGTGCACCTCCAATTTGTAATTAATCTTCAATTTCATCTTCACACATGGTAGTGGACGAAATTTGTACTTCTCAAACAATTTCTTTCCTTGATTGCTTCTATCAAAAAACTCAAACATGTTAACCCATTCTTGATTGAACACTCCATAATTTGATTCCTTCTCATCATTAAGAAATTCTCCCAAAAATACAAAATCATACTTTTTACCTCCAAATATTTTAATAGCACCGTATTCTTCCTTCAATTTTTCCATACTAACAACTGTATCAACTTTGGAGCTTTTATAATTTTCAATTAACTTGTCCACCCCACAATTGATCTTAACCAATTCCATCACTTGATTTTTCTCTTCAAAGAATTCATCAACCCTGACAAAATCAACAAATTCTTCATCACCATGATTTTTAGGAACATCTTTAATTTCATCAATAACTTCACTTTCTTCCTCAACTACATGTGAAATTTCTTTTTCATCCACAAATTCTTCATCTTCATGTGCATTTACAATTTCCATAGTTTCTTCTTTCTTTGCCTCTTCATAAAATTCTAATTCTTCTTCCTCATCACAAATTTCTTCTTCACCATGACCATAAGTCTTCATCAAAAATTTCCAAGCTTCCTTTGCAGTTTTTGCATGTATGAATTTTTTGGATACATGCAACTGGACTTGAGTACTGAAATAATAGAATGCCATGCAATCCAAACGTCTATTTCTCTCTAACTCTTTACTTGCATCACTTGATAATTCCACACCTTCACCAGGTTCCTTAAACCCCTTTTGGACAATATTCCAAACTTCAATAACTTGAAAAAATCTCTTCATCATCATACTCCAAATCTCGAAATCGTTTTTGCCATCAAAAATAAAAATACCACAACGTGGTAAATAATACGAATTCATATTTCAATTTCACGAACAAGCCCTAGGATCAAAACCTAGAGTTCTGATACCACTTGTTGGCACAAAAAACGTGCACATACACAGTGGAAGCAATTTCTAATCACATATAAAAATATGTGGGAAGAGGATGAGAAACTCACAAACAAATACTCAATAATTAACTCAAACTCAACAACAATAACAGTATCTAAGTCGTAGCCTTTCGCTTACGACAACTCACAAATAATTCAGAGGCTTTCTCTCAACTCAACTTTCAGACTCAACTCACTCTTCGAGTAATAATGTGCTAGACTAGTAGTATTTATAAACTACTAATTTTTCCTAATCAAACACAATAGTAAACCAAAACTTAATTGGAACGGAATTGGAGATTTCCTAATCTAATACGAAAACTAAATAAGACATAAAACAAAAACTAAATCAATTAGGAAACTAAATACTAAAACAGTTTGGTTTAATTTTCCAACATTGCCTCCCTTAAACCAAACTCTTCATTATGAGTACTGCCAGTCCCATCTTGAGCTTGAATCTCCAAGGAAAACTCAGTTGCTGTATACACAACGTGCACCTCCAATTTGTAATTAATCTTCAATTTCATCTTCACACATGGTAGTGGACGAAATTTGTACTTCTCAAACAATTTCTTTCCTTGATTGCTTCTATCAAAAAACTCAAACATGTTAACCCATTCTTGATTGAACACTCCATAATTTGATTCCTTCTCATCATTAAGAAAATCCCCCAAAAATACAAAATCATACTTTTTACCTCCAAATATTTTAATAGCACCGTATTCTTCCTTCAAATTTTCCATACTAACAACTGTATCAACTTTGGAGCTTTTATAATTTTCAATTAACTTGTCCACCCCACAATTGATCTTAACCAATTCCATCACTTGATTTTTCTCTTCAAAGAATTCATCAACCCTGACAAAATCAACAAATTCTTCATCACCATGATTTTTAGGAACATCTTTAATTTCATCAATAACTTCACTTTCTTCCTCAACTACATGTGAAATTTCTTTTTCATCCACAAATTCTTCATCTTCATGTGCATTTACAATTTCCATAGTTTCTTCTTTCTTTGCCTCTTCATAAAATTCTAATTCTTCTTCCTCATCACAAATTTCTTCTTCACCATGACCATAAGTCTTCATCAAAAATTTCCAAGCTTCCTTTGCAGTTTTTGCATGTATGAATTTTTTGGATACATGCAACTGGACTTGAGTACTGAAATAATAGAATGCCATGCAATCCAAACGTCTATTTCTCTCTAACTCTTTACTTGCATCACTTGATAATTCCACACCTTCACCAGGTTCCTTAAACCCCTTTTGGACAATATTCCAAACTTCAATAACTTGAAAAAATCTCTTCATCATCATACTCCAAATCTCGAAATCGTTTTTGCCATCAAAAATAAAAATACCACAACGTGGTAAATAATACGAATTCATATTTCAATTTCACGAACAAGCCTTAGGATCAAAACCTAGAGCTCTGATACCACTTGTTGGCACAAAAAACGTGCACATACACAGCGGAAGCAATTTCTAATCACATATAAAAATATGTGGGAAGAGGATGAGAAACTCACAAACAAATACTCAATAGTTTTATTAACTCAAACTCAACAACAATAGTATCTAAGTTGTAGCCTTTCGCTTACGACAACTCACAAATAATTTGGAGGCTTTCTCTCAACTCAACTTTCAGACTCAGCTCACTCTTCGAGTAATAATGTGCTAGACTAGTAGTATTTATAGACTACTAATTTTTCCTAATCAAACACAATAGTAAACCAAAACTTAATTGGAACGGAATTGGAGATTTCCTAATCTAATACGAAAACTAAATAAGACATAAAACAAAAACTAAATCAATTAGGAAACTAAATACTAAAACAGTTTGGTTTAATTTTCCAACATAATAGCTTTTGAATGTAACAAAATGAAAATAAAATTAACGAATTACATAATACAGAATCACTTTAGTTGGTAATCATTGAAGGGAAAATAAACTTGTTATCAAAAACTCACTAAAAGCTTGTGCAGGGAGGCCTTCATCTATATTTATCAAAAGTTTTTCAAAGAAGGGGCCAGTAATTTAGTCAAAATTTTTAGCAATAATTAGGGCAAATTGAATACTTACCAGAAATGACCTAAGAAAAGTAAGTATAACAATTGCAGATTTCTAAATTAATTCTATTCTATCAGGCATTGCTCAAATTAATCTGTAGATCAGAAGATAACCTTCTGGGAAATTAAAACGCATTATTATTATTTTCCGGGTTGCCTAATTAAATTGATGGGTGCCCAAGGCCAGTAAAGACCAAGACCTCAAGTAAACGTAGTGCGTAACCAAGAAGCTTTCGCCAGAAGTCTATGCAGCAAGCAAGTCCAGTAAGGGAAGTAATTGATAAGCTCTCGGATATCATTCTTCCGTGTGTGGACCTGGAACTGGAAGCTCTCCACGATTGGCGATAGAACAGCAGAAATTTACAGCTGTAGTGTGGAACAAGACATCCAGTAAATGTAGTGTGAAACACGAAGATGCCTTGGAAGTCTTATCAGCAAGTCTAGTCGGAGAAGTTGATAAACTGTCGGAGTCCATTCTTCCCCGTGTAATGATCAAGACCTCAAGTAAATAAACCAGGAAGCTGATTTGCCAATGAAGTCTATGCAGCAAGTCTTGTAGAAGAAGTTGATAAAGTCACCATCGGAGTTTAATCCTCTGCTTGCATGGATCGTGCTGAACTTGATGGCCTCAATCAACTGTAAAGACCAAGACCTCAAGTAATTTACTGGAGTCTGTAATATAAGGACGAAGACTTCGTAATCCATGTCTGTGAAGTTGATGAAGTTTCAACGGATGGAGTTCCGCGGAATGTCACGTAGAGAGTGAAGCACTTTGCTTTCGTTTAGTCAATGTTTCAATGCATGGAACGGCAATTGAATCGATCGGTAAAGTGGCTGGATCACAGTTGAACCGATCGGATCGGTTTAATCCCAATTCAATGATTTATTTTTAACAAAAAATGATATATATATATATATATACATACATACATACACCCATGTGTGCACAAAATAAGACACCCCATTGATTAATTTAAGACGTCACTCGAAAAAAAATTAAATATCTTCAAAGAACTTTGACTTGCATAGACAAATTTTTTAAATTGTAAATTCAAGCATATAAACTTATGTCAATTGTACCTACTAAAAAAATAATCATAATTCCTACCCAATAACACCACCATATTTTGAAATTAAACAAAATCCACCAGAACTTCAAATGCTAAAACCACAACAAACCTAAGAGCAATATTAAAGTTATCCAAATTACATATTCAATTGTCTAAATACAAGAACCAACAAAGAACAATACAAAAACTCAAGTAAGTCTAGAAAACAGTTTAAAAAACCATGCAAGTCCAGCTTTTGAGGCTCCTATATGTCATGTTCTTTATCATTGTAAGATAATAGTGTTACAAAATACGCTTTCTTGACAAATATTCATTATTATCGAGTACTGAACCACTAACAAAATTATAGATTTTATATTAGTTTCATCATACCAACTTGTACAACTCTTAAAACTAGAAAATGTATAACAAACTAAATTTAAAAATAACAAAACAATTTCTGCACCATTTGAATCTTTACATCATCTTCATCACCAATAAAAGGTTTCTGCGCTAAAATGTTTCTACATCAACACTACAACTTCAAGTTATCTAGAATTACGAATTCTTCGAGAGTCAATTCAAGAGTACAAATAAACATTAATATATTTACAAACTACTACAATGAATGTACCAGAAAGCAGAGCAAGATACAAATGCACAAGTAAAATTTCTGGTCCTAAATTCTGAGATTGGATCACTATCCTATTGACCAATATCCATTTTTGTCTCTAACGAAAATTCTAAGATTGGACGACTCTTTGGATTTTTATAACGTCAAGGAAGAAAACACAAGTACACTTCAATAGTGCACCCAGATACAATAGGCCAATAGGTGGGCAATAATGCCAAATGGGGAAAGAAACGTTTCATTGAATATTACTAATCAAAGATGACATTTTGATGTAATCTGGAATCAAATCAGCCCGGTAAGAAAATTATTATCTTTTAACACATGAAAAGACAACAGCTTTGCATGAAAAGAGTCTTTAAAACCAAGAAAAAAGAGAAAGATTTCAGCACCAAAACTTAAAACACAAAATAGTAATGGAAAAAAGGAATTTCATTAAAATAGTCAAGTCGTTAGAGGGAAGACAAAAAGAAAAAATAACTAGCCTTCTCTAACTTTTGAGATCGTGAGTTTGTCTTGAGGGAGAATTGTTTTTAAAGCTAGGGCCGTGGATGAATTGGAGATTGCATACTTGTAAAGTAATCGAAAAAAAAGAAAAAAGGACTTGGAAAAAAGTCAAGACGAGAAGAAAGTCGAACCTGGAGTAGAGCAGCAGCTTTGACGGCTATTTTTTAGGGTTACTTTTCTTTTTTACTTCAATTGACAACATTATAAAACCAGCAATTCACAGTTCGAATTGGACTGCATAGTTCAACAGTTTTCACTGGTTTTGACTAGTTTTAATGGCCAGTCCACCTTTACCATGAAACACACAGTGCTGGACGACCCACCTCTCCCTAGGGTGCATTGGGTATTTCGCCTCAACTCTCGTGACTCACTACAGTCCTCAACCATCAAACAACTTACCGACTAAAACTAGAATACAATACAAATGGAATGATAGTTTACAATCCACAACATCAAATTACAAACTTTGGATCCATAAGTCTTCCACTCTTACATTCAAAATTCGAATTACAAAAACTTGCAACAATCACACTCCAAAGTTCTCAACCTGTTCAACATAATAAACCCTACTTCTAAGGGTTGGCTTCTCCACTCGGGTACTCATTACCTGTTAAGGAAAACACATTTAAAAGGGTGAGCTAAAAAGCCCGTGAGTTCCCGAAAACATGCAAAGCACATATCACATATGATTTTTCACTTCAAAATTCATACTCGAATATAAACAAAGAAGGAAAGCCAGTAATCATACAAGAGTAGGATACCGGATTAAGTTTATCAACGTAGCCCAAGGTTATCACACCAAGGGATTGAGTATATCACGAGCCAAGGTTATCACACCAAGGGGATTGATATCATCCGTAGTCCAAGGTTATCACACCAAGGGGATTCAAAAGTATATCCGTAGCCCAAGGTTATCACACCAAGGGGATTCAATATATCACGTAGCCCAAGGTTATCACACCAAGGGGATTCAGTATATCACGTAACCCAAGGTTATCACACCAAGGGATTCAATTCTCAAGAACAGGAATACAGACACGCCACATCACTTCATGCAATTCAAAACAGGAATCACTGCACAAGACAAAAGACTCAAGTATACCCAAAATATCGGAAAACACTTTTGCAAGTAGTACCATTCAAATGGGAGTAATTAGATAAAGTACACTACCCATTTGATGGATCAAAACCTATCTTTCACATTAATTCACATTTCAATTTAAAACACATTTCAAGTCAAGTAAGTCACGCTTGAGAGTGTCTTTACTTAGAAATCATTTCAATAGTAAATTATTTCACTTATAAACACTAATAAATCATTTGGCAAACGAGTAAATTATTCCCTTTGAAATCGCTAGTAAAGCCGTTCATTTGTAAATAGTTTGAAACATAGTCAAATACTCACAAAAGTAGGAAAACATTTCATTGGTAAAGAATAGTAGTAAAACTTTTCCTTTGAAAACAAGTTAGAACTAGGTTGAAAACAGGTTAAAACACTCACACATGTGAGTCATTGCAAAACCCTTTCACAATTTCTTTTATTTACGATAAGGATAAGTGTGATAAAATACACTACCCCATCGAGTTCGAGAACTAGGTTTCACTTCAAAATCACTTCACTAAACACCATTGCGATCATTTTCACATAATCATGTAACAAGTATGGAAACTCACCAAAGTAATAAGGCTCAGCCTCACGTATGGTTCACAATCACCAGCGTTGCACATTCCCTAAAATAATTTAAAATAGTCCAATGAAATTCAATTCAGTCATTTTCATTCACTAACACTTTCACTTTCATTTTTTGTTTCAAACGGTAATTTTCCCAAAACTTTCTCGAGGAAAAGCTTTCATTTCACATAACCTGTTCCAAATAGATCCCTTGGGAAAATCACTTTATCATTTCAAAGGAAACATCCCAATCGATATACTCATTGGCACTACAAGCACGTTCTTTTTCACAAAACATTTAAGTGAGGACTCACACTTCAAAATCACTTTTACATAACACGTTCGACATTCATTTTTTTAAAACTTCCATTTTGACATAAAACGCTTCAAATCAAGCCATTATTTTCAAAATCCCTGCATTAGCCAAAATACGTAAAACCTTCAAATTCAGTCAAATAGCACTTTTCACTCAAATTTCATGAAAACTACACTTTTACCCTTAAAATCCAAACACTCACTCACACACACATACACTCACAATTTGAACAATATACACATTTTTCTCAAAAGATAAAATCCTTCGAGAACATTCACGACATTCCAAAATCAAACATTGAAATCACCGTGCATGGGTTTGGCCATAACATATATTTTCCTTCAACTTTCAACAACTGAAAAACCCCTAATTTCTAACCATATCAATGCAAGTTCACAAGTAACAATCAAATTCCCAATCAGTCCTCAAGTCCACTACCTAAAGGCCACCTCAAGTCCATACCTAGGTTGGGATTTCAAGAGCAACTTCATCTTTTTTGGATGAGATCATTTTACCCAAAATCAACCATAGATCTAAGTTATTTAACACTAATAAAGCTATCTCTACAAGGTTCAAGTTATACCTTCAGATCGACTAGATCGACAAGATCCGACAAGATCCACCGAGACTTTGTGATATCTTCTCAAAATTGACCCCTCCCAAGCTCAACAACCATGGAAGCTTGATCTTTATCTAAGATCTTCGAACTTTGAGGGTGATCTACAACCTCAAGCTCACGATCAAGCAACCCACCACTCAAACAAACTTTATTTCTTCACTTTTTCTTTCTTTTTCCTTCAAGATTTTCGACCACACTCTCTCCTCTCTCCTTGGTTCGGGCTCTTTCTCCTCCAAGAAATCGGACCAGCCCTGCACTTCCTTCTCTCTCCTTGGCTGCAATAAGGGATGAAGATGATGAGCTTCAATGGTGTCTTGAAGAATCAAACAAGGAAGAAGAAGAAATGGAAGAAACAAGGTTCAAGCTTTCCCTCCTCTCTCTAAAGTCTCTGGCCTCTCTCTCCCTCTTTCACTCTCTCATGGCAGCCAAGAAATGAAGAGGAAACCAAGATTAAAGCCCTCCAATGGTGTCATGAAGCTTCAAGAAATGGAAGAAGAAGATGAGCTTATTTTCTCTCTCATTTCTGCTCTCAACCTCCTCTCTCTCTCTAAGCTCAAAATAGCAGCTGAAAATGAAGTATAAGGGTGCAAGAAGTCAAGGCTTTTATGGGTCAAAAGTGCATTTCCTTATTTTAAGGGAAAAGTGCTTTTGGACTTTATATGTCTACACAGCCTAACTTACACTGGTTTCTTTCACCCGACACTGTTTCACCTTAATAATATTTCCAAAATATCACTACATATGTTCGATTTCAAGTCCAAGTCACTATTCACGCCGTAACAATTTTAACGCTAAAACTTGGCCAAAACCACACACCGGCAAACACCAGTATAAAATTCTCTAAATTGAGAAATAATCACTTTAAACATATATTCACTCATATTTCAATTAATAAACACAATATAAATAATTTTATGCATTTTAAAATAATTCTGAATTTTGAGGCCCTCACATCCTTCCCTCTTAAAAGAATTTTGTCCTCAAAATTCAAGTGTCAGTTGTGAACCACTCTGATAATCCTTTCAGATCTTTCTTCAACTTTCGGTTACTTCCTTAATCCTTCAATTTCTCCATAATCTCAACTAGGGCAAATTTGCTTACTTCTCAAGTTCACACCTTCTTATCATAAGTCTCACATAAAGTCTTTCATAAGATAGCGTTTCCTGTTTCATATCTTCCAAATTCCAAGATAGTGCTTATTGCATCAGCAATGGTATGCATTCAAGCCTTATAAGGTGATCTTTCTAAAAAATCTCCAGATGCATATATTTATACATATCCCTAAAGGCCACCTCAATCCAATTATGTTGCCATCAAAATTTATCTCCCATGAGTTTTGCCCTTAGATGTCTCTCTCTTGGTGTTCAACCCCAAGATCATAAAATACTCTAACAGAGTCTATATTTACTCCATACAAGGAAGCAGGGTTAACCATTAAATGGAAAGTATCAAAAGCCACTAAAACTCTACTAAACAAGACAGGGTAGTACCTGTAACATTTTCAGTTGAATCGGGCACTTTGTTGTTGGTTAATGGTGTAGACCCTAGCTGGAACTCTTGATCGACTTCCTTGTGCACCAGCCTGATTGAGTTAGGTCTACTCACTTGTCGGTCACAACTTCTCCCAAGCTCCTGCATGCAGATAATTGGTGTTCAAGACTACCACATCGGAAACACTTTCCTCGCCTTCTTCCAACATTCATCCTCCGTGATGGTTCAACTTCCCACGTAAATTACATGTTATACCGGTAGATACCGACCGCCTTGCATGACATTCCTTGATTGTCTTCTTCCATCCAAAGTTCCTTCGACCCCACTCCATTAGAAAATGTTCCCTTTACCATAGATCCTCTCATGCTCCGTAAGGGTTTTCCCATGTCTCTTCCAATCTTAGGGTCAAGGTCACATCCATCCTTGACTACTGCTAGGGCATTTCTTTTCTTGCATTGAAAGTTCTAACTTGAGCCTTTGCCCCTTCAATCCTTTGGGCTTTCTCAATGACTTCACTAAAACTATTGATTTGGGCAGCTGCCAAAATTTCTTGTATCTCCACGCTCAACCCTTGCACAAATCTCTCCTAATTCTCCTTTGTTCGGTTGCCACTAACTGAGCAAATCTCGCAATCTAGTAAAGAGTGCCTCAGACTGCGGACACTTAACGCTCCTTGCTTACATCTAATAAAATCATCTTCCTTTTCTCCTGGACTAGTGGAGGAAGAAACTAGCATTAAATTCTCTAGTAAAGTTCACCCAAGTTCTAGGGATTTGCCCTTCCCATTTCACCCTTATCACATTCCACTGTGCTCTAGCGGCTCCCCTCAAACTGAAATACTGCAAATGACACTTGCCTCTCCTCCTGTAATCTAAGGCAGCAAAAATATCAGAAATTCTCTCCAACCATCTTTCAAAGAACTTGGGGTTGGGTTCCCAAGGAATTTAGGTGGGTTAAACCTTGAAATCGCTCAAGGGCTCTATCCTCACCAACCCCAAAATTGATAAGTTGTTCAGTCCGGGTCTTGTTGGCCAGCCATACGGTCTAGTATCTCTCATATGATTCATGACTGTCGCCATTTGCTCTACAAATTAACTCCAGCCCCTTGATTTTGATCAGGTTGACTCTCGATCACCTCCAATGTTGTGGAGTAGCCTAGTCCTCGCCCCTCGGTCTCTCCCTACCCTCCATAGTTCTTTAGAGGGCCATCAAATTTTCACAAACATAAGAAAGTAAATACACTATTATAACATTCACTTTGAAAGGTAAAAAAAACACTTCATATTCGCATTTCATAAGAATAAAGTGCCAGGAGTACATCAGATGTACATGCTTTTGTCGAAGGCACACATAGGTACATCAAGTTCACAAGTATACTTAACAAAAATACGATACTTGAAAAGTTAGCAAGCACGCAATTTACAAAAGTTGGGAACCCACTCTATTGGCTTTTCTCACTGAAGGTTACACAAAACCCCAATTTCACGCTAGGCTAATCCATCAAGTCTCAGAAGAAGAAGACTTCGTGGAAGCACTCTCTGTCGAGTCAGGCTCTAGGTATTGGGGATCTCCCTTAACCTCAATGGTATCCTCTCCCATATCTTCATCACTATCCACTGCATTCTTCCCAATCCACTTGGAACCTACTCAACTTTAGATCTCGCTAACACGTAAACATGAATGATGGATATCTCTTACATTTCTTTTCACTCTACTAAACTTTCAAACACTTAATAACTCGATTCTCATTAGATCTCAAAATCGCACATCACTTATATGAATAGAGCTTAAGAGGAGCATTTCTTAATCATCCATCAATTAGTTTACCGAAAATTTAATATCTCCCTAGTCTAAGATTCCTTAAATACTAGCCATATTGGAGAGTTCTCGATTAAACACCAACCACAATTAAGAGGAAATTATAGCTATTCACACTCTTAAGAAGATCTCTTACTAGCACACATCCGTAATTAGAGTCTTAATCCCACCATGTCAATTCCTATCGCTTTTCCATCTCTCTCATCCAGCCATCAAGTACCAAACCCACCTTTTCACTCGAAACACTCTAGCACCACGGTATCCTAAACTTTAAGCCTAGGATACACCGGAGATCTGAAACCTAAGCTCGATACCACCTCGGACCCACCTCTCCCTGTATGCATTCTGGTATCCGTGATCACCGCCTAACTCTCGCCGGGACTCACTCCTCAACCATCAAACAACCAACTTGACTAAAACTCAGTACAATACAAATGGAATGATAGTTTACAATCCATAACATCAAATTACAAACTTTGGATCCATAAGTCTTCCACTCTTACATTCAAAATTCAATTACAAAACTTGCAACAATCACACTCCAAAGTTCTCAACCTCAACATAATAAACCCTACTTCTAGGGTTGGCTTCTCCACCTGGTACTCATTACCTTAAGGAAAACACATTTAAAAGGGTGAGCTAAAAGCCCGTGAGTTCCCAAAACATGTAAAGCACATATCACATATGATTTTTCACTTCAAAATTCATACTCGAATATAAACAAAGAAGGAAAGCCGCGAATCATACAAGAGTAGGATACCGATTAAGTTTATCACGTAGCCCAAGGTTATCACACCAAGGGATTGAGTATATCAGCCCAAGGTTATCACACCAAGGGATTCAAGATATCACGTAGTCCAAGGTTATCACACCAAGGGATTCAAGATATCACGTAGCCCAAGGTTATCACACCGGGATTCAATATATCACGTAGCCCAAGGTTATCACACCAAGGGGATTCAAGATATCAATGTAGCCCAAGGTTATCACACCAAGGGATTCAATTCTCAAGAACAGGGAATACAGACACGCCACATCACTTCATGCAATTCAAAACAGAATCATGGCACAAGACAAAAGACTCAAGTATACCCAAAATATCGTGGAAAACACTTTTGTAGTAGTACCATTCAAATGGGAGTAATTAGCGATAAAGTACACACTACTCCATTTGATGGATCAAAACCTATCTTTCACATTAATTCACATTTCAATTTAAAACACATTTCAAGTCAAGTAAGTCAGCAGACTTGAGAGTGTCTTTACTTAGAAATCATTTCAATAGTAAATTATTTCACTTATAAACACTAATAAATCATTTGGCAAGCACGGTAAATTATTCCCTTGAAATCGCTAGTAAAGCCGCTCATTTGTAAATAGTTTGAAACATAGTCCAAATACTCACAAAAGTAGGAAAACATTTCATTGGTAAAGAATAGTAGTAAAACTTTTCCTTTGAAAACAAGTTAGAACTAGGTTGAAAACAGGTTAAAACACTCACACATGTGAGTCATTGCAAAAACCCTTTCACAATTTCTTTTATTTACGATAAGGATAAGTGTGATAAAATACACTACCCCATCAGAGAGTTCGAGAACTAGGTTTCACTTCAAAATCACTTCACTAAACACCATTGCGATCATTTTCACATAATCATGTAACAAGTATGGAAACTCACCAAAGTAATAAGGCTCAGCCTCTACGTATGGTTCACAATCACCAAGGCGTTGTAACATTCCCTAAAATAATTTAAAACAGTCAATGAAATTCAATTCAGTCATTTTCATTCACTAACACAGTTCACTTTCATTTTTTTGTTTCAAACGGCAATTTTCCCAAAACTTTCTCGAGGAAAAGCTTTCATTTCACATAACTCAAGGTTCCAAATAGATCCCCTTTGGAAAATCACTTTATCATTTCAAAAGGAAACATCCCACCGATATACCCATTGGCACTACAAGCACGTTCTTTTTCACAAAACATTTAAGTGAGGACTCACACCTCAAAATCACTGTTTACACAACACGTTCGACATTCATTTTTGGCTAAAACTTCCATTTTGACATAAAACGCTTCAAATCAAGCCATTATTTTCAAAATTCCCAGAATTTAGCCAAAATACCATAAAACCTTCAAATTCAGTCAAATAGCACTTTTCACTCAAATTTCATGAAAACTACACTTTTTACCCCTTTAAAATCCAAACACTCACTCACACACACATACACTCACAATTTGAACAATATACACATTTTTCTCAAAAGATAAAATCCTTCGAGAACATTCACGACATTCCAAAATCAAACATTGAAATCACCAGGCATGGGTTTGGCCATAACATATATTTTCCTTCAACTTTTCAACAACTGAAAAACCCTAATTTCTAACCATATCAATGCAAGTTCACAATTAACAATCAAATTCCCAATCAGGTCCTCAAGTCCACTACCTAAAGGCCACCTCAAGTCCGCTACCTAGGTTGGGATTTCAAGAGCCCAACTTCATCTTTTTCAGATGAGATCATTTTACCCAAAATCAACCATAGATCTAAGCTATTTAACACTAATAAAGCTATCTCTACAAGGTTCAAGCTTTATACCTTCAGATCTGACCAGATCTGACAAGATCCGACAAGATCCACCGAGACTTTGTGATATCTTCTCAAAATTGACCCCTTCCAAGCTCAACAACCATGAAAGCTTCGATCTTTATCTAAGATCTTCGAACTTTGAGGGTGATCTACAACTCCAAGCTCACGATCAAGCAACCCACCACTCAAACAAACTTTATTTCTTCACTTTTCTCTTTCTTTTTCCTTCAAGATTTTCGGACCACACTCTCTCTCCTCTCTCCTTGGTTCGGCTCTTTTCACCTCCAAGAAATCGGACCAGCCCTCACTTCCTTCTCTCCCCTTCGGCTGCAATAAGGGATAAAGATGATGAGATTCAATGGTGTCTTGAAGAATCAAACAAGGAAGAAGAAGAAATGGAAGAAACAAGGTTCCAAGCTTTCCTCCTTTCTCTCTCAAGTCTCTCTCTCTCTCTCTCTTTCACTCTCTCATGGCAGCCAAGAAATGAAGAGGAAACCAAGATTAAAGCCCTCCAATGGTGTCATGAAGCTTCAAGAAATGGAAGAAGAAGATGAGCTTATTTTCTCTCTCATTTCTTGCTCTCAATTTGTCCTCCCTCTCTCTCTAAGCTCAAAATAGCAGCTGAAAAATGAAGTATAAGGGTGCAAGAAGTCAAGGCTTTTATGGGTCAAAAAGTGCATTTCCTTATTTTAAGGGAAAAAGTGCTTTTTGGCACTTTATGTCGCGTCACACGCGACAGTCTAACTTACACTGGTTTCTTTCACCCCAACACTGTTTCACCTTAATAATATTTCCAAAATATCACTACATATGCTCGATTTCAAGTCCAAGTCACTATTCACGCGTCGGAACAATTTTTAACGCTAAAACTTGGCCAAAACCACACACCGGAAAACAATTCGTATAAAATTCTCTAAATTGAGAAATAATCACTTTAAACATATATTCACTCATATTTCAATTAATAAATAGAATATAAATAATTTTATGCATTTTTAAAATAATTCTGAATTTTGAGGCCCTCACATCCTTCCCCCCTTAAAAGAATTTTGTCCTCAAAATTCAAGTGTCGAGTTGTGAACCACTCTGGATAATCCTTTCAGATCTTTTCTTCAACTTTTCAGGTTACTTCCTTAATCCTTCAATTTCTCCATAATCTCAACTAGGGGAAATTTGCTTACTTCTCAAGTTCACACCTTCTTATCATAAGTCTCAAGACATAAAGTCTTTCATAAGATAGCGTTTCCTCTGTTTCGATATCTTCCAAATTCCAAGATAGTGCTTATTGCATCAGCAATGGTATGCATTCAACCTTATAAGGTGATCTTTTCTAAAAATCTCCAGATGCATATATTTATACATATCCTAAAGGCCACCTCAATCCAATTATGTTGCCATCAAAATTTATCTCCCATGAGTTTTGCCCTTAGATGTCTCTCTTGGTGTTCGAACCCCAAGATCATAAAATACTCTAACAGAGTCTATATTTACTCCATACTAGGAAGCAGGGTTAACCATTAAATGGAAAGTATCAAAAGCCACTAAAACTCTACTAAACAAGACAGGGGTAGTACCTGTAACATTTTCAGTTGAATCGGGCACTTTGTTGTTGGTTAATGGTGTAGACCCTAGCTGGAACTCTTGATCGACTTCCTTGTGCACCAGCCTGATTGGAGTTAGGTCTACTCACTTGTCGGGTCACAACTTCTCCCCGAAGCCTCGGGCATGCAGATAATTGGTGTTCAGCACTACCACATCGGAAACACTTTCCTCGCTTCTTCCAACATTCATCCTCATGGTTCAACTTCCCACGTAAATTACATGTTATGGGAGTAGATACCTGACTGCCTTGCATGACATTCCTTGATTGTCTTCTTCCATCCAAAGTTCCTTCGGACCCCACTCCATTAGAAAATGTTCCCTTTACCATAGATCCTCTCGATGCTCCAGAAGGGTTTTCTTTTCCCATGTCTCTTCCAATCTTAGTCGGGTCGGCCACATCCACCGATCCTTGACTACGCTAGGGGCATTTCTTTTCTTGCATTGAAAGTTCTAACTTGAGCCTTTGCCCTTCAATCCTTTGGCTTTCTCAATGACTTCACTAAAACTATTGATTTGGGCAGCTGCCAAAATTTCTTGTATCTCCAATGCTCAACCCTTGCACAAATCTCCTAATTCTCCTTTGTTCAGCTTGCCACCTAACTGAGCAAATCTCGCAATCTAGTAAAGAGTGCCTGCACTGTGACACTTAACGTTCCTTGCTTACATCTAATAAAATCATCTTCCCTTTTCTCCTGGACTAGTGGAGGAAGAAACTTAGCATTAAATTCTCTAGTAAAGTTCACCCAAGTTCTAGGGATTTGCTCCTTCCCATTTCACCCTTATCACATTCCACTGGCTCTAGCTGCTCCCTCAAACTGAAATCTGCAAATGACACTTGCCTCTCCTCCGTGTAATCTAAGGCAGCAAAAATATCAGAAATTCTCTCCAACCATCTTTCAAGAACTTGGTTGGGTTCCCAAGGAATTTAGGTGGGTTAAACCTTGAAATCGCTCAAGGGCTCTATCCTCACCAACCCCAAAATTGATAAGTTGTTCAGGTCCAGGGCCTTGTTGGCCAGCCATACGGTCTAGTATCTCAGTCATATGATTCATGACTGTCGCCATTTGCTCTACAAAATTAACTCCAGCCCCTTGATTTTGATCGGCGGTTGACTCTCGATCACCTCCAATGTTGTGGAGTAGCCTAGTCCCTCGCCCCCGACCTCGGTCTCTCCTACCCGCCATAGTTCTTTAGAGGGCCATCAAATTTTCACAAACATAAGAAAGTAAATACACTATTATAACATTCACTTTGAAAGGTAAAAAAAACACTTCATATTCGCGATTTCATAAGAATAAAGTGCCGTGAGTACATCGATGTACATGCTTTGTCGAAGGCACACATAGGTACATCAAGTTCACAAGTATACTTAACAAAAATAATGATACTTGAAAAGTTAGCAAGCACGCAATTTACAAAGTTGGGAACCCACTCTATTGGCTTTTCTCACTGAAGGTTACACAAAACCCCAATTTCACGCTAGGCTAATCCATCAAGTCTCAGAAGAAGAAGACTTCGTGGAAGCACTCTCTGTCGAGTCAGGCTCTAGGTATTGGGGATCTCCCTTAACCTCAATGGTATCCTCTCCCATATCTTCATCACTATCCACTGCATTCTTCCCAATCCACTTGGAACCTACTCGAACTTTAGATCTCGCTAACACGTAAACATGAATGATGGATATCTCTTACATTTCTTTTCACTCTACTAAACTTTCAAACACTTAATAACTCTGATTCTCATTAGATCTCAAAATCGCACATCACTTGGCTTAATAGAGCTTAAGAGGAGCATTTCTTAATCATCCATCAATTAGTTTACCGAAAATTTAATATCTCCCTAGTCTAAGATTCCTTAAATACTAGCCATATTGGAGAGTTCTCGATTAAACACCAACCACAATTAAGAGGAAATTATAGCTATTCACACTCTTAAGAAGATCTCTTACTAGCACACATCCAGAATTAGAGTCTTAATCCCACCATGTCAATTCCTATCAGCTTTTCCATCTCTCTCATCCAGTCATCAAGTACCAAACCCACCTTTTTCACTCAGGAAACACTCTAGCACCACAGGCCGGTATCCTAAACTTTAAGCCTAGGATACACTGCAGAGATCTGAAACCTAAGCTCTGATACCACCTGTGACGACCCACCTCTCCCTAGGGTGTACCCTAGGGTATCCGTGATCGCCTGCCCAGCTCTCGCCAGGACTCACTACAGTCCTCAACCATCAAACAACTTACCAGACTAAAACTCTGAGTACAATACAAATGGAATGATAGTTTACAATCCATAACATCAAATTACAAACTTTGGATCCATAAGTCTTCCACTCTTGCATTCAAAATTCGAATTACAAAAACTTGCAACAATCACACTCCAAAGTTCTCAACCCTGTTCAACATAATAAACCCTACTTCTAGGGTTGGCTTCTCCACTCTGGTACTCATTACCTAAGGAAAACACATTTAAAAGGTGAGCTAAAAAGCCCGTGAGTTCCCCAAAACATGCAAAGCACATATCACATATGATTTTTCACTTCAAAATTCATACCGAATATAAACAAAGAAGGAAAGCCAAGAATCATACAAGAGTAGGATACCGGATTAAGTTTATCACGTAGCCAAGATTATCACACCAAGGGATTGAGTATATCACGTAGCCCAAGGTTATCACACCAAGGGATTCAATATATCACGTGAGCCCAAGGTTATCACACCAAGGGATTCAAGATATCACGTAGCCCAAGGTTATCACACCAAGGATTCAAGATATCAATGTAGCCCAAGGTTATCACACCAAGGGATTCAATTCTCAAGAACAGGGAATACAGACACGCCACATCACTTCATGCAATTCAAAACAGGAATCACTGCACAAGACAAAAGACTCAAGTATACCCAAAATATCGAAAACACTTTTGTAGTAGTACCATTCAAATGGGAGTAATGTATAAAGTACACACTACTCCATTTGATGGATCAAAACCTATCTTTCACATTAATTCACATTTCAATTTAAAACACATTTCAAGTCAAGTAAGTCACGACTTGAGAGTGTCTTTACTTAGAAATCATTTCAATAGTAAATTATTTCACTTATAAACACTAATAAATCATTTGGCAAGCACGAAAATTATTCCCTTTGAAATCGCTAGTAAAGCCGCTCATTTGTAAATAGTTTGAAACATAGTCCAAATACTCACAAAAGTAGGAAAACATTTCATTGGTAAAGAATAGTAGTAAAACTTTTCCTTTGAAAACAAGTTAGAACTAGGTTGAAAACAGGTTAAAACACTCACACATGTGAGTCATTGCAAAAACCCTTTCACAATTTCTTTTATTTACGATAAGGATAAGTGTGATAAAATACACTACCCCATCAGAGAGTTCGAGAACTAGGTTTCACTTCAAAATCACTTCACTAAACACCATTGCGATCATTTTCACATAATCATGTAACAAGTATGGAATGTGACAGCCCCACTTCTCCCTAGGGCGTACCCTAAGGTATCCGTGGACCGCCTGCCTAGCTCTCGCCAGGACTCACTCACATAAATATCGCTAAAACATTAAACTAATATTCAAATCTCAAATCTAAACTCAACAATAGCTTACAATCACATTACACCATCCTTACAATCTCCAAATTACATAAAACACTTATCAAACGTTCAAATTCTCATAATACAAAAGCTCTCGGAATCACATTCCACGTTGTCACATCAATACAAAAGCAAACCCTAACTCTAAAGGTTGGCTCCTTCACTTGGGTTCTCGGTCCCTGTTAAAGAAAACAATTTGGAAAGAGTGAGATAAAAAGCCCAGTGAGTTCCAAAAATGCTTACAATTCACGTAAAACAGTTCAAACCATATTTCAAGTATACAATTTAGATCAAGTACATAAACACTTCAATGGATATCACTGCATAATTACTTGAGGGACATTGCCCATCAAAGTAGACTAGTCAAGGGATTTTCAAGACATCAGAACTAGTCGAGGGTATCCACCCCACGACGCCACTTTATTTCATTGAAACTAGTCGAGGGTATTCACCCCACGACGTCGATACTAGTCGAGGGACTCACCAACCACGCCACAATACTTCACTTGAAACTAGTCGAGGACTTCGCCCCATCGACGCCACATTACTTTACTTGAAACTAGTCGAGGGATTTCGCCAACGACGCCACATCACTTCGGTGAACTACTTGAGGGACTCGCCCAACAAAGTAGACTAGTCGAGGGACTTCGCCATTGACGCCACATTAGTTCATTGAAACTAGTCGAGGGACACGCCCCGACGTCACATTCTCTTCAATCACTATTTCACTTATAGAGCATTTCACTCGGAAATAATAGTCAATCACTTCAGTAAATCATTCCTTTAGAAAAGGGAGTCGAAACACTGACAAATCCTTCACAAGTTATTTCACTGGTAAAAGCATTTTACTTGGAAATAGTGGTAGATCATTTCTTTGTAAACACTAGCAAATCACTTCAACAAATCATTCATTTACAAACCATGACGAGATTTTCATTTAAAAGAGAGTTAGAACTCTCACACATATAGGATACTGCCAAACACTTTCACAATACTCTTATTTCAAATAAAGGTAAGGATGAAATACACCCTACCCCACTTATCGATTTAAAATCCAAAATTGTGTCAAATCATTTGACCAACACAATTCAATCATTTTCACATAAACACTTTACATACACAAACTCACTACCCCATTCGAGGGTTTGGAAACTATGCTTCACTTCAAAATCACTTCACTAAACACAGTTGCAATCATTTTCACATAATCACATAACAAGTATGGAAACTCACAAAAGTAGGAAAACATTTCATTTGTAAAGAATAGTAGTAAAACATTTCATTTGAAAACAAGTTAGAACTAGTTTGAAAACAGGTTGGAACACTCACCAGGTCGAAAGAGCAAGTAATCGCTCAAGTGAGAGGTTACACTTCTGTAGGTCCTCCCTCGAGGAAACCTTGATCACCTGAAGACAAATTTCAATCACTAACTAGTCCAAGCGAGTCGGTAA
Organism: Gardenia jasminoides; assembly: GCA_013103745.1. Lineage (NCBI taxonomy): Eukaryota > Viridiplantae > Streptophyta > Magnoliopsida > Gentianales > Rubiaceae > Gardenia > Gardenia jasminoides. The sequence continues at coordinate 3,820,913 of CM023098.1, forward strand.
GCCAAGCAATGCATTTGAAGTTTAGATAACTTGGTCTTCCAATTGGCACTTTCAAAGGAAAATTCATAACTAAAGTTTTACACCTCGGAATTGGGCGAGGCTTGAACCGTTGGAAACTAGATTCAACCCTCTAACAGTCACGAGGAGGCATCAATTGTAAACTAACAAAGCAGGAAGTCAAATCTGAGATTAAGTGGCTACCGAGACAAGATCCAGGAAAACAGGCAGGATTTTCGGTCATCTTTCAAGAATCACTGTAGCTCGTAGGAATGGATTTAGTGTGCAAGGGTTATACTGTTAGAAAGCCCTTTGGGTCTAGTTTTAAATGCCACTAATGGCACTTAATTTTGACTCTCGAGCACGAAAAGACAGTCGTTAGAACAGAACAGGGCAGGCTGCCTGACAGGACAGATTTCCAGATTCACAGGGCCAACTTTGGTAAATTTTTTGGAGGTCAAAAACACATTAGATTGACACCAAATTTGGTACACAAACTCTCCTATATATTGAATATAATCTTACAAAATTTCAGCCATAGACTCTCACGGAAAGGCTAGTTTTCAGGTGTATAGAGTACCCCAGTTTTCAAGTTCAAATCTGGAAAATTTGCTCAACTTCCTTTTTAAGTGTAAAAATCATATCTAGCCGCTTCCATTTGCTCTAATTTTTGGTGCTAAGATAGTATTGACCTTACTTGACATAGATATGGCCAAATTAATGAAAGATTTCAACCACAAATTCATGAAAACAGGCCTTCAAATTTCGGACAGTAGGTTTACTCAAACTTTCCAGATTTTTGCTCTCTTTTAAAACCATTTTTGCAACATCTTTTGAGAAGATTTTGGTGAAGGAAATTATCAATCCAAAGCTCAAATTTCAAGCCCTCAACAGCATAAAAATTTTTGAAATTTCCAAGTGCAAAAATCAAGGGTAAAACAGTCCAAAATTTTCGGTTCTCCTTCTTCTCTTTTCCAACCAAATCAAAGCTAGGATCATTCAACTCAAGCTTCATCTAGGCACCCATATAAGTATATCAACCAACCAAGAGCACATGCAACTAACAAGATCAAGTATCTATGTGGGAATCCAAGAGCCCACCAAGCATCTAACACTACCAACAACCATCTTCCAAGAGAAGTTTCAAGATTCATCTTCTAGGAGCAAATCAAGGGCTAGATGTTCAAGATCAAGAGATTTACCTCAGCTTAGTGGTTGGTTCAAGATTAGAGTTTCCAAAAGTCACCACCAAGAGCTCTTCCTCCTCTAAGATTTTGGCTAGCCTTAGGTGAAAGATCCAAGCTTTTAATCAAGGGAAACAACACCAAGATCACCTCTTGAGCCCCAAGATTTTGCCAACACACTTCACCAAGAAATCCCAAGATCTAAGTGATGAAAGGTGATTTCTTCTAGCTCCAAACCAAGGGTTGAAGTTGATTCAAGCTTGAGAGAGAGAGGGAGAGGAACAACCGCCTTGAGGGAGAGAGGATGAGAGCTTGAGTGGTTGTTGTAGCTGATTTTCTTGAGAGGAAATTGGGAGGGATGGCGGCCACTTTGAGAGAAATGAGAGAGTTTGGATAGCTTAGTGGGTTGTCTAGCTTGCTCAATTAATTAGGAAGTGATGGAGAGAGAGTGTAAGAAGACATGAGGTGAAGGTTGAGTGTACAAGTAGCCAAGAAATGATGGAGAGAGAAAATGTGTCATCCAAGGTTGATGTGATGGAAAGGAGAGGGAAATTTTAGTTGCTAGTCTTTACTAATTTAAATAATTAGGGAGTTTATGGTAGGTAACACGGTTTTCAAATTCAAACGAATGAAGTGGGTGCACTGAGGATCGAGTTGGTGCAATTCATGTCGAATGAGATATCAAGCAAATTGATTCACGCTTAAAGTTTAAACCGAGGTTCGACCAAGAGCTCATAGATACAAAAATTTAAACATTCACGTAGTGCATAAAAAAAAAATGAGATATGCATATAAATGTACTACTGCAAGTTCAAAAATTCTAAGTTAATGTAGTTGTCAAAGGGGAATTTGGTAGAATAAAAGAAATACATCTAAAATGGTATAAAATTTAATATCATGATTTAAATGAAATACAGGTCCTCACATGGAAACTCACCAAAGTAATAAGGCTCAGCCTCTACGTATGGTTCACAATCACCGCGTTGCACATTCCCTAAAATAATTTAAAACAGTCAATGAAATTCAATTCAGTCATTTTCATTCACTAACACAGTTCACTTTCATTTTTTTGTTTCAAACGGCAATTTTCCCAAAACTTTCTCGAGGAAAAGCTTTCATTTCACATAACCTCAAGGTTCCAAATAGATCCCCTTTGAAAATCACTTTATCATTTCAAAAGGAAACATCCCAATCGATATACCCATTGGCACTACAAGCACGTTTCTTTTCACAAAACATTTAATTGAGGACTCACACCTCAAAATCATTTTACACAACACGTTCGACATTCATTTTGGCTAAAACTTCCATTTTGACATAAAACGCTTCAAATCAAGCTATTATTTTCAAAATTCCCATTTAGCCAAAATACCATAAAACCTTCAAATTTCAAATAGCACTTTTCACTCAAATTTCATGAAAACTACACTTTTACCCTTTAAAATCCAAACACTCACTCACACACACATACACTCACAATTTGAACAATATACACATTTTTCTCAAAAGATAAAATCCTTCGAGAACATTCACGACATTCCAAAATCAAACATTGAAATCACCTGTGCATGGTTTGGCCATAACATATATTTTCCTTCAACTTTTCAACAACTGAAAACCCTAATTTCTAACCATATCAATGCAAGTTCACAATTAACAATCAAATTCCCTTAATCGTCCTCAAGTCCACTACCTAAAGGCCACCTCAAGTCCGCTACCTAGGTTGGGATTTCAAGAGCCCAACTTCATCTTTTTTTCAGATGAGATCATTTTACCCAAAATCAACCATAGATCTAAGTTATTTAACACTAATAAAGCTATCTCTACAAGGTTCAAGTTTATACCTTCAGATTCTGACCAGATCGACAAGATCCGACAAGATCCACCGAGACTTTGTGATATCTTCTCAAAATTGACCCTTCCAAGCTCAACAACCATGAAAGTTTCGATATTTATCTAAGATCTTCGAACTTTGAGGGTGATCTACAACTCCAAACTCACGATCAAGCAACCCACCACTAAACAAACTTTATTTCTTCACTTTTCTCTTTCTTTTTCCTTCAAGATTTTCGGACCACACTCTCTCTCCTCTCTCCTTGGTTCGGCTCTTTTCTCCTCCAAGAAATCGGACCAGCCCTCACTTCCTTCTCTCTCTCCTTCGCTGCAAGGATGAAGATGATGAGCTCAATGGTGTCTTGAAGAATCAAACAAGGAAGAAGAAGAAATGGAAGAAACAAGGTTCCAAGCTTTCCTCCTTTCTCTCTCTCTCTCTCGGCCTCTCTCTCCCTCTTTCACTCCTCTCATGGCAGCCAAGAAATGAAGAGGAAACCAAGATTAAAGCCCTCCAATGGTGTCATGAAGCTTCAAGAAATGGAAGAAGATGATTTATTTTCTCTCTCATTTCTTGCTCTCAATTTAGTCCCTCCTCTCTCTCTAAGCTCAAAATAGCAGCTGAAAAATGAAGTATAAGGGTGCAAGAAGTCAAGGCTTTTATGGGTCAAAAAGTGCATTTCCTTATTTTAAGGGAAAAGTGCTTTTAGACTTTATGTCAGCACACACCCGACAGCCTAACTTACACCTGGTTTCTTTCACCTCGACACTGTTTCACCTTAATAATATTTCCAAAATATCACTACATATGCTCGATTTCAAGTCCAAGTCACTATTCACGCTGCCGGAACAATTTTAATGCTAAAACTTGGCCAAAACCACACACCGCAAACATTCAGATAAAATTCTCTAAATTGAGAAATAATCACTTTAAACATATATTCACTCATATTTCAATTAATAAACACAATATAAATAATTTTATGCATTTTTAAAATAATTCTGAATTTTGAGGCCCTCACAGGTGCCATGGTTAGTTCACCATTTAATTGATCCAACTGACTTATCCAATCTAGATTTCAAAACGTTGCTTTCAACTCTGTTTGATAAAAATATCTATTTGCGTAAATGACTAGAGTTGAAAGACAAATCAAATTATTCAATATTCAAAATGACCTCTATGAGAAAGAGTTTGGTTAGCCAATTGATCAAATTAACTATAAATGGTGTTTTCTGTCCAATGAAATCTTAAATTGAATTTGAACTTGGTTCAATTAGTATAAAACCTGAAAATTATGTGTAAAAAAACTCAAGTTTCTAAAAGTTGATTCAAACTTGACTCAATTAACGGTTGTTTTATTTCAATTTGTTGATAAACAAACATGCTAAATTTGAATGCAATGCTAAACAAATTAAAATAAATAAACAAAATCAAACACTAAAGTGTTTTGGGCTAAGTAGACTCATGATACGAAAACCAAAATCAGAATGAGGAAGAAAAAGATATCGTGATGTAAGTCTATTATTCCTTGCATCATAGGTGTTGCTGGAAATAATAGAAAAAGAGTTCCAATATAAAGGTTCTTCATTGGTGCATAAACCGATTGTATACCACCACTGATAAACACTAGAATAGGCGATGATGCCATTAGTAATCCTTCAAATGCCTCATCCTCAACTTTTGGAAGTGTTATCGTGGTTCTAATCTTATCAATTTGGTTTAAGTGCTACTTTCAAGCCAAATTCAAGTGTTATCGTGATGTCAATTTAGGGAGCAGACAAACATATTTGTTGTATCTTATGGTTTTATTAGTAATTAAAATTATAATTGTTGTAACAATATTTTTCACAAAAAATAGCTTTTCAATTTGAAAATATTTATGGTTAGGGTTTTTTGTATGGTACTTGCTCATTTATTTTCTAGTTGCTAACATATTTAAAATTTCTATATTAAGCGCTTAAAAATAGGAGGCTGGGAAAGTAATTAGCCTTGAAACTATAAATTCTGTACGTGTAGAAAAAGTAAACAGTCTTGCTAGTGAAGATATTATAAGAAGTTTTGAAAATGACAACCATGTATTAACACCACATAGTGGACTCCTCTTTTTTATACTGCGTAGACTAGGTTAGTCTAACTGTGCAAGTCACATCCTAAAGTTTTATTTTCATTCAAATTCTCCTGCATAATTGACGACCCGATTGACTGAGAACTACAAGGCATTACTTGTTGAGCCCAATTTCGTAGGCTAAAGATACCATTTAACAATCAATATAAAACTGTCAAAATCCCCATTTTCCACGACTATGGAAGGTTTCAGCCCAATTTCGTAGGCTAAATATACCATTTAGCAATCAATATAAAACTGTCAATATTCTCATTTCCCACGACTATGGAAGGCACGTCACATTAGGACCAGCAGATTAATTAACATGACCAATTATAAGCTACACTGGGGCAAAATGGCAATTAATTGCAAACACTAATTCCATGCAGGGGCAGAAATTGAGATGGTACATCAATAACTAAACAGATTAGTTAAACGACTAAAGTTGGTCAAACTTTTGCCCAATAACAGAAAACCCAAGCCTTCAGCTTCTAGCAGGCTACTGGTTCTTCATAAAATTATTAGCACTTCAGCTCAACTTAATCTGAAAATTTGGATCAAACAAGCAAAAAACTGGAAAAAGGAAAAAGGGAAGATCTTACCAAAGATTTGAAGAATTAAATACAATAGAAGTACAAAAACACCAAACTTTAGTTGCAATACAAAATTAACCCCCGATATCACTAACTTGAGGCAGTACTTCAAAGGCACATTAGTTTTGCCAGATAGAAATTGAGGGGGCACTCTTTCTTTAAGTGGCTCAGGAGACGCAGAATTTCATTTGCATCACAATTTTCTCGTGCAGCATGCAATCGATATTTGCCTCACCTAAACAGGATTAGCCATTATTGTCGCTAGCATTTAACTGATAAAAGCATTATGTAGCCACAAGAACTTAACTACATTTTGGCCACAAATATAGGATGTATTTGATGCATTATAGCATTCGATAGTTTATAGTGATTTGCATGTACAGAAACGGACACCATTGCTAAATATACATGTAGCCAACAACAGGAGACCGACAGAACGCCGTAGACAAAGCTAAAGCTTTTGTCTAAGGGAGCTTTATCAATTGTTTTAAGCTGTAGCTTTTGTCTAGGATACGAAGCCTGCTTGTAAATGCCACAGAGACCTTCTTTGGCATCAATGTCTCTTTGCATAAGGATGTATCCACTCTCACCGCAGTTAGTTCCCCAAGAATTCTTGACCAACCAATATTTGGTTCCACCAGAGCTCGTACCATACCCAACTGGTGTCACGCCATGGTCTAATTCAGTTCCACAATCGCCAGTGAAGATGGCACTTGAATAGAATTGGAAGGCAGAGCCACTAGCGTCAATGGCAAGTTGGCAACTGATACAGTTTGGTTGGCTACTGCCTTCAGAAGGGCAGCCTCAAATGTTTGGAGGGACAACTTCACATCCGGTGATTTTGGCAGCAGCGCTGGCTTCTTTCTTTGTATTGCAAGTTCCATCAACAGCTTGACAGGGATAATTAGCTTCAGTAGTCAGACCTTTGTTGTCGATTATGAAGGTAAATGCATCATCCACGAGACCTCCATTGCAGCCTTGATCCTCACTAGCGGTGTCACAATCCGCTAGCTCTTGCTCAGATAATGTGATTAATTTACCTGTTTTAAGCTGGTGAATTCCTTTTGTGGCTGCAACAGCTGAAAATGCCCAGCAACATCCTGCATATTTGTTAACAAAGGGTTTTCCATAATTAGTCCTAATGGAATAGAAAATTGTTTGACAAATGCCTGTGAATTAAAAGACAAAACTGCAATAACTGAGTAGCTAACAACATTGGCCTTGATCCCAATTCCTCTGACTGCACCCTTCTTTCTCGCGTCCATGGAAACAGAACAGCGCTCACATTTACATACCTGAGCAAGGCTTCTTTACATTCCTTCCATGGTTTGTAGTTGTTGCGAATTGCTTTGAACTCCTTATTGGTCAAATTAGCAAATTGGTTAATGCCAAACTAGCATCCCGGCGTTGTTGAATGACTCAAAGAACTCAACATTGTCCTTGAAAATCTTCAATTGATTAGCTTCTCCACCTCATCCTTGTAAACACGTCCATACTGAGCCATCTACTGCTCATCGATACCTACACAAAAGTTAGCACAAATTTGGATTCTAGCTTTGATCTTTTTCTAATATTTTCCAACTTCATCGATACATTCACACAAGAGCCTAATTGTGTTCAAACTGAAATTCTATAACAGAAAACAAACAAAAATGGACCATTAAATCGTCATATATGATTTTTTCTTTTTCTAGCTCACAAGGTATATAAAACGGTATAGAACAGCAGTACAGCAGAGTGGGAATGTTCAATAAACTGTTTCAAGTAGGGGCCAGTGTTAGGAATTGGGGTAGCAGGCACAGCGCGCGGAAATAAAAAATTTTTTTTAGCCCCAATCTCCCACCAAGAATCACCCTAGGTTCTACGTATGATTTCACGAGGGGGTTCTAGGATTAGTTTAATCCAACAGATGGTGCCTCTGACTCGTTGAGAAGGCTGAGAATCCCCTGAACAGCAGTCCAGATGTCCTGCCTCTACTGTAATCCACGCGGGAGAGAATCTGGATCTTCTCCTGACCGTCTCTACGATCTAAGTGTGTGTATGTGAGAGTGAAGAAAGGTGTTAGCCTTTTCACTCAAGTTCTCAGACTCTCTGAATCACTCTACGTAAGGTTCTCTGGAGAACTTTTCTCTCTATGTAATGTTTCAGAAGATCTTTTCTCTCTCTTTTTCCACTACTAACAGACTATCATATAGTCTGTATATATAGATAGGGGAGAGAGAGAGAGAGATAAGAGAGAAGGGAGAAGGATGATGGTGGTTTGATTCAAAATCAAACCACCGTAACATCGATGATCTCTTATCCTTTTCTCATATCGGCATAAGAGATAACCATTTTATCTTATCTGTCAGATGACCTCAGGATTTATTTATCTTTATAAATAAACCCTAGAAGTATTTATTTCCAAGTCCCTACTTGGACACACACAATTTTAATCCAGAATTCAATCTCTAAGCGTGTGATCCAATAGGTTCCAAATATACTAGTAATAATTATGAATTATAATTCTCAAAAGAATTAGATAAAATAAACACCTTTATTTTATCATTAATTACAATAATTAATCATTCATAATTATAAATTGTGAGCGGTGTCTAACAACACATCACAACCACCCAGATATTCGGAATTGGTCAAGGGAAATTCCGACCTAACCTTTCCATGAAAAATTACCGTGTAATTATTAACCTTTCACCATCGATATCCTATTAGTCAGGGAATAAGGAACAAGTGCCAATTCCCTAATGACTAATTAATTTTCTAGTTTCCGGAATTAACCTTAGATTAAGTTAACTTGAAGACATTCTTCAATTAACCTAATGTAGTCGACTACTAAATTACATTCCAACTAACGGCCTTACTGGATATCAACTCCTACTATCGGAGTGGTGAATCCTCTCTTGATCACTCACTATCTTTCCATGCTTCACACTACCCCCAATTTCTATTCTTTAAGTCACTCCTGGTGAGTAACAAGAGATAGAATCAAAAGGTAGTGATTCACACTCAAGATACTATGGTGATCTCAAGTCTAGGATCACTTACACAATTTCCCATAAGAGATTCAACCATTGGCACTAGATAGATATCCTAATGGGATCTTTGTGTGGATCACTCCAATGAATTTGTACTTTACAATTCATCTACACATTAGCCTAGGTATGCCTATACCATGGTTGATGAGAACAACCACTACTTACACTAAGTAGGGGCTAACTGTGTACTAGTCTGTCCGTATTAATGACATCCTGTCTCATTCATACTATGACTAGGCAAATTTAAGAATATTTATTATAAATGTGATTGATATCTCATAGTCAGCAACTCTTGTGACTACCATCACATTAATGAATATTCTAAGAATTTTATCAGTTATATCAAATATCAAACAGATAACATTGGAGGTTCATAAAATACAAAACTTAATTAGGAATGTATTTAAACAAAATAATTGTTTTAGGGCATACATTCCAATAGCAAGAACATTGTGGTTCAATGTTTAATGTTTTGGGACAACTTTGTTATCAAGTACACTTTTTTTTTTTTTTTAAATCAGTCTTTTGCTGACTGTCATCATGGTACTTGGTGTCAGGTTACCCGTTTGTCTTAAAAAACATCGACAAAGAGAAGAAAAACAACATTTACAACTTTTCTCAACTGGATCTTGAAGACTACCTAGAAACCGTAGGATTTTTTTTCAAATTTTAAGTTTAACGTACATAATCAAATTTTAATGAGTTTTGCATCTTTTTATCTTCTATGGTATAAAGCAAAACAAAAGTTGGACACCCAAATTGTCATATCTGATTGGTGGTTTTTTTTTTCCGGTTGTTGTAACTTGCATAGACCATAGCACATCAGAAGAGCAATGCTTGAAGAAGCTGTTTCAAGTGGAGATCAGAAAGGATCTAATATATAAGATTTTGGGACAATTTTATGATCGAAATATAAGTATATACTTCGACCACAAAATCTACCATTTGTATATCACTTTTTCTCCTTTTTAGTATATGTCAAGCACCTAACTTTGTTAAATAACTATGTAAGAAACATTAATATATATATCTCTGTGCGTGTGTAAGACAGTATTGTCGAATACGAACCTTGTCTTATAGACATTGAAGAAGGATAAGAACCAACATCTACCGTTTTCCCATATAGAACTTTATAACTATGTAGCTGCCGGACCTCATTAATATTTTAAGTTAGTGTTTAATTAACTTCTTTATGTTTAACCATGCCAACATCCGTATAGTAGTTTGTATGGTATGGGAATGAATAAGGGAAAGAGCAACTAATTAGAATCGCAAGGCAATTCTTCCGGTTGTGCAAATAGACAATATTAAGAGTCAACTCTTTAATTAGTCCTTAAAAGTTTCATTATATAAGAAAGCAAAACTCATTTTCTCTCAAAAAAGGTCAAGAGTTCAATCAAACGAGATGATCCAATTAAAAAGCAAATTATGGGTATAGTCCGATGGTATTTTACGAATAAGACAAATTGAGGTTGCACCATAAATTTGGTCCTAAATAAGTCAGATTCATCTGTCGAGAATACTTCCTTTGTCGAGAACATAGATCCCATGAAACTTGTCAGACAAAACCCCAAACATGAGGAAGCTATCATCTGTGTAGAAATATTTTAGCTGTGAAAAAGAAAATAAAAGACAATCATATGTACAAAAAAGATTTCCCAAGATTACAATTAAAGGAATCATGTGTCTAAATCTTCAACTACACATATTAGGAAAGAAATCTGGAAAACCCAGAAAGATACAACAAGCAGAAAAGCAAATGTATGAATACTTGTTATTAAAGAAGAATTTTGATGCTTTGTCTTTGAAATGCGAAGTACACAGAACAGATTGATACTCCTTGTACGAATACAGGTTATTAAAGAAAAATTTTGATGCTTTACTTCTGAAATGCAAAGCACACACCTGATGGAAAAATGAAAATTATCTCGCACACTTCTAGAAACCACTAATCAGGATTTCATAACTAGATTGCCATATCAATACTTCAAAGTAGTCTTCATCACCAAAATAAGGCAACTCTTCTTATAGAATCCTAGAAATTGCAACAACACAACAAATCCATTATGGTAAAATTTACCCCAGCTAGTAAAAGCTTTTAATTCCACTACATTGGTGAACCAAGCAACTGAAATTATCTTCAGTTAAAAAAAAAAAAGCTAGAAAATTTGTTGTAAAACAAACAAAAGAGAAATCAATCTTTTCAATCAAAACAGCCACTTAAATTAAGAAACACCTAGTCTAATAACTGTAAATTGAAACATAATGAGAACAAAAAAAAACTGAATTAATTTCAAATTTTTCATCATTAAGTTTCTCTCCTTACATTGACACGCCACCCCAACCATCACCAAGGGTGAAATAACCACCTTGAATCATGAAATTGGGGATTATTCTATGGAATTTGTTTCCTTTGTAATGGAGAGGCTTCCTGCTCTTTCCAGTACCTTTCTCCCCTGCAAATAAATTCCTACTCATAAATTAAATCTTTAATTAAGTGATTCACTCAAATAGATACAAACCAATCTTGTGGTGTGGCCAAATCACTAATGAGATACATTTCCTACGACTGGTATAATTATGAATTTAACCACTAAGTCAATCAGAATTCTTCAAAATGAATCAATAAATTATTTAAGGACACAATGGATTAAGCATTCACAGAGTTCGTAAGTAATTGAAAAATAAGGCTAGCAGGACGGGCAGGAATAGAAATTTGAAGAGGAAAGAATGTACCTATGCACAATGCTGCGAAATTTTCTACAAACTAAAATAAAAGTGTTGAGAAAGAAAAAAAAATCAGCAAATATAACGTTACAATGAGATCACAAATTTTTCATCTCATATCACACCATCATACCTATGTCTTAGGAACTGTTTAGCCAAAGAGACCCATCACATCCGCCCTAAACACGAATGACAAAGATCATTTTTCAACACTAAAATTTTAAAAAGAAGTAGGAGACAGTCCTAGGATGAGTAGACTGCAAAAAAGTACTGCGAGAGTTTACCAGTTCGAACCAGCCATACCTATGTGCTACAGCTGTGTTCCTCAACTTTTTCTTGGAAAGGAGCTTGTTCTCGTTAATCTTTCGGCCGCATCGTTCGGTGGTATTGTGGGCTCCTTCCTTCCACTTGTCCGGCACTATCACCTTCAACAGCTTTTTCTCATCTGTACATTTAGATAATCCATTACTGTTATGTTAAACAACAATTGAAAGGAAAAATTAAAACCAAATCCAACTTCAAAGCCCTAATCATACAAGGTAGGTCAATAGATATAGGGCTAATACATACATTTTTCACAGACTATTCTCGTGATCGCGAGTTACAGTGATCGGAGGACGGACGGGCAAAATTCACCAAAGACTTCTCAAAAAGTTTTTTTTTTTCCAATTTCAAGTCTTATTTGCTGGAATCTACATTGGTGCGGCAAATAAAAAAAATTGAGAGAGAAATTTACCTGAGAAAGAAGGATCGAGAGCGACGGTCTTCCATCTGAGGAAAGAGAAATTGACAATAAGCTTTCATGGGTGAAGACGGACAAAAATGATAAGAGTATAAGACTATGGACATGGCCAAAATTACATGAAAACCCACCAAACATTAATAAATGGGCAGAAAGATCTCCAAAATTACATCCCAAACTGGCACACTGAGGATAATATGGTCAAAGAAAGCAAAAGTAAATTGTCAAAAATTCAACAGCCACAAATTTCGCCTTTATTCAGTAATGAAAAGACCAAAACACCCCCTCAATTCATTACAATTACAGTCGAAACCAGCCCATCACTTTACTGTACAAAAACTCCCTTCCCACACTTATATAGTTATAGATGTCAAGCACCTAACTTTGTAAAATAACTATTAAGAAATATTTATATATAAGCAAGAGACGAGATCTGACATGCAAAATCTAAAAACTCAAATGAGTCACTTGGCAACAGCAGTTAACCGTTTGGAATCTGATGTGTATGGAAAACTGCCGTCTCACCTAGAAGCTAATCCAAAGAATGTCAGTGCCATGACTCTAAGGAGCGGTAGAATGGTTGAAGGACCTCAACTAGTGGTCCCCAAGAATAAAAGTGAGGAACACATTGAGAAAGCGATCGAGGAAGAAGGAGAAAGAAATTCTGACTTCAAGGTAATGTCTGACCCTCTTGTTAAGGCTAAACCTAACATTGCACCTTTTCCTAGCAGGTTGGAGAAGTCAAAGAAACTTGACAAGGAGAAGGAGATCTTGGAGATATTCAGAAAAGTGGAAATAAACATTCCCCTATTGGATTCAATAAAGCAAGTGCCAAGATATGCTAGATTTTTAAGGATTTATGCGTCAATAGAAAGAAGCCAAGGGGAGATGAGAGAGTAGTGGTGGGAGAGAACGTGTTTGCAGTCTTACAAAGGAAACTCCCACCCAAGTGTGGTGATTCAGGTATGCTCATCATCCCTTGTAAAATTAGAAATTCTAGAGTTAGAGGTGCCATGCTAGATTTAGGGGCTTCTATTAATGTGATGCCTAAGTTTATATTTGATTCCCTAAACTTAGGTCCATTAAAGGAAATGAGAGTTATAATTCAATTGGCTAATCATACTAATGTTTATCCTGAGGGATTAATTGAGAATGTTTTGGTTCAAGTTGAGGGATTAGTTTTTCCTGCAGACTTTTATGTGCTTGATATGTATGATAAGAATTCTCCAAATCCATCACCTATTGTGATGACCCCACTTCTCCCTGGGGCGCGCCGGGCACACACCAAGGTATCCATGGGCCGCCTGCCCAACTCTCACCAGGACTCACTCCGTATCAAGCATTATTACTTCAAACTAAACATTATTTTTAATCCAAACCTCAAAAGATAATTCATAAGTACATCAACCAAACTTACAATCTCACACTTCAAATTACAAACCCAAAGTACATAAAGAACTTCCCTCATACATTCTAGTTTCTTAAAACAACAATCCCAAGTCACATAATTTCCATTTCCACAAAACATATACAAAAGAAAACCCTACTATTTAGGGTTGACACCTTCACTTGGGTTCCCAGTCCTGTTAAGGAAAACAAAATGAAAAGGGTGAACTAAAAGCTTAGTGAGTCCCCAAAAGAACATGCAGAGCAACTAGCACATAAAGCATTTCACTTGAAATACAAACTTGAAATAAACAGATAAGGAAAGCATTTAACATTACAAGAGTAGGATACGGGAGCTCTCGTGAGCCGGTCCCGCCGCGATCACGATCTTCGTAGTTGACACTCCAACTTTCACATAGTCCATGTAGAACTCCACTTCTCCTTTCTCCACCAAACCCCCTTCGGGCCCGACTCCACACATAATTTGTCACATAATTTGTTCATATAAGTGATCACATAGTTTATCACATAATTTGTGTTTTGCTCTCCATAATGGACAAGCCCTTACGTCAAGTCCAGAGCACACATCACATCACATAGTATTCCCTATGGCTAATACTATTCTCCTCGGCCTAGGCCTAGCCTACAGCACGAGTCGAACAACTTGCCGATAGGTCTTGGGAATTCCCAAACTTTTCATACACATACAATTCACATCAACACTCTTATGTCACATCATAGAAATCTTAAAAATTTTTCACTCAAATAGGAGTAAGTGCGGTAAAGTACACACCACTCCATTTGATGGATAAAAAGAATCATATTTTCACATCAAATCACTTACTACACATAATTCAAATTAAATTCACACAAGCACATAACAGGCATGGAAACTCACCAAAAAATTGGGGTTCGGACTCTAAAGCTGGCTTAGTTCCAAAGTCTTCAGCACTTCCTAAAACGAATAAGGGGAATTGATAAGTTTCACTTTCTCATTCGAAAATCAAGTTTAAATATACTTATTTCTTCATGTAATCAAGGTTTTTTTTCCAAAATCCCCTTGTAAACACTGTTCCATCTCGAATGATAAAATATCATACATGATTCTTTTCAAAAAGTGCCATTTAATTAATGTAAAGTACTCCATCGATATACCCCCTAGCCACTACTCCAAAATTCACTTTACTGTAAAACTCATACGAGACTTGTCATATCAAAATTACTCTTCCAGGTCTAACCCAAACTTTAAAATAGATCCCACCAAATCTTTATAGCTACTGAATTTATGAAAATTAACTAAAACATTTCAAAACTTCCAAATCTAACCCATCGACTCTTTTTATTCCAAAGTTCATGAAGAGCTTTACTTTTCTTTATTTGAAATCCACGTTTTTAATTCACAAAGACACATACTCACAAATGAGCATATTACATATATACTTAAGCAAAATCTCTTCAAGAAATATCACAAGATTTCGAAATCAACCACCCAAAATTTGCCAGGCATAGGTTCGGCCATTTCACATGCTTTTCCTTCAAGATTTTCAACAACAAAATTCTATTTTCTAACCATAGAATAAACTAATTTCATAAATATTAACCAAACCAGCAGTCCTCAAGTCCACTACCTAAAGGTCACCTCAAGACCGCTACCTAGGTTGGGATTTTAAGAGCCCAACTCAACATTCCAAATTTAGCATTTTGTAGCAGATTAAACCATAGATCTATCTTGTTTAGCACTAATTAAAGTTAGATTCACAAGATTCAAGCTTTATACCTTGGATCGACAAGATCCACCGAGGCTTTGTGATATCCTCTCAAGTTGACTCTTAAGCTCAACAACCCGAAAGCTCCAATCTTTGCTCGAGATCTCCTTGCCTTGAAGATGATCTTCCCACAATTAGCTCTAGAACAAGATTAACCCAACTCACCAAGGCTTTCTCTTCACTTTCTCTCTCTCTGACACACCTTCCCTAAGAACCAAAAGGGGTTGGTGGACGCCTGCTTCGCTCTGCGAGACTCACTACAATCCTCAGTCAAATTGAAGTGCCAACTTTAAATAATTAGATTAAAACTCCAACAATTACGTTCAAGTACTTCCATTAATAACATAACCATACATCTTACAATTTAAACTCCATTACATAGAACCCAAGTATTTCAAAATCATGTTACAATCATGAAATGTTACTTCCATACTTTAATACAATAAACCCATTGTCCAAGACACCTGAATAATATACACGATGAACTAGAGTTAATCCACTAGTCCCTCTAGTAAGTCTCTTCAAGTGCTTCCTCGTCTCGAGTCCTTGTGGGGGGAAAAATAAAACATTTTTGGGGTGAGTTTAAAAGCTCGTAGAGGTTCAAAATTAAGCAAATATACCTTTAGTCAAAATCTTGCAGCTTGAATTGAATAGCACTTTTCCAAAATATTTACCATTCAACTTAAATCATGAGCAAAGCCTTTCATGGAGGCGATAGTAAATCATACTTGAGTTAATTCCAAACACGAGTAAATCTCTACAAACTCTTTCAGTCACTTGAGCATTTGAACAATAAATAAACAAGCAATTCACTTCAATCACTTCAAAGGTACGAGGCGGGATGAGAGGTGCCTACCACGATTTGGTGTGACACATACTCCGTTGGGATTCACTTACACTTAAAATATCTGAGATGAGATGAGAGGTACCTCCCACTCATTCTGAGTGTGGTACATACTATCTCTCAATATGCATGGCGACGAGACAACACCCAATCGACATATTCACGGTTAAGATTAAGGCGGGATGAGAGGTACCACCACTCATAGAGTGTGGCACATCGCCGCTTATCACATAGGGTCGACGAAACAACGCTCCAATCGACTTATTCAACATTCACTCTCAAGGCGGGATGAGAGGTACCTACCACTCATGGAGTGTGGTACATGCTACCGCTTAACACAATTGGTCGACGAGACAACGCTCCAATCGACTCATTCAAAGTTAAGATTCAAGCGGGATGAGAGGTACCTATCACTCCGTAGAGTGTGATACATACTTCCGCATAACACATATGGCGGGATGAGAGGCACCTACCACTCACTCGAGTGTGGTACATACTTCTACTTAACACATATGGCGGGATGAGAGGCACCTACCACTCACTCGAGTATGGTACATACTTCCCCTTATCAACACAAATCAAATTTCAAGTCACAGCACATATTCAACATATAACCCATCTCTAATCCAGGTCTCAAATTCACATGAACAAATCACCGTCTCATTTAGTATTTGTGAATCAAGACAAGTAACATACATAGAAACTCACAAACTCTTTATAATTTTACTTGTAAAGCATTTCATTGGGAAATAGTAGTAAATCACTTCAATAAAACATTCCTTTGTAAATATTAACAATTCATTTCACAAATCATTCATTTTACCAAACCATAGCAAGATTTTCATTTAAAGAGTTAGAACACTCACCAAAATAGTAGGGTTCACTTTCACATAAGGATCAAGTTAGGTTCCTTGCACCTCCTAGAACAATTTCAAAAGCAGTAGTTAAGATTCACTTCTTTACTTATTAACTAAAACATTCCACTTTCACTTCATAGTTTCCAATCAATATTTTTCCCAAAATCCCTCAAGGAAAAACACTCATTTTACATAATTCAACATTCAAATGAGTCTTTTGAAATTCACTATATCACTTTTATCACAAAACTCAGTACTCACTCTTTGACAATACTTTAATATAACTTTAAAACATTTCAAACCATATCTTTATTTTCAAAATTCATTAAATTTAGCCACATATTGTAAAACTCTCAAATTCCCTCAAATAACATTTTTCACTCAAAAATTCACGAGAAATTTCACTTTTCATCTTTTAAAATTCATACACTCATAAATGAACATACCATATATTTTCTTAGACAGAAATTCATCACAATAACCACAAAAATCTCGAAATCAAACATGAAAATTACCAAGCATGGGTTTGGCCGTCTCATACATTTTTCATCACAATTTCCAACAACAAAACCTTACTTTCTAACCATATCATGACAAATTTCACAAATATCAAACAAATCCCAATCAGGTTCTCAAGTCCGCTACCTAGAGGCCACCTCAAGTCCGCTACCTAGGTTGGGAATTCAAGAGCCCAATTTCATCATTTCAAATATAGCTATTTTTACCAAAGTAAACCCGGATCTAGATATTTAACACTAATAAAGCTATATCTAGTAGTTTTGAAGCTTATACCTTCAGATCTAAGTAGATCTAGCAAGATCCTCAAGATCTTGTGAGCACTTCAGGAAATGACACTCCAAGCTCGATATCTCCGAGTTCCAACCTTAGCTTGAGATCTTCTTACTTTGATGTTGATTTCCACCAAAACTCAAGATCAAGCAACACACCACTCGAACACAGCTTTATTTCTTCTTTTCTCTCCCTCAAGTTCAACCACTTCCTCTCTCTCTCACACTCACACGGCTGCCAAGATGAAGATGAACAAGCCCAAAATCCTTCAATCAAGTCTCACAACTTCAAGATGATGAATGAAGAAGAAACTTGGAAGATCAAGGTTGAAGCTTTTCTCTCTCTTTTCTCCTTCAAATTTCAGACCAGCCCTCTCACTCCTTTCCTCTCTCCGGCTGCTACAAGGTGAAGAGATGATGGTCTTCAATGATGCTTGAAGCTTCAAGGAAGAAGGAAGAGAAACCGGGAAGACAAATCTCTCTCTTTTCTCTCTCTATGGCCGGCTGCTCTCTCTCTCTCTAAGCCCAAATTGCAGCTGGAAAAAATGAAGCTTCAAGGGCCAAAATTCAAGTCTTGGGGGGACAAAAGTGCCATTTCCTATTTTAAGGAAAAGTGCTTTTGAGCACTTTATGTCGCATCATGTGATCTAACTTACACTTGTTTTATTCCATTCCAACACTATCCAACCTTAATAATATTTCCACAATATCACTACATATGCTTGATTTCAACTTAGAGTCACTAATCACGCTCTGGTAAAATTAAACACTTAATTAGGTCAAAACCACACAGGCAAATAATGGTTCAAAATTCTCTAAATTGAAAATAATCACTCAAAACATATATTCACTCATATTTCAATGAATAAACACAATATAAACAATAATTGTCATTTTTAAAATAAAATTGAGATTTTTGAGGACCCTCAGCTCTCATATCGCTCTCCCTGCTCCTCCCACTCACTCTCTCTCTTGCTGCTATGGAGGGATGAGCCAAGGATGAAACCTTGAAGGAAGCCTTGAAGCTTGAAAGTGAAGGAAAGAAAAATGGAAGAAGCAAAAGTTGGAATTTCTTCTCTCTCCCTCTCTCTAGCTCTCAACTCTCTCTCTCTCTCTCTCTTGTGCTCCAAAGTGCAGCTGCAAATGAAGCTTCAAGAAGCAAAATGTGAGAACCTCAAAAAAATTTGAATTTATTTCTAAAATGCCTAATAATATTTATATTGAGTTTATTTATTGAAATATTAGTGAAAATATGTTTAAAGTGATTATTTCTCAATTTAGAGAATTTTATACAATTGTTTGCCGGTGTGTGGTTTGGCCAAATTTTAGCGTTAAAAATTATTCGGCAGTGAATAGTGACTTGGACTTGAAATCGAGATATGTAGTGATATTTTGGAAATATTATTATGGTGAGATAGTGTAGGGATGAAAGATGTAAGTTAAACTTGTATGCTGTGGGCAGCGAACATAAAATGCCAAAAGCACTTTCCTTAAAATAGGGAAGTGCACTTTTTAAGCATTAAACACCTTGACTTCTTGGCTTCCTCAAACTTCATTTGCTGCTGCAAACCAGTGAGATAGAGAGGGACTGCCGAGAGAGAAAGGGAGAGAAAGAGAGAGTGAGTTGGTTTCTTCCATAAATCTTCATCCATTCTTCTTGAAGTTCAACCATCATCAACCACCATCATCTTCCTTCTACAGCCAGAGAAGAGGAGAGAGAAGGAGGTTTGGGCTGAAATTCTTGGAAGAAAACAAAGAGGTAAGTGGGTTTGATCTTCCATTTCCTTTTCATCCTACAAATAACATGGTTTGTGAAGAGTTGATGATGGATTGTGGCTTGATTTCTTGCTCCATTGCAGCAGACAAGGAGAGAGAGGAGAGTGAGGAGGCGAGGTTCTTGAAGGAAAAAAAGAAAGAGAAAAGTGAAAACAAAGGCTTGATCGAGTGGTGTGTTGCTTGATTGTGAGTTGTAGATCTTCGAAAATCCGTAGATCTTAGGTAAAGATCGAGGCTTGAGAGATCTACTAGGCTTAAATGACTTTCTTGAAAAAGGAATTTCATTGGATCTTAGGATCTCGTTGGATCTTGATAGATGAGGTATAAACCTCGAATCTAGATCTAGCCTTATTAGTTATTAGTGTAGATCAGTGGTTTATATTGATATAAATGATATCATCGAAAGATGAAGTTGGGCTCTTGAAATCCCAACCTAGGTAGCGGACTTGAGGTGGCCTCTAGGTAGCGGACTTGAGAACTTGATTGGAAAATTGATTGTTATTTGTGAATTTGTCTTGATATGGTTAGAAATTGGGGTTTTGGTTGATTGAAATTGAAGGAAAATGTATGCTATGGCCAAAACCATTACACACTGGTGATTTCAATGTTTGATTTTGGATTGCGTGAGCGTTCTCCAAGTTTTTACTTTTGAGAAAATGTGTATATTGCTCAAATGTGAATGTATGTATTGTGTGTGAGTGAGTGTTTGGGTTTTAAAAGGGTAAAGTGTAGTTTTCATGAAATTTGAGTAAAAGTGCTATTTGACTAAATTTGAAGGTTTTGCGGTATTTTGGCTAAATTCAGGGATTTTGAATACAATAACTTGATATAGGCGTTTTATGTCAATATGGAAGTTTTAGCCAAAATGAATGTCGATTATTGTGTAAAAGTGATTTTGAGGTGTGAGACCTCACTTAAATGTTTTGTGAAAGAGCGTGCTTGTAGTGCCAATGAGTATATCGGATTGGGATGCTCTTTGAAATGGAAAAGTGATTTTCAAAAGGATTTATTTGAAATATGGTACCATGTGAAATGAGAGTTTTCCTCGAAGAAATTTTGGAAAAATAGTGGTTTAAGACTAACAAGTGAAAGTAACGTGTTAGTGACTGAAAAATGAAGTGAATCTCATGGATTGTTTTAAATTATTTTAGGAAGTGTGCAAAGCGGTGACTTTGACCCCTGAGGAAGACCTTACTTTGGTGAGTTTCCATGCTTGTTTCGTGTTTATGTGCAAATGTTTGTAAATAAATGCAATGAAGTGATTGTGAAAGTGACTTGAAGTGATTGATTGTAAAGTGCTTTAAAGTGTATTATAGTGATTGCATGTGTTTGGAAAGGTCATCGGAAATCCAGAGACCTATAGGTGAACCCGTCAACTCGGCATCGGAGGCTAGGCCTAGGTTGAGGAGAAAGGGAAGACCATAGGGTTACCTAAGCGTCACAAAACACAGTGGCTTCGGACCAGTGATATATGCTCCGGAACTTGGTTTTAAACCAGTCTCAAAGCAACAACCGGTGAAGTGAATTGAAAGTGTACTACGGACTTGGCATGGACTTGTCCCTAATGGAAGTACTTAAATAAAGTGAAGTGTTTTAAAGTGAAGTGTACCGAGACTTGTCTCGAAAAGTGAAAGTCAGTGTACACTATCAAAGTGAAGTGAAAAGTGTTTGGCGTCTCGGTGGGGGGTTTGGAGGAGTAAGGAGAAAGAAGTTCTACATGGTAATAGTGACGGTTGATGAGTGTCAACTACCTAGTCGGGTTAGTGGGCAAGTTCGTGGAATTTGGCCCCTGAGGGACCCCGTATCCTACATTGTATTGTTAATTGCTTTTCTATCTGTTTATATTCCAAGTGTTCTTGAAAGTGAAGTTGTTTATGTGTTAAGTGACTTGCATGTTTTTTGGGAACTGGGCTTTTTTAGCTCACGCTCCATTTGTTTTTTTTAGCGGAAATGAAACAACACAAGTGGTGGGTGCAACCACTTGACATTAGAGCTTTCATATGTTTTGATATGTATTTTGGAGAATTATGAATATTGCCCTTTTGTGGACTCTTGTATAATGGAACTATGTATTATTGAATTGTAACTTGGATGTTGTGTAAGCGTAAGATGTTGTATCCTTCATTATGGTATCCGGGGTTTTAGTTAGTTAAGTTATATTGATCAAGTGAGTGAGTGAGTCGCTGGCGAGAGTTAGGCGGTCCACCGAGCCCTTTGGTCATATGGGGAAGGTGGGGTCGTCACAAAAGGAAGCTTTATAGAGACAAAAGTGACCACTTTTCCTTATTTTAGGAAAAGTGGTCAAAACCCTTTTTTCGTCAGCGTCGAAGTCGACGACAACTTTACTATATTGACTCATTTCAATACGATCAAGCTAAATATATCTCTATATTATTTCCACATATGCTTGGTTTCAACTTAAAGTCACTATTCACGCTCCGATACACGATTAAACACTTAAAATGGCCAAAACCACACACCAGCAAATAATTCATAAAAAATTCTCTAAATTTGGAAATAATTACACAAAATATAAATTTACTCATATTTTAAAAATTGAACACAATTTAAAACATTAATATGCACTTTAAAAATAAAATTGGAAATTTCGAAGCCCTCACACCTATTTTATTAGAAAGACCATTTATGAGTACTCCTAAACTAAGATTGATGTTAAAAAGGGTACATTCATGATGGAATTTGATGGAGAAATTGTCTATTTTAATATTTTTTATACAAAGAAACATCCTACTGAGACTCATTTCAGGTTTGCTACCAATGTAACTAACCTTGTTGTATAAGAGGCATTTGAGTTGAATGATAGGGAGAATTTAGAAGTGGTGGTTGTAAGGGTCTCAAAATTTGAATTTTATTTTAAAATGTGTAATAATGTTTATATTGTGTTTATGAATTAAAATATGAGTGAATTTATGCTTTGAGTGATTATTTTCTAATTTAGAGAATTTTTCAAGATTTATTTATCGGTGTGCGTTTTCGGCACGTTTAAGCGTTAATTTCTATTCCGAAGTGTGAATAGTGACTTTAAGTTGAACCGGGCATATGTAGAGATATTATAGAGACATATTTAAGATTGGACAGTGTCAGAATGAGATAAAACAGTAAAAGTTAGAGTGTCGCGTGCGACGCGACAAAAAGTGATCGTTTGACCACTTTTCCTTAAATTGGGGAAAAGGCAACTTTTTGTCCCTTAAAACATCTTTCTTGCTTCTTGCCTCTTCATTTTGGCTGCAGGTGAGGGAGCTCGGAGAGAGAGGGAGCGTGAGTTAAAGGAGAGAGAAAAGAGAAAAATTTCAACTTTGTTTCTTGACTTCTTACTCAAATTTCTTGAAACTTCAAGTCTCCATTGAGAGACATTCCTCCTCCTTCTTGGAGCTGCCATGAGAGGAGAGAAAGAGAGAGAGAGAGAGGGGCAGAGAGACAGAGAGAGAGGAGAGAGAGTTTGGGGTTTCTTGCTCATCTTCTTCATCTTCCAACCTTTGAAGCTTGAGACTCCATGGAAGGGTTGGCACTTGTTTCTTCTTCCTCCCTGCGAGAGAGGGAGAGGAGAGAGAGTCAGGTGGTCAGTTTAGAGAGAAAGAAAAGAGAAAGAATGTGACAACCACCTCTCCCTGGGGCGGTGCCCTAGGGGTATCGGTGGCCTGCCTAGCTCTCATGGGACTCACTCACTCAAACATCACATGACTTATCAAACTAAAATCTAAACACAATACAAATCCAGATAATAACTTACAAACCATAACTTCAAATTACAAACTTTGAATACATAAATCCTCCATTCATACAATCGGTTCCATATTACAAAAGCTTTTAATAACCATAATCAAAGTTCTCAAAATATTCAACATAAGTAAAAGCTAATTCTAAGGGTTGGCTTCTCCATTTGGGTACTCATTTCCTTAACCACATTCAAATTTACAATTCAAATCTTTCAAGACAAATACAAAGGTAAACCTCGAGACTAGCGGTGAGCACCGGCTTGGGTTCTCTGTCCTGCTAAGGAAAACAAATTTGAAAGGTTGAGCTAAAAGCCCTTGAGTTCCCAAAACATGCAAACATAAGTACACATATGATTTTCCTTCAAGATTCACACTTGGAAATAAACAAGTAAGGAAAAGCCAATAATCACCGCAGTGGGATCTTAGCCCTCGAGGCTAAGGTCCTCGAAGTGGGCACATTCTGGACGGTCGCATTAATTCGTGGTTGACACTCAGTCAACTTTCATGCTTAACCAAGTAGAACACCACTTACTCCTTCCATAAAACCCCGATTGGGCCCCGATCCTAGGGGGAAATTTATATTTGTGTATTGCTCTACAAACGGGGACAAGGCCATATGCCAAGTCCAGACACACTTCCGTAGCCAGGTTGTTAAATCTCCTCGACACAGGTGCCTTCCCGGCTACAGAGTCGATAACATACCAAAGGGATTAAAATTCGAGCGAAATATGGGACACGTCACATCACTCTCATATACTTGAGGATTCATGTCACAAGTCAAGAGATTCAAAGTATACTTGAAATATCATGACAACACTTTTACAAATGGTACCATTCAAATGGGAGTAAGTGCGATAAAGTACACACTACTCCATTTGATGGATGAAAATCTATTTTTCATGACAATTCCTTAACATTTCAAATTAAATGCATAGTCAGTATCATGCGTGGCTCACCGGCGGAATGGTTAGAGCTCCGCGTGGGGTCAAAATCACTTCCTTGTTGTGCACTTTTCCTAAAACAATTTAAAACAATGGTTGAGATTCACTTCATCTCTCTCATTCACTAAAACAATTCGTTTTCACTTTCTTAGTTTCAATCAACATTTTTAAAATCTCGGTACACTTCACTTCATATCATCATTATTTCAAATACCCTCTTGAAAATCACTCTAATCATTCCAAATACAATGTTTCAAATGGATCTTTGGAAAATCACTATCTCATTTCAAATATGACACATCGATGTATTTCCAAGCACTATTTTCACATTTTCTCTACTAAAACACTTAAGTGAGGTTTTATCACCTCAAAATCACTTTAACACAAACTCAACTTTCACTGCGATGGTACTTTAATATAACTTTAAAACACTTCAAACCATATCTTTATTTTTTTAAATCATAAGATTTGATCTGGTAAATCCTTCAAATTCATTTAAATGTCATTTTCATTGAAAACTTCGGTTAGAAACTATCACTTTATCTTTTAAAAGTCATACACTCACGATTGAATGTGACATGTAGTTTCTTAGGCAAACATTCACCATGAACAATCACATGGTTTCGAAATCAACCAAGTATGGGTTTGGCCATCTCATATATTTTTCTATCACAATTTCCCATAACAAAACCCTACTCTCTAACCACAACATGATAAATTTCACAAATATCATACAAAGCCACAATCAGGGTCCTCAAGTCCGCTACCTAGAGGCTACCTCAACTCCAGTATACCCTAGGTTGGGAATTCAGAGACTTCATCTTTTTTTTCAGATGAGATCATTTTACTAATATCAACCACAGATCTAAACTATTTAACACTAATAAAGCTATATCTACGAGTTTCAAGGCTTATACCTCCAGATCTAACACGATCCGACAAGATCAATGATGATCTCGTGAGTTCCACTTTCCAAAGTTGCTTCCAAGCCTAGCAACCTTCACAAGTTCGATCTTTGCCCTTGATCCACTAGATTTGATGATGTTTTCCCACAAGAATTCCAAGAACAAAAACCACCCACAACAAGCTCTCTCTCCCTTCTTTTTCTCTCTTAAAATTTCAGATTTTCCCCCTCTTCTTCTCTCCTTTACACGGCTGCCAAGGAAAGGTTGATCAAGCCCAAAATCCTTCACCAAGATCTCACACTTCAAGTTGATGGATGATCAAGAAGATTGAAGCTCAAACCTCAAGCTTTTCCTCTCTTTCTTCCCCAAGGAAATCACACTGCTCTTCCCCTCCCACACTGCAAGATGAAGGAGATGATGGCCTCAATGGTGATTTGAAGCTTGAAAGAAACAAGGAAGAAGAATTGGAAGAATTGACAAGCCTCTCTCTTTTTCCTTCATAGCTCTCGACTCTCTCTCCATCTCTCCCCAAAATGCAGCTGAAAAGTGAAGCTTGAGGGATGCAAGAAAGTCAAGGTAAAAGGGACAAAAGGTGCCAATTCTATGTTTTAAGGAAAAGTGCTTTTGGCACTTTATGTGGCGTCAGCCTGTGACAGTCAACATCTGTTTTACTCCATTCCAACACTGCCCAATCTTCATAATATTTTCATAATATCACTACATATGCTCAATTTTAACTTAAAGTCACTAATCACGCTCCGGTAGAAAATTAAACACTTAATTAGGCCAAACCACACACACCGGCAAATAATTCTTATAAAATTCTATAAATTGAAAAATATTCACTTTAAACATATTTTCACTCATATTTCAATAAATAAACATAATATAAATAATATTATGCATTTTTAAAATAATTCTGAATTTTGAGGCCCTCACAAAGAAAGCTTCTTTTTGGTTGGCTACTTCTTGTTCTTGAGCTTGGAGACGGAATCCATCACCAAATCAAGCGGATCCTTGGCTAAGATTGTAGATTTTTGGAGTGGCTAAGTTTGAGAAGTCATCTTTAGGAAGAGTCCATCAGATCTTCCTTGATCTTGTCAGATCTGAACAAATCTTGAGGTATAATCCTTAAAACTCTTAGCTTTGTTAGATAGATCTATGGTTATTTACTTATAAGAATGTTTATGTATGAAGCATTTGAGTTGGGCTCTTAGATTCCCCAACAGGTAATAACTTTTAGACTGACTTGACTGATGTTGTGTTTGATATATGTGAAATGAGTTCATTCTATGGTTAGAAAGTAGATTTTGTAGTTGAAAATTTGAAGGAAAATGATAAGAGTTGGTGGCAATCAGACTTCAGACTTAAAATGTGATTTCAAGTTCTATGATGTTCAATGATGAGATTTTACTCAAATGTATATGTATTATTTATGAGAGAAAATGTTCTAAAGGTGTAAATACTTGAACTCGCGTGGTGAGAATGAATTTCACTAAGTTTTGAGAGAAAAGTGCTATTTTGACCGGGTGAGGATTTGAGATATTTTAACTAATTTTCATGAATTTTGTGTATTGAAAACTAGTGAAAATTGTTTGAAAAGTGTGTTAAAATGATGGTTTAAAGTGCAGTGTTAAGGATGAGATCAAATGAGTGATTTGGAGGTGAAAAACCTCAATTTATTTCAAAGTGCTAAAAATTAGAAATCGCCTAAATGGAGTGCATCGATAGAGTTGTTTGTTTATGTAAAATTTTGGTTTGAAAATGGAATATTGAAAAATGAGTTTCGACTCGAATGATTACTCTTTATTGAGTAGAGTTAAGGGAATTTTGTAAAGAGCTTTAATAAGACAAGTGAATAAATTATTTGAGTTTAGTCTAGCTATGTGTGAGAAACTCATGTCTCTCTCGATATTGAGTGGTGGAAGGACTTGAACAATCCCACCTTGGAAAAGCGAACACCTACGTGGTAGGAAGTGAGTTTCAATGTCATGATGTGTTTTGTGAACATGATTGAAGTGTATTGGTCAAGTGATTTGAAGTGATTTTGGGATTTTAAATCATTAGTGGGGTCAGTGTGTACTTCACATACCCTTGAAATAAAGAAATTGTGAAAGTGTTTTGCGGTTGTTCTATAAGTGTGAGTATTCCAATTGGTTTCATAAATCAAATATTTTACTAGTATGTAAAAATGACTTGTGAAATAATTTGTTTCGACTCACATTGCAAAGATATGATTTACCACTATTTCCAAGTAAAATGCTTTTACAAATGAAATAATTTATGAAGGATATGTGAGTGTTCCAACTCCTTTTCAAATGAAAATCTTGCTATTGTTTTGCAAAGAAATGATTTGATGAAATGATTTGCTAACATTTAGAAGGAAATGTTTGGAATATTTAAAGATTTGAACTACCACGTGTGTGTTTTCTCCTTTGGTGTGATTTTGGAATTAAGAAGAAGTGTGCTATCTTGTGACTAATGTGATCGTCTGGGAGAAGTCCCCTCAACTAGTCTGCTACGTTGGGTAAAGTCCCCAGTAGTTTCAAGTGAAATATTGTGATGGTGTGTTACGAAATCCCTCGACTAGTTTCAAGTGAAATATTGTGGCGTGCGACGGGTGAAATCCTCAACTAGTCTATTTCTCAAGTAGAAGTCCCTTGGTAGTTTGGAACAAGATTGAAGTCGGTGGACATACGGTTAGGGGTCCCAGGCAAGTGACGTCGAGTGTGAATACCCTCGATTAGTTTCAATGAAATAAAGTGGCGGACGTCAGAGGTGAAATCCCTGAACGCTAGTCTACTTTGATGGGCAATGTCCCTCGGTAGTTTATATATATGGCAATATCCATTTAAGTGTTTATCTACTTGATTTTGGTATACTTAAGTATGATTTGAAGCTGTCTTATGTGAATTGTAAGCCTTTTTTTGGAACTCATTTGGGCTTTTTTAGCTCACTCTTTCCAAACTTCTAACTTACCGTGGACCGAGAACTCAAGTGAAGAAACCAATATGCTTTAGGTTAGGGTTTGCTTTTGTATTGGTGTGACAAATGTGGATTGTGATTTTGAGAGCTTTTGTATTATGAGAATTTGAATGTTTGATAAGTATTTTATGTAATTTGGGGATTGTAAGAATGGTGTAATGTATTTGAAAGTTATTGTTGAGTTTAGATTTGAGATTGGAATGTTAGTTTGGTGTTTAGCGATATTTATGTGAGTGACCTAGGCAATGTGATCCATGGATGATATGGGATACCCCCCAGGAGAATGGGCCCATCTCATTCAAGGCATTGGTGGCCAAGTATGTGAGCAAATAAGTAAGTCAAACCATAGTATACTTGAGGGTTATTTCGAGGTCAAAAGAACCAACAGTTCATAAATTAAAGACTACTCCATCTATGAAGGCTATCGAGAACATGGGCGAGTCATGAAAAATTAAAATTTTCATCCTCTTTAAACAAATAATGCTTTATACCTAGTCAAAGACATTGAAGAAGAGGTACCGCTTAGCAACCCAAGGATCTATAATTTTCTTTATTTTGTGTGTTTTCTGTGTTTTGTTAAGTAAAAGGGTTCATTGGGTGATGAATTTTCTTGTGATAGGTAACCACCGTTAAGCATGCTCCCGCTATTCGCACTTGCTAAGAATGCACTCAATTTCGGTCAATTCACCGGGCAAAATATCCATATGGTTAGGGCGTGTGGTACACGCACCTAAAGAACAAAATTCCATCGCTTTGGCAAAAGACTTGGTAATAGTTAGGTGTGCCCATGCCTTGTGGTCACGCTTAAAGGCTTCAATTTTCGTTGGTTGGTCAGAAGACTCGTGGGTAGTTAGACGTGCCCACATCTAACACAGTGGTGGTCCGAAACCCTATTCCTCTTCTTTTCTTATCTTTTTCTTGTTTCACTTTCTTTCGGTTTCTCTTTCTTTTCTTTTTATTTTCTTTTCCTTTGTTTCCTTTTTCTTTCTCATACAACTTTACACCTTCTTCCATCGCTGTGCACCAAATCCACCATTGTCATCTCCCTTTATTATTAATCCACTACTTTCCTAAGCCTTAGCAGACCAAGGGAAGTGCCATTGTCCCCTTTTGCTTCTTTTCCTTGTTTTTATTTTCTTACATTGAGGACAATGTAAGGTTTAGGTATGGGAGGTAAGACACTGAAACTTCTTTTATTTTGTTGTTTGGATTTTTTTCTTGTTAGTCCTTTGTTTTAAACAATGATAAATGCAATCGAGATGTGAGTATAATGAGTGAATTCATGCCAATTGGGTTTTTTACTTTTCTTGATGATGAATTGGAATGATGAATATGTTGGGTTTGACATTAATTTCTGACCACTTATGATATTTTTTAGCTTGATTGTGAGCATTTTATCTATATTTGCTGTATTTTCGCTTGTTGAGTGGTTACTACACATGATTTTGTCATTCTAGAACTTGCTCTGTTATGCATGTCAAGACCACGTGTAATTGAATTTGATGTGTAAAAGATGACAAGGGCATTTAGGATTAACAATTTTTGACTTTCCGAAAAACAAACCCACCTTTATTTTATTTGCCTTTAGTGAGACAATTTGAGCCTTTAACCCTTTTCTTTGTTTGATAACTGTAATTGTTAGTCTAAAACCTTTTTTTAGACTTTCTCTTTACACCCTAATGTTAAAAAAATGTTTGAATTTAATTGAAAGGGAATTTGATGTATTATTGACAAGGCAATGAATGAGAAAAGCAAACGTAGCAAGTTGAGGTGCTTTCTGAGATGTTTGTTTTAGTTTCAAAAAAAATGAAAAGAAATGAAAAACAAAAAACAAAAACAAAAATTTGAAGAAAAAGAAAAAAATGATGAGAAAAAAAAAATAAAAAAGAAAAAGTATTCTGACGCGCTTTCGTGTATCTTGAATTGTGATTATGGCAAGTATCGATAATTGTTTTCACCTGTTAGGTTGATGGAAGAGCTGTTTTGCCTTGGAAGTGCAAATTTGCAAGCAAACTGTGCATTGAATTTTTGGCATTTTCTTTGGCATATTTACACATTGATTTGACCTTTTATTCTACCTTCACCCGAGTCCCTTTACAACCTTATGGAAGTCCCTTCGATTTTGCATTTAATTCGTGGTTAGGTGGTGGAGATGTGATATATGAGCAAGTTTATGGTGTGATAACCTCACCTCTCCCTAGGGCGTACCTTAAGGTATTAGTAGACTGCCTGTCTAGCTCTCGCCAGGACTCACTCATACAAACGATCACTAATTCATCAAACTAAATGCAATCACAAATCTAAGCCAAATGACAACTCACAGATTCATTACTCAAACCTTGAAATCCCAAAATACATAGAGTGCTTAATTGTACATTAAAAGTTTCACAAATACAATACTCAAAATTCATAGTTCAAGTCTCCCAATTTAGATACAAAAGTAAACCCTAGTTCTAACGGTTGGTGCCTTCGCTTGAATTCTTAGTCCCTGCTAAGGAAAACAAATTTAAAAGGATGGGTTAAAACTCAATGAGTTCCAAAAGACATGTATTTCACATAGAGCATAAAATGTTTTACATCAAAATCACATTTAAGAACAAATAAGGAAAGCAAGTAACAACACAAGAGTAGAATACAGGTAGCTTTCAGGAGTTAAGATCCTCGAAACTGGAGCACGTCCATGGACTAGAGTACAAATTACGTAGTTGACACTCCGTCAACTTTCACATATACAAACCAAGTAGACAACCACTATCTCCTTACTCCACCAAAACCCTATCCGGGCCCACCAACCTGGGAACTTAAATATTTGTGTATTTCTCTTCCATCAAGGGACAAGTCCATATGCCAAATCCAGAGCACATAACACGTAATTCAAGGTTGTTAAATCTCCTCGACCTAGGCCTTCCCAACGGCTTGATTCGATAACTTATCAAGGGGATTTAAGTATTCTCGAGAATAACAAATATAAAACATATCACATCATATCATATAATCAAAACAGGATTCATATCAAGTCACAGGATTCAAGTTCATATCACAAGTCAAGAGGTTCAAAACATACTTGCATTTCAAGTCACAAACATGCATGAAACTCACCAAAGTAGCAAGGTTCAGTCTCCAAGTTTGGATCTATTTCAAACTCTTCCCCACTTCCTATAAACAAGTAAAGATGAGAAATAAGTTTCACCCCACAATAGCGAAATTAAACTTAAATAACTTAGTCATTTGTTTTATCAAAATTCTTCCAAAAATTCCTCTAACTTTGCTCGAGTGAAAAGTAGTCACTCGAGCCGAAAATCATCTTAGAAGATTCCATTTTCAAATTGATACATCATTTAACCAAAATACTCTATCGATGTACTCCATACTCGCTACTTCTAAATTTTTAGAACAAGGAAATAAAGCGAGGTATTTAACCTCGAAAATCACCCATTTGGGCTCAAACTCAGCACTAAAACTTTAGTCAAGGTTTTAACACATTTTAATTCAATTTTCACCAAATCTTGACACATGAAAGTCATGAAAATAATCAAAACACTTTAAATGCTCAAATCTGTCGAAGTAACACTTTTAACCAAAAATTGGTGAAAGACTCAACTTTTCACTGTTCAAAATACAAGATTCAATTCCTTTCAAGCTCATACTTATAACGAACATAATACATATTTATTTAGGCAAAATCTAGCCAAAAAATCATAAAATTTTGAAATCAAGCGTCATACATTCCAAGTGAGGTTCGGTCAACCTTCATACTTTTTCTTCAAAATTTTCAACAACATTCCTACATTCTAACCACAAATTGAACTCATCTCATAAACAACAACCACAACCACAACCAAGTCCTCAAGTTCACTACCTAAAAGTCACCTCAAGTCAGCTACCTAAGTTGGGAATTCAAGAGCCCAATTCAAATGTTTCAAACATAAGCATTTCTAGCAAAATAAACCATGGATCTACAAGATCTAACACTAATAAAATTAAAACTAAGAGATTTAAGTGTTATACCTCAAGATCTAGTTAGATCTAGCATGATCAAGTAGGATCTTGTGAAGCTCTACCCGAGGATGATCTTGTGAGGGTTTCGAAATTCCCAATTTAATTTTAAAGTACATAATAATGTTTAAATTGTGTTCAAATATTAAAATATGAGTGAATTTATATTTTGCATGGTTATTTTCAAATTTAGAGAATTTTTCATGAATTATTTGTCAGTGTGTGGTTTTGGCCATTTTAAGTGTTTAATCGCATATCGAAGTGTGAATAGTGACTTTAAGTTGAAACCGAGCATATGTGGGAATAATATAGAGATATAATTAAGGTTGATCAGTGTCGAAATAAGTCAATACTTCATGAACCTTCATTTTTCAACTGCAATTTGGGAGTTCAAGAGAGAGAGAGGGCCGAGAGCTAAGGGTGAGAAAGAGAGAGAAAATCCAACTTTGCTTGTTTCATCTTCTTCTTTCTTCACTTTCTTCAAGCTTCAAGGCTTTCTTGAAGACTTCATCCATGGTTCATCCTTCTCCATAGCAGCCGAGAGAGAGAAAGTGAGAGAGAAAAAGAGAGAGGAAAAGTCTTGGTGAGTTGAGTTGGGCTTGGTCTAGAGCAAAGTTGTGGAAAATCATCTTGAAAGCGAGGAAAACTCGAGCAAAGATCGAAGCTTTCGTGGTTGTTGAGGTTGCAAGAGGTCGAGTTTGAGAAGACATCACAAAGCTTTGGTGGATCTTGTTGGATTCTGTCAGATCTAGTCAGATCTGGAGGTATAAAGCTTGTACCTTGTAAATCTAGCTTATTTAGTGTTAAATGAAGTAGATCCATGGTTTAATCTGTTAGATAGTGCTATATTTGGAATGTTGAGTTGGGCTCTTGAAATCCCAACTAGGTAGTGGCCTTGAGGTGACCTTTAGGTAGCGAACTTGAGGACCTGTCTGTGGCTTGTTTGATATTTGTGAAATTTGATTAGTCTATGGTTAGGAAATAAGGTTTTTGTTGTTGAAAATTTTGAAGGAAAAACATGAAAGATGGCCGAACCTATGCTTGGCAAATTTTGACTGTTTGATTTCGAAATCTTGTGATATGTTTTGAAGAAATTTTGTTTAAGTATATACGTGATATGTTCATCTGTGAGTATGTGTTTTTGTGAAGTAAGAAAGTGGTTTTTAAATAAAGAAAAGTGAAACTTTTCAGGAAATTTGGAATAAAAGTGTTGATGGGTATATTTGAGAGTTTTTGACATATTTTAGTAAATTTCTATGAAATTAGTATCTATAAAGATTTGGTGGGATTTGTTTTAAAGTTTGAGTTAGATCTGGAAAAGTGAACTTTGGAATAAGTGTCTAGGGAGTATATCGATGGAGCACTTTACTTTATTTAATATAACACTTTTTGAAAAGAAATAAATGTGATATTTTATCATTCGAGATGAATAGTGTTTCCAAGGGGGTTTTGGGGAAAAACCTTGATTACATGAAGAAATAAGTGCATTTAAACGTGATTTTTAAATGAGAAAGTGAAACTTATCAACTCCCCTTATTCATTTTAGGAAGTGCTGAGGACTTTGGAACTAAGCCCGCCTTAGAGTCCGAACCCTGAGATTTTGGTGAGTTTCCATGCCTGTTATGTGCTTATGTGAATTTAATTGGAATTATGTGTTGTAAGTGATTTGATGTGAAAATACGATCATTTTAGCCATCAAATAGAGTGGTGTGTTCTTTATCGCACTTACTCCTACTTGAGTGGAAACCTTTAAAGACTTCTATGATGTGACTTAAGTGTGTCGTTGTGAATTGTATGCGCATGAAAAGTTTGGGAATTCCCAAGACCTATCGGCAAGTCATTCGACTCGTGCTGTAGGCGAGGCCTAGGCCGAGGAGAATAGTACGAGCCATAGGGAATTCTATGTGATGTGATGTGTGCTCTGGACTTGACGAAAAGGCTTGTCCATTATGGAGAGCAAAACACAAACTATGTGACAAACTATGTGATCCCTTATGTGAACAAATTATGTGACAAATTATGTGTGGAGTCGGGCCCGAAGGGGGTTTGGTGGAGAAAGGAGAAGTGGAGTGCTACATGGACTATGTGAAAGTTGACGGAGTGTTAACTTCGAGGATCGTGCATAGACGATGTGGACCCTGGCTCCTGAGAGCCCCCGTATCCTACTCTTGTGATGTTAAATGCTTTCCTTATGTGTTTATTTCAAGTTTATATTTCAAGTAAAATGCTTTATGTGTTAGTTGTTTTGCATGCTCTTTTGGGAACTCACTGAGTTATTAGCTCACCCTTTTCATTTGTTTTCTCTAACAGGACTGGGAAACCCAATTGGAGAGATCAACCCATAGAAGTAGGGTTTTCTTCTGTATGTATTTTGTGGACATGGAAATTGTGTAATTTTGGTTTGTTGTTCGAAGAAACTAGAACGTACAATGGGAGTTCCTTTTGTGTATTGGGTTTGAAATTTGAAGTATGGGATTGTAAGCTTGGTTAATGTACTTATGAACTATCTTTTGAGGTTTGGGTTAAATATGGCATTTCAACTTGTAGTATCTATGATTATTTTGGAGTGAGTCCTGGCGAGAGTTGGGTAGGCGGCCCACGGATACCCTGGGGTGCGCCATAGAGAGATGTGGGGTCGTCACAGATCTCCCAAAATTTAGCAACCTCAAGAACTTCCAAGTTACCCAAGGATTTGCTTGCTTGATGGTGGTTTCCTTCTCAAATTTCACAAACAAGAAGATGCCAAGCAAGATGGACAACAAGATGAGCTTTTTTCCCTCTTCCTCTCTCTCTCTCAATCTCGGACCTCTCTTTCTGCCACTAGGAGGAGAAGGAACAAGAGAAATGCCTTCAATGGAGTCTTCAAGTTTCAAGGAATTGAGGAAGAAGATGAAGTTGGAAGCAAATGTGGTTTCTCTCTCTAGTTCTCTCTCTCTCTACTCGGCTGCCCTCTCTCTCTTGAAGCTTCAAGTGTGACTGAAAAACGAGGAAGCAAGGAAGCAAGAAACAAGGTTTTAAGGAGACATAAAGTGTGGATACCCTTAAATTAGGGAAAAGTATTCAAACTCCACTTTTTGTCGCATCGACACGCGACACTCTAACTTTTATTGATTTTTCTCATTCCAACACTGCCCTACCTTAAATATATCTCTGTAATATCTCTACATATGCTCAGTTTTATCTTAGAGTTTCGGAACAAAAATCGACACTTAAACTGGCCGAAACCAAACACCGACAAATAATTCTCAAAAAAATCTCTAAATTAGAAAATAATAACTCAAAGTGTAAATTCACTAATATTTTAGTGAATAAACATAATATAAATATTATTATGCATTTTTAAATAAAAATAAAATTTTGTGATCCTCACATCTTTCCCCATTAAAAGAATTTCATCCTCGAAATTCGTACCTTGGTTTACAAACCACTCTAGATAATTCTTTCGGATCTCCTCTTCAACTTCCCAAGTTGCTTCTTTGATTCCATGATTTCTCCATAAATCCTTAGTTAGAGGAATTTGCTTTTTTGTCAAATCCTTTACATTCTTACCAAGAATCTGCACATGACGTTCTTCACATGATAACATTTCCTCCACTTTGATATCTTCCAATTTCCACAATAATACTCATTTCATCGATAATGGTATGAATTCAACTCTTATAAGGAAGTTATCACTTAAAACTCTCTAGATGCATCTTATTCCCCAAAGATCACTTTATTCTAATTGTGTTCCCACCAAAATTTACCTTCCACGGATTTTACCCTACAAATAGTACTTCCTCAAGGTTTGCAACACTAACTTCAAGTGTAGCTCATGCTCTCCTCGAATCTTAAATGTACCATAGTACCCTTTATAAATTTACCACAATGCAGTCTGAATAAGGCTTAAACACTATGTACTAGCCCCATGAATGCCACTAAGGCCGTGGTTAGTCTTATGGTATCGCTATAAATCCATGATGTCCCTATCGGTCGATAATAATACTCTTGATAGATATCCTTGCTAATCTTTAATTGACGATATTCTCATAAAATTCCATCTTAAAAGAACTTTTGTTACTTATAATAGATCAGTCCATTCATAATTGCACGGGAAAGCTATTCACTCTCTGATCGGTAGTATAATTCAAATCCTATAATCTGTGCATGAATCTTAAATTCCCATCTTTCTTAGCAATTAAGACAGAGCTTCCAATATGATCCTCACAACTCGAATAACTATTACTCTTATGGATCATTTAACCACATTTTTATTTCTTATCATCGATACAGCTTTTGACTTCTTCTTATCCATCTTATTTCATGTAAACCATATATCCATAATATCTCACGTAAGTCAAAGAACTAATCTCCTCACATACATTTACAAATCCACATATATTATTAATAACCCAATCAAGAGTAACAAAGGATCAGTTACCAATTAAATTCATTTTCACCTTAAAACAACAGTCACAAATCCATCTTCTTGACATAATCGAATCCTGAGATAAGTTATGATATAACAAGACTTTCACTAATCCCCAATCCACAAGAAACGAGAATTTTCATTTCCATATCTCATTCAACATTACCAATTTTAATTCTCCAAACCTAATTCCAATCGTACAAAGCCTTTGATGCAAATCAAGGAAAAGTCTACAAATATTTTAGGGCAAAAGACTAGGTATAAGAATGGAATGAAAATGTTATTTAGAACCAAAGAAAGTGAATTGAATAAAGAAAGTAAAGGAAAGAATGCAAAAGAGAAGGAGCAAAGTTGACAGTTTTGTCACTTTTTTGGTTTATCAGATTGAGATGCTTTTTATGCCGTTTTGAAGCTAGGACACAGGGCCACATTTCATACAAAGATTTCGGAATCAAATTCATACATTTCTGTGGTCAAAACAGCAATCACAGAAGTGTAAAAAGCTGTCGGGTTAGAATCAAGTCACTTGAATAGTTTTAGAAAAATGTCCATAATTCCAAATAAAAAAGTTGGAATTGAATGCTATTAGTGCCATTTGAAACTAGATTCATAGAGCTTTCAATGGTATAAAAATCAAGCTCTAAGTCGTTGTCAATTGATACCAAAAAATCTAACAAGTTGACTGAAATTGCTCCCTGATTTCAGCTCAGTTTACAAAATTTCCAACAAGAATTCAAGGTAGAAAACGCATAGTTTTGGTTCATATTCAACATACAAATGAAGGTTGATATTTTGACAAGTTCACTGAATAATAACTTGCCCAAAATTATCAAGAAAAGTGGAAATCAAAGCTGATTTACTTTCCCTATTTTGGCCATCACAAGACAGAATTTCCACCAACAATCTCTCATCATTTGATCCACAATCCTTCCAACTTTTCCAAGCAAATCCACGAGATCCTACCTTAAAGTCATCTCTTTTGTCCTCAAATTCAACGTCTCACCATCAACGAGGAGGGTACTCAAAAAGTAAAGAGTATTTACCCCAAATCTTTATACCAGGTCCTTAATCTATATACATTATTCTCCAATCTTAGAGTGGTTTAGATCTACACTTCGGCGTCACTTTCGGTTTCCATTTCTCACATAAGTTTATAGCTAGAGATGTCCCAAGAGGTAAGGATCCAATTTTAAATCAAACCATCAATAATCGAAATCCTAACTAGGGAAGGATTACTAACTTCGTCCATGATCGTTATAGAGGCCTCAAGTTTAAAATAAGTACGAGAAAATAAAATAAGGTAAACTATTAATAAACCAAACTCTAAAGAAAACCAAAGTACTTTATATACATAACTCAAAATAGAAGAAATGCTAGGAGTACATCAGATGAGCATACTTTTAACAAAAGATATACAAAAGTCACATCAAGTTCACAAGTACAACCAAACAAAATATAGTACTTGAACAGTTAGTAAGCATGCAATTACAGGGATTGAGGACCACTATAATGGTTTCTCTCACAAAAGGTTACACAAAACTCCCAATTTTAAGCTCGACTAGCCTATCCAGCCTCAGAAGCAGAAGTCTTAGAGGTTGCACTTTCTGAAGGTTAGACTCCAAATACCAGGGATCTGCCTCGGCCACAGCGGCATCCTCTCCCATATCCTCATCACTAGCCACTACATTCTTCTCAACTCAATTAGCCTCAAGGACTCCCTCAACCATAGCCTCACACTTGGCCACTATGCCATCGGCTCGCTCTCGAGCAACCTTCATGACTCTAGCCAATCGCTCAGTAGTTGTGTGAACCTCCTCCTCAAGCTCATGAATTCGATCAGCCTGAGTCCATTCTACAGTCGTAAGCCTATCTACTTCCTCTTGCAATTCCCTATTAACTCTGGTCAATCTCTTCCTCTCATGGTAGATAGATAGGACCACATGGTCAAGGTAAGCACACATCCTCCAACACTCACAATCCCCCTTAGCTCTGATCCTGGGGTTATAGGCCCTATAGTCACCCCATGGTCTCGATCAATACCAAATCATGGGTTGAGGTATCTAGGCACGTCATCATTACCCACCACGATCCATATCCTACAAAAATGAACTCGATTAGAACTCAACCGAACTTAGGCATCATTAACACTTAAACATAAATAATAACTATCTCTTACATTTCTTTCTAACCTACTAAACTCTCAAATACTTAATAATTCTAATTCTCAACCAATCATCAAGTGATAAAGTCACCTTATGCTTAACACACAATCTAATCCTACAATCCGGCATCCTAAGAAAATGAAACCAAGGGTCCTCCACTAAGGGTTTCCTTCCAAGGTTGATTTGTAACTTCATGGAGGAAAATCAAATTTACCTCTTTTTCTCTCAAGTTTTGGACAAGAAAAAGAAGCCAAACAAGTGGAGTTTCTTTTCCCTTTTTCCTCTCAAAACTTCGTCCAAGAAGAAGAAAAGAAAACAAAATGAAAGATGATGGAAAGTTTGGAAGCTTAGCTATTTATGTTAGTTGGTCAAAACTTTAGCTATTGGTTTGGTGACAAATGTCATGCTTTCATTGTTTCCCTCTAAAATATCTTTGAAACTTTGCCAATAAACCCTTCTTTTATACCCAAATATAGTTTGCACACTCAAATAACCTTGACTAGGTCAATTGAACTCTTGCAAATATTCATAAAATAATTCAACGGAAACAAGAAGATATAAAATTATATATATATATATATATATGTGAGGGCCTCAAAGTTCTGTTTTACTGAAAATTAAATAAAAATGTTTAAATTATGTTTATTCACTAAAATATTGGTGAATTTATACTTTGAATTATTATTTTCTAATTTAGATGATTTTTCGAGAATTATTTGCCGGTGTTTGGTTTCGGCTAGTTTAAGCGTCAATTGTTGTTCCGAGATGTGAATAGTAACTTTAAGATGAAACCGAGCATATGCAGTGATATTACAGAGATATATTTTAGGTTGGACAGTTTTGAAATGAGAAAAACCAGTAAAAGTTAGATTGTCACGCGCCGACGCGACATAAAGTGGTCATTTGACCACTTTTCCACGATTCAGGGGATTGTCACCTTTTTGTCTCCTTAAAGCCTTTTCTCTTGCTTCTTGAGCTTTATTTTCAGCCACTCTTAGATAACATAGAGAGAGAGAGCAACCGAGAGCTAGAGAGAGGAAGGAGAGAAAGTTTGCTATTTTTGCTTCTTCCATTTCTTCTTCCTCAACTTCCTTGAAGCTTCAAGACTTCATTGAAGGCCTCAATCTTGGTTTCTTCTCCATTTCTTGGCTGGCGTGTGAGAGTGAGGGAGAGAGGGAGAGGTCCGAAATTTAGAGAGAGATGAGAAGAGGAAAGAAAGCTTGTGTGGTTGTCTTGTGCTTGTTCTTGAGCTTGTTGTTGGAAACCACCATCAAAGCAAGAGGATCTTGAGTGAAGGTTGGAGCTTTTTGGAGTTATCAAGCTTGGAGTATCATACTTCAGAAGAGCTCACAAGATCTTCCTTGATCTTGTTAGTTTTAGATAGATCTTGAGGTAAAACACTTAAATCTCTTAGTATTATCTTTATTAGTGTTAGATCTTTCAGATCTATGGATTACTTTGCTATAAATGCTAGTGTTTGAAATATTTGAAATATTCGAGTTGGGCTCTTGAATTCCCAACTTAGGTAGCTGACTTGAGGTGACTTTTAGGTAGCGAACTTGAGTACCTAACCATGGTTGTGATTGTTGTTTTTGAGATGAGTTCATTGTATGGTTAGAATGTAGGAATGTTGTTGGAAATTTTGAAGAAAAAATATGAAGGTTGGCCGAACCTCACTTGGAATGTTTTGATGTTGATTTCGAAATTTTACGATGTGTCTTGGCGAAATTTTGCCTAAATAAATATGTATTATGTTCATTTATGAGTATATGTTTAGATAGAGTTAAAATCTTGAACTTTAATGCAAAAAAATTGAGTTTTCACTAATTTTTGGGTAAATATGCTATTTGGACAGAATTGAGGGTTTTGAAATATTTTATCTGTTTTTCATAAATTTTGAACATTGAGATTTGGTGAAAATTTTTCTAAACATTCCAAACATGTGTTAAAGCCTCGATTTAAGTTAGTGTTAAGTTTAAACTTGAATGAGTGATTTTCGAGGTGAAAGACCTCACTTTAAGTCTTTGTCCTAAAAATTTTAAAAGTCGCGAGTATGGAGTACATCGAGAGAATATTTTGTTTAAATGATGTATCGATATGAAAATGGAATCTTTTATGTTGATTTTTGACTCAAGTGACTACTTTTCACTTGAGCAAAGTTAGAGGAATTTTGTGAAGAATTTTGATAAAACAAATGAATAAGTTATTTGAGTTTAGTTTCGTTATTTGTGGAGCGAAACTTATTTCTTCTTTTACTTGATTATAGGAAGTGGGGAAAGAGTTTGAACCAGATCCTAATTTGGATTGTCAGCCGTGATTAATTGGTGAGTGTTCCAACACCTTTTTAAATGAAAAATCTTGCTATTGTTTGTAAATGAATGATTTGTTAAAATGATTTGCTAGTATTTATAAGGAAGTGATTTACCACTATTTCTAAGTAAGATGTTTTTACAAGTGGAATAATTTATGAAGAGTTTGTGAGTGTTCCTTGCATGTTGTGTGAGCTACATGCTTATGTGATTAATACTTGGTGTTACTTGTTCTCATGAGCGTTAAATATTTGTTCTTAGGCGAGTGTGTACTTTATCGCACTCGACCTAACTCACTTTATACTGTTCAACTGTTTATTGCTTCACTGTTTGTATATTATTTGTGCATGATTGTAGGACATGTGTACTTTAACACATTCGTAGAACAAGGCCTTTCCCCCTTCGTTATCGGCCTATTCGAGTCAGAAGCGGACTCGGTCGGGTAGGTTGGTAACTTAGGGCACTGTACGGTGTACTCGAGTATTACCACTGGGTGTTATAAGGAGGAGTAGGGGGTTAATTGACTGACAAGACGGACTGCAACTGCTCCCGGAGGACACTGTATCCTTTCAATACTTGAACTAAATGTTTATTGAATTATTATTTACTGCATATTATTTGTTAAATTAAGTGTTTATGGAACGATTGTTTAAGGACTTACTGTTTCTTGTATCCTCTTAAATGAAAAGATTGTTAAATACTTTCAATGTGAATGTGTGGCTATATTCTCGACTTACATGTTATTCTTTTAAAAGACTCAAATATTTTACAAAATGATATTTAATTCAAGTTTCCATGAATTTGATAAAACATGAATTTTCTTGTTTTGACTGGATATTCACTGAGCTTCTAGTTCAACCCAAAATATTTTATTTTTTCCCACAGGGCCTCGAGACGAAGGAAAGCATGTGTTGTGATCTTTCTTAATGTGATTGGCTAGATTATTTCTTGTACTAAATGTATTCTTGGACGGTTGGACTTTTGATGTATTTGGACTAGTTGGAAATGTAATTATTATTTTGGAAATCTTGCATTGTAAGTATTTAAGGTCTATTATATGATTGAGAAATTGTAGTTAGTCCCGGCGAGAGCCGGGCAGGTGGTTCGCCTTAGGGGGAGGTGGGGTCGTCACAATATATATAATTTATTTTCCAATCACTAAGAAATAAATTTTATTCAAAGTAGAACTTTGAAAATACATTTCGAAATCACCTTTAACTTTCGGGGTGGTAGAATCTCTTCCCCTCGAGGGTGTCATCCTCGACTTTTCAACTCATATTACTCAGGGTAGAGACAAATCTCAAAAGTCAATCAAACACTAAGCGTCACTCTTATGCCTCGATCACAGTAACATCAAACTCTCGATCAAATCAATTCATCTAAGAAACTCTCAAGTAGCAACACTTACCATCCATTAAGCACTAGAAACACTCTAGTCCTACTTTCCACAGGTCAGTATCCTGAACTCTTAGTTGAGGATACAATACAAGGATCTAAAACCTAAATTCTGATGCCACCTGTGACAGCCCCACGTCTCTCAAGGGCATACCTTAAGGTATTAGTGAACCACCTGCCTACCTCTTGCCAGGACTCACTCACACAAACGATCACTAATTCATCAAACTAAAATGCAATCACAAATCTAAACCAAACAATAACTCACAGATTCATTACTCAAACCTTGAAATCCCAAAATACATAGAGTACTTAATTGTACATTCAAAATTTCACAAATATAATACTCCAAATTCATAGTTCAAGTCTCTCAAACCAGATACAAAAGTAAACCCTAGCTCTAACGGTTGGTGCCTTAGCTTGGATTCTCAATCCCTGCTAAGGAAAACAAATTTAAAAGGATGAGTTAAAATTCAGTGAGTTCCAAAAGGCGTGCATTTCACATAGAGCATAAAATGTTTCACATCAAAATCACATTTAAGAACAAATAAGGAAAGCAGGTAACAACACAAGAGTAGGATACGAGTAGCTCTCAGGAGTTAAGATCCTCAAAACTGGAGCACGTCCATTGACTAAAGTACAAATTACGTAGTTGACACTCCGTCAACTTTCACATATACAAACCAAGTAGACAACCACTATCTCCTTACTCCACTAAAACCCCCATCCGGGCCCGCCCACCTGGGAACTTATATATTTGTGTATTGCTCTTCCATCAAGGGACAAGTCTATACGCCAAGTCCTGAGCACATAACACGTAGCCCAAGGTTGTTAAATCTCCTCGATCTAGGCCTTCCCAACAGCTTGATTGGATAACTTACCAAGGGGATTTAAGTATTCTCGAGAATAA
The DNA here is from genome assembly GCA_013103745.1 of Gardenia jasminoides. NCBI lineage: Eukaryota > Viridiplantae > Streptophyta > Magnoliopsida > Gentianales > Rubiaceae > Gardenia > Gardenia jasminoides. The sequence continues at coordinate 3,864,291 of CM023098.1, forward strand.
CAAATACAAAACACATCACATCGTATCATATAATCAAAACAGGATTCATATCAACTCATAGGATTCAAGTTCATATCACAAGTCAAGAGGTTCAAAACATACTTGCATTACAAGTCACGAAACATGCATGAAACTCACCAAAGTAGCAAGGTTCAGTCTCCAAGTATAGATCTGTTTCAAACTCTTCCCCACTTCCTACAAACAAGTAAGGAGAAATAAGTTTTGCCCCACAATAGCGAAACTAAACTCAAATAACTTAGTCATTTGTTTTATCAAAATTCTTCCCAAAATTCCTCTTACTTTGCTCGAATGAAAAGTAGTCACTCGAATAGAAAATCATCTTAAAAGATTCCATTTTCAAATCGATATATCATTTAACCAAAATACTTTATCGATGTACTCCATACTCGCGACTTCTAAATTTTTAGAACAAGGAAATAAATTGAGGTATTTCTCCTGAAAATCACCCATTTGGGTTTAAACTTAGCACTAAAACTTTAGTCAAGATTTTAACACGTTTTTAATTCAATTTTCACCAAGTCCCGACACATGAAAGTCATGAAAATAATCAAAACACTTTAAATGCTCAAATCTATCAAAGCAACACTTTTACCCAAAAATTGGTGAAAAACTCAACTTATCACCGTTCAAAATACAAAATTCAATTCCCTTCAAGCTTATACTTATAAACGAATATAATACATATTTATTTAGGTAAAATCTAGCCAAGAAACATCATAAAATTTCGAAATCAAGTGTCATACATTCCAAGTGAGGTTTGGCTAGTCTTCATACTTTTTCTTCAAAACTTTCAACAACATTTCTACATTCTAACCACAAAATGAACTCATATCATAAACAACAACCACAACCACAATCAGGTCCTCAAGTCCGCTACCTAAAAGTCACCTCAAGTCAGCTACCTAAGTTGGGAATTCAAGAGCCCAACTCAAATGTTGTAGACATAAGTATTTCTAGCAAAATAAACCATGGATCTACAAGATCTAACACTAATAAAGTTAAAACTAAGAGATTTAAGTGTTATACCTCAAGATCTAGTTAGATCTAGTAAGATCAAATAGGGTCTTGTGAAGCTCTACCCAAGGATGATCTCCCAAAACTTAGCAACCTCAAGAACTTCCAACTTAGCCACGGATTTGCTTGTTTGATTTTCTCCTCAAATTTCACAAACAAGCAGACGCGAAGCAAGATGGACAACAGGATGAGCTTTCTTCCCTCTTCCTTTCTCTCTCTCAATCTCGGACCTCTCTCTCTCTCTCTCTCTCTCAGCAGCCACTAGGAGGAGAAGGAACAAGAGAAATGCCTTCAATGGAGTCTTCAAACTACAAGAAATTGAGGAAGCAGATGGAGTTGGAAGCAAATATGGTTTCTCTCTCTATTTCTCCCTCTCTCTACTTGGCTGCCCTCTCTCTCTTGAAGCTTCAAGTGTGGCTGAAAAATAAGGAAGCAAGGAAGCAAGAAACAAGGTTTTAAGGAGACATAAAGTGTGGTTACACTTAAATTGGGGAAAAGTGGTCAAACTCCACTTTTTGTCGCGTCGATGCGCGATACTCTAACTTTTAGTGGTTTTTCTGATTTCGACACTGCCCTACGTTAAATATATCTCTGTAATATCTCTACTTATGCTTGGTTTCATTTTAGAGTTACTATTCACATCTCGGAACAAAAATCGACGCTTAAACTGGCCAAAACCAAATACCGGCAAATAATTCTCGAAAAATCTCTAAATTAGAAAATAATAACTCAAAGTATAAATTCACTAATATTTTAGTGAATAAACATAATATAAATGTTATTATATATTTTTAAATAAAAATAGAATTTTGATGCCCTCGCATATGTTAATGTCATTCCATTATGTCGATTTGAGAGTTGTTTTATGTCATATAAACTTTGGAGTGAATGTGTGCATATGCTAAATTCTCTGTGAGACTTGTCAACTTGACATATTTTGATTTTGACGAAGTTGTTGGGAAAGGTGGGATGTCTCGACTGGTATGACTTGCTATGAATTGTTTGATATCTCTATTGCGTTTCTGAATTAGGATATGCTTGAGGACAAGCATAACTTAGGTGTGAGGGTGATTGATAGGGTGCATTTTAGTGGTTTATTTCATTAATATTTCCTAATTTTTTGGGCTAAATATTGCATTACTTGATGGATTCTACTTAGTTTTTGTGTTTAGTGTTAATTGCAGAAATTGGTAGAAAAAGGTACTGAAAATCAATTTTCCAAAAGACTTTCTGATAGTTAGGTGTGGGCATACCTCATACTTCCAAGTCCAGATTGTCGGGATTTCGCACACATAGACAATTTCCAAATAATTGTGAATTCCAAATTCGAGATTGTGCTGAAATGAATATTGTCTTTTGCTATTTAGTAGTTTATTATTATTAGGAAAGTATCTTAATAGTTGTTATTAGAATACTTTATAGATTAGGAAAGTAGTAGTTTTTTATTTCTATTAGGAAATTTCTAATAGATTAGTTTGAAAAGGACTCTAGGCTTTAGTATTAATTTCAGTCTTTGCTTGCTGCGGGGAAAAAAGGGAATTGCACCCCGAAAGGATTATTCCTTGGTGACTAGTAGTTTTCCTGCGAGAGGACTTGGGGGTGATTACTACTTATTTTCCGCAAAAGCTACGGGACGGAGACGAAGGGCGATAGCATTGCTTTGTCGTTTGTTCCTTGGCTATTTTTCATTGAGAAGACAAGATGATGATTTTTCATTTTTTCCTTGCAATCTTTTGTTGAATTTCCTGCGTAATACGTGACTAATTTCTTTATGTAGTCAAAGATCAACTCAACGACGCATTCCAAAATATCTGTGAGATCTAACTGATTTACTTTTCATTCGTTTAATTCCTTAGTATTTGCACTTTTTGTGTTTTATGTTCTTGTGATTATTTTGTTAATTGGATGTCCAAGGTGTAACAGACCCATCTCTCCCTAAGGCTTACCCTAAGGTATCAGTGGATTGCCTGCTTAGCTCTCACCAGGACTCTCACACACAAATGATCACTAATTCTCCAAAGATACAATATAAATATCAAATCCAAACTTGTCAATAATTCATAACTAAACAATTTCCATCTCACAATCCAAAGTACACAAGGTACATCGAGTAGTTCAGCTTACAAGCCCAAAATGTAATTCAAAGTACGTGACATACACATAAGAGTTTAGATAATAAATTCCAAATACAAAGATCCAGTTTTTTAAACAAGATTCAAAAGATCTAATCCAACCCTAATGAGTGGCGCCATCACTCGGGTTTTCAATCCTTGTTAAGGAAAACAAATTTAAAAGAATGAACTAAACCCTAACGAGTTCCAAAAGACATGCAATTCATACAGAACATATAATATTTCGCTTCAAATTCACACTTTAGAAACAAACACATAAGGAAAGCAAATAACAACACTAGGGAGGATACAGGGGCTCTCAGGAGTCAAGATCCATGAAACTGGAACACGTCCTTGGAACTGGAGCTTCCAGCTCAAATCACGTAGTTGACACTCTGTCAACTTTCACATATCAAATCCAAGTAGACAACCACTATCTCCTTACTCCACCAAAACCCCCAATCGGGCCCATCCGCCTAATGGGAAATTTATATATTTGTGTATTACTCTTCAAAAGGGACAAGATCATATGACAAGTCCAGAGCACACAACACGTCACGTAGCCCAAGGTTAGTTAAACCTCCTTGACTTGGACCTTCCTAAGGCTTGATTCAATAACTTACCAAGGGGATTTAGGAATTCTCGAGAATAACAAGTACAGGACACATCACGTCATGTCAAGACATATTAAAAGGAAGAATATCACCTTTCAAATATTAGTGAGTGCGATAAAGTACGCACTACCCCATTTGAAGGATCATCAAATCAAGATTTTTAAGATACGATATGTCAGGTAATCAAAACATGATTCATATCAAATCACGAGATTCAAGTTCACATAACAAGCCAAGAAATATGCATGGAAACTTACCAAAATAACAAGATTCGGATTCCAAATTTGGCTCAATTTCAAAGCCGTCCACACTCCCTAAACCAAATAAAGAAAGGAGATAAGTTTCGCTCCTCCATTAGCGAAACCAAATCAAAATAAACTTGTTTATTGGTTTAATCAAGATTTCCCCCAAAATTTCCTCGAGTGAAAAGTATTCATATCGAGTAGTAAAATATCACAAAAGACTCTTTTTAAAATCGCTACATCATTTAAAATGAAATGTTCTAACGATATACTCCATATTCTAAACTTCTCAACTTTTAAGACAATGAAATTAAACGAGGTCTTTTACCTCAAACATCACCCATTCAGGCTCAAACTCAATACTAAAACTTTAGTCAAGGTCTTAACACGTTTGTAGTTCAGTTTTCACCAAATCTCAATGTACAAAATTCATGAAAAATAGATAAAGCATTTCAAACCTACAAATCTGTCCAAATAGTACATTTACCCAAAAATTAGTGAAAACTCAACTTTTCACTATTAAAATTCAAGATTTTAACTCCATTCAAGCATATACTCATAAATAAACATTATATATATGTATTCGGGTAAAATCTAGCCAAGAAACATCATAAAATTTTGAAATCAAGTGTCAAAATTTTCCAAGTGAAGCTTGGCCATCACGCTTAGCTTTCTTCCAAAATTTTCACCAACATTTCTTTACTTTCTAATCACAAAATAAATCCATCTCATCAATAACAACCAAAATCACAACCAGGTCCTCAAGTCCACTACCTAAGAGGTCACCTCAAGTCAGCTACCTAAGTTGGGAATTCAAGAGCCCAACTCAAAGTTCCAAAAATATCATTTTTAGCAAAATAAACCTTAGATATAAAGGATCTAGCATTAACAAAGTTAAAACTAGAAGATTTAGATATCATACCTCAAGATCTAAATAGATCTAGCAAGATCAAGTAAGATCTAGTGAATCTCTACCCAAGGATGATCGTCCAAGCTTAGCAACCTCAAGAACCTCCAACTTAGCCAAAGATTGGCTTGCTTAATGGTGATTTTCTTCTCAAATCTCAAGATCAAGAAGATGAAAAACAAGAAACAACTTTCTTTCCCACTTCTCTCTCTTTCTCACTCTCGGATCTCTCCCTCTCTCTCTCTCTCACACACGGCTGGAACAAGCAGCAAAAAGGAGCAAGATGAAGCTCTCAAATGGTGTTCAAAGTGCAAGGAAGATGAAGATGAAGAAGAAGAAGAAGGAAGCTTGAAATCTCTCTCTATTTCTCTCTCTACTTGGCTCTCCCTCTCTCTCTTAAGCTTCAAATGGCAGCTGAAAAATAGAGAAGCAAGAGGCAAGAAACAAGGCTTTATGGAGACAAAATACTTGGTTACCCTTAAATTAAGGAAAAGTGGTCAAATTTCCACTTTTTGTCGCGTCGACGCGCGATACTCTAACTTTTATTGGTTTTTCTCCTTCCGATACAGTCCTACCTTAAATATATCTCTATAATATCTCAACATATGCTCGGTTTCATCTTAGAGTTACTATTCACACCTTGAATAAAAAATCGACGCTTAAACTGATCGAAACCAAACACCGTCAATTAATTCATGAAAAATTCTCTAAATTAGAAAATAATAACTTAAAGCATAAATTCACTAATATTTAGTAAATAAATATAATATAAATATTATTATTTATTTTTAAATAAACATAGAATTTTGAGGCCTTCACACAAGGCATCCGATATTCAGATTAATTTGATAATCTACCGCTAGTTTAATCTGCTAAATCCGTAATTGTTCAGTTGATTAATATTAGTTGTAACTAATATTAACACACATTAGGAGAACATGTAATCTAATTTAAATAAACCCTCGTAGTGTATTTATTAGTTAGGGTTTGGACTTTTCTAATTCTTAATGCAATTGGAAAATTAAATTCTATGGTCGTACCTTGGGTTATTTCCTGACTAGGGATAGTTAATGATCATACCTTAATGATCGTACCTTAATTATCAATGAACTAAAGAAAAGTTTGTCCTCAGAACTTGTTGACGATTATAACCAATCTATTAATGAATTGAATGAATTAACCTTGCATTGATGATCGGATTGTGGACTATGTCTGAGAAGTTAGATATTTGCTTAGAATTTCCCTTTCATAATTTAATCATTCTTATTTTAGTGATTTGGTTTGTTATTTCGTTGATTAGTTAATTTAGCATTTTCTCCCAAAACCCCCCCATTTTTCTTACTTGAGAAGAAACGAATTTTCCCCCAATCCCTGTGAAGACGACCCTACTTGCCACTATATACAAATTAATAAATTCTCGTGAGTCTACAATTCTGGTATATCTGATCAAGCAAATTCTTCGAAACCAGATGAATAAAGTAACCTATTGCACATTCAGAGTCCCTGCTCCAGTATCTAGAATTGATTCTTGGCTACTCTTATTAGCTGTTAGGTTTTCTTTATTATTACACAGTCTTGAAACCTATCATCCATACTGAGCCATCCACTACTCATCGATACATATACAAAAGTTAGCACAAATTTGGATTCTAGCTTTGATCTGTTTCTAACATTTTCCAACTTCATCGATACATTCACACAAAAGCCTAATTGTGTTCAAACTGAAATTCTATAACAGAAAGCAAACAAAAATGGACCATCAAATAGTCATGAAAAATACTCAAGTAACGATAGTTATAGTAACGAAACAAAGTTTACTTGATATTACAGGTAAAAACACTTTTAGTGACCATTTGGTTACCTGTTAGACCGGTCATTTAGATAAGATAATGCCTAAAAATTAGTCTAAAAATTTGGAAGACCGGTCATTTAGATAAGATAATACCTAAAAATTAGTCTAAAAATTTGGAAGTAAGTTTTGCATCAAAAAGAGTAAGTTAATTTAATAAATTAGTAACTTTTATATCTCAAAAGGTAAATTGGAAATAATATGAAACTTATCTTTTCTTGAAAATAAATTACTATTTTAAATCTCAAACTTACTTTTAATGAGAAGTAAGTTTTGCATCTAAAAGAATAAGTTAGTTGAATAAATCAGTAATTTTTATGTCTCAAAAGGTAAATTGGATGAAACTTACCTTTTCTTGAAAATAAATTACTATTTTATATCTCAAACTTACTTTTAAAGATAAGTAAGTTTTGCATCTAAAACAGTAAGTTAAATCAATAAATTAGTTACTTTTATATCTCAAAAGGTAAATCGTAAAAATTATATGAAATTTAAATTTTTTTGAAAATAAATTACTATTTTACATCTTAAACTTACTTTTTAAGAGTAGTAAGTTTTGCACGTAAAAGAGTAAGTTAACTTAATAAATTAGTAACTTTTATATCTCAAAAGGTAAATCAGAAATAATATGAAAATGATCTTTTTTTGTGAATAAATTACTATTTTACATCTCAAACTTAATTTTAAAGAGTAAGTTTAGTTGAAGTAATAGTAAATTTTTATACAATATTAGTAATTTTTATGATAACATAGTAAATTTGATTAATGATCAAAATTTACTTGTCTGTGGTATTAATTTACTATTTTACTTTAAAAACTTATAAGAGTAAGTTTAGTTTAAATAATAGTAAACTGTATAATAACATAGTAAATTTGATTATTGATCAAAACTTACTAGTTTGTGGTAAAAATTTACGATTTTATTTTAAAAACTTATATGAAACTACTATTAGGAAGTTTACTTGAAATAGTGCTAAAATTTTTTATTAATGATTGAAATTTAACTTAATAAATTAGTAACTTTTATGTCTAAAATATTAAATCAGAATAAATATGAAAGTTATTTTTTTCTTGGAATAAATGAATTAGAACTTTTGTGACAGCCCCACCTTCCCCTAAGGCGAACCAAAAGGGGTTGGCGGACTGCCTGCTCGGCTCTCGCCGAGACTCATTACAATCCTCAGTCAAATTGAAGTGCCAACTTTAAATAATTACAGTAAAACTCCAACAATTACGTTCAAGTACTTCCCAATAATAACATAACCATACATCTTACAATTTAAATTCCATTACATAGAACCCAAGTATTTCAAAATCATGTTACAATCATGAAATGTTACTTCCATACTTCAATACAATAAGCCCATTGTCCAAGACACCAGGAATAATATACACTGATGAACTAGAGTTAATCCAGCTAGTCCCTCTAGTAAGTCTCTTCAAGTGCTTCCTTTGTCTCAAGTCCCTGTGGGGGGGGGGGAACATTTTTGGGGTGAGCTTAAAAGCTCAGAGAGGTTCCGAAAATTAAGCAAATATACATTTAGTCAAAATCTTAACACTTGAATTGAATAGCACTTTTCCAAAATATTTACCATTCAACTTAAATCATGAGCAAAGCCTTTCATGGAGAGCGATAGTAAATCATACTTGAGTTAATTCCAAACACGAGTAAATCTCTGCGGGGAAACTCATTTCACTCACTTGAGCATTTGAACAATAAATAAACAAGAAATTCACTTCAATCACTTCAAAGGTACTGAGACGGGATGAGAGGTGCCTACCACCCTGATTTGGTGTGACACATACTTCCGTTCAGATTCACTTACACTTAAAATACTGAGATGAGATTAGAGGTACCTCCCACTCATTTGAGTGTGGTACATACTATCTCTCAATACGTATGGCCGACGAGACAACGCTCCAATTGACATATTCACAGCTAGGATTAAGGCGGGATGAGAGGTACCTACCACTCATAGAGTGTGGCACATACTGCCGCTTATCACATAGGGTCGACGAGACAATGCTCCAATCGACTTATTCAACATTCACTCTCAAGGCGGGATGAGAGGTACCTACCACTCATTGAGTGTGGTACATGCTACCGCTTAACACATTTGGTCGACGAGACAACGCTCCAATCGACTCATTCAAAGTTAAGATTCAAGCGGGATGAGAGGTACCTACCACTCCGTAGAGTGTGATACATACTTCCGCATAACACAAATGGTGGGATGAGAGGCACCTACCACTCACTCGAATGTGGTACATACTTCCCCTTATCAACACAAATCAAATTTCAAGTCACAGCACATATTCAACATATAACTCATCTCTAATCATAGTCTCAAATTCACATGAACAAATCACCGTTTCATTTAGTATTTGTGAATCAAGACAAGTAACATACATAGAAACTCACAAACTCTTTATAATTTTACTTGTCAAGCATTTCATTGGGAAATAGTAGTAAATCACTTCAATAAAACATTCTTTTGTAAATACTAGCAATTCATTTCACAAACCATTCATTTGCCAACCATAGCAAGATTTTCATTTAGAAGAGAGTTAGAACACTCACCGAAATAGTAGGGATCAGCTTCTACGTAAGGTTCAAGTTCAGTTCCTTGTACACTCCCTAGAACAATTTTAAAAACAGTAGTTGAGATTCACTTCTTTACTTATTAACTAAAACATTCCACTTTCACTTCATAGTTTCCAATCAATATTTTTCCCAAAATCCCTCAAGGAAAAAAAACACTCATTTTACATGATTCAACATTCAAATGAGTCTTTTGAAATTCACTATATCTGTGAGGGCCTCAAATTTCAGTATTTATTTTTTTAAAATGCACGATATTATTTATATTGAGTTTATTTATTGAAATATGAGTGAAAATATATTTAAAGTGATTATTTCTCAATTTAGAGAATTTTATACGAATTGTTTGCCGGTGTGTGGTTTTGGCCAAAATTTAGCGTTAAAAATTGTTCCGACGCGTGAATAGTGACTTGGACTTGAAATTGAGTATACGTAGTGATATTTTGGAAATATTATTATGGTGAGACAGTTTCGAGATGAAAGAAACCAGTGTAAGTTAGACAGCCGCGCTCGACGCGACATAAAGTGTGAAAAAGCACTTTTTCCCTTAAAATAAGGAAATGCACTTTTTGGGTAATAAAAGCCTTGACTTCTTGGCTTCCTTTAAGCTTTCATTTCAGCTGGAAATGTGAGATAGAGAGAGCTAGAGCTGAGAGAGCTTGAGAAAGAGAGTTTGTCTTCAAATTTTCTTCCAATCTTCCATCAATCTTCTTGAAGCTTCAACCTTCATCAACCACCATCCTCTTCTTCATTCCTAGCAGCCGAGAAAGAAGAGAGAGAGGATGAGCTTTGTCCGAATTTTTGGAAGGAAAAAGAGGTAAGTTGAGTTGATCTTCCATTTTCCTTTCTTCTTACAAGCAAATTGAACTTGTGAAGCTTGAATGATGGATTGTGGCTTGGTTTCTTCCTTCCCATTTCAGCCGAACCAAGGAGAGAGGAGAGAGAGAGAGAACCTTGAAGGGAAAAGGAGGAAAGAAAAGCTTGGGTGATCATCTTGGGCTCGAGGTTGAACTTGGTGACGGATATCTTCGACGAATCTTGAAGATCGTGGGCTAGGATCGAGGGTTTTGGAAGTCCTCTAGTTTGGAAGCAACTTTCTTGAAGGAAAGCTCGAGTGATTTCATTGGATCTTGCCGGATCTCGTTGGATCTTGATAGATCCGGAGGTATAAGCCTCGAATCTCGTAGATCTAGCCTTATTAGTGATTATTAGTGTAGATCTGTGGTTTATATTGATATAAATGATATCATCTGAAAGATGAAGTTGGGCTCTTGAAATCCCAACCTAGGTAGCGGACTTAAGGTGGCCTCTAGGTAGCGGACTTGAGGACCTGATTGGGAATTTGATTGTTATTTGTGAACTTGCCTTGATATGGTTAGAAATTGCGGTTTTTAGTTGTTGAAAAGTTGAAGGAAAATGTATGTTATGGCCAAACCCATGCTTGGTGATTTTAATGTTTGATTTTGAAGTGTTGTGAATGTTCTTGAAGAGTTTCTTTTAAGAAAAACATGTATATTGTTCAAATTGTGAGTGTATGTGTGTGTGAGAGAATGTTTGAAATTTAAAGGGTTAAAAGTGAGGGTTTTCATGAAATTTGAGTGAAATGTGCTGTTTAATTAAATTTGAGGGTTTTGCCATGTCTTGGTCAAATTCTAGAAATTTTGAATATAATGGCGTGGTATGAAGTGTTTTATGTTAATATGAAAGTTTTAACTAAAAGTGAATGTCAAACGTGTTGTGTAAAAAGTGATTTTGAGGTGTGAGTCCTCACTTATATGTTTTGTGAAAAAAAATGTGCTTGTAATGCCAATGAGTATATCGGTGGGATGCCCTTTTGAAATGAAAAAGTGACTTTTCAAAGAGGATCTATTTGGAATAGTGTACCATGAAAAATGAAAGCTTTTTCTTGAGAGAGTTTTGGAAAAATTGTCATTTGAAACTAAAAAGTGAAAGTGAACTGTGTTAGTGAATGAAAAAGAATGAATTGAATCTCATTGATTGTTTTAAATTATTTTAGGGAGTGTGCAAGGCGGTGACTTTGAACCCTACGTGGAAGCTGAACCTTACTTTGGTGAGTTTCCATGCTTGTTTCGTGTTTACGTGCAAATGATTGTATATGAATGCAATGAAGTGAATGTTATGTGAAAATTGGTTTTTAACCCTCTGATGGGAATGGTGTGTACTTCATCGCACCTACTCCATTTGAGTAAAAGTGATTATGAAAGTGTATTGAAGTGAGTGATTGTAAAAGTGCTTTACAGTATTATATTGTGATTGTATGTGTTTGAAAAGGTCAGGAAATTCCTGAGACCTATGGGTGAACCCTTCGACTCGAGCTGGGGCCTAGGCCGAGGAGAAAGGGCTGAGCCATAGGGTTATTTAAATGTCACAAAGCACAGTGACTCAGACCAGTGATACATGCTCGGGACTTGGTTCTTGAACCAGTCTCCAAAAGAGCAACAACCTAGTGAAGTGAAATGAATTGAAATGTGCTAGAGACTTGGCTTGTGACCTTGTCTCTGTTAAGAGCACCAAACCAGTGATACATATATACAAGTGAAATGAAGTGAAATAAAGTGTACTCGAGACTTGGCAACGGACTTGTCTCGGAAATGAATACAATGTACACTATCAAAGTGAAGTGATAAGTGCTTGTAGTGCGGGCCCGGTGGGGGTTTTGGTGGAGTAAGGAGTAAGAGGGTTCTACATGGTAATAGTGACAGTTGACAGAGTGTCAACTACCTGGTTCGTCGACAAGCTACCTGGTTCGTGGACAAGCATCGTGGAACCTGGCCCCTGAGGGCCCCCGTATCCAACATTGTGTTGTTAATTGCTTTCTTATTTGTTTAAGTTCCAAGTGTACTTGTAAAGTGAATTTGTGTATGTATTAAGCGACTTGCATGCTTTTGGGAACTCACGGGCTTTTAGCTCACCCTTTCCATTTGTTTTCCTTAGCAGGAAATGAGCAACTGAGTGGTGGTGCCAACCCTTGAGATATGGGTTTTACTTGTGTTTTGATATTTATTTTGGAGAATCTTGAATCATGTATGTTGTGAACTTTTGTATAATGGAACTTGAATGGAAGGATGGATGATCTATGTACTATGGGATTGTATTTTAGATGTTATGTAGTTGTAAGACATTGTACCCTTCTGTATTGTATCCAAGGTTTTAGTTTGATAAGTTATATTGAATGAGTGAGTGTGTGAGTCCTGGCGAGAGCTGGGCAGGCAGCCCGCCGACCCCTTTTGTACGCCTTAGGGGAAGTTGGGGTCGTCACAATATCACTTTTATCACAAAACTCAGCACTCACTCTTTGAAAATACTTTAATATAACTTTAAAACATTTCAAACCATATCTTTATTTTCAAAATTCATTAAATTTAGCCACAATACTGTAAAACTCTCAAATTCCCTCAAATAACATTTTTCACTCAAAAATTCACGAGAAATTTCACTTTTCATCTTTTAAAATTCATACACTCATAAATGAACATACCATATATTTTCTTAGACAGAAATTCATCACAATAACCACAAAATCTCGAAATCAAACATGGAAATTACCAAGCATGGGTTTGGCCGTCTCATACATTTTCCATCACAATTTCCAACAACAAAACCCTACTTTCTAACCATATCATGACAAATTTCACAAATATCAAACAAATCCCAATCAGGTCCTCAAGTCCGCTACCTAGAGGCCACCTCAAGTCCGCTACCTAGGTTAGGAATTCAAGAGCCCAACTTCATCATTTCAAATATAGCCATTTTTACCAAAGTAAACCACAGATCTACGATATTTAACACTAATAAAGCTACATCTAGTAGTTTTGAAGCTTATACCTTCAGATCTAAGCAGATCTAGCAAGATCACTCAAGATCTTGTGAGCACTTCACGGGAAATGACACTCCAAGCTCGATATCTCCAAGAAGTTCCAACCTTAGCTTGAGATCTTCTTACTTTGATGTTGATTTCCACCAAAAACTCAAGATCAAGCAACACACCACTCGAACAAGCTTTATTTCTTCACTTTTCTCTTCCCTCAAGTTCGAACCACTTCCTCTCTCTCTCACACTCACACGGCTGCCAAGATGAAGATGAACAAGCCCAAAATCCTTCAATCAAGTCTCACAACTTCAAGATGATGAATGAAGAAGAAACTTGGAAGATCAAGGTTGAAGCTTTTCTCTCTCTTTTCTCCTTCAAATTTCAGACCAGCCCTCTCACTCCTTTCCTCTCTCACGGCTGCTACAAGGTGAAGAAGATGATGGTCTTCAATGATGCTTGAAGCTTCAAGGAAGCAAGGAAGAAGAAATGAAGAAAATAAGAATTTTCTCTCTCTCTCTCTTCTCTCAAGTTCGGCCAGCCCCTCTCTCTAACCTCCAAAATTGCAGCTGTAAAATGAAGCCTCAAGGATGCCAAAAGTCAAGACTTAAGAGACAAAAAGGTGCTCATTCTCTGTTTTAAGGAAAAGTTACCTTTATGGTCACTTTATGTCGTGTCAAGCGTGACAGTCTAACTTACACTGTTTTATTTCATTCTAACACTGTCCAACCATAATAATATTTCTATAATATCACTATATAAGCTCAATTTCAACTTAAAGTCACTAATTACGCTCCGGTACAAAATTAAACACTTAATTCGACCAAAACCACACACCGGTAAATAATTCATTTAAAATTCTCTAAATTGGAAAATAATCACTTTAAACATATATTCACTCATATTTAAATGAATAAACACAATATAAACAATATTTGATATTTTTAAAATAAAGTCGATTTTTCGAGGCCCTCACAACTTTATATAACAAAGTTAGTTTTTAGAGAGTAAGTTTAATTCAACTACTAATAAATTTCTATAGAATCATAGTAAATTTTATGATAACATGGTAAATTTGACTCGTGATCCAAATTTACTACTTTGTGGCATAAATTTACTAATTTACTTTAAAAACTTATATGAAACTAGCATTAGGAAATTTAATTGAAATAATGCCAAGAATACTATAAAAAAATTACTATTCATATGACCTTATAAAATGTGTAATAAAATTTGTATGATTATAAATTTTGAATTATTTTTTAATTTTTGAAAAGATTGAAAGTTTGGTTTACAATAATAATAAATTATCCCGAGTCGAGTTATATATATAATGGTAGTTGTTTATTCATCACAATTTCTATAAGTTAATCCATATGAATATAATAAAATGATAAAATTTTAATAAATTGATTATCAAGATCATACGTATAAAAGTTGAAATTATATTAATGTAGCATAATCTTTGAAAATTATAGTAAATTCATCCATATGTTAAGTTATGTAACTTTCAGAAATCTCCAGTGAAAATTATGCTTACGCACAAGTTTCATGCAATGTTTAGAGAACGCATGCACTATGTCGATTTCCAAACTATAATCATCAAATTAATGTAAATAGTCAACAAATTTCAGATTTTATTTCAGATTGTACGTATACCCCCAATCTCCATCTCCAAGTACTGAAAGCAATTGATAATAGTACAATTTTTTTTTAATATCTTTGAGGGAATTCTCTGAATCACAACCCATTAGGAGATCATGAATCAATTCCACTTTAGAGTGGTCAATCAATCATACAAATAGGTTGAGGGGGCAATTGTATTTTAGTCTGAACTAATAACTAGTAATTTGCCATTCGAGATGGATTTATTGACGTTGGGATCGGTACTTACAATAAGAATCCCAAATGATCAAGAATTTAAGAAATAGAAAAAATTTACCATTTTACATAGCATATTAACTAGTAAGTTGAATTCAAAAAATGGTAAATTTTATTAAAAAATAAGTAAATTTGTTTGTTGAAAACGTAAATTTTCATTAATGGTTGTAGCTTACTGCTTTATGAGATATACTTACTAAATTTCTTAGTAAACTTATTAGTAAGTTGAATTCAAAAAAAGGTAAATTTTATTAAAGAATAAGTAAATTTGTTTATTGAAAACATAAATTTTCATTAATGGTTGCAGTTTACTGCTTTATGAGATATACTTACTAAATTCTTAATAAACTTACTGGTACGTTGAATTCCAAAAAAGGTAAATTTTACTAAAAAGTAAGTAAATTTATTTGTTGAAAAAGTAAATTTTCATTGATGACTATAACTCACTGTTTTAATGGATATACTTATTAAATTTCTTAGTAAACTTACTGGTAAGTTGAATTCAAAAAAAGGTAAATTTTATTAAAAAGCAAGTAAATTTATTTGTTGAAAACGTAAATTTTCATTGATGACTATAACTTACTGTTTAAGAGATATGCTTACTAAATTTCTTTGTAAACTTACCATTACAATATTAGAAAAGTCACTAAAAATCAAATTTGTCACTAAAGAAGGTAAAAACTTGCTATTGCAGGTTATTTCCCTAGTGTTATCATAACTCGCGTTACTATAGCATAGTCCAATAGTCATATGTAATTTTTTTTCTTTTTCTAGCTAACAAGGTATATAATACGGTATAGAACAGTAGTACAGAAGAATGGTACGGGAATGAATAAGGGAAGGGGCAACAAATTAGAATCGCCAGGCAATTCTTCCGGTTGTGCAATTAGACAATATTAACAGTCAACTCTTTAATTAGTCCTTAAAAGTTTCATTATATTATTTCGTCATTATATAAGAGACCAAAACTCATTTTCTCTCAAAAAAGGTTAAGAGTTCTATCAAACGAGATGATCCAATTAAAAAGTAAATTATGAGTTTAGTCTAGTGGTACTTTACGAATAGGGCAAATTGAGGTTGCATCATAAATTTGGTCCTAAATTTGTCAGATTCATTGTAGTCTTGTAAACGAGATTAGATAAGGACCCTATAAGTAGTGCTGATTATTGCAGACTATTGGATTGAAGAAATTTGTGTGTACCTCAGTCTAGAGGGATAAGAAAAATATGAACGGAAAATAGAAAATCTGTTGATTGTAAAATTTTAAAAATTTGCACGCATCTAGTAATGGCAGTGAAATATTTGAATGGGCAGATATAGTGGAAAAGTGTCTCAAACAATAAAGCTTAGGTGATGTTATTGTATCAATAATAATAATAATAATAATAATAGCTTTCGAATGTAACAAAATGAAAATAAAATTAACGAATTACATAATACAGAATCACTTTAGTTGGTAATCATTGAAGGGAAAATAAACTTGTTATCAAAAACTCACTAAAAGCTTGTGCAGGGAGGCCTTCATCTATATTTATCAAAAGTTTTTCAAAGAAGGGGCCAGTAATTTAGTCAAAATTTTTAGCAATAATTAGGCCAAATTGAATACTTACCAGAAATGACCTAAGAAAAGTAAGTATAACAATTGCAGATTTCTAAATTAATTCTATACTATCAGGCATTGCTGAAATTAATCTGTAGATCAGAAGATAACCTTCTGGGAAATTAAAACGCATTATTATTATTTTCCGGGTTGCCTAATTAAATTGATGGGTGCCCAAGGCCAGTAAAGACCAAGACCTCAAGTAAACGTAGTGCGTAACCAAGAAGCTTTCGCCAGAAGTCTATGCAGCAAGCAAGTCCAGTAAGGGAAGTAATTGATAAGCTCTCGGATATCATTCTTCCGTGTGTGGACCTGGAACTGGAAGCTCTCCACGATTGGCGATAGAACAGCAGAAATTTACAGCTGTAGTGTGGAACAAGACATCCAGTAAATGTAGTGTGAAACACGAAGATGCCTTGGAAGTCTTATCAGCAAGTCTAGTCGGAGAAGTTGATAAACTGTCGGAGTCCATTCTTCCCCGTGTAATGATCAAGACCTCAAGTAAATAAACCAGGAAGCTGATTTGCCAATGAAGTCTATGCAGCAAGTCTTGTAGAAGAAGTTGATAAAGTCACCATCGGAGTTTAATCCTCTGCTTGCATGGATCGTGCTGAACTTGATGGCCTCAATCAACTGTAAAGACCAAGACCTCAAGTAATTTACTGGAGTCTGTAATATAAGGACGAAGACTTCGTAATCCATGTCTGTAAAGTTGATGAAGTTTCAACGGATGGAGTTCCGTGGAATGTCACGTAGAGAGTGAAGCACTTTGCTTTCGTTTAGTCAATGTTTCAATGCATGGAACGGCAATTGAATCGATCGGTAAAGTGGCTGGATCACAGTTGAACCGATCGGATCGGTTTAGTCCCAATTCAATGATTTATTTTTAACAAAAAATGATATATATATATATATATATATACACACACACACACACATACATACATACATACACCCATGTGTGCACAAAATAAGACACCCCATTGATTAATTTAAGACGTCACTCGATAAAAAATTAAATATCTTCAAAGAACTTTGACTTGCATAGACAAATTTTTTAAATTGTAAATTCAAGCATATAAACTTATGTCAATTGTACCTACTAAAAAAATAATCATAATTCCTACCCAATAACACCACCATATTTTGAAATTAAACAAAATCCACCAGAACTTCAAATGCTAAAACCACAACAAACCTAAGAGCAATATTAAAGTTATCCAAATTACATATTCAATTGTCTAAATACAAGAACCAACAAAGAACAATACAAAAACTCAAGTAACTCTAGAAAACAGTTTAAAAAACCATGCAAGTCCAGCTTTTGAGGCTCCTATATGTCATGTTCTTTACCATTGTAGGATAATAGTGTTACAAAATACGCTTTCTTGACAAATATTCATTATTATCGAGTACTAAACCACTGACAAAATTATAGAGTTTATATTAGTTTCATCATACCAACTTGTCCAACTCTTAAAACTAGAAAATGTATAACAAACTAAATTTAAAAATAACAAAACAATGTCTGCACCATTTGAATCTTTACATCATCTTCATCACCAATAAAAAAGTTTCTGCGCTAAAATGTTTCTACATCAACACTACAACTTCAAGTTATCTAGAATTACGAATTCTTCGAGAGTCAATTCAAGAGTACAAATAAACATTAATATATTTACAAACTACTACAATGAATGTACCAGAAGGCAGAGCAAGATACAAATGCACAAGTAAAATTTCTGGTCCTAAATTCTGAGATTGGATCACTATCCTACTGACCAATATCCATTTTTGTCTCTAAAGAAAATTCTAAGATTGGACGACTCTTTGGATTTTTATAACGTCAAGGAAGAAAACACAAGTACACTTCAATAGTGCACCCCGAATACAATAGGCCAATAGGTGGGCAATAATGCCAAATGGGGGAAAGAAACGTTTCATTGAATATTACTAATCAAAGATGACATTTTGATGTAATCTGGAATCAAATCAGCGCTATAAGAAAATTATTATCTTTTTAACACATAAAAAAGACAACAGCTTTGCATGAAAAGAGTCTTTAAAACCAAGCAAAAACAGAGAAAGATTTCAGCACCAGAACTTGAAACACGAAATAGTAATAAAAAAAGGACTTTCATCAAAGAATAGTGGAAGTTGTTAGAAGGAAAACAAAAAAGAAAAAAAAAAGAAAAAGTAACTAACCTAGTATTCTGACTTCTGATATCGTGAGTTTTTCTTGAGGGAGAATTTGTTTTTTAAATGCTAGGGAGCCATGGATGAATTGGAGATTGCATATTTGTAAAGTAATTAAAAAAAAAGACTGGTAAAAAAGTTAGAGGAGACGAGAAGAAAGTAGAAACTGGAGTAGAGCAGTGGTTATTTTTTAGAGTTCGAAAAACCATTTTTTCCTTCTTTTTTTTTTTTTACTTCAATTGACAACATTATAAAACCGACAATTCATGGTTCGAATTGGTTTGCATGGTTTAATGGTTTTTATTGGTTTTTGCCCTTTACTTCTAATGAAACCTATCCTGAAATCATGCATTATTTCTTACTTAGAAATTTTGTACATAATTATAAATTTAAAAAAATAAAAAATAATTTAATATATTCAAAGGTGGTGAGGTGTGCCAAATAGTCAGTAAAAAAAATATGCATGCATCTTCCACATTTAGAAAATTATATGGCAACACTAATATCAAATCAGGTGATGCAATGTATCCAATTTTTGGATACATTCAAAATAAACACGATTTAAGGGTGTAACATGATTTCAACTTGATGACTAGTAGTTTGCAGTTTTTGTTTTTTTTTTTGCCGTTAAATTCATCAATTTTCTTTGCTCTAAAATATAGGAAGTGATAGTATATTCACTTTCCTTGTTTCTATTGCAGGTCAACAATTTCTACTCGAGTAAGATTAACTTTGTGAGTAGAACTAATATGAGTGCCAAATAGAATATGAAAATACAAATATGGTTCATAAAATGATTGGTATATATTGAAGATTTTGCCACTAATATAACCCAAACTACTTTGTATGGTAATTTTAATAATAATAATAATAATAACGATAATAATAATAATAATAATAATAATAATAATAATAATAATAATAATAATAATAATAATAATAATAAATATAGCTGTCGAGCATACCTAAAAGAATATAAAATTATCATGTTACACAGCACAGAATCACTTTAATTGGTGAACCACTTTAGTTGGTGATCACTGAAGGGAAAATAAACTTGGTTTCAAAATAAATAAAGCATATGCAGGTAGGCCTTGATCTATATCATCAATGTTTTTCAAAGAAGAGGCCTGTAATTTAGTCAACATTTTTAGGAATGATTAGGTCAAATTGAATAATTACCAGAAATAACTTAAGAAAAGTAATTATAACAATTGCAGATTTCTAATTTTGATTCTATACTATCATGCATTGCTCAAAGGAATTTGTAGATTAAACGATGACCTTTTGGGAAATTTGTAGTGTGAAACAAGAAGACGCCATGGAAGTCTTAGCAGCAACTCTGATTGGAGAAGTTGATAAACTGTCGGAGTCCATTCTTCTCCGTGGAACATTCAAGTAAATTGACGGCTGTTCAATACGTCACGTAAATAAACCAGGAAGCTGATTCGCCAATGAAGTCTATGCAGCAAATCCTGCAGAAGAAGTTGATAAAGTCACCATCGGAGTCTAGTCTTCGGCGTGGAACACGCCGAACCTGATGGCTCCAAGTAATTAACTGTAGTATAACGAAATTCTTTAAATTGTAAATTCATGTGAATTGTACCAACTAAA
This sequence comes from Gardenia jasminoides, assembly GCA_013103745.1. Classification (NCBI taxonomy): domain Eukaryota; kingdom Viridiplantae; phylum Streptophyta; class Magnoliopsida; order Gentianales; family Rubiaceae; genus Gardenia; species Gardenia jasminoides. The sequence goes on from CM023098.1 coordinate 3,884,771, forward strand.
AATAGCCATAATTCCTCCCCAAAAACACAGCCATATTTTGAAATAAAATGAAATCCATCAGAACTTCTGAAATTAAATAAAATCTAAAAGAACTAAAAATGCTAAAACCGCAATGGGCATAAGAGCAATATTGAAGTTATCCAAATTACATATCCAATTGTCTTAAAAAAAAAAAACATATCCAATTGTCTAAATAATAGAACCAAGAAAGAACAATACAAAAACTCACGTAAGTCTAGAAAACAGTTAAAAAATCCACGCAATCCAGTTTTTGAGGCTCCTATGTATCATGTTCTCTATTTTTGTAGGATAATAGGGTTACAAAATACGCTATCTTGACAAATATTCATTATTATCAAGTACTAGAATATGAACCACTAACAAAGTTATAGAGTTTATATTAGTTTCATCATACCAACTGGTCCAACTCTTAAAAATTAAAAAAATTGTATAACCACCTAAAGAATTTTTAAAAATAACAAAACAGTTTCTGCATCACTTACCATTTGATTCTTTAATGTCAATCATCATCTTCATCACCAAGTAAAAGAGTTTCTACTCTAAAATGTTTCAAAATCAACATTACAACTTCAACTTATCTAGAATTGCGGATTCTTCTAGATTCAATTCTAGAATACAAATTAACAATAAGAAATTTACAAAGTACTATGATGAGTGTACCAGAAGGCAGAGAAAGATACAAATGCACGAGTAAAAATTCTGTTCCTGAATTCTAGGATTGTATCACTATCCTATTGCTACTCTATTGAACAATATCCCTTTTTCTCTCTAACGAAAATTCTAAGGTTGGACCACTCTTTGGATTTTTATAACATCAAATTAAGAAGAAAACACAAGTACAACTTCAACAGTGCACCCGAATACAACAGGCCAATAGATGGGCGATAATGCCAAATGGAGGAAAGAAACGTTTCATTGAATATCACTAATCAAAGATGACATTTTGATGTAATCCAGAATCAAATCAGCCCGGTAAGAAAATTATTATCTTTTTAACACAAGAAAAAGACAACAGCTTTGCATGAAAAGAGTCTTTAAAACCAAGAAAAAAAGAGAAATATTTCAGCACCAAAACTTAAAACACAAAATAGTAATGGGAAAAAAGGAATTTCATTGGAAGGAAGACAAAAAGAAAAAGAAGAAAAAATAACTAACTTTCTCTGACTTCTGAGATCGTGAGTTTGTCTTGAGGGAGAATTGTTTTTTAAACGCTAGGACGCCGTGGATGAATTGGAGATTGCATACTTGTAAAGTAATCCAAAAAAAAAAAAAAAAGGACTTGGAAAAAAGTCAAGAAGACGAAGAAAGTCGAAACTGGAGTAGAGCAACAGCTTTGACGGTTATTTTTTAGGGTTACTTTTCTTTTTTACTTCAATTGACAACATTATAAAACCAGCAATTCACAGTTCGAATTGGACTGCATAGTTTAACAGTTTTCACTGGTTTTGACTAGTTTTAATGGCCAGTCCACCTTTACCATGAAACACACAGGTGCCATGGTTAGTTCACCATTTAATTGATCAAACTGACTTATCCAATCTAGATTTCAAAACGTTGCTTTCAACTCTGTTTGATAAAAATATCTATTTGGGTAAATGACTAGAGTTGAAAGACAAATCAAATTATTCAATATTCAAAATGACCTCTACGAGAAAGAGTTTGGTTAGCCAATTGATCAAATTAACTATAAATGGTGTTTTCTGTCCAATGAAATCTTAAATTGAATTTGAACTTGGTTCAATTAGTATAAAACCTGAAAATTATGTGTAAACAAACTCAAGTTTCTAAGAGTTGATTCAAACTTGACTCAATTAAAGGTTGTTTTATTTCAATTTGTTGATAAACAAATGATAGGGAGATATTTATACGTGTTAATTGATGGTATTTGATCTTAATTTCTCCCATTTATTGTGCAAAGAATTGGATTACTACTTATATTTGAATTCTGTGGCATTTGGTGTAAAAAATGGAGTTTATTGGCAAAATTCCAGAAGACTTGCACTTTCAGGACGTGCCTATGCCAGAGAGAAGGGAAGTTGGGCTGAGTTGGCAATTGGGGAGCTGAATTTCTGAACATATGTTAATACCTCGGAGAGATTATTGGAAGTTAGTAATTGGGAAGGAGTAAATCTTTTGGAAACATGGGTAACGGAATTAATTGGAAACACCTCGTGCAAATTGGAAACTCACATGAAGATTGGGACTGTTTTCCTTATTTGCGCGGATTTGCCAAATCAATATGGAATTGGAACTTGCGGTTTCCTAAGGAGTTGGACCCGTTGATGAGGAGCAGGAATCTTTCCTTGTTTTTAGTAGGTCTTGGCATAAGACTATATATATTATGATTCTCTTTGCATTTTTTGGCGGAGAGCTGGAGCAAGACATTAGATTGCTTGAGTTTCTCTCGCTTTTCGTCTTTCGTCTTTTCCGTTTGCACTTTGCCTAGCATAGATTATTGCTTTCTTTGTTAGTTTCGTAGGGGACAAGAGCATACCAATACCTTGGGCTCTTAGTTTTTAGTCTTTTCCAGTTTTTCGTCTTTTCCCGAGTTTCCGTTGCAGACATAGCTAGTATTGATCATTGCTTTTGCTTGGATCTTTCGTTGGTGACCAGTAGCAATAACTTATATCTCTTGTTTTCCGCTTAATGCTTGGAACCTGGTGCATTCAAGAATTAGTTTTATTAGATTGCAAATCCAAGTTATTTCTTCTTGCTTTTCTTCACTACATGAATATCATTGGAACGCCCCGATCAGCATGAGGCATAATTCCTTTTAGTTGAGGAATAATCGGGGCTCGGCACCATAACCGTGAGATCGTTTGATTATTAATTTTAGTTTATATGTTCATGGGTATTTAATTATTCTCTGTTTTCAATTAATTATTATTTGGGTTATTGGATAATTAGGCCTGTTATTCAATTGTCTAAATAATATATAGTCAATTAGGGTGTTGGCGCGTCGCCTTTAAGCAACCTAATTAGTGGCACACGAGACAGTTTCACCGCCTCGCAAGTGGTCTAATTTGTATCGTGGGGATAATTAACCTAGCCTCAGTAAACCCGCATGTGTGTTTACCATCTAGAATTGGGTCTTTCTATTTCCCAATGTGACTACATTAAATCCCATGGCCTCTAGGGTTGTCTAGTTCACAAGAAGGTAGTCTATGAGCGTCTCTGGGCTACTATAAAATTAAGGAAAGATTGGTTTAAACGCGTCGCTTGACTACTATAACCAATTTATCTATGAATGTATGAATATTTTTAGGGATCTATGATCAGTTGTGTGCATCGGTGCTAAGATTAATTCCTTGACTAGATTGTTTTAATTAATTGTTTCTTGTGTTATTTGGTTAATTTAGAATTTCAGTTTTTATTCCTTGTTAATTAATTGCTATCTTTTCCAAAAACCCCCCAAATTCTCTGTAGGAAATAAATCACCCAGTCCCTGTGGATACGACCCTACTCGCCATTATACTTGAATTTATATTCTTAGAGTAGGTATTTTATTTTTGGAGGTTTGACACCCACCAACAAACATGCTAAATTTGAATGCAATGCTAAACAAATTAAAATAAATAAACAAAATCAAACACTAAAGTGTTTTGGGCTAAGTAGACTCATGATACGAAAACCAAAATCAGAATGAGGAAGAAAAAGATATCGTGATGTAAGTCTATTATTCCTTGCATCATAGGTGTTGCTGGAAATAATAGAAAAAGAGTTCCAATATAAAGGTTCTTCATTGGTGCGTAAACCTATTGTATACCACCACTGATAAACACTAGAATAGGCGAATATGCCATTAGTAATCCTTCAAATGCCTCATCCTCAACCTTTGGAAGTGTTATCGTGGTTCTAATCTTATCAATTTGGTTTAAGTGCTACTTTCAAGCCAAATTCAAGTGTTATCGTGATGTCAATTTAGGGAGCAGACAAACATATTTGTTGTATCTTATGGTTTTATTAGTAATTAAAATTATAATTGTTGTAACAATATTTTTCACAAAAAATAGCTTTTCAATTTGAAAATATTTATGGTTAGGGTTTTTTGTATGGTACTTGCTCATTTATTTTCTAGTTGCTAACATATTTAAAATTTCTATATTAAGCGCTTAAAAATAGGAGGCTGGGAAAGTAATTAGCCTTGAAACTATAAATTCTGCACGTGTAGAAAAAGTAAACAGTCTTGCTAGTGAAGATATTATAAGAAGTTTTGAAAATGACAACCATGTATTAACACCACATAGTGGACTCCTCTTTTTTATACTGCGTAGACTAGGTTAGTCTAACTGTGCAAGTCACATCCTAAAGTTTTATTTTCATTCAAATTCTCCTGCATAATTGACGACCCGATTGACTGAGAACTACAAGGCATTACTTGTTGAGCCCAATTTCGTAGGCTAAAGATACCATTTAACAATCAATATAAAACTGTCAAAATCCCCATTTTCCACGACTATGGAAGGTTTCAGCCCAATTTCGTAGGCTAAATATACCATTTAACAATCAATATAAAATATTCTCATTTCCCACGACTATGGAAGGCACGTCACATTAGAACCAGCAGATTAATTAACATGACCAATTATAAGCTACACTGGGGCAAAATGGCAATTAATTGCAAACACTAATTCCATGCAGGGGCAGAAATTGAGATGGTACGTCAATAACTAAACAGATTAGTTAAACGACTAAAGTTGGTCAAACTTTTGCCCAATAACAGAAAGCCCAAGCCTTCAGCTTCTAGCAGGCTACTGGTTCTTCATAAAATTATTAGCACTTCAGCTCAACTTAATCGGAAAATTTGGATCGAACAAGCAAAAACTGGAAAAAGGAAAAAGGGAAGATCTTACCAAAGATTTGAAGAATTAAATACAATAGAAGTACAAAAACACCAAACTTTAGTTGCAATACAAAATTAACCCCCGATATCACTAACTTGAGGCAGTACTTCAAAGGCACATTAGTTTTGCCAGATAGAAATTGAGGGGGCACTCTTTCTTTAAGTGGCTCAGGAGACGCAGAATTTCATTTGCATCACAATTTTCTCGTGCAGCATGCAATCGATATTTGCCTCACCTAAACAGGATTAGCCATTATTGTCGCTAGCATTTAACTGATAAAAGCATTATGTAGCCACAAGAACTTAACTACATTTTGGCCACAAATATAGGATGTATAAATAGAAGATGATAGAACAATTTGATGCATTATAGCATTCGATAGTTTATAGTGATTTGCATGCACAGAAACGGACACCATTGCTAAATATACATGTAGCCAACAACAGGAGACAGACAGAACGCTGTAGACAAAGCTAAAGCTTTTGTCTAAGGGAGCTTTATCAATTGTTTTAAGCTGTAGCTTTTGTCTAAGATACGAAGCCTGCATGTAAATGCCACAGAGACCTTCTTTGGCATCAATGTCTCTTTGCATAAGGATGTATCCACTCTCACCGCAGTTAGTTCCCCAAGAATTCTTGACCAACCAATATTTGGTTCCATCAGAGCTTGTACCATACCCAACTGGTGTCACGCCATGGTCTAATTCAGTTCCACAATCGCCAGTGAAGATGGCGCTTGAATAGAATTGGAAGGCAGAGCCACTAGCGTCAATGGCAAGTTGGCAACTGATACAGTTTGGTTGGCTACAGCCTTCAGAAGGGCAGCCTCAAATGTTTGGAGGGACAACTTCACATCCGGTGATTTTGGCAGCAGCGCTGGCTTCTTTCTTTGTATTGCAAGTTCCATCAACAGCTTGACAGGGATAATTAGCTTCAGTAGTCAGACCTTTGTTGTCGATTATGAAGGTAAATGCATCATCCACGAGACCTCCATTGCAGCCTTGATCCTCACTAGCGGTGTCACAATCCGCTAGCTCTTGCTCAGATAATGTGATTAATTTACCTGTTTTAAGCTGGTGAATTCCTTTTGTGGCTGCAACAGCTGAAAATGCCCAGCAACATCCTGCATATTTGTTAACAAAGGGTTTTCCATAATTAGTCCTAATGGAATAGAAAATTGTTTGACAAATGCCTGTGAATTAAAAGACAAAACTGCAATAACTGAGTAGCTAACAACATTGGCCTTGATCCTTAATTCCTCTGACTGCACCCTTCTTTCTCGCGTCCATGGAAACAGAACAGCGCTCACATTTACATACCTGAGCAAGGCTTCTTTACATTCCTTCCATGGTTTGTAGTTGTTGCGAATTGCTTTGAACTCCTTATTGGTCAAATTAGCAAATTGGTTAATGCCAAACTAGCATCCCGGCGTTGTTGAATGACTCAAAGAACTCAACATTGTCCTTGAAAATCTTCAATTGATTAGCTTCTCCACCTCATCCTTGTAAACACGTCCATACTGAGCCATCTACTGCTCATCGATACCTACACAAAAGTTAGCACAAATTTGGATTCTAGCTTTGATCTTTTTCTAATATTTTCCAACTTCATCGATACATTCACACAAGAGCCTAATTGTGTTCAAACTGAAATTCTATAACAGAAAACAAACAAAAATGGACCATTAAATCGTCATATATGATTTTTTCTTTTTCTAGCTCACAAGGTATATAAAACGGTATAGAACAGCAGTACAACAGAGTGGGAATGTTCAATAAACTGTTTCAAGTAGGGGCAAGTGTTAGGAATTGGGGCAGCAGGCACAGCGGAAATTAAAAATTTTTTGAGCCCCAATCTCCCATCAAGAATCGCCATAGGTTCTACGTATGTTTTCACGAGGGGGTTCTAGGATTAGTTTAATCCAACAGATGATGCCTCTGACTCGTTGAGAAGGCTGAGAATCCCCTGAGCAGCAGTCTAGATGTCCTGCCTCTACTGTAATCCATGCGGGAGAGAATCTAGATCTTCTCCTGACCGTCTCTACGATCTAAGTGTGTGTATGTGAGAGTGAAGAAATGTGCTAGCCTTTTCACTCAAACTCTCAGACTCTCTGAATCACTCTACGTAAGGTTCTTTGGAGAACTTTTCTCTCTACGTAATGTTTCGGAAGATCTTTTCTCTCTTTTTTCCACTACTAACAGACTATCATATAGTCTGTATATATAGATAGGGGAGAGAGAGAGAGAGATAAGAGAGAAGGGAGAAGGATAGAGTCAGGTGGTTTGATTCAAAATCAAACCACCGTAACATCTGATGATCTCTTATCCTTTCTCTGTTATCTGACAGATAAGAGATAACCATTTTATCTTATCTGTTAGATGACCCCAAGATTTATTTATCTTTATAAATAAACCCTAGAAGTATTTATTTCCAAGTCCCTACTTGGACACACACAATTTTAATCCAGAATTCAATCTCTAAGCGTGTGATCCAATAGGTTCCAAATATACTGGTAATAATTATGAATTATAATTCTCAAAAGAATTAGATAAAATAAACACCTTTATTTTATCATTAATTACAATAATTAATCATTTATAATTATAAATTGTGAGCGGTGTCTAACAACACATCACAACCACCCAGATATTCGGAATTGGTCAAGGAAAATTTTGATCTAACCTTTCCATGGCAAATTACCGTGTAATTATTAACCTTTCACCATCGATATCCTATTAGTCAGGGAATAAGGAACAAGTGCCAATTCCCTAATGACTAATTAATTTTCTAGTTTCCGGAATTAACCTTAGATTAAGTTAACTTGAAGACATTCTTCAATTAACCTAATGTAGTCGACTACTAAGGTTACATTCCAACTAAGGGCCTTACTGGATATCAACTCCCACTATCGGAGTGATGAATTCTCTCTTGATCACTGACTATCTTTCCATGGTTCACACTACCCCCAATTTCTATTCTTTAAGTCACTCCTGGTGAGTAACAAGAGATAGAATCAAAAGATAGTGATTCACACTCAATATACACTACAACAGATTTAATCTTAGGCTACAAAAAATATTGTAGCCAAAGAGTCAAAAAACGTCGTCTTTAATATTTAGCTACGGCAATTTATCGTGGCCAAAATCGTCGCGAAATCCACGTCGCTAAAGGTATTAGGCGACGATTTTCCAATATCATAGCCATAAGTTCAACTATTTCCTACAATTTCCCTTTTCGTAGACAAAAAGACTGCTTTTCGCAATGAAATTATATGTCGGTGAAGATACTTATTTTCGTAGCAAATAATGCATCTTCGTAGCCAAAAATCTTAGATTTGACCTTCAAATCCATCGATTTTGCAACAAAAAACTTATTTTTGACTATGAATTTGTCGTAACCACTTGTTCCAATATTGCTACGATTTTTTTTTGTAGTGAACCATGATAACATTCCACTACGAAAATATTCGTAGTTGATTTTACAATATTTGGTTATGTTTTTTGGTGTAGTCAAATATCAATGCCTTCCATTACGGAAAAAAACCATAGCCAATTGTAGTATTTTATACTACGATTTCCTATGTCGGCAAATCTCAAACCATTCTACTACAAAAAAAAATTGTTGTCAATTATTGAATATTTGGCTACAATTTCTTTTGTACCTATTTCTCAAATCATTATGCTACATAAAAAAAAATGTGGCTAATTGAAAAATATTTGGCCACAATATTTTGCGTAGACAATTCTCAAAAGGTCTCTCTACTAACAAAATCGTAGTTGATTACTATATGTTTATGTTACTATTTTTTGCGCCATAAAATATAAGACCATTCTGCTACAAAAACACTTGTAGTCGATTATATAAATTTGAATACAAATTTTTTTTTGGTAGCAGATGCTTAAACCATTCCATTAGAAAAACATTGTAGGCTATTTTTGAACATTTGTTTTATGATCTATTACGTGATTTTTTTACCACCATGTCTACTTAATACTTGTACACAACATAATAAAGTGTGGAATAAAACAACAAATTAAATTGAACAGTAAAAAGAGATCTATTATTTAGCATATATCTCAATTTACTAAACATCAAAGTTGCAATAATATTATACAAAGCAATGCAAATCATGGAATAGTACTAACAAGTCATTATTTATGCAAGGGCTCCAAGATTTATAAAAATAAACTAAAATTATAAGAAGTAGATTCTTGAATTATTAAAAGCCAAATCAAAGTTAAGACCAAAGCTTAATCTCAACAGGTAGCTCGTCTTAGTATTCAGGCTTCAACTCTTTCTCAAATCTACTAATTACCTGCAATGAAAAATATATTTGTTCAAACATTAAGAAGTTGACAAAGGTAATACAAATTAAACACTAAAACAACAAAAATTGCAAAATTTTCTCTTTTCCATAAAAGAGTTAGAAAAAACAAATTATAAGAAACTAACCATTGCCAAGAATTGAAGCATACTCAGGCCCAAAAAATTTTTCCATCAGTTGACCATGCTTTTCCATCACAGATGACATTTGGTGCATTTTATTTTCTGCTAATTCCAAACGTTCTTTTAGCAGGTCACATTCTACTTGACGCTCTTTAAGCATTTTTTCAAGTTTTTTATTCTCTTCATGAATTGATGCAGATGACGAGGTTGTTGGTTTTGGACCATAACCAAGTCCCTTGATGTACCCCGATTTCTTACCAAGAACCTGATCAACAATTTGATCTGGAGACAAAGAATTATCCTCTTCCATTGATTTTTTCTGAAGTTCTATCATTTCATTTTGTAAAATATTTTACATAAAGTTAAATTTTTAATTAAAATGAACTGTATGCAAGAATCTGTTAAAAAAGGTAGAATGATTATTCTGTTTTTTATAAGGGATTTAAATACTTACATATTTTGCCTCTGACAATGGAGTTGACCATCCTTTTGTCTCACTGTAATGAGTATGTTTGAAGAGCGTGATCCTATCAATTTCTTCATCACCATTGGATTCTTTTTTACTCTGAAATAAAGAAACTATAATTAGAGAATATATCAATAACAATATTAAAATATCCTTAGAATTTAATATTTACCAGCTCCTCACGAATTACAACAAATGATGCAGATCCTTGGTTGTGCAATATTTCTAACTTTTTTCGATTTTCCTTGTTTTTTGCACATCTTGCCTATGAAACAAAACAATACAATAGAACATTAATGCATTGTATTACAGTAATTGTAACTGGCCAATTACCAATACAAAATTAAGACAGAGAGAAAAAGTACTTAAAGGGATCTCTTACTACGACTTCAGGATTTGACCAATATGTGCAGAGATCATCCCACTGCTCCTGGGTGATATTATTAGGTTTGTTCTGACGTGCTTCTTCAACTGAGGCAAAACTCTGAAAATATTTATGTAGTTTATACCGTCGATCCCTACTTCTTCCTTGGAGCAAGAGCTCTACCTTTTTTTTAGTCTGATCATCCAAATTAATATCCAGCTTCATCTGCCAAAACTCAATATAATTAAATATAATATTCTTGATCAATGTTAAGAATGGAATCAAATATAAAGCTAGTACTAAAATAGTATTCGTACATCAAGATGATCAAATGCAGGCAACTTGTCTTCATCTTTCAAATTTTTCCACTTAACAGGAATCGGGATGTGCTCATGTGCTATAATTCCAAGTTCACTAGACAGCTTAGCAGATTGAACTCTATCAACTGGTCTCCCTTTATCTAGTGAAATGCGGACAGCTAACTTGTTTTTGGTAGCCTTATTTAACTTGTTAAGTCCTAATCCTCGCGTTATGCCTCGACCCTTGTTCCTTGTTGTGGAATCTACATATAAAAACGATACAATATATTAAATAAATATAAATATGACTTAAATGCTCATCTAAATATTTTTGAGTCATAAAAAACATTCTTACCTGCACTCTCAGGAGGTATACGAGACAGTGTAGTGTCACCCACTTGTTGGGATGATAATGAACTATTCCCATTTGGAGTTGAATCGATTGGCCTACCTTGACGTGTAACTAGAGGCATTTTTAACTTCATCTGTAATCATTCATAATTATATGCAAGTAATAAATTAAAAATTTTTAAGTAAAAATGGGAAAGCTGTTAAAAGTAGAAAAAGAGATAATTAGGACAAAACCTAATTTTTTTTAATAACACACACAACCATGAACCAGCCACAGCGAATAGATGTTTTCAAACATCCGTGAGTATAGAACAAAGAACAAACTGCAAATGACGTATTTCTATTCCATGAACCAGCCACCAAAAAATTGAGCACAAATGATACTGACTTGTGCATGTTTGAGAGTACGATTGAAGCCTCAATAAGAAACAGAGCGAATATATCTAGAAGTGAACTTTGACAGGATAAAATTTGATTTTTTTAGTAGCACACACAACCATGAACAAGCGGCATTATTTAAAAAAAAAAAGTCTTCAAACATCTCCAAATCCGGAACAAAGAATAGACAGCAAATGAAGCACTTCCATTAAACAAGTAGCCACCAAAACAATAAAAAAGTATTAAAAATATAAACAATTGGCTTTATGCTTTTGATCTTACACCATACAAATAACACAAAAAAGGTCTTGGCGGCTTCATCAATTACAAAAAAAGGTTATAAAGCCCTACTGGACAAAAGCCTACCACAAGTTATATTAAAGATTAATTCTTGGATATATGTTAATTCGTTTCAAACGGGATTGTTGTACAATTAATCAAATGACAATCCATGATATATCATCAAACAAAGCCAACGAAAAAAAAAGTTATAAAGCCCTATGGACAAAAGTCTACCACCAATTATATCAAAGAACTTTTCTTGGATATGTGATGTCAAAGCTAGATCGTACCTTTGACTTGATCCGAAGGAGTTTCTTCAACTCTCAAAAATACCAATTGCTTGTTAGAGATGCAGAAAGGTGCCCTAGAGAGCCTTCACATTTTTGGCGCTGTTTTCTTTCCTTTATATGGTATTGTACTCAAGATTTAAAATTTGGGCTGAAATTTTGGGAGGGTATAAGAGGCGCACTTTTGTTGTTTTTACTTTTTCCGTTTGTCTACATGGAAGATATCTATGTCATCACTTTCCTTATTGTATTGCCGATTCAAAACCAAAAATATGAAGCTTGGGAGGGAACTAAAACACGAAAGAAGGCAAAATTAATAGGTACGTTTTAGTAAATTCCCTTAGGTATGTTTTTAGTTGTTTAATGTCTAATTATATGTAATATATATATATATATATATATATATATATTAGCAATTACTTTATGTTTCTCAAATTCTTAGATAATTTCAGCAATTGGCTTAAAAATTAGTCAAAAAAATTTCAAGAATTATTCACCTTGCTGGTAAAACCAATTAGTTTCCAATCCTTTGTCAATAATTTGATTTAATCTTATTGCTTAACAATTTATTCTTATACTTTCAACTAACATATTTTTTTTTATTTCAGTAAAAGCACTTAGAGATTGCATAGGATCAATATTTTTTTTGTGCAAGGAACAATATACATTAACCCATTTAATTAGGTAATCCATTCATTATTATTGTTGTTAGAATCATATATAATGAAGTTTTTCACCAATAATATAAGTTTGAAGATAGGATAGAAAACTTATGAGTGGCTAAATTTTTTGATATAATCTTGAAACCAAATTCGATTGTTACTAGTAGTACTATCTATCAAAGTGGTCTATATAGTGTTTGATTACTATAATGGAGAATATTATGGTTAGTATATCGACCGGAGGTTGATTCAATCCAATCCATTTATATTTCTGTTGTCAATAAGTTGATCCGAAAATGACCCGTATAACTTTGGATTGTGATAATGCCTATGTCGTGTGGACCATATTACCTTGTTGTGTTAGAAATTGCTTTGGGACAAGGATTATAAAACAATCTTGTAATAAAAAAATAGAGATAAGGAAAACTAAACAAGGAAAAGTAAACATGGAGATGTTTATACTTGTGGTAATAATTAACTAACAAAGCATAAACAAGATGAATATAAGCTAGCAATATTTTTTCAATGCATACTAATTTTCTAATTGCTTGAAACTTTTTGAAATTGGAGATTTTATGGTTCATTTTTCAACTTCTAATTAGTGTGGATCATAATGAAATTATGATATTTTATTTAAAAAAATTCTAATATGACAACAATTGGACAGTAGTTTCCAAAATTACATTTCAGGCTCACCTTGCTATTTGTTAGAGTAAAACTACGGTCAACAATAAGGGCTAAAACCTGCCCAAACAACCCACCTAATTTAAAGGTTGGGTTGGATCATTTGGGTATTGGGTTTTAACGAGTTGTACTAAAGTCATTGTAAATCTTGAAGCCCGGGTTCTGTTTTGGTCCCTTAAGCACTTTCAGCTTCGTTGCTTTGTTTTAGAATTTCCGGAACTCGACAGCTTGCAAATTTGATGCTCTTCTAATTATTGCAGCAGTAGCAGCAACGATTCCTTTCAACCAAACTACAAAATCATCGATAGTGTCTGATTTTTCTGTCTTTGAACTACAGAATCATCGATAGTACCCAAAACGCTAAAATTCAAGTGGATTCCTCTTCCGTTCGGAGGTCCAGTCGAGTTGCAGACAAGCGTCCACCAAACTACAAGAAGGTGTGTGATTTTTCTGTCTTTGAACTAATCATCGATATTTTGTGTTGTTTGACTGTTTTCTTTGCTGGTGTGATTGTTTTTCCCATTCGTGCTTTGTTTTCATGCCTGTCCTCTGTTGTTCGTTACTGTTTCTGCTTCCTTTTCTGTTCTTTTTTATTGCTTTTGTATTTTTTTTTCTTTCGCTGCTTTTTCCTCTGGAATGTGGTATGATATGTATGATGAGATTAACATGAAGAACAAGATATTGAGTACCTCAAGTGCTTGATTATATCCCCATTTCTATCAATCGATTTCTTATTAGATAAAAGCTTTAACAGATGAAATACTAGTTGTTGAATAGAAAAATTTGTGTCTTTATTCTTGCCCTCAATGATGAAAACTAGAATTAACTTCCTTGGATGTGGCTATGGTTCAATGATTTTCATAGTCATGGTGGAAGTAGAAAAAATTGTAGGAACTGCTTGCCTCCTCAAATTACAGCGTCGGTGAGGAACCATCAATTCTGGAGTACAGAGAGAAACCATCAAGTTTTTTCATTTGCTCAACATACTTAGACGTAGAGTACTTATCTACTCATTAAACCAAAAAGGAACAATTGCAAAGCCTTCTTCAATGGGTTTCTCAATATTTTAGAAAGATCTGCATTTTCTTTTTTTTATTAAAAATAAAATAGGGCCTGCCACATGAACAGGCCCTTTTTTGCAATTATATTTTGGCCTGGAGCCAAATTGCAATTTTTCTCACCTCCTCCACGCTGCCCCATTTTTGTGATTTTTATTTTTCAACAATATTTCAAGAAATTAGAGTGTGCTACCTCAGCAAAAGCCGGACCTTTTTAACGTTCTTTGTATGAAAGTATATAAGCGGTCCCAGCATTACTAGTGCTAAAATTCTTGCACATCATCTTTTTAGCTTCTACTTGATATCGATTAGTGCGACAACATGAAGAAATCATTTGATGGATCGCACACTCACAAGCACTCTAACCAATGTTCCTCGTTAGTGAATATTTTAGGCAAAGAATAGTCGAAAAATTCTTGTTACATGTTCTGATTGAGAAGAAAACTTTAGTTATGAGATTCATGACTATATGTATAGATTGAAGACTTTCAGTATATAATCTCGGATGAAAAGTCTTGGGAGTGAGAATTTCATTAGACGACAATGCCTCCCTCATAATTGTAACATTCGGCTCCCACTGGATGGATGGTTTCTTGAGTGGAGTCTTCTGTTGCCAGCATATTGAAGTGGTTGATCTCCATTATCACCTTAGGAAAGCTGCATTCAGCTATGGGGGCCTTTTTTCAAAAGTCGACTATCCTGTTATGATTATCAAATAATTCTTGTCTGAGGAAGTTTTTACAGCAATAGTGCAGAAAAAGGATCTGTATTTGTTACATTTGAACTAAAAATAAGCAAATAATGCAAGACAAAAAGAGGCCAGTTTAAGCCTTAAGGATGAGATTGACATGAGGAACCGAACATCCATCAGTTTTGAAGCACAAGGAACTCAGTAGAACTAAACTTCAAGAATTGCCAACTGGGGCCAAAGGGGTTTAATGACAAGTAGATGAGGAAAACTATGGAAGTATATTAGAAACTTAGATGTCATACTGGCTTTGATTTTTCCAAGAAATGCGTTACACCTGATCATGTTGTAAATTGGCTTGGGTGCCTCAAATTTAAGGCAGTATAAGAACAATTTTACTATTTTTGCTCATTATGAACTTATGTTGCTATTATCATCAATGGAATTTTACTTATTAGCAACTGTATAATTTATTATTTTCTAATCTATTCTTGGGGAGCAAAATATTTATTTATCTATTTTTAAGTTACAAAATATTTATTTATTTATTTCTAAGCTATTCTTGGGGAGCAAAGTATTTATTATTGTCATCAATGAAAATGTCAAAGTACTAATACCATCTCCAAAAATGGTAATTTATCTAAAATTACTTAGTACTTAGTACTTTTGTTCACTTTCAATGAAATGTTCAGTTTTATCTAAAATTTCTTATAGGTATTCTCAGATATGGACAAAAGTTGGATGGCTTCTAAAAAATTCTCAGACATGCATGTCAATGGCGTTAACTCGTTCATGCATTTTGTTCAACAACATATGGGCAAGGAATGTGATATACGTTGTCCTTGTGAGAATTGTTTGAATAATTACATCAAAAGTCAAGATGAGGTTAAAGGTCATCTATTACATCCAGGAATAGATAAAAATTATACAAGATGGATTTACCATGGTGAGAAATCTGACTTTAAGATTCCTAGAAGTAGTGATATCCGTGCTCCGAATGATGTTCACCATGATAATCAAACAACACAGAATGACATAGCAGATGATGATGGGATGCTTGACATGGTGAGAGATTTGGAGAATTTAAGGGACACTTTCCCCAGATTTGAAGGACCAAATGATTCTACAGCTAAATTGATTAACAACCCACCACAGGATTTTAAAGATTTGATAAAAGAGGCTGAACAAGAACTTTTTCCTAGTTGCACTGCATTTTCTAAACTGTCTTTCATAGTTAAGGTGCTTCATTTGAAAGTGTACAATAAATGGAGCAATAAATCAGTAGATATGTTGCTGGAATTTCTTGGGCAAGTGATACCAAATGGAGAGACGCTGCAGAAATCGTACTATGATGCCAAAAACATTCTGAAAGATCTGGGTTTGGGATACATACCTATTCATGCATGTAAGCATGATTGTGTGCTATTCTGGAAAAAGTATGAGAAAGATCAAAATTGTCCAAATTGTGGTACTTCTAGATGGAAAGTAAATGATGGCAAGGGGAAAAAAATACCTCATAAAATATTGCGTTACTTTCCTTTAAAACCTAGACTTCAAAGGTTGTTTATGTCAAGTGAAAGAGCGGAAAATATGAGATGGCACAAGGATAAGCGCATAGATGATGACAGTTTGTTAAATCATCCAGCTGATTCTGTAGCATGGAAAGACTTTGACAAGAATCATCAGTGGTTTGCAAAAGACCCTCGAAATGTCAGGTTGGGTCTAGCAACGGATGGTTTCAATCCTTTTGGAAATATGAGCAATTCTTATAGTATGTGGCCCGTTATTTTAATTCCGTATAACCTACCACCTTGGGAATGCATGAAAGAACCATTCTTTATGATGTCTTTGCTTATTCCAGGGCCTAAATCACCGGGTAAAGATATTGATGTTTATTTGCAACCTCTAGTTGACGAACTGAAAGAACTCTGGGAAGTCGGCATAGAGACGTATGATGCTTTTTGTGGGAAAAATTTCAAATTACATGCTGCAGTCATTTGGACCATAAATGATTTTCCAGCCTATGGTAGCTTATCTAGATGGAGCACTAAGGGATTTATAGCATGTCCTGTTTGTAATCAGTACACGTGTTATCACAAATTGAGGAGTAAGATATGTTATATGGGACATCGTCGGTATTTGCCTCCGAATCATGCATGGCGAAGAAAAGGTAAGTTGTTTGATGGTACTAATGAACATCGATTGCCACCTAAGAATCTGACAAGAAAAGACATAATACAGCAACTAAACTTTCTCAAACAGTTCAAAAGTGGCAAGCATCTTGACAACAGAAAGAGAAAAAGGGACATCGAAGAGTTGAATTGGACTAGGAAAAGCATTTTGTTTGAGTTGCCATATTGGGAGACATTGAAAATAAGGCACAATCTTGATGTCATGCACATTGAAAAAAATATTTGTGAGTGCATTTTGGTTACAATTTTAAACAGTGCCAAAACGAAGGACACAATCAAGGCAAGAAAGGATTTGGAGGACATGAATATACGGAAAGATTTACACTTAAAGGAAAATGTCAATGGCTCCTATATAATACCACCAGCTTGCTATGCAATGTCTAAAAAGGAGCGGCATGACTTTTGTGAGTTTTTAAAATGTGTAAAATTTCCTGATGGATATGCTTCTAACATCTCTCGTTGTGTGAATGTTGATGAGGGAAAGATAACAGGTTTGAAAAGTCATGATTGCCATGTCTTACTACAACGATTATTGCCAGTTGGAGTTCGAGGTTGCTTGGGAGATAATGTTTCCGGTCCACTGGGTGAGTTAGGAGAATTTTTTAAGAAATTGACGTGTAAGACACTCAGGATGGAAGACCTAGAGAAAATGGAAAAAGATATTGCTGTGATACTTTGCAAATTAGAAATGATATTTCCACCAGCATTTTTTGATATCATGATTCATTTGGCAATTCATTTGCCAAATGAGGCCAAGTTAGGTGGACCAGTTCAATATCGATGGATGTTCCCAATTGAAAGGTAACTATATATGATTCAATTTTCTTTTCTACTTGCACATTTCATTCGAGATAAGCGTGTATAAGAAACATTTTGCTATAACCATATATATACAGGTTCTTAGGTACTCTTAAGGGTTTTGTACGAAATAAAGCCCATCCCGAGGGATCAATTGCAGAAGCTTATGTGGTTACTGAGTGCTTGACATTTTGTTCAATGTATCTTCGAGGAATTGAAACTCGATTTAATTGAGAAGAACGAAACCAAGATGTTGTCGAAGATGGTGGATTATCAGTCTTTTCACACAATTTTCGACCATTTGGAGCCTCAAAGTATGTCGAACTTCCTCATAATGAACTTGACATAGCTCATTGGTATGTCTTGAATAATTGTGAGGAACTAAAGTCTTATCTCCAGTAAGTTTCTTGAATTATAATATTGTCTTTATACTTTGTTTTAGTATATGATTTTGTTAATTCTAACACCTTTCTCTTTTTCTCGGGGAACATAAATCTGAACTTGAACGAGAAGTCGTGCATCTTGAGCAATGACACAAAGAACTCTTTCCTTCTTGGTTTAGAAGACGTGTAAGAATAAAAAAATAGTAGCTACTTATTTCTAATTGTGTAGAATTTGATTTATAGTTGTGTAACTAATTTTTTTTTATGTAATTTTAGATGGTAAACTTGCATATCAACAATTCTCCTGAAGCTACTGATGCTTTGTATGCATTAGCATGTGGCCCTCATACATCGGTGAATAAATACACAGCTGCATTTTGAATGGGTGAGATTTCATACAAAAGAAGCGTGATAGTCGGAAAAAGTCAAAACGATTGGAACTGTTGAAGGTTATCATGGAAATGATTTGGTTAATTTTTTGGTGTGCTTGTGGAGATTATTGAGTTGTTCTATGTAAAGACAAGCGGGTTGTTTTGTTTAAGTGTGAATGGTTTGACACAGGGGAATAAAAATCTGGCATACATATAGATGGCAATTTTATAAGTATCAATATTAGTCGAACTTGGTATGAGAATGACCCTTTGTATTTGCACATCAAGCAAAACAAGTATACTTTGTTAACGATACAAAACTGGGTAGAAATTGGTGAGTAGTGCAACAATTTCAACATAGACATTTGTTTAATGTTTGAGATGAGGTTGAAGAAGAAGTGGAGAATGTTGTGAATGAGAATGATGTTGTTTATCAAGATGAAGAAATAACAAGTACCATTGCAACTATACAAGTAGAACATGAAGCTGTCATCTTTGACTAGAGAAGATGTTGCTCAGGATATATTAGAAAGAATTGATGTTGAGCTTGAACTTGATGACTCGTGTTTGAAGATGACAATGAAGAAGATGACACATTAATTGAATATGTTGAGGAAGAAGACGTACATGAAGTGAGTGAGGATGATAGTGACATAGAGTTTTTAGATTAGTTACTTTTTGTTTAGTTTATTGATCTTATGTAACTAATTATAAGTATTGGGCTTCTTTTTTTTTTTTGATGTTGAAGTATCGAACTTTTTGGCATTGAAGTGTTGGACTTGTATATTTTCCTTTTCCGAGAGTAATTTCCATTTATCTTTTGTGTGTGTCTTTTTTATTTAATTTTAAATACTATTAATGTGCCAACTAAACACAGAAACCTTGTGTTAAACGTCTATTTATGTGATTTTTATTGTATTTTTATTTACTATTTTTACAAGGTTATGGACGATTGCAAATTATTTTCTAATAAAATACAAACAAAAAGAAGATGCATTAATTGGCAATATTGTTATATCAAGCAGTACAAGTTTTTTTCATATTTGTTTTACATCTTATTTAAATCAATTTTAACGGTCATTGCTCTTGCAATTCAAAGAAACTATCAAGCATTTCGTCTAAGATGTTTTGGCTTTATGTCTAACGATCCAGTGGTGAATAAATTAATTTTGTATCATGAAATAAAATTTATAAAAACATAACGAATGTTAAGGATTGCAGTTTGTACCTTTGTCTACCGTAATTGTGATTCAAAATGCATAAAAATTAAGGTTGATAGTTTCCTAATATATTTGCGAGGGAAAAAGTAAAATACAATAGTTCTACAATAATAGATCGTAGCTAAAATTCTAATGACATTGCCTATGATTATTTTTCGTAGCAAAAAAGTCTAAAAATTACCAATGAAAAGTTGTTGTAGTCAAAAGTTTGATATTGTTGCCTACATTTTTTTTCGTCACCTTTTGCATTAAATATAGCCCACGAAAATTGATTTATTGTAGCCAAAAGACTTTGTATTTTTTCCACAAATATGTTTCGTAGGCTTTGAATTTGATGATCCACCATGACACCAATTTCGTAGCTAATACATTAAAAATGTAGCCAATTGTTTTCAATGGATGGATGGGTAATTAGAATTTTGGACAGAAGAATTGCACTACGATTTTATTCACCATTGACTACTAAAACATGTCGTAGCAAAAGATTGAAAATTTTGGCTACGAAATTATAGTTTCGTAGTCAATGCATGATTATAGGCTACGATTTTGGCTCTGTAGCTAAATATTTTGTAGCTAATCATCAATTCTCTTGTAGTGATACTATGGTGATCTCAAGTCTAGGATCACTTGCACAATTTCCCATAAGAGATTCAACCATTGGCACTAGATAGATATCCTAATGGGATCTTTGTGTGGATCACTCCAATGAATTTGTACTTTACAATTCATCTACACATTAGCCTAGGTATGCCTATACCATGGTTGATGAGAACAACCACTACTTGCACTAAGTAGGGGCTAACTGTGTACTAGTCTGTCCGTATTAATGATGTCCTGTCTCATTCATACTATGACTAGGGAAATTTAAGAATATTTATTATAAATGTGATTGATATCTCATAGTCAGCAACTCTTGTGACTACCATCACATTAATGAATATTCTAAGGACTTTATCAGTTATATCAAATATCAAACAGATAAAATTGGAAGTTCATAAAATGCAAAAGTTAATTAGGAATGTATTTAAACAAAATAATTGTTTTAGAGCATACATTCCAACAGCAAGAACATTGTGGTTCAATGTTTAATGTTTTGGGACAACTTTGTTATCAAGTACACTTTTTTTTTTTTTCATCAGTCTTTTGCTGACTGTCATCATGGTACTTGGTGTCAGGTTACCCGTTTGTCTTAAAAAAACATCGACAAAGAGAAGAAAAACAACATTTACAACTTTTCTCAACTGGATCTTGAAGACTACCTAGAAACCGTAGGATTTTTTTTTTAAAATTTTAAGTTTAACGTACATAATCAAATTTTAATGAGTTTTGCATCTTTTATCTTCTATGGTATAAAGCAAAACAAAAGTTGGACACCCAAATTGTCATATCTGATTGGTGGTTTTTTTTTTCCTATTGTTGTAACTTGCATAGACCATAGCACATCAGAAGAGCAACGCTTGAAGAAGCTGTTTCAAGTGGAGATCAGAAAGGATCTAATATATAAGATCTTGGGACAATTTTATGATCGAAATATAAGTTTATACTTCGACCACAAAATCTACCATATGTATAACACTTTTTCTCTTTTTTAGTATATGTCAAGCACCTAACTTTGTTAAATAACTATGTAAGAAACATTAATATTGTGAGGGTCTCAAAATTCTATTTTTTATTTAAAAATAAATAATAATATTTATATTATGTATATTCACCAAAATATTAGTGAATTTATGATTCCAATTATCATTTTCTAATTTAGAGAATTTTTTTCATGAATTAATTTCTAGTGTTTGGTTTCGACCAATTTAAGTGTCGATTTTTGAGCCATGACGTGAACAGTAACTCTAAGATGAAACCGAGCATATGCAGAGACATTATAGGGATATATTTATAGTAGGGTAGTGCCGAAAAAGGAAAACCAGTAAAAGTTAAAGCGTTGCGCGTTGACGCGACAAAAAGTGGAAGTTTGACCATTTTTCCTTAATGTAAGGCCAACCATGCTTTTTCTCTCCATAAAGCCTTGTTTCTTGTTTCCTTGCCTCTTCATTTTTCAGCCATTCTTGAAGCTTAAGAGAGAGAGGGAGAGCCGAGTAGAAAGAGAGAGAATAGAGAGAAATTCAAGCTTTCTTTTCCTTCTTCTTCTTCTTCAATTTTCTTGCACTTTGAACACCATTTGAGGAGCTTCATCTTGCTCCTTTTTGCTCCTTGTTGCAGCCGTGAGTGAGAGAGAGAAAGGGAGAGAGATCTGAGAGTCAGAGAGAGAAAGGAAGAGGGAAGAAAGCTTCATCTTGTTTTCCTTCTTCTTGGTCTTAAAGCTTGTGGAGGAAATCACCAAGGAACAAGCTAGTTCTTGACTAAACCTGAAGGATCTCGAGGTTTCAAATCTTGGAAGATCATTCTTGAGTGGAACTACACTAGATCCTACTTAATCTTCCTAGATCTAGTTAGATCTTGAGGTATGATGGTTAGATCTTTGAGCTTTAACCTTGTTACTATTAGATCTTGTAGATCTATGGATTATTTTGCTAGAAATGCTAATACTTGGTACATTTGAGTTGGGCTCTTGAATTCTCAACTTAGGCAGCTGACTTGAGGTGACCTTTTAGGCAGCGGACTTGAGGATCTCGTTGTGGTTGTGGTTGTTATTATGAGATGAATTCATTTTGTGGTTAGAAAATAAGATTGATGGTGAAAATTTTGAAGAAAAGCCAAGAGGGCTGGCCGAACCTTTGCTTGAAAGTTTTGATCATTGATCTTGAAATTTTATGATGTTTTTTGACTAGATCTTGCCCAAATAAATGTGTATTATGTTCACCTATGAGTATAAGCTTGAATGGAGTTGAATCTTGAATTTTGAACGGTGAAAAGTTGAGTTCTTCACTAATTTTTGGATAAAGGTACTATTTGGACAGATTTGAGTATTTGAAATGTTTTGAGTATTTTCATGATTTTCATGAGATTTGGTGAAAATTGAACTAAAAATGTGTTAACGTCTTGGTTAAAATTTTAGAGTTGAGTTTAAGCCCAAATGGGTGATTTTCGAGGTGAAAGACCTCACTTGATTTCCTTGTTCTGAAAGTTGAAAAGTTGAGAGTATGGAATACATCGTTGGAGCATTTTGTTTAAATGATGTATCGATTTGAAAATGAAATCTCTTATGATGTTTTTTGACTCGAGTGACTACTTCTTCATTCGAGAAAAGTTGGAGGAATTATGGGAAGAATTTTGATCAAACAAATAACTACGTTTGTTTTAGTTTGGTTTCGCGAAAGTTTGGAGCAAAACTTAATTCCTTTCCTTATTTGTTTATAGGAAGTGTGGACGAATTTGAAATCGAGCCAAACTTAGAGACTGAACCTTGCTATTTTGGTGAGTTTCCATGCATATTTCTTGACTTGTTATGTAAACTTGAATCTCGTGACTTGACATTAATCATGTTTGAATTACCTAATGTGACGTGTCTTGAAAATCTTGATTTGATGATCCTTCAAATGGGGTAGTGTGTACTTTATCGCACTCACACCCATTTGAAAGGTGATATTTGAGATTTTAACATGTCTTGACGTGACGTGACGTGTCTTGTATTTGTTATTCTCGAGAATTCCTGAATCCACTTGGTAAGTTATCGAATCGAGCCTTTGGGAAAAGCCTAGGTCGAGGAGATTTGACTAACCTTGGACCACGTGACGTGTTGTGTGCTCTGGACTTGGCATATGACCTTGTCCCTTTTGAAGAGTAATACACACATATATAAATTTCCTATGAGGTGGGCGGGCCCAGTTGGGGGTTTTGGTGAAGTAAGGAGACAGTGCTAGTCTACTCGGTTTTGATATGTGAAAGTTGACGGAGTGTCAAGTACGTGATTCGTGTTCCAGTTCCATGGACGTGCTCCAGTTTCGGGGAGCTAAAGAGCTACCTGTATCCTTCCTTTGTAATGTTACTCGCTTTCTTTATTTGACTGTCTTTAAATATGAGTTTGAAGTGGAATTTTATATACTTTATGTGAATTGCATGTCTTTTGAAGCTCACTCATTCTTTAAAATTTGTTTTTCTTAACAGGGATTGAGAACCCGAATGAAGGCGCCACTCATTAGGGTTGGAATTGATCTTTTGAAACTTGTTTAAGAATCTAGATCTTTGTGTTTGGAATTCTTTATCTAAGTTTTATTATGTATGTCCAGCAATTCGAATGATATTTTGGGTTTGTAAGATGAATTACTAGTCGCACCTTGTGTACTTTGGATTGTGAGATGGAAGTAATTTAGTTATGAGTTTTGACAAGGTTGGAATTGATATTTGAATTGTATTTTTGGAGTAGTGATCATTTGGGTGAGTACGTCCCGTGGAGTTGGTGGCCCGGTAGGCGATATTATCTTAAGCGTCAGGAGGTAGGGCTGTTACAAATATATATATTTGTGTGTGTGTGTGTGTGTGTGTGTGTATGTGTGTGTAAGACAGTATTATCGAATACGAACCTTGTCTTATAGACATTGAAGAAGGATAAGAACCAACATCTACCGTTTCCCCATATAGAACTTTATAACTATGTAGCTGCCGGACCTCATTAATATTTTAAGTTAGTGTTTAATTAACTTCTTTATGTTTAACCATGCCAGCATCCCTATTGTAGTTTGTATGGTATGGGAATGAATAAGGGAAAGGGAAACTAATTAGAATCGCAAGGCAATTCTTCCGGTTGGGCAATTAGACAATATTAAGAGTCAACTGTTTAATTAGTCCTTAAAAGTTTCATTATATTGTTTCGTCATTGTATAAGAGACCAAAACTCAATTTCTCTCAAAAAAGGTCAAGAGTTCAATCAAATGAGATGATCCAATTAAAAAGAAAATTATGGGTTTAGTCCGATGGTATTTTACAAATAAGGCAAATTGAGGTTGCACCATAAATTTGTCCTAAATAAGTCAGATTCATTATAGTATTGTAAATGAGATTAGATAAGGACCCTGTAAGTAGTGTTGATTATTGCAGGCTATTGGATTGGAGAAATTTTTGTGTACCTCTGTCTAGAGAGATAAGAAAAATATGAAGGAAAAATAGAAAATTTGTTGATTGTAAAATTTTAAAATTTTGCATGCATCTAGTAATGGCAATGAAATATTTGAATGGGCAAATATAATGGAAAAGTATCTCAAACAATAAAGCGTACGTGATGTTGTTATATCAAAATTATTCAACATTTTATCAAAACAAATTTAAAAAAGGATCTGCCTAACAGATACCCATACAGCACTCATTAAAATACATTTCAAGTATTATACCTTTGCTTCTCGCCACTGATGCTGATAATTCTGCTATTGAATTCCGTTGAAGTGGTGTTTTCGATGGCCCTTGTAGTACAAATTTGGACCATGAATTGATATTAGTCAGTTACGACACAAGTGAAGATGGTCCCGATTATTGGTTACTTCAGAATTCTTAGGAACACATTGGGGTGTGAATGGATACATTCGTATGAGACATTGATGCTAAAGAGGCATGTGGCGTCACCTGCTAGGTACCATGCAGAGTAGTAGAGCACGCCTAACTCTCATGACTCACTCTCAACCATCATATAACTTGTCAAACTAAAACTCTGAACACAATATAAAAGGTACAATACCTAACAAATTCATAACTCCCAAATTACAAACCCATAGTACATAAATCATTCATCCATACAATCAAGATTCATTATACAAAAGTTCCCAATATTCCTAATACATAGTTCTCCAAAAACATCAAAAACAAGAGTAAACCCTAATCTTAAGGGTTGGTACCTTCACTGGGGATCTCATATCCTGTTAAGGAAAACAAATAGGAAAGGGTGAGCTAAAAAACCCGTGAGTTCCCAAAAACATGCAAATCACATAACACATAAGGATTTTCACTTAATAAATTGCACTTGAAATTAAACCATATAAGAAAGTACGTAGTTAACAACACAAGTTTGGATACGGGGGCTCTCAGGAGTCAGGGTCCACGACGCTTGTCCACGATCCGAGTAGTTAACACTCCGTCAACTTTCATAATTGAACCATGTAGCACTTCACTTATCCTTTACTCCTCCAAACCCCACCGGACGAAATCAAACAAGAACACTTTAAAGCACTTCACTTCACTTCACTTTGTTTGTGTACTCTCTCCATTAGGAACGAGTCCATACGCCAAGTCCAGAGTACATTTCATTTCATTGGGCATCCTGGTTTATGCTCTTTTTGAGCAGTTCACGAACCAAATCTCGAGCATATATCACTGGTCTATAACACTGGTTTAATGCTCTTTTCGGAGACAAGTCCATAAGCCGAGTCTCGAGCATATATCACTAGTTTATATCACTGGGATTTGTGACATTTAAGTGACCCTATGGTTCACCCCTTCCTTCTCGACTTAGGCCTAGCCCCCGGTTCGAGTCGAAGAGCTCACCGATAGGTCTCAGGAAATTCCTGACCTTGTACATACACATGCAAATCACTATATAACACTTTTACAATCAATCATTACACTACACTTTCACTATAATTCATTTCAAAGCACTTCCACAATTGCTTTCACTCAGATGAGGGTGAGTGCGATAAAGTATACACTACCCCATCAGAGGATTCAAAAACTATGTTTCACTATACAATCACTTCACTAATCACAATTGCAATCATTTCACTTAAACACATAACAACATGGAAACTCAATAGTAAGGTTCGGACTTCCACGTGGGGTCAAAGTCATACCCACCTCCTAAACAAATGAAAACAATAATTGAGATTCACTCCTTCACTCATTAACCAAAACAATTCACTTTCACTTCCTAGTTTTAAATCAATATTTCTCCCAAAATTCCCTCAAGGAAAAGCTTTCATTCCACATGATCTGATTTGAATACCTCTAAAAAAATCATTTAATCATTCAAATATAACACTCCATCGACGTACTCACTAAGCACTACTTTCACATTTTCTTTAATACGACACTTAAGTGAGGTTTATCACCTCAAAATCACTCTTATCACAAAAACTCAACACTTACTTACTTTAACATAACTTTAGAACACTTCAAACCATATATTTATTTTCAAAATTCATAAGATTTGGTCACAATATTGTAAAACCCTCAAATTCATTTAAATGACATTTTTCATTCAAAAGTTCACGAGAAACTTCACTTTTCATCCTTTAAAATTCATACACTCATAAATGAACATAAAATGTATTTTCTTAGGCAAAAAGTCATCAAGAATAATCACAAAATTTCGAAATCAAACATGGAAATTACCAAGCATGGGTTCGGCCACCTCAAGCATTTTTCCTCTAAAATTCTCAACAACCAAAACCCTACTTTCTAACCATATCATGACAAATTTCACAAATATCATTCAAATCCACAATCAGGTCCTCAAGTCCGCTACCTAGAGGCCACCTCAAGTCCGCTACCTAGGTTGGGATTTCAAGAGACCAACTTCATCTTTTCAGATGTAATCATTTCTACCGATATAAGCCATAGATCTATGATATTTTATGCTAATAATGCTACGTCAGGGAGTTTTGAAACTTATACCTTCGGATCTAACACGATCCAACAAGATCAAAGAAGATCTTGTGAGTTCCTCTTCCAAAGGATGCTTCCAAGTTTAGCAAACCCCGAAAGCTTCAACCTTTGCTCTCGATCCTCTAGTTTTGTTAGTGATTTCCCACAAAAACTCCAAGGACAAGAACAAGGTTCACCACAAGCTTTCTTTCTCTTCTTTGTCTTTCTTCAAATTTTCGGATTTCACCCCTCCTTCTCTCACCTTCACTCGGCTGCCAAGGAGGGAGAAATACAACCCAAAATCCTTCACCAAAGTTTCACAATTTCAAGTTGCTAGATGAAGAAGAAATTGGAAGATCAACCCACAAGTTTTTCCTCTCTTTTCTCCCTCAAGAATCGGACCAGCTCCCTCCCTCTCTTCCCTATTTCTCGGCTGCAAAGATGAAGAAGATGATGATCTTCAATGGTGCTTAAAGCTTCAAGGATGAAAGGTAGAAGAAAGGAAGAACAAAGATGACAACTCTCTCTCTCTTTCTTGCTCTTGCTCTTGGCTTCCCTCTCTCTCTCTTCACTCCAAAATATGCAGCTGAGAATGAAGCCTCAAGGATGCAAGAAGTCAACACTTACGGGACAAAAAGATGCAATTTCCTTGATTTAAGGAAAAGTGCCTTTTTGAGCACTTTATGTCGCGTCGCGCGCGACAGTCTAACTTACACTATTTTATTTCATCCTAACACTGTCCAACCTTAATAATATTTGCATAATATCACTACATATGTTCAATTTCAATATCAAGTCACTAATCACGCTTCGGAACAAAATTTGACACTTAATTCGGCCGAAACCACACACCGGCAAAAATTCATATAAAATTCTCTAAATTAGAAAATATTCACTTTAAACATAAATTCACTCATATTTCAATAAATAAATATAATATAAACAATATTATGCATTTTTAGAATAAAAATCGAATTTTGAGACCCTCACAAGGCCATTGTGGTGTATGCTTCTTATTCAACTGCTCAGCAGAGAATTAAGTGGACCCTTGTTTAATGATCGAGAGTGTGACATGAAAACAACGGGTTTATGATAATTAGTAAGAGGAGATACACATGGTACAGCATATCTTGCTTTTACAATATATTTATGGGTTTGATCTCAATTGATTATTTTAACTATTTAAAGATTTCGATTTTGCATAATCAGTTTTTGTGAGTTATTTTTGATTGTTTTTATATTCTGATTATAGATTTTTAACGATCAAAATATTTAAAAGCTAAAATCTATAATCACTCAAAGAATAGTTTTTGCTAATTCTAACTCATTTTTTATAATCAAAACGTATAAAATCTGAAGCAATCGAGAATAAAGCTTATATACAATGCCAAATAATTTTCAATTTAGACGGGCTCTCTTTTTTTTTTTTTTTTGGGAGGTCCTATGTTGCTCAATTATTACCTTGTTCAACAGTTGACCACTATTACAACAAGATGTGCTAACTGTTTTTACCACTCAAAAGTCAATTCCTTAGATGAAAAAAGATATGTGAACTAAATGGGTACAAATATTTCAACAAATATGATAGGGAAAAGATGACAAAAATATCAATGTCTACCAGAGCTAATGAAAGTAAAATCAGTTAGTTAAAGTCTAAGAGGTTCATCCCGATAGCTTGTCGACCGGCTTCTTAGACTTTACTGTATTTTTTGTATGAACACTTGAGGTGCTAGAACAAACTCATTAGCCTTTTAGCCTTTTCACATGATAAACCTCAAAAGGGAAAAGATGCAAAGTTAAAAGTGGTGTGTACAAATCATTTCCTAAAATGAATTAGAAGTTCGCGCAAATATTACTATTTCTTCCTTTCCAGTTAGACTGGCCATGTTTCTTTTCTCAGCATATATGGGAGGAAAAATGAGACGCAACTATTCATACAAAAAGAAAAATTAAAGAAGAAGAAGGAGATCATACTTCACTAAAGAGACCAAATGTCATTTATTCTGGCAAAAACAAGAAACAGTACATTTTGAGCTCATAGAGGCTATATGAGATACGTACTGCATCACTAGATGCTAATTTCATGCTTATAACATCGTATTGTAATCTATAGAAAAAGCAGAAATGCGGCCTAATTGATGAAGCTTCAGCAATTATTTCAACATTTTAATTATTCTAAGCAGTGGGATAAGAAGCCCGCTGGTTGATGCCACAAAGGCCTTCTGGAGCATCAGTGCCTCTCTGGATGCGCATGTACCCACCCTCACCCCAGTTAGTTCCCCAGGAATTCTTAATCAACCAATACATGGTTCCGTCCTCACTTGTTCCGTATCCAACTAGTGTCACGGCATGGTTCAAGTCAGTCCCACAATCGCCAGTGAAAACGCCGCCTTGATAGTTTTTGAAGTTTATGTCGCTGCCATCAATGCCAACTGATACAGGTTGATTAGCCGCGGCCTGCAGAAGAGCATCCTCATTATTCTGAGGGACATCGTCGTAACCTGTGATCTGAGCAGCAGGACTAGCTCCGTTATTGCAAGTGCCATCAGCTGCTTGATACGGGTACGCGGATTCAGTAGTGAGGCCATTGTTAACAATGAAATTAAATGCAGTATCCCTGTAACCTCCATTGCAGCCTTGATTATCAGTAACACAGTCAACAAGCTCTTGCACAGACAGCGAGATTAGCTCACCGGTTTTGATTTGATGAATTCCTTCTACTGCTGCAGCAGCAGAAAAGGCCCAACAGCATGCTGCATTTTCATTATCCAAAAGGGTTTTTCATCCTAATTAGCCCAACTTCATACGGACATTTTGGCATGGAAACAAACATTTATGGTGGTTAAATATTAGACTTACCACAATTGAGCTGGTTCTTAACTTTGGTGACAGCACCTTTCTCCCTCCAGTCCATGGAAGGTGGAACTTCGCTGACATCTGCATACCTGAACGAAGTTCCCCTAGATACGTCTTTCCTTGGTTTGTATCCAGTGCGGGTTGATAGGAACTCTTCGTTTGTCATGTCAGCAAATTGGTTAATGCCCAACACGTAAGACTTGTTCCCAGCCTTGTTGAAGGCCTCAATGTACTCCACAGTTTCCTTGAAAATCTTCAATCGCTTTGCCTTTTCTGCCTCATCCTTGTAAACGCGTCCGTGTTGAGCCATCCACTGCTCGTGCTTTTCAGTCATTGAGACTTCATCCAAGTTCTGGGCCGTGGCCTGAGAAGCCAGCATCGCCAGCAGTAAGAATGCTGCAGTAATCAGCATAGAATTGAATGTCGAAGCCATTGTTTGATTAAGAGACCTCAAAGAAGCAAGTGAAAGCAAGAATCTGAAAGTATAAAACTAATAAGTTATGGTGCAAAAGATGTGAATGGGAAGCCACACTGCTTCCATTGAGAATTCCGTGCTAGCTATTTATAGATTTCATTTGGGAAAACTTAACAGTTAAATACGACAGAATTTCCATCGTTTTGGCAGTGGAGTTTTTCTCCAATTCCCGTCAGTGGACATCTAGATGGTTGGCACATCAAAGACTCAAAGTCGTTTTGTCTAACTATGGCTCATAACCTTAGTTATAATTTATGGAACTCTTTCATTTTGAATATAAATCTCTTCCTACTTTTTTGTTACACCAATTTTTATCATATCATATTTACCAATTCTACTTAACAATCTTACGAAACTTTTGAATCAAAATAAAAAAATCAAACGAAAAATGTACTCAATATTGCTCCTTTGTTGCCATGTACAAAAATTAAATGCATATATCTATAAGTCAACCATAGTGGTTTTTATTTTTTTAACAACTATATCGGAAGTCAAACAAAAAAATATTAATACAACGAATTATGTGGTCCTTTTTCTTTTGGAATGGCTGAATAACAAGAAGCATTGTGCATTTAAAATCTACAATAAGTTGGCCAACTAAATGTTTGGATTACTTTTTTAAGAAAAAAGATTAAATTTATTAATTTGTCTGCACAAAATTATTGAAAACTTAAATAGGTTGATTTAGTCTTTTTATCCTTTGATTAGCACAAAAATTTATTATGCTAGTGGCTCCAACTTTGTATTTCGTTTGTCAAACGTGGCTGGTTAGTCTTCACTTGAATTCTGGAGATTTATTGCTCATATGAGTCCTATAGATTTATTGGATCTTATCGTTCCCAGTGCTGGTAAAAAGGTAATCAAACTTTTAGGTAGTAATTCTTTCAAGCGGCAAAGAAAGATGTGAATATGTGCAGCCAAAAAGGAGGAGGAGGAGATTTTGGGTTTCAGTTGATCAAAAGTTTGATGGGTTCTTAACTAAGGTTAAGAGCAATGGTTGACATAGTCAAGTGATTAATACATGTGTCAACCATCTATAAACAATATAAACAAATATATTTATTGGGTTATCATGATTTATTCCATCTGTTAGAGTTTCACGGTGTAATTTTTATTATTTTCTGTATATGTTAAATCTTGTGATTTATCAAATTAGTTGTATTCGTGACATAGTGAATGTATGGAATGAAATATTATATTTTATTAAGCTGTCATGATTTATTTAAACGGTTGGAATTTCGCAGTGTAATCTTTGCTACTTTTCAAAACATTTGTTAAATCTTGCGATTTTTTTAGATTTGTTGTATTTGTGACATATTCTATGTATGGAGTGAGTATCATATTTTATCCCAAAAAAAAAAAAAAAGGTATTCATCAGGAGAATTGAAGGGAAAAAACTCCACCTGGAGAGGAACGCGGCACAAATCTGGCATCCTTCCAGAAACTCGGGGCAGATTATGCCATAGACGTTGGTTGTGGGCCAAACGCAGAAAACAAACTTCGTTTGAGCGGAAGACTAAAAATCAATTGATCCAGAAGAACGTGTGGAATAAGTATGTTTAATTATGAGGCTCTAAAAGTATGCAATGCACAATGATTAAGACCTAAAAATATCAGATGGGAAATATTTGTAGATTATTGAACTTTTGATGCTTCCGTCATTCATAATCGAAAATTATTTGCGGAGTGTAATCAACAACTTGCTCAATAAGGAAGAAGATTTTTCCAAATGTTAGTTCCAAATGTTACAAATGTAGAACGGTTCCAAGGGAGTCGAATAAAGTAGCTCGTGAATTGGCTTTTTTTTTTTTTTTTTTTAAATCAGGAACTTTAATCGATACTCTTTGGAACTCTCCACCAAATTTTGTAAAATAATTAGTGCCAGAATGATATTTTCTAACGAGTTTCGTAATAGTATTTTCTCTTTATTTTATCGAGAGAAGTGGGAAATATTCAACAACATTATGACTGATACATTAACTAAAGTTAGGCACTGGAACTTAACAAATTATTTACAGTTGATATTTCGATTAAACCATTGATCTATAAGTTTTCTGAGGACTGATTGCATTTTACACCTATGATTTATTCTCAGTTTGTGTACTCATTTCGATTTTGGACACATTGTTCCATAAACTTTCATGGTGGTCATATTTTAGTCCACTTGTTAACATTGTTAAGAAAATTAAAGGAACTTTTTTTCGTGTGCATTACGCATTGATTAGTCGGTCATATTTCACTTTGCACCCCTAAAACATTATTTGAATTCACGTTGCACCTTTAAACTCTAATTTTTAGACACATTGTGCTTCCATTCTAATTTTGTTTGGATCTATTGTTACATGTTTTTTAAAATTAACATACAATAGGCATATGCAAATTTTTATGCAATTTTATTGGCATAATTCGTCACCATCAAGTACATAAATTTATTTTTTGACATCCTACGTGTACATATTAGTTTTTATTTTTATTTTTTTGTCAAGTAAAACGTTTGCATGACATATAAATAATATATGCTATGATATACTATATTAGACTATTAAGAATCAGTTAAATGTGATACTCTTTGGTGAATAGTCTATTTATATACAACTTTATTGCCCTTTACTTCCAATGAAACCTACCCTGAAATCATGCAGTATCTCTTACTTGGACATTTGTACCTTATATCCTTGCCGTTTAACTTAGCCTTTGTTTGGATTAGCTGTTTTTAGGGGT
This sequence comes from Gardenia jasminoides, assembly GCA_013103745.1. Classification (NCBI taxonomy): domain Eukaryota; kingdom Viridiplantae; phylum Streptophyta; class Magnoliopsida; order Gentianales; family Rubiaceae; genus Gardenia; species Gardenia jasminoides. The sequence continues at coordinate 3,918,134 of CM023098.1, forward strand.
ATTTTTTAAAAATTTTATTGTAACATTGTATAGGAAAAAATGTTACTGTAGTTGTTTTTTGAAATATTTTTAGGGAGTTATTTTTAAATATATCTTGGAGTAGATTTAAAATTTAAAATTTTTTTAGGGTATTGTTTAAAAAATTTACCCACCTACCACCACCTCCTCCTCCTCCTTCCTCCTCCTTCTCCTCCTTCTCTCCTCCCTCCTCCCTCTCTCCCTCCCACCTCCCCTCCTTTTGGGGGGAGGGGGAGGGAAGGAAGGGAAGGGGAGGGAAGAAGGAGGAGAGGAGAGGAGGAGAGGAGGAAGGAAGGAGGAAGAGGAGGGGGGGAGGGAGGAGAGAGAAAGGGGGGAAGGTTGATGGTGGTGATGGAGGAGGGAGGGTGGTGGTGGTGGTGGTGGGTAGTATGTGGAGAAAGAAGATGATTTTTTTAAATTTTGATGTTTTGAGATAATGTATTTTTCAACTTGTTTTGGAGTTTATTGCTGTAGCATTGGATTCACTTATCCTTATTTCCACTGGAGGTCAACAATTTCTTCTCGAGTAAGATTAACTTTGCGAGTAGAACTAATACGATTGCCAAATAGGATATGGAAATACAAATATGGTTCATAAAATGACTGATATATATTGAAGATTTTGCCACTAATATAACAGAAATTACTTTCTCCAGTAATTAATAATAACAATAATAATAATAATAATAACAATAATAATAATAGTAGTAGTAGTAGCTGTTGAATGTACCAAAACGAAAATAAAATTAACGAATTACATAACACAGAATCACTTTAGTTGGTAATCATTGAAGGGAAAATAAATTTGTTTTCAAAAATAAATAAAAGTTTGTGCAGGGAGGCCTTGATCTATATTTATCAAAAGTTTTTCAAAGAAGAGGCCAGTAATTTAGTCAAAAATTTTAGCAATGATTAGGCCAAATTGAATAGTTACCAGAAATAACCTAAGAAAAGTAAGCATAACAATTGCAGATTTCTAAATTAATTCTATACTATCAGGCATTGCTCAAATTAATCTGTAGATCAGAAGATAACCTTCTGGGAAATTAAAACACATTATTATTATTTTCCGGGTTGCCAAATTAGATTGATGGGTGCCCAAGGCCAGTAAAGACCAAGACCTCAAGTAAACGTAGTGCGCAACCAAGAAGCTTTCGCCATTGAAGTCTATGCAGCAAGCAAGTCCAGTCGGGGAAGTTGATAAGCTCTCGGAGATCATTCTTCCCTGTGTGGACCTGGAAGCTCTCCACGATTGGCAATAGAGCAGCAGAAATTTGCCGCTGTAGTGTGAAACAAGACATCAAGTAAATGTAATGTGAAACAAGAAGATGCCTGGGAAGTCTTATCAGCAAGTCTACTCGGAGAAGTTGATAAACTGTCGGAGTCCATTCTTCCCTGTGTAATGATCAACACCTCAAGTAAATAAACCAGGAAGCTGATTCGCCAATGAAGTCTACGCAGCAAGTCTTGCAGAAGAAGTTGATAAAGTCACCATCGGAGTCTAATCTTTGGCGGGGAAAGGGCAGAACCTGATGGCCCCAAGTAATTAACTGTATTAACGTAACGACGATGACCTCAAGCAATTAACCGTAGTCTAAAGACCAAGACCTGAAGTAATTAACTGTCGTATAATGACGAAGACTTCGAAATCCATGTCTGGCAGCAAGTTCTGTGAAGTTGATAAAGTCACCATCGGAGTCTAGTCTTCGGCGGGGAACGTGCAGAACGCCAGAACCTGATGGCCCCAAGCAATTAACTGTATTAATGTAATGACGACAACCTCAAGCCGTTAACTGTAGTCTAAAGACCAAGACCTGAAGTAATTAACTGCGGTATAATGACGAAGACTTCGAAATCCATGTCTGGCAACAAGTTCTGTGAAGTTTGTGAGGGCCTCAAAAATTCAGAATTATTTTAAAAATGTATAAAATTATTTATAAAGTGTTTATTTATTGAAAATTGAGTGAATATATGTTTAAAGTGAATATTTTCCAATTTATAGTATTTTATACGAATTATTTGCCGGTGTGCGGTTTTGGCCTTATTAAGTGTTTATTTTTCTACCGGAGCGTGATTAGTGACTTTAAGTTAAAATCGAACATATGTAGTGATATTTTGGAAATATTAATAAGTTTGGACAGTGTTGGAATGGAGTAGAACAGTGTAAGTTAGACTATCATGCGCGACGCGACATAAAGTGCCCAAAAAACACTTTTTCCTTAAAACATGGAAAAGTGCACTTTTTGCCCATAAAACCTTGACTTTCTTGGCAAACTTGGAGCTCATTTTCAGCTGAAACTTGAGAGTTAGAGAGAGGCAGAGAGAACAAGAGAGAAAAGAGAGAGAAATAGTTTGCTAGTCTTCTTCCTTTCTTCTTCCTTGTTTCTTTCAAGCTTCAAATCACCATTGAAGCCCATCATCTCCTTCATCTTGCAGCCGTGGGAGAGGAGTAGGAGAGAGAGGGCTGGTCGGGTTCTTGAAGGAAGAAAAGAGAGGTAAGTGTTGTGGTTTGACCTTCCATTTCTTCTTCCAACAAGCAACTTGAACTTATGAAAGTTGATTGAAGGATTCTTGGCTTGTATCTCTTCATCTTTAGCAGCCGTGAGTGAGAGAGTGTGTGGGTGTGTGATCCGAGCTTCAAGGTTGAGGAAAAGAGAAGAAATAAAGCTTGCAGAGTTGTCTTGTGCTTGTTCTTGAGCTTGGTGTTGGAGATCATCGTCAAAGCTCGAAGATCTTCGGTTAGGATCGAAGCTTTTGGAAGTCTCTAAGCTTGGAAGCAACTTTCTTGAAGAGGAGCTCGAGAGATCTTGTTAGATCTTATCGGATCTTGTTGGATCGTGTTAGATCCGGAGGTATAAGCTCTAATCTACTAGATATAGCTTTAATAGTGTTAAATAGCTTAGATCTATAGTTGATATTAGTATAATGATCTCATCCGAAAAGATGAAGTTGGGCTCTTGAATTTCCAACCTAGGTAGCGGACTTGAGGTGGCTTCTAGGTAGCGGACTGGAGGACCTGATTGGGATTTATATGATATTTGTGAAATTTATCATGATATGGTTAGAGAATAGGGTTTTGTTGTTGGAAATTGTGATAGAAAAATGTATGAGATGGCCAAACCATGCTTGGTAACTTTTATGTTTAATTTAGACTTTGTGGTTATGTGTGATGAATTTCATTTAAGAAAATATCGTCATGTTCATTTATGAGTGTATGAGTTTTAAAAGATAAAAGTGGAATTTCGTGAATTTTGAGTGAAAATGTCAATTGAAGGAATTTGAGGGTTTTAAAGTATTGTGGCTAAATTTAATGAATTTTGAAAATAAAGATCTGGTTTGAAGTGTTTTAAAGTATATTAAAGTATTGTCAAAGAGTGAGTATTGAGTTTTGTGATACAAGTAATTTTGAGGTGTTAAACCTCACCCAAGTGTTTTATTAAAGAAAATGTAAACAGTGCCCAGTGAGTATGTCGATGAAGCGTTGAATTTGGAATAATTAAGTGATTTTCTAAGAGGTAATTGAAATCGATACCATGTGATATGAAAGTTTTCCTCGGGGATTTTGGGAAAAATATTGATTGAAAACTAAAAAGTGAAAGTGAATTGTTTTAATTGATGAACGAAAGAGTAAAATCTCAACTACTGTTTTTACTTGTTTAGGGGGGGTGTGGACGAAAGTGAATTTGACCCCTACGTGGAAGTCGAACCCTACTTCGGTGAGTTTCCATGCATGATACTTGACTATGTGTATTTAACATGAAATGTGAAATAATGTGAAAAATAGATTTTAATCCATCAAATGGAATAGTGTGTACTTTATCGCACTTACTCCCATTTGAATGGTACTACTTGTAAAAGTGTTTTCATGATATTTTGAGTATACCTTGAATCTCTTGTCTTGTGCCATGAATCCTGTTTTGAATTATATAAAGTGAAGTGACGTATCTTGTATTTCCTGTTCTCGAGAATGCTTAATCTCCTTGATATGTTATCGACTCGAGCCGTTAGGGAAGACCAATTCGAGGAGATTTAACAATCTTGGGCTAACGTGATTAACTTAATCCCTTGGTAAGTTATCGACTTGAGCCGTTGAAGACCAGGTCAAGGAGATTAACTACCTAGGCTACGTGACATGTTGTGTGCTCGGACTCGCAAATGGCCTTGTCCACGTTGAAGAGCAATACACAAATATAAATTTCTGTTAATTTGGCGGGCCCGGTTGGGGTTTGGTGGAGAAAAGAGTAAGTGGTGTTCTACTTGGTTGTAAGTATGAAAGTTGTGAGTGTTAACCTACGAGAATTGCGCACCGGTCCAGGAATGTGCTCCAACTTCGAGGACCTTAGCCCCTGAGGGCCACTCGTATCCTACTCTTGTGTGATTATTGGCTTTTTTTACTTGTTTATTTCCAAGTATGAATTTTGAAGTGAAAAATCATATGTGTTATGTGCTTTGCATGATTTTGGGAACTCACGGGCTTTTTAGCTCAACCTTTCAAATTTGTTTTCCTTAGCAGGAACCGAGAACCCAAGCGAAGGAGCTCATCATTAGTCTCGAGGTTTACTTTTGTATTTGTCTTGAAAGATTTGAATTATAAATTTGGAATGTGGTTAAGAAAATGAGTACCCAAGTAGAGAAGCGAACCCTTAGAATTAGGGTTTACTTATGTTGATTATTTTGAGAACTTTGGATTATGGTTATTGAAAGTTTTTGTAATATGGAACCTGATTGTATGGTTGGAGGATTTATGTATTCAAAGTTTGTAATTTGAAGTTATAGGTTTGTAAGTTATTATTCGATTTGTATTGTGTTTAGATTTTTAGTTGATAAGTCATGTGATGTTTGAGTGAGTGAGTCCTGGCGAGAGATAGGCAGGCGCCTACTGATACCCTAGGGTACGCCCTAGGGAGAGGTGGATCGTCACAAAGTTGATAAAGTCTTGATCGGAGTTGATGCTGTGGAAGATGGCATGAAAGTCTTAACAGCAAGTCTAGTCAGAGAAGTTGATAAACTCTCCGGGGCCATTCTTCCCTGTGGAACATTCAAGTGCTCCACGGTTGGTAAGGGTAAGGACAAAAATTGAACCTGTAATGATCAAGACGTCAAGTACATAAACCAAGAAGCTGATTCGCCACGAAGTCTTGCAAAGAAGTTGATAAAGTCACTATCAGTGTAATCTTCCCCGTGGAGCATGCAGAACCCGATGGCCCCGAGTAATAACTGTAGTATAACGACGAAGACTTCGTAATCCATGTCCGGCACTGGCAGCAAGTTCTGTGAAGTTGATGAAGTTTCAACGGATGGAGTTCCATAGAATGTCACGTAAAGAGTGAAGCACTTTGCTTTCGTTTAGTCAATGTTTCAATACATGGAACGGCAATTGAATCTATCGGTAAAGTAGCTCGATCACAGTTCAAACGATCTGATCAATTCAATCCCAATTCAATGATTTTTTTTTAACAAAAAATGAAATATATATATATATATATATATATATATGTGATAGTGAGATAATTGTGTATTTTATTTGTTGATATTTGGTTTTAATTTTGGCCACTTATTATGCAAAGTATTGGATTTCTGCTCATAATTGGTTTTTGTATCACTTGTAGGTAATTAGTGTTAAAATTGGTATTTAGCGGGTGAAATTCCAGAAGATTATTCATTCCAGAGCATGCACATGCCAAAGACTCAAGTGAAGCCTGAAGAGACGGACCCGGAACTTATCACTGGAATCTTGCCATTATTTTGGGTGTGTGTTTTGGAGTTGCCTTTGAATAGGAAACATCTTCAGAGGATATTTTGGCAACAAATTAGGAGAAGAAAATAAGGGAAGATATCCCTTATACATGTGCAATGCGCGATTGGCAAGAGAAGGAATTTGAGTAGTAGTCCAATTCTGCTTCCTTCTTGATAAAGATTCCCGAAGCATATTAGACTAGTATCTTTTGTTTCCTTACTGGCCGGCAGAAAGTGACTAGTAGTTAGGATCTTTTTCTTTCTTGGGCAGAATGTTTTTCTCTTTAAGTACATTGGTAGTATTTTTCATTTTTCCGCCGCCAAGAGACTAGTACTTGCGTTTTCTCAATTCCAGTAACTGTTCGTATTAGTCGGAGATTTTCCATCGCAAGATTCGTTGCTTTTTACTTTTCATCCAAACTACATGGAAGCCTCGGATTGCATCATCGATTGCATCGTCGTCATGAGGCAAGGCTGAATTATTTTTCTAGTTGAGGAATAATCAAGACCCGGTGGCATAGACAATTGTGAGATCTTTTTAATTAATCTGCTATTTTAAATTCTGCATTCGTGAGTATTTAATTATTCCTTGTTTTAATAGACTATTATTGTTTGGATCTATTAGATTAATGTGGCTAGTTGTGAGGGCCTCAAAATTCAGAATTATTTTAAAAATGCATAATATTGTTTATATTGTGTTTATTTATTGAAAAATGAGTGAACTAATGTTTAAAATGAATATTTTCTAATTTAGAGAATTTTATACAAATTATTTGCCGGTGTACGGTTTTGGCCGAGTTAAGTGTTTAATTTTCTACCGGAGCGTGATTAGTGACTTTAAGTTGAAATTGAGCATATGTAGTGATATTATGGAAATATTATTAAGATTGGACAGTGTTGAAATGGAGTAAAACAGTGTAAGTTGGACTGTCGCGTGTGACGCGATATAAAGTGTCCAAAAAGCATTTTTCCTTAAAATAAGGAAAAGTGCTCTTTTTGTCACCTTTTTGCCTTGACTTTCTTGCACCTTTGGACTCCATTTGCAGCTGCAACCTTGAGAGATAGAGAGAGAGAGTGCCGAGAGAGTGAGGAAGAGAGAGAGAGAGAGAGAGAAAAGCTCCAAGTTCTTCCATTTCTTCTTCCTTCTTGTTTTGATTCTTCAAGACACCATTGAAGACCATCATCTTCTGCATCTTGGCAGCCGTGAGAGAGGGGAGAGAGAGAGGAGTGGTCTGATTTTCTTGAGGAAGAAAAGAGAGGAAAAAGCTTGTGGTTTGAACATCAATTTCTTCTTCATCTAGCCACTTGAAGTTTGGATCTTTGGTGAAGGATTTTGGGTGATATTTCCTCCATCATGGCAGCCGTGTGAAGGGGAGAAGAAGAGGGGAAGATCCAATTGGAGAGAGAAAAGAAAGAGAAGGAAAGCTTGAGTGGGTTGCCTTGTGCTTGTTCTTGAGCTTGGTGTTGGAAATCATCATCAAAGCACGAAGATCTTGGACTAAGATCGAAACTTTTGGGTGTTTCTAAGTTTGAAAGCAACTTGCTTGAAGAGGAGCTCGAGAGATTGTGTTGGATCTTGCTAGATCTTGATAGATCTAAAGGTATAAACTTCAAAACTGCTAGATGTAGCTTTATTAGTGTTAAATATCATAGATCTGTGGTTTACTTTGGTAAAAATGGCTATATTTGAAATGATGAAGTTGGGCTCTTGAATTCCCAACCTAGGTAGCGGACTTGAGGTGGCCTCTAGGTAGCGGACTTGAGGATCTGATTGGGATTTGTATGATATTTGTGAAATTTGTCATGATATGGTTAGAAAGTAGGGTTTTGTAGTTGGAAATGTGATAGAAAAATGTATGAGACGGTCAAACCCATGCTTGGTAATGTCCGTGTTTGATTTTCAGATTTTGCGATTGTTCTTAATGAATCTCTCTGTCTAAGAGAATGCATTTCTGTGAGGGCCTCAAAATTCTAAATTATTTTAAAAATGCATAATACTATTTATATTATGTTTATTTATTTATTTATGAGTAAAATTATGTTTAAATTGAATATTTTACAATTTATAGCATTTTATACGATTTATTTGCGGATTAAGCGATTTTGGGTATTAGGTATCTAATTTTCTACGGAAGCGTGATTAGTGACTTTAAGTTGAAATTAAGCATAAGTGGCGATATTTTGAGAATATTAATAAGTTTGGACAGTGTGAATGGACTAGAGCAGTGTAAGTTAGGCTGTCATGACATAAAGTGCCAAAAGCACTTTTTCCCAAACAAGGAAAAGCACTTTTGCCTTTTAAGTCTTGACTTTGTGGCAACCTTGAGACCACTTTTGCAGCTGCCATTTTGGAGAGAATAGAGAGAGGAAGGCCGAGAGAACAAGAGGGAGAGAGAGAGAGATTGTTTTGCTTGTTCTTCCATTTCTTCTAAAATCTTCTTGGAGCTTCAAAACTCATCAACCACCATCATCTTCTTCCTTCCTAGCAGCCGAGAAAGAGGAGAGAGAGAAGAAGCTTTGGGCTGAATTTCTTGGAAGAAAACAAGAGGTAAGTTGAGGTTAATCTTCCATTTTCTTTTCTTCCCACAAGAACTTGACTCTATGAAACTTGAGAATTTTTGGGAAAACATTGATTGAAAACTAAAAAGATGGAAATGAGTTGTTTTGATTAATGAATGAAAGAACAGAATTCTCAACTACTGTTTTACTTGTTTAGGGTTTGAGGAGGAAAGTGAATTGACCCACGTAGAGGCGAGCCTTATTACTTTGGTGAGTTTCCACATTATGTGTTTATGTGAAATGACTGTAATGATGTTTCTGTTGTGATTGTCTTGTGAAACCTGGTTTTGAACTCTCGATAGGGTAGTGTGTACTTTATCGCACTTACTCTTATCTGAGTGAAACGACTATGAAAATGCTTTGAAATGAATGCAAACTGAAATGAATGACTGTTATAGTTCCACTTAGTGACTGCATGTGTTTGTAAAGGTCAGGAAATGCCTGAGACCTATCGGTGAACCCTTCGACTCGAGGGAGGCTAGCCTAGGTCGAGGAAAGAAGGGAAGACCATAGGGTTATTTCAATGTCACAAAGCCAGTGACTTAGACCAATGTACTGTGCTCGAGATTGAGTTCTGGAACCGAACTCTCCTAAAGAGCAACCAACCACCGCTGGCTGAACTGAAAAGTACTCTGGACTTCGCATATGGGTTTGTCCCTCATGGAGAGTACTCAAAACCCACTGTCTTGTTAACCCTATACCTACTATACCGTTAACCAGGCATTACCCTCTTGAAGTACCTATTGTGTTAACCACCGAACTGTTACCCCTCTTATGTAACCACCGAACTATACCCACCGTCTTGTTTGGAGAACGGGCCGGTGGGGTTTTGGAGGAGTAAAGGGGAAGTGGAGTTCTACATGGTAATAGTGACAGTTGACTGAGTGTCAACTCGGTTCGTGGACAAGCGGCGTGGACTTTGGCTCCGAGCCCATATCCATACTTGTATTGTTAAATGCTTTCTTATCTGATTTAAATTCAAGTGAAATCTTGTTGAGTGAATATTCTTATGTGTTATGTGAATTGCATGTTTTTGGGAACTCACGAGCTTTTTAGCTCACCCTTTTCATTTGTTTTCCTTAGCAGAATATGAGATCCCTGATGAAGATGCCGACCCTTAAGACTAGGGTTCTTCTTGTTTTGATATTTTTGAAGAGCTTAGAATTATGAATGTTAGAGGACTTTTGTATAATGAAACTTGATTGTATGGATGAATGATTGATGTACTATGAATTTGCATTTGGGAGTTGTGAATTTGTTAAGTATTGTACCTTGTATATTAAGTCCGGAGTTTTAGTTTGATAAGTTATTTGATGATCGAGTGAGTGACTCCTGGCGAGAGTTGGGCAGGCGGTCGCTGATACCCTAGGGTGCGCCCTGGGGAGAGGTGGGTCGTCACAATTTCATGTTCATTTATGAGTGTATGAATTTTAAAAGATGAAAAGTGAAGTTTCTCGTGAACTTTTGCATGAAAAATGTCATTTGAAAGAATTTGAGGGTTTTACTATATTGTGACCAAATCTTATGAATTATGAAAATAAAGATATGGTTTGAAATGTTATAAAGTTATGTTAAAGTATTGTCAAAGAGTGAGTGTTGAGTTTTATGATAAAGTGATTTTGAGATGATAAATCTCACTTCAGTGTCTTATTAAAGAAAGTGTGAAAACAGTGCTTAGTGGGTACATGGGTGACGTGGCATATTTGAAGTGATATAGTGATTTTAAAAAGACTCATTTGAATGTTGAATCATGTAAAATGAGTGTTTTTCCTTGAGGGATTTTGGGAAAAATATTGATTGGAAACTATGAAGTGAAAGTGAAATGTTTTAGTTAATAGGTAAAGAAGTGAATCTCAACTACTGTTTTTGAAATTGTTCTATGGAGTGTGCAAGGAACTGAGTTTGATCTATACGTGGAAGCTGAACCCTACTATTTCGGTGAGTTTCCATGCTTGTTATGTGTTTACATGCAAATGATTGTAAGTGTGTTTAATGAAGTGAATGTGAAGTGAAACATAGTTTTTGAACCCTCCGATGGGGGTGGTGTGTACTTTATCGCACCTACCCCATTTGAGTGAAAATAATTGTGAAAAGTGTTTTGAAATGATTGATTGTAAAAGTGTAGTGTAATGACTTATGTGTATTTGTGAAATGTCGGGAATTCCTGAGACCTATCGGTGAGACCTTCGATTCGAGCCGGAGGCTAGGCCAAGGTCGAATAGAAAGGTACAAGCCATAGGGTTCCCAAAGTGAAGTGAAGTACACTCGGGACTTGGCATTTGGACTTGTCCCGGAAAAAGAGAAATGTACGATGTACAAACAAAGTGAAGTGAAGTAAAGTGTTATAAAGTGTTATAAAGTGTTAAGTGTTTGGAGTCGGGCCCGGTGGGGGTTTTGGTGGAATAAGGAGTAAGTGAAGGTCTACATGTATTGTACCTGTGAAAGTTGACGGAGTGTCAACTACCGGTTCAGTGGACAAGTTTAGGAATTTGGCTCCGAGAGCCTATATCCTTCTTTGAATGTTAAATGCTTTCTTATGTGTTTATTGTTAAATTCAAGTTTGAAGTGAAATGTATTATGTGCTAAGTGTCTGGCATGTTTTTAGGAACTCACGAGCTTTTTAGCTCACCCTTTTTCATTTGTTTTCCTTAGCAGGAAATGAGTACCCAAGTGGAGAAGCCGACCCATAGAGTTAGGGTTTGCTTATGTTGAATGTTTTGAGAGTTTTGAATTATGGTTATTGAAAGCTTTTGTAATATGATACTTGAATGTATTGATGGAGGATTTATGTACTTTGAGTTTGTAATTTGAAATTATGGGTTTGTAAGGTATTATTACCTTTATATTATGTTCGGAGTTTTAGTTAATAAGTTATATGATTGTTGAGTGAATGAATCCTGGCGAGAGTTAGGCAGGCGTCCGCTGATACTCTAGGGTTCGCCCTAGGGAGAGGTGGGTCGTCACAGGTGGTATCAGAGTTTAGGTTTCAGATCTCTGTAATGTATTCTAAACTAAAAGTTTAGGGTACTGGCCTGTGGAAAGTGGGACTAGTGTGTTTCTAGTGCTTGACGGTTGGTAAGTGTTGATGTTTGAGAGTTTCGTAGATGAATTGATTTGATTGAGAGTTTGACGTTACTGTAATCGAGGCATAAGAGTAACTCGTAGTGTTTGTTTGACTTTTGAGGTTTGTCATAACTTTGATTAGTATGAGTTGGAGGGTCGAGGACGATACCCTTAAGGGGAAAGGTTGTAGTACCCTGAAAAGTTAAAGGTGTTTTCGAAATGTATTTCTAAAGTTTCTACTCTGAATGAAATTTCTTTCTTAGTGATTGGAAAATAATTTATATATGAACATAATTTCATATTTCCTTATTCCATTCAATTATTTTTTGAATATTTGCAATGGTTAAATTGACCTAGTCAAGCCTATTTGACTATGTAAATTATATTTGGAGGTGAAAGAAGGGTTTAATGGCAAAGTTTCAAGGACATTTCAGAGGGAAACAATGAAAGCTTGGCATTCGTCCCCAAACTAAAAGCTAAAGTTTTGATTAAAATGTAGAAATAGTTAAGCTTTCAAACCTTTTCTCACTTTACATAATCTTTTCTTCTTCTTGAACGAAATTTTTGAGAGGGAAAAGGGAAGAAAAATCTCACTAGCTTGGTTCATTTTCTTGTCCAAAATTTGAGAGAAAAAGAGGCAAAACTGATTTTCCTATATGAAGTTACAAATCGATCTTGGAAGGAAACCCTTAGTGGAGGATCCTTGGTTCCGTTTCCTTGGGATGCCGGACTGTGGAAATTAGGGTACGTGTTAAGCATAAAGTAATGTTATCACTTGATGATTGACTGAGAATTACTTGATGATTGACTGAGAATTAGAGTTATTAAGTGTTTGAAAGTTTAGTAGAGTGGAATGAAATGTAAGAGATAGCTATTATTCATGTTTACGTGTTAATGAGACCTAAAGTTCGATAAGATTCCAAGTGGATTGAGGAGAATGCAGTTGATAGTGATGAGGATGTGGGAGGGGATGCCAGGAAGGCCGAGGCAGATCCCCAATATTTGGAGTCTGACCCTTTGGAAAGTGCTACCTCCCAGACTTCTGCGACTCAAGCCTGATAAACTAGCTGAGCATGAAGTTAGGATTGTGTGTAATCTTTTGTGAGAAAAGCCAGTAGAGTGGGTTCTCAATTCCTGTGATTACATGCTTACAAACTTCTTAAGTGTTGTACTTTTGTTTAAGTATACTTGTGAACTTGATGTACCTGCGTGTACCTTTTGTTAAAAGCATGCTCATCTGATGTACTCCTGGCACTCCTATTATTATAAAGTGTGTAAATAAAATGCTTTGCTTTAATTTCGAGTTGACTTTTTAATAGTGTATTGAACTTATATGAATTATTGAATTGTCTACCTTCTATAGCATTATGGAGGGTAGAAGAGGCCAAGAGTGAGGACAAAAGATTATACCTCTCTAAGGTTGGAGGATAATGTATGTAGGCTAAGGATGTGGTATAAAACTTGGGGTAAGTGCTCTTTATTTTTTAGTACCTTCATCGTTGATGGTAGGACATTGACTTGGAGGACAAAAGGGATGAGACTAAAGGAGGAATCTTATGTTCTCATGTTAAGTTGTTAGTTTGAATTGCTCCAGATGATGAGTTGAATTAGGGTAACTCCTGTGCAAATTTTCATGGTTATACTCGCTAAGGATCTTGACTAGATGTTTCTTGAAGTATCAATGAAAAGATTTTGTAGAATTGCTTGGAAAAGTTAGAAGAAGTGTGGATTAGATGTGAGAGACTATTGATGGAAATTTTGTTTAGTGATGGCCAAAACAGGGGAAGTAAATCAGCTTTGATCTCCACTTTTTCTTGAAACTTTGGGCAAGCAATTGTTCAGTGAACTTGTCAAAATATCAACCTTCACTTGTATGTTGAATGTGAATCAAAAGTATGTAATCTCCGTCTCGAAATTTCGCAGGAGCAATTTCAATCAACTTCGTAGATTTTCTGATATTAATTGGTAATGACTTAGAGCTCGACTTTTATACCATTAGGAGCTCTATGAATTTAGCTTCAAATGCCACTGATGGCATCCGATTCCAACTTTCCTACTTGGAATTAAGGTCAATTACTCAGGTGACCTAATTCAAATCCGACACCTCTGTGATTGCTGTTTTGATCACAAAAATATACGAATTTGATTCCAAGGTCTACATATGAAATGTGACACTGTGTCATGGCTTTGAAATGACATAAAGTGCCTCTCAATCCAATAAATGAAGTCCAAATAAACCAAAAGATAGCAAAGCGATTAACTTTGCTTTTTCTCTTTTACATTCCATCCTTCACTTTTCTTGGTTTAATTCACTTTCCCTTGGTTCTAAATAACATTTTCACTTTATTCTTGTATGCAGACGTTTGCCCTAAAATATTTGCAAACCTTTCCCTGAAATGCATCCAAGGCCTTGTGAGATTAGAATTGAGTGTAGAGAATTAAAATTGGTATGTTGAATGAGATATGAAGGTGAAAATTTTTACTTCTTGTGGATTGGGGTTCAGTGAAAGTCTTATGATATCATGTCTCATCTCAGGGATTCGAATATATTGATAAAAGAGATTTGTGACTGTTGTATCAAGGTGAAAATGAGTTTAATTGATGAGTGATCCTTTATCACTCCTGATTGGCTTCTTCATAATATATGTGGTTTAGTAAATGTATATGAGGAAATTTGTTCTTTGACTTACGTAAGATATTATGGATATATAGCTTACAAGAGATAAGATGGAACAGATGAAATCAAAGGCTACATTACTGATAAGAAATACAAATGTGGCCAAATGGTGCTTAGGAGTAACGGTTATTCAGGTTGTGAGAATTACCCTAGAAGCCCGATCTTAATTGCTAAGAAAGATGCAAATTTATGGTTCATGCCTGGATTATTGGATTTGAATTATACTCCTGATTGGGAAGTGAATACTTTTACTATGCAGTTATAAATAGTGGCAATTAAAGATTAGTAAGGATATTATGGCATATGTAAGATTCGATGGGAGCTTGAGCAAACCTTGAGGAAGTACTACCTGTAGGGTAAAATCCATGGAAGTAAATTTTGGTAAGAACATAATTGGAATAAAGTGAACTTTGGGGATATATACGTATCTGGAAGGTTTTAAATGATGACTTCCTTATAGGAGTTAAATTTATATTATTGTCGATAAAATGAGTATTATCGTGGAAATGGGAAGATATTGAAGTAAATGAGGTGTTATAACATAAAGAACATCATGCATAGATTTTTGGTAAGAATGTGAAGAACTTGAAGAGTAAGCAAATCCTTCTAACTAAGGTTTTGTGGAGAGATCAAGGGATCAAAAGAGGTAACTTGGAAAGTTGAAGAAAAGATCCAAGGGAATTATCCAGAATAATTTGTAAACGAGATACGAATTTCGAGAACGAAATTCTTTTAAGGGGGGAAGGTTGTGAGGGCCTCAAAATTCAGAATTATTTTAAAAATGCATAATATTGTTTATATTGTGTTTATTTATTGAAAAATGAGTGAACTAATGTTTAAAGTGAATATTTTCCAATTTAGAGAATTTTATACGAATTATTTGCCGGTGTGCAATTTTGGCCGAGTTAAGTGTTTAATTTTCTACCGGAGTGTGATTAGTGACTTTAAGTTGAAATCAAGCATATGTAGTGATATTATGAAAATATTATTAAGATTGGATAGTGTTGAAATGGAGTAAAATAGTGTAAGTTGGACTGTTGCGTGTGACGCGACATAAAGTGCCCAAAAAGCATTTTTCCTTAAAATAAGGAAAAGTGCTCTTTTTGTCACCTTTTTGCCTTGACTTTCTTGCACCTTTGGACTCCATTTGCAGCTGCAACCTTGAGATATAGAGAGAGAGAGTGCCGAGAGAGTGAGGAAGAGAGAGAGAGAGAGAGAAAAGCTCCAAGTTCTTACATTTCTTCTTCCTTCTTGTTTAGATTCTTCAAGACACCATTGAAGACCATCATCTTCTTCATCTTGGCAGCCGTGAGAGAGGGGAGAGAGAGAGGAGTGGTCTGATTTTCTTGAGGAAGAAAAGAGAGGAAAAGCTTGTGGTTTGAACATCCAATTTCTTCTTCATCTAGCCACTTGAAGTTTGGATCTTTGGTGAAGGATTTTGGGTGATATTTCCTCCATCATGGCAGCCGTGTGAAGGGAGAAGAAGAGGGGGGAAGATCCGAATTGGAGAGAGAGAAAAGAAAGAGAAGGAAAGCTTGAGTGGATTGCCTTGTGCTTGTTCTTGAGCTTGGTGTTGGAAATCATCATCAAAGCACGAAGATCTTGGACTAAGATTGAAACTTTTGGGTGTTTCTAAACTTGAAAGCAACTTGCTTGAAGAGGAGCTCGAGAGATCGTGTTGGATCTTTCTAGATCTTGATAGATCTAAAGGTATAAGCTTCAAAACTGCTAGATGTAGCTTTATTAGTGTTAAATATCGTAGATCTGTGGTTTACTTTGGTAAAAATGGCTATATTTGAAATGATGAAGTTGGGCTCTTGAATTCCCAACCTAGGTAGCGGACTTGAGGTGGCCTCTAGGTAGCGGACTTGAGGACCTGATTGGGATTTGTATGATATTTGTGAAATTTGTCATGATATGGTTAGAAAGTAGGGTTTTGTAGTTGGAAATGTGATAGAAAAATATATGAGACGGTCAAACCCATGCTTGGTAATTTCCGTGTTTGATTTTCAGATTTTGCGATTGTTCTTAATGAATCTCTGTCTAAGAGAATGCATTTCATGTTCATTTATGAGTGTATGAATTTTAAAAGATGAAAAGTGAAGTTCCTCGTGAACTTTTGCATGAAAAATGTCATTTGAAAGAATTTGAGGGTTTTACGGTATTGTGACCAAATCTTATGAATTTTGAAAATAAAGATATGGTTTGAAGTGTTCTAAATTTATGTTAAAGTATTGTCAAAGAGTGAGTGTTGAGTTTTATGATAAAAGTGATTTTGAGATGATAAATCTCACTTAAGTTTCTTGTTAAAGAAAGTGTGAAAACAGTGCTTAGTGGGTACATGGGTGACGTGGCATATTTGAAGTGATATAGTAATTTTCAAAAGACTCATTTGAATGTTGAATCATGTAAAATGAGTGTTTTTCCATGAGGGATTTTGGGAAAAATATTGATTGGAAACTATGAAGTGAAAGTGAAATGTTTTAGTTAATCAGTAAAGAAGTGAATCTCAACTACTGTTTTTGAAATTGTTCTATAGAGTGTGCAAGGAACTAAGTTTGATCTATACGTGGAAGCTGAACCCTACTATTTCGGTGAGTTTCCATGCTTGTTATGTGTTTACATGCAAATGATTGTAAGTGTGTTTAATGAAGTGAATGTGAAGTGAAACATAGTTTTTGAACCCTCCGATGGGGGTGGTGTGTACTTTATCGCACCTACCCCATTTGAGTGAAAATAATTGTGAAAAGTGTTTTGAAATGATTGATTGTAAAAGTGTAGTGTAATGACTTATGTGTATTTGTGAAATGTCGGGAATTCCTGAGACCTATCGGTGAGACCTTCGATTCGAGCCGGAGGCTAGGCCAAGGTCGAATAGAAAGGTACAAGCCATAGGGTTCCCAAAGTGAAGTGAAGTACACTCGGGACTTGGCATTTGGACTTGTCCCGGAAAAAGAGAAATGTACGATGTACAAACAAAGTGAAGTGAAGTAAAGTGTTATAAAGTGTTATAAAGTGTTAAGTGTTTGGAGTCGGGCCCGGTGGGGGTTTTGGTGGAATAAGGAGTAAGTGAAGGTCTACATGTATTGTACCTGTGAAAGTTGACGGAGTGTCAACTACCTGGTTCGTGGACAAGTTTCGTGGAATTTGGCTCCTGAGAGCCCCTATATCCTTCTTTGAATGTTAAATGCTTTCTTATGTGTTTATTGTTAAATTCAAGTTTGAAGTGAAATGTATTATGTGCTAAGTGTCTGGCATGTTTTTAGGAACTCACGAGCTTTTTAGCTCACCCTTTTTCATTTGTTTTCCTTAGCAGGAAATAAGTACCCAAGTGGAGAAGCCGACCCATAGAGTTAGGGTTTGCTTATGTTGAATGTTTTGAGAGTTTTGAACTATGGTTATTGAAAGCTTTTGTAATATGATACTTGAATGTATTGATGGAGGATTTATGTACTTTGAGTTTGTAATTTGAAATTATGGGTTTGTAAGGTATTATTCCCTTTATATTATGTTCGGAGTTTTAGTTAATAAGTTATATGATTGTTGAGTGAATGAGTCCTGGCGAGAGTTAGGCAGGCGGCCGTTGATACTCTAGGGTTCGCCCTAGGGAGAGGTGGGTCGTCACACTAGTTGATCAATTGTCTAAATAATTCACTGCTAATTAAGACGTTGGTGCGTAACACTTAATCGTCTTAAAATTAGTGGCAAACGGCACAATTACATTGCCTCTCAAGTAGTCTAATCTGTGTCGTGGGAATAATTAATCTAGTTTAAATGAACCCACGTGTGTGTTTGTTAACTAGAATTGGGTCTCTCTAATTCTTAAAGTTGTGAATAGATTAAATCTTACGAGCATCTCTAGGATTGTCTATTTTACAAGGGAGTAGTTTAAGAACGTCTCTGAACTACCATTTAATTAAGGAGAGATTGGTGGTTTGGCGGTTGTCGAATTGTTAGAACCAATTTATTTGTGAACGTATGAATTATTTCATGTATCTATAATCAATTGCATGAACCGGCGCAGAGATTATTTCCCTGGCTAGGTTGTGTCAATTAATTGTTTATTGTATTCTTTAATTACTGCACATCTTTACTTTTTTTCCTTCCTAAAACCCCCCAAATTCTCTGTAGGAAATAAATCTCCCAATCCCTGAGGTTATGACCCTACTCGCTATTATACTTGAATTCATATTTTTAGATTAGTTATTTTATTTTTGGTAGTTTCGACACCTATCAATATACCTATGCACAAAATAAGACACCCCATTGATTAATTTAAGACATCACTTGATAAAAAATTAAATATTTTCAAAGAACTTTGACTTGCGCAGATAAATTTTTTTAATTGTAAATTCAAGCATATAAACTTATGTCAATTATACCTACTAAAAAAATAATCATAATTCCTACCCAATAACACCACCATATTTTGAAATTAAACAAAATCCATCAGAACTTTAAATGCTAAAACCACAACAAACCTAAGTGCAATATTAAAGTTATCCAAATTACATGTCCAATTGTCTAAATACTAGAACCAACAAAGAACAACACAAAAACTCGAGTAAGGGTGCGTTTGATAAAACTGAAATCTGAAAACTGAAGTCTGAAATCTGAAATCTGAAATCTGAACTCATTAAGTGATTGAATTGTTAAGTATTAGATCTATTATATTTAAATATATATCACATTCAGTGATAAGTGAAAAGCTTATCACTTATTTTTTGGAGCAAGTTTTGCCTAAAAGATTCAGTGCCACTTAATTACTTCAGATGTTCTATTTTTGGTTATCAAACGCATCTAAACGATTAAGATCTAAATGCATTAAGTTTAAGTGTTGAATTGGGTTATCAAACAGGGACTAAGTCTAGTTAAAAAAATCCACACAAGTCCAGTTTTGGAGGCTCCTATATATCATGTTCTTTATCATTGTAGGATAATTGGGTTACAAAATACACTGTCTTGACAAATATTCCTCATTATTGAGTACTAGAATATGAACCACTAACAAAATTATTGAGTTTATATTAGTTTCATCATACCAACTGGTCCAACTCTTAAAAATAAAAAAATGTATAACCAACTAAAAAAGTTTTAAAAATAACAAAACAGTTTCTGCACCAATTACCATTTGATTCTTTAATGTCAATCATCATCTTCATCACCAATAAAATAAAATAAAATAAAATAAAGGAAGTTCCTACTCTAAAATGTTTCAAAATCAACACTACAACTTCAAGTTACCTAGAATTAGAAATTCTTCTGGAGTCAATTGTAGACTACAAATTAACAATAAGAAATTTACAAACTACTATGACAAGGGTACCAAAAGGCAGAGAAAGATACAAATGCACGAGTAAAAATTCTATTCCTAAATTCTAAGATTGTATCACTATCCTATTGCTATTATATTGACCAATATCCTTTTTTCTCTCTAACGAAAACTCTAATGTTGGACCACTCTTTGGATTTTTATAACATCAAAGAAGAAAACACAAGTACAACTTCAATAGTGCACCCGAATACAATAGGCCAATAGGTGAGCAATAATGCCAAAGGAGGGAAAGAAACGTTCATTGAATATTACCAATCAAAGATGACATTTTGATGTAATCTCGAATCAAATCAGAGCTGTAAGAAAATTATTATCTTTTTAACACGTGAAAAAGACAACAGCTTTGCATGAAAAGACTCTTTAAAACCAAGAAAAAAAGAGAAAGATTTAAGCACCAAAACTTAAAACACAAAATAGTAATAAAAAAAAGGACTTTCATCAAAGAATAGTGGAAATCGTTAGAAGAAAAAAAAAAGTAACTAACCTAGTATTCTGACTTCTGCGATCGTGAGTTTTTCTTGAGGGAGAATTTGTTTTTCAAACGCTAGGGAGCCATGGATGAATTGGAGATTGCGTATTTGTAAAGTAATAAAAAAAAGATTGGGAAAAAGTCAAAGGAAACGAGAAGAAAGTAGGAATTGGAGTAGAGTAGTGGTTATTTTTTAGAGCTCAAAAAACAATTTTTTCCTTTTTTTTTTAACTTCAATTGACAACATTATAAAACCAGCAATTCATGGTTTGAATTGGTTTAATGGTTTTTATTGGTTTTTGCCATTTACTTCTAATGAAACCTATCCTGAAATCGTGCATATGCTCTTGCAACTTAACTAATATTTACGTAATTATAAAAATACAAAAATAAAAAATAATTTAATATATTGAAAGGTGTTGAGGTGTGCCAAATACTCAGTAAAAAACATATGCATGCATCTTGCACATTTAGAAAATTATATGGCTACACTAATATCAAATCAGGTGATGCAATGTATCCAAAAATTGGATAATTTCAAAATAAACACGAGTTAGGGGTGTAACGTGAATTCAACTTGATGACTAGTAGTTTGCAGTTTTTTTTTTTTTGTCGTTAAATTCATCAATTTTCTTTTTTTGTCGTTAAATTCATCAATTTTCTTTGGGCTAAAATATAGGAAGTGATAGTATATTCACTTTCCTTGTTTCTATTGGAGGTCAGCAATTTCTACTCGAGCAAGATTCACTTTGCGAGTCGAACTAAAATGATTACCAAATAGAATATCGAAATACAAATATGGTTCATAAAATGATTGATATATATTGAAGATTTTGCACTAATATAACACAAACTATTTTCTATTGTAATTAATAGTATATAGCTGTCGAACATACCTAAAAGAATATAAAATTATCTTGTTACACAACACAGAACCACTTTAGTTGGTGACCATTGAAGGAAAAATAAACTTGTTTCCAAAAATAAATAAAAGCTTGTGCAGGTAGGCCTTGATCTATATAATCAATGTTTGTCAAAGAAGAGGCATGTAATTTAGTCAAAATTTTTAGGAATGATCAGGTCAAATTGAGCAATTACCAGAAATAACCTAAGAAAAGTAAGTATAACAATTGCAGATTTCTAATTTTAATTCTATACTATGAGGCATTGCTCAAATTAATTTGTAGATTGGAGGATAACCGTTTGGGAAATTGAAACACATTATTACTTTCCGGGTTGCCTAATTAAATTGATGGGTGTCCAAGGCCTATAAAGACCAAGACCTCAAGTAAACTGTCGGAGTCGATTCTTCTCAGTGGAACGTTCAAGTGATCCGAGGTCCGTAAGGTTAAGGACAAAAATTGACGGCTATTCAAGACCTCAAGTAAATAAACCAAGAAGCTGATTCGCCAATGAAGTCTATGCAGCAGGTCTTGCAGAAGAAGTTGATAAAGTCACCATCGGAGTCTAATCTTCGGCGGGGAACATGCAGAACCTGATGGCCCTAAGTAATTAACTGTATTTGTTCGTGCTGATTTCTGCAGTCCACGAACACTTGCCGATTGAGGATCGGCTGTATGCGCGTGCCACCTAGTTTGTCGCCAAAAATTAGGAAAATTCGGGTCCACCGATTAGGTGATGTCTTGATCTTAATGCGCCGATTGTCCTGACGTCTAGGCGATTGCTGTTTGTCCGCCTTGAGTAGCCTCAAGGACTTTAGATCCCGTACTGATGGCAGTGGAAAGGGACAATTATTGAACAAATGCTAACGAACGGTACCGATGCACTAAAAGAACTCGAGACTAAGGAAAACAGATAACACGAGCAAGCTGATTATGAAATAAAAAGGGGTTGGAATAAAGAACATGAACAAGCTGATTGAAAGAAACAAGTAAGGACATGCGCTGGTTGAATAATGAAGAGAAACTGAAATAAAGAACATGAATGCGCTGATTGCGGAATGAAAAGAACTATCTAAAAACTATTCCTATTTGCTACTCGACTGTTTGTGTTTTTTGATGTTGTTCATGATGTCCTCTTTGCTACTCGCTCACTGATATTTATAGGCACCATTTTGCAACCGCTTTCCCCCGAAATCGGTGCGAGTCTTGCTCCTTGTCCACTTTGCCATTTGCTGCTGATCTTGCAAATAATGGGGCTAGTGCTGTCTCCCACTTCCTAGAATATAGGGTCATGCCAACTGCTCTTATCTGCTAAACTCCCACTCGTTCCCGGTAGTGGGATGCTTATCAACCGCCGAAAGTGATCCGCCTTCTTGCACCGATTCAGAGTCCCTCATTTCCTCCGCCGTTATTGGTCTCTCTCGGATTGGCCCCTTTATTCCCTCAACCGCCATACCCCTCGGCGCTCTACCTAACTAATAAATCTCTCTTCGCTCCTTTGGTCGATGCAGTACCTTTGGTGCCTACCGGAATGATCTTTGTATCCTTTAGGCCTCATAATCGGCGCCTCGTAGTTGTTCCTTTTTTCACCCTTACCGATCGATCGATATTTTGGAGCGGCAATAAAATGCCCACTCAAATGCACGATCAGTATATCATGATTGTGCATTTGGTGTGTCCTTCCATCTCTCTAACGCGTCATTTTGTCCTTCCACCTGCCACTAGCCTTAGACGTCACCTCTTGGTTACTTTGATCAAGATGATTCGGTGTATATCATTATAATGCTGGACTCCTTGATCTTTACTGCTATGATCAATCGTGACTCCTACCAGCTGTCAATCGGTACCTTAAATTTCAAAACTTTTCCCTATCTTGTTCCTTTCTATTTGCAATCGACTCGGCCTCCCTTTTTCTCTCGCCCCTTTTCCTTTTCGCTTTGCCCCTTTACTCCGGGCTTTCTCTTTCTTTCGGCGTTTTCTTTTTACCCTCACCATCATGGGCCTCGGTGCCCAGTACTCCCCTCACATCTCCATCTCGGTATACAACTATTGAGGGTCCTATCCCCATTCACGAGAAGCAGCCAACCACTCTCGAGGCCTATCAGACACCACAATGTTTTCCAGGGATCTGGATTCCCTCGACTCGGACATGGCCATGGGAATAGACAAACGAGACATCACCGCACAATGGGTTGAGAGGTCAGCCCCAATTTGCCACTCTCGAAATTGTAATTTTGATACCATAGAACGTGCAAATCCCCTCTGCGACCTCGAGCTTCTAGCCGCTAAATGCTCTAGCACCTCCTCCAACACCTTCCTTTTCTCCCTGCATTGGCCCCCGGTGATGTGGACATCGATTACGCATCACCGCTGCCTCCTCAGGAGAATGCGTTGACCCTTAGCTAAGGACTCCCGGGAACAGCTATGGTCCCATTAGCAAAGAAACAAAGTCCTATGGCCACTTTTGGACTTGGCCAAACCCAAGTCCAAATCTCCAGCCTCCAAATGACGAGCGCACATTAACTTCCTCGGTCTTTTCTGCCGATACATTTCGCCAACCCTCCAAATCACCTGGGTTTCTACCATGTTGCTTTGGCTCTGTGAGCGGACGCCGATTATCAAGCTCTTGTGCTCGCTCCACATATACGCAGGTTTGTTGAACTTCAATCCTCACGGCTGTCCAGGACCGGTGTGGTTCTTTCAAATCCGGTTGCGTGAGTTATTTTCCTCGTCGAGATTTTCCACTTGCAGAGGTCTTTGAACCTCTAAGCACTTCATTTTGAACAAGCCTAAGCTCTCGCGCGTTTTGTCACACATTCGCGTTTGTTTTTATGATAAATCTCATGGTGACATTATTTACAGCGTGGTTTTCTGACCGGCGAGCCCTCATGGTTAGCCCTCATTTCGTCAGACGGACTGCCACGAGGAGAAAGCGAGAGGCCGCCTGAAGTCATCCGATTTGTAGCCGACATCTAGACCATTTCAGCTATGACCATATCCCTCTGTCTCAACTTCAAGCAAATCAAAGTTGGAGTTAGTGCCGTCTTTAGGGGTAGACAATTGTCTAATGCAAGCCATTCCCTGCTTTCCCTTCCTATCTTCACAACTCCCATTCTCGGCCCAACTTTGAGGATTTTGAGGGTTCCATTCGACTGTGAAGTGGCCTAATAATGAAGCGGCTTGCCTTTATGCCTTCCCCCCCCCTTGGAATCACTAAGGGACTATTTGCATGGTGGGGTGACTTCCTTCATTTTCAGCGACAATGCTGAGACCACACGCCAAGCTCCTTCCATCAACAACTCGGGAATCATCCGTAGAGGGGGCCGGCGCACTCAAGGTAAACTTCAGGCCGATATCATATCTTTTGAACATTATTATATTAAATGGAATCCGCTCAGCGTGCTGAAATTGCTCGTGGAGTGGCTGCCATTAATCATCGAAGAATGAGGACGCCGAAGTTAGTACCTCGAGAATACTTCAACGCTTCTTTTAATGACCATGCCCCGCCGTTTGGAAACATTTTATCGGGTAACGATTCGCCACCGCCTCCAATCCCGACCGCATATTTCGCGGTAGCCGATCCTTATACCCCTCTTTATGCCGATAATAATCCAGTTACGGCTACCCATTGTTATACTCATGCAAAGGATCGGTTGATTGCCCGTAGTTAAAAGTAGTCGGCGTTCACGACGCCGCGTGGTAGTCATTGTTCATTCCATGTTAACCTTCCGTTGATACTAATCTTACTTCCTGTGGTTTTCGGGTACAGCCATGGGAATAGCCATCGAGGAAATTCACTCGGATGATAGTGCTGAGGAGAATGTCACTGAGAAACCGCCGGCTAAAAAGGAAAAAAAGAGACGGACATCGAGCCGCCATAAACCGCAAGGTTCGCCGCCTGACCACACAACCAGGAAGGAGACAACTCCCGCTTCTCAGTCGATCTCGAACTCCTCCGATTCTCAAAGTGACCAACGAGGTTGTAAGGGCTTTGGAGCTCTCTAGCCATGGATCCTTTTCGTCCACCGGTAGTTTTCTCATCTTCAAAGTCCACCGTTCATCGGCTACTGATCTTCCGTGTATCCTTCTCCCAGCCTGTAGCAAGTACTCCTCCTCGACTTCACATTGCAAGATCTCAGGTGGCAAAGATTAAAGAAGTTATAGGTATCATCCCACTGGCTACGCTCTCTACGACCTCCACTCCCTTTCCATGCCGATAGTTCTGGATCGAGCAAGTGCATCTTGGGACTTGTTTAGCATGCCGCCGAAAGCAATTGCTTGATGTCACTGCTCTCATGGCCTTAGTCTCACCTTAAGTCGGGTGACCACCATTCTAATGTCGATTTGTAATCAGCGCCCGCTTTTGCCAGCTTGTTCCACCAGGTAAGGCCAAATCTTTCAAGAAGGCGAAAAGACTGGTCTGCTTATTAATCGGGCCCAAGAGGGCCAGAAAGAGAAGAATGCAGTTTCAGTAGAAGGTTTGGCGCGGCGACGATCGGTTCCAAACACTGGAAAGGAGGAAAAAATTGAGGCCCAACTTGAATCCGGTCACAGGTAAGCTTGACGCCGATCGGGCGTGGCTGATGTAATCCCGCGAGCACCGTTTCTGTTCTTGAACGCGAAGTCCCAAACCGCGTATGGAGTCAAAGAGGTTTGCTGCTGAAAGTGATCACTTTTTGATCACAGGTGGTCGGCTAAGTCCGCCTTCTTTGTCGTGCTTCATTCGGATCCGCCACCGACCATACTCTTGGCCTTGAAGCCCACTGGCCGTTAAGACCGATGGAGAAGATGGCCGCCTGGCTAATGGGTTGAAGGAGAAAGCTGCCTATCCACCTCCTTGAGATGCCCCCCCTTCATCCAGATGTTCCTTTTTCTTTCTTTGGACAGCCGATTTGTCTAGAGTAAACTTTATCTCAGAACGCACTTTTATTATTGGCTCTATCACCGCTTTTATTCCACTATTTTTTTTTATTTCAAGCCGATATTCCGCCACGTTGATTATTCAATCTATACAGCCTCCTATTTGCTTGGACATAGTCTCTACACCTTGCTGACTAACTCTTTTAGATATATCCCATTAATTGGTTTACCGCTGCACGCCTGTTTTAGGGTCTTGTAGAAACGTACGCACATGCTTTAGAGAGAACTTTGCTCACCACAAATGGCCCTTCCCATAAGGCACTCCATTTCCCTTTGATCTTCTTGCCGCTGTAAAATGGCCTTTAACATTTTATCGCCTTTGAAATGTTTTCGATCGTAACCCTTTATTGTACCATCCCGCGCACTTTTGCGCATAGCGAGATATGGTCGGCCTACCTGGTATCGTTTAATGCGAGCAACCGGTGAAGCATTGCTTCCTCGGTACTCCTCAGGGAACACCCATATTTGCTGGCGGGCGAATGATTTCAGCGATCTCGGTCGGGGATGGCCTCGTGGTCCGCATTAATTCAGAATGAAATGGTGTCATGCCGATGGCGCTTTGTATGAAGTTCTCTACGCCCAAAGACTCCTCGATAAGTGTTCGTGCCATCTCCACGGGGTTATCCCTCATCATCTTCAAGCGATGATAGCCTTGATCACTTTGTTGGTGGACTCGGCCTGCCCATTGCTCTGGGCAAAGTAGGGAGACAAGCGTTATCTCGAACTTATAACTATCAGTAAATGCTTTTAATTCTCTCTTTGTGAAGTATAAGGCCTGATCGGTTACGATGCATTCTGGTATTTCAAATCGATGCACAATGTGTTCCCTGACAAATTGTGTCACCGATTTCTGATCGGCCTCCCTCAGGGGTATAGCCTCTACCCATTTGGTAAAATAATCGGTGGCAATTATTATATAAGAGTGTTGAAGGCGAGGCGGAAAATCATACCGATTATATCAATCTAACATCGAAAGGCCAAGGAGCGATATTATCTCCATGTCAATGCGTCTAGGAACCCTCCGATCGGTCCCAACAACTGACACTTCTGGCAATCTTTCGCGAATGTTATGCAATCTTTAAGCATGGTCCGCCAGTAGAAATCATGCCTCCTCAATACCCACATCATCTTGCCCTCACAGTGTGAGCCCCGCAAGTGCCCCCTGAATTTCCAACATTACTGTGGGCACTCATGCGTTTAGGCACGATTTCCTGGTCGACTTGTCTTCTCAGTATAGCTTTGCAATCGATAATGCCGACCGTTCGTTCGGTCGCAAATAAGGTAGGTTGGGTCCTCCAAATATTTTATGATTGGCTGTCTCCCCCCCGCTTTTTCTCCTTTTAGTGCAGTGACACAATTTACTTCAATGGTTCCACTCCTGTACGCTGGGACCTCCGGCCATGATCCTAAATTGCCATCTTCCCGTTCGCCGCACTATGGTGCCGCGAACCATCCAACTTCGCTTTTGCTTCTTGATTCGGTGTCATGCGGTATGTGGTGCAGCGAACCTTCCTAAATTCTTGTTGCGGCTCTACCACAGGTATTTTCATTGGTGTTTCCGACTGGTGTGCTGCGTTACTTAATTGATTATCGGCGGTGAATCGCCGAACTTCACTCGCACACACTGGTTCTCAATATCTCCAATCCTATGACCAGCGCCAGATTCACTGGTATTGGAGAGTCAAAGATCAACTGAAGGCATACACGGCACTGCCCGGTCAGGTTGACCTAAGACCCTACCGCCTTGAGCTCGCCTGAGCCGTTGAACCACATTATCCATTTCTTAGTATGGACCTCGTTAATGCCCCAATCGACTATCGAATCCTCTATACCCGGGGTGTGGGCTGCCAAGAAATCGACCGGTAGCCTTTCACCCGTATGTATGGATGTGTTGGAACTGATACTCCATGAGGTACAATGCCCATTTCCCCAATCGACTACTAAGTGTGGACCGATATAACATGTTCCTGACCTGATCAATTTTTGAAATGATGTATACCAACACAGGGAGCATATAATGTCTTAACTTTATTAATGCGCAAGTACAAAGCCAAACACAGACTTCTCGATCGGCCGACCTCGCACTCTCGCATGAAGACTCGTCTGGTAATACACTTTCATTTCCTTCATTCGTTGTCCCTGATAAAAGCCAATAGTATCTTTTGTTGCCGATAAATACGAGCTGGCTTCCTTGGTTTGGAGGATCATTATCTGTAGGTTGGTGAGGTATTCTTCAACTTCTCCTCGCGGGTTCCCGTGTGAACTCTTTCGACCGCTTCAACTTTAATATGTAAAACCTTGACTTTTCAGGCGAGATTCGCGATGAATTTTCTCAGGAAATTGACCTTGCCCATGAACTGCTGCAATTCCTTTTTTATTTTTGGGGCCCAAGCGTTTATGATGGCCTTAGCCTTGTTTTCGGCCCCACTTGATCCCACTTTTATGTACCGTGAACCTAGGAAGTTTCCAGCTGAGACCCCTTACATTTGAGGGTTCAATTTCATCTGATACTTCCTTATTCTTTCAAATGTTCTTTCTAGGTGCTGGAGGTGATCGGCAAATGATGCTGATTTGATAGCTATATCATTGATATACACCTCGATGAAGTTGCCGATATAGTCGTGAAACATGAAATTATCGCCTCTAGTAGTATGCATACGTTCTTTAGACCGAACGGCATCACCTTCCATTGATATATACCCATTACAGCCCTGGTGGCAGCACAAGCGTTTTTGGCACATCCTCCATTGCAATATAAATGATATAGCCGGCGCGTTAATATCTACAAACGATATAATCTCATTGCCTGCTGACAAGTCCACAAGCAAATCGACGACTGGCATCGGATATTCATCTTCTGGATGCCGTGTTCGCATTCTGAAATCGCACACCTAGTCTTACCAGTTCTTCTTGATCACGGTACCACATTTGACAAACTTCTCTGTGAGATGGCCACTTTCATGAAATCACCTAATTTAAGCAAACGCGTTCACCTCTTCCTTGACTTTTGACTACCTCCTCCAGAACCTTCGGTGGTTGCTTTGCAAGTGGGCCGAGACCAGTTTCTAAGGAATCTTGTGTTCCACCACTTTGCGGTCTGTCGCATTCACTGTAATCCCTAAAGCAATCATCGAACCGCCATCTCCCAACGAAGTTGGTCCTGATGAGTCGAGCAACCTGGCAGGGGTCAGCGTCTCTCCGGCCCCCCCCGTCGATCTCGTGACTGGTCTTTCACTTCCAATTTGACATCGTCCATTTTTTTGCGGCAGCCGGGCCTAATTACCCGCTCAACTCACTTATATGGGCTTTTCATGTCTTCTTCGTATATGACATCGGCCCATTTCATCGACGATTTTCTGCCACTGCCCTCGGCCCTCATATACTTGGCCACCCGTTGCAATATGTCCTAGCATACCTCTATCCTTTCTTCATGGGTGACTCTCCGCTTCTAGTTTACGTGACTCTTGCTTCTTCTTCACTTGTCATCATTAAACGGGATGTGTGCAATCTTGAGTGGCAAACGGCTCACGCGTAACGGCTCGCGATCTCCCGCCGATTTCCGTGCGGTTTACACGGTCTGAAAGCAGCCGTCGAGGCTTTAGTCGTTTCTTCCAACCGCTTCGGTGAAATGGTTTGGAACGATATTATCGCGAGAGTAAATGGCTCGACCAAGGCTTGGCCGCGACTTTGCGCATCGCGGCAATCACCGGCCCTTGCCATCCATAGTATTAATACTGATAACGATACGACTGGATGAATGTATGCGCTCTTCCCAATAATGCATTATAAGTGGATGGTCAACCACAAAGAACTACGTCATCTGATCTTGTCGCCGAACACCTCCAAGATGAGACTCATGTGCCGGTGGTCCCCGCCTATGGTGCTTACGTTGATGGGCACCAAACTCATGTGTCTTTCCAAGTTCTCTTGTCACGCCTCACTGGCAGATATTGATGGCGGCACCGCATTATCCACTAATATCCATTTGGACTCCCTCGATGTAAGCCTCAATGAATAGTGGTCTTAGATGTTTGCACCGAACCCTGTCGCAGTAAGTATCCATCCTGGTGCCCATGCTTTGACGATTGATTTCACTCCACTGGGTCTTGCTTCAGAAACATGGTTGTCTGCCCCGAGCTCGATCCGACGTACGGTTGAGCTCAACACCTCCTCCCCCACCGACTCTCGCCTTCGGACATGAAGCAGATCGGTAAGGCTACCACCATGTTGACTCCGCTTGTAAAGAACCAAACCCTGAGAATGGGTTCGGGTGGCTACCGTGCTTCGCTCAAATCAACTACGTTGCGCCAGCGTGCTCTTCTCCTTAGGTTTCCATTCACGCTCAACCCTCACGCTTTGCCTCTATCTCTGCCAATGTCGTTTTGAGCGTGTTTTCATTATTTCGTGCAAGGCAGGAACTTAAGGATGCGACTACCGCCATGCCCGACTCTCCGGGTTCGGTCTCACCATCCCAGGCTGAACGCGTCGCCGGACGGCGGTCCCTTTCCCCGCCGAGTGAATCCGAAGTCGTGAAGTAATCGCCATAAGCATTCCGTTACCCGCTGCCGTATTGCATTCTTCTTTTCTCCCAAATCCTTTGCGCCTGGCACAAGTGCCGCCGATGATTCCCGGCCACCCGTCATGATTTGGGTAACCTTCGCCGTGACGGTTAGCAAATCACCGCTTCCTCCGGAATCCATGTTCACTGCGGCTGACGCAGCGATCATTCGCTTCGCTTCCTCCCGCTTCTTTATAGCCATGAGTAAGACATTTCATTCGACATCCGAGATCCGGGTAACCGCTCCATGACTGGCCTTCTCTGTAACGCGCATTGTGTGTACACCTCTTGTTTTCGCGACACTGGAAATGGCGACGAATGAACGGACAAATTACCGCTATGCTCGCTCGGAACCGGTCGAACTTGATGTTAACCACGTTGATGTCTGCAAAGTGCTGAAAATGATTCTTTTCCAACCTGGTCGGCCCTATAGGCTCGTCGTTGAACTTGAATAACCCCATAGCTCTGGATATAGTTCAAAATGTGCTATCATGTGGGAGCGAAGGTGCCGTGATACTACTGAAATTCCTTACCGATCGCTTCGCTTCACCCGGCCGATAGTTTACTGGAATTTGACCCTTCTTTCCGCTTTGTAAGTCAAAGATCGCCTCTACCTGTGTTATGTCGAAGTTACCGCTTTCATTGTCCTTGGCTCTTCCAAACCGGTATTGACATCGTATGGCCGGTTGTTGCATCTTGGGTGGCACCAAAGCCTGGCAGGTAAAAATACTATCGCCGATGATTTCAAGCACAACTTCCTGGACGGTTTCCATATTTAATAGTTCCTCCTAACGACGCATTTACAACTGGTTCAATCCCTAAAAGTTAACCTCGAGCCGGCTTTTTCGCCGTTTCACGCCACCCGATCCTCTCAAATTGGTGCACACTGTTGATGAGATTCCCAAGATCCTTGAATGTTTTGCCTTCGAAATGCTTTACTGCTTCGAAGTTTCTCATCCCCATCATAGCAACCTCAACGTATTCCTCCTCTGGGACCTTCGCATTACACCGCATGCTGGCCAGCTTAAATCGATTTAGAAATTGGCTAGTAGTTTTCCCTACTTTTTGCTCCATGTGACTTACATCGGTGAATTTCAATTCTGGTAACGGGTTGTGAAAACGGTTGTGGAAGGCTCATTCCATTCCCATTCCTCTATTGAATTGGGCTCCAATTTGGTGTACCAATCAAAGCCACGCTGCTAATGAGGTATGGAAATGTGCCCCTCAATTTCAAAAGTCATTGGTTCGGACTTCCTGGCACATCGCGAATCGACCAATAATGTTCAAGGGTGAACGCATCCTCCCTAGAGAATTTAATGAACTCGAGAACTGGTAAACGCTGGAAGACGCGGTGGTCGATCCATTTGGTGGCTTGGCGATACGTCACGCTTCTGCCGATAACTTTCAATGCCTTCATGGCCAACCCCGACCGATCATTTCCTAGTCTAATCGGTCTGTTGATCGATCCCATGAAGCTTCCTTGCGTTGCTTATCCTTGAAGTCGATCGGCGGGATGGGATCTTTTTTGGTTCACTTCCTCCAAAGCATCTACTTTGGATCGCGTCGATGCTTCCACCGACCGCCACGTGTTAGTTCGCGGCCCCTAAGCCACCATCATTGATGGCTCCCAAATCAAGGCTCCCTCATCATTGGGTAATATGGACTTGTGTGGTTCGTTTCCTGCATTTCGCAGTAGCCATGTCGGGTTTATCAAGGCATCCCTCTGGTGGAAATACCGCATGTTCTCTCGACCTGCCTCCCACCGACCACTTTGAACTCGTGGCTCCCTCCTAATCCTGATACCGCTGGTGGTAGATGACCTACAAGCTGGACGCTCTTTCAAGTAATACCGCTTTATCCACCGTCTGATCAGACGCTGGCGACACGACTCTTTGCCATCCATCGCCTTTGACAAGGTCGAGGTCACCGCTGCTTGTCAACCGCCTGCCAATTCCACTTGCCCCTCGGCTGAGATTAGGCCAACCTCCTCATATCGGCTGCTAAGAGATCGGTTCTCACGCGAACCTAGAGCTGGTTATTCTGTCACGCTAGACGTAACTTTTCATTATCCCGTCCTCCAAGACACCTCGCATCAAGGTCGACTCTTACTTTCCTTAACCCCTTTGATCACCTCCCCCGGTGTTTCACGTGTCATGCGGTGTCCAGAGCCCCCGTCCATTCTTCCCTCCAATGGGCCACGTCTCTTTATTTTCTTTCAGTCCAAGCGTGACTCTAACACACCGAACAACTTGTTCTACCACACCATCCACTCAGTGTTCGATGGGCCTACCGGCCCTTCCTGCGCTGCCTCGACCGACGCCGAGGTTTCTTCCTCAGTATTAGGCGCAGTCCCCCTGCTAGTATCTTTCCTTGCCACATCTTGCTTGCACCCGGGTCCCACTGAGGCAAAACTGCTTCAGGCTGATTTCTAATCCACGAACACTTGCCGATTGAGAATAGACTGTATGCGCGTGCCACCTAGTTTGTCGCCATAAACTAGGAAAATTTGAGTCCACCGATTAGGTGATGTTTTGATCTTAATGCGCCGATTGTCCTAACTTCTAGGCGATTACTGTTCGTCTGCCTTGAGTAGCCTCAAGGACTTTAGATCCCGTACTAATGGCAGTGGAAAGGGACAATTATTGAACAAATACTAACGAACGGTACCGATGCACTAAAAGAACTCGAGACTAAGGAAAACAGATAACACGAAAGTAAGCCTGATTATGAAATAAAAAGGGTTGGAATAAAGAACATGAACAAGCCGATTGAAAGAAACAAGTGGGACATGCGCGGTTGAATAATGAAGAGAAACTGAAATAAAGAACATGAATGCGCTGATTGCGGAATGAAAAGA
The DNA here is from genome assembly GCA_013103745.1 of Gardenia jasminoides. Lineage (NCBI taxonomy): Eukaryota > Viridiplantae > Streptophyta > Magnoliopsida > Gentianales > Rubiaceae > Gardenia > Gardenia jasminoides. The sequence continues at coordinate 3,951,228 of CM023098.1, forward strand.
ACTATCTAAAAACTATTCCTATTTATACCTTTCGCTTGTGTTTTTGATGTTGTTCATGATGTCCTCTTTGCTACTCGGTCACCGATATTTATAGGCACCATTTTGCAACCTGCTTTTCCTCAAATCAAAGTGTGAGTCTTGCTTGCCCACTTCCCCATTTCACTGGCGATCTTGCAAATGGTGGGACTAAGCTCTCCCCACTTCCTAGAATATAGGTCGCTAACTGCTCTTATCTCGGCTGAACTCCCACTCGCTCCTGGTAGGATGCTTGTCAACCGGGTCAGTGATCCCGGCCTTCTTGCGCACCGATTCATTTCCTCTCGCCGTATTGGTCACTTCATCGGGATTGGCCCCTTCATCCCTCAACCGCCAATACTCTCGGCGCCTCTACCAACTAATAAATCGGGTTTCTTCCTCCTTTGCTGCCGATACCCTTGGTGTTACCAACAGAATGATCTTTTGTGTCCTTTTAAGCCTCATAATCGGGCGTAGCCTGAAGTTGTTCCTATTTTTTCACCGCTACCGACGATCATTTTGGGCCCAACACCAAATGACGAATGCGACCTCAAGCAATTAACTGTAGTCTATAGACCAAGACCTGAAGTAATTAACTGTGGTATAATGGCGAGACTTCGAAATGCATGTCTGGCAACAAGTTCTGTGAAGTTGATAAAGTCTTGATCGAGGTTGATGCCATGGAAGTCTTAGCAGCAAGTCTAGTCGAAGAAGTTGATAAACTCTCCAGGGCCATTCTTCCCTGTAGAACATTCAAGTGCTCTGCGGTTGGTAAGGGTAAGGACAAAAATTGAACCTGTAATGATCAAGACGTCAAGTACATAAGACCAAGAAGCTGATTCGCCGACGAAGTCTTGCAGAAGAAGTTGATAAAGTCACTATCGGAGTCTAATCTTCCCCGTGGAACATGCAGAACCCGATGGCCCCAAGTAATTCTGTGAAGTTGACAAAGTAGGGATAGAGGGACTTAACCCTCATGATTTTTAAAGTCGATGGATTTTCCTCTTACTATAAATTTCATTATTGCCGACATTGACATGTAGAGTGGAACTCTATCTTTATTCTCATTCGACTAATCAATTCTTGAAAAGATCTGTCAGACAATAGAGTGAATAATTTGATCAATGAATATTCGATTCTTATCTTTGTAGGATAATAGGGTTACAAAATACGCTTTGTTGACAGATACTCTTTATTATCGAGTACTAGAATATGAACCACTAACAAAATTATAGAGTTTAAATTAGTTTCATCATACCAACTGGTCCAACCCTTAAAAATAAAAGAAAAATGTATAACCAACTAAAAAATTTTAAAAATAACAACATAGTTTCTGCACCAATTACCATTTGATTCTTTAATGTCAATCATCATCTTCATCACCAATAAAAAAAAATTTCCACTCTAACATATTTCAAAATCAACACTACAACTTCAAGTTATCTAGAATTACGAATTCTTCTAGAGTCAATTGTAGAATACAAATTAACAATAAGAAATTTACAAACTACTATGATGAGTGTACCAGAAAGCAGAGAAAGATACAAATGCACGATTAAAAATTTTGTTCCTAAATTCTAAGATTGGATAAATATCCTATTGCTACAATGTTGACCAATGTGCGTTTTTCTCTCTAACGAAAATTCTAAGGTTGAACCAGTCTTTGGATTTTTATAACATCAAAGAAGAAAACACAAGTACAACTTCAATAGTGCACCTGAATACAATAGGCCAATATGTGGGCAATAATGCCAAATGGAGGAAAGAAACGTTTCGTTGAACATTACCAATCAAAGATGACATTTTGATATAATCTAGAATCAATCAGCCCTGTAAGAAAATTATTATCTTTTTAACACATGAAAAAGACAACAGAATTTCATGAAAAAAGTCTTTAAAACCAAGAAAAAAAGAGAAACATTTCAGCACCAAAACTTAAAACACAAAATAGTAATGGAAAAAAAGGAATTTCATTAAAGAATAGTGGAATTCGTTAGAAGGAAGACAAAAAGAAAAAATAACTAACCTCCTCTGACTTCTAAAATCGTGAGTTTGTCTTGAGGGAGAATTTATTTTTTAAACACTAGGAGGCCATGGATGAATTGGAGATTGCATACTTGTAAAGTAATTGAAAAAAGAAAAGGACTTGGAAAAAAGTCAAGAAGATGAGAAGAAAGTAGAAATTGGAGCAGAGCAACAGCGTTAGCGATTATTTTTTTAGGGTTCAAAAAACTATTCCTTTTCCTTTTTTACTTCAATTGACAACATTATAAAACTAGCATTTCGCGGTTCGAATTGGATTGCATAGTTTAACAGTTTCCACTGGTTTTGGCTAGTTTTAATGGCCGGTCCACCTTTAGCATGAAACACATTGGAGCCATGATTAGTTCACCGTTTAATTGATCAGACTGACTTATCCAGTCTAGATTTCAAAATGTTGCTTTCAACTCTGTTTGACAAAAATATCTATTTGAGCAAATGACTAGAGTTCAAAGACAAATCAAATTATTCAATATTCAAAAAGACCTCTACAAGAAAAAAGTTTCGTTAGCCAGCTGATCAAGTTAACTCTAAATGGTATTTTGTGTCCAATGAAATTTTAAATTGAATTTTAACTTGGTTCAATTAGTATAAACCTGAAAATTATGTGTAAAAAAACTCAAGTTTCTAAAAGTTGATTCAAACTTGACTCAATTAAAGGTTGTTTTAGTTCAATTTTTGATAAATAAACATGCCAAATTTGAATACAATGCTAAACAAATTAAAATAAATAAACAAAATTAAACACTAAAGTGTTTTGGGCTGAGTAGATTCATTTACACCTTTATAAATGATGCCATTAGTAATCCTTCAAATTCCTCATGTTCTTTGTTAAATCCTCAACTTTTCAAAGTGTTATGGTGGCTCTAATCTTATCACTTTGGTCTAAGTGCTAATTTCAAGCCAAATTCAATTTTTTTTTCCAATTTAATTGCCTTCCCCAGTTTTGATTTGATGTCAATTTAGGGAGCAGATAAACATATTTGTTGTATCTTATGGTTTTATTTAAATTAAGTTGTGTTTAACGTACACTCTACTAGTAATTAAAATTATGATAATTGTAACAATATTTTTCACAAAAAATGGATTTTCAATTTGAAAATATTTATGGTTAGGGTGTTTTGTATGGTATTTACTCATTTATTTTGTAGTTGCCAACATATTTAAATTTCTACATTAAGCGCTTTAAAATAGGAGGCTGGGAAAGTAATCAGCCTTGAAACTAGAAGTTCTGTATATGTAGAAAAAGTAAATACTCTTACTAGTGAAGATATTACAAGAAGTTTAGAAGATGACAACCATGTCTTAACACCACATAGCAGACTCCTCTTTTGTATACTGTGTATACTAGGTTAGTCTAACTGTGCAAGTCACATCCTAAAGTTTTATTTTCATTCAAACTCTCCTGCATAATTGACGACCTGATTGACTGAAAACTACGAGGCATTACTTGTGTTTGAGCTCCTTTTGTGGAAGTGATATTGTTGAAGACGCATCATGCATTTAAGGCTGTGAAAGAAAAGCTCAGAACATATGCAGAGCAAACTGTGGGGAAAACATATATAATCTTCGTATGTCACCAATAACATCCAACTTTCTGTTAAGCAACTCTATTACAACCTCAAAAAGCTTTAGAAGCCTTTTCTATTACTTTGTATTAATGTGGAATTGGTTTTACAAATCTATTATTTGCTCTTTTTCATTATTTCTATTTTTTTCCTTAAGAATGATATAGTAGAGAATTTTTTTTTTCATTTGTTGGAACTAATAGAACGACAGTGTTTTGTTTTTTAATTTTTAAATTTTAAAAAAATAAAATAGGTAACTATGATGATTCTTTAGTGAAATGTGGTTAATCAGAAAACCCAAAAATGAGACCTATCATTTCTATTGACTTATTTCCACGATCCCAAATAAACATCATGTAATGAGTATAATTAAATTTAAAATCCGTAGTAGACTTGAAACCCATTACCAAACACCAACAGCCATAAAACATAAGATTGTGCCGGAAATGGTGGCTAAGATGCATAGAAAATCTAAGTTACTAAATTATGATATGCCAATTTCATACAATAATTCAAGTTAATTGAGCCCAATTTCGTAGGCTAAAGATACCATGTAACAATCAATATAAAACTGTCAAAATTCCCATTTTCCACGACTATGGAAGGTTTCAGCCCGATTTCGTAGGCTAAAGATACCATTTAACAATCAATATAAAACTGTCAATATTCTCATTTCCCAGAGAAAATTCTAAAATTATGATGAAAAAAAAATTTCCAAAAGAGGGGTTATTGGAGGAGCGTCTTCCAGGAATAGGTAGTTCGCATTTGTGGAATGCGAGTTTAGATAGACTCGCATTTCACAAATGCGAGTACGCATATTGTCGTCAAAAAAAAAACAGAACGAAAACTGAATTTCCAGGTGGTTAGCATTTGTTAAATGCGAGATAGGGTAACTCGCATTTCAAAAATGCGAGTCATTTACAAAACAAAACCGGCCGCCTACCCTTTCCCCTCCCCCCCGATTCCAAAATACCAAATCAAAAACCCTACCTGCGCGAAAAAATTGGGAAACTCCCAAATTGAAGGCCAAATCACCTGCAATCCGCAAAGGGGACGGCGGAAATCCATCTTGAGCTTGTTATTGCCGTAGAAGCCACCTCCATATTTCTTGAGCTTCTTCCCGGCAGCTACAACATTGGAAACGAACGCGCCGGAGAAGTCACCGTCGCACGGCTCTGACACATTGCCAACGACACCGGCGTTGCTGCTGCATCCATCAACCGGGGACTGAGGTAAGATTTCTGATCCCTTGTCTGGTACCTGAAGCAATGTGCAGCCGAGCGCTCTCTTTTTTTTTCCTTCCCGTTTTAAAACCTGTCTGATTCTGAGGTTGTTGTCAAAATGGGCTGCAAATTTTGTTTAAAGAACGACTATTGAGATGATTTGTTGATATGAAATGGTCAATGTCATGATTTATGGTGAAGTAATTTTGTACCGAGCTCATTTTCAGCTATTTCTTTGTCAATTTTTTGTTGTCTGTCTGAAACTGATAATGCCATGATGTGGGGGCAAAGGAAGTTTGTTTTGATAAGGCTATGATTTGCGGGCAAAAGATGTTTCTTTCTTTCCGTTTCTTTCCTTCTTTTTTTTTCCTCTTTTCGCATGGCCATTTTCTTGCACTATCTATTGCAGTGTTCAAAGTGCAGGTGTGTTGATTGGGAAAATTCAAAATTTTCCTGACTTCGTTTGTGCTTTATTCCATCAATTTTTGTAAATTAATTTCCTGGTTGTTGCTATTTTCTTGCTTTCCCTCGACAGATGCTAGATGTAAAAGCTGCTGTCGTGGTTAGCCTTGGCAATTGGGATATATTATTTTACAATTAGAAAGTGTGAAAAATTTATTAGGTGTGTAGACCTTTTTCTGGGTAGTGCTAATTGACATAGATGGATAGATTAAATTTTTTTTTTTTTGTTGATGTGTTTATTTGAAATAATTTAATTGGTTAGTGCTTCGTTTAGTTACTTGGCATTGTTTGTCTTGTAGTTTAATAAGTGGGCAAAAGAAAATTGCATTAAAGCTAAGTTGTTGTATTCTTATAAAAGCGAATTCGTAGTTGTGCCCCATGTGTTTGTTAGTCTGCTTGTGCAAGAGTTGGGTAATAGGCTGGTTTATTGTAAGCAACAGAAATTTCCCTCCAACGTTGCTGGTTAATTTCTTTCATGGGCATTTAGCATTGTGGTTTGTTGGACAATTTGAAAGACAAAATCTGTTATTTTTTGTTAAATTTACGAAAGACTCGACATCTGCAGTTGAAAATTTTGCGGCTGGACTGCGATTTCCAGCTTTCATTAAATAATTATTGTAGGAAAAAAATTGTAATTGAGAAAGTCTGACATTGTTTTTATATCAGCTGACCAACTCTGATCTCGTTGTTTGTAAAGCAATTGAAGACATAGAATAATGCATGGCAAGGTTATCTCCAAGCAATATCTAATTCTAGTTGAATTTTAAGTGCCACATTTGGAGATATAACAGTTTGTTGATGAAAATTAATTTTGACTCTTTTGTGCATGTTGATCTTCCATATCTTAACAAAAACCAAAAAAATAAGAAGCTAGAAATAAGGTGTTTTATCAAACCGGGCAAAAACATGTCAAGAAATGATGGAAAAGCACACTGCACTTCCGTTCTTTATTTTTCTCAGGACATTAATTGGGTTTGGACTCGAAATCAAAGTACTTGATTTTGTTATCAAAAATTGAAAATTAAAGGATTTCATTAAGCAAATGCTAAAGTTAATTTGTCCAGCACGGATTGCGTGATTAAGGTGGAGAATTCTGCAGTGATTCCAAAAGCCAATTGCAAATGAATGAGGCTCTATGTGGAGGAGGGAAAGATAACATGTTATGATATGCTCTTTGCTCGAGTTTAGAAACACTTTTGTCCTTTTTTAACTTGTCGTGCTAAAATTGGACGTCCTCAGGTCAATATTTTCATCAATATAATGAGCTATCATGTAATTCTATTTTCGACAAAGTCTCTCCAATTTGAGAGAAGCATTGGGTTGGAGGTCAACGGAAAATGGGATGCAAAAGTTGTAGGTTTAATACCTCCTACTTATCGGCAAAATACAAAAAGTGTTGACACACGATTTTACTTTTTGCCCACCTCTGTTGTGATATGATTCTTATGTTCTTCATTATACAATTCAACTTTAACGTATACTCTGTTCCAATATTTATTTTGAAAAAACTGTCTTGCACTATGCTTTTGCCTTGTAAAGGAAATATCCCTTTCCCCTGTCATGATTGAAAGCTTAACAATGTAGGGGTCAATGTGGTTCAACTTTTCCTTGATAAGTTTGGCCAGTTCAACTTTGCATTTTCCAAGGTTATCTCATTCTCATTGTAAAAATAAGAAAGTAGTAATGCATAGCCGAGCTGTTGGTGTAGATAATTTGTGTTAATAAGGAAAATGTAAGAAAAATTAATTCATAAGACAAACATATGTTCGGTTTAACTAATGAAAGATGGACGGAAATTTGCAGCTTCGGTACGAGAATTATTGTAAGCCAAACAAAAAGTGCAGCTTTCGTGTGTTTTTCCTCTATATTATACAAAATTAAAAAAAATTTTGGGAGCATGCATCCACATAATTGATTTGCAATCCTAATTAACTATTGTTTTGATTTGATTGTCTTCTGATAGAGCATGTCGTTGGTGATGAGTTAATAATAGTTGCTTCACTTTGTGCAATCTTTAGTCTAATGTAGCTCTGTTCCTCCATTGTTGGACAGATTACTCATTTTGCTCCATTTGTCCTGCTTTTACCATCTTCATCGACCGTTGTGCCGTAGCTTTTTTCTTCATCCTAGTACCTATCTCAATTTTTTTTTGCGGCAGCTAATATATGGTCTATTTTTGTACAATAGGTGCTGAAATTTTCCATTCTTCATTCTCAATACTTTGTACTAACATTTTTCTCCTACCACTTATGTATTACAAAAAAAAAGTTTTAAAATTTTATAATAAACCTTTCACAGGTGACAAATAAGTGTGTTTTGCTTAAAATCTACAAAGGAGCATATGCAATTACTTTTTTATTGTATAATCTCTCAATGTGCAAGTCCAAGTTGTAGCTTCGAGTATTTCGCTTTCTTTTATGGAAAGCTAGTGGGATTTAACCCATTCAAGTTGCAAATAATGTGTGATCATTGACTACTAAAAAATACGGATGAGAAGAGACTAAGAGGGATTCGAGTATGGTACTGTTGTTTTTCTTGATCGAGTCATCAAGGGAGCCACCCGGCGCATACTCCAGAAGAAGATTATAAATCCTTTCATCTTCTTCCGTGCTTAGAGATATATTTTCATCCCTTTTTGACTGATTTGTAGTTTTTGAAAATTAGTATGAACAATTGCCGGATGTGAATTTGTCTAGTGAAGCACCTCTTCTCCAATTTTTATGGAGAAAGCTGAATATTGCGACATTTATATAGTTCATTCGTTTATGTTGGGTTTTTTTTTTTGTTTTGGTTTCTGAAAATTACAACTGCAATTGCCGTGGCCTGCTTCAATGAAGTACCTCTTCACCATTTATTTGCAAAAAGCTAAAAATAAAAGCATAGGATTTTTTTTCTAGGTTTCTGTTGTTAATTGAGATGTTAAGCATGTGTGAGTTCGAAAAAATTGTCTGTTGCTAATTGAGATGTTAAGCATTTCTGGATTGAAAAAATTGTGTTTGCTGGCAGGGAGTTTTAGTCAATTTATAGGGGAAACTCTGCCGAATTTTACATAACTTTTGTAGGGAAAAATACATTTGAAAGAACATATGACATAAATGTGAATTATGTGTTTATACTTTAAAAAAGCTAATTGCTTATGATGGTAGGTGCTATATGTTATCCTTGTTCTTTGCCATTCTTAGGACAATTTCCTACATTTTATGATCATATGGAATATATGCTTAGGCGTTGGGGCAATGTTTTGTTGGTGGAGACCCTTTTGATTAAGCAACACTTTAGCAGCAGTAGTAGTTAATGTGTAGCAGTGCCTCGGCATCGTAAGTTTAAAATTTCCATCTGTAACTCCCACATCAGAATGATCGGAAAGGCTTTCAATGAAATTTTTTCTGATTTCATAATGGGAAAAAAATCCATCTATCGTTGTATATATTAATTTCGACGACAATGATTGGATATATGGTCTATTTTTGTACAATAGGTGCTGAAATTTTCCATTCTTCATTCTCGATACTTTGTACTAACATTTTTCTCCTACCACTTATGTATTACAATCAAAGGTTTTAAAATTTTATAATAAACCGGAGCACAGGTGACAGATAAGTGTGTTCTGCTTAAAATCTACAAAGGGGGAAATACAATTACTTTTTAATTGTATAAGCTCTCAATGTGCAAGTCCAAGTTCTGTGAATTTACTGATTATGGTGATGTCAATTAGTTTGCATTCTTCTGCGTACGACTATGCTCCACCTATGATTGACTAGTAAATAACAACTCCGTTCTGGATGATTTGCAGACAAAACTCTTGCTATACATTTGGGGGATTTTGTACTGCATTCTCAAGTCTCTACGGGACCTGCAGTTTACTATCTAGGTTAGTAATCTTGACTCCAGAATAATTGACAATTGTGATTGATATTAGCAGATGTATGTTAGAAGGATGCATGCCTTCATTGATTTTCTTGCGCACTGATCTTCTCTTATTGATTTGCTTTTTTTGTATTCGTTGTACCCAAACTGCAATAGAAAGTTCTAATACTATTGTTGTCATATAGCTATGAATATTATGTAATGCATTCGTTGAGTAATAAATTTTATATTCTGCCAGGGAGTTGTTGTCATGTTATAGGGGAGATTCTGCCAAAATTGTTAGAAATTTGTAGGTAAACTTCCCAAAATATTCTAACAACACTGATGGAAGGCCGTGGTTAGACTAGTCATTTGAAGTCATTGTATTAGAATTTATTATAGGGATGTTGGTTAAATGGAATGTTACATGCATTTTTCGGATGCAGTGTTATGATTGCATTTCTTCCCTACATCTCCTTTAACTTATTCATTTCTTATTCCTTTCCCATGCTACCCTTGTAAGCAAATCGATGCTATAAATCAATCCACTGTTCTTGACGAATACAACTCATTATTCGTCTATAACAGTAGGTCTTTCTGTTGACGGTTCTCATACTGCCAAGTATGGATTCACGCAATGATTGAGTACACTTTATTTCAAGTTCATCCTCGTTCTGAGATATGTCATAATGCCTACCCTCTGTACTTATTTTTCTAGTTTCCTTTCATATTACTTTATTTTGTTATTGGAATGAAATTGACTTGTTGGTAGGAAGATTTAGTCATATTCTAGGGGAGGCTCTAGCGAAATTTTTCTAAATTCCTACTTCGAGATTACGGCCTTCAATAGAATCATTAATAGGCAACACGTCTTGTTTGTCTGGGGTAATTTCTAGATTTCTTATTCGTAATTCCGTGCTTCTATCTAGTACAACTTGATGTAATAAGCATCTTCTTCATCATCCTGTTACCTCTGTGATTACAGAATTCGGGATCATGTCTGCCGAGCGACCTCTACGAGTATTTTTCTATTAGGGAGGGCAAATACAGCACCGTGAGTCATCTGTGTGTTATTTCCCTCCTACCTGCAATCGATCAGTAAAACTGCGGTGTCGAGTTTCGTATGATGAATTAGTTGACAAAATTTATGAATACATGGGAGTGGATAAGGGGATGTTCAAACTTAGAATATTGATCCGTCAACCGTGCGATCGATTGTCATATACTACATCCCTAATAGTGGATGATGAAACCTTGGAGGATATGCACGATTTGTGGCGTGACACAGATCCGTATATTGCAGAAATCTTCATTGAACAGGAGGAAATTGGCCCAATTCCCTCCGTTCAGAACGTTGGCCCGATGATGTCCCTGTTCAATGACTGTATGGATCCGATGAGGGTGCATCGTCCTCCCCAGATGGTTGTGCCCGAGACAAGATCCGCCTCCCACCACACGCTTAGAGATATATCTGGGGAACAGTGCTGGTCACAAGCCGTTACTGATGCTATGGGGTATTCTAGAAGGCAGTCTGCTGTACCTCAACATACTCACAGCCCCCCGTTCCATGGTCTTGATTCAATGTCTACCTTTAGTGAACCTACATCACCATTCTAGCAGTCTCCTCGTGTATATCACTCCAATCCGGGTCCAAGTACCCGAGTACCGGATGATGATGATGTCTACACCGATACAGGCACCACAATTCCTACTTCAGAGAATGAGACTGATCGAGAGGTTGATGTAGAGGATGCAAATGAGTCCACCTCTGAGGACGCCCCCCCAAGCAAGTCCGATGATGAGATCGACATATCCCGCTTCCAACATGATTACCGCAGTCAGCAGGCCTTTGTCCAGGACTCCGGGCCGTCTGGCGAGCAATCTGGTGGCATGGGTCAAAATACTGATTTTGGTCAGTTTTATGTTCCAAGGGGCCTGACATTTTTCCAGAACCTTGGAACCTATGATGCCAATTACCTTGGCGATGCTGATGATTACACTAGTATTCCTATATACAGCGAGGAGAACAGGAATATTTGTTTGCACATGAGATTTGAAAGCAAACAGCAGCTCGTGAAGGCCATCAGGTTATGGTCCGTCGAGCAAAACAGAGAGTTCAGGGTGGTCGAGAGTAAGAGGAACACTTGGGTGGCACGATAAAAGTCATGGTGTGACGGGGCAAGTACCCAAGAGTGCGACTGGTTCGTCAGAGCACTTCGAAAGAAGACTCACGAACTATGGCAGATTACTAGATGGACTAGGGATCACACTTGCCTTGGTACATTATCTGGCAACAATTACAGAAACTTGACTTCATCAGTTATTGCCAGTCACATAGTCCGGAGTGTTGAAGACGATCCTGGTTTCAAAGTTAAAAATATAATGTCTGCTATAAAGACTGATTTGAAGGTCGACATCACCTACAAGAAGGCGTGGTACGATAGGCGGAAGGCTATTGACATTGTATTCGAAACTTGGGATACATTTTGCCGACCTTCCCAAATACATGCATGCACTTGTGCAGTCAAATCCGAGGTCAGTTGTTACATGGGTGCACCACCCAAATAGTGGCAACTGGGTCAAGACATTTAGGTACGTGTTCTGGGCATTCGGATCTGCAATTATGGCATTTACCATGTGCAGACCCGTGGTTTGTGTTGACGGCACCCACCTGCGTGGCGAGTACAAAGGCAAACTCCTAATTGCAGTCACGTAAGATGCAAACAACCAGATACTTCCACTTGCCTATGCTTTAGTGGATGAGGAGACAATCGAGAGTTGGGACTGGTTCATGTACCAGTTACGGTATCATGTGTTGAAAGACCGTTATTCTGTATGTGTTATATCAGATCGGCACCAAGGTATCATCTGAGCAATGTCGACACACGACTACTAGATGGAGCCAATGGCTTTCCATAGATTCTGCCTTCGACATGTCAGAAGCAATCTAATGACATGTCATAAAGGATTACATCTTAAGAGATTGTGTTGGGCGTTAGGGAAAGCTCGACAGATGCGCAAGTGGAGGGGATTAAAGCGGGAGATGCAGCGGAAATTTCCTGATGCGTGGGCGTATTTATCCGAAATTGAAGAGGAAAAATTGTGTCTTGCTCACGATGGAGGTCGTCGTTAGGGTATTCTTACTACCAATATGTCCGAGAGTTATAATAATGTCCTTAAAAGGGCACGACATCTGCCAATTCGAGCATGCGTAGATATGACATTCCACCAGATTGTCGAACTATTTAAGAGGAGAAGAGCAGATACCAGTTATTGTCGTCATAGATTTCCCCCGAGAATATGGCGGTGTTTTAATCCTGCTGAAAAGAAAGCAGGGACGCACACAGTTGTGGAGTTTCATGCTGCAACTGGTGTATACAAGGTTGTGACAGGCAGCCGCATGGATGGCAAAGGGGGAAATACGCAAACTATCAAGTACTTGGAGAATGAATGCTCGTGCGGAAAGTGGCAGATGTACAGGCTTCCGTGCTCTCACGGTATAGCTGTTTGTAGACACCGAGGGGACAATCCGAACATGCATGTGGATCAGTTATTCACCAAAACTTGGTGGTTTCAGCAGTATTTTGGAATTTTCAATCCCTTACTGCATCCAAATAATTAGTTGGATCCTGGGTGGGAACTGCAAGGTGATAGCAGCAGATTCATTGCAAGGAAGGCAGGACGGGTTCAAGCAAGACGAATTCATAACGAGATGGATGAGAGAGACCCGCAGGAACCGAGAAGGTGTACCAATTGTCATAAGAGGGGTCATAATAGGAGGAATTGTCCATATTTTAGGTCGTGATTCGTAGTATGTGTTCTAAAGTATGCTATTATTTGCTGTACTTTACACTGTACCGATCGTCTGTTCTTTATGTTTTTATTTGCAGGTTTTGTAATTCAGATGGTTGATATATTCATTGATGTAACTTTATGGTATGCAATTGCCGTTGCTTAGTGTGTTACTTTATATTTCTGTATGGAAAGAAATGTGTTTGTTGGCAGGGAGTTTTACTAATGTTATAAGGGAGGTTCTGCCGAAATTTTTTTAAATGTAGTGCACAGAAATGCCTTTCAAAGTCCGTCAACGTATGTCACAATTTGTTTCGAACTTATTTTCTATTTCATTTTACTTTTTTCCATATCTGTTCAACATCCATATCACATTTTAATCAAATTCCTTCTTTGAAATGAACCTAGTAACTGCCAAATACTTACTAGGTATTACAAATAACCAAAAAAAAAAAGAAGTAAGAGGGACAATAAAAATGTTTTGGTTTTTCTGGTAAACATATCGTCGGAGAATGTTTTAAAAGGGTTTTAATTGATACATGTTTGAGGGGTGTGTAGTTGGTAGGATTAGGTTTATGTGACTTTATGTTTTTTAAATATTGTATACTTATTTTGGAATTGTATATTTACACGTACGTTAAATTTTCATTGTACAGGTGGAGGTAATTATGGCCGATACGCCACCGCAGTCGGATGTGCACCCCGGTCCGTATGTTGCTGACATTATTGCGGTGGGGACTGCCCACAGAGCCCACTCCATATTTCACGACCAAATACCAGGCGATCAGCTCTTTGTCCGCCGGTGTAATAAAACTTTCTGGGACCACAGACCGATACCCGAGCAGGTGCTCCACTACATCTGGATGGCGAGATTCGAGGGGGTACTTCTATGCGGTTATCAGCATTTGGATCATGCTTTGATCACCAGTTTAGTGGAGAGATGGCACCCGGAGACACATACCTTTCATCTCCCAATCGGAGAGGCCACGGTGACCTTACAGGATGTTGAGGTCATATGGGGATTGCGCATTGACGGACCCCTAGTTACAGGTGTGGATGTAGCGCACACTGTAGAGGAGTGGAGCGGCATTTGTGAGGAGTTTTTAGGATTTTTCCCAAAGACACTGATTTTGACCGGGGCCACCTGAGAGTTAGTTATTTGTTTGGGGTGTTGGATAGGGGCCTGCCGGCTGATGCTACGGATGAGACTTTCAGGCAGCGGGCACGGGTCTACATCTTGTTACTGTTGGGTAGGCATTTATTCTCGGATAAGTCTAGGAATAAACTTTCCCTGATGTGGCTTCCACTTCTTCGAGATTTAGAGACACTTGGGGAGTACAGTTGGGGGAGTGCAGTCCTGGCATTCTTGTACCGGTCTCTGTGCACTGCCACACGGCCTAAGGTTACAGATATTACAGGACCGTTACTGTTTTTACAGGTATGATGTTGTTGGAGACTCACAATGGATGTGGTTAGAAATTATTTCATATGTTACCTGAAATAATATAACCCCTTTTCAAACTACAGATATGGGCGTGGGAACGGATGCAGACATTGCGCCCTGATCGAGTGAGGCCACTAGAGCACTATTCCGATCCTTATGGAGCTAGGTCGAGTACTAATTGCATTACTTGCAATTCAACCTCGAAACTGTTGTTGCAAATGAGCTACTAACACTGTTTATTTTTTCACCGACTTTGCAGGTGGGATGTTGGTCTCGACTTACATAGAGTTGTGCGACGTGTCTTGCCAGCTCTTAGAGACCAGTTGACTGGCTTACGGCCCGATGAGGTACTTTTAGCAAGGACATATGCATAGCTTGCAATCTTGTATAAATTATGCGTTCGAGTTATTCGACTGATCAGTACATGTCGGTGCACGTTGATTCGGATATGGGCCGATGAAGTATTTCTAGATTTCATCGGTCCTTGCGGGTCGGACTCTTTCCATTATTTGCTGTACCATAGTTTTGTACACTTATATGATGTTGTGATAACGTAAAATATGTATTTTTTCAGTTCGTTTGGCTCCCGTATTCGGAGGACATTCTTGCATCTCTCCCTGAGTATTGTACTGCAGGACGTAACATTTGGAGATCTGTCACTTACATCATCTGTTGGGAGGTTATCAAGACCCATCTCCTTCATTGAGTTATGCGGTAGTTCAATTTACAGCAACCCGTGCCCGACTCTCGGCTGGCCGAGAGTAACGCCAGGATACATCGATGTATGGGAAGAAGAATTAGGATTGGGCCATGGCACACGTGCATTATATTGATGTTTGGACAAATCGGCATTCATTGGTGCCGAATGGCACTGCAGTTGATGATACTACTTATCCATCTGATGACTATTTCCGGTGGTATCGTCAGCGGACAGTTCTGTACGTATCAAATCCGAGCCGACATCCTCCTATTCCAGAGGGGTTTCAGGGCGATAGTGCCAGAGCAGAATATCTTGTAAGCTTCATCACTTACCAATAATAGACACAAATTTTCCTGACTTATATTATCAAACTTGTCAACAAATGACCGCACTTACACGTTTCGTAATATGCCCTTCGTTGAATAGGTGGATGCTATGTGGCGCCTTCATTACATGGCATTAGATTCCGAGGCAGCATGCGAGGAGCAGGACAGGCATCATCTCCGTGCCATCAGAGAGTTTGTAGGTGAGAGTTTATAGCATGTTGGGGCGGTACGGCGTCTTGCAATTCGCCCTCCACCTATACCACATGACATTCCACGCCATGTTGACCCGCGCCGTGTTGAGCATGCTCCTAGGAATGTAGGTGGAGGCCAGTATGGTGGTGGTCGGCGTCGTAGGGTGTAGTCACCGAAGCACATCTTCCAGACAGACGCTGGCGGCAGTGCAATGGCTACGGAACACCACTGTGGTGGATCGACTGTGCTCACACCTCAGTCGCTAATCATGCGGGAGGGTACAACATCTAGGTCATCGGTAACGTTTCAAGAGGTTACACCTATGGAGAACCTAGACATTGGCACTTCCAGTCAACGGGAAGGAGGTCATGAATAGTTGGGGACTCGTACTGAGGATTTACATGCTCAGCAGGCCGCACATGAGTCACATGCAACTCAAGTGACTCCGGTTGTACAAAACCAGCCACGTAGAGGAGTTAGGACGCGTAGACGTAGAGAGTGTGGTACTGGTGGACATCTTGGAGGACATTGAACCTTGTATGGTTTGATTAGTTTTTTTCTCATTACTTTAAAGTAGGGAATATATATTTTTCCTTTGCATGCCCCATGCATTAGTCGACAACGAATGTCAACTAACCTTGAATGCTGGCTGGTAATGTCAGGAGCTCCACATTTCTCAACACCAAACTCACCGGAACGTCCACGGGGACCAGCTCGATAGCCCTCCCTGTCACCAAATCTGGGGCTATCACCAGCAAACCTGGTGGTCCGCTATATAATCCAATGCCAATTCGCAAAACTAATTGTTAACAAATGATCCAATCTTCACCAAAATCTTTATACGTGTTAAAAACTATGTATATTATTACCGAGAGTATTCAGAGGAGGTCCACCAATAGGACGAATGAGGGGCTTGGCGGAATTCGTAAGAGTTGCAGGAACAATTTCAGCGGGAAGATTGAGGTAAGTCCTGAGGAACTCGATACCGTCATTGGTAAGGTACCAGTAGTAATGCATCCAAGCGCAGGTTTCCCGAACGTACTCGTCGTGTTGAAGCGAATTAGGGTAATCACCCCCATGTATGGGGCATCGATCGCGGGATGCTTCACCAAATTAAAGTCTTTCTTCGCATAGCAAAGTCCTTGGGGGAATAGGAACTTGGAGATCTCTCTCCTATTCTTCTTTGGAATTATCTGGTTTTTTTAAATTAAACGACGCAAACAAACAGAAAAAAAATTTTATTCCGCAAAAGTACTTTCCATAACAAAATATTTAGTTGGGAGATGAATCTTGTCACTAATGAGCTAACAAACGACAGAGAATCAAGTTCTTTAGTAACTAGGAAGTTGCCTATACAATATAGATAACGTTGTTGGTTTTATTTCGCTTGAGATTTTTCTTGTCTAAAACTTGGTTATCTAGGTTGAGTTTTAAAGGTTTAAAAGTTACTTCTTTTTGGCAACTATTTTAATTCTAAAGATATATGTACTTTGCATAATGTTTTCAGATAGATATCATATTTGACATAATTTATTTATCATTAATGTTTTGCTCATGTACATTATTTTGTTGAATCAGCTGTGAGATGATATATTCGCTCCTATTCCTCCTTGTTACACACTGGCATTTTTTTGCTTTTCACGAACATAATGTATTTCAAGTTCTGTAGATTTGCTTTCAAGGTTGAAGGTGTCATATTTCAATAGCTTAAAGAATAATTGTTGATCAATAGATTTGTCTATCCATTAACTACTGAGTACAATGATATTCTTATCAAAAACAACACCATCCGCCACTCATTTGCACTTGATAAGGAAGGCAAGGAAAAGGGTCGAAAATAGCTGACAAAAGGAAAGCAAAGGAACAAGAATATACAAGCAATTAGCTGAAAATCATCAAGGCATTAAGTCTTGATGCCACTTTCAATTGAACACAGCAAAAGATATCATGCTTTGAAGATGTAAAATAAATTGCAAAAGTATGCTCATTTCTGTATTCGAATGCCAGGAATATCTTTTAAACCCATCTTCAACGCTGTTTTTCTAAAGAGGGCAGGAGGATTCTGTAATCCTATCAACTATTCACGAGGAGTCCTGTAGATTTGAGGTTTTCACGAGTGTATCTCCCTCACATCCATCTTCATCTAACTCTCAAAAGTGCATACATGAGGAATGTCATCATTGATGTTGTACATAAAACAATAACCTGGGTAGAGTAAAGTAATCATCATTAATGCAGGAGCAAAAATCCGAATGCAGAAAATAAAAATCTCAAAGAAAAAAAAAGAATAAGAAAATAAAAAATGACGTGCTTAGAGGACAACAAAGACCAATAATGCATGACATTCTCAAATCCCCATTATTATGTAAGACACACAAGGCCACCATCATCAAAATGGAAGAATTAATAGGCTATACAAAATGAAAAATAAAACAGAACCTCAATTTTGAACAACTCGCTTCAACTCCAACCTCTAAGTTTCACCCAAATTTTCATGGCCCAATTTTTGATTTCTTGCCCTAGGTCAGTTCAGCAACCGAGATAGGGATTATTCTACAGCAAAGTAGCTAAAGATCTCAACGTTCAAAGCATTTCCTACACTAATTCTTGGTTGACATTGAGAAACTCTAGCATTTTGTTTGCTGGATTTGGTGCGGCTGAGTGAGGAAGATAGGAACAAGAAGATCGCCCCCGAGAATTTGGGTTAAGTGTTCGGGACTTAAGAGTGTAGAGCGATTGGCTCATGAAACGATGTCGTTTCATTAAATTTCCACCCGCGCACGCCTCTTGAAATTTTCAGTTTGCCGCTTTGAGTTTTTCACCTACAAGAATCACGCCTTCCTGCTATTTATAATAACGAATTTCGCGCTTTCTTTGCCCTTTCTCCTATTTCTCTCTTTTTCCTTTTCACGTATTCATGTAATTAGATTTTTCTATTATTTTAATTTTTCTTCTTTCCTTTGCTCTCAATGTGAATTGAATTTTTAGAGGGGCCACAATTTTGTGTGTTTGGACTAATGTTCTTTTAGCTTTTTTTACCAAATATGTAACCGTTTTATTTATTGTACAATAAAATTGTTTAAAAACATATAAAAGCTGTTGCAAATTATGTTTATGATTAAAAACATAAACATTCTCTTAATCAAAATCTCGTTGGTACTCAATCAGTGGTCCTATCTATTATGTGGTGTTATAGTTTGATGAGGGTTTGCAACCAATTTAATGCCAAATGTTAGTGGGTAAAAAAAAGGCAAAGTAAAAGATGTTGACTACTGGCAAATTAGTTTTGACCATTAAGATTATTGGATTTCTGGCCACACGACAATTTGAGGGTGAAATTTATTTCGAACTTAGTCAGCAGGAAATTTTTTTATTTAATTTGTGGTCAATGGAACTCGCATTCGGGGAATGCAAGTTTCATAGAACTCGCATTTGCTGAATGCGAGTTTCATGGGACTCGCATTCACGAAATGCGAGTTTAATGGAACTCGCTTTCTTTGAATGCGAGTTCATGTCGATTTTTTTTAATTCCATTTTCCAAAACTTTTAATTCGGAAAATGCGAGTTCATTGAAACTCGCATTTACAGAATGCGAGTTTCGGGAATTTTGCTTTTTTTAAAAAACTAATTTTCCAGTGAATTCGCATTTGCAAAATGCGAGTTTACTTGAACTCGCATTTTGCAAATGCGAAAATCACTGGCAGGAAACCTAACCCCAAATCACCCTATTTGCAAAAAAATTTTAAAAATAATCACATTTCTAGAAATTTCTCCATTTCCCACGACTTTGGAAGGCATGTCACAGTAGGACCAGCAGATTAATTTACATGGCCAATTATAAGCTACACTGGGGCAAAATGACAATTAATTACAAACATTAATTCCATGCAGGGGAAGAAATTGAGATGGTACATCAATAACTAAACAGATTAGTTAAACGACTAAAGTTGGTCAAACGTTTGCCCAATAACAGAAAGCCCAAGCCTTCAGCTTCTAGCAGGCTACTGGTTCTTCATAAAATTATTAGCACTTCAGCTCAACTTAGTCTGAAAATTTGGATCGAACAAGCAAAAACTGGAAAAAGGAAAAAGGGAAGATCTAACCAAAGATTTGAAGAAATAAATCCAACAGAAGAACAAAAACACCAAACTTTAATTGCAATACAAAATTAACCCCCGATATCACTAACTTGAGGCAGTACTTCAAAGGCACATTAGTTTTGCCAGATAGAAATTTGAGGGGGCACTCTTTCTTTAAGTGGCTCAGGAGACGCAGACTTTCATTTGCATCATAATTTTCTCGTGCAGCATGCAATCAATATTTGCCTCACCTAAAACAGGATTAGTAATATATCATTTTCTCGAGGCTTATAGCTAGATTGTAACCATGATCGTCGCAAGCATCTAACTGATAAAACATTATGTAATGACAAGAACTTAACTATATTTTAGCCACTAATGTAGGATGTATAAATAGAAGGTGATAGAACAATTTGATGCATTATAGCATTCGATAGTTAATAGGATTTGCATGTCCAGAAACGGACACCATTGCTAAAATATACATGTAGCCAATAACAGGAGACAGACAGAACGCTGTAGACAAAGCTAAAGCTTTTGTCTAGGGGAGCTTTATCAATTGTTTTAAGCTGTAGGACAAGAAGCCTGCATGGCAATGCCACAGAGACCTTCTTGGGCATCAATGTTTCTTTGCATAAGGATGTATCCACTCTCACCACAGTTAGTTCCCCAACAATTCTTGACCAATCAATATTTGGTTCCATCAGAGCTTGTACCATACCCAACTGCTGTCACGCCATGGTCTAATTCAGTTCCACAATCGCCAGTGAAGATGCCGCTTGAATAGAATTGGAAGGCAGACCACTAACATCAATGGCAACTGATACAGGTTGGTTGGCTATAGCCTTCAGAAGGGCAGCCTCAATGTATGGAGGGACATCTTCACATCAGTTGATTTTGGCAGCAGCGCTGACTTCTTTATTTGTATTGCAAGTTCCATCAACGACTTGGCAGGGATAATTAGCTTCAGTAGTCAGACTTTTGTTGTCGATTATGAAGGTAAATGCATCATCCACGAGACCTCCATTGCAACCTTGATCCTCACCAGCAGTGTCACAATCCACTAGCTCTTGCTCAAACAATGAGATCAATTTACCTGTTTTGAGCTGGTGAACTCCTTCCGTGGCTGCAACAGCTGAAAATGCCCCGCAACATCCTGCACATTTGTTAAAAAAGGGTCTTCCATAATTAGTCCTAACGGCATAGAAAAGTGTTTGACAAATGCATGTGAAATAAAAGACAGAAACTGCATTAATTGACTAGCTTACCACATTGGCCTTGATCCTTAATTCCTGTGACTGCACCCTTCTTTCTCTAGTCCATGGAATCTGGAACAGCACTCACATTCTCATACCTGAACAAGATTCCTTTACATTCCTTCCATGGTTCATGCTTGTTGCGAGTTGCTTTGAACACCTCATTGGTCAAATCAGCAAATTGGTTAATACCTAACCAGTAAGACTTAGCTCCAGCTTGTTCAATGACTCAATGAACTCAACATTGTCCTTGAAAATCTTGTATTGATTAGCCTTCTCCTCCTCATCCTTGTATACACATCCATACTGAGCGATCCACTGCTTGTATTTCTCAATCATTGAGGCTTCATCATTCAAGTTGCGGGACATGGCCTGAGAGGCAAACCATTACCAGCATCAGAAGTCCAGCAAAAATAAGCTTTGAACTGAACTTTAAAGCCATTGGTTGAGAGCTCAAGGAAACAAATTGAGAAGGTACACTATGTTCCATAGCTAGTGAAAGCTATTTATAGACTTCATTTCTAACCTGCATCCCTTGTTTAAATCTTCTTGGCAATGAACTGAATTCAAGACTACTGAGAGAGCCCGGCAAGTTATGGAAGAGATGGATTGTCAAAACAGGATTGCATAGATGTTGATCTATTAAAACCTTAGGTTATGCTGCAGAACTGTTTATAATCTGTAATGTAGTAATGATCTCTTTACTAATATTTTGGACATTGGTGAACTTCTGGTTAAACACGAAAGTGAGAAGAAATTTGGATTCTAGCTTTGATCTGTTTCTAATATTTTCCAACTTAATCGATCCATTCATACGAGAGCCTAATTGTGTTCAAACTGAAATTCTATAACAACGAGCAAACAAAAATGGACCATCAGATCGTCATATATGATTTTTCTTTTTTTCTGGCTTACAAGCTATATAATATATTGTAGAAGAATGGTAATGTTCAAGAAGCTACTTTAAGTGGGGATAAGAACGTTGTGGTTCAAGGGACAGCTTTCTAATCAATGGTACTTTTTTTTTTTCACATCAATCTTTTACTGATTGTGATTAAAGCACTTATTGTTTACCAATCTGTCTTAAAAACATAGAAAAACAGATGAGAACCAACATTTACACATTTTCTCAACTGGATCTTGAACACTAGCTAGAAACTGTAGGATCTTAATTTTTGAATTTTAAGTTTAACGTAGTTAATCAAATTTTAATGAGCTTACATCTTTTCATTTTCTATGGTACAAAGTAAAACAAAAGTTGGACTACCAAATCGTCATATCCAACTGGTTTTTTTTTTTTTAAGACCATAGCACATCAAAAGAGCAACGTGTGAGGGTCTCAAAATTCTATTTTTGTTGAAAATTGAATAAAAATATTTATATTATGTTTATTCACTAAAATATTAGTGAATTTATGCTTTGAATTATTATTTTCTAATTTAGATAATTTTTTGTGAATCAATTGCCGATGTTTGGTTTCGGCCAGTTTAAGCATTAGTTTTTAAACCGTGACGTGAATAGTGATTTTAAGATGAAACCGAACATATGCAAAGACATTACAGAGATATATTTATAGTAGGGCAGTGCTGGAAGGAGAAAAACCAATAAAAGTTAAAGCACTACGCGTTGACGCGACAAAAAGTGGAAGTTGATCACGTTTCCTTAATTTAAGGTTAACCACACTTTTTGTCTCCATAAAGCCTTGTTTCTGGCTTCCTTGACTCTTCATTTTTCAGCCATTCTTGAAGCTTAAGAGAGAGAGGGAGAGCCGAGTAGAGAGAGAGAGAAAAGAGAGAAAATCCAAGTCTTCTTCTTCTTCTTCAATTCTCTTGCACTTTGAACACCATTTGAGAAGCTTCCTCTTGCTCCTTTTTGCTGTTGTTCCAGCCGTGTGAGGGAGAGAGAGAGAGAGAGAGAGAGAGAGAGAGGGAGGGAGGGAGAAAATCTGTGAGTGAGAAAGAGGAAGAAAGTGAGAAAAAGGTTACTTCTTGCTTGCCATCTTCTTGCTCTTGAAATTTGAGGAGAAAATCACCATCAAGCAAGCAATTTTTTGGTTAAGATTAGAGGTTCTTGAGGTTGTTAAGTTTGGAAAATCATCCTTGAGTAGATCTTCACTAGATCTTATTTGATCTTACTAGATCTAACTTGATCTTACTAGATCTAGCTAGATCTTGAAGTATGATATCTAAATCTTCTAGTTTTACTCTTGTTAATGCTAGATTCTTTAGATCTATGGTTTATTTTGCTAAAAATGATATTCTTGGAACTTTGAGTTGGGCTCTTGAATTCCCAACTTAAGTAGCTGATTTGAGGAGACCTCTTAGGTAGCGGACTTGAGGATCTGGTTGTGATTGTGATTGTTGTTTTTGAGATGGATTTATTTTGTGGTTAGAAAATAAAAATAATGGTGAAAATTTTGAAGAAATGAGTTGCTTGCTGGCCGAACCTCACTTGGAATGTTATGATGCTTGATTTTGAAATTTTATGATATTTTTTGGCTAGATTTTTGCCTAAATAAATATGTATTATGTTCATTTATGAGTATAAGCTCGAATGGAGTTGAATCTTGAATTTTGAATGGTGAAAAGTTAAGTTTTTCACTAATTTTCAAATAAAAGTGTTACTTGGACAAATTTGAGCATTTGAAGTGTTTTGATTATTTTTCATGACTTTCATGCGTCGAGATTTGGTGAAAATTGAATTGAAAACGTGTTAAAACCTTGACTAAAGTTTTAGTGTTGAGTTTGATCCCAAATGGGTGAATTTTGAGGTAAAAGATCTCGCTCAATTTCATTGTCTTAAAAGTGGAGAAGTTGCGAATATGGAGTATATCATTTGAGCATTTTATTTTAAATGATGTAGCAATTTTAAAAAGAGCCTTTTGTGATGTTTTACTACTTGAAATGAATACTTTTCACTTGAGGAAATTTTGAGAAAAACCTTGATGAAATCAATGAATAAGTGTATTTTGATTTGGTTTAGTGAATGGATGAGCGAAACTTATCTCTCTTTATTCGTTTTAGGGAGTATGGAAGACTTTGAAACCGAGCCAAATTTGGAATCCAAACCTTACTATTTTGATGAGTTTCCATGCATGTTATTTGATTATGTGAATGTGATTCGAATTATGTTTAATTATGTGAGTTGATATGAAAAGTTGGGTTATCAAACCATCAAATGGAATAGTGTGTACTTTACCGTACTTACTTCTATTTGAATGGTAATAATTGTGAAAGTGTTTTGTCGTGACTTGTGTGCGTGCAAAATTTTGGGAATTCTTAAGACTTGTCGGTAAGTCGTTCGACTTGAGCTGTAGGCTAGGCCTAGATCAAGAAAAAATGACGAGCCATAGGGTTATTTATGCGATGTGTGTGCTCTGGACTTGGCGTATGGACTTGTCCCTTTTGAAGAGCAATATTCAATTTATGTGTATGACTGAACGAGAGTAAGTGCTACGCCTTTTAGGGCGGGAGTCACCTCTTAGTCCGTATCAATTATCTTTTATGTGTTTGAAATCGGGCCTGGTGGGGGTTTTGATGGAGTTAGGAGTAAGTGGAAGTCTACATGATATTTATGTGTGAAAGTTGACAGAGTGTCAACTACATGAAACGTAATCAAGTTTCGTGGAACTTGACTCCTGAGAATCCATGTATCCTACTATTGTGATGTTATTTGCTTTCTTTATTTGCTTGTTTCTAAATGTGGATTTGAAGTGAAATATCATATCTTTTATGTGATTTGCATGTCTTTTGGAACTCATTGGGTTTTAATTCATTCTTTTAAATTTGTTTTCCTTAATAGGAACTGAGAACCCAAATGAAAGCGACAGCCATTAGAACTAGGATTTAGTTTTGTATTTGACTTGAGAAACTTGAACTTTGGAATTGGGTATTGTATTGTGAAACTTTGAATGTATGATTAAGTACTTTATATATTTTGGGATTGAAAAGTTTGAGTAATGAATATGTCAGTTGTCATTTGGTTTAGTTTTGTATTGCAATTTAGTTTGATGAATTAGTGATCATTTGAATGAGTGAGTTCTGGTGAGAGGTGGGGCTGTCACACAATGCTTGACGAAGCAATTTTAAGTTGGGGAATAAAGGATAATATTGGGACAGTTTTAGGGTTATACTTCGACCACAAAATCTTCAATTTGTATGGCACTTTTTCTCTTTTTAGTATATATCATGCACCTAACTTTATGGATTAATATATATGAAATTATTATCAAATTTGAAGCCTGCCTTATGGACATTGAAGAAGGATAAGAACCAACATCTACCTTTTCCCCATACAGAAATTTAGTACTATAAAGCTGCAGGACCTCATTAATTTTTTAAGTTAGTGTGTAATTAACTTCTTTATGTTTAACGATGTCAACATCCATATAGTAATTTGAATGGGAATGAACAAGGGAAAGGGCAACTAATTAGATTTTCAAGGCAACTTTCCCGGTTGTGCAATTAGACAATATCAAAAGTTTCATTACATTATTTTGCAATTATATAAGAGACCAAAAATTCTTTAGTCTCTAAAAGTTTCATTATATTTAGTTTACCATTATACAAGAGACCAAAACTCATTTTCTCTCAGCAAAGGTCAAGAGTTCAATCAAAGGAGATGATCCAATTAAAAGGTAAATTATTTCTCAGTCTCGTTGTATTTTAGAAATAAGGTACTTTATATCTACTTTATACTGGCTTCTTTTATTAATCTGTTGTTCTATTTGTGTTGTGGCTTTGTGTATATTGAGAGGATTTAATTTCAGGACCATTTGTGGAGACACTCATTGAACACAACCCTTGCTTTTCAAACTTTGTGGACAACAATACTCTCGTTACCTTTAAAATGAATTGTAACTGAAGAAATCAAGACTCAAAATCTTGACCCCTTAACTAGTCTCCATTACTTACGTTGGTAGATCCATAGCATATTACAACTATAACCACTTGGGTAATAATCAAGATTGTCAGGCACACTCTCCAAGCCCAAGCAACTGGATGTAATCGATAGAGTTTGCTAAAAATTGCATAAAACTAATTTTATTTCACTTAGAGCCAGATTTTTTTTTTTTTTACCCAGATGCAGCCCAAAACTCTAATCTCATCAAGCGGTTGATTCATATCTGATCTTGGTATTGTTTAGCATATATAGTTAGTAATTGGCAGAGGATAAGTACAAAAGAAGGTGATGAAGACTTTTTATATATGTAAAATGATAGAAAATGAACATGCATTGCATCACAAGATACTACTAAATTTCATATACATAATGGATGGATAGCAACTCTTAAAATATATACGCAACAATCAATTACATCAGAATACACAGAGCTGTTGTCTACAGACAAAGCCTAGCTCTTTTACAAGGGTAGCTTCATCAATTGTTTCACCAATTGAGCATTAATTAGGCAGTAGGGTAAGAAGCTTGCATTGCAATGCCACAGAGGCCTTCTTTAGCTTCAATATCTCTTTTCATCAGGATGTATCCATTCTCACCCCAGCTAGTTCCCCAAGAATTCTTGACCAACCAATATTTGGATCCATCAGAGTTTGTGCCATACCCGACTGCGGTCACACCATGGTCTAATTCAGTTCCGCAATCACCAGTGAAAACGCCGCTTGAATAAAATTGGAAGTCATTGCCACTAGCATCAATGGCAACTGAAACAGGTTGGTTGGCCACAGCCTTCAGAAGTGCAGCCTCATTGTTTGCAGGAACATCTTCATATCCGGTGATCTTTGCAGCATGATTGGCTTCCTTGTTGCTATTGCAAGTGCCATCAACCGCTTGATACGGGTAATTAGCTTCCGTAGTGAGGCCCTGGTTGTTAACAATAAAGGTAAATGCATCGTCCATGAGGCCTCCATTGCAGCCTTGATCTTCCCCAGCACTGTCACAATCAACGAGTTCTTGCTCAGACAATGAGATCAGCTTACCAGTTTTCAGCTGATGGATTCCTTCCATTGCTGCGACAGCTGAAAATGCCCAGCAACAACCTTACATTTCATGTTCAAGAGGGTTAGCTTGGGATTCGGAAATATTTAATGGTGCGCGAGTAATTCAAAAAATGATGGCTATTCTAGCTTACCACATTGGCCTTGGTCCTTAATTCCTGTGACTGCACCCCTCTTTCTCCAGTCCATTGAAGCTGGAACTGCACTAACATTTTCATAACTGAACAAGGTTCCTTTACATTCCCTCCATGGTTTGTACTTGTTGCGAGTCGTTCGAAACTCCTCATTGGTCAAATCAGCAAATTCGTTAATGCCTAGCTTGTAAGACTTGGTCCCTTCCTTGTTGAATGACACGATATACTGCACATTTTCTTTGAAAATCTTGTATCTGTTGGCCTTCTCAACCTCGTCCTTGTAAACGCGTCCATACTGAGCCATCCATTGCTCGTGTTTTTCAATCATTGAAACTTCATTCAAGTCGCGTGACATGGCCTGAGAAGCCAATGTTCCCAGCACTAAGAATGCTGCAAAAACGAGCTTCGAAGCGAACATTGAACCCATTGTTTTTAGCTCAAAAAAAGAATTTTAGAGTTAGAAGGATGTGAATGAGAAGGCACACTGCTTCAAGAACACTAGCCAGCTATTTATAGACTTCATTTTGGACCTGTTTGATCACTACTGTAAATCAGTTCAGCAATCAACTGAAATCAAGACTCCCGGGAATACCCGGCAAGTTATGCATGAGTTGGACAGACGATCAAAGCTCAATTGCGTAGACGTTGCTCAGTTAAATGGTTATGTCATATAATTGCTTTTGATTCCCGATAGTTTGGACTGTAATGAACTAGCTTATGTGCACTAAAGTTAGATTACTGGATTCTATATTGGTATGATCTATCCTCTATCTCTAGCAGTATATTCACGCCAAATTCCAAGAATCAAGCAGGAAATTGCGTTTGAAGAACAAAGGAAAATAATTGGATACGGGATAGTCTAAATGATTTTATAATTTTATTACCTTTTGCACTTGATATATAGGACAACCCCTTTCTTTGAAACAAGTAATTTTGTACTCGAATATGGTTGAATGCTTGTTTGTATAGGAAACATTATGAGTTGGACAAGCTACACAAGGAATTTGAGGCCAATTTGAACAAAGGTTTTGATTCATATGATTTTTTAGTGAAAGTTTTATTCTCTTCGAAGATATCCCATAATATCTTTGTGAGAGTTTTTTCTATTTTTTGCGATCTGAGAGATTCGACACATCTAAGAAACCAAGTTTAAAATTTCTCACATATCAAAAATAATTGTTATTTCCTATTACCACGCTTTATATACTTCAATTTCCCATACAGATTTCTCTATATTCAAACCAAGTATTTAGGGTTGCCAATGAGAATCTACTCTAATATAGTTAAGGGTGTGAGACCCTTTAACTTGAAGGTCCTAAAAACAAACCTCCCTACATTTGAGTTCTTTGGTCTTACTATATACTACTAGTATTTATCCCGTTTTTGGAGGTCAATATGTAATATTAGAGAATTGTAAGTTGTTGATAATGATGCTACCATAAATGTTTCCATTTGGGTTTGGATTTGGAACATTAAAATTCTTAAAATTTCATCATTATCCTATTTGGTTACTCAATTCTTAATTTGTTTAAGTTAGTCCTATATTTATGCAAGTTGATTCAGTTTTAGTCATCATGAGTTTATTCACAAATCAATTGATTCAATTCACCAAAACCCTCATAATAGACATCTAAGATAGCAACAAAAGTATGATCCCAAAACAATAAGCCGTAAACAACATATATGGATCAAATGGAATGTGTAATTTGCTTCATACAAACTTACTACTACTATGTTTATTCAAATAAGATCTTTGATGACCAAATAAATTCTTTTTTGCAAAATTTAGAAACCACTCTGGTAATTTACAATTTTACATGAACTAGTAGGGGTGGACACGAGCCGAGTAATTGCCCCTTTGACTAACCTGACCCTAACTTATCGAATTAGCATTTTTTTTGACCCTAATCTGCCCCAAATTCCCATGATACCCAAAAAAGGGACCGGGGCATAAAGTATCTACCCTAATCTTAAAAAAAAAAAAAAAAAACTCCTTCCAATTTACAGAGTTTTTCAATTTAAAATCTTGACATTTCATCCAAAATATAACAATCAAAGTCTGAACATCAACACATTTCATCCAAGATCTAACACATTTTATCCAGTATTTAATGGTCAAAGGCCAACACATTTCAAAGTCTACATTACTATATATGCTATAAAGTATAACCACGTTGCTTGTCTATAAGACCATGTTACTAAATGGTGGAAATAACTGTTTGCAATTACATAAGAGTAAAAAGCCTAGAGCAAAAAAAAAAATCTCAAAAATTGATATTCTTTACCACTTTTCAAATTTTAATCCAAAACTAAATTTTAATTTAAAAGAAAATCATTGGGGGCATGTTTGCTACTACCACTGATTCTTTACCATACAAGAAACAAATTCTTTGGATATCATTAAAAAAAAAAAGAAATCAAATTCCTTTTCTCATATAAAATCATAAATGAGTGTCATTAAACAGAACATGCAGTAATGGAAGTTATGGTAGTTCTAGAGAAAAAAAATTGCAGTGTATTTGGATAATAGATTATTTGGGATAATTTTTTATAAAAAATACTATAACACTTTTTTGATGTAATACATGCGAAATAAAAATGTAATTAAAAAATGTATTGATGATGCAAGTAAATAAAATTTAACAAATAATCTACTATCCAAACAAACCCGTAACTAGTGTTATGTAACACACTATGGAGATGTGGAATATATTTGTACAAGGCAATCTAACAACCATGAGATGTCAAGTTCATTCAAACTGCAATGTAGACCACACCAATTATTTAACACTTAAAACATATGAAATTACATGTTTACTTCTAATTTTTAAATATTCATATAATATATTCTATGGTCGGGTACTCACAGGTTTTTATTTTTCTATCCCATAATTGTATCTGATCTTTGCGAGTACCTAACCCTAATCTGATTAGGTGAAAGAACTCGAACCGAGTATCCTAAATTTCAAATCGGGAGCAAGTTGGATACATCGGATTTTCAGGTCGGCGGCTTTTTTTGCCGA
This sequence comes from Gardenia jasminoides, assembly GCA_013103745.1. NCBI lineage: Eukaryota > Viridiplantae > Streptophyta > Magnoliopsida > Gentianales > Rubiaceae > Gardenia > Gardenia jasminoides. The sequence continues at coordinate 3,981,285 of CM023098.1, forward strand.
ACCCCCACCAACCACTTTTCCATGACATTCGAGGAGATCAGAGTCCATATGCAGACATGGGCAGAACAACGGTGAAAATGGTCCAACCCAAATGGCATCAACCTACTTTGCCTCTTTGATTTGGATTAGAAACAAAACATTGGCCCTGTTTGGCAGCTAAGTTTTTTGTCAGGTTTGTATGCTGCTAGTTTTTTACCTGCTTCTGCTATAGGAACCTTAAAAATCTTCCAAAGTTTTAATGCAATTTTTTATCAAATTTGTATAAAACTTGTTTGTTTCCTACATTATCTGCAATAATCCTCAAAAACTCCCAAAGTTTTTAATATAACACCCCCAAAACACATAAAAAACTTCATTTCGAAAAATTTTTTCTATAACTTCTACAGTAAGTTACAGTAGAGTTTTATACCTACTCTCAAAAAACTCAGCTGCCAAACAGGCCCATTGATACGGTTGAAAATGAATTACTTTGCTTACAACGAGTACTTCAGGCCTGCTCCTCTTTGTCGTAAACTTTGAAAGAGTTATTATAAAAAGTAATTATCAAGAAAAATAAAATTCTAGATTTTTATTTTTATCTTTCTTCTTAAAAATATCTAAATTATAGATGCAAATACAAACCAAAATTTTTTTTGAAAAATTTTGATCATCTGGAATCAAAATTAAATTATAATTAAACAAGAACAGCCCCCCTTCAATGCCTTTATACAGCTCCTGACTCCTCCAACCTCCAACCTCTTTCGTGCCACGACGTTCTATCTTTTCACGTAATTACTTGAGCTTTTAAGCTTTCAAGTTTTTCTACTTATAATTACACACGAAAATTAGTTTCATTTTCTCTTTCCTAAATTTCGTAATCCCTCATATATCCTTTATGTTTCCTTGTCATTTAAAGCCTAAGTGTCATTACGGAGAATTCATGATGTGGCTTCGCGAAATGCGTAATCATCATAAGCTTAGGGCATTTGGTACGTTATATTAAGAAAGTATTAAGTCTAGAAGGATTTCCCAATACGATTCGATTCTCTGTATCATTTCTTTTTCAACTAATCTTTTTTTTTTTTTGTAACTAATAATGCCATTAGTACTACTTCCACTTTTATATGTATGTTGTTGTCTGATTGGCATTATTATTATTAGTGTCTCTACTTTTCTCCCTTTTTTGGGGTCTTAACTAGAGGTGTAAATAGAAATCAAATTCGGTAATTTAGAATTTTGAAATCGGAAATTTTCAAAAAAATAGCACAAAGATTTTCAACCTATTTCGCCTTCGATTTTGGTATTTCCGATTTCGATTTGAAATCGGAATGAATTCAAAATTCGGGATTTTACCAAATTGACCGAATTCATCTGCCATGAACAGAAGACTATTCAACCTGGAAAGCAGATTCCACTTTCAATTGCAACTTACGAGAATAGAGGAATCTTCGAACAAAAGTAGCGGATTCTCATGATCCAAAGATTCTAGAGCAACAGCTTTAGTTGCTTAGCTACAGGACAGGACGCACACATGCGCATGCCTGACTCGCTGCTCTTTTTACATGCGATGATGGAAGAGGTCAGAACCAGGAAATCGGAATTTGAAATCAAAATAGGAAATTCTGATTTTAGATTTCGAATTACTAATTCAAAATTGAAATTTCCAATTTCAAAATTATTAAAACTGAATTCGAATCAAATTCAATGATGTCGAAATCAAATATTCCGAAAATAACTTCCGAATTTTGAATTTTCGATTTTGAGATTTCGAATTCAATTCAAAATTGGTCGGTAATTCGAAAAAATTTGAAAATACCCACCCCTAGTCTCAACTCTCTTTTTCCCCTTTCTAGCAAAAATCATGGTGGATTGTGAACAAGAATGAATACTTTAAACAAAAGCTGGAATTTGTACGTTTGGATGAAAACATCACCACTCTGTTGAAAATTTAGTGAACAAATTGATGCCTAGGTTTTATGTTTTTACTAGAATTTGGCACCTTGCCTTGAAAAAAAAAAAAAGGGGGACTAAAAATCTCATTTTTTGACATGTTGCTAAAACAAATTTGACTGGCTGTGGTTTTTGTTTTTTGTTTTTTGAACTTTTTCATTTGTTGAAATGCACTTTTGAATATTCTTGGAATTATATATGTTATATATAATAAAGTCATACGCTCATACTTATCTCTTCACCATCATTTGTTTCCTACATGACAACTTGACATAGCCAGTTTTGTACTCGCTCTCTCATCGTCTACTCATTTTAGAATTTTTCTAATTTTCTCTCTTCTGTTACGTCTTTATTCCTTTTTTATCATAATAATATTTGTGATAATTTTCAAATTTCACTCAGCCACTCCTCTCTCTTTCTCTCTTTGTCTTTATTCTTTTTTTTTCTCATAATAATGTTTTCGATGATCTTTCCATTAATTTCTCCAAATTTCACTCAACAATTCTTCTCTCTTTTACTTTTCATTTTTTTTCCCATGTTTATTTGTTTTCTTTCTCTATTCTCAACTCTCACCACTGCTTCTTTTCTTTTTCTTCTATTTTTTTTTCAATTTTTCAATTTTTTAAAATATAGAATTTAAAAAATAATATTTATCATCTAATCTCATTTATCAATCTATATCTACGTATGGTAACAAGGGTGGGTGGCTTCAGGCACCCATCCCATGGGGGGAACCATTGGGGGGTGGGCAGGGCGAGGCGAGGGTAACTTTTCTCCCCCGTTTCAAATGGAGTAGGGGATGAGGAAATTTAAATTCAATTTTAATTTAATTGTTTATTATCATACTATATTCTGAATTTAAATTTTAAATATGGTATATCCTTTCATTATTTAAAATTTTTTTGTTTGTAATTAAATTCCTTATTCTATTTACTTAAACAAGCACTTCAGTTTTCAATAAAATTTTACATTGAATATCAAAATAATTCCATGCTAATTCATGAGGGATAAACTAGTTGTAAAGATAGTAGGCATATATAAAACATTTGCATCTATATTATATGAATTATTTTTTTATATACTAAAAGTCTAAACATTGTCAAGTTTGAATGCACGATTACTAATCATAATTTAAATTTAAAATTTAAATTACATATGTTCACATGCAACTAACTCTGCTAATGTAGAAAAGATTAACTTACATTATATTATCAGCTAAATTAGCATTATTTGGATGTCAAACAATATAGACGAATCTACTATTTCCCCATATTGCTCTAAATTCTAGTTTTGTGCAGCTTTTGGTTAATCATAACTATATTTAATTTTTCTATTTATTAGCTTATGGCTACTTTTTTGGCATCTTTATTACTATAATTGAAAAAATGTATTAGAAAATGTAATTTTGAAGTAATTGTGCTTTATATTTCATAAGTTTAAAAATTTTTACAATAAATGTAATATGCACAGTATGTCTTAGTTTATTTTATTAGTTCAAATTTTTCTTTAAAACTTTTTTTGTGAAATTTTATATTGCATAGGAAGAGTATATTGATTAGTTCACAAAACCATGTGCTCTGCACATGCCAAATTCAAGCCGAAATTGTGCTATTGGATCAAATTATACTTGACTGAGGAATGTATAATAACATAGAGGGTGAACTGACTCAATTATATATTCAAGAGAGCAATGTGAGAAAGGCAATTTTCTTTTTGGTAAAAGAAATAGGCATTTTTTGAGAAGGTTTATTAGAATCAACCATAAAAAACTTATAGAACATAAAGATTAATTTTTCCTACAATCATAGTCACAATGTATACACTAAGGGTTGGATGCATAAACACTGATTTCAATTTGAATTTAAATTTTAAATTTTGTACATGTGACATGTATTTATATATAATTGTTAGTGTATATATTATTCATTATAAAAAGATTATTATTATTATTTTTTTGCAATTTAACAGATCAAGAAAGAAGAAAATCTTGGTTGGACCCTAGAACCTGAATTCGTCAACCAATTCATCAAATTAAACTCACAAATGTCAAAGAGCAATCCCTTTTATTCTTATTTTGGGATAAATGCAATATGCCTTCAAGTTGTCATCATCTTTTGGAACTATTCACAAGACTATTAATTATAGTACTTTAACACTTTAAAAAATAAGTTTCTATCCCTTTTATTCTTATTTTGGGATAATTGCAATATGCCTTCAAATTTTCATCATCTTTTGGAACTATTCATTAGACTATTAGTTATAGTACTTTAACACTTTTTAAAAATAAGTTTCTAACGAATTACCTCGGGTCATTGAGACCAAATGAGTTTTGCTACATTTCTACCAAAGAAAGGATTTTTTTGAACAAGTAGAATAAACTAATTTGCACAGTAGATTGTGTAGATATTAAACTCTTATCTATGATACAATACTACCTCTCGACTCCTAAGACCTATTGTCTTTTATGATGGTAATCAGAGTCGAACCCGATCAAAAAATTTTAGACAAGGGAAATAAAAAAAAAAAAAAAAACTCTTTATCTTTCATAATCCTACATCCAGCTGTCTCATTACTTAACCTCAACCTCAACAACTATCAACGGCTCTGATTTAAAAAAAATTCCAGTGGCACAACGGTTAAAATCGATTTAAAGTTTTAAACATTCCACATTCCATTCCATGTTATGCTGAGCGTCCCACGTTTGGCATGACTAACATGTACCCAACTTTCAATATTGCCAATGATTAATTGTCCGGCCGGATGTATTTTATAAAGAATCAAGAGCTAAATACAACATATATAAAAGAAAATCTCATAAATTAATTTCTAAGAGAGAGAAAAAAAATAAAGAAAGAAAGGAAAAAGTGGAAGGCTGTTATAGAAAGAGAAGGACACAAGTTTCGGGTTATAGGGGGGCTGAAAGCATGCTGGAGATTCGGTACATTGTTGAAATTTTTTGATGGGCCACCAGCCTTCTGTTCTGCTCTTTTCTGGAATTGATCTGGAGGTAAAAATTTTTGGACTCTTTTAATAGTTCTCGTTATAACTATCGTCACGTTTTAATAATCTTGATGTCTGTTTGATCTAAGTTTCTTGAGGAATTGAAGGAGCTTAGATTGGTTTTTGGATAATTTGGAAGGAACCCTTTTGTTCGAACTGTTTGTTATTCAGGTTTTGATGTAAGTTGGCCTTAAATTATCTTGAAAATGCAATGTAGGCTGGTACCAGAATTTTCTTGAAAGTACCCTCATTTGTTCCTGCTGAAAGAGCTTTGCTTTACTTTCCCTTCTGGAATTCTTTTTTGGGTTTTGAAGAATATTGAAATCGCGCTAGCGATAAAGGAGGGAAAGAAAGCATTCACATTGCGGCGAAACAGGAATTCTGGAAGACAATTTCGTTGTTTTGATCTGGAAAGACCCTCCGTTTAGGATCTGATAATGAGTGTTGTTTCGGGTGTAATCTCAAGGCAAGTATTGCCAGCATGTGGCAGCCTTTGTTTCTTTTGCCCTGCGATGCGGGCTAGGTCTCGCCAACCTGTTAAAAGATACAAGAAGTTGATCGCAGATATATTCCCGCGGTCCCAGGTGAGCTCTGTAGATCTTATGTTACTGCATCAGATTAATTCCATGATGTTGAGGGCCTAATCTCGGCATCTTCAACGTTAATTCTTTGCTGCATTTGAGATTGATGTGATTTAATGATCACCAGTGGTTTGTGTATATGTGTAGAAGTTCAACTATATAAATATGCCCTTTCGCATAACTTTTGCTGAAATGTGTTTTCTTATTTTTGCTACTAGCATGATGTAGTTAAATTTGAAGTGCTACTTTGACATAAGTAAACAACTACATAAATTATGAGCATGGGAAATTTATTTCCTGTTACTTTTCAGGAAGAAGAGCCAAATGAGCGGAAGATTGGCAAACTGTGCGAGTATGCAGCAAAAAATCCTTTGCGCATCCCTAAGGTACTACTAGTTTATATAGTGATTTGAGGTGATATATGCAGTTTTGGTGACTTGATAACAATTCACGTGGATTAGAACTAGTACAGTGATCTGTTCATTCTAGTCAATCTCATAAATTGATTGCATTTCACCTCTCATGTTTTCTGGTAGCAAAAAATCAATTAGCTATGGTTAGAAGTTAATGCGATCATCATCTTCATCACAAACCTCTCTCAGGGTTTTACTGTTTACTAAAGAGTTTAGGAAAGGTCGAACAGACAACTTAATTTTGGTTGTTAAACTGCAAAAACAATTTAGTAGGTAATAGGTGGCTTGTGTTCCCATCTAAACCAATTCATCATAAATCTCCATGATGAGCACAAATGCAAAAAGGCTTCTTGTACTCACTGTACTTTGACTTCAATATCTTATGGAGGGGAATCAGTTCATGTCAACATCTATGCCAACCCATCATAGATTTCTGTGAAACTCATCATTGTTTAATTGCTCTTTTTTCTTCTTTTCTAGCAATGGTTCCTTCTTAGTTTGTCAGAAGAGTTGGTGATTGGTATTTAAGCTATTGTTTGTGAGATTTATTTAGCAAACATGTGTTAATGTAGGATGATGTCTCAATAGACCACTCCTCTGCGTAGTCTACATATTTTTAGGAAAAAGGTGGTTAAAGATTACTTTCTGCTTTCAGAAGAAGTTCTCAAATTCAAGTATAGGTCTCTATAGAATTGCACAAATTTTGAAATTAGTTGTTTGATCTCTTATGACCAGATAACAACTTCACTAGAGCAAAGATGTTACAAGGAAATAAGAAACGAGAATTTTCGATCTGCAAAATTGTCATGTCTATATACAGGAAGTTGTTGATTTCCTGCAAGGAGCAAATGTAAGTAGTTTGTGTACTTCACTTTTAAGGATTTGTCCTCATAATATTTTTCCTGTCTATGGTGATTGATAAACCTGTTCATTTCCTGTTGAAGAGTTGTTTCCTTGTAATTTGTCTTGATCTAATTTAGTGTTCATTCTTTCTGTATGTAGAGTTGTTGCATTCAAGATTGCAGTGAACTTCTCATTGTTAAGTTGGACAGGATTCAATGATGTTTTACTTAACTTGAACCTAGAACATGGAACTTGTTGCATTTACACTCTGTGCAATACATTGTCAAGTTGGCTAACAATAATTCTGATCTTTTAATTTAGGTGCATCTATAGCTGCTAATTCCCTTGGTAATCTGCAAGTTTCATGCATGCTGTTACTTCAAATTTAAAGTCATAGCGGAGTGCTTCATTTAACTCATTCGAATAATCTTTATTGTCTCAGTTGTGTTTTATTATAGTTTATTAACCTTAGTTCTTCTAGAGGTATTCTTATCATCTGAGCAGGTGAAACATGAAGGATATTTCACCTTAAAACCTGGGCAGTGGGTGATAACTGGAGAAAGGAGCATGTAAGAGTTGGGGGTTGGGGGGAAGGTGATATTTAGTTTGCTAGATATTTACATTAGCCATTCAGGCATGTTCTTGAGACTACATAACTTTGTCTCTGGATATAAATAGATGATGCTCTATATTCAGATATTCAACCTCCAGAAGTTAGAATATCTTATCAGATAGGTTTTTGTTGAGTGTTTTATTTTTGATAACACCTTCAATAAAATTATACCATGATTACCAGAATCACTTTGTTTCGTATTGTTTGAGGTTTTCTTTTTTCTTTTTAAATTTCCATTGTCAATTCTTCAGTTTAGTTTTGGCTTAATACATGAGCTACGAGTATAGCTTATTAAGATGCTTTGTCTATACTTCAGGACTTAGAGGTCCTGGGTTCAAATCCCTCTGCCCCCTAGCCGCTTCTTAAATCCCAGCCCTCCCTGCTAGGGGAAAAATAATTATAGAGGAAAGATTTCTTTGAGCTGTTTATGTTGGGTGAATTTAAAGAAAAGCTTCAATTTTACGAATGTGTAATCTTTTGACAGGCCTCTTTTTGCAAATAGTTTATTAAGCATAATTCACACTCTGCTGGAGCAGACACGCCAGGATGACATACTAATCACAGGATGCCAGTCTCTCTTTGACTTTGTAAATAACCAGGTCAGTTTTTTTGTTAAATTTTTTTTATGAGTAAGCTTTTGTTATCATGATTATTATTAGATCAATTGTGCTAAGTATCTTTTGGCCTCATAAAATTTGCATAATTTTCACTCTTTTTGACAGAAAGATGGGACTTACATGTTTAACTTAGAAGGGTTCATTCCTACACTTTGTCAATTTGCCCAAGAAGTTGGAGACGATGAGAGAGCAAAGCATCTCCGTGCAGCTGGGCTCCAATCACTTGCCGCCCTGGTATTCTATTGATATATTTATTATGTTGCTAATTCAGCTTTCAACTGAGAGTCATAGCATTCCACATGTATAGGTTTTTGCAAAATATGTCTGGCAACAATAACCTTAAGTTACTTTGGAAGAGGCAGATAATATTCATGGTAATAAGAGTTCTAGCATTTGATTGCCTCAACAATTCAAATATCCCATCTATACTGACCAGCATTAGGTGTTTATTACAATTGTAGCAGGTGTTCAAAGCAAATTGATGGTGTTCTAGACAGTTGTCGAGTAGCAACCTGTGCACTCTTTGGGTAGATAAATATCTCCACCAAAGATACAGAGAATGCTAAGCAATTTTTCATTCTCTTTCTTCATGATTAATATACCTCTCACAAATTACTTCTCCATATTGGTTAATTGTTAACTCTTACAGTTTGAAGTTTACTTGATTGTTTGAGATCGCCAGATTAAATCACTTGATTGGAGATATAATTATTTACCATAGTATAAAGGAAAAGGAAAAGTTCCCAAGGACGGACTTATAATTTATCAGATATAAAAACTTTAACTTGGTTTGTAAGTTACATTCATGTTTAGCCATTCCCTAGATGGTAGTTTTCCTGTGACCAGGTTCCAATTCACTTGTACATTGTCCATTTCAACACTTGACATCATCAGAATATTAATTTATGGCTCATAAAGTTACTTGAAATGGAGGAGTCCCAAGTAGGAAAGCAGATCCTGTGCAAATTTTTCTGAGAACTGACATTTTTATTTATATGCAATATTTGTAAGTTCTGATGAACACCAAAAGCTTAAAATCTGCATCTAAGTTGTATTGTCTACCTTGTCACATCATTTGTTGTTGTACAGGTCTGGTTCATGGGTGAATATTGCCATATTTCAGCAGAGTTTGACAATGTAAGCAGATTCTTCTGACATGCTTTTTACCTCTCTCTCTCTCTCTCTCACATTCTCTCTCTCCCTCTCTCTCTCTCTCAGTCATAGTTGTTGACTGTCAGGTTTTCAATTCTTCTAGCTTTCACAGTTGTTAGAGTATATCATACTGTCTGATGCCCCAGAAACATATTTTACAACTTTTTTGTTTATGTTTATGAAATAAAGCAAGAAAATTAGTTTGTATTTATTTGCCTCCTCATTCCATGGATTTAATAAGAGCACCAGTAAGTTAAATCAGAAAGCATCCATTTTAACTTTTCAGAAAGCTTAATCTGATGTGACATTTTTGTCACTTAAGGTATCTTACGCTAGGAGTATCCATTAATTGATGCTTGGCATGTACCTATAAACTTCAGAGGGATTTGGGTATTTTTGTTATTATTATGTTTAACGGCCAATACTACATATAAATCTATCCTTTAGAAAATTGGGTGATTTAACAATATGAATGGAAGAGTAATTTAATAATTTTAGCTTTACAAAGGCTAATTTGCATCCAGTAGTTCACCAGTTTAGAAAAGCTCTTCAAGAGAGAGAGAGAGAGAGAGAGACTATGAGAGTCCTACTTCAATATTCCTTTGGATTTCAGCAATGGTGTGTGAAATTAGAAGTGTGTGTGAGGCTATACTTGTCCATATACTATGAGAGACTATCATTCTCCTGAAACCTAGCTACCTATGTTTTCCTTTTACAGTTAGATTAGTTTTGTGTTTTCCATCATGTAAACAACATTTGTATTCGCTCATTTGCAGCCAGCAAGAAGTCAAATTGTTATTTGAATCGTATCTCCTGTATTGTCTTCCTTATCCAGTTTGCTAAACTTTTTACTGTAAAGTTGGAGCTGGACAATTTGCTATTTTAATCTGCAATAAATATACTAATAACTTTTAGTAATCAGATTGTTTCAGTTGTCTTGGAAAATTATGGAGCGCCAAGTAAGGAGGAGTTGCAGGACCCCAGCCAGAATAGGTGGGTGCAAGAAGTACGTAAGGTTGAGGGCCATGTTTTGCCTTCACCAGACCTTCTGACAAAGGTTCCGTCTTGGCGGATGATTGTGACTGACAAAGGCATAGCAAATATCCCAATGTATATCTTGCAGATGACAAACTCTGGCTGAACTTACTCTCTTTCTGATAATTTTCTTAATTATGGTGGATATTTTCTGTTTCTCACGGTATCCTCATGTGCTGGTTTACCTTTTTTATATAGGGAAGATGCACAGGATCCCTGCTTTTGGTCTAGGGTGTGCCTTCATAACATGGCCAAGATAGGCAAGGAGGCTACAACAATGCGTCGTGTTCTTGAATCTTTGTTTCGCTATTTTGATAATGGAAATCTATGGGAATCTGGACATGGGATTGCTTTACCTGTTTTAAAGGACATGCAGCTAATAATGGATGGTTCAGGTACTAATGTTTTTTTAACCGTTGTTCAGATAAATTATCACTTACCTGTGGCTAAAAAGACATTAATGAAACACTTTTTTCTGTATTTTTATAACACAGGGCAGAATACACACTTTCTCCTGTCGATATTAGTCAAGCATCTTGATCATAAAAATGTTCTTAAACAACCTGACATGCAGCTTGACATTGTTAAGGTTGCCACCTCCCTTGCTCAAGACACAAGGACTCTGGGTTCATTAGCTATTATTGGGGCAGTAACTGATATTATGAGGCATCTTAGAAAAAGCATACATTATTCACTTGATGATGCAAATCTGGGGGCTGACTTAATCAAGTGGAACAGAGAATTTAGAGAGGCAGTGGATGAGTGCCTTGTACAGTTATCATGCAAGGTGAGATTACTATCAATAATGGATAAGTGTTACTCACACTATGGATTATTAAACTATTAAAAGATTTGTTTCTTTTCAAAAATAACTTATGATTTGTGAGATAAGCGCCCTGTTGACATGCATAATGTGCATATGCTCACAATCATTTGCTGAATTCATTTCTAACTAAATGCAGATTTTCAATGAAAAAGCTCAATTGAGTTTTGTCATTGAGCTGGACTTTCGGAAGTTTAATGTTTGTTTCCTACATCTGTTAAACAGGTTGGTGATGCAGGCCCTATCCTTGACGCCATGGCTGTCATGTTAGAAAACATCTCAACCATTACAGTCATAGCAAGAACTACTATTGCAGCAGTTTATCGGACAGCACAAATTGTAGCAACAATGCCAAATTTGTCATATCAAAACAAAGTAGGGAAAATATAAGTCAGAGTCTCTTAAAAATCATAATTATATGTCTTTATTTTTCTTATTTTATTTTATACAAAGCTCCATTCTGATTTTTTTTTCTCCTCAGGCATTTCCTGAGTCTCTATTTCATCAGTTACTTCCTGCCATGGTTCATCCAGATCATGAAACACGGGTTGGAGCCCATCGAATCTTTTCAGTAGTCCTTGTGCCATCTTCAGTTTGCCCATACACAGGCTCAGCTGAGCCTGAGTCAAAGAAAGCTACAGATCTTCAAAGAACACTTTCAAGAACTGTTTCTGTTTTTTCATCTTCAGCTGCTCTTTTTGAAAAGCTGAAAAACAGAAGCTCTTCACAAGAAAGCGTGATTCAGGAGGTCAAGGAGAAGCCTACTGGTGAGGAAGTACAAAGTAGAGTCAACGATGGAATGCTAAGCAGAATTAGATCAACATATAGTAGAGCCTATAGCTACAAAAATCCACCTGCAGATGCAGATTCCGCAAACAAGACATCAGTGGTTAGCCTATCAGACACTTTTCTCTATCTAATTAGTCTGGACATCTTAATCTTTTGCAGCATGGTTGACCTGGACTCTTATTTCCTCTGTTTTTTACTTCAACTCAAACTGCAACGCCCACTATTCGATGGCTTTCTAGTTTCTTCACTGCATGAGATATGTTGAATCACACGCTTTCTATTTTATGATAATTGGGAAACTGAAATTGGATCCCCTTATGCTAGTAGTTCATTTGCATATTAGCTTTAGTGTTAATTTGATAAGTAGCCTTCTTTATCGATAGACAAATCCATGTATTTGGTTCATCGAGTACCATGACTTACGTCCTCTGTATTTCAGGACCCCATTTCTCTTCGTTTAAGTAGCCATCAGATCAGTCTGCTGCTTTCATCAATATGGGCGCAGTCCATATCTCCTGCAAATATGCCTGAAAACTATGAAGCTATTGCTCACACATATTGCCTAGTTTTGTTGTTCTCTCGTGCCAAGGTAATTTCTTGCCTTTGGCCTGTTGGTTTTGATTTTATTGTATTTATTATGATCTTTTATACTTTGAAAAATAAATGTGTTTCTCATACACTTTCTGTCCTGCAAGTTCTGTTTAACTTAACGTAACATCAATCAATGTGTCCTTGCCTCAACCTGGCTCTCATTTCTGTTAGCTTCTGTAACATAAATAACTTGCTTTGGACTTTTAGTATGAGTTATCCTTTCCCCTTTCTTCAGATGTTACCATTAATTATTGACTTTCAACTTCTGGAGTACAGTGGTCTTTCTCTAAGTTTTACTTGTTCAATCTAAGAGACTATGGCCACTTCTTTCCTATATTATTTTCTCTCTTTTTTAATCTTGTATGATTATTATGGTAAAATTACAAGAATACATCAATCCTCCAAGCTATGATGATTTGCAGTATAACAGATCTGGTTCGAAGTTTAGATATGACACCATGGCTTCCTAAGATTTATTGCAAGTTAGGCTGGAGCCAATGCATCCTGGCTCTGTCTCTCTATGTATATGCACGGATTTTTAATCACACACTCTGCTCGTGGAAAGAGAATTCCTTTTCAATAGTTTCCATCTTAGACATTGAACTTTAGTGCTCATATTTTTGCTTGCATCATAAACAGATTTTCTAATTCACCTTTTTATATTCCCAACCACCTTTTCATCTTACATACATCACATCACAAAAAGTGTTACTGTAATCATTTCAAATAATATACCAAATAATACTCTATCCAAACACTCTTACCTCCAAGGAGAAATGCCAATAATTCTTTTTAAATCATGCTTATCCTTAATAGGTAGCAAAGGGAGACACATAATAACTTTTGAAATTAAACTTTCTTGTGTTTGACCACCAGGGGAACTAGGACCCCAATGTTAGGAGGGTAACTATTTCAGTGTACATACACTATCACTAAAGGCAAAATCTATCTATGTAATAAATAATATAGGAATATGATAACTAGTATGACGGCTGTTTCAATCTTTTCTAAACTATAAAAAGTTTCACAGACAAAAATAATGTGAAGCAATGATATGATCAATGATTTGTGCACTAGAAAACTTCATTTCTTGGAAAATGAACTTAGATGAAGATCAGTCATTCATTTTTACGTACTGAAAGTTCTAAGATACTTATTTTGTTTTCAAATAATATTTTATTTATCATTTTGAATGTGTTCATGTTTAAAGTAGGGGATAAATGTAATTACTTTATAAAATTGGGGGCAATGCAAAGGTCAAAAGGAAATTTGAGAAATATCAGGGGATTTGAATGTAAGACAAAATTGAAATTTTTGATCTTTTTCAAGCCAACTTTAGGAATTCTTCAAAGATTTTGGTTGGGGGGGGGGGTGTTGCCCACCGTTATTTCAGCATGCCCTCACGCTTGTGTTTAACTTTACATGCAGGTACACATCTGTAATGGGATGCTTTTTTTTTTGGCAGTTATTGATGTTACTAATTTATTCAAAATGCAACAAGATAAATTCCTGGTTATTGGTGTTCAGCTTTATGTTGCAAATCTTATTCCACTTGATCATTCTTGCAGAATTCATCTCGAGACCATCTTATTCAAAGCTTTCAACTTGCATTCTCATTGCGTCAGTATTCTCTGGTTCAAGGAGGTAAACCTGCAAGCCTAAACTTACCCACATTTATTGGCTAAGTAGGAAAGGATTGAATTTTCTACACCACTTCTTTCAGATTACTGTTGTGGTGTATAGGAAGTATAGAATATCAAACATACATTTGCCATTTTTACATTAATTCTTCTGGGAGTTACTTGCACGGGCCAAATCAAGTGTTTTCTGAATTTGTTTACAAGCTAGGTTGTATCAGTTGATTGACTGGAATGGTAGAAAATTTTGGTTTCAAACTCTACTGAATTAAGAGCTGTAGTCACACATTAAATTCATGTCATACCAGTATACTAATCATTGAGATCTTTCCTACTTGTCAGGGATAATATGTAATGTGCATTTGGAAATTTACTATGCTAGTTTGTATGAGATCTTCTAACTTTGATGGATGGTAACTGATAGTGCTGTATAACCATCATAACTTTTCCATTCTGTATAGTGCACAACACACTTAGCAATTCAATTATTGCACTGATCTAAGTCGATTGAACATGTATTGAAATTCATGGTGTTGAAAAAAGTTCTGGAAGTTGCCTAGATATGACAACACAACTGTCGGTTGATCATGTCTTTTCAATTTGATATGTTGCTTTGATAAAATTTGACATCCAAAGTTAAGCTCAGGTTTCATTCATTATATTTTCAGGGCCTGTGCCACCAGCAAGACGCAGATCTCTTTTTGTTTTGGCAACCTCTATGATTATTTTTTCATCAAAAGCTTACAGCATTATTCCCCTTGTTCCATGTGCCAAGGCTGTATTTTCAAAGAAAGTGGTAGGTGATTCACTGCTAATTAGATATTTTTTCTCTCTGCATGTTGCCCTGTTTCTCCACTGATGGGTCTCAAATTTGAAATTAATCTCATATTCTCATACTCAATTAATAATGACTCAGAAGGATTCAATATGTTGATACGCATTTATGTGGTTCCACAACCCATAGGAGTTTGTCTTAATTGCAAATTTCATGAGCAAAAGGTGACAAATGCCTTAACTATTGCTCTTATATCTGTTGCAGATTGACCCATTTCTGTCTTTAGTTGAAGACTCAAAGTTACAGGTGGTAGATACTGGATCCAGACTTGGGAAAGTCGATTATGGATCCAAAGAAGATGATAGTTCTGCTATGAAATGTCTTTCAGAGATTGAAATTACAAAGGATCAGACAAGGGAACACATGGTCTCCATTATAGTGAAGAATTTGGACAGTTTGTCAGATGTAAATGTCCACTTAGATCTTTTTCAATCAATGAATTTCCTTTATTTTCTAATTAATAAGGCCATTTTACCATAATTCTGTCTTTTGAAGGGAGAGGTTTCCAATGTAAGAGAGCTGTTGCTGAGTAACTTTTTGCCTGACTATGTGTGTCCACTGGGATCCCAGTTTCTTACTGAAACTTCGGAAAATGTACATCAGTCTAATGAGAAAAATGACGAAAATCAGGAGAAGGTAGTGGTTATTAATGGGAATCTGAATGTTTAATATGTCAAGATCTTAACATGCCTTTGTTTCTGATTGTGCAGGCTGGTCCAATTTTCACATTAGAAGATGATTCTGTTCCAGATTCATCTGAAATCATTTCAAAACAAAATCCAGAGTTGGCTATTGAAATGCCTGACCTATTGAGTGTCAATCAGCTTTTGGAATCTGTAAGTTTCTTTGGCATGTAACTTCAGCAGAGAGCTGTCATTTTATGAGTAGTAAAAATACAACTTGGGGATTTTAACCTGGCATGTTGATTTTATTTTCGTACATTCTTATCTGAGTATGTCACTTAAATCCGCTGTTTGTGTAGTGCTTTTTGTTGTTCATAAGGACCACAGCCTACAGATTAAGTTTTAGTTTCCATCTATGGAAGCATAGAAACCAGATTGGTTTTTGATGTCAATGTCCAAGGTTTTTTCAGTGATTGTCACAAAATATGGAATTTGATTGTATGAAAATCAAGTTGACAATTTGCCTCGAATATTATTAGGAATAAACTGAAGAGCCGGGCTTGTGAACATGTTTATCTTGCTGTATATAAAAGGAGATTACCCTAATTAACCTAATAACTTATGGTGTCTCCATAATGTTTTACTGACAAGTAGTTGCTGGTGTAAGGATAATAACTCTTCTACTCCGGAAACCCTTTCTTGGTGTCTCCTTGATGTTTCACTGTAAGATCAATCTGATTCTAATGTCTCATAATGTTAGTAAAATTTTTGTGGATCCTCCTTCAACGCATGTCCACACTTACTGACCTCATTTAACCAGTAAATGTGACTATCTTTATGCATGGTTGCATGTCTGGGTTTAATTTAAATCTCTTATTAGAAGCAAATCTTGTTTCTGGAATACCTTCTAATGTTAATGAACAAGCTAATCCTGCACACACCCACTGCCAACATACAGATAAGGTTTTCTTGCGCTGTTTTTTCTTTTTCTTTTTCTTTTTTTAAATGTCATGCTAGTTTTAGAATGCGTCTGAGTAACAATTATCCAAGCATTAGATTTAATTTCATCAAACTGCTTAAATATCATGTTAAATCTTCTACTCCTTATCCTGTTTCCTAAGCATTGGATTCAATTTCATCGAGTTGCTTATATGGCATGTTAAGTCTTTTATTCCTTGGCCTAGAAGTTCTTTTATCTCATTACGATTTAGAAAGAAGAGAGCTGTTTAGTGTGCCTAGTCTCAGACATGGAAAGCTAATTGGATTCAAACAGAAAATGTCGTTGTTTATGGTTATATTTTTGACTAAAACCTAAAACCTTTTCTGTTTAATGTGAACAGGTGTTGGAAACTGCACATCAAGTAGGAAGACTATCAGTGAGCACAGCATCTGATGTGCCTTATAAGGAAATGGCCCATCACTGTGAGGCACTCCTGATGGGAAAGCAGCAGAAGATGTCCTACTTGATGAACAACCAACAAAGACAGGAAAGTTTGTTGATCAGATTTTCTCAGCACTCTGATGAAAATGATAAAGGAATGGTTTCGCATGTACATACTGATATAAGTTTAAAAGTGGTAATTTCTTTTTCATCTTCCCTGGTGCAGCATAGATTGTTTTCATTTGCCTGTTTATAGATTGGTGTGATAATCCGACCATACACCTATTGTGTCATTTGCCTATTCATATATGAATAACTTCTATAGGCATGAGGTTTGGGTCACATTATCTGTACATTTTCCTTTTTCCCATTCACTGGCACATAGTGTGTACTAAAAGAGTCAAGATTCCTGAGTTCGGTATTGTTATCTGGACCAGCATCTTTTCTGGTCATTTTTTGCCTTTTTTCTTTTTAAATTGAAGTTGAAGTCGATTTCTGACTTTAAAGTCGATTTTTAGGTAATCCACTCTTTATAGCCCACACAGACATGCATGTTTTGATGTTATCTTTTAATGTTTGGTTGATATTGTCTACCATCAAAGCATTAGCTCTATGCAAGTTTAATGTGCTCGGGTAGTTTGTCCAACAGTACTTTATCTTTGTATGCAAAAGAGCTGTTTTTGTCGTCTATTTGTATTTATTTTGCTTCCAGCATGACAAATCCATGTATTCTTCAGCAATCTAGTAATGAGCTGCAAATGTGACAGCACAAGTGAGATGATAAGACTGTCTGACATATTAGCATTTGAGAAGCTTATTCTTACTTTTGTATTTGACAATTAACATTGAAATTGGTCCAGTATTGTGCTGCATGACTTGATGTCTTATAAAAGTCAAACGAGACAATATTAATGCAAAGCAAAACCAGAGTGAACAGGCTCTTGATCTTGTCCCACACACTCTCTGCAAGATCTTACAAGTGATTGCTCTTATTTATTTATTTATTATTATCTTTTTTTAACTGCATTTTACAGGTGACAAATCCATTCTTGGACCCCGACACTCTTGGGATGGCAAGCAAACCACCAGTTGTGTCCATGTTGTGTGCAGCTGAATACCAACATTATCCTCAGTCTTTCAAGCTACCAGCATCAAGTCCATACGATAACTTTTTGAAAGCTGCTGGATGCTGACAAGAGAAGGTATTATGTATATTAATCGAGTCAATCAAAGTGTCCACAATACTCTAAAAGGTGGATTAAATTGGATGCCAAGATGCTCCACACTGAAGCTTCCCTGCTTCTGAGTGTCTGCGGATCTGATATACAGAGCATTCGGCATAAAACCTGCCAGCATCGGATCTTGAAATTAATTGAGCTTGTTTCATATCCCGGTAAATTCATTCTTTTGTTCTTTTCTCCCATGTTGTTTGAGACATGTATAGTTCTTGTGCAAGGCACGGGGGAGCCAACATCCAGATTTTGTCTTCTGTGATAAACAAAAGCAGCAACATTTGAGGAATGACCATCCTAGTTTAGTCATTGATATGGTATGTATAAAAGCAATTTTAACTTGAGGTTGATCTTTGGACCTTCGGATTGTAGAGGAAAGGAGCCACTCTTCTTCCCTCCTCTGTCACGAGATGGCCATTTTGTAATTTCCATCATCTCCAAAAAAAAAAGAAAAATATTTATTAGACGAGCTACATTTGTTAATCTCTTGCTGGTTTGGAGATGTGATCTTTCAGTATCTGCGAAACGTGTGGGATCAAGATTAGCTTCAATGCTAAACAGTATAATGGCTGCATGGCAAAGATTCATTTACTTTCTAATAAGTAAGATGTGGAGGTTTGTAATAGTAAGTACGTCTTATTTCATTTTTCATGTCAGTGAAAATGGAGGTCCAAAAAAAATCACAAAATTGCTGGACAATGATGAGTCAAAACTCAGCTGTAGCGTATGAATGATGTAATTCCCAGCTCCAACTTCCATCTAGTTAGCTATATTCCCAGCTCCAACTTCTATCTAGTTGCTACTGCTGAAAAATATTGGTAATCTAGTTCTAACTAGGAGAAATGTATCTTTGTTTTTATTTTCATGTTTAAATTCAAAAAAAAAAAAAAAAAACCCTATCTTGCCAATGCACAGAAAACATTTTGATAAAATAAAATTATCATAAATTTAAGAATCCTTTTATCTCAACTGCCCCAAAAGAATTCTCACTTACTCTTAGACAAGGACAAGATTCAATTTTGTAAATTCGATTCAATGATTAAGTATCACAATAACAAAATGATAGTAAACACGAATATATATATATATATATATAGAAAAATCTTATTTTATATTAAAAAAGATATACCACTTAAATGATAGCGACACATGACTTAATCCACATGAATTTCACTTCTTTGATTTTAGGGATTTTCGTGTTTATTTATGCATAACGTAGCAATATTTATGGTAACTTTTTGTAGGTGTACTTAATTTTGTGAATTCGATTCAATGATTAATTATCACAATAATAAAATGATAGTAAACACGAACACACGCGCACACACACACACACATAGAAAAATCTTATACTAAGTGACACACTACTTAAATGATATCAACACGACTTAATCCACACAGAAATAAATTAAAGGATAGCTCACTCCTTTAATTTTAGGAATTTTCATGTTTATTTGTGTATAATTTAGCAATATTTACGGTGGCTTTTTGTAAATGAACTTGTTAGTTTTTTTAAATTTTAGGGAGTCCAGCATTACGCCCCTACCCTCATCGCCTGATGGTGCAAAATTTGCACTTATGGGCCCCTAAGTATTGGATCTCTAAACAGCAAAACGGATCAATCTAAAATGCAATAGTAGGTCTATACCTTTTAGAAGCCCAACTTGGGTCCAACCAGAAAACTCCTCATTTCACAATTCTAAGAAGCCTCTGGCCCTGTATGCACCGAAACGGTGCAGTTTTACTGTAATCGACTCAACAGCTTTCACACCATTCTACACAGAAAAGAAATCTGAGTAGTGTCATTCACCAGCTCAAATTCATAGCAGTAAGCTCTCTCTCTCTCTCTCTCTCCCTCAATTTCCTGCCCAAATTCATAGCAGTAAGCTCTCTCTCTCTCTCTCTCACACAGAGTGATGCATAGATGGTTGAATCTGATTATGGTTTTTATCATATTTCTCTAATTTTGAGCGATTAGGGTTTTCCATTTCCTGAAGTATTTGCGCACTACGATTCAAATATTGACCTTTTCATGTATGTATGTGGTATCAAGATCTGTTCAAGTCTTTAGGGTTGTAGCGGAAAATGTATGATTTCTTTTAGTTTTGATTTTCTTGGTGTTTTTGGGGATTTATCTTTTTCTACCTGGGAGAGTTTTAGTTTTGATCTTTTAATAGAAATTTCTGTGTCCCCGTGTCTCGTCCCGTTGGGCTATTATGAGGATGTTGAAAGATAGCATTTTTTTTGTACGTGCCGTGTTTGGATTTTTTGGTGGGTTGAAATTCTTGTTCATTTTGAGTATGGAACCTGCTGTGTCATTCAACTTCATCAGTCAATTTTGCAAGATTTGGGTACAAGATCATCATAATATGTGTTTTTATCCCCCAAGCCAAATGTAAAATGGGTATACATGTGTGTGTGTGGGAAAAAAGGGATGGAGGTAGGGTAGGTATATGCGAAACAAGCTATGGCTATTTTGTGCAGGGAAAGAGGCCAGGCACTGAAAACCCACCCTGCCCCCCTTAGAAAAAGTGAAAGTGCTGAAATTTTCTTTAACCCCATAATAGAGTTCATTTGGTTCTGTCAGAGTCCCTCTTTTGGGCCCTGCCCTACCCACTGTCCTTAACACACTGCTAAATTTGGTCATTTCTAGTTTATGCTGAACTGTTATCTTATTTCTGCTTCTCAAATACTTCTGCACATGATCTTCGAATTATTCTATGTATGTTTTGACTGTATTTTAATTTGAGACGTTGCTGATGTGATTTCTGTACCCTTTTAGCGGTCTTTCATGTTCATGCTTAAGAGAACTCTGGTTACTGTGATCTATGGCGATGGTGATAAACTTTCTGCAATGGCTTCTTAGTTAGAAATTAAGGCTGGTGACACAAGATATGAAAACAGGAAATGATTGAATTGATATTATGAGAATGGTTTGGCATTGGGTATTATCGAGTTGCATTTTGCTAGGCCTGCATACTTACAGACTCTGTGGAATTTAAAGATCCACGTACGTTTGCAGTGCCATATCTACTGAAACATTTGCAGTCATCACATGTAACAATTTACTTGATTTTCTGGACCTTCTGATTACATCTTTGGCCATAAAAGTGACAATTATATCTTTCTTAATGTTTTTGTTGATTCATTATCCTTTCTTTTTGTTTCGTGATCAGTTCTGTTATTAAAATTATCATTTATTCATGTAATCGTTTTGTAATACAAGTCCTGCTGTGTCCTTCCTATCAAGAAGGAAAGGCGCTCTTTTTCCTTTCTTTCTTGTGTTATGCCTTTTTGAATGCTTTTGTAGTAAAGAAGTTTACTGGATAGGACTGGACTTTAAGGTCTTGGATTAGTGCACCTAACAGGGAGTTTGGTTTCTTATGTCAGTTGTTGAAGTTTGAAGATGTCTGCTAAGGCCATAATTTCTGGTGTGGCAGGATCATTTGCAATTGCATATGTCTGTGATTATTTAATTGCTGATCAAAAGATTTTTGGAGGTAAGTTTATGGGCAATCATCCTTACGTTGGCTTTGAGTCACTTCTGTTTTTGATATCATTTCTGTCATTTTCTGTTAGGTAAGACTCCAACAACTGTTGCAAGCAAGGACTGGTGGGAAGAGACTGACAAGAAGTTTCAGGCATGGCCTCGCACTGCCGGTCCTCCAGTGGTCATGAACCCCATCAGCCGCCAAAACTTTATTGTGAAGAACCGTATTGACCAGTGAAGCTCCACACAATGGCATTTTTGTTTCTAATATCAGCTTTATGGAAGAGTACAATTTTTACTTTGAAGTAATGGTTAGCATGGATGTAAATGCAGAAACCGTCACTCTTGCCTATTTCAGTCTTAAAGTTTTCTTTCTGCCATTGCTTTTGAGGGTTGGTCTTGCACTTAGACATTATTAATAATGTCAGTCCAAAACTGTGAAGTGTTGGATAGAATTTCACACAAGCCTCTTGTTTTGATGCTTTTGTATCCGTTGTCTTTTATAGTCTATATGTGACTTGCTTGGTGGGGTATGAATTCTTTTTACTTGGGCGTTCCTCATACATATATTTGCTAGACATAGTTTTTTGTTGCTCTTCTTCAACTGGTTTTATGAGGGGAGTAGCAGCTTATACATACCAACCTCCGGAAAGATGCATGCATGCCCAAATCGCTTTAGGTGCATAAGATATATGGAAGTGTACTTCTGAAAGAAAAAATTGAAGGGGTCCGGGGGAGGGGGGGGATTTGGATTGCATGGTGTTTAGGGACTGATGTTTTGTGTTTCTTGAGCCCTGGTTGCCCGAGGCATTCTCTTTTAAATAGCCAGTACAAGTGCCCTTTCGAAGTCTGATTTTAGCATTGCCTTCAGCTGTGTCATGGAACTGGTGGTTATGAACACGCATCTGGTGGCCAGGTTGGGTAAGGTTGTAGTGTATGTGGGTTATGGTGTCAGTCTTATGCATACTTGCAGGAGTCAATCAGTACAGCATTACATGCATTGGAACAGAACGTCGGTTAAGAAGACACATCCGGTGGCCAGGGCTGGGTGAGGAGATACCGAGATAGTGTATATGGGTTGTGGTGTCAGTTTTATGCATACGACAGGAGCCAATCAGCACAGCATTTGCGTGCATTAGAACAGAAATGCCTAATGCGGAGGGGAAGAAATTGAGTTACCTGAAATCGATCATGGGCCAACCTGTCGTCCCTCCTCAATCACCCCCGGCGGAACCATTTCGAACAACTAGCATTCATGTCATCCCCCAAGAAAAGACGCCCCCAAGAAATTGAGTTACCTGAAATCGATCACGGGCCAACCTGTCGTCCCTCCTCCTCAAACCCCCCCCCGGGCGGAACCATTTTGAACAACTAGCATTCATGTTCCCCCTCCACGGGGGGGGCGTCTTTTCTTGCTTGGGGGGAGGACATGAATGCTAGTTGTTCGAGTTGGTTGAACCATTCATTAGCTTTTTTTCCACGGAAAGAAGTTGAAGTTGAATGCTCTATCCAAAGGAATGGACCATCGGAGAAGCAAATTCTAGTGATCCTCTGTGATTCAGTTTGATCTCTGCTTATGTAGAAACAAGTGGGAAACGAGCGAGAAGGAAACCCGTACGAGGCCCTGCTCATGAGGATTAGAGAACCCGCAAGTGAAGTTTAAAAAGCTATTCTAGCGTTCACTGTGAACTCGCGTTTTCGGACTTCCTCCTGTGTAAATTCACGTTAAATACTACTGTAGAGAAACTAGTGAACTGTGGTTCTGAAAATTTTTTGAAGCTGTGAACTACTGACAAGACCATGACTAGCTACATGTATTACTCACTTCTCATCTTTTTCTCGTCTACTGTACCAACGGAGTCTATACCAACTTGCCATTCATGGAGTTAAATGAAACGATTATTTCCATTTGCAGTTTTCTCAAAATTTTCTTGCGCTCAATCAGGGCACACATTTGTCAAAGATTTCTCTGAACAAAGAGGACAACCGTGTTGAGTATACCAATTATATGTGGAAGGCTATGCAATTGGATATGGGACAGCTAGGCTACAACCCAAATGAGCGCTTCTTAGAGGGGTAAAACTGCTGAAGTGCTGTGCATCTCAATTGCCAGGATATCTTTTGTAAAGGACAGAGACCAACTTTTTTCTAATGCGTCTTTCAAGTTCAGTTATTTGAATGGTTTTGGTCTTAATGAATCACAGTCCTATCATTTTCCGTCTCTTGCAGAACTGACATTATTAAGCTAAGATCTTACTATCTATCGCAACTTCTCACCCGAATTACCCTATATCTTTATAATCACATCTTATGTATTCAAACACCATTGAGTTGAAGATTATCACGAATAAAACTATGAGATGTTAACAGACATTTTGAAAATCTTTCTTCTGTTCATCTAGCCAGAAAATCAAAAATTTCGTGCTAACAACTAGTAAGGAAGAGTACACATGCATACCAACTGCATATATTCCTTGTAAATTACGTTCAAAAAATCACAACCAGTATGGAATTAGGCACTCGGCATATACTCCTTGTACATTGAAAAGGCTTAGTTGTCAACTTCCAGCAGTTAGTGCTACCATCAGCTCCTCTTTGAACTAATAACTCAGCATTACTTGATTTCCGCTATGCGAGTACACCTTATGAACAGTAGAAAGAAGACTTCTGAGAAAAAAAAAAATGCAAGAGCTAACAGCCATGTCGACTTTGAATAAGATGCATAATCATTTTAGCCTTCCTTTTTCTCTCCTTGGCCCACCTCATACTCATCATCATCATCCTCCTCCTCCTCCTCCTCATCATCATCATCCCCTTGGACCTTATCATCACCATCCCCTTGGACTGCCACATACTCATCATCATCATCATCATCATCATCCCTGTCATCCTCCTCGTCCAACAAACTGCCCCCCAATCCTCTTAAGTCAGCCCTAGGATCATCTTCACCCAGAAAGTCCAGCCCATATTTCATGTCACGATGTTTGACCAGAAGCCAGCGAAGCAATCGGTCTTCCTTGTTAAGGTAATGTAGCTCGTCGTTAAAACTGGGTGGTGTCATCATTG
The DNA here is from genome assembly GCA_013103745.1 of Gardenia jasminoides. NCBI lineage: Eukaryota > Viridiplantae > Streptophyta > Magnoliopsida > Gentianales > Rubiaceae > Gardenia > Gardenia jasminoides. The sequence continues at coordinate 4,005,935 of CM023098.1, forward strand.
TCATTTGCATCAATTGGCCCTAAACAAGGCCAACATGTCATTTGTTTGGGGGAAAGGGAATGCACTTCTTCATGGTAGATACATAAGTTTATAATGCTCTTCAACAGTGTAAAAACAAGACGACCAGATATCATGATGAAACAGAGGGCAATTTACATTTCGTGAGGAGAGCATAAACAGCTAACCATCTCAGCTGTTAAGTGCATTTTTAATGTTTGATACCCGCTAGCAGTCACCGTAATAGATACCTAGGTATCATCGATCATTACTTGGTCTAAGATTGTTTTCCTTTGATCATTCACTTTATTCCACCAGTAGTTCTGTGCCTTTTGATATAATGTTGGTGGTATCAACCTCGGTAAAATTTAATATACTCTTAAAATGAAGTTCTTATCTTTCATCAGCAGGAGAAAAGAGGATTTTTTTTTTTGGCGCCCTGGGAGGAGGGGGGGTGGTGGGTTGTTTTGGGAAGGAGGAAGAGAGAGAGAATTTTGTGTCTTGCAGATCAGGTCCAAAAACAATATATAGTATTTAAAATCAAAACAGCATTCCCTAGAATTATATCTATTGTACTTTAAAGGACAAGGCAAATCAGCAATTTAATTTTGATTTCTAGAATATAATTTGATCTCCTTGCTTTATCCAGCTTTTACTGTTAATGGGTAAGCAATCCCACCTCCCTTGTTTCAAACTGATAGGGGAAAATGACTAAGTTATCCATCAAAACAAATTTAGGTTTGTGTTGACACTTAACATTCCTCATTAAGCGGGAAAAAGCACATACAAAGTATATAACAGTTGAGATTCTATTTAGTGCTTTTTCCATGCATTAACTAATTAAATTCCACAGTGCATGAGTAAAAGAAGCCAGCTTATATCCGCGGCATAGTCAGGAAAACATAACCAAAAAAAAACCCAAGTATAATACATCTAGATGCCAAGCACATAAGATAAATATGACAAAAATTTAATCAACTAGAATGATGCAAGGATGTATTGACCTTCTGACGGGGCAAGATGCTATCCATCTTGTATTTTCGATCCTCCACAGCAGCTAGAGTTCATGTATCACAGTTCCCTTAGGTTATTCCACACCCAATTTTCAGACATGACTTATCACATGCTAACTATTTCCTTCAAGTTAATTTACTTCATAAATTTACAGGCATTACAAGAAACCTCAACTGGAGATGTTACAAGGTAAACAAAATCCTATGGCTACTTTCTTGCAAAAGTTTTTCCTTAAAAACAAAAAAGCAGCTGGAGTAGATATGCAGAGATTTCAAAGTTGAACCTAACATGAACCTTAATTCTTAAGACTGACGAAACTAAGAAATTCATTATGTGTTGGCTGATCTGTAAAGAAATTCAACTGCAAACAGACTTCAAATTCAAACATGCACTCAAAGCATGAATTCAAACTTTATGACAGCTCTCAAATGAGAAAAATTTAATATTGGGAGAAACTGAACTTAAATCTATATAAGGAAGAAGAAAAGCGAAGTGTAGTGCAGCATCAATAGACCAACCTGATAGTACCTCCCATCAAGTTTCTTGATACCATAACCCAATTGAACTTGTCCAAATGACTTGATATCAGTAACAACCCCATTTCTTCTGTAAACATGTTTCCCAACTTTAGCAGCCAAGTCCATTAATGCCTCCTTCTTTACATGGGGTTTCAACAAAAGCATGCAGTCATAAAGAGGCATCTTGTCAGTTCCCTTCCTCTTGGCCCAACCAACTTTCTTCTTAAGATCTACAGAAAAATAAAGCACTTAAAAACTTGAATCAAGAATATGAACAATCCCTTTTTGTAATCAATGTTAATCAACTCAAACCCTTTAACCTCCTCACAACACTATTTTATCATCCAGGAAAAATGAGATAAAACATCAAAGCACTTATCACAAGCTCGACATACTTTAACTTCCATAAATACTTTAACTACATTGGAGTTATCAAGAATTATCTCCTGTTGACCTTCTTGGCCAATCCCTTTCCAGTTAGAAAGGAAATTACATACCAACCTATGTTACGACATCAAAATCTTGAAATGTGTTAACCATCAATGGATCTAATTAAAAGCGCCTAGACTTGCATCATGCATCCGTAAAAACAAAGATGTACAAGTATAAATAAGCATAAACAAACGAAATTAGATAGTTGAAACTTGAAATCCTAATGTACGCAATAACTATGAAACTGAAAGGTATTCAGGCAGACAATATTACAAACAGGTAGAAGGCAGCCAGAAGCCCACCTAAACTATAACAATATTCACATATCAAATAACCAAAAGATCAAGAATTGATTGGCTCCCTTTCTTTCTGAGCTGCCGTTGAGTGCATAATTCAAGAGAACACAAATAAGACTGATAAATCTATTGACAGTAACATTTATCTAACTAAAAAAGAAAAAAAAATTACAAAAACTTATTCCTGAGAGACAAAAAAAAACAGAGAAGAAGGTAGAGAAAAGCTTGCGGAGAGAGCAGAGAATTGCAGAGGCAACAGAATCTGTAACCCACTCACCTGGGATCAACGATTTCACCCAAGGAAAAGACTCCTCAATTCCAGAGGAAAAGCACAGCAGGATTAAGTGAAAACCAGAAGCAAATGTTTTTTCACGGGTTTAGGGTTTAAGATGTAGAAAGTAGAAAGGTGCATTTTGCTTCCATGGAGAGTCGAAACCCAAACTCCAACAATCTTTTTTTTTTTTTTTCTTTCTTGGACTCAAATTTATTTGTTTATTTATTTTTTAAAATTCGGTACCATATGATGTCTTCAAACAGCAATATAAATATAAATAAATATATATATATATATGGAGTTTAATTTATGATTTTTATGCAGTAAATTACTTATAGACCTTGTTTAATACTAGTAGTTAAGATTTAAATCACACGTGGTACTTGATAATATAATAGTGAATTCGATCAATTATTTAAACAACGCAACAATTTTGGCAATTCTAATGCTTGAATTTCAATAATAGGTCAAAGCGAGGAAACAATTTTGGCAAGAGTATAGGTAGAGATTAAATGATAAATTGGGAAGTATAATGAATAAAGTAAATTAAGGGACTGTTTGGCACATGGCTTTTGCAGTTGGGAATGGGTATGAACTGGGATGATACAGACCGACTGCACAGGTGAAAACTCACAGGCCTTTCATCATCATTGGAACATAATGGAAACTCCATTGCCTCCAAAAAACACTTCTCAGTACTCAAGTTAGAAAAAAGGCTTGCGTTAAACACATGTTTTGTACTGCTTCAAATGTGAGATCCTCTCGGATCAACCGCTGGCCACAGCGGTGAAAGCAGTGCTATGAATGTGCATACTTGGGAACTTCCAGATTATGGATAACAAGATTTTCATCAGGTGTCTGCCAATGAGACTTGTAGCATCTCTACAAGGACATTTCAAGTCCAGTACATTCTCGAATTGCTTTCATACTCAACAAGGAGACAGAAGCTAAAGGTATCATCACCAAGATTATACAGAAAAATTGACTTCTTTTAAGAGGAGAAGAATGATAACTGAATATTGCTAACCATGCAGAGATACAACTCTCAGGACAGAAATGAAGAGCATCTTCGAACAAAGATCTCATTTATGTAATTGAACACCTAATACGTGATAGAGTACAAAACTACCATAATTGGAGGAAGACTTTTGCTTTTATCCTCCATCTAATTCTTCTGCAGTTTTTTCCTTTTCTCTTCAAGTGGATAAGATTACACAGCTGAGTTCCTCTTAAGCTCTGTAGATAGAGGAGTAGATTACCATTCACAGAAGCAACCCCAACATATACAGAATCTCTCCCCTTCTCCAGTGATGATAAATTTCAAATAGCATGGCGTCTTTGCGAATGTCACTCAAGGATTCCTGATTTAGAGGGAAGAGACTTCAACCATTTCTGAATTAATAGAACTCTGTGCAGTTATTCTGTTATTTCTCGAAGCATTTCAACCACCTTCTTCATCTTTGGTCGTTTTGCTGGCGTACAATCTGTACAGAGCAAAGCAACTTTCAATGCTGCAAGCATTTCTTTTCTCCAAGCAAATGAGACGGTACTAAGCTTTGCATCAAGTATCTGCTCTGGTGTTTCCCCTCTTAAAGGTGCACCCTGAACCCACTTCACCAAATCTACACCTTCACCAAATTCTTCATCTACTGGTAATCGGGTAGTAAGGATCTCAAGCAAAACTACCCCATAACTGTAAACATTTCCAGGTGCTGTGACTTGCATGGTATATGCATATTCTGTATCAAAAGGAACGAGAGGAAAGATTCACATTTTCAGTAAAAAGAGCATAACTTGGTCATAGAGCATCAATAAATGGAAAGAGTAAATATGAAAGTTACTAACCTGGTGGGATATATCCAAATGAACCTGCAACAGCACTGATGCTTGCGGTCCCTCTTGATGGGTCTAAGAGCTTGGATATTTCGATTTCACCAACCAATGGGTTAAAATTGGAATCTAAGAGAACGTTACCTGAAGAAATGTCAAGGTGAATAATTGCGACATGATGTAAAAATGCTAAGCCTTCTGCTACTCCAATGGCAATGGAGAGTCTTGTTGGCCAGTCAGGTTTATAATCATGTTTCTTAGAAGATTCATGCAGAAACTCTGCCAATGTCCCATTCGGGTAGTAATGATGTAGCAGAAGTGCAACATCTTCATAGATTATGAACCCAATAGGCCTTATCAGATTGGCGTGGGTGAGTTTACTGAGCCTTTCAACCTCTCTAATCATTTTGCTCTGGTGATGAATCAACGTTCTGTCCATTGATCTCAACTTCTTAACAGACAGAATCATTCCAGATGGCATGTCTGCTCTGTAAACGGTGCTAAAAGTGCCAATGCTAAGTTTATTTGATTCTTTCATCGTCGCCTTCACTGCTGTATCAAAATCTATGGCTTGCCTAAGGTTTTCAATGAAAACATTCCCTGCTATTATGACTGGTTTGCCAGTGGTTTCATCATCAGTAGTTACACCACCTTTGGCAGCTTCCTCTTGCCTCTCCCTCATCATGTAGAGCAATACAACAACAGTCACAGATGCAAAAACGGCCAAACCGGAACCAATAACAGCCAATATGATCCTGTAAGAAACCTTGTGATGGTAATTCACATTACCAGACCCATTCGAATTTCCACAGGAAGAATTCAAAGGCTCGCCACAGAGACCTTTGTTCCCAAAAAAGCTTGAATTTGGGCTTTTTTGAAATGGCACAAAGGTCGGTATTGGGCCAGTCAGCTGATTGTTTGAAAAATTAACCTCTATCAAACTCAGCATGCCCTTCAGTGCAGCTGGAATGTTCCCGGAGAGCTGATTATTTGAAAGATCCAGAGCCACCAGCTTGTCGAGTCTTCCCAACTCTTGGGGCAACAATCCACGAAGATGATTGAAGCTCAAATTCAACGCAATCTGCAAGTTCTTCAGATGACTGATCTCGGGAGGAATAATTCCAGTTATATAGTTACTGCCCATCTCTAATTCAAGCAGCTTTATGCAATCTCCAATCTCATGAGGTATCTCCCCTCTAATAAAATTCTGACTCAGTAGCAAGTATTGCAGCCTAGAAGTACTGCAGATCTCTTGTGGTATAGTGCCATTGAGTCTGTTGCTGCTTAAGTCAAGCTTGTTCAGATTCTTGCAACCTAGAACAGTTATTGGAATCTCTCCAAATAGACTATTTCCAGAAAGAATCAACTCCTGCAAATTGCTAAGTTGACCAAATTCTGGGGGGATGATACCACTAAAGCCATTTGAGGCCAAATTAAGGAGAGTGAGATTAGAGCATTGTGCAAATTCAGAAACTATCTCTCCAGAGAGATTATTATTATCAGCTTCGAAGTATGTAAGGCCGGTAATATTACCAATCTCTCTGGGAATGTCACCTATTAATTCATTATTCCCAATTCGAATACTAGAAAGGCCTTTGCAATTACCAACTGATGGAGGAATACTGCCAGTCAGCTTGTTTTGTGTCAAAACCAAAACCTCCAATTTTTCCATAGCAAAAATGCTCTCAGGTATGGGCCCTTCTAGCTGATTAGAGTGAAGGTTCAAAAGCTGCAGTTCTGAAACTGAGCCCAAATTATCTGGAATATTACCACTTAATCCATTCTCATAAGCAGTAAAAGATCTCAAATTGGTTAAATTTCCAACCCACCGTGGGATGGAACCATTCAGCCTGTTAGTATATATCTGAAACTCTTGCAGCTTTTCCAACCCCTTGAGCTCATCAGGGATGATCCCGCTTAAGTAATTATTTGACAAATTCAATGACCTAAGGTTCTTGAGCCTGCCCAGTTCTACAGGAACTGAGCTTTCAAACTTGTTAAATGATAAATCAAGAACTTCAAGCAGTGATAAATTCCCAAATGCTTGTGGGATTGATCCATGGAAATTATTAGAAGACAGGTCAAGCCATTTCAATGCTCTAAGCTCAGAAATTAGAGTCACATTACCTTGCAACCCATGGCGAGAAAGATCAAGCCTCTCCACCATAGATTGGTTAGAGCTGCAACCAACACCAGGCCAAGAACAGAAATCTGACTGGTTTACATTCCAGAAGGACAAACTAAGCTCTTTTGCAATTTCTAGCAAAATGGTTTGATCATCAACAACTTGAGCAACTACAAGTTGGGAACTTGAGAGCAACCCAAAAAGTATAGCGGTTATTAGAGTTAAAAATTCCATCTTGGGCTGCCTGGAGCAACAGAAATGTCTCTTTCTTCAGTCCCGCTCGAACTAAGAGAACAAAATGAATAATCAAGAGACCATGTGTCCAGGAGGAGAAAAATTCAAACTTTCCTCAACTTTTTACAACAATAACTGCTATACTCCCCATCCCATTAGCAGTAATGACTGTATTAAGCCAAAAAAGACTTAGACTTTTTAAATCCACCAGGAACTGCACTTTTAAAGAAAGCCCATTTCAGAAATTCACCAATTTAAGGGAAAAATATGAACTTTACCATTTAAACACAATACAAGATTGTATCACTAAAACCAAAGAAACAGAGCCCAGAAAGGGACTATAGGGTTTAAGAGTGGGAAAGGGTGAGAGAAGGGGGGGGGTGATTTTTGTTTCAAAGAATGTGCAGAAAAGTTAAGTGAGAGTGGTTGCAGAATGAAAAAGAAAGAAGAATGAGAGTCTTGAGTCTTGTTGTGTTGCTTGTGTGAGGGAGTGATTTGAGTGATGAAAGAAGTATGGTTGGTTTGTACAATATTTTAGGTAACTGCTTTCACGGGTCAGGTGTTTTTTCCTGTCAGAACTCAGAACTGAGAGAGAAGGGTAGACGAGATATAAGCTTTTGGGGAAAAAAATGGCTCAGCAGAATACATGGCTTCACGAGAAATGAGCAGGCATGAGTCAATGAAACCGTACGGATGAATAGAATGCAGTCGTTGTTTTTCCTTGTTCTTCCCGGTCTGCTGCTAGATAGTGCTCTACTGTAGCTCCTGCATACAGGGATGTGCAAAATTCGAATCTTGAATTACCGATCAATTGTAATTGTAATTGATCGAAAAATCTAAATTTAAATATGTCGAATTCAATATGAAATCGTTTCAAAATGTTTCAATTCGAGTTTACCGAATTTGAATTCAATTCGGTAAAACGGTAAATATTTACTGATTTAATATTTAATTTTCCGAATACCTAATGTATTGAAAGATAAAATTAAATGTGAAATGCCTAATTTGGGTTATGAAAATTCATATCAACTTTGATAAAGGCAAATGCATTTTTATTTGCTTCGATGCTCAATAGATGTGTCAGCATTGGGGATTTTGTTTGATTTAAAACTTTCTAATTTTCTTTCCATTGTGTTTTTGAATAATTGTTTTATGAATTCGGTTAAATTGGTAAAATACCGATTTCCGAATTAAATTCGAATTGAATTCGAAATGGAGAAATCGATAATTCAATTGATTCGGTATTTTACTAGTTGTTTCAGAAAATACCGATTTCACTCTAGAATCGAATTAATTCGATTCTCACTACTTGCATACTCTAAGTACTTGGAGGATTTTTTTCTTTGTTCTTTTAACTTTATTTTTGCCCCTTCTTACAAGACCCAAAAAAAAAAAGAAAAGGGGAAAGTGAGATTTTTTTTATTTACAGCAACTTGATTTATAATCCTAATCCAAATGTACAACATCTTGATAGTTACTAAACAAATCAAGAAGTTATAAAAAGAGTGCGTTTGGATAGTAGATTATTTGGGATAATTTGTTGAAAAAAATACTGTAGCACTTTTTTGATGTGATATATCTGAGATAAAAAAGCGATTGGAATTTGTGTCGATGATACAAACAAATTTTTTTAACCAAATTAGAACAATCATGAAGGAATATTACAATGGCTAAAAGTGCTAATACTATTCATAAAAATTGCACTAGTCCATTATATCTTTCCTAGTCCAATTCTCTTTCAACTCCCTCGCTATTAGTCGTGGGGGCTAGTGGTCAAGAAGTTGAACTCCCACCTAATAAATCAAAATTCAAATCTTGATTAGCTCATTTGGCACTGGGAAGGAATGGAGGAATGGGAGAAGGTTGGAAAAACAAAAACAAAAACAAAAAACAAAAAACCAAAAAAGAAAAAAGCTACTAAGAATTGTTCCTATTGTGTTATAGAGCATGAGGTCAATTTTAGCTGGCCTTTGCAATCTAGTAGGTCTTTTGTTTTGATTGACCCTATCACTGATGTCATAATCCAATTGAGTCTTATAATTTTCTATAGGAGGATTCACTTGGTGAATATGAAACCAATATATATATATATATATATATATATATATATATATTGTCATAGGTTACTGATTATAAAACAAAGTTATCTTATTAATTATAATGATGTCTTGTTATCAATACTCTTCCAAACAAACAAAACAATTTTTAGCTGGCCTCAACATATTAAAGTTGTTTGTTATGCTTAGACGGTACCCTCATATTGGACCAACAATTTTTGAAGTTTTAGAAAGGAATAAAGAAATAAGTTCTTGAAGAGGAAAAAGGGGGAAAAGGATAAATAGGGGAGGGAAGGGACAAAAAACTGTAGACATTGTTACAATGCTTGTATTGGAATAGGCAATTTCTTGAATTATAGGGACTTGTGGGGTATAAAACCCCTGTTTGATGGTTTTTGATTCCATACAAGAATCTTAAAATGACATCCTGTGATTCTTGTGACGTTACTGACGAATCAGAATTGAGTTCTTTTCTTCATCGATCGGGTGGTTTAGATCATTTGCATAGTATGCTGTCAGCTTACGCATCATATCCTCAATAGTTCCTAGGTTCACTTGGGAAAGCACATTTTGTCACTTAATTGTTCCCTTGTACTGTTGTATAATTATTGGCCCCATTCCCAATTGGTTGATTAAACAGTACTAATCTAGTCATTTAGATTATTATATTTTCCTATGGTCTAAATTTTTTTTCTGTGGACTTGAATAGTTTTTATCAAATCTAACTATTGAAAAACAAGACATGGACACAGATATAATGGATTCTGGTGATGCTCATCCTATGGAAAAATTTCTGAGAATTTCTCGAGTTTTTAATATTATGGTCAAATTTATTGCCTTTTTGGATCTCTTGTATGTTGATTTTCAAATCTATGTATCTGTGTCATGTTTTGATATACATGCTGTCATTAGTATAGATATTGGAATGAAATCATCATTTTTATTAAAGAAAAAAAAAACAACAACTTTGCATTAATTAAAAAAATGGCGTGGTTTCTCTATGATAATAGTGTCTTAATTAATGCTCTCTCCGGCCTCCCCACTCCTCGGGGACATTACAATTGAAAGTCACAATCACAAAAAAACTAATGAGAAGTATATGATGCATAAGTCTGCATCAACGTGGAATCCGTATTAAGAAATTAAATGATCTATGGTCTTGGGTTTTGTCATTTTCTTTTCTTTTTAACCTTTTTTTTTTTTTTTGGATAAGCACTTTTGGGTTGTCTTGACCTTTTAATGGTCTATATACCAAAATACTAGAGCACAAAAAGCGATGACGTAAAACACTATTTATATTTGATGTTGATGAAACACCAACATGGAATTGGATTATGTGTTTGTATTTGTGTGTAGAAATGAATCCCATTTACTTCTATGTTTATGGCTAATTGAGACTACAAGAATCTTATAGAGTTAATCATTATACAAAAGTTAAATGTTTTTCTTTGATTACAATAATTTTAGGAAAAAGGGAGTTACCTCACTCCATGAAGACCATGTGCCAAATTATGGCGTTTAATATATAGTATCTATAAATTTCCCACAGATGAATAATTACAAGGCTTGGGGATAAAATTTAACCTTCTCTTAGGCATATTGTTCAAGTCTTAAAAGGCAGGTATTTTTTTTTTTTTTTTATGTTTCTATTCCAACAAGTTAACCCTATAAAGGGAAATCAATACCTCTATTATTTTTTATTTTAAACGAAATTTTGGAAGAAATTAGTTCAAAACAGTAAAGGAGGATATGTCTAATTTTGTACTAGAGGATATAATAGAATTTTGAAGAAGTCTAAATCAAGTAGACTACCCAACCATTCATTTCTTCCCCATGGTATTTTGGTCTTACCCTTGATAGAACAATTTTCCAAGTACCATTACAAATAATAAAATATAAGTAAAATACAAAAGAAAAAGCAAGTTTATGCATTAAAAGTAAGACTAATTCTATTTTGCAACCTTTGTGTTTTCAAGCATTATTACCTTATACCCTTTTATGTTCTGATTGATTCCCACCTCTCACCTTTAGCTTTGCTTCTGGGTCTTTTGTACTCTAAAGTTATCAAAATTTCTCGAGTCATCATTGCTGCTCTTATCATAATGAAAGTAGACAAGACAATTATATGTATTAACTCTTTTTTTTTTTGTGAATAGTCAAGACTAACACTAATTTGAGCATTGTGAAAAAAGTGATATGGTATATGGGTATGTGTTTTTTCTATACTTTCATTGATAATGTGCAGCACTATGGTTCTTTGACATGCAATGTGGTAATAATTGACAATTTTAGGGTAAAATGTCTAGATAAAAGCTGTTTATAGGTACAAAGTGAGAATCCTTGAAAAGTTTTAATGCTGCAAGTTTAGGAGGGGTGAGGTTTTCAGAAATTGCTTTCTTCACTTCTTCTTGGTTAAGAGGAGAGGTGGGTGTTAGCTAAGAATTGATTGTCAAATTTATGCAGCTCGAGTTTGTTCAAGGAGCAATTTCTTGTCATTCTGAGTCTAACCAAGGCACAGCTATATAATTTAATTTCTCTCTGCATTAAAAGAATCAACGCAATGAAAATGATTTAATTTTCACCCTTGCTCTGCAATTTTATCTTTTCAATTCTTAAACAATCTTGTCTTTCACCTTTTTGTCAAATGAAGTTTTGTTTGCATATTTGAGAGAGATCATAAATAATCATAAGGTCATCTTTTTAAAGCATATTGTTATGAGTTTATAAGAAATGATCGAAACAGGTCGGCAGTTCAATGCATGCATGTTGGGTCTATGTTATAGAACTGCATCATCAGAACACACTCCAAGATTAGAGCAATGATCACTAATTATGAGGCATAAAAAGATAATTTTTTTATCATTCTTCCTAGCTTCAAAAAATCCTGACAAAGTCTGCAATAAATCCCTTTTTTTTTTTTTTTGGTTCCCTCCAAAACTGAAATTTCACTTTGGCTTCTGTTATGCTGCAAAGTAGGTTAGTAGATTAATTAAATTTGGATATTTTTTTTATCTTGAACAAGTACATCTAGCAATGGAAGCTATTAAAAGCTACGTTTTAATTTACTAATCTTATGGTTTCCTATTGTTTGTTCTTATATCCATATATCTATTTCTTATGCGACATTTTAAGTCCACATCATGTCATTTTAGTCCAAATCTCTACGGGTAATGAATATCTTTTTTTTTGTTTGTTTATTATTATTTTGTTAGACAATGAATATCTTATTCTTCAACAAAACTGCCCCTTTGACTATTATTTGGAGGATATCAAATTTGAGAAAGTCAATGACGAGAATATATATACATATGTGTGTGTGTATCTGTGTGTATAACATTTAGGTGAATCATATAATAACTAGCGAATATGTTACACCTAATTTGTCCAAGTATCAAAACAACTCGATATACTTATAATTGGTAGGTAATCCCTCCATTTTTTTCACTCCTGGTAAAGTAGCTAAAAAAGATTATAAAGTAAAATTTAATTATTTGAATGTGCGCATAAATACAGCAAAAGCGTGGATGAGATTAACAGATTTACCACAAAAATAATTTGTGATCGTGATGACAGTTAATTGTTACGATCATATATAGCTCTTTTTTTTTTTTCCTGGGATAGAAAAACAAATAGATTTGATTGCATCAAATTGAAAAAAGATTACCTAGCTATGTTTTTAAAAGTGATAAGAGTATTCATTTTCTACTTCAAAAGGAAAAAAAAAAAATGAAAGATCTTCTACTGACGGCCAAAAATACTCACTTCCTGCAATCAAGTGTAGTAATTCTTTGACTTATACCCAAAAAGTAAAAGGTAGTAACTTTTTTGGTTTATTTTTTTCTTTCACTTTTGGCAGGCTGCTTTTTTTTTGTTTTTTTCCTTCCCTTCTTCTTCCTATTGTCGTTGAAAACTCCACTTTGCTGGAGCCACATGCAAATGGAGCATAAACTAGGGAGGTACAATTATTTCTATCGCGGTGCTTTTGTTACTTTGTGTATAATTGAAGAAAACTTTCTGCCACTTCCCTTTGAACTCTAGTTCCTGGCATACCTGTCTCTAACAATGCAATGCTCATTCAAACAGAAAAATCTCTTTGAAAAATTGGCAGTGTCTTTTAACTATAAACAAAGAACAAGAGATACTACAAAACATACATAAAGACAAACTTGTTGGTCTAGAAACACGACTTTTTAGCATTACATCTAGATAGAGAATTTTGTAAAATTTACAGTTAGATTTTTTGAAATATCAGTCATCAAGTATTAGATAATCCTATAATTAAAGGACATAACATAAAGATTCAAAATATAGAATTTTATTAAGGTTAAGTTAAAGCATTTCACCCGAGTGATTATAAAATTTTTTGGATTGTTATTATTTGTCAAAAGTTTTTAATTGCATTATTGACACAATTTCTATCCACTTTTTATTTCATATACATCACATTAGAAAAGTGTTACAGTAATTTTTTCCCAAATAATCTACTATTCAAACACACTCTCTATTCATTGTACCAAAACAGGTTTTAATAAGCATGAAAGTCATAGGACCGTCACCATATTTAGAGTTCCATTGTTAAAACTATTTTCAAGAACTCTACAAACATGGTCTCATCGTCAATTTTATCTCACATACTCACTTATCTATAATATAGTACGTCATAGTTTCTGTTAAAAAAAAAAAAGAACTCCGCATAGAAAACAAAACTCAATAGAATAGAAATCTAAAGGTAAATTTCATCATAATTAATCTGTTCATTAGAACTTCTATGAATACTGTTTATAATTTTTTTTTTCCATAGAGTGTTTGACTGATTGTTATCTAGGAATTTTGTGCAACCAATTGTTTTGATATGGAAAGGATGGTGTAATGGAACCTAAAAGGCTAAAAGAAAAGAGGAGGTAAGGACCCACAGTTATGGGTTGGAGTGTGGCATCTCCATGACAGGTAGGGCCTTTGACTCGACAGGTCCGTGTGTGATTTGGTATGAGGCATAAATCTACCAGCTATCTGATCAGTGATCTCCACCGTCCTAAGCTAGGAAAGCAAAAATGCAAATTTGTAATAGTAAAATGTTTCAACTTTTCTTAGATACCATATTCTCTCTTGGAAAAATGTTCCCTCTCTGTTAAAAATGGCAAAAAGATAACACATCAAATTGATTTTTTGGCTCTTTTGTCATGATAGGGGGTAAAATGATGACCAACGCACACAACAAGTTGATAGAATTCTAGTTGCCAAAACAGTAAATATTATCACAGTTGGAAGTTGAAAATGTTGCAATTTGTAGGTCCCAAATGCAATCTAAAGGATGTAAATTAGATTGTTTAACAAAACAATCAAATATAACAAGAATTCACCTAATAAAACAAGTACAAACTATTGCTCAAGTATGCACAACAATATGTCAAATTAAGCACAATAAAGATATCACAATTGAGCAATAAAGAAAAGAGATATAGAAAGAATTGTAAACCAAATTTCCAAGTTGCACCAAACTTGGATAAACTCCACTAGTAGCTTTTTCAATTGAAGGTGAAACTAACCAACTTGTACAAGTGAAGGCTTACTCCTTACTCACCCTAAAAGCCTTTAGTTGAGCCAAGGAGTTTTACAACTATCCTAGTTAACCCTCAACAAATTACAATTGAAAGCTCACTCGACCAATTAAGAACTACTATTACAAGTGAGGCAACCTTCACCAAGGTTTTACTCCTCCAAATGAGAAATCTCACAATCCCTACTTTTCCCACACCTATACAACAAACAAAGAAGATTTCTACCTAAATATTCACTTGTAAGTTTGTATTTCATGTAGGCAAAAGTCTTCTATCTTCTTGAACTTGTGAGTATTTATAGACTGTGAGAAATGGTCTAAAGAATCTCTTCAACGGTCAAAAATATGGCTATTAGAAAAAATAGCCGCTGGAGCTGTCGGACGTCCGAACCCACCGTCCGACAGAACCAGTCAATTTGTCGGACGTCCGAAGCCCTGTCCTGCATCCGAAAGTATCGTCCGAAAGTGTTGTCGTAAACTATCGAACGTCCGAAACGATCGTCCAACAAAACCAGTAGCTATCTCAATTTCCTTCTCAATCTGTCGAACGTCCAAACCTCTGTTCATCGTCCGATCCTTGCGTTCGATAAGTTAAAACCTTCTGAATTCTTCTTGAATTGATTTCTTTTCTTTTCTAATGAATCAAGGACCTGTTTTAACATAATTCTCACATAAAAACATTAGTCTGAATCATCATTTTGTATTGGTATCATCAAAACCTAGGATCAATTCCAACAATCTCCCCCTTTTTGATGATGACAAACCAAATGATGATTTTACAAGGAAGGGAGAGAAACTCCCCCTCAATAAGAGCTAAAATGATTTAGAAAATCATCTAATATTTCTCCCTCTTTTGTCATTAATCAAAAAACATATTAACTCCCCCTCATTGGTCCCAAATTTTGACAAAGCAAATAACAAAGCATTGGAAAGTAAATACAAAGTATACAAGAGCAATAAACAAAGCCAATAAACACAAAATAGGTCCATTAAGGTCTAATCAATAAGGTCAACAAGTTTAGAGACCTATTTTTGACCAACAAAATATCCAAGATCAATACACACAAATATTTAGAAAAATGCTGTCGGACGTCCGAAGACCTGTAGGACGTCCGATCCCTTATTTTCCTAAAAAAGTATTTTTCCATTGAAAACAATGTTAAAACTAATATCAAGAACCAAACACTCATACTTTTTAAATAACACATAAAGATTTCTATCACATAATTGACTAATGCTTAATGAATCATAGCCCAAGTTTCTACTAAGAAAACATTATGAATGAGAGTTAGTACAACATGATCTAACAATACACATGGATTTCATGCCTTTTTTTATATTTTTCTTTACATAGCAATCATTTTGCATATGTCCAAATTGGCAACAAAAATGACACATACTACTAGGATCATTTACAAAAGTAGGTTTAATAAATCTAGTTCCTCTTTTTCTAGAAATAATAAAATCATTTTGGCCATGTAAAATATGTTTTTCTTTTCTTTGTAAAACATTTTGTTTCTCCTTTTGGAGAGAAGCATTCAAATCATTAATTCTTTTCTTTAAACGATTTTGTTCCTCCAACATTTTTTCATAAAACTTTGTTTAATTTTCCAACTTCTTTTTCAAATCACTTTTGCAATCAAAATCAATTTTGTGCTTTTTCAAATCATCATTTTCTTTTCTCAAATTCTTATTTTCTTGAAAGATTCTAGAATTTTCTTCCAACAAATTTTATTTTCAAACCCTTGTTTTTGGCATAAGATTCTTTCAAACTTTTATACATTTTGATCATAAGAACTTGCATATCATCATCATCATCATCTTCATCACTAAGAGAGTGATTAGAGTTTACCTCATCATCTCCAAAAGCCATAAGTGCCAATTGAGTCGATTTTTCTTCTTCTTTTATTTCTTCATCCAAATTGCATTCATCCCAAGAAATTTTGAAATTCCTGAATTTTTGTTTTCTATCATCATTTGCTCTTTCTTCTTTAGAGCTCCTTTTATTTAGAAGTTTCTTCAATGCCCTTGCCATGTCATCTAACTCCACATCTTCTTGTGAGGCCTTGAATGCTATGCCTCTCTTGATCGTTACTTCCTCATCATCTTGTGTTTTTGAATTTAACTTCAACTCATAAGAGGTTAGCGAATTCACAAGAGATTCAATAGACATAGAATTTAAATCCTTTCCCTCTTCTATAGCGGTAACTTTATTTTTCCATTCTTTTGGTAAGGCATTCAAAAATTTTCTATTTTTCTCACCCAAAGTGTGTACCTTGTCAAGCAATTCAAGATCTTTAATAATATCATTGAATCTACAAAACATTTTATCAACATTCTCATGAGGATGCATTTTGAAAGATTCATATTGGGCAACAAGCATAGATTTTCTTTGCTCTCTAACATTGTCATTCCCTTCATAAATCTCTCTCAACTTATCTCATACTTCCTTGGCCGATTTACACTCTTTTACTCTAGTAGATTCATTTGCATCTAACGCATTGTACAATACGTTCATGTCCTTGGCATTCAAAGAGAGATTGATTCTATCTTAAGCACTCAATTCACTTCTAGTTTTAATTCTATTTCTACCAGTTGTTTCATCTATAATGGTAGCCTCATAAGGTCCTTCACTAACAATAAACCACAACTCTATATCTATAGATTGCAAAAATATTTTCATTCTATCCCTCCAACTAGCATAATTTATACCATTGAACATGGGAGGTCTAATGATGGATTGTCCCTCTAAAAATAATGCATTATTGGTTGCCATCTTTACTCCTAAGTTGATTGAGTTTAATTTCAAGGAGACCAAGTTCTGATACCAATTGTAGGTCCCAAATGCAACCTAAAGGGGGTGAATTAGATTGTTTAACAAAACAATCAAATATAGCAACAATTCACCCAATAAAACAAGTACAAACTATTGCTCATGTATGCACAACAATATGTCAAATTAAGTATAATAAAGATATCACAATTGAGCAATAAAGAAAAGAGATATAGAAAGAATTGCAAACCAAATTTTCAAATTGCACTGAACTTGGATAAACTCCACTAGCAGCTTCTTCAATTGAAGGTGAAGCTAACCAACTTATACAAGTGAAGGCTCACTCCTTCCTCACCCTAAAAGCCTTAAGTTGAGCCAAGGAGTTTTACAACTATTCTAGTTAACCCTCAACAAGTTACAATTGAAAGCTCACTCAACCAATTAAGAACTACTATTACAAGTGAGACAACCTTCACCAAGGTTTTGCTCCTCCAAATGAGTAACCTCACAATCCCCACTTTTCCCACACCTATACAACAAACAAAGAAGATTTCTACCCAAATATTCACTTGTAAGCTTGTATTTCATGTAGGCAAAAGTCTTCTATCTTCTTGAATTTGTGAGTATTTATAAAGTGTGAGAAATGGCCTAAAGAATCTCTTCAACGGTAAAAAATATGGCTGTTAGAAAAATAGCCGTTGGAGCTGTCGGAGGTCCGAACCTTTGCCTGTCGGACGTCCGAACCCACCGTCCGACAGAACCAGTCAGTCTGTCGGACATCCGAACCCTTGTCGTGTGTTCGAAAGTATCGTCTGAAGGTGTTGTCGCAAACTATTGGATGTCCGAAACGATTGTCCGATAGAACCAGTAGCCATCTCAATTTTCTTCTCAATCTGTCGGATGTCCGAACCTCTGTTCATCGTCCGATCCTTGTGTCCGATAAGTTAAAACCTTCTCAATTCTTCTCGAATTGATTTCTTTTCTTTTCCAATAAATCAATGACTTGTTTTAACATAATTCTCACATAAAAACATTAGTCCGAATCACCAATTTGTTTTGTTATCATCAAAACCTAGAATCAATTCCAACACAATTAATCTGAAAGTGAACTTGAAATTCAAATTTTATGTATCTATTATGCATTCAATCGTAACAATGTATATATTCAATCATTAATGGTCTATTTATTTTTTGATTTAGAAATTTTTTTATGGAAAGAGAAAGGAGGAGAGCGACTAGCAAGGGGAAGATCAAATGACAATCGAAGTACCAAACCCTAGTTGTAAGAATAGTGAGGGACGATAAATTGTTAATTTGGAGTTGATGTGCAAGGATGCTTAATTAAAGATGCAAATTGAATAGATAAAAAGATGATTGAAAAATGTGTTCACAGAAAATATAATAATTTTTTCCCCGAAAAATAGCTTTCCAAACAAGGCTTAATGTTGGAGGTAGTATATATATATATTACTTTGTAACTTCATTTTGCTAAGTGGTTAATTGAACATCTTTTAAACTCATCGGAGAGCTGGTAGAGGAATTTACCCGTCTAAGACCAAAGACTCTTCATCACTCCATGGCACTTGGCGTATAATTAAGCTGCATAACCTTTTATCTTACCGCTTCTTTCTGCTGAACTTTTCTGTTATAATCATTGATTTGCAGTTAAATAGTAGTAAGAAAATCGCAGATTAAGGCGAGATTAGTGTACGAATCATGAATTGGAGACACGAAAGCTATACACAAAAGTACTTTCACAACTAAATACACTATATGCACTGCCATGCATGATTGCCTGCTGTGCTGCTTTACCGTAATCAAAAGCTTTAATCATTTCAACAAGCTTTTTTTGCTTCCATTTGCTTTGCTTTTCTGTTTCAATTAGTTTGAACATTCTCTCTACCCTTATATTGCCTTTGTGTGTGTATGTATATATGTATGTACATGTATATGTATATGTGTGTGTCTATATATATATATATATATATATATATATATATTTATGTATGTATGTATATGTATATGTCAATGTACAAGGATTTGAATCAAATGTTTAACGTGGTCCTAGCTAATAAATAAGATATTTATTTTTTATTTTTATTCTTTAAGAAGAAAAAGATTAGGCTAGGGTGGTAATAAAAGTTTTTGACTAGGAGTCGCATAAAATATGTAAATCGTAATCTAACTGCACAATATGTTTTGTTTTATGCTCTTCATTATCGTGTTATTGAGCCTTTGATTTGATGGGAAGTAAGATCACAAAGGCTTCAAAAATAAAAGCATTAAACATATAGAAAGGTAATATGTGAGCTATCATGTAGGTCACTTAATAACTTTGCCATTAGGACACGTTAGAGCTAAATCTATAAGGAAAAACCTCAAACTTTCATAAAGGGATTTTTTTTTGGGGTGAAAATGTTAATATACAATTCGGCTTCTTTTGCCAAATACATCATTAGATTTTAAGCTAGCGCCGAAACTTTTGACTAATTTAATAATTAATTTATCCAGTGGGTTAAATAATCACTTGTACTTATCTAGCCTAATTGTTTTCTTTATGGGTGTACTAATAATTTGTATCAACTGGTTTACACTTGAGGAGGCAGGACTCATGATTAGGTTGCCCATATTTCTTGAACTTTTCCTTTTTCTTCTCCTCATTTCATTTCTGCCTCTACACCCACCCCCACCCCCACCCCCATCCCCCCAAAAAAACCCCAAAAAAAGTAACTTTTGGTTGTGATTGAAAATTTTGTTAAAATATTCAAACAATCCGTATTTGAATTGTCGCAAAAATACTTTTATATATTGTGGAAATCCATAATTCTACATTTAACACTTTTACTTTGTGCAATTGAAATTTCTTTAGGGATGGAATGCTTAAGGTCTAACACCTTTAGTCAAAAAAAATATTAAAATGCCAAAAACCTATTGCTCTTCGTTTTTTTAAATTATCAACGATTTTCATGAAGTAAATTTGCAGTAAAAATTGAAGGAATATTTTGTGCTCATATACTCATAAATGTACTAGCTGACTACTGTTGTCGTGGCCTATGGAACCTCCTTAAAGGGATTTTTTTTTAAATTGGGACAAACTCGTTAAAGGGAAGGTTAACATAGGTTAACACATAAATTACAGTTTTCAACCATTAGATTTCAGCAACTTAGAAATTTAAGAAAAACAAACTGCGGACGTAACACAAAATAAAACTTTTCTTTCTCAGGCAACCTGAAGTGGTATGTGTAATTATATTTCACTGTGTGATAATCCTTTACGTAAATTCCCCTAGGCAATGAAGTGGGCATCCTTATGAAAAGCTTTGTGCAAACCAGCTTTCCCATCTCTATCGTGCATAGAAAAAACATTAAAGAAGACAACACTGAAAAACGTCCCCTTCCAATAGCATGTGCAATTGTGATAGTGTGGGAAGCCACTTTAGTTGATTTTCATCAGGAAGACCAAGATTTGAAGAAATGAAAAGAAAAAAAGAAAAAAAGAAAAAAAGGAAGGACTCCAAAAAGCAAATTGATGTATTCAAATCAAGAATCTCTCAAGTGATTGAGACTGAGCCCTCTCTTTAGAAGACATGCATCATGACCTTTGTATCATGCATTGTCTCACCTATCTCAAGCACTAAGGGTCCCTCTCCCTCTTCCCCCATCCCCCTTTCATCTCTCTCTCTCTCTGGACTAGACTTTTCGCGGTGTTTGTTTGGACTGTTCAATTATTTTACCCTCCTATATTGCCTGCGGATGGTGTTTCGATTATTATTTTTAAAAGTTTTTGTAGAAAAATTACTCTAGCAATTTGATATATGTAAGGCGATAAATGATTGAAAAATGCATTTTTAGAAAACAAGAAAAATTTTCTATAAAAAATGACAATCCAAACAAGTCCAATTCCACAAATTACCTGAATTCTATGCATTTTGAAATGGGCTTCTACTCGTGTGTTCAAAAAGTACATTATTTAGAATTTTTTTTTAAAAAATATTATAATATTTTTTTAATGTGATGAATATGAAATGAAAAGTAATTGAAAATTGTATTAATTATATAAGCAAATAGATTTTTACAAATAATTTACTATCCAAACATTCATGAGCAATACCATGTTGCTTGAGTGAGGCCCAATATAACGTTCCCTAACAAGCAATGAGGATGCTATATATGGCAATTTTGTTTGATCGGTATTCAGTTTGTGTCTGTATTTTGGCTTACTTTTTTTTTTTTTTTTTTTTTTTGTAGAATAGGAAATTAAATAGTTAATCTTTTAGGCAAAGTTAGATGTAATAAAGATAAGCAAAAAGTCGATTGGCTTCCCTAATTAGTGAGCTTATGAAAAAGAAGAAAAAGGGCAAAAAAAAAAGTCTTGACATTAGCAAGAAGTAATGATCATAGACGGTTAAATTTTGGTCCCAGAAGGATATATAAAATAGCTCATATTCCAAATCCAATTCTCCAAAAAAAAAAAAAAGAAAAAAAAAAGAAGGGGATAGAGTTGAGAATACTTGACAAGAGGAAATGGGCCTCTTCCCTTGTGTGGTGCCATGTTGTTTGAGACAGGCCCAATATAAGTAGCCACAAAACAAATGGTGAGGGTTTTATGGTAATTTTGTTTCTACTAACCCTGCTTGTCCTTGTTTAGACCATAAAGAGCAATGAAATAGTTATTTCTGGGTGGAATAAAGGAATTAAGATAGTTACATTTTTAGGCAAAATTATATATGGTTATCATACAAGCAAATTAATTGTTGGTACCCCTCAGCCTAAGACTGATGCTCTTAGCAAGTAGTAATGAGACCATAAACCACATATGAATGATGGCGGCGGCTGAATTTTGGTCCCTGGAAGTTCATAAATTAGCCAAAATATGTTTTCAAATCCAACAATGGAGCTGAGGCATGATATGTCCTGATATGGTCTGTATGAAAAACACATGACAAATTAAATTGGTTTTTCTTGTAGTGTAAATGTATAGTAAAAGACATAGATAACAGTTATATCACATGAACTCATTACAATACCATTTTCTATTCTATGTCTCGAGGGTTACTAAATAAGCAAACCAGGATTTTACAAAACTCTAATACTATCATCTAACCCCTAAATTTCATACTTTTTTTTGGTAGAAAAAAGCTTCAGGGGGAGTTTGGCTCTGATCATCGCCACGAGTTAGGGTATGTTTTTAGGACCATAAACTCTACTTGGCGCTCCTGTTTTTTAAGGTGTTTTTAATAGACAATTTTTTAAATGATTTTATCTATAGGAATCCTCTAAAAATACTATCCTAAAATTTTTTAAAATACACACATCAAAATATCTGAATCCACACATATATTTCCGTTTTCTATCACCACTATTCCTAACCATATCCACTCCTACTAACACTGCACCCACCTCAACCCACAATCACTTGAGGCAGTAGCCATCTTGCCCTCCTCCCCCCTTTTCTTTGTGGTGTGGTAGTGGGGGGAGAGAACGGGTGTTGACAATGCAGAGGGAAGGAGGAGGAAGAGTAGTGGTGATGGCGGTAGGGAGGAAGAAGAAGAGAGGAAAGAAAGGTGGGAAAAAAGAAAGAAGAAAAGAAAAAGGAAAATAAAAAATTTTTGTAAAAATTCTATAGTAAGTTACAATAGAGTTTTATACGAACTTTCACAAAATACACCTTCTAAACAAAATGTGTAAAACTCTCAAAAAATACACCATCTAAATAAAAGGCAAACAACACGATCTTTTATAAAGAAATTGATTTCAAGATTTGAACACATAACCTTTTATGAAACATTGTTCCATTCTTATCAATTGAACTAACATATGTTGGCCTAAAAATTTCATACATGCTAGCATACAAGACTTCCAATTTTTGGTCCAACAAATTTATACAGTAGCTGAAACACTTCCAAGTTCAACCATAGAATTGAAAACAACACTAGACATAGACGAGTAAAATAACGAAAATCCCAAGATATATTTAAGTGAAAACTCACTAAAAATACATGGATTGTTATCCATGTCAATCAAAACGAAATTAATAATTAAAACCTGCTAAAAATCTTGTCCGCATGTATACCTGGTATATGATAATACCAAAGTAAGCAAAGTATGGATGAGACTTCTACTTATTCCGTAAGTTCTGGACTTCATCTTTGAGAGTGGTCATATTTACATAACCACCAGCACAACAATTTTGCCATGCTGAGTTGGATAAATCAGCACCACCAATACTATACTTGGAGACATCTTCCATATTCAAATTAGAGGGAATCATGGTAATACTCTTTGATAAATGGAAGGTTTCAGTGAACCCTTGAGTACTCTGAGTAATTCCTTCGACCCCACTATGAGAATTGGTGTGTTCTTGGAAATCTTGAAATGGATGAGGAAATTGGAAAAATGACATATCATAGACAACCTGGTTTGAACTGGCGTCACCTCCTGAATCTAAAGTGGTAAAATACTCCATGCATGGATTGTTGGTAGAACCAGTTGAGGAACTATTGCCAATGACAAAGTCACTGTTCTCATTCAGCATGGGAGCTTGATTCACAATAAGACCCTGGTCAAGATTTTCCCTCACCAATTCTAATGCGTCACCTTCATCTTCACATCCCTTTTTGCGTTTTATTTTCAGATACAATTTACATAAAACTGGATCCGACTGTCAAAATGAACAAGATGTTAGTAATTTGTAATGGATGTTGTATATAAGGATGCCATACAAATAGACATCCTAAATTTATTTGAAAATTTATTACTGGCACTTAGTATAATATGTTGTAAAAACTCGTAGGTTAAGAAGCGTACACGACTTTTACATAGTAGTGTGTATGTACTATACTGAAAGAAATCAAGAAGTCAGTTGTTCTTGACTTAGGAGGCTAGAGCTCGGTGTCAAAGAGTTTTGATCACCACTTCCCGCAATTATCAAAAAGGTTAAAAAAAAAAAAATCCTAACTTGTTTCCTATTGAAAACCTATTCTTATGCTATAAAGATTTCTAACCTCCATAGATTATATCTGTTGGACTTAAGGATGGAACTAGAGGGTGCATGGACGGGCCATCTTCTCCCCACATCCCTCCTCCAAAATCTGTATTATATTCATATTTTGTCTTAGAATTTTGAGAATTTTCAATTTTCTTTAATGCATATTCAGCTATTCGCTCCCACTAAAAGCTTCTGAATAATTTTATGCTGATTCTGAAGTTTACATGTGCATGCATTTCACCTTTTTCAAATCAAATTTTCTGATTCCATCATTGGGCTACATATGTATCTAGCTACCTATGGCACTGCGTATGTACATCCAAATATGTGCCTATATATCCAAATTAAGACATGCATATACAACACATAAAAACATTAAAATGTTTCATGAAATAGTCAGATGAGAAGGAGAAGAGAAGAAGTGTGAATTATAAGCATAGCAGGAATTGTCCGAAAGATGGTCTGGCTCAGACATGCACCACAACTTGCATATGAAAACGACTAAGAAGTCAGTAGTACCAGAGTTTATAAATGAGAAATTCCATGAAGACATGACTAGACACTTTAGGGAACATTGTCCATTGAAAAGATTTTTAGAATACCTTGAAGTATACGAGTATATGGTTCATTTTTCTGATTGACAGATAAAGTAAGTTCATCAGAAAATAGCTAGTGACCTGTACCTTGGGGTTCTTTGAATGAATTCTATACTCATGCATCTTCCAAGGCGTTTTATCGCTAGGTTGACTCCTGAATAGGAAATCTAGTGACTTCTTGTATCCGATGGTTTTGCCTTCATAATGAATCTTTTTGTCTTTGCCGGTGGGTTTCCAAAATCCACCATCTTTACATGATCGAGAGGGACGCTCGCCGTTGGGGTATTTTTTCGTCAAAGAAGTGAAGAAGTACCATCCGTTCACGTTATAAAAGCTATCCAATATATATCTATCTGCGCATATAACCCAACAAGAAAAGAAAGAAGAAGCAAATATGTTAAAACAAAATAAAGCGGGGGGTAGGAGTTCTGACTATAATACTTTATCAAGATTGCTTTTATTCAAATTTTGCTAGGAACAAGTACACATTTTTTTAAATAATTAGTTTTATTTGGACAATCAAGAATGTTAGTTATTAAGTCAGCTACATAGCCCAATCCTTAAACTAATCACTACTACGTAGTGCATCACTGAGAAACCAAAACCCTCTAACCCCAAATCTCATCTCTATGATGATGGTGTTCTCGTGATCTACAGTTACTGAAATGTTCAGAACATTTATAGATTGATCATTAGGGTGTCCTAACCATTTTTGTGTACAAGATTGTTGTTTAATTTAGTTGTATGGAAATCAATTTGATAGCAATCAAATGATGCGCTGACATCTCTAAAGACAATCCATTCAAAAAAGGGAAAATAGTTTGAACTGAATCCTATAACTAAATTGGAGTTGTTTTTTCAGAAAGGATAAAAGGTTGGGCAAATAAAAAGTTGCTATATTTGAAGAGTGGGCAATTCTTTTTTTTTTTTTTTCCTTGTCGACCAACTATTTCTGGAACCCGGAGCACAATTCACAAAGTGTCCATGTGAGAAGCAGCCAAACCAATCAAAAAACCTGAAACCATGAAGCCTACAAAAAATTACGAAGGTTTAGCCTAATAGGGGACTATGGAATTAAAAGGGGTTCAATTATGCTCGATCGTTAATCAGCAAATGCATATGCATAGCATATTGTTAAAAGAACATCAGACCTTTTTTTTTTTTTTGTTCAAACAAGAACCAAAGGATGCTTACTTAATTACAACATCAGACCATGTTTTTTTTTTATTTATCGGACCATGTTATTATTTCAATTTTATGTAATTAACTGATCACAGCCAAGATTTTTTTTTTTTTTTTAAAGTTCTGAAAGCACTTTCCTTAACAAAGAGTAAAGTTCCCGGATACAAACTCAAGTGGATGGCATTTTCCAGAAGAGTCCAACTTATAAAAAACCACTTCACTACAAGCGATAGACATAAATACAGAAATCCCTAAAATCAAGGAGAAGAAAGTGAGTTATCCATTAGTGTGATTCTGTCACAATATGTAGCTTAGTATATGATTTTTCTTTCCAAAACATATTTCTCAAGAAAACGCCTAAAAAATGTTTTCCTAGCCCTTTTTTCGAAAACTAGAAAAACAACTGTTGGAAAGTCACGAGCGAGAATACCATAAAGCTTTTCCAAAGCTCTGCTCTAAAAAAAAAGGTCAAACACTTGAAAGAAGAAATTGCAACATGTACATACAATCAAATATGGTTGCACGAGGTGAAAATTTTGGATGCTTGAATTTGTGAATTCGTCATCTACTAACATTGTACTTATTCATACCATGCATGTCTAAACAAGAAAGAAAGGGAAGAAAAAAAAAGACACCAAAAATGAAAAAAAAAATGAACGGTTGATGAAAGGATGCGTTAATTAAACTCAACCCAAATTAATATACCAATTGTATAGATACTAACTTGCCAGCTCTTGAGGATTGTGGTCGTAGATATTTACTTCATGAATTCTGTTGAGTGGTAATGGAGCCCTGGCGATCCTTTTCCTCAAATAATGCATGATCAACTCTTGATCAGTGGGGCAAAACCTGTAACCGCGAGGCATAGAATCCAGCAAACTCTGCGAATTTTCGTGGAGAATTACGCCATGCTGAACCAGTTGCTGCTGCTGCTGATGATGAAGGAGATACGGCTGGTGGTGATGTTGCAGTAGTGGCTGCTGCTGTTGGCCTTGCAAGGGCGGCCAGTATTGGTGGTGGAGGAGGTGTTCATGGAGGAGGTATGGCTGCTCCTCCTCCTGCATCCGCTTCTGCTGGTGGTGATTATCCTCCATCTTGTTGAAGGGTTTCTTCTGCTGGAGGTAATCAGCTTGGAGAAGGGCCAAATAGGGTGTATATACAATTTTGTTGTTGGGGCGCCAACCTGGCACTATAGGTACGGTATATCCGTACAAATGGGGTAAGGTAGAGACCTAGTTACGTAAACTGATTCCAGTTTCAGAACAAATCTACTTCTTCTTCTACCCTTCCCCCGAATCTAGGAAGTTTTGTCGTATTATAATTTCCAAAAATAATTTGGATAATAATAACATTCTTCCTAGTTATATACAGAATACCGATTGCCTACCTGTCATAAGATTTATAACTGAATATCTATGAACATAATAAGGTGATTTAACAAATTTATAATCTAAGATAAAAGAATAAGAGTTAAAAGTTGTATTTATATAGCATAATCTTTGAAAATTGTATTAATTTTATCCATATCTTAAGTTCTGTAATTTTCAAATATATTGGTATTATTCACATATAGATTTTTATGTATTTTTTGTTGAACTTGCATTTTTTATGTTGAACTTTTAATCATGTATCGGTATTATATCCACCCAGATTTTACTAACTATGCTTGATTGCTGAAACTTAACATCATACTTATGAAGCTTATCCATAACCGAAATTAGTAATATTCATGAGAATAATCTTAATTTTTTGGGGACAAATAGTACATAAACTGGTAATATTATGACAATTTTACTTTTTAATGAGTAAATGGTATATAAATTGCTAAAATTATCATTCCACAAATGACTAAAACTTACCACGTTGTAGTATAAAGTTGTAGTCCTAACTCAAGAAAGTTGACAGTATAAAAAGGGAAAATTTGGAAAGAATCTCGTAAATACTTTCTTGATATGATAAAAGGATAATAGAAAAAAATTAAATGTAATGTTTGTAGTATTAAACATAAAAGTAGTTGGAAATTTAAAGAAAGATAAACAGTAATTTTGATAAGTGAGGTAAAATTTTTACTAACTTCACTAATTTAAGAGATTCAGTTATTTAGAATACTTATATAGGAATAGGAGGAGTAATCTTCAAGTATATATTGCTTGTTGTTTTGAAATTTGCTCTAGCTTCACTATTCCCATTGTTATTGGTAAAAATACTCCTATTTAAAGCAAAATAAAAGCAAGTTTTGTGGCCTTGCTGATATAGTGGCTATGTTTACAAGAAAATTTGTAAATCTTTCTTACATTACATAGTTCTTTCCAAAAGTAATAACATTTTCTAAATAAATTGGAAAAAATTTGTAAAAGATTTTATGCTTTTTTACTGATATAATCAAAAGAACTTTATACCTTAACCAAACAAATAGAGAAAAAGGACAATGCTATGAGTACAAAGGTGAGTGATGAGATTTTACCATATACCAAATTTTAATTATAAACCGAAACACCCCGTTTATTGCAAGTATACAGATCGTTTATCGAGCATAGGGTATATTAGGTGTCGATCCCACACGGAAAATTGTCAAGTACCGGTGGTTTTCGAATTTCTCTATTATTATTTAGACTATCACAAGTAAATAAATCAATCTAAACTATAAACATGAAATAAAATAAGTAAAAATAACAATTAAAAGCTCCTAGAGTTATGTAATTCCTTACTACTCTTGCAAATAAAGCTACCGGTTGAATTAATATTATTATTTTGGTTAATCATGGCGTAATTTCCTAATGCATGTGAAACATACTCTCGTAGTGAATCAACTATACTTATAGCTAAACCATACCTACACTTGTGGTTATGGAATTAAATAAAAGCTCATTTGCTCTACGAAATTACATGAAATAAATCACTAAAGCCACAAAGGTGCCACCCTATACTTGTGAGTGACTTCCTAGGTTTAGCACCTCATGAACTAGTGTCAAATTCCAATTTTCATTACAAACTTAACATCTTAAGATGATCACAATTAATAGCCGGTTAATCATGATTATAAAAGCCAAAGTACTAAATAACTTACTCAAATAATAGCATCAATCAATTAAGTAAACATCACAAACAAGATAGAGAAAGTTCATTCATATCTCAAGGCATAAACTTTAGTTAAACATGAAAAAGAAAGAAATTATCATACTTGTATTCTACTATAACTACACTATTAACTATACTAAACTAATGAACTAAGAAAAACTAGTGAGGACTACATTTTGGTAGTGATTCTAGCCTTCCTAAAGTTCTCTTCTCTCTTGTCTACAAAAGACCCTATTTATAGAAGAATTCATTCATAAACTTCCAAAACTTCATCATGTGAACGAAAGACAAATTGAGTTTCAAACGGTCAAAGAAAATGGCTTCAATGAATCTTCATCCTTGAAATGTCTTCATGCATCTTAATCAAGCATCAAATGAGCTGTAAAGTTGATGCAAATTTTGTTTTGGATTTGCCACAAGTTGTTTCTTCATCTTTCCAAGATTCTTCACGCAATTTGCAGCTGAAATTCATTCAAACTTGAGCTCAAAGTGAGTTGGAAAATTTCTGGAATTCGGCTGCAAGTTGAAAGGTCATTTTCAGGGATCTGCGAGATGGATCCATGAGGTATAGGCTAGCGGATCGCTTCGCAGATCCAACTACCCTATCTCCACTGAGAGAGATTCGCAAGCTGTTTTCAATTTTCCATTTAGCACTTCACGTTTCTGGGTCGCGGATCTATTACAAATTTGCAAAATCTGTATTTTTCGTTGTGAAATTGAAGCGTTAAATCCTCCGACTTTTGACCCTTAAGTTCCTCGATGATTGAATTGCATTTTGCTCATCTCAATTTGGAATTTCATCATCTTTAGATAATTCAATTTCCCAACTTTCCTTCCAAGCTTCATTGCAAATATCTTCTCATTTCACTTCATTTGATGATTAAACATTTAATCCTACAAAAACATGAAATTTTCACTACTTTAATCATAGAAATGCACTTTTCCTATCTTAAACCATAAAATGTAAAATTTCACTAGAAACCCTAGTTAATTAGTCATTAAAATAACAAAAACACACAAAAACTAAATAGAAAAACATACTTTAAGCATACAAAATAAACACTTATCAGTGAGCAACTGCAATATGAAAATGAGAACGTGATTTTCATTTTATAAGATACGTATGATGGGTTAGGGAATTTCAATTTCAACATGAAAATGAAAATGTGATTTTTTTTAAAGAGGATCAATGATGATTTCCTACAAATGAAAATATATTTTAGCATATATTAATTAAGCATTAAAGCAATTTGTAATTTGAACGTGAGCAACTGAGTACCTATTTCTTTTTTATTTTTTAAGTTCTATTATTTATTTCATTACTATAGTCTAAATATTTACATTTGAATAGAGTAATGCTAACAACACTTCAATTATCATTAGTGACGTTAACTCTACCTTGATAAGAGTTGGTCAAGAAAATGAAGTGCCTTGATAAAAGTTGGTCTAGAAAATGAAATGTCAATGACAATAATTATTAAACTAAAGCAATTTGTTTTCGTTTTGCAAAATCAATAACTACTTTCCCTAAATATTTCACTTTTATTTTTGTAAAAAAATCTGAACGTGTTAATTAAATTCAAAATGTTGCTATTATAAAAAATATTCCTCCTCAAATTAATATCAATGAATAAATGTGAGATACAATTACCATAGAATATCTCTTATACACATGCCATGGATTTTTAAAAGTTTCAACAAAAGAATTTTTTATTGTTAGTAGAACATGGTAATATATTGAGGTATTTAATTTAAATTATATGATAGATTATCGTTACAATATTGGAAAAGACACTAAAAAAATCAATCTACTAAAAAAATCAATCTTTTGGTTAAAGTGAATGAAGACTGGTACCTGGGTTTATCTCATTATCGTCACCATGACTTGCGATACTGTAACATTGTCCTTTAATAAGTCCACAATATGATGCAATTAGAACAGTGAGATTAAAAATTTGCCAAAATTACATGCCAGTAAAGGATGGGATTGAAGATTATTATGAAATATGTTGTGGAGCCCATAATATTGTTATGGATTTAAGATTATTATAAAATATGCTGTGGAGCCCATAATATTGTTATTAGAATCTTATGATACGTCTTGCAAGTGAGAACGAAAAGGGATGATAAGAAAAGACTGTATGACATTACTAGACATTCCAAGTAGGGAGAGAGTGTTTATTATTAGGTGGAAATTACTCTCCACTACTAATCAAAACCAGGCCCATAGACCATAGTAACAGACTTTATTAAAAAAAAAAAAAGCATGATTTGTATTTTAATCAATTTTTTTTTTTTTGGGATAGAAGACCAATTTTAATGCAACTAAACTGTTGATGATTGGGGTTTACTATGGCTGCAGAAATTAGGAATTACAAGACAACTCTTGAGGCGTGTTTAGAACACTATCCTTAAGGTTTTGATTGCCCCCACTACCAATGCAATTTGGTACTTGCTTCAGGGTTCAAGGCTATCTACCTCTAGGATACAACAAGAGACAAGAGAGTTTTGTAAGCAAAAAACAAAACACTCTTTTAGAAAAGATCAATAATAATAGAAGTTAGTTTTCTGAAGGAGTTAGATGATTTTTATATCATCACCAGTTTTCCCACAGTTGTTTAACCAACAGATGTATTCACATTCGTACTAGGCATCAGTTATTATTAAGTGAAAAGTCACAAGCCTCAAAAGGATGCCAGAAAACGTTTCAGAATATTGACCGTTGGCGGATCCCGATACGATCCAGCGAACAACGCGTCGGCGTATCGGCATCGCGGATGTTTACGAAATGAGACCATGAGCGAAGTTTCACCTCGGCGATCGCGAGTGGATCGCGAATAATACATCGCGGATCGTTGCATCGCGGACATACTTCGAGTTGCCGGCGATCGCGAAGATCCATGGCGCAGCGGATCCTCAACGTCAGCGGATCAACTTACGAGTTCCGTTTTGGAATCGTGACCTCGAGCAGCGGTATGAGTCATGATTCAGATCCGCGAACTAGATACGAACCGTGTTTCAGCGGATCCATCGGATCTACCCTTTACTCGCAAGCTTCATTTCCTCTATTTCACAAACTAATCCAACAATCCCCCACTTAGTTTGTAAAATAGTGTTCCAAACTAACACACACACAGTGCTTTGCATAGAGAAAGTATCGTTAGATTTAAACTTCCTCTTAGTGTAAGTAAATCACTAAGACTAACCAAATCAAGGTTGCTTTTAGCATTAAACCATAATTTGCACAATTAGTCTAGTTCTACCACACACAAAACACTTAATATCCATGATCAAATCACAGTGATTAGCACTATTACGGCCATGTGCTCAATCTAATATCATGATCATTTACAGAGTACACAACTCTGGAGAAGGCGGCACCACCTCCATGATCACTTAGGTAAAAACACTCTTTAGTTATACTTAACACCAAGAGATCTTACAATTCATTAAGAATGTATTTTAACATACACTCATCCTCCCATTCAGACACTAGTGGGGTAAGATTAGTGTTCACAATCACATCACAACTTGTTATTACCCGTTAAACCTTATCAACTAGTTGTAGTGCTAGTATCAAGGTAGGGTTCCCGTTGATCAGTGACTATAGACAGAATGGTTTTAACCCCATTTCTTTGGTCGTCGTTTTCACCAAATCCCTAGGCAAGGGTTTAGTCAACGGATCCGCTAAATTGTTGTAAGTTCTAAACAATGACGCCATCATGAATTAATTGTCTAAGATACTCATGTCTTAGACTAATATGTCTAGACTTACCATTATACACCTTATTCAAGGCTCTAGACAAAGTAGCTTCACTGTCACAATATAAAGAAATCGGAGGCATAGGTTGTGGCCACAACTTGACATCAAGTAACAGATTCCTAAGCCACTCCGCTTCTTTACAAGCAGCTGCCAGAGCTATAAACTCAGCTTCCATTGTGGAATGTGCAATCACCGTTTGCTTCTTTGAAGCCCATGATATTGCACCACCACCTAACTTGAAAATCCACCCGGTTGTGGAATTCTTGTCACTTACACTAGTAAACCAACTAGCATCTGAGTAACCTTCAAGAACAGTTGGAAATCTACAATAAAAGATTCCAAGGTCCTTTGTCTTTTTCAAGTAGCCAAGAATCCTTTCAATGGATTTCCAATGATCCACACCAGGATTCTTAGTATATCTAGCAAGCCTACAAACCGCATAAGAAATATCTGGTCTAGTGCAGCTCATAGCATACATCAAACATCCAATTGCACTAGCATACTCTAACTAAGCAATTGGATTACCAGAATTCTCATGAAGTTTCAAGCTAGAATCAAAGGAAGTATTCACTTCTTTGATTTTAAGATATTGAAACTTATTCAACATTTTGTCAACATAGTGAGATTGGCACAAAGCAAAACCCCCACTATGTTTCTTAACTTTAATGCCTAAGATAGTATCTACCTCACCAAGATCTTTCATTTTGAAGCTTGATGAAAGATACTTCTTAGTTTCAACTATTCCCTTCATTGAATTGCTAATGATTAACATGTCATCAACATAGAGACATATAATTACAAGATAGTCTTGACCAGATTTAGAATATACACACTTATCAGCAATATTATACCTAAATCCATTCGAGAGTATCACTGACTCAAACTTTTCATGCCATTGTTTAGGTGCTTGTTTCAAGCCATACAAAGATTTAATCAACTTGCACACTTTCTTTTCATTACCGGGCAAAACAAACCCTTCAGGTTGTTCCATATACACCTCCTCATCTAGATCACCATTAAGAAAGGCTGTTTTAACATCCATTTGATGTACAAACAGATTGTACAAAGAAGCTAGAGCTACCAGTACTCTAA
Source organism: Gardenia jasminoides (assembly GCA_013103745.1). Taxonomy (NCBI): domain Eukaryota; kingdom Viridiplantae; phylum Streptophyta; class Magnoliopsida; order Gentianales; family Rubiaceae; genus Gardenia; species Gardenia jasminoides. The sequence continues at coordinate 4,039,741 of CM023098.1, forward strand.
CAGATGTTATCCTAGCCACCGGAGCATAAGTGTCAAAATAATCTACCCCTTCTTTTTGTTTAAACCCTTTGGCCACTAATCTGGCCTTAAAGGTTAGTAACTTACCATCAGTGGCATATTTCCTCCTAAACACCCACTTACAGCCGATAGGTTTGGAACCTTGAGGCAAATCAACTAGAACCCAAGTATTGTTAGACAATAGTGAGTCCATTTCATCATTTACCGCTTCCCTCCAAAACGCAGCATCTCTTGAAGACATTGCTTCACTAAATGTCTTCGGATCATCCTCAACATGTAATAAGACTGGTATCTTATTATGTAGAGAATCCCTATTGCCTTCAACCAAGAAAACAATAGCTTGAGAGGATATAAAATCTGCAGGAAGATGCGTTGCTTTTCTAGACCTTTGACTCCTCCTTAGCTCAATAGGAGTGTCATTTTCCTTTCTCTTATTACTTGAGGAAGGAATCTGATCTTGGAGTGGTTCAACAACATTAGAAGGTACTCCTATAGGCACATTGTCTTTAAGAAACCTATCCTCAAAGAATTGCACATCTCTTGATTCTACAATAACATTCGAATCAAGGTCAAGCAGCCTATAAGCTTTAGAATTTTCTGCATAACCTGCAAATACGCTTTTGATAGCTCTAGGTCCTAACTTAGTCCTTTTATTATCTGGAACTCTAAAATAGGCAATGCAGCCCCAAACTCTAAGGTAACTTAGATTTGGTTTTCTTCCTTTCCACACCTCATAAGGAGAGGATTTTATTTTTAAAGAAGGAACCCTATTGTGCACATGACACGCAGCCAATAAGGCTTCCCCCCACAAGTTCTTTGGTAATCCTGAACTCACTAACATAGAATTAACCATGTCTTCTAGAGTCCTATTTTTCCGTTCTGCCAAACCATTTTGTTGTGGAGTGTAAGGTGCACTAGACTGGTGTATAATGCCATGTTGTTCACAAAATATTGAGAACTCACTAGGGAAATATTCACCTCCCCTATCACTTCTCAAAATTTTAATCTTCTTACCTAGTTGATTTTCAACAAGTACTTTGTAGGACTTAAACATAGTAAAACATTCATCTTTATTTCTCATAAGATAAACATGTACATACCTAGAACAATCATCAATGAAGGTAATAAAGTATCTATTGCCACCTCTAGTCAAAACACCGTTCAATTCACACACATCAGAATGAACGAGTTCAAGTAAACTAGTTCTTCTTTCTACCTTAGGAAATGGTAATCTTGTCATCTTTGCTTGTACACAAATTTCACATTTCTTATCTTCTTTATTATCATAAGAAATTTGACCATTGTTAGACATAAAACGTAGAACTCTACTATTCACATGTCCCAATCGATTGTGCCATAAATCGTAAGAAGACAAACCAACCAAATAAGAAGAACTAATAATTTTATTAATACTTAGCTTAAACATTCCATCACTAGCATAACCTTGTCCTACAAAGATACCATTCTTGGACAAGATTATCTTATCAGACTCTATTACAACTTTGAGACCACTTTTATTCAACCTATCGGCTGAAACTAAGTTCTTTCTCATGTCTGGAACATGTAGAACACTTGTGAGCACCAACTTTTTCCCGGAAGTGAACTGTAGTTCCACCGTCCCTTTACCAAGCACCTTGGCTGTGTTATGGTTGCCCATTATGACCACATGACCTTCAGAAGTCACTTCATATGACTTGAATAGAGCCTTGTCATTGCAAACATGGACAGTAGCACCAGAGTCGTACCACCAATCAACCGGATTGACAGTAGTTGAGGCCACATTCAATTCCGAAATGGAAACTTTCCAATCGGACACCATTGCTATAATTTCAGCAATGTCTTTGTTCTCCACCGGGCAAGTTTGGGCACTGTTCCTTTTGAGCTTTTTGTTTTGTCTGCACTCATTCTTGTAATGCCCTTTTTTGCCACAATTATAACAAGTCCGATTCTTCTTCTTGTTGTCCGTAGGATTTGCAACATTCTGACCTGGAGATTTCCTTTTCTTTGAACCTCCACCTTTATGGCCACTTCCTTCTTGCACATAGTTTGCTTTTGCACTTGTCTCCACTTCTCTCTTTTGTATGATTCTAGCATCTTCTTCTATACGAAGATGCTTAAGAATCTGATCTAAGGAGAAGGTCTCGGTGGTATGTAGGAGTTTCTTTTGATAATCGTTCCAACTAGGGGGTAATTTTGCTATGATTGCCCCTACATGCAACGATTCAGAAACTTCCACACCAAGATCTTTCAATTTAGACACCAGCACTTGCAAGTCATGCATTTGATCCGAGAGAAGTAGAGTCATTAACTTTAAAATCAAAAAATTTCTTAATAAGAAATTTATCCGCACCTTGTTTTTGAGTATCATATTTGTGCTCCAGTGCAGCCCAAATTTCCTTTGCCGTTTTCATTGATTTATAGACATCATACAAACGGTCTGACAATGTGTCTAGGATGTGTCCTCTGCACAGAATTTCATCTTCCTCCCTCTTACGTGTGCAATAAGTGCTTGAGTCATTCTCATTCGGTTCGGGATAGGAGCTAAATTTGGATCAAGGATGTAGGCAACCTTGATGTGAGGAAGAACATTATCTTGTCCTTCCATCTGCTGAAATTAGCCCCATTCCATCAAAGACGGTCAAGTTTCGTCACTCGATGATTGATGGTCTGCAAAGCATTGTCACTTGAAGAAGCCATTATGCAACAAAACCAGTCAAAACCTTAAGATTGTTGATGATTGGGGTTTACTATGGCTGCAGAAATTAGGAATTACAAGACAACTCTTGAGGCGTGTTTAGAACACTATCCTTAAGGTTTTGATTGCCCCCACTACCAATGCAATTTGGTACTTGCTTCAGGGTTCAAGGCTATCTACCTCTAGGATACAACAAGAGACAAGAGAGTTTTGTAAGCAAAAAAACAAAACACTCTTTTAGAAAAGATCAATAATAATAGAAGTTAGTTTTATGAAGGAGTTAGATGATTTTTATATCATCACCAGTTTTCCACGCTTGTTTAACCAGCGGATGTATTCACATTTACTAGGCATCGGTTATTATTAAGTGAAAAGTCACAAGCCTCAAAGGATGCCGAAAACGCGTTTGAATATTGACCGTTGAGCAGATCCGCGATGCAGATCCGCGAACAACACGTCGCGTATCAGCATCGCGGATGTTTCTGGAAATGAGACCATGAACAGAAGTTTCACCTCTGACGATCCGCGAGTGGATCCGCGAATAATACATCGCGGATCGTTGCATCGCGGACATACTTCTGAGAGTTGCTTCTGACGATCCGCGAGAAGATCCGCGAACTGCACATCGCGGATCCTCAACGTCGCGGATCAACTTCTGAGAGTTCCGTTTTGGAATCGTGACCTCAGAAACGCGCAGTATGAGTCGCGGATTCAGATCCGCGAACTAGATCAAGCGGATCCATGCGCGGATCTACCCTTTACTCGCAAGCTTCATTTCCTCTATTTCACAAACTAATCCAACATAAACTACTATGGGAGGCACCATGTCCATAGTGACAACTTAACGGGAAAAAAAAAAAAGCTTGATTTGTATTTTAATCAATATTTCTTGTTGGCAGAAGGCCAAGTTTAATGCAACTACTGTAGGAGGCACCATGCTCATAGTGTATTATTATTTATTTGCACAAATTTATTTATTTGTATTATACACACATTTTTTAATTATTCTTTTATCTTACAAGCATCACATTAAAAAATCATACAGTATTTTTTTTTTCAAAAAATTGTTTCAAATCATTTTCTATCTAGACACACCCAAGATTATACACGTTCCAGAAATTTATACTCTGCATCACCGCTCATTGCTAGATATCATAGCACAAGTTGCCGTACAGCATGGCCGTACACAAGTACGGCCACGCTCTCGCTATTCTGGGAGTTGGTATTGTGAGGATATTTTTACCCAATCTTCAATATCATCAAAAACTTGCAGGCTAAAATTTAGTGAGAACATATGCTTTTTCTGGCATGGGTTAGAATGTAAGTGGATGAAATTTTGCTTCCATTTGCCTGTATACAGGAATTTGCAAGGAAAAAGAGAGAGAGATAGAGAGAGAGAAGTTTTCACACAAGTTTCTAGATATTATTGTTTTTTCTTTATGTTTTCTTGTAAAAAAAAAAAAGGAAAATTAGGCACTAGAGCCGTATTATATACACTTGTGGAGCTATCTCCCATACCTAAATGTTCATCTGTTAAATTCCTAAAGCTCCGTAGCTTGGTTACTGCTTAATTTTCCCAACTTTGAAAATGGATCTTAATCAATTAACAATGTGGTGGAAGATTTTCTAGTTTTCATCAAGTAAAGGTGTCAAAATGGATAATTTAGGTGGGTTTGGGTGGTTTATAATTGGGTAACGGATATAATTGGATCAAATCAACCTATTTAAATAAATGAGAATAAATATGTACCCATTAATACCCATTTAATAAATGGGTATGGGTATATCTAATTACCCATTTATGATACATTTGAAATACTAGCTCTTTTTTTTTTAAAATCTTTTTGCATGTTGTTTGACGAGAAATAATGACATTTTATTTTTATTACATTGGAAGGAAATTCAAATTTATCTCATTAACACTTACTAAAAGTTGAGTTTAAATCTATAATTATTTTTAAATGTGTTAAATAAATGAGTTGAGTCAACCCACTGCCATCAATTAAATGGGTATAATTTTACCCATTTATACTTATTTAAAGTTAATGGGTGGGATTGGACGGGTTGTTAGTGGGCAGGTTTAAGCAGATTTATATAATTGGATTGTGATTGACACTTCTTTGTAATCCAATGACGATTTTATCTCTTTTAAAGTGTTGCATTCGGAGATAAACCTAAGTGCTTTATTTATGCAAGTTTACGCCAATTCTCTATTCACTTTGCAAACAAAAGTTGAAGTTAATCTTCTCTGGTTATGTTCTGTCATTCCCTCTTTTAATTTTAAATTTTTTTACTTTGACATATATATGCTTACCTTGAATCAGAACCAAATTAGTTTTCTCAATAATATACATTAGGCACAATTTTTCTTAGGCACATATTTTTAACATACGGCTCAATATTTCAAACTGGATAGAATATTCATATAATGTACACTTTTTAACATATTTGCCAATTTTTTTTTATAGTATTCGCCAACTACAAACTGGTGATTTTGGTGTAAATGGTGAGAAAAATGAGCTTTTCTTCTTTTCATATATACTCCATAGTTTAGTTATCTGTGTGGGATAACTAATATTGTAGTATTCATGTGATTTTCACTGTTTTTCATAGTCCCAAGTACACATGCCGTAGCAATTAAAACATAAAAGCCAGTTTTTTTGGGTTTTTGCTAATTATCATTGGTTATATAAATGTGTATATATGTATAGTGCAAACTTCTAATAGCAAATTAGCAACAACTAATGATAAGTCTTTATGTATGTATATGTGTATATATATATTGTAAATTTTATGACTGATTTCAACGACTAGATTAATGTCCAAGAGGGGTCTGATGTTTTTTTGCCCTTTTGGGAAAAGAGAAATTGAGACAATCCGACACATCTCACGTCTGATTTTATGGCATGATAACATGTCCCTCTTATCTAAGCTCAGACCTTCAACTCAAGGTTTTACATAAATGTGTGTGTGCGTGTGTGTGTATATATATATATACATGCTCCAATCTATTCTCTTTTGCTTTTATCCTGTCCTCCTTTGGCAGAATATTCACTGCTAACAATGGCTTCCACTCTCTCCCTCTGCATTTTATTCATAATGTGTATTCACCAATGCCTTTCTTTCGCGGCTGTCACGCAATTTCCGGATGGTGTGCCTTAACTAGTCTTCAATTTTCTCAAGTACAAAATTGCTAAAAAAAATTTTGTTTGGATTGTATTTTTGCAAAAATTCTTTTTAGGTTTTTGTGAGAAATTTTTTCTCACATTTTTTTTAGTTCACATACATCATATCCTATGAAAATTGATGACGTAATTTTTCTCCAAACCGGACTTTTTCTTAGATATGAGTTAACCTTGATACATTTTTGTTTGTTTGTTCGTTGTTTATACCAAATAAAGTCACTTTACCATATCATTTTTATGTCAGTACTTGACGGAGTGAATATCAAATCTTACCTTCTAATTTCACTGACATGCGAACATGATCCATGTAAATTGTAGAAATTTCAACTGGGCAGCGTTAATTACCTCTAACATGTTCAACATCAAGAACGACATGAGCCCATTTGAATTTTTTTATTTTGAATCTTATGGTGTTCGAGTTGTCTTTCCATACTTGAAAAGGTTTTTTGCTCTGGGCTCCTTTTAATCACTGAAATGAATTGATCTTCTATGCCTTTATTATTTCTTTTTTTTTTTGAAAAATTCAAACAATGTCGGGATACAAGAATAAGGAGAAAAATCTACTCAAAACTCGTAGTAGTAGGCTTTTCTGACCCCATTGCTGTTGAAAATTTTGCAGGTCTACTAGAAAATGGTAACTTTGAGCAAGGGCCAAAGGCATCAAACCTTGAGAAAAGACAGATCATAGGAAATACTCCTTGCCGATATGGAAAATTCATGGCATAGTCGAGTATGTTTCAGGCGGGCCAAAACCTCGAGGTTTTTTCTTTGCAATCCCTGGTGGTGCCCATGCAGTGAGGCTAGGGAATGAGGCTTCCATATCTCAATATGTCAAAGGTGAAACCTGGAGCAATGTATTCTTTGACCCAGTCACCAGGACACGTGCCCAAGATGAGGTGCTAAGGGTGTCTGTCCCTGGATTCTCAAGTGATCGTCCTATTTTCAAACATTGTATAGCAGCGATGGTGGTGATACTTATGCTTGGGCTTTCAAGGCAACTTCTGATGTTGTTAAGGTCACATTTCATAATCCTGGAATTCAAGAGGATCCAGACGTGAACCTCTTCTTGATGCTATTGCAATCAAGGAGATACTTCCTCTTACATACACTAATGGCAAGTCATCTACCAAATGGGAAGTTTCTTTTTTAATATTATGATATCAAGCTTGAAACTGGAAGGGAATGTTAATGGCACTCCCTTATTTGTTAATAAGACTCCTCTTGACTTTTTTATGCATGTGAAATGATAAAAATACATCTACTTTTCATTTTAGTTACAACGTTATAAGAAATCATAGTTGTAAATTCATAGAAAAAATAGGATAAGTTTATTCCAAGGGATAATTTCAGAAATCTTCCCTGAAGTTTTTAACTATTTTACTAGCCTCCCTCGAGGTTTTGGTAATATCACTAACCTCCCCTGAGATTAATTATCTTGTAACATGTCAGCTCATTTTATAATAAAAAAAAATGATATCATGAGAGAGAATATTTTATGATTCCACCAATGTTCCTCATGTAGTACATTAGTGAGTTGATTAAGTTTGAAAAGTAATTAGATATTTTAACAAAATAAAACTTCATGGGGTGTAAGTGTAAATGTAATTGAATTGCAAGGGAAAAGCAATAAATATTATTGAATAGATAGTAGTGCTTCATAACGGCCCTTATACTGTAACTATATATAACAATAAAACATAAAATTTTAGAGGAAATTGGCTTTATTTCTTTGCTAGCCAAAGTACAAGAGCCATTGTAAAGTGTTGCAATCTATTCACTTACTTTTACTTCTCTCTTACAATTCATTAAAATTTGAACTTACATCCCCTAAAGTTTTATTTTGTTAAAATATTTAATTCTTTTTCATACTCAATCAACTAGGTAATATACTCCATGAGGTGCTAGTAGTTTAGTTTCGGTACTTTTGTCACTTAATTTCTGGAGGTAGTGCTATCTCAAATTAGAACTTTGTCACTAAAACAGTTGATAGACTTCGATTTAAAAGAGAACAAATGTACTACATGAAGGGTATTGGTGGAATCACAAAATGTTCTCTCTTGTGATATCATTTTTTTATTATAAAATGGATTGACATGTTACAAAATTATTAACCTTAAGGTAGGCTAGTGACACTATCAAAATCTCGAGGGACAACAATGAAATAGTCAGAAACCTTGGGGAAGGTTTCTAAAATTATCCATTATTCTAATTCTGTGAGGGTCTCAAAATTCTGTTTTATTTTTAAAATGCATAATAAGATATATATATATTATGTTTATTTACTAAAATATTAGTGAAAATATGTTTTGAGTGATCATTTTCTAATTTAGAGAATTTTCTGAGAATTATTTGCCGGTGTGTGGTTTTGCCAAGTTTAAGCGTTAATTACTGTTCCGAAGTGTGAATAGTGACTGTAAGACGAACTCAAGCATATGTAGAAATATTACAGAGATGTATTTAAGGTTGGACAGTGTCGGAAGAAGATAAACGAGTAAAAGTTAGAATGTCACGCGCGACGCGACATAAAGTGGTCATTTGACCACTTTTCCTTAATTTGGGGAAAAGGCAACTTTTTGTCTCCCTTAAAGCCTTATTTCAAGCTTCTTGTTACCTCATTTTTCAGCCACAATTTGGAGCTTAGAGAGAGAGAGAGCAGCCTTGAGGTTTAAGGGAAAAAGAGAGAGAGAAAAGTTTGAGATTTTTCATCCATTCTTCTTCCTTCATTTCTTGAAGCTTTGAGCTACCATTGAAGACATCTATTTCCTTCCTTGGAGCAGCCGTGTGAGAGGAAAAGGAAGAGGGGGGATGGTCCGAAAGTGAGGGAGAAAAGAGAGGAAGATTTCATCTTGATTGTTTCATTTTCTTCTTCATCCATCCACTGGAAGTTGTGAGATTTTAGTGGAGGATTTTGGCTTGTTTCTCTTCATCATTGGCAGCTGTGAGAGAGTGAGAGGAAGAGGGGAAGAGAGGAAAAGAGGAGAAAGAAAGCTTGTAAGAGTGCTTTGTTCTTGTTCTTGAAGTTTTTGTTGGAAGATCCTATCCAAACAAGGGGATCTTGAGTTAAAATTGAAGCTTTTGGAGGTTTCAAGCTTGGAGGCATTCTTCTCAAAGAGGAACTCACAAGATTTGCTTGATCTTGTTAGATCTGAATAGATATGAAGGTATAAGACTCAAATCTCTTGGATCTACCATGATTAATGTTAGATATTGTAGATCTATGGTTTATTTGGTTAGAAATGTTAATATTTGGAATTTTGAGTTAGGCTCTTGAATTCCCAACTTAGGTAGCTGACTTGAGATAACTTTTAGGTAACGGACTTGAGGACCTGAATGTGGTTGTGATTGTTATTTACGAAATGAGATTATTTTATGATTAGAATGTGGATTTGATGCTAGAAAATTTTAAAGAAAAAGAGTGAGAGCTGGCCGAACCACTTTCTGGAAATCTTGACTTGTGATTTCAAAATTTTATAATGTTACTTGGCTAGATTTGCCTAAATAAATATGTATTATGTTCATTTGTAAGTATATGTTTGAATGGAGTGTAAATCTTGAATTTTAATGGAGAAGGGTGGAGTTTTGCTAACTTTTGGGTAAATGTACTTTTTGGGCAAATTTGAGGGTTTGAAATGTTTTATCTGATTTTTCATGACTTTTGTACATTGAGATTTGGTTAAAACAGTTCTAAATATGTGTTATAATCTTTGTTAAAGTTGAGTGTTGAGTTAAACTTGAATGGGTGAATTTTGAGGTGAAATACCTCACATTATGTCTTCGTACTAAGAAATTTAGAAGTTGCCTGAATGGAGTACGTCGATAGCATAGATTGGTTATTTGATGACTCAATTTGAAAATGGAACCTGTTGAGATGATTTTCGACTCGAATGATTACTTTTCATTGGAGTAAAGTTAAAAAGTTTCTTGTGAAGAATTCTGATGAAATAAATGAATAAACTTTGAGTTTAGTTTCGCTAATTGTGAGGCGAAACTTATTTCTTCTGTTTACTTGATTATAGGAAGTGGGGAAGGATTTGAACCAGAACCCAATTTGGAAATCGAACCTTGCTACTGTGGTGAGTTTCCATGCATGTTATTTGATTATGTGAATTTAATTTGGAATATGAATGATTAAGTGATTTGATGTGAAAATCTGATTTTTGGTCCTTCAAATGGAGTAGTGTGTACTTCATCGCACTTACTCCTATTTGAATTGCAAACTCTGTAAAAGTGGTATTTCAAGTATGTTTTGAACCTTTTGACTTTTGATATGATGTGAACTCTGTTCTGAATATATGATATGATGTAATGTGTTTTGTGATTACTTTTCCTAAGAATACTCAATCCCCTCGGTAAGTTATCGACTCAAACCATTGGGAAGGGCCTAGGTCGAGGAGATTTAACAACCTTGGGCTACGTGATAAATTGTGTGTTCTGGACTTGGCATATGGCCTTGTTCCTGTTGAAGAGCAATACACAAATATATAAGTTTATCTGAGGTGGGTGGGCCCGAACCGCGGGTTTTGGTGGTGGAAGGAGTAAATGGCTGTCTATTTGGTATGAAAGTTGACGGAGTGTCAACTACATAATCTGTGCACCAGTCCACAAATGTGCTCCAGCTCTGAGGATTTAGCCCCTGAGGGCTACCCGTATCCTACCTCCGTGTTGCTGATTGTTTTCCTTGTTTGCTTATTTCAGAATATGAATTTGGAATGAGAATCTTATATGTGTTATGTGCTTTGCATGCCTTTTTGGGAACTCACTGGGCTTTTAGCTCATTCCTTTCAAATTTTTTTTCCTTAGCAGGGACTGAGAACCCAAGCGGAGGCAACAACCGTGAGAAGTAGGGTTTTCTTTTGTATTTGGCTGGTGAAACTTGGGTTATGGATTTGGGATATTGTAATGCGGAGCTTTGAATGTGTATTTTAAGTACTTTATGTATTTTGAGATTTTAAAGTTGGTGAATGAATGGTGAATTGTCCTTTAGTTTATAATGTTATCTAAATTTTAGGTTTGTGAGATTGAAGTAGTTAATTATGAGTTGATTGAAAAGTTTGGGATTGATGTTAAATTGTTTATTTGAGGAAATGGTATCCATTTGTGTGAGTGAGTCTTGGCGAGAGTTAGGCAGGCAGTCCACTGATACCCCAGGGTACGCCCTAGGGAGAGGTAGGTGGTATCAGAGTTTAGGCTTCAGATCTCTGTAATGTATCCTAGGCTTAAAGTTTAGGGTGCTGGACTGTGGGAATTAGATTATGTGTTAAGTGTATGGTAACATCATCACTTGATGGTTGGGTGAGAATTAGAGTTATTAAGCATTTGATAGTTTAGTAGGTTAGAGAGAAATGTAAGAAAAAGCTCTTGATTATGTTTAAGTGTTAATGATGCCTAAGTTCGGTTGAGTTCTAGTTGGGTTCGTTCTTGTAGGACATGGATTGTGGTGGTGATGATGACATGCCTGGACATCTTCAACCTGTGATTTGTTACCGACCAAGATCAGAAGGTGATTATAGGGCTTATAACCCTAGGACCAGATCTAGATGATTTTGTGAGTATTGGAGAGCACGCGTTTACCTTGATCATATGGTCCTATCTATCTACCATGAGAGGAAGAGATTGACCAAGGTTAATGGGGAATTGCAAGAAGAAGTAGGTAGGCTCACGACTGTAGAACGGACTTAGGGTGATCGGATTCGTGAGCTTGAGGAATGAAGGTTGCTCGAGAGCGAGCCGATGGCATAGTGACCAAGTGTGAGGCTAGGGTTGAGGAAGTCTTTGAGGCTAATCAAGTTGAGGAGAGTGTAGTGGTTAGTGAGGAGAATACGGGAGAGGATGCCACTATGGTTAAGACAGATCCCCAGTATTTGGAGTTTGACCCATTGAAGAGTGCTTCCATGGAGACTTCTGCTTCTGAGGCTTGATAGATTAGTCGAGCATGGAATTAAGATTTTGTGCAATCTTTTGTGAGAAAAACCATCAGAATGGGTTCTCAATCCCTGTAATTGCATGCTTACTCACTTTTCGAGTACTGCACTTTTGTTTAACTGTATTTGTGAACTTGATGTGACTTATATGTGTCTTTTGTTAAAAGCATGCTCATCTGATGTACTCCTGGCACTTCTGTTATTACGAGTTATGTATATAAAGTGTTTTATTTGTCTTTTCGACTTGACTTTCTAATAGTGTATTGTACTTTCATGTTTATCTTAAAATGCCTACCTTTTAAAGAATCATGGAGGGTAGAAGAGGCCGAGGTCGAGGGCGAGGAACTAGGTTGCTTCAAGACATCGGAGGTGACCGTGAGTCGGCTGTCGACCAGAATCAAGGGATTAGGATTGACATTGGGAAACAAATGGCTACGGCCATTAACCGAATGACAGAAATACTAGACCATTTGGTTGGCCAACATGGCCTTGGACAGGAGCAGCAACCTGTTAATCTAGGGGGTGGTGAGGATAGAGCTCTAGAGAGATTTCAAAAGTTTAACCCACCTAAATTCCTTGGGGAACCCTATCCTGAAATTACTGAAGGATGGTTAGAAAGAATTTCTGACATTTTTGCTGCCTTGGATTATGCAGAGGAAAGGCAAGTAGCATTTGCCGTATTTCAACTTGAGGGAGCCGCTAGGTCATGGTGGAATATGATAAGGGTAAAATGGGAAAGAGAGCAAACCCCTAGGACTTGGGTGAACTTTACTAGAGAATTCAATGCTAAATTTCTTCCCCCACTAGTCCAGGAGAAGAGGGAAGATAATTTTATTAGATGTAAGTAGGGGACGTTAAGTGTTGCTGAATATGAGGCACTCTTTACTAAATTGTCAAGGTTTGCTCCCGAATTAGTGGCAACCGAACAAAAAAGGATTAGGAGGTTTGTGCAGGGGTTGAATGTGGAAATACAAGAAATTTTGGCGGCTGCCCAAGTCAATAGCTTTAGTGAAGCTGTTGAGAAAGCCCAGAACATTGAAGGGGCAAAGGCTTAAGTTAAATCTTTTAATGTAAGGAAAAGGAATGCCCCTAACAATAGTCGAGGACCATCGGATGTGGGTGCACCAACTCCTAAGTTTGGAAGAGACATGGATAAGGTAAACCCTTCTGAAATATTGAGAGGATCTATGGTGAGGGAAACATTTTCCAGGGGATCGATGTCTAGAGGAACCCCAAGTGGAAGGGGGCAACCAAGGGATGTCACCCAAAGAAGTCAAGCCTCCACTCCTAGTGTATCATGTGGTTTCTGTGGGAAATCGAACCATTCTGAGGATAGTTGTTGGAGGAAGATAGGAAAGTGTTTCAGGTGTGGCAGTACCGAACATCGATTAGTTGCATGCTCGAGGCTTCGAGGAGAGGCTGTGGCCCGACAAGAGGGTAGACCTAACTCTAGTCAGGCTAGTGCACCAGGAAGCCGACCAATGGTTCCGGCTAGGGTCTACACCATTAACCAACAACAAGTGCTCGATCCAACTGAAATTGTTAAAGGTACTACCCCTATCTTGTTTAGTAAAGTTTTAGTGGCTTTTGATTCTTTCCATTTAACTGTTAATCCTGCTTCTTTGTATGGAGTAAATATAGACCCTGTTAGAGTACTTTATGATCTTAGGGTTCGAACACCATGAAAGACATCTAAGGGTAAAACTCATGGAAGATAAATTTTGATGAAAACATGATTGTATTGAGGTGGCCTTTAGGATATGTATAAATATATGTATTTGGGGAGTTTTAGAGAAGACCACCTTATAAGACTTGAATGCATACCATTGTTGATGCAATAAGCACTATCATGGAATTTGGAAGATATCGAAGTAGAGGAAATACAATCTTATGAAAGACATTATGTGTAGATTCATGATAAGAATGTGACGAACTTGAAAAGTAAGCAAATTTCCCCTAGTTGAGGTTTTATGGAGAAATTGAACGATTAAGGAAGTAACCTGGAAAGTTGAAGAAGAGATCTGAACTGATTATCTAGAATGACTTGTAAGCGAGATGCGAATTTTGTTAAGGAGGGAAGGATGTGAGGGCCTCAAAATTCTATTTTATTTTTAAAATGCATAATAATATATATTATATTTATTCACTAAATATTAGTGAAAATATGTTTTGAGTGATTATTTTCTAATTTAGAGAATTTTCTGAGAATTATTTGCCGGTGTGTGGTTTTGGCCAGTTTAAGCGTTAATTACTGTTCCGAAGTATGAATAGTGACTGTAAGATGGACTCAAACATATGTAGAAATATTACAGAGATATATTTAAGGTTGGACAGTGTTGAAAGGAGATAAACCAGTAAAAGTTAGAATGTCACGCACGACGCGACATAAAGTGGTCATTTGACCACTTTTCCTTAATTTGGGGAAAAGGCAACTTTTTGTCTCCCTTAAAGCCTTATTTCAAGCTTCTTGTTTGTGATGACCCCACCTTCCCCTAAGGTGAACCAAAGGGGTCGGCGGACCGCCTGCCCAATTCTCGCCAGGACTCACTCACTCACTTGTTCAATATAACTTAACGAACTAAAACCCTGGATACAATAATAAAGGATACAACGTCCTATGATTACACAACATCCAAGTTACAATTCAATAATACATAGTTCCATTATACAAGAGTCCACAAAAGGGGCAATATTCAAAATTCTCCAAAAATACATATCAAAACATATGAAAGCCCTAATCTCAAGGGTTGGCACCACCACTTGGTTGCTCATTTCCTGCTAAGGAAAACAAATGGAAAGGGTAAGTTAAAAAGCCCGTGAGTTCCCAAAAACATGCGAGTCACTTAACACATAAACAATTTCACTTCATAAGAACACTTGGAATATAAACAGATAGAAAAATAATTAACAATACAATGTTGGATACAGGGGCCCTTAGGGGCCAAATTCTACGAAACTTGCCCACGAACCACGAACCAGGTAGTTGACACTTTGTCAACTGTCACTATTACCATGTAGAACTTCTCTTTCTCCTTACTCCTCCAAACCCCAGACTGCCAAACACTTTTCACTTCACTTTGATAGTGTACTTTCACTTTTGAGACAAGTCTCAATACACACTTTAAAACACTTCACTTTATTTGAATACTCTCCATTAGGGACAAGTCCATACGCCAAGTCCAGTACATTTTCAATTCACTTCATTTGGGTTGTTGCTCTTTGGAGACCGGTTCAAAACCAAGTTCGAGCATATATCACTGGTGCGAGTCACGTGCTTTGTGACATTTAGGTAATCCTATGGTTTCTTCCCTTTCTCCTCGACCTAGGCCTAGCCTCCGGCTCGAGTCGGGTTCACCTATAGGTCTCGGGATTTCGACCTTTCCAAACACATGCAATCACTATAATACACTTTAAAGCACTTTACAATCAATCACTTCAAGTCACTTTCACAATCACTTTACTCAAATAGTAGGTGCGATAAAGTACACACCATCCCCATCGAGGGTTCAAAATCAATTTTCACATAACAATCACTTCATTGCATTCATTTACAAACATTTGCACGTAAACACGAAACAAGCATGGAAACTCACCGAAGTAAGGTTCAGCTTCCACGTAGGGTTCAAAATCACCGCCTTGCACACTCCCTAAAATAATTTAAAATAATCAATGAGATTCAATTCATTCTTTTTCATTCACTAATCACAGTTCACTTCCACTTTTTAGTTTCAAACTATAATTTTCTAAAACTCTCTCGAGGAAAAGCCTTCATTTCACATAGCTCAAAGTTCCAAATAGATCCCCTTGGAAAATCACTTTATCATTTCAAAAGGAAACATCTCACCGATATACTCATTGGCACTACGAGCACGTTTTCTTTCACAAAACATTTAAGTGAGGTCTCACACCTCAAAAATTATTTTTTTTACACAATACGTTTGACATTCATTTTTGGTTGAAATTTCCATTTTGACATAAAACGCTTCATATCAAGCCATTATATTCAAAATTCCCAAAATTTAGTCAAAATACCGTAAAACCTTCAAATTCAGTCAAATAGCACTTTTCACTCAAATTTCATGAAAACTACACTTTTTACCCTTTTAAAATCCAAACACTCACTCACACACACATCCACATTTGAGCAATATACACATTTTTCTCAAAAAGTAAAACCCTTCAAGAACATTCACGACATTCCAAAATCAAACATTGAAATCACCAGGCATGAGTTTTGGCCATAACATACATTTTCCTTCAATTTTTCACAACCAAAAACCCTAATTTCTAACCATATCAAGACAAGTTCACAATTAACAATCAATTCCCAATCAGGTCCTCAAGTCCGCTCCCTAGAGGCCACGTCAAGTCCGCTACCTAGGTTGGGATTTCAAGAGCCCAACTTCATCTTTTCAGATGAGATCATTTTTATCAATATAAACCACAGATCTACACTAATCAACACTAATAAAGATAGATCTACAAGATTCGACGTTTATACCTCCGGATCTATCAAGATCCAACGAGATCTGACAAGATCCAATGAAATCCCTCGAGCTTTCCCTCAAGAAAGTAGCCTCCAAGCTTGATGACTTCCAAAACCCTCGATCCTAGCCCAAGATCTTCAAGATTCGTCGAAGATGTCCGCCACCAAGTTCAACCTCGAGCCCAAGATGATCTGCTTTTCTTTCCTCCTTTTCCCCTCAAGGTTGGGATCTCTCTCTCTCTTTCTCTCCTTGTTCTGAAATGGAAAGAAAAATCAAGCCCACCATCCATCATTCAAGTTTCATAAGCTCAAGTTACTTGTTGGAAGAAAAGAAAATGGAATATCAAACCAAAATCTTACCTCTCTTTCCCTCTAAAATTGGACCAGCCCTTGCTTTCTTCTCTCTCTTGGTGCAGAGGTGAAGAAGAAGGAAAATCAAGAAGGCATTTCTCTCTCTTTCTCAAGCTCTCTCTCTCGGCTCTAGCTCTCTCTCTATCACCCAAAATGGCAGCTGAAAAATGAACTCCAAGGAACAAAGAAGTCAAGGCTAAAATGTGCCAAAAAGTGCATTTCCTTATTTTAAGGGAAAAAGTGCTTTTTGGCACTTTACACTGACAGTCCTAACTTACACTGGTTTCTTTCATCCCGACACTGTCTCGCCATAATATTATTTCCAAAATATCACTACATATGCTCAATTTCAAGTCCAAGTCACTATTCAGCGTCGAACAATTTTTTAGCAGCTAAATTTTGGCCAAAACCACACACCGGCAAACAATTCGTATAGAATTCTCTAAATTGAGAAATAATCACTTTAAACATATTTTCACTAATATTTCATAAATAAACTCAATATAAATATTATTATGCATTTTAGAAATAAATTCAAAATTTTGAGGCCCTCACATTGTTACCTCACTTTTCAGCCACAATTTGGAGCTTAGAGAGAGAGAGAGAGAGAGCAGCCGTGAGGTTCAAGGGCAAAAGAGAGAGAGAAAAGCTTGAGATTTTTCATCCATTCTTTTTCCTTCCTTTCTTGAAGCTTTGAGCTACCATTGAAGACATCTATTTCCTTCCTTGGAGCAGCCATGTGAGAGGAAAAGGAAGAGGGGGGCTGGTCCGAAAGTGAGGGAGAAAAGAGAGGAAGATTTCATCTTGATTCTTTCATTTTCTTCTTCATCCATCCATTGGAAGTTGTGAGATTTTAGTGGAGGATTTTGGCTTGTTTCTCTTCATCATTGGCAGCTGCGAGAGAGTGAGAGGAAGAGGGGAAATCCGAGCTTGGGAAGAGAGGAAAAGAGGAGAAATAAAGCTTGTAAGAGTGCTTTGTTCTTGTTCTTGAAGTTTTTGTTGGAAGATCCTACCCAAACAAGGGGATCTTGAGCTAAGATTGAAACTTTTGGAGGTTTCAAGCTTGGAGGCATTCTTCTCAAAGAGGAACTCACAAGATCTTGCTTGATCTTGTTAGATCTGAACAGATATGAAAGTATAAGACTCAAATATCTTGGATCTACCATGATTAGTGTTAGATATTGTAGATCTACGGTTTATTTGGTTAGAAATGTTAATATTTGGAATTTTGAGTTGGGCTCTTGAATTCCCAACTTAGGTAGCTGACTTGAGGTAACTTTTAGGTAGCGGACTTATGGACCTGAATGTGGTGTGATTGTTATTTACGAAATGAGATTATTTTATGATTAGAATGTGGATTTGATGCTTGAAAATTTTAAAGGAAAAGAGTGAGAGCTAGCCGAACCACTTTCTGGAAATCTTGACTTGTGATTTCAAAATTTTATGATGTTACTTGACTAGATTTGGCTAAATAAATATGTAGTATTGTTAAGTCCTTAATTGTACACATTAATTGTGGATATTTCCCCTTAATTATGGCCTAAATGTGGTATTAATTGCTTTATTCTACTCATGTTTGGTTTTGGTATTGATTTTAGGTCATTGTAATTGTTTGGAGGTTAAAAGTGCAAGTTTTGTAAAATTCCAGAAAAATTCCAGAAGACCTTCAAGGTTAAGGTGTAGGCGCGCTACATTGGGCTGTGAAGAAGAATTTCTGTGAAGACGTCCTACGCCTGACAAATCCTATCTTTGGATGGAAGATTTTATTTATTTTCAGTAATTGGTTAAAGACCCTTTTAGGAAATTTTGTAATTGGTTTCCTTTTACTTTATTATTGCTTTTTACAAAGTTAGAATCCAATTAGGACTGAGATTCCTAGTTAAATAGGGAAGCTTAGGTTTTCCTTTATTCAAAAAAAAAAAAGCCAAGCCATCACTAAGAGAGAAGAGAATGCCACGCAATTGAAAAGAGAACATCATCATAGAATTTCTTCTTCTCATTGTTATTCTTGATTGGTCACAAAGACATCAAAACACAAAAAGAGCATTTGGCTGCGGGTTGCTCTTCTCATTGGTTTGGGAAGTTTCGTTATTTCGTTCCATTGCTTTTCCTTTTCTTGTTATTTCATTAGTGGAAATTTCTCAAACAACTCTTGGATGCGATTCTCCATGAGGAACGGCTAAAACTCTCGTCTACTCAAAAGGCAACTCAAAGGCACAGTCCAGGATATTTGTGAGATCTAATCGAGTCTTCATTATTTCTTTTAATTTTGTTACTATTCGTACGTTTCCTGGATTATTTGTTTAAAGGTTATTTTGTTAATTGAATGTCAACGGCTTGATGTTTAATTTAACCTAATAGCCTATTGTCAAATTAACTGAATTGAATCCGTAATTGTTCATTTGGTTAATAACTAGTGGCGACCACCATAATTGGTTTTATGTTAGGGAAACGTAAGATCTAGCTTAAATGAACCCTCTTAGCGTGTTCATTGGTTAGGGTTGGGTTTTTCTAACTTTTAATACAATTGGGTAATTAAACTCCTATGATCGTACTTAGGGTTGTTACCTGGTTAGGGAAACAGTCAACGATCGTACATTGGCTGTTGAAAAAGTAAGAAAAAGCTGGCTGTCAGAGCTTGTTGGCTAGCCTAGTGACAAATGGATGAAATATCTCTGCATCAATGATCATTTGACTGGACTGTGCCTGAGAAATTGTTCCTTTGGGTAGAATTTTATTACTTGCTATTTCTGTTAAATTATTCTTTGCTTGTGATCTGGTGATTTATTTAATTGGCATTTTCATTTTTCATTTTCTAATTTTGTTTATTTTATTTCTAGTTCTATCCCATCCAAACCCCCCAGTTTTTCCATAACTTAGAAAGAACTAATGTCCTACCTGTTCCCTGAGGAGACGACCCTATTTGCCACTACTACAAATTAATATTTTCTTAGAGGTAATTCTGGTACATCGGGTTCAGTATACTCCTTGGAATCAGGTTGAAACCAGTAACCCATTGCACATCCGAAGTCCCTGCTCCAGTACTCAGAATTATTCTATAATTAATTGTGGTGGTAATTAGGATTTTAATATTTATTATTGCACAGCAAACAACTCCCAATTATGGTGATATCTTCTCCATCCTCTAGCCAATGTGTTCTTGAATCTCATTCTATATCTCCTGTTTATGAAATTGACTTTATTATACTAGAAGAATTTGAGTTTCATGACAGGAAAATTTAGGAGTCATGATGACGACTAAATTGTTAATTGGTTGCGATGGAGGAGTGAGCGAAGACTTGAAGTTGTTATTTGATTGTTTAACGCCACCCACTAGTCAATGGAAAAAAAGAGCTCGTGTGCGTAAAGATTACTCTACTTATGAAGGGTAAAATACCACCTTTACTTCTTGTCAATTCCAGCCTTAATTGCTAGTTCCTTTCTTATTCTCTCCAGCCTTCATTGCTGTTCCTTTTACTATACATCTTTTCCTTCCCACCAATTACATGATCCTATTCAATCATGGCGGATGCTACATCCTCAACGCGGCAATTGTCTTCAACTGTGGAGGAAGAACAAATTACACGGAGCACAACAGAGCTTCAAAATATCCAGGCAGCATATAGACTAAATGGAAAAAATTATTTGAATTGGTCTCAATTGGTTTGAACATTCCTGAAAGGAAAAGGAAAGTTGGGCCATCTATTGGAAATAGCACCGGATAGTGGAACGGCGGGGTTTGCAGCATGGGAAGAAAAGGATTCAATGATCATGTCTTGGTTATAGAATTCCATGATCCCTGAAATCAGCGATACGTGTATGTTTCTTCCTATAGCAAAGGCAATTTGGGATGCCCTTCATCAGACATATTCCAAGGTTAATGCTGCAGCTCTCATCTATGATATCAAGACAAAAACAACTGGAGCAAAACAAGGGACAAAAACAGTGACGGAATATGCCAATTTTCTGCAAAACCAGTGGCAGGAACTGGATTATTACAGGACACTTGATTTGAACTGCAGCAAATGTGCAGTGTTTATCAAAAAGTTCATAGAAAGGGATCGAGTTTATGATTTTTTGGCTGGCTCATGTGTCAGCTCAAGAGTCCACTCAAGTATTTGGAGGATTTAGTATGGAGGAAATTAAGAAGCTTAAAAGTATGCTAGAGACAGTTGAAAAATCAGCAACTAACAATTCCCAATCAATGAATCAGGGTATGTGTTCATTGACACTTTCAGGTAAGGCTCTAATCTATTTTGCGTTTAGTGTTTTAGGCAATGAATTTAGGAATGTCTGGATTCTTGACTCTGGTGCTACGGACCATATGACTCATAGTTCAAATAAATTCAAAACCTATAACCCCTGTCCTAGCAATAGAAAGATTGTTGTTGCTGATGGCACTACAACCACAGTGGCAGGAATCGGAGATGTCCAAGTTACTCCCAAATTGATTCTTAAAAATGTTCTTCATGTTCCTCAATTATCTACAAATTTGGTTTCTGTAAAAAAAACTTGCCAAAGATCTAACTGGCTCTGTTATATTTGATGAATCCTGTTATGCCTTTCAGGACCGGGACTCGGGGAAGAGGATTCGACTGGCGAAGGAGCATGATGGACTCTATTACTTGGATACATCAAGTCAACCGGAATTTAGTAAATCTGCCCTGTCCACATTGTCTTCACCCTCCAATAAAGATGTCATCTGGTTACATCATAGGCGTCTAGGCCATGTGTCTTTTCCTGCACTAAAAATAATGTTTCCCTCCTTGTTCAAGGGATTTGATGTTCAGTCTTTTCATTGTGATATTTGTGAGTATGCTAAACACACTCGTGTTCCATTTCCTATCACTAATAAACGATCGTCTTCTCCTTTCTTTTTAATCCATAGTGATATTTGGGGCCATCAACTATTCCAAACATCTCAGGGTCTAAGTGGTTTGTCATATTTATCGATAATTGTACAAGAGTTTCTTGGATCTATTTACTGAAAAATAAGTCTGATGTGAGTCATATTTTTCCTGTTTTTCATGCAATGATTCAAAATCAATTTGGCACCAAGATAAATCACTTTCGTTTAGACAATGCTCGTAATTATTGCAATCAAACCTTGAGTCCGTTTTTTCAAAAAGAAGGAATCATACATGAATCATCCTGTATCACCACTCCACAACAAAATGGAGTGGCAGAACGGAAAAACTGACATCTTCTTGAGTGCACTAGAGCCTTACTATTTGAACAAAATGTGCCAAAAACATATTGGGGAGAAGCTGTACTCACATCAACTTATGTCATAAATAGAATTCCTTCCAAGGTCTTGGGGTTTCAAAGTCCACTAAAGAGTCTATCCAAATTCTACCCCGATATTCGATTTTCCTTTAATCTCACTCCTCGGGTTTTTGGATGTACTTCATTTGTTCATGTCCATAGCCATAATCGTGGGAAGTTAGATCCTCGTGCTCTTAAGTGTGTCTTCGTGGGGTACTCATCTACTCAAAAGGGTTACAAATGTTATCATCCACCTACTAGAAAACTCTATGTCTCAGCCGATGTTACATTTGTTGAAAATAAGCCCTATTTCATCACCCCTTATCTTTAGGGGGATTTAAATACACTTGAAGATAAGGAGTTAAGATTTCCCTCTTTAGAGTTGTCCAAATTTGAGTCATCCAAATCTGAATTCCAAGAGTCAATTCCTCAATTTGATATGGTAGAAGAAAAAAAGGAAGAAGATCGTAAAATCTTTGACTAGTTCCGGTTTGACAAAGTGTATACAAGGAAAAGAGATCCCATCATGGTTACAAGGCAAGAACAATCCTCTGAACCAAGCTTCGGAAATAAGGTAACAATGAGTGAATCAAATTTGAATTCTACACCACCGACAGACCATCCTTCCAACTCTAAATCACTTTGTTCTGAGCCTCTTAACCTTGATCAGGACCTACATCTACCTATTGCTGGAAGGAAAAAAACCCGAGAATGCACCAAAAGACCCCTATACCCATTGTCTCACTTTGTGTTTGAGAAGTTTCCCCAAACCATTAAAGCTTCCTTTCTACCTTAAATACAATCTCTATTCCTAACTTATTGTCTGAAGCATTATCAAAGAAAGAATGGAGACTTGCTATGGAAGCAGAAATGGATGCATTAGAGAAGAATGGGACTTGGGAATTAGTTGAGTTACCAAAGAACAAGAAAGTAGTGGGCTATAAGTGGGTGTATGCAGTAAAGTTTAATGTAGATGGGTCCCTAGAACGCTATAAGGTGAGGTTAGTCGCGAAAGGCTACACACAGACATATGGAGTAGATTATCGGGAAACGTTTGCCCCAGTAGCAAAGATGAATACAGTAAGAATTCTGTTGTCCTTGGCTGTTAATTTTGATTGGGAATTGCAGCAGTACGATGTGAAGAATGCTTTTCTTCATGGAGAATTAGAAGAGGAGATTTATATGGGCATTCCACCGGGATTCAGTGGGGGTGACAAAAACAAGGTTTGTCGGTTAAAAAAAGCGTTATATAGGCTGAAACAATCCCCACGTGCTTGGTTTAGACGTTTTGCCAAGGTAATGATAGCTAATGATTACAAGCAAAGTCAAGGAAATCATACCCTGTTCATCAAGCATTCAGCCTTAGGGGGAGTTACTATTTTGATTGTATACGTGGATGACATTATAGTGACAGGAAATGATAAAGTAGAGAAGGAAACTTTGAAGAAGTGTCTAGTCAAGGAATTTGAAATAAAGGATTTAGGAAAATTGAAGTATTTTCTGGGAATTGAAGTGGCTCGATCAAGGTAGGGAATTTTCATTTCTCAACAGAAGTATGTTACTGGACCGCTCAAGGAAACAGGCATGACAGCTAGCAAACCAGTTGGAACTCCATTGAATGTAATCACAAATTAAGTGAGACTCATGGAGATAAAGCGGATGAGAGATGTACCAAAGACTTGTTGGTAAACTCATTTATCGCACATATTAGGCCGGATATAGCTTACCGGTGTTATTAGTCGGTTTATCCATGATCCTAGAGAAGTTCATCTACAAGCAGTTTATAGAGTGCTTCATTACTTAAAAGGCACATCTGGAAGGGAATTTTATTCAAAAGGGTCCTGAAATTGATCCGGTTTACAGATACAGACTTTGGTGGCCTCCGACAGCGATCAACGTCAGGCTATTGTACATTTCTTGGAGGAAACTTAATATCTTAGAGAAGCAAGAAACAAAGTATGGTAGCAAGGTCAAGCGCTAAAGCAGAGTTTAGAGCTATGGCAGCAGGGGTATGTGAATTATTGTGGGTTAAAATTATCCTAGAAGACTTGAGGATTCGATGGAGCAAACCGATGAAGCTATACTGTGATAACAAATCTACTATAAGTATAGCTCACAACCCGGTGCAACTTGATCGGATGAAGCACATAGAGATAGACAGGCTCTTTATTAAAGAGAAACTAGAGAGTGGACTGATTTGTACTCCGTATGTTTCGACAAGACTTCAACTTGCAGATGTGATGACAAAGAGACTGTGTAGCAACATGTTTCATGAGAGTGTTGTCAAGCTAGGAATGGAAGATCTATATTCACCAGCTTGAGGGGGAGTATAGGAAGCTTGAATGATTAATTGTAGGAATCTTGAATGAGTAATCTTAGGAGATTTTTTAGGTAAATTAGTAGAGGAAATCAGGGTAAATAAGCTGTCTCTAAAATTAAGGGAATTAGGTGTAGACTGATAGGGTGAATTTTAGTTGATTAATTGTGTTGATATTTCCTAATTATCTGGGCTAAAATTGCACTATTGGGTAGATGCTACGGAATTTGTGTATTTGGTGGTTAAATGCAGAAAATTGTGAAAAAGGAGTTAAAAAGTTTTAATTCCAGAAGTGGTCCTGACAGTTAGGCATGGGCGCACCCAAGTTAGTTGTCCAAGGCTGAGCTGTCAAAAATTCCAAGTCCACGTGGGCAGTTTCCAAGAATTGAGAATTCCAAATTTGAAGACGTGCTGGAATTAGTTATCTTACTTTCTTATTTAGTAGTTTATTTTTATTAGGAAACTATTTAATATTTGTATTAGGAAATTGGGAGTTTGACGCTTTTAGAGCTTTCCTATTTCATTAGTACTTGGAGTTTTCCTTTTCCGTAATAGACGGAATTAAGAGAAGTCTCCTAGTTGACATGGAATACTTTTCCTTTCTTATTTGGTATTTTGGCTCCCCGCTAAAGAGATATTATTAATCGTGGGTGACTAATATATGGATATGGGCCACGTACAATTGCTGGTGGGAGAGATTTCGGGAGACAAAAACGATAGCATTGCTTTTCATCTTTTTCCTTGGCTATTTCTTTACTTTTGAACAAAAAAACTATCAATAGCCTTTGTCTTCTTTGCCTTTGCTATAATCAAGTGAACAAGACAACACATGGCTTTGTTGATTTTCATTAAAATCTTTGGTGGAATTAACTCTGTCATGCGTGGCTAACTTCCTCATCTAGTCGAAGATTAACTCGACGACGCAGTCCAAAATATTTGTGAGATCTAACTGATTTATCTTTTGTTCGTTTAATTCTTTGGTATTTGTGCGTTCTTTGTTCTATGTTCTTAGGATTATTTTGTTAGTTGGATGTCAAGGGCCTGATGTTCATATTAACTTGATAATCTACCGCCAATTTAATCCGCTAAATCCGTAATTGTTTAGTAGATTAATATTAGTGGCAACTAACGTTAACACACGTTAGGGGAACGTGTAATCTAATCTAAATGAACCCTGGTAGTGTGTTTGTTGGTTAGGGTTTGGGCTTTTCTAGTTCTTAGTGCAATTGAGAAATTAAATCTTACCGGCATTATCTAGGGTTGTTTCTTAATTAGGGGTATTTAACGGGCATACCTTACTTACCTAAAATCTAAGGAAGAGTTGGTCATTTAAGAGGTTTCCGCGACTATAACCAGCCTACTACTGAATTAAGTGAACTAATTTTGCATCGATGATCAGGTATATGAACTGTGTCTGAGTAGTTGGATCTTGGCCAGAACTCATCTCTCATATATTTCATTTGCTTTTATTTTAGTTATTTGGCTTTGTTATTTGATCCTTAGTTATTTCTTCATTGTCTCAAAAATCCCCCAATTTCTAGTACTTGAAAAGAAACGAATTTTTTCCAGTCCCTGTGGAGACGATTCTACTCACCATTGTATTCAAAATTCATATTTTCTGGAGTAGGTATTTATTATTGCACAGGCTCGACACCTGTCAATTTTTGGCGCCGTTACCGGGGACTGGTGCTTGAATTATTTGTTTCTTTTTGAGTTCATCTTTTTTATTTTTTTTTCAATTTTTTTTCTTCTTTATTTCTTCTCTATTTTCCTTACTAGTTGATGGCTGTTAATTTTCAATATTTTGGTGATAAACTAGACTTTGTTCCTAATTGGGTTAATGAGAGCTCTTCTATTAGTGATCCTCATTTAGATGATTTGGCCTCTCTTGTGCAAAAGTTGAGTGATGGACAGAAGCAACAAGTCTATACTTGTGGAATATGTCAGTTGGATAATCTAACTGACATGTGCCCACTACTTCAAGATGACATGAATGCCCAATTTTGTGATGTTGGAGTATTCCAAAATCCATCTCCACCAATGTTTGATTCTTATTCAAATATGTATAGTCAAGGATGGTGGTACTACTCCAACTGTAGCTATGCAGTGAGGCCAACATCTCAACCGTCCTCTTCTGATGGAGGAAATTCCTTGAAAGATCTTGTCAAGAGTTTGGCCACAAGTACTGCTCAATTCCAGCAAAGCATGACTCAATTTCAGCAAGAGACGAGAGCTGGTATGCACAATTTGGAGACTCAAATAAGTCAATTGGCGACAGCTGTCAACCGATTGGAGTCTCGAATGAATGGGAAGTTGCCATCTCAGCCGGAAGTGAACTCAAAGATTGTTAGTGCCATAGATACAATTGAAGAGGAAGTTGAAAATGAAGGATCTGAACCTCAAATCTCTCCAATGGAAGATTCCAGCGAACAACTCCCAATTATGGTGATATCTTCTCCATCCTCTAACCAATGTGTTCTTAAATTTCATTCTATATCCCCTGTTGATGAAATTGACTTTATTATACCAGAAGAATTTGAGTTTCATGGTAGGAATAATTTAGGAGTCATGATGACTATTAAATTGTTAATTGGTCACGATAGAGGAGTGAGTGAAGATTTGAAGTTGTTATTTGATTGTTTAGCGCCACCCACTAGTCAATGGAAGAAAAGAGCTCGTGTGCATAAAGATTACTCTACTTATGAAGGGTATAAAGACTATGTAGAGAAGAAAGCAATGAAACGAGCTACGAGATTTTATCCTCCTTGAGCAAAGACAGTTATGTCTAGCCAAAGACATTAAAGAAAGGCGCTGCTTGGGAGGCAATCCAAGAATTTATGATTTATTTTATTTTAGTATTTTTGTGTTTTATTAAGCAACTAGTTTCGTTTGGAATAATTAAATTTTCGTGTGCTAGGTCGCCACTAGTTAGGCGTGCCCAGTTGGGAATGTAATTCTCGCCTACTGGTCAGAAGCGTTGGCACTAGTTAGGCATGCCCACGCCCTGTGGTCACGCCTAAGGAACTCAATTATCAACAGGTGGTCAGAAGACTCTAGGGTAGTTAGGCGTGCCCACGCCTAACGCGGTGGAAAAAAAAAAGTCTTCCTCTCTGGTCAAGCCACCGCACACCGCCGCCACCCACAGCGATCTCCACCGCCGCCCACCTTTTCTCCTGAACCAGAGTTGTTTGGTACCCTCCTCCGTGATTCAGGGAAGTTTCATTGTCCCTTTTTGCTTCTTTTTCTTATTCTTTATCTCTTACATTGGGGACAATGTACGATTTAGGTGTGAGGGAGGATTAGCTATACTTTAGTCCTTTGTTTTACATTTTGTTTTCCTTATTAGTGCTTTGCTTTAAACAATGATGAATGCAATCGAGATGTGAGTCCAAGTAGTGAGTTCATACCATGAGGTTTCCTATTTTTCTTGATGGATTTAATTGATGAATATATTGGATTTGACATCAATTTTTTACCACTTGTCAGATTTTTTGGCTTGATTATGAGCATTTTTCTCTGAATTTGCTCTATTCTTCATTTGTGAGTGGTATTCCACATGGTTTGGTCATTCCAGAACTTGCTTTGTTATGCATGTCAAGGCCATATTTTCATTGAATTTGATGCACTAAGATGATAAGGGCATCTAGGATTAGCCACTTTTGACTTTCGAAAAAATCCTGCCTTTATTTTATTTACCCTTAGTGAACCAATTTGAGCCATTAACCCTGTTTCTTTGTTTAAAACCACATTTGTTAGCCTAAGACTTGTTTTTAGACTTTCTTTTTAACCTATATGTTAAAGTAATGCTAGAATTTCATTGCACAAGAATTTGGTGGATGATTTGATTTGCAAGGCAGTAGGCAAAAAAAAAAAAAAAAGAGTAGCAATTGTAGCAAGTTAAGGTACTATATGTGTTGGTTGTTTTCTTTGTCTTGTAAAGAAGAAAGAGAAAAAAAAAGAAACAAGCAACAGGAAAAGAAGAAAAGGAAAAAAAATGAAGAAAAAAAGTGAAAAAAATGATGACAAAAAAAAAGAAAGAAAAAAAAGTGGTGTGAAGTTCTTGTGTTGTGAAAGTGGCGAGCACCAATACAAGCTACGTTTGTTGGGTTGATAAAGTGTTAATTTGCCTTGAAAGTTGAAATTGTAAAGAAATTGTGCATTGAAATTTTGGCATTCTCTTTGACGTATTTACACCTAAATTGACCTTTTTATCCTACCTTCACCCAAACCCCATTACAACCTTGTGAAAGTCCCTTTGATTTTTGTATTTAATTCATGATTAAGTGGTGGAGATGTGATATATGAGCAAACCTATGGTAATGTCATTCCATTGTGTTGATTTGAGTGTTATTTTATATCCCATACATCTTGGAGTGAATGAGTGTATTTGCTAAATTTTCTGTGAGGTTTGTCAAATTGATATATTCTAATTTTGATGAAATTGTTTACGAAGATGGGCTGCCTTGGTTGGTATGACTTGCTATGATTGCTCTATATCTTAGTTGTGTTTCTGAGTTGGGATATGCTTGAGGACAAGTATCATTTAGGTGTGGGGGAGATTGATAGGGTGCATTTTAGTTGATTAATTGTGTTGATATTTCCTAATTATCTAGGCTAAAATTGCACTATTGGGTGGATTCTACGGAATTTGTGTATTTGGTAGTTAAATGCAGAAAATTGTGAAAAAGGTGTTAAAAAGTTTTAATTCCAGAAGTGGTCCTGACAGTTAGGCGTGGGCGCGCCCAAGTTAGTTGTCCAAGGCTGAGCTGTCAAAAATTCCAAGTCCACGTGGGCAGTTTCCAAGAATTGAGAATTCCAAATTTGAAGACGTGCTGGAATTAGTTATCTTACTTTCTTATTTAGTAGTTTATTTTTATTAGGAAACTATTTAATATTTGTATTAGGAAATTGGGAGTTTGACGCTTTTAGAGCTTTCCTATTTCATTAGCACTTGGAGTTTTCCTTTTCTGTAATAGACGGAATTAAGAGAAGTCTCCTAGTTGACATAGAATAGTTTTCCTTTCTTATTTGGTATTTGGCTCCCCGCTAAAGAGATATTATTAATCGTGGGTGACTAATTTATGGATATGGGTCACGTACAATTGCTGGTGGGAGAGACTTCGGGAGACAAAAACGATAGCATTGCTTTTCGTCTTTTTCCTTGGCTATTTCTTTACTTTTGAACAAAAAAACTATCAATAGCCTTTGTCTTCTTTGCCTTTGCTATAATCAAGTGAACAAGACAACACATGACTTTGTTGATTTTCATTAAAATCTTTGGTGGAATTAACTCTGTCATGCGTGGCTAACTTCCTCATCTAGTCAAAGATTAACTCGACGACGCAGTCCAAAATATTTGTGAGATCTAACTGATTTATCTTTTGTTCGTTTAATTCTTTGGTATTTGTGCGTTCTTTGTTCTATGTTCTTAGGATTATTTTGTTAGTTGGATGTCAAGGGCCTGATGTTCATATTAACTTGATAATCTACCGCCAATTTAATCCGCTAAATCCGTAATTGTTTAGTAGATTAATATTAGTGGCAACTAACGTTAACACACGTTAGGGGAACGTGTAATCTAATCTAAATGAACCCTGGTAGTGTGTTTGTTGGTTAGGGTTTGGGCTTTTCTAGTTCTTAGTGCAATTGAGAAATTAAATCTTACGGGCGTATCTAGGGTTGTTTCTTAATTAGGGGTATTTAACGGGCATACCTTACTTACCTAAAATCTAAGGAAGAGTTGGTCATTTAAGAGGTTTCCGGCGACTATAACCAGCCTACTACTGAATTAAGTGAACTAATTTTGCATCGATGATCAGGTATATGAACTGTGTCTGAGTAGTTGGATCTTGGCCAAAACTCATCTCTCATATATTTCATTTGCTTTTATTTTAGTTATTTGGCTTTGTTATTTGATCCTTAGTTATTTCTTCATTGTCTCAAAAATCCCCCAATTTCTAGTACTTGAAAAGAAACGAATTTTTCCCAGTCCCTGTGGAGACGATTCTACTCACCATTGTATTCAAAATTCATATTTTCTGGAGTAGGTATTTATTATTGCACAGGCTCGACACCTGTCATAGATTTTCCTTATTTATCAGAAAATTGTATATATAGATTAGAATGAGTCGTAGAAAATATACAGAATTAATAAAATCTCTTAGATTCTTTTCCAACATAAGCCACGACATTAGCACATGTGCACAACAGTTTTATACGTTGCATGATATTCTATTCCCAATCCACTCATTCCACGCAAAAATTTTTTCGATATATCTCCACAACTCATCACCAGCTTGGAATGACTCCTGGTCCTGGAAAGTCAATTGGTAGACGCCTTTTAAAAATCTCTTTAATTGCTGTACTGGCGGAACTATAGGGGCAGCCACCACCCGCAGAATTTAAAAAGAATAAAAAATCTAACTGAAAGTCAACAGATAGAAATGTCCTCCAGTTTTTTTTTTTTTTTTTGGGGGGGAGAAGCGGTAGAAAAGGAGAGCCAGCTTCCCCCAACCCTTCCTCAGGAATTTATATATTGATAGTGAATATAAAATTAACTCGTATATAATATCACCATTAGATACATGATAACTAATGTAAATGTGAGTTTAAAGTTCACAGTTTATATACATATAATGTATCCAACCGTGATAATACATACACTGTTAGTGCATATAAGATTAACCGAGACAAATGTTTGTAGATATAAGATTAACATTCATGAAAATTCTTCGACGTTTATTTGGAAATACCATATTTTCAAGTTTTACACAACAAGAAAAGCATGAGCAATTCTCAACAACTTTGGGTTTATTGACTTGTTCTCTAAATTCAAGTAAGTTACTACTAGACTATGTTGTACATAAAAGTTTGTCTATATCTTCTGATACCAGTACCTTAATCAAGTGATTCACTCTTTATTGAAGATGCTAGTTTATGTGCAATTGATGGTATTTGTTTGACATACTAATTATCAACTCTTTATTTAGCAAAGTTCTTAATTTACAGGCAATAAAATTTGTTCCACATACTTGAATTTCCCTTTTTTTTTTTTTGGGTTTTGCGGCAACATTTGACATACTTGAAGTTGATTTGCAAATGCATGTCAGTTTAGTTAGTTTTGACTATGTATTGTCTACAAGCTTGTTAGCTGCGTAAGTTTTTCAGGTTATCAATTGCATGCTTTGTTTTCTACTGAATTCTTTAATAAGTTACTTATTGCCACCTTTGGCCCCAAAGTCAAAATCCTGATTCTCCTTTGGCTATATAGTTCAAGCAGTTTCACGTATGCCAGGCAATTCTACTATCTAAATCACCTGTTTTATCAATTCAAAGTTACAAGTATCTGTAGTACGATGAATTCTGGATCCAGCAGGCCAATATTTGCGACAGCTGCCCAGCTTCCCACGTTTCTTCTGATCATAACAGTAGCTTTACTCAGCTGTTGCTATGAAAACGAAGCCGGTGCCTGTATAGCCTACGAGAAACAGGCTCTTCTGACCATCAAGAAAGACTTGATAGATCCCTCGAATGCACTTTCCTCATGGACTGCTGCTGATGCTGATTGCTGCAAATGGGAAGGCATCGTCTGCGATAACTTCACCAACCATGTGACGGAGCTTCACCTTCGACATCCCAATGGAACCGCTCTTTGGAATCAGTATGGTTCCAGTTACTTTGACATTTTTGCCTTCAAAGGCAAAATAAGTCCTTCTTTGCTCAATCTGAAACAACTCCGTTTCCTTGATTTGAGCCTAAATGGCTTTGGAGGAGCCCCAATCCCCAGTTTTATAGGGTCTCTCAAAAGTCTAGAGCATCTCAATTTATCCAGAGGAGGATTTGGAGGAATCATCCCTCCTGAGCTCGGAAATCTGTCAAATTTACACACACTAAGTGTGGGAGGGGTGTATGTTCTTCAGGATGACAATCTGCAATGGTTGGCCGGTCTTTTCAATCTGGAGCACCTAGATATGACTTATGTGAATCTTGGCGGAGCATCTAATTGGGCTCAGGTGATTAATATGATTCCTTCATTAATAGAGGTACACTTGTCTGACTGTCAACTTGACGGCATTGCTCCCCTGACGGAAACCAATCTTTCTTCTTTGGCTGTGCTAGATCTTTCATATAATCACATATCCTTCATGCCCAAATGGATATTTAGTCTTCGTACTCTAGTCTCCCTTGATTTGGGGGGCAATCATATTCAAGGTCCATGGCCAGAAGGTCCCTGGAACTTGACTTCCCTCCAATTCTTGTATTTGCCTCAAAACCTCCTAAATGGTTCATTACCCCTAGAACTTTTAGGTCTACATAATCTCGCTTTACTTGATCTATCCAAGAACGAGATCAATGATCTAATGCCAACTGCTAGTAGCAACCTGACAAACCTTCAATATCTGAACATTTCAGACAACCAGCTCAATTCCAGCATACCTAACTGGTTGTACAAGTCCAGGCACATCAAAACACTGAATCTTGCACGCAACTGGCTGCAAGGTGTAATCCTGGAAGACATAGCAAATCTAAGCTCCTTAGTCGAGTTGGACTTAACTGGCAATCAACTTACCGGAACAATACCTAAGAGGATAGGAAACCCGTGCTACATAAGTTTCATAGGTATGGCAAGCAACAAACTCGAAGGACGAATATCAGATTTGATTGATGGAATGTCTGTATGTTCTTCTTATGCTCTTAAATCCTTGTATCTGCACGACAATCAGCTCTCTGGCCAGTTAACTGATAATCTTGGACATTTTGAAAATCTTGAGCAGCTTAGTCTTGGTTCCAACTCCATATCTGCTCCAATTCCTTCCAACATAGGGCTGTTGTCCTCCTTGAAAACGATGCTTTTGGGAGATAACCAAATAAACGGAACTCTCCCTCCTAGTCTCGGAAAACTTTTCAGGTTACAAGAGCTTGACATTTCTCGAAATATGATGGAAGGCATTGTGACTCAGAGTCAACTTGAGAATCTCACCAACATAAGGTATTTGAGGGCACCTCGAAATTCCCTGACTTTAGAAGTAGATCCGAGTTGGGTTTCTCTGGCCCAGTTTTTGTATCTTGATTTGAGTTCTTGGAAATTAGGTCCTCAGTTTCCCAATTGGCTCCTTTTACAAAGGAAGATAAATTATCTGGATTTGTCCTTTACTGGAATCTCAGGCGCTATTCCTTCGTGGCTTTGGAACTTGAGTAGAGAATTTAATTACTTGGATCTTTCCCATAACCAGCTAAGTGGCGGTATTTCAAATATTTGCTGCATAAATAATGTGCATTTGAGCTCAAACCAATTCAGTGGCCCATTACCTTCTACAACTCTTGATCGCGTGTTTACTTTAGACCTCTCCAATAATTCCATTTCTGGAAATCTCTCTCACTTCTTGTGTGATGGAGCTCAACCGAATAAACAAAGAGGGATACAGGTTCTTGATCTTGGAGAAAATCTTCTTTCGGGAGAAATTCCTGATTGTTGGATGAACTGGCCACTATTAGACTTCATTAGCTTGTCAAACAATAATCTAAGTGGAAGTGTCCCATTGTCCATCGGATATTTGACTTCTCTGCTCTCTTCGCACTTGCGCAACAACAATCTCTCTGGTGATATACCTTCCTCTATGGAGAATTGTACAGAATTAATTACAATTGATGTGGCAGGAAACAGGTTAGATGGCAAGTTACCAACTTGGCTAGGCACAAGTCTTTCTAAATTGAGGATTCTCATCCTACGCTCCAACAAGTTTCACGGTGAACTTAGTCCAGAAATCTGCCAGCTGCCTTCTCTGCGAGTCTTAGACGTTTCCAACAATGATTTTGTGGGTGTGATTCCCAGTTGTTTCAACAACTTTACGTCCATGGCAACAGAAGGGAATGTTTCCTTACGCCCAGATGAGATAACTTACTACTATGACGGCTACCCTGAGAGTGCAAGGTTGGCAACCGAAGGGAATGAATACAATTATCATGACACGGTTCTTTATCTTGTCTGCAGCATTGACCTCTCAAACAACGACTTTTCTGGAAAGATCCCTAATGAGCTAATCAATCTTTTGGGGTTGATATCTTTGAATTTGTCCGGCAATCAACTAAGCGGAATGATTCCAGGGAACATAGGCCAAATGACACAGCTGGAATCTCTTGATCTATCGAGAAATCATCTTTCTGGGCCAATTCCTTCTAGCATTTCAAAACTATCCTCCTTGGGCTTCTTGAATTTGTCTAACAATAACTTGTCAGGGGAGATTCCATTGAGCACCCAAGTGCAAACTTTCGGTGCCTCTAGCTTTGCTGGAAACCAACTTTGCGGGCGTCCCCTGGCGGAGAATTGTAGTAGCAGCAGGACCGATGGTGTTACTGTAATCACAGAAGAAAGTGCAGAAGCTGTGGCGGACTACTGGCTTTATATTTTCATTGGCATGGGGTTTGTGGTCGGCTTTTGGGGTGTTTGTTTTACTTTAATACTGAAGAGGTCATGGAGATACGCGTATTTTCTCTTTGTGGATGAAGCTTGGGACTGGCTATGCCTACAGGCGTACCTTTTGTCTAGTAAATTCATGCTATAAGGGGTGAGAAGGTGTCTTTGATTCGAATCATTATGTAAGAGAATATATTTCTTCAGATTTTTCATCATGTTTACTGTTCTTGTGATGTTAATATGTTATCCCTTCCTCTACTATACTTATTTGAATATGAGGTATTATTATGCAGACCTAGAACTTGGTGTGAAGTGTATAAAATGGAAACGAAATGTTAACTACGAACCATGAGTGATGAATAGAGTTAATGTTTCCTACAACGGTAATACTTTAAAGAAAAGATTTCAATGAGAAAATTCCAAGTTTGTGATGGAAAAAAAAAAAAGAAATTCTGTGATTGGGGTTGTTTGGGGTGGGGTTGCTGAAAATAGGATTTTCGCATTATGTAAATGCGAGTTCAAGAGAACTCGCATTTACCTAATGCGAGTTTAGTAATACACGGGCAAAAAAAGAAAAGGAGAAGGAAATGGAATTTCCACGTAGATCTCGCATTTCACGAATGCGAGTTCGGTTGGACAAAACCACACCTAACACCTCCAGAACAGCGTCGGTTATTCTGTAAAACCAAACCCTCGATCTGAAATTGGGGAAACCGCAAAATTGAGGTGGAATAGATCGGGAAATTGCCATCAAAGCATTGAAATCGATTCGGAGCAAACAATTGTGTCCTTCAACTGAAGGAAAAGCTGAAGGTTGTCCAAAGTTTGAGATTGCAGCAGCGTTTTTGGGGAGGAAAGCGGCGGAATCAACCGGTCGGAGCTTGGAATCGTCGGCCACGGCGCCATCGTTGCTTCCACGGGCTGAAACATCTGATGTAATGAGAATCCATCGTTCAGCTTCCTTGAATTCTTCAGAAATGTGAGTCCTGTACATTTGAGGCTTTCACGAGTGTATCTCCCTCATTCCACGTGGGATTTGGGTTAAGTGTTCGGGACTTAAGAGTGTAGAGCGATTGGCTCATGAAACGATGTCATTTCATTAAATTTCCACCCACGCACGCCTCTTGAAATTATCAGTTTGCGGCTTTGAGTTTTCACCTACAAGAATCACGCCTTCCTTCTATTTATAATAACGAATTTCGCGCTTTCTTTGCCCTTTCTCCTACTTCTCTCTTGCTACTTTTCACGTATATTTTTAATTGAGTTTTTTCTATTATTTTAATTTTTCTTCTGTCCTTTGCTCTCAAGTTGAATTGAATTTTTAGAGGGGCCACAATTTTGTGTGTTTGGACAAAATGTTCTTTTAGCTTTTTTTACCAAATATGTACCGTTTTATTTATTGTACAATAAAATTGTTTAAAAACATTTAAAATCTACTGCAAAATATGTTTATGATTAAAAATATAAACATTCTCTTAATCAAATCTCGTTGGTACTCAATCAATGGTCCTATCTATTATGTGGTGTTATAGTTTGATGAGGATTTGCAACCAATTTAATTATTTCATCAACCAATTTAATGCCAAATGTTGATGGGTAAAAAAAAAGGCAAAGTAAAAGATGTTGACTACTAAGCAAATTAGTTTTGACCATTAAGATATTGGATAAGGCCACACAACAATTTGAGGGTGAAATTTATTTCGAACTAGTCAGCAGGAAATTTTTTTTTTTAATTGACTCAACTCGCATTCTCTGAATGCGGGTTCATATCGCATTCCGAAAATGCAAATTCGTTTAAACTCGCATTCTCGTTTGGAACTCGCATTCTCGAGTTTCATGAATTTTGCTTTTTTTTTAAAAACTAATTTTCCAGTGAACTCAAAATGCGAGTTCCTGGAACTCGCATTCTGCAAATGCGAAAATCACTGGGTAGGAAACCTAACCCCAAATCACTCTATTTGTAGAAAAATTTTAAAAATAATCACATTTCTAGAAATTTCTCAGATTTCAATAGAGGAATGATGGAATTTAAAAAGCAGAGAGGAGGATAATAGTCGTGTCAACATATGATCAAAGTTGCATAAACTGGTGTTTAATTTACTTCAATTCTCGCAATGATTAGGAAGAAATAAAATAAATGGGATATTCCTTCAACCCACATAAATAGTAGGTCTTGGTACACCAGTTTCTCTTGATTCTCGCAATGATTAGGAAGGCATGAAATGAATAGGATATTACCTCAACCCAGACAAATATTAGGTCTTAGTACACATGATTCTTTTGATTAGAGGGGCAGCAGGTTTGAAGTCCCATTCCAAAATCTGGTACTTGACTTGGGCTGTTAGCATATTAAACCAAGCATATTAATTTGAGAAATTTCTACATCAGTATTTAGCAGTTTTTTAAGTCAATTTTTTTTGTAATTTTCTTATTAACTAGTTTGGGTATCCTATTAGATTTTTTATTGTGGTAGTAATTTCTTGTTTCTTAATTCAAGTCATTTAAATTGAGATATTTCATGAGTTTATTGATCTGAGCAGAAAAATATTATAAATTTATAAGTAGAGAGTCTTATTATTATATTTAATTGAGAAGAGTAAACAGTTGGTACTATTATTATTGCCTATGATGAATAATATATAATTTTTTTCGCTCTTCTCCCATACATATTTTTTATACGTATATAAATTAGTCTCTTCCATATATTTTGAGTGTGAAATTAATCTCTCCTCCCCTCTATTTTTCACTCTATAAGTTTCGGGTTCTACAAATTAATTTGTTGTTTAACAGCTTAAACAATGCGTTACCCAAAGAGCTGTTCACTCTGCATAATCCAGAACGATGGAAAACGAGGTTTCTCCTATTGAGTTCTTTCCAATTGAGTTCAGTCCTACAACATTAATGTTTGTTTTACTTTAATACTGAAGGGGCCATGGAATGAAGCTTGGGACAGGCTATAGCTACAGGCATACATTTTGTCCAGTAGATTCATCTGAAGTGAATAGTGTATTTCACAAGATTTCTCATCATGATTTGTTCTTCTTTAACATGGTCTCCACTCCTCCACAAAATTTATCTGGAGATGAATCAGAAAAACGACTGTTATCATTTGCAGCTGTCAATCTGATCGAGTTTTTGCTAACAATAAGTACTCTTTCAGATTTTATGTCATGCTACTGCTTCAGTCTTGTTGGGTAAATAGCAATACAGTTCGCAAACTCGAAACTTGAGCTCTGTAATTTGATTAATAAGCTCAGAACTGAAGAATGCATTAGACTTGATGTGAAGTGGATAAAATGGAAAGTAAATGTTAATTAGAACCTGCAAATGATGATTAGAATCGATGTCTCCTACTACGATAAAAATACTTGTATTAACTGATGATCAGAATTATATGTTGTGCCTGAGCTAGCTTGCAGATTGAAAAAACTAGTGTTCTTACTTCAACTCTGGCGATCATTAGGGAAAAATGAAATAACTACGGTTATAATCCAGAAAAATTTTTGGTCTTAGTCCCACTAGTTTCTTCTGATTTGAGTGGCAATACGGCTTTTATGGTGCATTACCCTAGAGAGCTGTTTAACTAATCACATTTCACTTGCTCTGGACACTGGAATACATTGACTAGGAAAGAAGTTGCAAGACATTTAAGTCAAACGAAACCGAGTTTTAGTTACTGAACCATACATTGACTGTCCAAGTTGCTACGTTCAAAACCAACAAGTAAAAATGAAAAAAAAAAAGGTTATCGCTATCCAGAATTACGAAACAAGAAGGCATGTTATTTTCTCTCATAATTTCATTCCTAGACATTTCTGTCTACTGTTCACTAACTTGAAGCCAAGTTTATAGTTGTACATGTAACTAATTTGTCACACAAAACTATTGTTACTCTTATAGTTCCCAGAAGCATACATGTTTTCTCTACTAGATAATGACACTAATTTACTCCTTTGCTTACAATATAAATTTGAAGCTTCAGTTGCTTTTCAGAAGAAGTTGACAGAAAGGACAGGGACCAAATATAACATCTACATGCGACCAAGAATTGTACATCGGTACATTCAATCAAAATGTTATAAGATGAAGGCAACCAACATGGCACAGTTCCATGAGAAAACTGGAGAAAACAAACTAGCATTAATTTGCAGGCTTTCTTTCCTAGAAATAACATTAACCTGATGACAAAGCAGAAATTCATCCGATCTTATTGTCTTGTGGGAATCTTTGCATTTTTTTTCCCGTCACCACTCTAAGACCTTAACAACAGGTAGGTTACTTGTGAAGCACTAGACAGTGAAGGACACTTGAACAGATTATTCAGAAGGACAAGAGACAAATTTTATTCAACGGTCAATAAAGAAAGTTTCAGAGGACTAACATCCACTGAAAAGATCAAGCAACACTTAGATTTGGAAATGGACCAGAAAGGATAAGATGTATACACAGATACTCACTTATTCTGAATCTTTTGAACCTGCAGTATGCCGTCGAGATAAGTTTCTCTTATATGAGCTATCTTGGCTCTGTCCTCATCTCCACAGTCTACACTCAATTGCGGGCAATTGTCAATCTTCAGTTTCTTTAATTCGGTGAGGCAATCCATTCCAGCAGGCAAGAAACAAACTCGAGGGACAAATATCAGATTTTATTGATGGTATGTCTGAATGTTCTTCTTATGCTCTTAAATCCTTGTATCTGCACAATAATCAGCTCTCTGGCCAGTTGAATGATAATCTCGGACATTTTCAAAATCTTGAGCAGCTTAGTCTTGGTTCCAACTCCATATCTGCTCCAATTCCTTCCAACATAGGGCTGTTGTCCTCCTTGGAAACGATACTTTTGGGAGATAACCAAATAAACGGAACTCTCCCTCCTAGTCTCGGAAAACTTTTCAGGTTACAAGAGCTTGACATTTCTCGAAATATGATGGAAGGCATTGTGACTCAGAGTCAACTTGAGAATCTCACCAACATAAGGTATTTGAGGGCACCTCGAAATTCCCTGACTTTAGAAGTAGATCCGAGTTGGGTTTCTCTGGCCCAGTTTTTGTATCTTGATTTGAGTTCTTGGAAATTAGGTCCTCAGTTTCCCAATTGGCTCCTTTCACAAAGGAAGATAAATTATCTGGATTTGTCCTTTACTGGAATCTCAGGCGCTATTCCTTCGTGGCTTTGGAACTTGAGTAGAGAATTTGATTACTTGGATCTTTCCCATAACCAGCTAAGTGGCGGTATTTCAAATATTTGCTGCATAAATAATGTGCACTTGAGCTCAAACCAATTCAGTGGCCCATTACCTTCTACAACTCTTGATGGTGTGTTCACTTTAGACCTCTCCAATAATTCCATTTCTGGAAATCTCACTCACTTCTTGTGTGACGGAGTTCGACTGAATAAAAAAAGAGGGATACAGGTTCTTGATCTTGGAGAAAATCTTCTTTCGGGAGAAATTCCTGATTGTTGGATGAATTGGCCAACACTAAGCTTCATTAGCTTGTCAAACAATAATCTAAGTGGAAGTGTCCCATTGTCCATCGGATATTTGACTACTCTGCTCTCTTTGCACTTGCGCAACAACAATCTCTCTGGTGGCATACCTTCTTCTCTGGAGCATTGTACAGAACTAATTACCATTGATGCTGCAGGAAACAAGTTAGATGGGAAGATACCAACTTGGCTGGGTCTAAGCCTTTCTAAGTTGAGGATTCTCATCCTACGCTCTAACAAGTTTTATGGTGAAATTCCTCCCGGACTATGCCACCTGTCTTCTCTCCGAGCCTTGGATATTTCCAACAATGATTTTGTGGGTGTGATCCCAAGTTGTTTCAAGAACTTTACCTCGATGGCTGCAGAAGAGAATGTTTACTTGCGCAATGATGAGATAACTTACTTCTATGCCGGCTACCCAGACAGTGCACAGTTGGCAATCAAAGGGAATGTATACGAATACAACTGGATTCTTGGACTTTTCAGCAGCATTGACCTCTAACAACAATTTTTCTGGGAAGATCCCTTATGAACTAACCAATCTTTTGGGGTTGAAATCTTTGAATCTGTCCGGCAATCAATTGGGTGGAACAATTCCAAGCAACATCGGCCAAATGGGACAACTGGAATCTCTTGATCTATCAAGAAATCATCTCTCCGGGGCAATTCCTTCTAGCATTTCAAAGTTATCCACCTTGGGTTTCTTGAATTTGTCTTACAACCACTTGTCAGGGGAAATTCCATCAAGCACCCAAATGCAAAGTTTCAGCGCTTCTTCGTTTGCAGGTAACCAACTTTGTGGCCGCCCCCTGACAGAGAATTGTGGTAGCAGCAATACTGATGGTGTTACTGTAATCAAAGAAGAAAGTGAAGCTGCATGGGATTATTTTCTTTATATTTTCATTGGTGTGGGGTTTGTGATCGGATTTTGGGCCGTTTCTTTTACTCTGATACTGAAGAAATCATGGACATATGCGTATTTCCGCTTTTTAGATGAAGCCTGGTACAGGCTGCAGGAACAAATTTTCTCTATTAGATTCATGTTCAAATAGTAAACAACTGTCCTGTGATCTGCATCACGATGTAAATGAGTTTGTTTCATGAGATTTTCTTCATGGTTAATGCTCTTGTGGTTTTAATGCCTTCTCTCTTCTTCCACGAAACTTATATTTAACATGGATGAGAAAGGGACTAATGCCATTTCTAACTCTCCATAACTAGCTGAGGATTTTTTTTCCCTTCTTCTTCTTCTTCTTCAGTTGAGAACAAATTATGCACATTTGCAATGCTGTGCCATCGGTTTAACCTGCAAAAGATAAACGCTTCTACGTACTTTATTTTGTTCAGCTATTATATGTTCTTATACCCAATTTACAGATTGATTACCCCTCTCCAGTAATTAAAAATGCTTCTTAACCATGTCATGCAATAAGAGGCCACTCTTCCAGTTTCTGACATTTATGCATCGCTTTTCTTATTTACAAACGTTTTATTCCATCACATTCATGATAGTGACTTGTTGACAAATTCCACGTTGGAATAGTTTAAACCAAATTAATTAGAATTCTATATATATATATAACACTTCTAATTTTGGTCAGTTGTTGAGTTTGGCTATTCTAATTTTCTACTAAGTAGACTATCTATCTTTTCACC
The DNA here is from genome assembly GCA_013103745.1 of Gardenia jasminoides. NCBI lineage: Eukaryota > Viridiplantae > Streptophyta > Magnoliopsida > Gentianales > Rubiaceae > Gardenia > Gardenia jasminoides. The sequence goes on from CM023098.1 coordinate 4,081,538, forward strand.
ACGTGCTTATCTTTTTGCCACATGCACGTATTTAATGTTTATGTTTTTTCTAATTCTTTTTCAATTTCTTGATAACAACTAATTGCATTCCATTTCTACTTTCTTATTTATAGTATGGTTTCTTACTTATAATCAATTTCAACAAATCTATTATAATAATTTATCTTATATCAATTTGTACTAAATGTATTTTCTTTATTTTTTTCGTTAAGCAACTCATATCTTTCCCTTTTTAGTCGTCTTCAATCACGTTCTTTATTCCTAATATTGGTTTGATTATTTATAGCTATCACTAAAATTTGAAAGATTTCTACACTTACATCTTTAGAAGATTCATATACATGTATGTGTATATGTACATATGTATGTATGTATCTATGTGTGTGTGTGTGTGTCTATATTGTATTTGCTTATATTTCTCAATGAATTTTATTGTTTATCTATTTTTTAGAACAATAAATTTTAGTCCTTTTTTACTTCCTTATTTATACTAAATTTTAAAAATCTATTAATTACCTATTTCATATACATTTTTTGTAATTTATGCCTTAATTTTTTAATAGTTTTCCTATTTTAATTTTCTAAAATCACATTCTCTATTCCCATTATTCGATTGATAATTCATTAGCGTATGGAAAAACTTTCATTTTTTCCTATTATTCTATATTTTCTTATTTATAGTAAATATTAATTTATTAATTCCCTATTTTATATACGGTTATATTGATTATTTATTATCATTACTAAAATATGGACAAACTTTTTTTTTCTTTTATGATTCTATATCTCTTTATTTGTGTAAATTTCAATCTATTACTTTTCTAATTTATAAATGTTTACATTGATTATATCTTTCTTGATTATTTATTAATTTTTTAATTATAGAACATAAATTACACGAGAAAGAAACTAGTTATATATTAATGCTAAGTTTGTATGTTGTTGTGTTTAATTGTTAGAAAGTTACGGCGTGGAAGTGATAGTAGTAGAGGCTACTTAGAAAGTGAATATTTATTTAAGCACTTTGTGGCAACAAACCAAACTGCATAATAAATCCATTTCTCTAGCCTGAAGATATCAACATCTTCCGCTGCGTGTTGTTTTAATTCCAATAATAGGTTTAACTAGGGTGCATTTGATAAAATTAAAATTTGAAATTTGAATCAATTAAGTGATTGAATTGTTAAATACTAAATTTAATACATTTGAATGTATATTATATTAAATGATAATTGAACAACTAATCATTTATTTTTGGAAGCAATTTTCATTTAGAAAATTAAGTGCCATTTAATTAATTTAAAAGTTCTATTTTTAGTTATCAAATGTGTTTAAACGTATTAAGATCTGAGTTTATTAAGTTTAAGTGTTGAATTGGATTATCAAACTGCATCTAAAGTAGGAAAAGAAGAATTCAGACGTAAAATTATGAAAAACTCGGATAACGGATTTTGACATTTGTTGGGTCTAGAGAGGAAGAAGGAGTACAAGAAATTAGAGCGACCATTCAATAATTAATAAAAATGATACAAAGTGGCAGATTTCGGGCACTGGGAACACGGCCCCACTGCTCCATGCAAATCACATGCAAATCATGTTATTCTCCATATATTATTGATAAAATTTTAGTTCATCCCCATTAAATTTTTGGATAGTATCCCCAATGCCCTTGTACAAATTATGTTATTAACCGACCTCGAATCAATCAAAACCATTAAAATTTCATTAAAGCAACAAAGAAAGAACAAAGTGGCAATGAGATCTCCAGATGTTAGTGACGATTATCTTGGGAGACGATGTTCTTGTGTGCATGGGCAGATGCAAGGGGATAAGGAGAGCGGGAATGGTGAGCAAAATTTTAGAAATTCTTCTATATCCTCTGAAAATTCATAAACGTTTTACATATGTCTTTTAGAAATTAGGTTTTACTCTAGCATTTTGGAAGACCTTTTATATCCTTTTAAAATATTAAAATTTTCACTTATATTCTTGTAAATATTATACTTGGTCCCCCGAATTCTTATAAAAATATAAGAATGCTCCTTATGTACACATATTCATAAATCTTGCCCATTCCTCCCTCCCCCCCCCCCGGGGGGCCCCCCCCCCCGGGGGGCAAAAAAAAATCCCGAAAGCAGAGCAACCTTCCGAAATGATGTAACAAAATTTAAATGGGTTGTAACTTCATGTGTACTGCTTCTACAACTTTATAAAAGAGGTGTATAATTTTAGGGTAAATGATAGAAAAAAACCCCGTGGTTAGGCTAATATACAAAAAAGCCTCCTGTGGTTTGGTTTCAAATCATATCTTTCGATACCTCATAGTTTGAATTAAGATGAAAACTGGATGGAAACTGTTAAAAGTAACGATTTTGAGTAAAATGACAGATTTACCCTAATGAATACATCAGTAAATCTTTTTCCAATTTATTCTTTATTATATACAAAAAAAAAAGTGTTGAAATTTTTATTTTAAATTCTTATAATACATACTCTAAGAAAATATTACAATTGGAAATTTCAAATTTAAAGCTATCAAATATTTTGCTAATTTTTCTTCACTATATAGATAGAAAATGTGTTGAGAATTTTATTTTAAATCCTTACAATAGACAATCTTAGAAAATATTGTAATTACAAATTTTTATTTTAAATTCTTACAATACACATTAAGTAAATATTGCAATTGTAAATTTCAAATTTAAAGGTATCAACTATTTTTGTAATTTTCTTCACCATATAAAGGTATTACTATTTTTCTAATTTTTTATTTTAAATTCTTACAATAGAATCTCTAAGAAAATGCTGCAATTGCAAACTTTGTTGATTTCTCTTAATATTTTTTGATTTTTATCTAATTTGTTTCCTACAAATTTGGGACCAATTTGGAATTTTATTAAGGTCTAAGGGGCAAAATAGGCATGTTAGATCAAATTTTGCATTAAAAAATTATTTTTTAGCTCAAAAGTGTTAGTTTTAACCATTTGTGTCAATTTTCACATTAATTCAAACCATGAGACAACAAAATGTACGATTTGAAACCGGGGCTTTTCTGTTTTTTACCCAATATTTTATTACTGTTCACGTGCATTTCAAGCTCTGGTTCCTTCCGTGCACATAAATTGTCATCACAATTCCTAAGTCAAGACAGTTAAATTTGACTGCTGCCCTTCTTGCTCTAGTTCTCTTGCCAGTCGTGTAAACGAGGTGATGCCGTCATGCTGTCAACTCCAGAAATCTGAAGTCTTCTGACTTTGTCTAAGTCAAGTCCACTTCGCTTTTAAAGCCACAAGAAAATTGAAAAGTAAACAACTAGTATCTGGAGAATTACGCGTCAAAGAAATGTAAGAGAACAAATGCTATGTATGTTTTCGATTACAATCATATATAATATAGCAATTTCATGAAATTGTACAAAATTCCAGACAGATAAGCATCAGTATTAGTCATGAGTGAATCAAAACGAGCCTTTCCAACCCTTTTGTCCAAGTTCCTTCTGATCATAACAGCAGTCATCTTTAGCTGTTGCCATGGAAATGAAGCAGCTTGTAGAGAGTATGAAAAACAAGCTCTTCTGACCTTCAAGCAAGGACTCACTGATCCTTCAAATCGACTTTCGTCGTGGATTGGTGATATTGATTGCTGTAAATGGGAAGGCGTAGTCTGCAATAATATCAGCAACCATGTCACCGGGCTTCACCTTCGAAATCCTAATGGACCTTATCGTTTAGATGATGAGCACCTCCAGTCGGCATTGACGGGCAGATTGGATCCATCTCTGCTCCATCTGAAGCAACTTCGTTTCCTTGATATAAGCCTGAATGATTTCAGGGGAATTCCTATCCCCAATTTTATAGGGTCTCTCAAAAGTCTACGGTATCTTAATTTATCTAATGCAGGATTTGCAGGATTCATCCCCCATCAGCTTGGAAATTTGTCCAATTTACACACTTTGAGTCTGACAACAGACATTTATTTGCTCCAAGTTGACAATCTCCGGTGGCTGACAGGTTTTTCCAATTTGCAGTACCTGGACATGAATGGTGTGGATCTCAGCGAAGCATCTAACTGGGCACAGGTCATTAGTATGATCCCTTCGTTAGTAGAGCTGCGGTGGTCTGGGTGTCGTCTTGGCCACATTTCTCATATTCCAGCCAACTTCAATTTTTCTTCTCTTGCTATCCTAGATCTTTCTTCGAACTTTTTTGGATCGTGGCCAGAAGGTCTCTGGAACTTGACTCTTCTCAAGCACTTGAGTTTGCAAGCTAATGACCTAAATGGTTCCTTACCAGGTGAGCTATTCAATCTGAACAATCTCATCTCACTTGATCTATCCTTTAAACAATTAGAAGATCTGAATCCAAACACTAGAAGTAACATGACAAACCTTCGAGACCTTGCTATATCCTACAACAATCTCCATTCCATTTTCCCGATGTGGCTGTACAAGTGCGAACATCTTCAGTCACTCAAATTGAGTAACAACCACCTGCAAGGTGCAATATCCGATGAGATTCTGAAACTAAGCTCCATAGTCCTCTTGGACTTATCTGGCAATGAACTTGTGGGAAGAATACCCAACAAAATAGGAAATCTCTGCAAAATAAAGCAGCTGCGGCTGTCAGGGAACAATCTTGAGGGACTGATGTCAGATGTTATCGATGGTATGTCTGGATGCTTTTCTGATTCTATAGAATACTTGTATTTGGATGGGAATCGGTTCAGTGGCCAGCTAACCGAGAGGCTTGGACAATTTCAAAATCTTAAGGAGCTTGATCTTGGTAACAATTCTATAGCTGGTCCAATTCCTACAAATATAGGTACGTTGTCCTCGCTGGAAACACTCTCTTTGCCATACAACAAAATAAATGGCACTATTCCTCCTAGTCTTGGACAACTTTCAAAGTTAGTTTTTTCGAGATTACTTACAATACGATGGAAGGCATTGTTACTCAGAGTCAATTCGACAACCTCACCAACTTAAGCATGTTTTCTGCTGGTGGAAATTCATTGACTCTACAAGTGAATCAAAATTGGGTTCCTCCAGCACAATTTTATGCCTTGGACTTGAGTTCTTGGAAATTAGGCCCTCTGTTCCCCTCTTGGCTCCGCTCACAAAAGGAGATAGGATTTCTGGATTTGTCCTACACAGGAATTTCAGGAGCTATTCCATCGTGGCTTTGGACATTAAGTACACAGTTCGAGCACTTGAATCTTTCTCACAACCAAATCCAAGGTGAGATTTCAAGTATTTGCTGCATAACTGACCATGTTGACTTGAGCTCAAACCAATTGAGTGGGCAATTACCCAGTATAACTTCCTATCGAGGAACCACTTTAGACCTTTCCAATAACTTTTTTTCTGGCGGGCTTTCTGACTTTTTGTGTCATGTCAGAAATGAAAGAACACCAGAGATCCTTAACCTTGCAAATAATCTTCTCTCAGAAAAATTTCCTGATTGCTGGATGAACTGGAGTCCATTTCTAAAGGTCATTGATTTGAAATACAATAATCTTGTAGGAAGTATCCCAAGGTCCATTGGACATTTGAAATATCTGCGTTTTTTGCACTTGCGGAAAAATAGTCTCTGGTGGGATACCTTATGAATTGAAGAATTGTACAGAGTTGATTACAGTTGACCTTGCAGAAAACAAGTTAGCCGGAAACATACCGAATTGGTTTGGCTTAAGTTTTTCCAATTTGAGGATTCTCATTCTACATTCCAACAAGTTTCATGGAGAACTTCCTCCAGAACTATGCCACCTGAATACTCTTCGAGTCATAGATGCTGCAAACAACAACTTTTCAGGTGGGATACCAAGGTGTTTTAAAAACTTTACGTCCATGAAACAAGAGAAGACTGTTGAGTTGGATAAAGAGGGTTTAGGCTATGGCTATGCCAACAAAGATTTTGTAGACAGTGCAAATTTAGCAACCAAAGGAAATGAATACGATTATGACGTCGTTCTCTCATTCTTCACTACTATCGACCTCTCAAATAATCAGTTTTCTGGCAACATCCCTGATGAGTTAACATCTCTTTTGGAACTGAAATCTTTGAACTTGTCTGGCAATCAATTGAGAGGAATGATTCCAAGGAACATCGGCCAAATGGGACAGCTGGAATCCCTTGATCTGTCAAGAAATCAGCTCTCTGGGCCAATTCCTTCCACCATTTCACAACTATCCTTCTTGAGTTTCTTGAACTTGTCCTACAATAACTTGTCTGGGAGCATTCCATCAAGTACCCAAATGCAAAGTTTCGATGCTTCTTGCTTTGCTGGTAACCAACTTTGTGGGCTTCCGGTGACAAAGAATTGTAGTGGCAGTAATCCGACAGGTGTTTCTGTAGTCAAAGAAGAAAGTGGCGAAGTGGATTATTGGCTTTATATCTTCATGGGCTTAGGTTATATACTCGGCTTTTGGGGTGTTTGTTTTGCTTTAATCTTGAAGAAGTCATGGAGGCATGCTTTTTTCCTTTTTGTGGATGAAGTTAGGCATAAGATATACAACTTTGTTGTGTAATTGATGTAATTGATGTTCTAATCATGGCTTCTTCTTCTTCTTCTTTTTTTCCTTTTATTTATTGCTGTTGTTTCACTCTTCAATCTTCATATGCTCAATATTATGGTTTTAGACATGAATCAAGTAAAAATTATTTTTGTTGGCTCTTGATTTCCATTTTTGATTTGTGCAGGACAATTTTCTCCAGATAAATTTCTGAAATCGGACCCCATATATTAATGTTGGCTCTATGCACAATCAAAACTAGAGAAAGATAATTAAGGTAGAGAAATAAATTACAGGATTCTAGTGGCATTGCTGAAAATTTGAAAGTTGCAGACATCTATAATACTCTCTCATTGATTAAATTGTATATTTTGAAATTTTAAAGATTTCAGGTTTTAAAGGTTCACAAAGTGTCTAATATATAGGGATAAAGAGATAGAATAACCATATATTAAGGGAATGTATCGGCCAATAGTAGTCTGTAATTTTCAAGGACTTGGGATTTTGAAGAGACGCCAAATTTTCTAACATATAGAAATAAAGAGATAGAATAACAATGAAATTGGAAAAAGTAATGGGCTGAGAGTGGACTGTAACTCCCAAAATCACTGATTATTCTAATGTATATGTCACCACGTTGGACAAAAACCGCTCAAGGGAATGACATAGCATATCAAGAATAGTATATAACTTTCCAAAATTACCTATTTTTTCTAGTATATATGACACAACCAAGTGCACTTGAGCTCAAAGCAATTCAGTGGCCAATTGCCTCACTGACCTTTCCAATAAATCATTTTCTGGAGGACTTTCACACTTCTTGTGCGAATTGTGATGGAGTTGGAATGAATAAAGAATGAGGGATAGAGGTTTTTGATCTTGGAGAAAATCTTCTTTCAGGAGAAATTCCTGGTTGTTGGATCATGGATGAATTTGCCAGTTCTAAGATTCATTAGTTTGACAAACAATAATCTAAGTGGAAGTATCCCTATGTCCTTTGGGATATTTGAGTTCTCTGCTCTCTTTGCACTTGCGCAACAATAGTCTCTCTGGGGGTATACCTTCGTCTGTGGAGAATTATACAGAATTAATCACGATTGATGCTGCAGGAAACAAATTAGATGGGATGATACCACCTTGGCTGCGTCTGAGCCTTTCTAAATTGAGGATTCTCATCCTACGCTCCTACTAGTTTTCTGGTGAACTATGCCCCGTCTTCTCTGCTAGTCTTAGATGTTTCCAGCGATGATTTTGCGGGTGCGATTCCCAGTTGTTTCAAGAACTTTACCTCCATGGCATCAGCAGAGAATGTTTAATTAAGCAATGATGAGATTACTTGCTAATATCTTGATTCCCAGAGGGTGCACGTTTTGTGACCAAAGGAAATGAATACGAATATAACCGGATTCTTGAACTTGTCTGCAGCATTGGCCTCTCAAACAACGATTTTTCTGGCAAAACCCCTGATGAAATAACCAATCTTTTGGGGGTGAAATCTGTGAATTAGTCCTGCAATCAACTGGGAGGAACGATTCCAAGGAATATTGGCCAAATGGGACACGACTGGAATTTCTTTATCTAGCAAGAAATCATCTCTTTGGGATAATTCCTTCCAGCAGTTCAATAACCTCCTTGGTTTTCTTGAATTTGTCTTACGATGAATTGTCAGGGGAAATACCATCAAGCACCCAAATGCAAAGTTTCGATGCTTCTTCCTTTGCTGGTAACCAACTTTGTGGCCGCTTCCTGACAGAGAATTGTGGTAGCAGCGGTACTGATGGAGTTAGTGTAATCAAAGAAGAAAAAAGTGTTGAAGCTGGCAGGGATTATTTTCTTTATATTTTCATTGGTGTGGGGTTTGTGATCAGACTTTGGGGTGTTTCTTTTACTCTAATACTGAAGAAGTCATGGAGACGTATTTCCGCTTTTTGGATGAAGCCTGGTACAGGCTGCAGGAATACTTTTTCTCTATTAGATTCAGGTTCAAATGGTAAACAATTATCCTGTGATCTGCATCACGATGTAAATGAGTTTGTTTCATGAGATTTTCATCAAGGTTAATGTTCTTGTTGTTTTGATGCCTTCTCTCTTCTTCCACGAAACTTATATTTAATATGGATTAGGAAAGGACTAATATCATTTCTAACTCTTCAAAACTAGCTCAGGATTTTTTTTTTTTTTTTCCTTTTTTTGAAATCTTCAGTTGGAAACAAATTAAGCACGTTTGAATGCTGGGACAACAGTTTAACCTGCAAAAAATAAACGCCCCTACGTACTTTACTCTGGTCAATCATTAATATTTTCTTATACCCAATTTACAGATTGATTACCCTCTCCAGTGATAAAATGTTTCTTAACCAATCTTTCGGGTTTGAAATCGTTGAATTTATCCAGCAATCAATTGAGTGGAATGATTCCAAGCAACATCGGCCAAATGGAGCAGCTGGTGTCTCTCAATCTAACAAGAAATCATCTTTTTGGGCTAATTCCTTCTAGCAATTCAAAACCATCCTCCTTGGTTTCTTGAATTTGTCTTACAATAACTTGTCAGGCAAAGTTCCATCAAGCACCCAAATGCAGAGTTTCAGTGCTCCCAGCTTTGCTGGTAACCAACTTTGCGGCCACCCCCTGCTCCAGAATTGTAGTAGCAGCAGTAACAGTGATGCTACTATAATCAAAGAAGAAAGTGCTGGGTGGTTTATGGGCTTTACATTTCCATGTGTGTGGGGTTTGTGATGAGCTTTTGCGGTGTAGTTTTACTTTAATACTGAAGAGGTTACGGAAACGAGCTTATTTCCGTTTTGTGGATGAAGCTTTGGACAGGCTACAGTAGCAGCCATACTTTTTGTCTAGTAGATTCATCTAAAGTGTTGAAGCCATATATTTGATTCGCATCATTATGCAAAATAGTGTATCTCATAAGACTTCTGATCATGATGAATGTTCTTGTGATTTTAACATGTTCTCCATTCCTCCGCGATACTTATCTGGAGATGAATTAGAGAAATGACAATTATAATTTCCAACTGTCAATCTGATCGACTATGTGCTAATCAGTATTCTCCCAGGTTTATCTCATGCTACTGCTTCTGTCTTGTCAGGTAAATGTCAATACAGTTTGCAAGCTAGAAACTTGAGCTCTGTAATTTGATTAATAAGCTCAGAACTGAAGAATACAGTACACTTGATGTGAAGTGGATAAAATGGAAAGTAAATGTTAATTAGAACCCGCAAATGATGATTAGAATCAATGTCTCCTACTACGATAAGGATACTCATATTAACTGATGATCAGAGTTATATGTTGTGCCTGAGGTAGCTTGCAAATTGAACAAAAACTAGTGTTTTTACTTCAACTCTGGCGTTCATTAGGGAAAAATGAAATAACTACGGTTATACTTCAAATCCAGAAAAATTATTGGTCTTAGTAAACTAGTTTCTTCTGATTTGAGTGGCAATACAGCTGATATGGTGCATTACCCTAGAGAGCTGTTTAACTAATCACATTTCACTTGCTTTTGACACTGGAATACATTGACTAGGAAAGAAGTTGCAAGACATTTAAGTCAAACGAAAAAGAATTTTAGTTACTGAACCATACACTGACTGTCCAAATTGCTACGTTCAAAACCAACTAGTTAAAAGGAAAAATAAAAAAAAGCTTATCGCCATCCAGAATTACGAAACAATAAGGCATATTATTTTCTATCATAATTTCATTACTAGAGATTTCTGTCTACCTTTCTCTAACTTGAAGCCAAGTTTATATATGTACATGTAACTAATTTGTCACACAAAACTATTGTTACTCTTATAGTTCCCAGAAGCATACATGTTTTCTCTACGAGATAATGACATTAATTTTACTCCTTGCTTACAACATAAATTTGAAGCTTCCGTCACTTTTCAGAAGAAGTTGACAGAAAGGACAGGGACCAAATATAACATCTACATGCGACCAAGAATTGTACATCGGTCCATTCAATCAAAATGTTATAAGCTGAAGGCAACAACCAACATGGCACAGTTCCATGAGAAAACTGGAGAAAACAAACTAGCATTAGTTTGCAGGCTTTCTTTCCTAGAAATACCATTTGGAAATGGACCAGAAAGGATGTGATGAATACACAGATACTCACTTATTCTGAATCTTTCGAACCTGCAGTATGCCATCGAGATAAGTTTCTCTTATATGAGCTAACTTGGCTCTGTCCTCATCTCCACAGTCTACACTCAATTGCGGGCAATTGTCAATCTTCAGTTTCTTTAATTCATTAAGGCAATCCATTCCTGCAGGGAGGGACATTAGCCTAGGACATTCTGCAATTTGAATGTTTTCCAGTGCTGTAAGATTCTTCAGCCACTCAGGTAACTCCAAAAAGCTGGGACATCTGGCAATCCTCAGGTTTCTCAGAGTAAGAGCACTACCCTCAAGCCACCGAGGCAAGACAACCAACTTTGGTAGTCCATCAATAACAAATGACTTAAGGTTCTCGAAGCATTGAACATCTTTGGGAGCCCAATTCTGGTAGTCCTCCAATGACAAGTGATCGCACCATCTTGAGCCCTTCTATATCTTGCCACTCAAACAAAGTGAGCTCATCACAATCAATAATGTAAAGGTTTTCCAGAGCAGTGAGGTACTTCATGCTACTTGGAAGGAAGGTCAATTTTGGGCAATCGACTATAGTCAGTGTTCGAAGGTTCTTAAGATGTTTTAGTTCATCGGATAAGGAAACCAGATTCTTACAGCTATATAGGGACAATGAACGAAGAGAGGACAAGCATCCAACACTTTTATCTGGAAAAGATTCTTGTTTGGTGGTTAGATATAAATGTCTCAGGCTGATCAAGTCTTCTGCATCTTTGGGCAACTCCATTAGTTGCGTACAAAGGACTGCTCGCAATACGAGTAAGCAATGTAACTTGCCAATGGAATTGGGTACTGTTTGAATAATGCTATTTTCACTCAGATCAAGGTACTTCAAATGCTTCAACTCACCAATGGAACTTGGCAACATTTCAAAAGATGAGTGACTTAAATCAAGGGTTCGCAGATGCATAAATCTTGAAACACAGTTGTCAACAAAAGATGCTACTAGTAGGCCCAACTTCATCAACTGGAAAATAGATGGTCCGCAGGACCATGATTTTGGAGTAGGGCTGTTGGTAACTGCTTTCCCGACAGCTCATAATCAGAGAATGCTACATGTTTTACCTCTTCTGAAATGTTCTGGGTATGGGCAACCAACAATTGAACACTCAGACCCGCCAGTGACAGCAGAAAATCGTGCAGAAGTGTCGTTCATTTTGCATTGAGGTGAAAAAGGGCCATTTTCCTCAATATCCTGAAGAAAGATTTGAATGATAACTGATTAAAATATTCCAAACCTATCTCTTCGGGTTCATCAAAATGAGTAGACGTGTGAATAAGCCCTTGAGATATCCATAGCTGAATCAGTTTATCTATCTCAATCTCACAGCCCTTAGGAAATATTGAGCAATAGGCAAGACAAGATTTTAGATGGGATGGCAACTTTTCAAAGCTCAATTTCAATGCTGGGAACATGTTGCCATTCTGTTGCGAGTCCCATACAGAATGATCTCTGATGTCCGTCCACTCAATTTCTCTAATTTTCCTGCAATGAACTCCCTAAAAGAATTACACCCAAGGGAACTCCTCACACTTCTGCACTATATCAACTCCAATCCTCACAAGATTTGGATGCTTTTCCTCTTGTCCATTTTCAAAGGCCCTTTTCAAGAACAATGACAAACAATCATCATTTTCCAGCCTTTCTACACGATACATGGGCATTGTCCCAATTACTGATGCAACTGATTCATCACGAGTCGTCACAACAATCTTACTTCCCTTAGCACCACCCACCAGAAAATCCTTCAACTCATTCCACTTCGCCTCATACTCGTTCCACGCACCGTCCAGAACAATCAAATAAACATTTTCGTGCAGAATGTCCCTAACCATGATCCGCAGTTCATCCATCTGGTAATTCCTAAACGACGACATTCTTTTGTTTGCAGGAGTAGACTGAATAATTCTCTCAACCACTTTCCTCACGCTAAAACAAGGTGAAAGGTTCACCCAAATCCTCAGCTGAAAATGCTTTACTATCCTCTCATCGTTGTACACCAATTTCACAAGAGTGCTTTTTCCGATCCCACCTACTCCAACAATTGGCAAAACGGAAAGAATCCCTTCATTGGTCCATTCCATCAGAGCCTCCACAATCCCGTCTTTGTCATTCTCTCTTTTTCTGTGCAAATTTTCAAACATGGAAGCTACACTATGACTTCTGTGGAAAGTTTCTGGCGGGGAAGCTAAACTAAGACTTGCCCCAGCGCACTTGAAAGCTCGGCATCCTCACATTCTACTGCATTTGTTACCTCCTCTTCTTTCAATTCCAATGCTATCGGTAGGTCAATTCCTGACAAGTCATCTGCAGAGTCGAGTTCTTTCCCATTCTTACATGCGGAGTATCCAGTGAAAGAGGAAGAGGAAGGGAAGGAAAAGAAACACGATCAAACCCACCATACCCAAGGGCACCAGCATTTGTACTTCCGGGCTTGCCAGACACTTCAATTTTATGCAATCTTTTCACTAACATATGCATTTCATATCCCATTTTAACTCGAAAAGGAAAAGAATATATCTGAAAGAGAGAACGGCTGACCTGAAGAAGTTTCTTATGATGATTTTGTTGCTGGGATTTCAAGGAGTAAAATGCATACTCGTCAAGGATATCTTCAGCATCATAGAAAAGGTCTCTCAGCATCTTTGCTGCTTTATCCTTGTTTTCCTCAAAGCTTTTTCCCCTTATGGCCATGAGGGAATCTGCAAGCTTGTACAGCTCATCCTGCAAATTCCATTTCTGTGCGATGTCAAGAACAGAAGAGGAGCGTAATTTGTTCAGAAATATGTCTGAAAGAGCAGCTATATCCATGTTATTGGATGGTGAAGAGGATTGGACTCGGGGAAAATATACTTTTTGAGGATTTGCAGATGGATTAAGAAAGATGAGAATAGGATGGGAAGAACAAACTGCAAAGAAGGACGCGGAGAAGGAGAGACGAGGACCAGAAAAAGATAAGAGATGCCCGACGGGTTGACCTGAACGGGGTTGACTCAAAAAGGTCGCCTTTTTTTTTCTTTTGGCAGATTTGAGTGTTTGATACTCAGAACTAATTTTTCTTCTCCTTTTACCCTTTTCCTTTGATTTGACTGATGGGCTTTTTATGCTTTAATTTTTGTTTTGAAGCAGATTTTCTTAACATAGAGTGTGTTTTTTTTTAACACTTTTTTAATAATATAATTTATGTGAGATAAATTGCAATTAAAAGGGCGTTTACGATGCAAGCAGATAAATGTGTATAAATAATACATTATCAAAATTCCAAACAAACCTGTAATTATGAATTTCAAATACCATTTCTTAGAAACCTAGCCTGTTTAGGTTGTTATTTGATATATGTGAAATAAAATTTTTTTTTAAATTTGGCAACTAAGTTTTTTGAGTTTATATAAAACTCTACTTTAACTTACTGTAGAAATTGTAGAAAAAATTTTTGGAAGTGAAGTTTTTTATATATTTTGGGAGTGTTATATTAAAATTTTGGGAGTTTTTTGAGAATTTTACAGATAATGAAAAAAAAACAAGTTTTATACAAACTTACAAAAAATTTGCATTAAAACTTTGGAAATTTTTTAAGGTTCGTGTAGTAAAAATAAGTAAAAAGCTAGTAGCATACAAATTTGGCAAAAAACTCCCGGAAAATGTAAAAAATTTTCTGCAAAAAACTACAATCCAAATAAGATTAGTCTTTGTGAAATCAGCTACCACTGATTTTGCCTCCCAATCACTCGCACACAGTTTTGCTACAACTCACATTCAATAGCTGTGGCACTTTCTTTCCGTTTATCAATTGGCAAGATTCTAGTGTGTGGGATGCGCCACTATTTCATACAACATATATCAAATTTCAATGCCAGATTAGTTTTTTCTCTAATACATAATCTTTTCACTATTGCCTGGACATGTAACAAAAATGTACAATTCTCATCACATACATCAACTAGCCTAAAGTTATGAATGCAATACTTCATCACGTACGTTAATCTATCTTGAGAAGTCTTGACGGTCATCATTTATGTTTGTGGAGAACTCAGATGTCAAACAATTGGAATCATGCTCATTTTTACATGATAAATCGTGGGAACTGAATTGACCCGAGACTTGAATGGAAATTGTTCTATTTGTAGTTTACAGTAGCATTTTTTCTAAAGTCGATCTCCTAAAAATCGACTCTAAAGTTGATCTCCCAATTATGGGCATCATTTTACATTCCTTTTTTTTTATAATTAAAGAGGATAAGCAATACATACTTTATTAAGTGTATGTATTTTTTTAATTTTTTAACAAATTTATTATTTTTCTAACAAAGATAGAAGAAACAATCTTTACTTTTTTTTCTTCTTTCTACACTGTTGGTTTCTTGTTATTGATTTCAAAACCGTGCATGAAGAATTTATGAAATATATGAAAACGTTTGAAGGGGGAGAGACAGCCTAATATGAGAAATTATTAAATTATTTTATTGATTAGTTTAACTGAATTTATTATTTCATATATGAAAGCATAGTCTAAATTACGTAGTGGATTAGCATTTTTTTTTTTTACTATTTTTATAAGAGAATCAATGAAAGTTTCTTCTGGGCACAAATTATGGAAACTGATCTCAAATAAGAAAGTCAAGAATCTTTCAAAAGATAACCCTTTATAAGTTAATTAGAGTTAAGAAGGCTAGTTGATAGAGAATTAATATGACCACTTAATGAATAATAAACACTTGCAAGTCAAGCGAAACTGAATTTTAGTTACTGAACCATACATTTGATTTTCCAAATTGCTACGTTCAAAACTAACAAGTTAAAAAAAAAATGTTATCACTGTCCAGGATTACGAAACAAGAAGGCATGTTATTTTCTCTCATCTACCTTTCTCTACGTTATTTGGAATAATTTTGTAAAAAAATAGTGAGATAAAAAGGTGGTTGAAAATTGTGTCGATGATACAAGTAGAAATTTTTGACCAAATAAGATCAATCAAAACAAACAATTGTTTCTCTTATAGTTCCCAGCAGCATACGTGTTTTCTCTACCAGATAATGACATTAATTTACTCGTCTTTTACAACATATAAATTTTGGATGAGGGGCAGGAACGGTTGCAGGAAGCAACCGTTTCTGAAGGTTCATGACCAGATTTGGCCAAAAAAAAAATGTGTGGCTCATATCACTTCTTGTATATCGTTTTTCAAATCGTGTGTGGGTTCACAAATTTTGTTCTATAGTTACACGTTGTGAAAAATAAGTTACATGCTATGCTTTGCACAAAACTGTCCGGAATGGTTTTTCTGATGACTGTTCCGGCCCCGCATCCATAAATTTGAAGCTTCAGTTACTTTTCAGAAGAAATTGACAGAAAGTAAGGACAGGGACCAAATCACTAGCCCCATTAATATATAGGGGTGTATGGACAAATTTACGCGAGTCTGCATGAATATTTGAATATTGTATTTGATTCATATGATTTGTGCATATATGATATCGTATTTAAATTAATTTCTGAATTTTATTTAGAACTTAGAAATTTAACTTTAGAGAAAAGCTCTCTTTGTTCTATGGTAAAACTTTATATGGATTCGATATACTTTTATCTTTAATGAGCCGACCCGCATTGTAAGTGGTATGGGGACAAATTTTCACATCCAAACATAGCCACCGTGGTGTGTTTGGATGGGAGATTATTTGAGATATTATTCGAAATAATTATTATAGTACTTTTTGTAATATGATGTATGTGAGGTAAAAAATTGATTGAAAAGATAAACAGGTGTGGTGAAAAATGTATTTATAATGCAAACAAATAATTTTTTGACAAATAACTTCCATAATGCAACCATGGAATTTGCCGTAGCCAGCTTTTTGTTCCCCCCTAATTGTAAAAGTTACGTATGAACATTAGCTGCTATATTATCTTCAATCAACTCAATCAACCATAAGATACCAAAATAGTTGCTTGCGCAGGTGGATTATTAAGTTCAACTCTAAGGAGTGTTTGGTAGCTGAGTTTCAAAGTTAATCATATTATACTCAAAATATTTGCTTGTACTGGTAGATTATTTTGTTAAGTTCAACTCTAAGGGAGTGTTTGGTAGGTGAGTTTCAAAGTTAGTCATATTAATATTTTTGAATTGGTTAACATTAACCAGATTGAGTAAAAGGCCATGATAGGTCCATTATATTGGTTTTGTAATTAGTCACTTATTAGTAGAGAATTAATATTTACTTAGTCACGTATCTTATATTTTTAATTAAAATAAAAAAACCAAAAAAATACTAGAAGAAATAGAGATAGTGGTGAAAAAATTCAAAGAAAAAAAGAAGAGGAAAAAAGAAAAAGAAAAATATAAAATCTATGCATAAATTTTAGTTGCCAAAATACCATATATGTTTCAAAAAAATCTCATTACCATTAACTAGCTAATCATACTAACAGTGATTGTGATTGATGAACATTTTAGAAAATGGCTCCTAACTCTATACTGAGTTACTGACACGGAAATTACATCATGGCTCGCCAGCCTGTATCATTCTTCGGTTCAAAGGCAGCAGCCACCAAAGTCGGTCCACCGCAAGACCAAGTATCAAATGGTCCACCAACACGGGATGGATCAACGCTCGACTAATCTAACAAGTACAAAAATCACTGGGTTTGGTCAAATGATCAATAAGAGCCTCTTAGACCTCTCTGTACATCAAATCGAAGGTTTAAATCTTATCTAACGTATCACAAAAAAAAAAAAAAAAAAAAAAAAATTGAGAATGTAGTAGTGTATATATATGGTTTGAGAGTTCAGTCCACCTCCCCCATAGTTTTCAGAGAATGTAATAGTGCATATATTATGAAGTTCAACCTCCCCAGTAGTTTCAAAAAAAAATCATGTGCACTTATTTTGTTTGGGAGTTTAGTCCCCCTCCCCCATAATATAAGACTAGAGTAGAATGGGTGCGGTAGTGCCTTTGGAGTTTAGTCCCCCTCCCCCATAGTATAAGAGTAGAGTAGAATGGTGCAATAGTGCCTTCAAAAAAATCTTATCTTCTCCAACTTGAATTGAAAAAGTTAGAAAACATCCCCTCTAAGCTTCTGAAATACGAGTCTTCTCCAACTCGAATTGACAGAGTTAGCAAACGACCCCTCTGAGCTTCTGAAATATGCTAATTCCGAATGAAATGTTTCTTTTCTTCTTGGTGTGTTTGGATGAGCTTGAAGTCATGAGTGCAATAGTAGACTTATCATTTGGGAGTTCAGTCCCCCTCCCCATAGTATAAAAGTAGAGTAAAATATATATTGTTGTTTGACTTTAAAAAAAGATCTTATATGTATATCCTTTGTACATTACCACCGAGATATCGAAGATCAAAACAAAGTTCTAGGCATAATCGTCACTGAAATGCCAACAATAAGAAAAACTGCAAAAAAAAAAAAAGAGTTTTTTTCTTCATTGTAACTCTGTTTAATTTAATACCACGAGAACAGGCATTTATATTCCCTTAAATACCATCGACCCCTCAGGCAAAAATTAGGACTCAAAAGCTTAAAATGCTGACAAATGAAATTTTGTTAGCCAAAAATCATAAGTTCTTCAATCAGAAACATCAAAAGAACTCCACTCCTTGGTCTCTTGCACTATTTTTCTCAGTAGCCTCCCAGGATGCATGCGACAGAAAAAGAATATCCATTCGGTAAACTATCACCTGCACTTTCACTTGCACTTTTAAGCAGGCTTGAAAAGATAAAGTATGCATCAGGTAGAATTTTTCACTAAAAATCCATCAAGATGACCAGATGATTTAAGGCATAAATGGAATACCATTAGTCAAAATCTACTCCAGAAATCAGGAACCTTTTTATTCCTCCCATCGATGTAATAAGTACTGAACACTGTAGTTGTTCTTCTAGACAGACAATAATCATCTATGACATCAAATTAGAGGAAATGCAGACTACAAAGTGTCAAGCATATCACGTCTGTTATGGCATATGCTGTTATTTGTCCATAAGACATTCTAAAAAACAATGGCTAAAAAGAGGGCTTGCATGGAATTTAATCAAAATAAATTAGGAGATAAATATCTTATCCAAATGGAAATTAATCACAAATGTTTTTGGATCTAGGCTCCACGTAGATATACATAAAGAATTCGATCTGAATTGTGCAGCTCTAATGATCTCCCATTCAAGCAGGTCAACTTGAGCTATGTAGCTTCATATCACCTACAAAAGCAGCAGATGACATAATTTAGAGCACTGCAAGAACTACTAACCAGTAGGAATATATGTCAATTCATACTCATATTAGCTAACTATTTTCCAGCATTAAAATAATATGTGGAGGTCTTTGTATTTTGGGAAAGACAAGCTCCATAGTATTACCTCATTTCACAGTTTGACACCATTGAGATATATTTCTTGAAAATGAGATATCTTTGGCCAGTCCTCTCCTAATTCTTTCTCACACCTTCTGCTCAGTTCAGGGCATTTGTCAATTTTCAACACCATCAATTCACTAAGGTAACTCAAGATATCTGGCAAAGATGTCAATTTAGGGCATCCCACAATCTCAAGCTTCCTAAGCAAGCTGGCATTTTCCAGCCAAGTACGAAGATCCACAATGCCAGGGCAGGTTGAGATACGCACAGATTCTAGTTTGTTACTTTTAGTGTAAGCAAACTGGGGTAGAGCACCCAAACATGGCAATCCTCCAATCATCAATGATCGAAGACTTTCAAATCCCTGAAAATCTTGCCAATCTGAGAAGGTAAGCTCTTCGCAGTTGATGATCAATGAGGTTCTCCAAAGCTGTCAAAGACTTCATACCCCTTGGTAAAGATGTCAACCTTGGACAATCTCCAATCACCAGTGTCCTCAGCTTAATGAGCTTTTCCAGCTCCTTCAAATAGTGATGTGAGATTTTCGCATCTAAGAATTGATAGAGACTGAAGAGTGGTCAAGCATCCAAAGCCTTTCTCGAGAAAGCTTGTTTCTCTAGTTGTTATGTAGAGGTGTCTCAGGCTTACTAGATACTTCATACGCCTTGGTATTTTCAGCAACTGCGTGCACAGAACAATGCGTAGAGTCTGCAAATTCTGCAGCCTACAGATGGTTGTGGGGAGTGATTTGATGTTGTCATTGCCACTAAGATCGAGGTACCTTAAGTGTTTCAGGTCACCGATCGACAATGGTACCTCCTCAAGACGCGAATGGCGCAAATCCAATGTCCTCAAGTACTTGAATCTTGAAATAACACCACCAAATGAAACTGTACTCTCCTTTCCTGACCCTGCATGTTGAAGGAATAAAGTTCGCATTTTCTTCAGTTTGTACACAAGAAGTTCTTTTTTTATTGAACTATAATTATGCAGTGATACATGGCGTATCTTTTCTGTTGAATTTCCAAAATTCTTGTGTGGGACTGAGCACTCATTTTGGGCAACTGACACTGCAAGATCATGCACTAAATCATGCATTTTAAATGTTATGAATGATCCATATGCTTCAACCTCTTCCAGCAATGATCTCGAGCACAATTCTTTGACATATCGAGTGCCAATATCTTCCAGCTCTTCATTTTTACGTGATGACTGTATCAGCCCTTGGGCCATCCACAGCTGAATCAACATGATGCTTGCAATGTCTTGCCCTTTTGCGAACATGGAGCAGTAGGCAAAACACCGTTTCAAGTAATAAGGCAGCCGGTTGTAACTCAGTTTTAGTGCAGGCAAGATATCATCTTCTTTTTGTTCTAACGGCCATATCTCATCATCTCTCACCGATAACCAATCACGTTCATTGGTCTTCATGAATAGCGTGCTCCCTAAAGTCTTTATTGCTAGGGGAACTCCTTTGCACTTCTTTACAATATCTTCCCCGATTTTTACTAGGTTTTTGTGATGTTTTTCTTCCCCATTTGCAAATGCATATTTCACTAACAATGACAAAGAATCATTATCTGGAAGACTCTTTAATTTGTGAGTGTAATTAGACTCCATGACAGAAGCAACATATTCACTCCGAGTAGTCACAATGATCTTACTTCCCTCTCCACCACCGCGTAACAAGCGTCTGAATTTGAGCCACTTAGGCCTGTCTTCATTCCATACATCATCCAAGATGAGTAAAAATCGTTTTTCCCTCAAAGAGTCTTGCAGGCAGGTTTCCACTTGGTCAAAAGTAAGTGACTTGTCACAAGGTTTTTTAGTTGCATAACTGACAATTATTTTAGCAAATTGTCTAAGATCAAAACCTTGGGAAACAGATACCCAAATTCTCAATTGGAAATGATCAATTATTTTTTTATCATTGTATACCAATTTAGCAAGTGTAGTTTTCCCCAAACCACCAATACCAACAACTGAAATGACAGAGAGGTTCTCCTCATTACCATTATTCTGCATTAGAAGATGGACCATCATGTCTTTGTCATCATTTCTTCCTATAGGATCAAAATCTGGGATAGAAGAATCAGTGGAATCCGTAGTTCTTGGCAAGTCAGAGCCATTAGCAACCTTGACAGATAGATCAAACTTAGCCTTATCAGCTGCAATGCTGTCTAATCTTTCTCTTATATCTTTGATCTTGTAAGCCATTCTAAACCTGGACCCAACTGGATTTAAAGATGAAAAGAAGCCACTCACCTTCCCTTTAATGTTTCTGAAAAGCAGCTGTCTCCTTAGACCATTCACCTCAATTTCATCAAGAAAGTCGTCCGCATCATAGAGTACTTCCTTGAGCTTTTCAACCCAATTGGTTAGTTGACGGTCTTTGGCTTGTTTCTCTTCAGCATCAAGAATAACATCCCTGATGGTAAGTAGAGTCTCTTGAAGCTTGTCCAGATCCTTTTTGACACCAAAAACCATGGAAAATCGCTCCACAGCAAGGGAGCCCAATCTCCCAAGAATTGTATGTGCAATATCGAAAAGAAAAGCGTCTGCCATCTTGATCTTAACTATGCCACACAGAGTCCAGAAGACGTTCTTGTGAATAGCCGATTTGCAGGCAGATATAGAGGTAGGGTAAAGGCGTAAAGCCCTTTAGGAAAATTACTTGGTAAGCTCAAGTCTCAAGCTAGGCAAGTCAATTTGTACTAAAGCGTCGAACACATGGAGAAGCAGCCAGCAACTATCAGGACAGGACTGTAGGGAGTTGACTTGAAAGCATGAGGGTCTGGCAACACAAGATAAGCTATCAACTTTCCTAATTCTCAAAGGAGAAACATCTCCCAGGATGAGGTTTGTCCTCAATGTGGGGCTGACAAGGAAGATACTTTGCATGTGCTCAGGAATTGCCCAGCTGCTAAAACTCTATGGCAGTGCCTTGGACTGCCACCTATGTTTTTAAACCACCATCCTCAAAACTTCTTCCTTTGGCTGAAATCCAGTTGTACCTCAAATGATCCTTCCCCCTTCTTCCAGGAGGCCTGGGGATCAGTTATAGCCTTTGGCTGTTGGTGTCTTTGGAAAGCTAGGAATAGATCGATCTTTCAGCCAACCTCTCCAACCTTCAATGCATTCAAAGAAACTTTGACAGCTTTATCAGAATTCCTCTTCTTAGGAGCTGGGGTCTCCCTGCTAAAAAAAGAAAAGAAAAAAGAAATGGAAAAAAGAAAAGGAAAAAAGAACTTTGGGCAAAGGGAAAAAAAAACTCTCAAATTCTGATTTATTGTTGAACTATGCGAAAGTGGTTGTAGAACTGCTTTGAAATCAACAGAAATAACGAATTTTCTCCTTTAATCTTTGATTGCATGGGACCTTTGATAAATATTAAGCACATTTAAGGGATAATTTGAAACCTGGTTTCTCATAATATCACATCTGAGCTCTTTTGAAAATCTCACTTACCTCCCTTATTAGTTTGACAAGACTAAATATTCCTATTCAAGGTCACAAATTGACAATATTACCCTTGCTCTTAATAACTACTTAACCAAAAATTCAAACCCAAATAAAATTTTAAAAAAATGTATATTAAGAAAAATAATTACTATCTAATAGTAGTTTATATTTGTCTCCATCAAGATCATACTGAGATAGCAAAAGACATTGATAATTTAAATCTACTAAAAGTCAATCATTTGGAAGGATTTTGGTGAGTAATTAACATTTTGAAAATTTTCATGTACAGTTATAATTAAGAAATTCAATAAATTTTTTAAAAAATATGTTTTAATACATGATATAGTTTTTATTGAAAATTAAAATGATCTCTTCATATGTGTAAATTTTTGATGGTGTAATTTTTTTCAAAGTGTAATTTTTTTCTTGTTTTAGTACAACTAAAATAAATATTTTAAATCAAGGAATTTACACCTTATAAAAATTTAACCTTAATTTATTTTTCATTGTTATTGTAAATTCCATAAATAGGATAATATAAGGGTAGTATTGGAATAAAAGTTTTATTTTTCTTGTATTTTCTTCAAAGGGGCTAAAATGTTATAAAATATGTCAATCCAAGGGAGGTAAGTGAGATTTTCAAAACCTCAAGGGAGCTAAGTGATATTATGAGAAACCTCAGGGGAGGTTTCTGAAATTATCCCTACAAGAAATTTTAAAAGATGATATTTACTATCTTTCAACCCAAAAATCATGATATAAAGCCTCTACATAATTGTGGGGCCTATACCTAATTGTGGGGAGTAAACCAACTTGGCATTGAACGTACTGAATTGATTGTGGATATGACATGCAAATAAATATATTTTGTCGTTTTAGTATCCACATTTGTTAGTTTAATACCATATATTTCTGTTGTGGCAACACATACAATATGGTTGTGGGTGAGAGTTGCAGTCGTTTTGGATCCAAAAGTCCATCTTCAGAGTTTCTAGATGGGGTTAATTAGCTTCTTTTGTCCATTGCCAATAACCTCTAATGATTTTCACAATCATTTTAATTTTGTGAATATGAGATTATTTCATATAAATCATAGTTTTTAAATCAATTTACGAAAATGTTTCCCTTAATTTTTAGGGTTAATTACATTGCCCTCTCTTAAGCTCTATCCATAGTACCAAACAAACCTTGTGATTAAGTCAAATAAACCCCTTGCCGTT
The DNA here is from genome assembly GCA_013103745.1 of Gardenia jasminoides. Lineage (NCBI taxonomy): Eukaryota > Viridiplantae > Streptophyta > Magnoliopsida > Gentianales > Rubiaceae > Gardenia > Gardenia jasminoides. The sequence continues at coordinate 4,105,244 of CM023098.1, forward strand.
TTTTAATCAACTTAAAAAATTGTTTCTCTTAATTTTTAGAGTAAATGCCTTAATGCTATACTCCCGCTCTTGTTTTCCCATTATCTGTAAAGACAAGGAATAAAAGTAAAATAGCATGACACCCAATAATTTGTCTTTCGCGATGGATTCAATTCTTTTTTTCCCATCACGCCAGAAGGAAAAAAAAAAAAAAAGAAAGAAAGAGAGGGAGATGGCAGTTTTTGTTGCTGCTCCAGACACCTTTTTTTGTTGAGTTTAAACTCTGTTTTCTTCAGTAAAATCACATCCAGTGGAAAATTTTACAGAAGAACTTACCAGTCAAAGTTAAGTATCTAGATTCACAAAAGATGACAAATTCTTTTACTACGGAAAAGTTTCACCAAACAAAGATGGCAAATTCTTTGACTCCGTAAAGGTTTTGCAAATGCTGAGTGACGCGCTTTACTGTGAGGCAGAAATCTTCTTCATGTGTCTCAATCAATTTTATCATATGCAAATTCATTCCTCAATCAATGGTGGGAAACACAAGAACTCATTAGTCAAGCTTCATAAATTCTTGTCTTGCATAAATATTTTTGCTTTCTTCCTATACCATTTACCTACTACCCACAAGACTTAAGACTATGTGGTATAAAAGTGACAACTATATACAATTGTCAAAAAAGGAAAAAAGCTATACGCAGTACTTAACACTTCCCATACTATGTACAATAATAGTGATATAAATGTTTTATAAAATGGATAATTTTTTTTTATATGTTGTTAGTTTATGAATTTTTTCACACTAGTAGGTTTGTGATGTAAACGAATTAGGATGGGGCAAAATGCACATCCTTACCGTTTATATCCAAACCTTTAATGCATTAATAACTTATACTATAAGTATTGATAACTTGTACTATTAGTATTAAAAGTTGAACTACAAGCATTAATAACTTGTACCGTTAGCATTAAAAGTTATACTAGGTCTGGATTTATACGATAGAGGTTGGATTTGAACTATAGAGGTATAGATTTAAGGTGCCTTTCATAAAATTGAAAATTGAAAATTGAAATCTGAAATCTAAATTCATTAAATTACTAAATTATTAAGTTTAAATATAACAAGCATATTTAATCCCAATTGTTAAGTATTAAATTCCAATTATTATTCTTTATTGCCTGTGTGGCATATTTGAATGTATATCATATTCAGTGAAATTGAATAGTTTATCACTTATTCTTGAGAAATAAATTTTGTCTAAAAAAATTCAATGTTACTATTAATTTAGTGTCACTAATTCAGATGCTCTATTTTTAACTATCAAACGCTCGTAAACATATTAAAATTTGAATCCATAAGTCTGAATTAAGTTATCAAATAAGCCCTCATTTAATAACCCAACTTAGCACTTAAATTTAATGGTTTCAAATATTAATACATTCAAAAAATAAAAAATTGAATTAATTTGAGTTTAGTCAAAATTTACTTTAAAAAATACACGTATTAGATTTAGATTGAGTTGGCCGTATTTAGTAAAATTTCCCTGGTAAGTAGTAAGCAACGGTAAACGGATATTTTACTCAACAGAAAGTGAGAAAGGTCCACACTCGAATAACACCACTACTTCTGTAGTCGTTCGCGTCGCTCTCCAATTTTGTCATTCTTTCCTCCGTTAGCATTTTGCTCCCTTTCCAGAAACTCGCCAATTTTCTTCTCAGCTTCTCTCTGATTCTTTCCGAGAAGAAAAATGGCGGTTGGAGCCAGGAACGAGGAGGAAGTCAGAGAAATCGTGAAGCCTCGCACCGACAAAAGAGACTACGGAAGACTCGTTCTTCACAACGCTCTCGAGGTCCTTCTCATTAGCGATCCAGAAACCGATAAGGTACCAAATTTCAGTCCATCCGGCTCATTTTCTTGATTTTTTTGTGGTTACCGATAATTTTTTTGGGTGTACCGAGGAGGTACCAAAATTCTTGATTTTTCTGCCTTTTTGGCCATTTTTCCCCTTGTCATTAATGGGTATTTTGTTGGAGTTTCAGTGCGCTGCTTCGATGAATGTTGGAGTAGGTGCTTTTAGTGATCCCGAAGGTCTTGAAGGCCTTGCGCATTTTCTGGGTATGATATTTTGATTTGTTTTCTCAGTTTTTAATTATTGGAAGGTGTTTATAGTTTGTTTTGTTGAACAAGTTTACATTTCTTATTGTATAATCTCCACAAGCATATATACATATACACTTTAACTTCTTGGTTGTAGTTGCATCTACTTGTACACTTACCATTGAGTGAAAATGGATGAAGTGTACAAATAGTTTCTTGATAATTATTTTAAATTTTGGTTTTTACAGAAGTAAGGATGTTGTTCAATTGGAATCCTTGAATATAGATATTAGGGGAGCTAAAGTTTTTCGTTTTGGTATTTTATTCTTTACAATTTTGGTTTTTCCTTTTTTTTTTTGGGGGGGGGGGGTTAAGTTTGCTGTGAGATTTTGAGTTATTTGGACTGATTTTCCATGTAGAGAGCTTGAACACCAAGAGTGGCTGCTGCAATTTTTGATAAAATTTTTTAATTAATAGCAATTACCAAAAAGGATATACAAAGATTGAATCTTCGCCTCAGCCATCATCCTATCCTCAGCCTCAAAACCGAGAAATCATAATCGAAATTAAAACAATTAATAAAATGAAGTAAAAAAATTGGGGATGGTATGCTGGAAAGATGTTGTGTTTAGTGGAGTATGGAGTTGCAGTTTGGTTTCAATTAACTTACTCAAATTCAATTCTCGTGATTATTTGATTACATGAGTGAAGTTGTACTCATATCCCATTTTACGATGTAGATGGTATTTTCTTGTTAAATTTGTCACATTCTTTCTGCTGTCAAATCAAGTTCTCTTTGTTTCCTGCCCGCAATACCAAAAGAAATAATTATTAAAATTACTAATGCAAATAAATGACAAAGGAAAAGAAATTGGGGACTTTCCTCTACAAAGATGTTGTATTTTGTTTATTACAGAGTGGCATTTATAGTTTTGTATAACTTACCCAAATTGGAATCATCATATAGATTTTATTATGCAGGTGAATTTGTACTCTTATCCCTTATTGTGATGTAGACTTTTTGTTCCATGAATTGTGCAACTTTTTTGAAAGCATCTGATTCTCTCATGCCTTATGATTGTGCTTCTACAAAACGTGATTTATGCTGAAATTTTTTCCTCATTCAGTGTCACAACCGCATGGTTTCCTGGTAGAAATATTTTCAAAATATAACTTCTTAAAGTTTTTGTATGGTTTTTAATATGGTTGGCTACTGATTACAGAGCATATGCTGTTCTATGCAAGTGAAAAGTATCCTGTGGAGGACAGTTACTCGAAATACATTACAGAGGTACCTTTTCTTTGCCTAATATTGTAGGTTGTCATTTTCCTGCTTGCTGAAATTGTTAATGATACTCCTTTTTCTAGTCTTTGAGTCTCACTGGCATGAATTTGTTGTTGAGTTTGAGAATTGCAATTCTTTTTTTATTTTTATTTGTGCTGTGTGTTTGTGTCTTTTTTTTTCCTGCTTATGATACATTCTGGGCCTTACATTAATTTGCAAAATGAAGCCTTATGGTAGGGAAACATGAGTAACTGATTTCCTGCCAAAATTTATAGCCCAGGTTTTTTGAAAATCACTGAATTGTTTCAGTTTTTATGACAACAAACTTAACATCAAGCACTCCCCCCGCCCCCCGATTTGAGAATTTAACAGTAAGACATCTTTGTATTCTCAGAAGAGAAGTACGTAAAAATTTGTTTAATCTCAATTGGATTGTACTGTTTTAGGTTTGTTTAAGATTTGAAGATTATTTGAAGAAATATTTAATGACTTCGAGGCTTCAATTTCATTGTATGTAATATAAATTTCAACTTCAACTTCATTTCTATGGATGGTATGGTTGAATTTGTATATATCTGCTGGATAGGTTAATAGCACAAAAGTAAGTAACTTTTTTTTTTCCACAGTTTTTTGGCTCTTTGTAGTAGTTGCATTGCCCCTGAGAGGGTAGGGGAAGATATTAACCATTAAATGGAGGTCTTTTCGTTTATTAGCAGCTTTTATGGTGGGCGAATAGCCCATTTGAGTTGGGTAGTACTGATAACAGACTAGTGTCTTAATAGAACCATAAAAGACTCTATTAAGTTATCAAAGATATTTGGCGAGGGTTGAGCTTGGGAGAACTCTTCTTAAATTTGCTACAAAGGTTAAGGAATTTGGTTGCTACTTTGGCACTGTAAACTTTATCCTGACAAGTCATTATGATAAACGAAGAAAGGAGAGGCAAGAGCCATTCTAGTGTTAGAAATTCCTGGAAAGAAAGCCACTATTGGGAATCTGAAATGAGGATGAGGAAGAAGTCCTGGAATGGACCCCCAGGGTAAGAATAAGGAGACCAACAATTAAGAAGAAGAAATGCTGCAGCTTCTACTTAAGATTTCCTTAAGAATGAACCCCCAAGGTAAGATTGATCTGAATATTCGAGGAATTGGATTTTAAACATTAGCTTAAATTGCATTGCTCCAAATTCTCTTCATTAAGAACAACTAAACATTCTCTTCTTCACCATGTTTTGACTAGAGCTCAATAGGTGATATCTAGAAAATGCTGTGTGGAAAAGAATTCTCTTCACATACTTTCATCTAGTTGTAGTATTCGAATTTTCTTTTTTGGATAGAAAATAGTTGTAGCACTTGACACGATCAAGTAAAACCTGGATAGCTTGAAAAATTTTCCCTTTTTTTTTTTATTTTTTTTGGCCCGGGGGGTGGCGACTTTTAGCTTGTAAAAAAAGATTGAACCAGTACTCAATCCTTCCCTTGTGCCTTTCTAGTGAGCTTGGAATACAGAATCTCAAATAGATCAGTCTAAAATCTTTTAGCTTCCATGTCTTGCTCCATTATCAGTTGAGGCCTTGACTCTTATGATCCTAGCTCTATATGGTTTGTGGTGAATAATTTAGGAATTGTACAGGTGAATTGAATAGTTGATGTAAGATTGGGACGTGCTTATTTATCTTGAATAAGTTACTCTTTTATTCTGGAATTGATACACTGTATCAAACATTGTTAGTGATTAAAGGGACACTGCTGAGTATGGTGGAGGAAAGTCATTAATAGTGAGATGCCTGCCTTTGCAACTTAATTGTTGTTTGTAGGCTGAGTATTTTCTGTCTTAATCGAGCACTTAGGAAAACGATATTCTACACGGCACACAATCTATGCTATAGAAACAAGTAAAGGATGGCCCACTTCCTACTTTTTGGCTATTTGCACATCTGTGTTTATTGCATAGGCATCTCATTATTATCAATTGATTTTTGTATCTGAACTTGGTCTAAAATTAACCATAATACACAAAATGGTTTTGTTTCTGTTGTTTTAGCATGGTGGAAGTACAAATGCTTTCACATCTTCTGAGCACACAAACTACTATTTCGAAGTAAATGCTGACAGTTTTGAAGAAGCTTTGGACAGGTATGCTTTTACTTTCCCAGTATTGGATTCTTTCAATTTATATCTTTGGTTTTTTTCCACTTTAAAAGTGATTTTGTTTCTTCAGATTTGCACAGTTTTTTATCAAACCATTGATGTCAGCTGATGCCACAACAAGGGAAATAAAAGCTGTTGACTCTGGTTAGGATTCTAGTCTTCTGCTTCTTTATGTCCAGTCAATAAGATGATTGCTGAATTACTCTCACACTCTCTTGTAGAGCACCAGAAGAATTTACTCTCTGATGCTTGGAGAATGAGCCAGGTGAATTATTCCGCATCCTACATCTAGAGGGGATGTTGCTTTGACATTTCAACTGTTTGTGGTGTAGATATTCCAATTAGGGTGCCATGTTTCTATTTTTTGAAGTCAACCATGAGATTGATAGTAGTTTTCCTTTTTCATGCCCCTGGATATTACTGCTTATCTGCTGGTATGGTACATATTGGGCATGTCTGTAATTGTTCACTTGATAGAAATGGATGCATAGCAGGTTATATGCTAGATATACTTGATAATTTCTTTCGTGTTTTCTTTTTTTTTTTTTTTCCCTCTTTCATGCTATTTATCCAGGACCTATACATCTTGGCCACTTGATTTCTCTTTTCTGGGATGTAAATAACTGCAACATTCATTTGACTTAGTTGCTAATTTGCTTATGCGCTTAAGGACATTAAAAGCCATAGTATCATGTGGTCTTGGTTGTTCATATATGCGCCTTGTCTGTTTTTCTCATATGCAGAAAAATCCAATAGACATCTCTATCTGGCTTGAGCAGTGAAACTTGTGAAGTACCATGATTTTCTCCTCTATACATGACCTTCATTAGTTCTCCTGGATTAGTTTCCATTCTTTTAATTGGTGATGAAGATCTGCTTCCCCTGGGGGGGAAAAATGTTCGCTATAACTCACTGTTCTTAGTCTTTTGAGCTACGTAAAATGAAGTGGTTCCAATCAAATTAAAAAGGGCATGGTTCTCCACCACTCCAGCCTGTGCTAGGCTATTGGTTATAAAAAATAACTGGACTTTAGCCTCGTTTTGGCACATGAAGAACTCCTTAAGTTCTATATCCACTCTTACTTTCCATAACGCTGCCTGTTAAGATGTTCATTTGAGTTGTTACATTAACAGGAACATCTTAATAGAGGTAGTGTATAATGCATTTCTTGAGATGGATAAGTGTTAAGACTGCAAGTGATTTGGTAAGTCTCTCATTCAAACATGACATTTACACCATAAAAGACCAAATGTGAGTTGTTTTTAAGATTTTTTGACCAATGATGTAGTGAACCTATTGAATTGTTTTTATTCCTTTTAACTATTTGGATATCCCTTTTATGTAGCTTGGGAAATAATTAAAATGTTTTTCCTTGTTAAAATATCACTGTGCAGCTTCAGAAACATCTGAGTTCAAAAGATCATCCATACAATAAATTCAGCACAGGTATGGAAAGTGATTACGCGTTCAGGTGATTATTTACCAAATGTCCTTCATGTATTTAGAAACACCAAGTTGAGTATGTTTATTATCTGATGCATGAGTTTGTATGCTTAGGCCAGAGGCTTTGGTAGACATGTGTGTTCTTCTTTTCCTCGTTATGACAGTCTTCTGAGCTCATGTATGAATAGCATGGCGTGTACCTCATTTGCCTTCCCCATATTATGAAGGGGAATTTGCATCTAGAGGAGGATAATAGCTTTCCTTCCTTACCTTTACATTTTTTGTTAATTTTGTGGTTCAGTGAGCTATAGGATTATGTGTGCTTATTTACTATTGAAGTCTGCTTTAAAAGCAGTGTTTGTATTGAAGCTTTACTCTTTGATGTCACGTCATGTCCTGTAAGGCAGTGCATCTTTGCCAGCTAGTGTCTTCTGTTTGTATCATCCTGAATAAATAATTGGATACATGTGAAGTTGTTGGCTATATAGCTTTAGGAAGTAAGTCAGTGCCAAGAATAATACAACTTTTCATTTGGTTCTATAGAAAACCTTGATGAGATTCTCCTTCATTAGCTTGGTCATCTTTCATTTTTGCTCTATTCTGACATTCTGTTAAGCTTTTGCATGTGCTTTTCAAATATCTTCTTCTTACATGATGGTTATGCTGCTCTATACAAACACATTGCTTAAACTTAAAGGAGTATATTTTGGTCCTCTTCCTCTATGTAATGTTGTTAGCTGACTAATTTAACTGTCTGGTTTGCTCATGGCATGAAATTCTTGAATTTTACTTTGATTAATATCGTTGAAAGTCTAACAGTTGGGGAGAACGGATTCTTCTCTATTTGTTGAGACCAGTAAATTGGTTGCAGAGAATATTGATTGCGTGATCTATTCTTCGTAGCTCTTTTCCTATTGTGAATTATACTGCAAATGTTTTTATTTGATTTGTACTGCTGAGATTACCGTTGGATGGCTGTTTAGCAAACCCATATTACATCTGATGTACTGTTATATGGCGGAGAGAATTGATGCAAAATGTGCCTTCTGGTGTAGTATTTTTACTTTTTCGAATGGTGGAGAGATTAGCAAAAGCTGCACATCCAGATTCAAGGAGTGTGGACTTGATGCCATAGATGGATTCATGTTTGAGATGGTTATGCTTCCAATCTTTCTTGTGAATTGTGGCTTTAAGTGTTGGCATCTAGTTGATTTTTCTACGTGTTCTATAAATATGTATCTGTTTTTCAATCAGGATGATCTTATACATCTTCCTTCGTGCATTGTATTAGACATTGAACTTAATCTTGCTGCACCAAATCCTTCATTTTCTTTTTAATTTTCCAAGTTTTACATGACCTTTTTTTTCTTGCCTACTATGTTTGAATACATTATTTGATAATGCATTGCATGAATAGGGAGCTGGGAGACATTGGAGGTGCGGCCAAAAGCAAGGGGGGTGGATACCAGGCAGGAACTTTTGAAATTTTACAAAGAGAATTATTCAGCCAACCTCATGCATTTGGTTGTTTATGCAAAGGGTAGAGAATTACCTGCATTTCTTTTTATTACTAAAACACTTTAGTATCAGCTGGATTGAACTTATATTCGTGTGAATATGTTCAGATGGCCTTGATAAAGCTCAAACCATGGTTGAAAACAAGTTTCAGGAAATTCGAAATATCAATAGGAGTTCTCCCTGTTTTACTGGTCAGCCTTGCACATCAGAACATCTTCAGGTACTTGAACGAATAAAGCAATTCTATCATGATTTTTCAGTCTAGAAGTAAAGAATGACTTATTGCCAATCGGATTGCAAGACTGTTGCATATTCTTTTCATTTTATTGAGTTTCAATGGATAATGTGATAGCATATTTTGATAGAAGAACTTCACAGAATTACATATAATTATTTGGTCCTTGTATCACACTTATTTTCAAAAGGATATGTCTAGCTTAATGAGCTTGATCCTTTTTGAGTCTTTATCTATCAAAGCTGTGAAGTAACTGTTCAAAGTTGTGCATTAATGATATATTTTATCATAGAAATGGCCATCATTTTTTAATGCAGGGTTAACATTTTTATATAAAAATATTTCTTAACGTCCATATTTATAATTGTTGGAGCTGCATTGGTGGAGATTCTCAAGTTATTTCATTTTTCTTGCTTTGGCACATCCCCTTGGGGCTAGGTGGCTAGATAACTCCTCTTTTAGGTTAGAGCATTGGAAGGTCCAGTCAGGTTATTGTGATTGATAGTGATGGAGTTTGACCAAAATTAGAACTGATACTACTGACCAAACTTCTATATTTACAATGCTTCTGAATTACATGGACTCACTCTCAGCCAAAGAGAAGCTATATCAAAACCAGTGGATAATTGAAGGTGTACCATGAGGCGAGGCAAGGCAATGAAAATTTTTAGGAGCATGGAGCAGGTGGCGTAAGTGTCATAACAAAAACACCAGCCAAATCCCAAGTGTTGACTCAGCACTTGGGCATAAAGGTTTACTCTCTTAGGCAAGAAAATAGGTAAAGGAATCTATTTGTGGGTCACTGGAGAGAAGGGGAGCAGGGGCTCATGCTCAAGTGCCTCAAGGCTTTTGCCCTTCATGTGCAATGAGAAATGCCTTACTTAATGCCTCCAACTTTTAAGACATCATTCCATACTAAAGCCTTGTTCTCGTTTGCTTTAGATTTTGCAATATCTGATTATGGAAAATGATAGAAAGAATAACTAGATTACAGATTTGGATGATTATAGATTTTAATTTTTTGTCTTTAAAAAATCAATAATCTGAATATAAAATGCAAACAAGAACATCACAGAAACTGATTATCCAAAATCACTACCTTTAATCACCTAAAATAATCAATTGAGCACAAGCTGTAAACACTTGTTTATGGGGGTGGGATTCGGATGATACATAGTTATTTTGGAAGCAAGAAGAATCAGAATGTGGCCTGGAAAAGAAAAACGTTGAAAATGTGAAAGAACTCATGTTTGGTACATATGACAACATGAGATCTTATTTCAGCTACAAGACTCTTACTTTCTTAGGACAATTCTGAAGCTGTAAAGTCTTCAAAGATTTTATGCTAGTGGTTGGGATTGTGAACTTCTGGATAATTAGTTTAAGATAATTATCTTCTTTTGCACCGCATAATTGGTTTCTTTCTAATCCATTGATCCATGTTAAACTCTAGCTTTTCAATGTTCCTTGATGTAGTGGATCACCAATTTCTCTTTGGTGTCTGTCTTAACTTCCATTCAGGAACAATAAATGGTCTTGTTTTCTTCTGACACTGGTTTTCTATTTGGTTGTCTTGCCAAGTCCTTTGTTGTTAACAGAAAATTATGGAGAATCATGGCTATATCTAATTTGCTGAAATTTTTGTGGCTAGTTTATGTAAGGGCTTTATACTGCATCTATTGGGTTTTTCGGAGTCAAGTAAAATCCCCTTCAAGGATGCTGTGTATTTACCCAACCAAGAATCAGAGATTGAGAACAGGATCTAATGTCAATAACAACTTTAAACTTATCCTTTTGTCTTTTCTGAGCATTCAAATTGTGAAAGTATGCAAATTTTTTTTTCCCTTTCATTATTGAGGTAGTTACCTTGTTCTTTGCTTGTGTTCCTTTATTCAGATTCTTGTTAAAGCTGTTCCAATAAAACAAGGTCACAAGTTGAGAATAATATGGCCAATTACTCCTGGCATACACCACTATAAGGATGGACCATGCAGGTACCTGGGTCACTTGATTGGACATGAAGGAGAAGGATCTTTATTTTATATTTTGAAAAAATTGGGTGGGTTCTCAAACAGCACTAGAGAAATTTGGCTATTTCTTGACCATAACCTCCCCCCTTTCTCTTACCCCTTGTAACTTAAGAGTGAGCTTGTATTTCTTACCTTTTCATTATGTGATATTCAAACCCAACTTGGAGTATTATCAAACTCTTCAAGTAGACATCAAAATATTGACTTAGTCTTTAGTTACTTGTATACAATGCGTAAACTGTTTGAGTCCTTTACTTGAATAATGGTTGATATATTTAATGCTTTGCATCACATGAGATTAAACTTACTGTTTTGGTCCAATCATGCCTAATGAGTTTGTAAAGTTAATTTCTTTTAAGGTGAAAAAAGAAATTAGCAGCATACCTTTTAGTTTTCAGAAAAAAAAAAAAGAAATTTTCAAATCTGAACTTCTGGAGTTACTATCAATTTCTGCCTTTGGCTGATGCTGTAAGTGTCTATACTAATTGTTCCCTGTAATTTGGTTTTTCTCAATGTCAGAGAGCATGTGCTATTCCATTTTCTTCTCCTTTTCATGGAAGGTATTTTGATTCAGTAACAACTTTTGCAGGTTGGGCAACAAGTTTGTCTGCTGGTGAATCAGATTGGACATATGAGTTCTCATTCTTCAAAGTAGTTATTGATCTGACAGATGCTGGCCATGGTGATTTTTTTCTCTTTTCCTTCTTTTTAAGTTATAGAAAGAAGTGGAGGGAATTTTTTCAATTATTCTGGTGGATGTCTTGTTTCATTGGGCTTGAATTCAGGTGGTAGAAATTTTTACTTTTCAGAGAATAATCGTTAGAAATTCATCTATCTCTTGATATAACTGCAGAGCATTTTGAGGATATTGTGGCATTACTGTTCAGATATATTCAGCTTCTGCAAAAATCTGGTGCGTGCAAATGGATATTTGATGAGGTAATCAACCTCCTCCTCTAAAAGTTGGTAGTCTATGTGCTCTGAGGGGCTAGCCAAATGTCCAAGAAACTCTGAATTCTAATAACTGCTTTATGACTTGCTTAGATACTGATACTGACACTATTTTTAAAGAATAGAATAGACCCATAAAATGGCATACTACCCATGAGGATCTCGGAAATCCAATTCTAAGTCAAAGAGAATTGTCAAGATCCTTCTATATATATATATATATCTTATATAGAGACAATGCCATTTAAACCAGACTCCCAATTTGTGGCACAGCCACGGTAATGGCTCTGGCTAGTAAACTGGGAGTGGTTTTAGTGTTGTAGTCATGGACTCTTAAGATGAGTACATCTTAGGTTTTCCCACTTCAAAGAAAATTTTGGTGTTAAGTCCTTTACACTTGTGCCCTTTTATGTTTCTGGTTAGACAAAGGATCCAACAATACAAGCAACTTGATGCAAATTTAAATTGGAGGATGACTTTATAAGCTGGGTCTCTTTTTTGTTTCATGTTCAAATTTTTCTTCCAAGGAGAAATTTTTTGTTGTCTGATTTATACACTACAACTTTTAGGCGTTGGTCTATAGTTTTGGGCTCCATTACCAATTATCTTAATGGATAGTCCCAGAATTTGTGACACACATCACATACTATATTCTTTTATGCTCTCAGACATTTAGCTAGGAATATTTTTTAGGGAGAAGTTGAGTAAAATTTTTCTGTTATTTATCTTAAACTGATTGATCAAGTTGGTTTTTTTTTTTTTATATATTCCATGGCCAATATTTTTACATCTGTTGATTAAGATAGCAAATCACATAAGGAAGCTTCTAAGCAACTTAGCCAAAAGAACTTCATCTCTTGTTTCAGTTTATTGACTGTGTGGCAACTTGCAGATGAATGATTTTCGCCATTTTGCAACCTAATTTCTGGTTTTATGAATTATATCATTATCGGCCATGTTATTGTTGGTGATGTCACTCTTTGGATCTTATTGTTTGATACAAAAATGGAATTCTTATGCTGAGACATAGCTGTAAGGCATTTTGCAGCACTGATGTCTAATTTCTAATAATCTGTTTCTCTCCTTTTTATTGAAGCTTTCAGCTATTTGTGAGACTGCATTCCACTATAAAGATAAAATCCGTCCTATGGATTATGTCGTGCATCTTGCAATGAATATGCAGGTAATTATAACGATCTATGGTGATTGTGCCTTTCTTGGTTATTTTTGCGGTACAATTGATTGATTATTCTGAATGCATAATTGAAGTTTGGTTAGAATTGTTCTGGACCTTGAAATATGAGATGTACTGGCAGTTTTTCAGATGTTTAGCAGGTGTACTGTTTAATTTTTGTTTATGGGACATGATTATGCGCATGCTGGTGGTGTACCTGTTTGATGCACTGATTTTCCTTCACAGAAACTTTAACACCAAATTGGAATCGATTTTATACTCTTATTTTTAGATGCCATTTAAGTGCCTGGGATTCTGGGTTTCGTGGAATGATCATGTAGAAGTAATGTTGTAAAGCAATATTTTAGTAGCTGCTAATTCTGTGCTTTGATGGCTAATTGGCTATGCAATGAGAAGCCACATTGTGTTGATAAAAAGAATTTTTCTTCTGCAAAGGAAATGAAAAAAGTTTCTTAGTAGTAGGAACTGAATGTTTACTTAAAATTGTCTTTCACCTGAATAGTGGCTACTAATCTTTATGGTTGTTTTTGAATATAAGTATAATACATCACTCAATTACACGTTGTCTTTAGTTGCTTCTAAAGTTGAGATGGAAAAGGGACATTCTTTGACAAATAAGTTCTTAAGTCTACCCTGACTGATGTTTACTGTTATTTCCAATTGTGTTGGTGAGTTTCATTTCAGTTATATCCTCCAGAAGATTGGCTGGTGGGATCATCTCTGCCTTCCAATTTTAGCCCAGGCATCATCCAGTCAATGTTGGATGAGCTTATTCCATGTAACGTCAGGTGGGTGACTGATGCTTCATGATATACTTCTATTAAAGGCACGCTGATCTCTGCATTTAAGCAAAAGAGTTTATGGTTAAGCCATATTCATGAATTTTAATCTTAAATTGTTATAGTAAGATTATGGATCTCTTAGTTGGATAGTTATTTTGTTTGTAGCCGTATATATGAGTAGTTTCCTTTGAGACTGGTACCGGTAGCTTAAATATAAGAGTTAAGTTAGTAAAATTGAAATAAAGAAAAAGAAAAGAGTTAAAGGGAGAGGGACACCACATTCCAAATCGTGCTTTTCCTTTGTGTACAGTATAAGATATTTGATTCAGGTTAAGTGATCTCCAGGTCTATTCACATAGTCTGCTATTTTTAAGTTATGTTATTTAAGGAGGCCTTACTTGGGGGACAAAAAACCTTTTCTTGGCAAAGAATTATACATTCGAGAAATCTTAGTGGTGAGACTCGCTAGGCAAGAGACCGCTCATTGTGTTTCCCCCTTAGATTTTTTAGAGAGGTATAGAACTGTTTTATTCCCTAAAGGGTGACATAAATAGGTAGTGGCATTTTTTCCTGCTTTGTTGCATGGTGGCTGATGCAAGTATGAGCTTGAGGCTACATGTTCATGTCTGTCTGCTGCCTTTTACGTTTTGCGTACATGGGGTTCCATTACTCGCGTTTAGGCTTAATGGCCATTCAGAATTGCATTTATATTCTCTCTTACTTCGTTTCTCATGGTTTCTCAAGTGTTTCTGTTTGGTCCATGTAATCCATGTAAATCCAATGATTAAAGTTGGGCATACCTGATGACCTCTCCTTGGTAAATTTGAAAGCCATGGGAAAACCTGTGGTGTGTAAAGTTATATTCTCCATTTGTTAGAATGATGGTGGTTGTATTTTGTTTCTCAACATAACAAGGAAATAGAAGCTTGAGACTTCTGTTCTTTTCATTGGAGTTAGTTTATACAGTTTGCTATAGATAGAGTTGAATAAACAGCAAATTTTCATTACTACCCAATTTGAGGGCTACACTCTGAGAAGTATTAGCTTTTCTGATACACAAGGTAACTTTTTGCACACTTTTCTTAGAAGTTGCCAGAGAGACCTAAGCTGGTGAACCTTAACCTGGATCATCTTCTAACAGAACATAAATAAAATGCAAATTGCAACTATAACTTATTGCAAGTACAGTGATCAAATTAAATCATATAGAAATTTGTAAGATGGAGATGTAGATTTCAAAAACTATTACTGTTTAGCAAATCCATGATAATTGAGATGACAGAGAAATACTTAAATAGGTCCACAATATCATACTACTTCCCAAGCTCAAGATATTTTTGTGATAAGCTGGTTCATGGTTTAGCAAGAGGTCAATGACAATTGTCTGGGACCAGTATTTCGACCATAAAATGCCTTTTGAAATTCCCTTGTCATTGGACCCTAAGATTGGCTACAATGTTACTAACCTACCCTAGAAGATCAGTTGATCTCCCACTATTATTTTTCTAAATCTTATGGTCTCAGTATTTTCTTTTAAACTATAAACACTTGTTGGTATCATGGTGAATCCTTCATTATTCTTCTATCTTTAAAAATATCTGTATGTTTCCACTGAAATTAGACCCTATTTTTGACAGAATTTTTTGGGAGTCAACAAATTTTGAGGGGCATACAGACATGAGTGAGCCTTGGTATGGAACTACATATTCTGTTGAAAAGTTGACTAGCTCTATGATTCAGGTTTGTCTGCTGGCTATCTGTTATTAGAGATAACTTCACCTTCCTTTTTATTGTTAGCTGTTGGAACTTGTACAGTTTACTCATAGGATTTGTAAAAATACCTGTATTGGTGCAGCAATGTATGGAAAAGGCTCCTAATGAACATCTACATCTACCTTTCCCCAATTTATTCATTCCAACTGATCTATCTCTAAAGGAAGTCTCAGACAAGGTATTAAAATTAACACCTTAACTGATTAGATTTTGAGTCATTGAACTTGACAAATTGCTTTAAGTTTTGGAACAGGCAGAATTTCCTGTACTTTTGAGGAAATCATCATATTCAAGGTTGTGGTACAAGCATGATAAAGTTTTTCTCACTCCAAAGGCATATGTTAAGATAGATTTCAGCTGTCCCTGCTCTGGGAATTCTTCTGAATCAGTAGTTCTCACTGACATTTTCACACGTCTATTGATGGACTACTTGAATGAATATGGTACGTTGCACAATCTTGATGTTGAAAGATGAGCTCTGCCAAGTTGAATATCTAAAAATCATTGTTTGCTTTGAACAGCTTCACCCTTTATTCTCTGGCAAATGTCTATGGTTATTTGTCGTCATTACTCTTACACTGTTTGTACATGTCTTGTGATGTTTGTTATCTCATATTGCACCAGTGCTTAATTTAGAAGAAAATCTTATATTAATTTCCAATTTCCAGCCTATGATGCACAGGTTGCGGGTCTTTATTATGCAATCAGTAATACAGACAATGGTTTTCAGGTATTTGTTATGCCTTCTATCTGTTTTTAAGGTTTTTGACTGCTTTGCTGGTTTGCTGAAGTTAATCTTCACTTTGTTCTCCCTCTCTAATGCGAGTTTCACTTGATTTCAGAATTTGAATCATTCATTTGGTTGTTTATGTATTGTGTCTGTTCATTGATTTACTCTATTGAATGTCAATGATATCAAGATTGAAGTTTATCTAAACGCTGAGGTGTATATGAGTTATATGCTTCATTGGTTATTCAATGAACTTTTCTGAAGGGCCTGCCAGCACAGGCAAATGGTTGTGATAGATAATAAAAGGGATGCATTAATCATGTTACCTGAGCTAGAAAGTAAATCTTCCTTCTTGACTTCTGATTCATATCATTAGTTGCCTTCTTCTGATAATTTGCATTCTTGAAATATATGAAAAATCTTCTTGACCTTTGCTATTGCTTTTGTCACATTTCTATCGAACTTCCAGATTTGTGTTATTGCTCCACAGTAATTTATCCCGTTTGAGCTGCTGATAATGTCTTTATTACTTGTGATCTTTGATTACTTATTCATTTGTATCCCTTTTCTTAGGTGACTGTGGTTGGATATAATCACAAATTAAGGGTCCTGCTCGAAACTGTTGTTGAAAAAATTGCAAATTTCGAAGTAAAACCTGACAGGTTTTCTGTGATCAAGGTCAGAACCAACTCTCTTTCTGTATATACTGTCAACCACTTATTACAGCTTGACTTTCAATCATTATTGGCATCTGTCTCTTTCTTCTGTGTCTTTCAAAAGCTCAAAGTCTTTTCTGTTTATTTTCTCGATATTGTTGTTAAAAAGAGTTGATTTAGTTGTGCTTTTTGAAGATTGGTGGTTCTTTGGAGATGATTTAGAATATGTATTATTCATGTTAAGTGGTGAAAATGAAATTTTTACGCTTGTTGGATTTGGAACCAAGTGGTTCGTAAAAATCTATCTTTTTCAAAGCAAAGGATACAGTTGATTGTCTAGCAAGTGATAATGATGGGAAAGGAATATGTTATGCATCGAAAAATACAGTTCATAGTTGCATTATTCTTTTGTTAGTCAAATAACTTTTATCTATGTTGACATTCTCCAGTTTCAATTGTTTATTGAGTCTTGTGAACAGCTAATGCAATATCAGTTACCTTGATCATCTAATCATCCTTTTTCCCTAATCAAACTTGTTGTAAAGGTAAAAAAAGCCCTTTTATGTCTTTTATTCAAGAAATTCACCGAAACAAAAATGTAAAGGAATGACAAATGTCAATACGATACGGGAAAACCACTAAATTTTCCTAATTTTAACATAACAAACCACATATCATAAGTTTAAGCTCATAAAAAGTATACCAAAAGAATTAATGGCACTTTTTATGGGAATTGAAACATATAAATTATAATAATAGCAGAATATGCAATTCATACAAAAAAACCTCTATAACATTGATTTAATGTCAGAGACTTGCTTCTCAAGTTATGGTCATTGGCTAATAGATTTGTTAGTTCTAGATAGTTGTTTCCAACTTTTATCAGCTAGATTGTACATTATAGAACATCAAGTACAGCAGCATTGCCTGTAGATGTGGCTAGTTGCATGTAATCTTGTGTAGCTACTGGGGAATTGGCTCTCTTCTCTCTTGATTCTTCCTAATGGCTGAAATTTGGTAGTTGATTTGTTTAAAATGTGGTAATAAAGTACTGAGTGATGTACATACATCAGAAAGAGTGGGACAATTAACATGAATAAGCGAAAAGTGTTGATCATATTGGTATGACTCAGCTAAAGCTTCTGAAAATTGAGATGTTTAGCTGCATGTTTCAAACACTTTTGTCAGATGATTTCACCCTAACTGCTTTCCTTTAATTTCTGATAGGAGATGGTGACAAAAGATTATCAAAATTTCAAGTTTCAGCAACCTTATCAGCAGGCTATGTATTACTGCTCATTGATTTTACATGACCAAGCATTACCATGGACTGAGGAACTTGAAGTTCTTCCACATCTTCAAGTTGACAGCCTTCTTAAATTTTATCCACAGATGCTATCAAGGACCTTCTTGGAATGCTATGTTGCAGGTCACTATAGAGTGTCTTTTTCTAGATTATTAACTGGCTTCAGCTTATGAACCCTTTTATTACTGTCACCTCTTTTCAGGAAATATTGAACCAAAGGAAGCAGAGTCAATCATACAGCACATTGAAGATGTCTTTTACAAGGGTCCCCGGCCTTTGTCCCTGGCTTTATTTGCATCTCAGCATTTGTCTGCAAGAGTTGTTAAGCTTGAAAGGGGTGTAAATTACTTCTATAATGCAGAAGGTCTTAATCCAAGTGATGAAAATTCTGCTCTTCTGCATTATATTCAGGTACGTGTCTTGAAAGCCTTAGGAAATAGTAATGAATATCATAATGTCCCCTGAATCTAATAGAATTACTAAATTTGTATAAACCAACTTATGCACGTGTGACCAAAAGTTGTTTGACTATATTTTGATCCTTGCCATCTACGTCGGACCGAGTAAAAATATTGCTGAAGCTTTTTGAGTTAGTACAACTTTTCCTTCTGGACATATGAAGGATCTTATACAGGGAAATAACCAAAGCTAGCACACCTGTATGTAGGAAGTCCAATGCCTCCAGTTCTACTAATGAATTTCAAGCATCAGACAGAACATGTGGATAGTGGGGCTTCAGATAGTAATTATAGGCATCGAGTACATTTGACTAAATGTCTATCATTAATTTTACTTTACTGAATCCTTTTTTTAAACGAAAATGCTTTGGTTTAAGTTAATGACACAAAAAAGTTACTAAATTTTCTTCTTTAAACAAAATGTCTTGGGACATCCTATTTTCTTATTGTAGATTCTGGATAGACAACTCATATTAATCTCCCTGCTTACCTGGAGTACAAGTAATCTTTTAGAGTTCCTTTTTGCTGCTCATGATCATTCCTCTACTTTTAGAGAGACTGTGTCTATTGTATGCTTGGTTAAGCAGTAAATTCTTTAATCAGTTTTTGAGATCCCCACTTTTGTTCTAGACACAGACGATACATTTACTTATGGGTAAAAAAAGAAGTATTATTTTGCAAGGTTGAGTATTTTCTTTTGTTATTTTCTAGTTGTATGCAAGTCTGTCATTAGGACAAAGACATGGTTGTGTGAAAATCCATTTATTTGTGGAGCAAAGGAAAGGTACCACTTTCCAGTCAAAAGCATACAGGAGATGCTTTCACAGATTCACAATGGGCTTAAGAATTAACCTGAATTATCTTCTGCTGGTGCATTTTTATGCCAAAAGCTCTTGATGGAAAATAAAAGGTCTTTGGCAATCAGAACTAAGTTTTTGTTGTCTTGTCATGCTCGGCAATCAGGTTCTGTAACACTTTATAAATCTTGTAAAATCAAATTTCTTTCCCTACTCAAGATGTGCCTTTTGCTTTTTCATGTGTCCTTTTAGGACTTATGTAGGCTGACTCATTTTTTATATGTCTTGCAAAAGTTCTAACGCAAGAACTTCTTGAAAGTGCAGGCGCATCAGGATGATTTCAAGTTGAATGTTAAACTTCAGCTGTTTTGTTTGATAGCCAAACAACCAGCTTTCCACCAGCTTAGATCAGTGGAACAGCTTGGTTACGTCACTGTACTTATGCAAAGGTATGCAACATGTTGTATGGTGGCGGATATTCCTATCATATTTTGTGTACTATTTAATATTTTTTTCATAACAGGGATGACTTTGGAGTTCGAGGAGTACAATTTATCATCCAATCTACAGTAAAGGTATTCATAGGCCTGTCACCTTTTTCAGTTTTATGGATATTGATATATTTTTTACTTGCAACAAACTCTTTTGGCAGGGTCCTAAACATATTAATTCCAGAGTTGAGGCATTTCTTAAGATGTTTGAGAGTAAACTGTATGAGATGACTGCTGAAGAATTCAAGGTAAGCTTAACAAACTTGTAGGATTTTGTTTTGATTCGGACAAAGTTAAGGGGCATTAATCATCCCAGGAACTCCTTGTCTTGAGATTTGAGTATCATTGATATCTAAGCTCCTGTCAGTTTATTCCTTCTATGTACCTGATGGAAATTATAAGAGTAACTTATAGCCCATTGACGGCAAATTTTGAGAGTAATCCATGCGCACGATTGGATAAAAAGTATGAGAAAGGACAGTATAGTTAACAAAAATTTTCTTCCATTGTTATTCTAATAATACCTAATAACCAAATAACTACTATTATTATTTTTATTTTGAGTGGTTTACTGGCTGGTCTACTTGCCACGTTGGGTTTAAAAATATTGGCAATGGTTTGGCCTGGTGGGAGAAAGCGACAAGGATGGGGATGGATGAAGAAAAACTCCCCCAGCCTTATTGGGATCGAGATGGTTTCCACCGTCCCCTCGATAAAATGACATATATTAGTCTTAAGTAGTGTTGTTCTATGTGCATTTATATATGCATACATATCTGAATTTTTATATAAATTTACACAGCATCATGCTTTGTGTTATTTATTCATTTGTAGACACACACATACATAATTGCACACACAAACACACAAAGACATGTAACTATGTGTATTTATGCATGTAGAATATATGAAGTCATTGAAAGGTCCTCTCCATCACACATTACTAGACATGTTTAGTAAAGTATATCTATCATATAGTTTTTCTTATATATCTTATAGTTTTTTTTTTAAATTTCATGATTTTTATTTTGTGTATGATTTCTAAACTTTGTTGTTGTTTTTGGTAGGTTTGAGTTTAACTTGTAAACTCTATGTTTTAGCTTCACTGATACTTTCTTATTTTATGGCATGGTCGGTATTTGAGCTAAATAGTAGTTTACATAAAAATATATTTTCTCGATTAATGATTTTTATAAAACACGTGCTGAAAGCTAACATCCAAGTAATGCGAATTGGGGATGTGGGCGATGGGGATAAATTGTACAGATGAGGTAGGTGGTGGGGAATGGTACCCTTCTCTACCAAATTATTTTATTTACTTACAACTACCATTCCTCATGTATCATCCTCCTAATATCTGGTTGTCTTGAGGTCACTAAAATTGTATATTTCATGGATTCTAATATAATTGCATTGGTTTTATGCCCAAAGCTTGGCTGTATGAAGAATATTTGGGGACGTAATGACTATCATCAAGTTAGAATTACAATTTCTTCACTTGACACTTTTCGGCTTTTAACACAGCTTCTGCAGTTCATACATTTTTGGGCAATGATGTTGTTAATATGCCATGTTCATTTATTATTTGGTTTAGACATTTTCGGCAAAATGATATCTTTTCTGTTGATCTTTTTCTTATGCCATTCTTTCACTGACAAAATTGGCTTTGGACAAAGATTTAATGTTCCTTTATGCTCATTTAGGTTAGGTTAGGTTAGGTTAGCAGCAGAAGTATTTTTAGTTACTTGTTATTGGTTTGAGATTGTGGAGGGCATTTCAAATTATGGTGGCAAGATGATGTTATGAATAAGAACCGTTGATTTGTCTATGCTGCAGAGCAATGTTAATGCACTTATTGATTTGAAGCTTGAGAAATACAAGAATTTACAAGAAGAATCTCGATTTTATTGGCGAGAAATTTCTGATGGAACCCTCAAATTCAACAGGAGACAATGTGAGGTACAAGTATTTTCTTTATGAGTAGCTCAACTTCTTACTTTGACCTGTGGAAGTGTTTTTCTTTTTAAATTTTTTTTTTATAGAGCATAGATTGCTCCAGTGTTTGTGCATGTGCTTTTCTTTCCATAGACTCTGAACAGTTAAAGTATTTGAAATCCTTGATTATTGTTGAAACAGGTCGCAGTATTGAAACATTTGACCAAAACTGATCTCCTAGATTTTTTCAATGAACACATTAGAGTTGGCGCCCCTCAAAAGAACTCATTAAGTGTGCAAGTTTATGGAAGTTCGCATTCTTCTGAGTACAATATGGATAAAGCTGAGTTGGTTGAACCTGGCGCGCTTCAAATCGAGGATGTATTTAGTTTTAAGAGATCTCATCCTCTCTTTGGATCATTTAAAGGAGGCATCGGTCTTGTAAAGTTATAAGTTTGGTTGTTCAATTGATACAAGTTTATGTACAAGAATATTGTTGACAAAAGGATTTGCCATCCAACTTGTCAACAATAAGAGGGCAGCTGGTCAAGCATAAACATGGATGATGAGGTGTTGATGTGTGTATGAGAGTAAGGCTATGTACAACTCTTGTTATTACCTTTTTATTTAGTTTAGTTCATACTATTGTCTAAATAATACACTTTTTCCTCCTCTGGATATTGTTTGAAGAATAGACAGTTTTTGCCTTAAAATGCCGACACAACGATGGTCCATGACATGCAGTATGGACTGTTCATCATTAATCCAGGAAGAGACCTGGACATAAGCATTGTGATATTCTTATTAGTAAGGGTAATGATCCCAAAAAAGAGATTTCGCACCTTGTTTGAGGCTTCCTAGTATACTTGTTATTTTGTTCTAGTTTAACACTTGATCTTAGTTCCTTCTGCATCTAGTTTATCATACATAACGCATTGCGCAGCTAATTGGGAAAACATGTATTTGTGTTACAATTAGTAGGTAGTCTGTTGTTTTCTCCCTTTTTTTGGGCACAATTTTCTCAATACTCGTTAAATCCAAATTGAACGAGTATTGTATCGACTAAGTTATATAAGTAGGCAGGTTTCGAATTTTGCTGTTCTTGTATGATTTTAAACTATGTGACACACTAAAAGTATATCAAAATTTGCTAAATCTATTCTTGTTTGTACTAAGTATACATCTTATTTATGATAAGCAAAAAGTAGTCCTTAACCTTTTAAAAGGGCCTAATCCTTTCAGGACAATATGATGTTTTGAAATAGATGTTTAATTTCTAAATAGAAAACAAAAGTAAACTCCTGTTTTATAGAGTAAATCATGCCTGTAGTACTAAAACATCTCATTTAAGCAAACTGAAGGGACAAAACATAGAGTCAATGCAAAGTTGAATTGTTTTAAACATGATAATCTTTAAGCAAGTAGTGATGTCAAACGAGAAGAGTAGTTTCTTAAGGGGGTTGGTTTGAAGAATCTCTTGTCAGGCATTGCCTAAGTTGGCTAATCGAAGGCAACTATAAAAGCTATTGATCTTTGTTGCCTCCCGCATGTATCCAATGCTGGCAATTCAAAGCAAAGTTTGAAGGGAAACGAGGAAGATTTATCAACTTCGGGGCAATGATATCAAGTTTAAAATTGAAGCATTAACTTAGTGATATATTACTTTAGCTAGGTTAATAGATAACATACTACAGTAAGGTTCTTCAATTTGGGAGAAAAGAGAAACCTCTGGCTTAGAGTTTATTTGGATACGTGCGATGTTATTAAAATGGTTGATTTGTTTATCACACTCATACACTTAATTATTATTGGACAGCTCTCTCCCTCGAAATGTTCGTCTAAGAGTGAGCAAACAAACTAATATTTGAAATCGTAAAGTGTTCCAAGCTTTGAGTTAGCTTATAAACATTCTACCATCTTTATATATACTAGTGCTAATTGCACACTCAATGCGTGTGAAATTTGAAAACATTATGATCATATATTTTATATAAAGTTTTCATTAGTGAAGCAAAAATTTAATCTTTTAAATCTGTTTCATTAATAATTCTATATTGGTGGTTATAATGTTTAGGGGTAGTTATGTTGAAAACATATACTTAAAAGTTAAAAAAAAAAAAAAGTCATGGGTAGTTATGTTGACAACTTTTGTGTAACTAGTTGAAGTAAGAGTAGTTTCTATAAGGGCAAAAATGAAAATTCATGTCATGATAACAAATGTTTACCCGAAAACGCTTCCTCTCCCTTTATATATAGTATATATTTTTTTATCTTTAAAAAATCTAAACATATGTGATTGGTTACTCTTAACTGTACTACATTAGTTTTAATCACTTGTAACTTTATTGTTCTACCAAAGGAATGCACAGCTTATTCAAATGGTAGAATTTAGAAATAATACTGCCTTTTAAGCATGTAAAGGATTAAGTATTTATAGGTTATTTATAGAAAATTTGTTGACATAATCTTTTTTGAAATGTGGAAACAATTCAAGTTTTGAATTTTTTCCCTCTCTTTGCGAGCTGTGAATTCTATACACGTTTTATAAGATAAAGCAATTTACAGTCGCAAATTTACAGCTTAGTGCACCCGTTAAATATAGTTTTATAAGGTATTAATATAAATTATGAACTTTAAAGATCAAAATAAAATTTCTTCAGGAACCATCATAGCACTTCTGTCCAAATTAAGCCTTCATTTTTTGAATATTAGTAAGAACATTGTTGCCAATAAGGCCTACTCCCATGATGAGTAGTAGTAGTAGTAGAAGTTGATCCCTACAAACACACATTGGTTAATCCTTAACGCTGTGATTTTCTTTGCTTAGTAGACTAATAGTAGCAGCATGTTGCTATTAGTCTGATTGTGTTCATCTTGCAAATGTATATCCATTCTGTTGTTAAAAAAAAAAATAATCAATTTTTGTTTTGTTTTTCAATTGTTGAAGACTAATTTTTAGGACCTTAGATCGAGCATGGAAAACATGACCAAATGCGAAAGTGTATTTTCATCCCTTCTAAATTTGATTCTCAATTTCTTTTCGTTTGAATTATTTCTCTTTTGGTGTTGGATTTTTCCTTCTCTTCCATCATTTTGTTTTATTTCTTCCCTCTACAATCTCAAGTATCATCGCATCATTTCTCCTCCAATTTCTTGCTTAATACGGTTGGAGGTTATAATGAAATTGAACCTGAAACTAGTAATTTTAGCTCAATATTCTTGCAGCATCACTGCACATAAATCTTTTTTTTTTTTTTTGTTGGACAAACCTTAAAGGAAGAAGGAAATCATGTTAGTATGGCACAAATTTTTGCATAATTTGGGAAAAAAAGGTGGAGGCTATACTTTTTTTAATCCTAAAAAAATTTTCATTCTACTAAAAAGTACAACAAACTTCTTTAACCAACATAGAATTTGGATCCTTATTGTGGTTGTAGGTTCAACCATAACAATAGACGATTCACTGATTTAACCACTGAAATTGGTCCAACTAAACTCAAACTAATTGCGGCTGTTAAATTAAAATTCTTTCAAATTTTAAATTAACATTCAAAACCAATCTGAGTTTAGCTCAGCCAATCTCAACCATGAACAGTCATCTGCATTTGCAGTCGCAGAGGATCTGATCCACATCTTTTGTTTCCAGCACAATACTTTGCATACCATTCTCTTTTTTTTTTTTTTTATTTAATAAATGGATTCTGGTACTTTTCTCATAGAACCAAAGCATCATACTCTGGGGGCAACATTGGACATATAACCTATTTAAGTAACTACCAATATCCGATTTCCTATTCACAGATAATTTGCAATAATTTGTATGCTACTCAAATTTCTGCATAAAACCTTTGAAATTTGTATTCTTATTCACAGAGGAAATACACCTAGTGTCTGCTTCAGACACAGATCAAGTAAACTATAAATAGAAACCTTCCCACTCAAGGCTTTGGTCAACTACTCTTTCTCTGTCGACTCTTTCCTCCTCCCCCTTCCCCTGCGAAAAGCTATCTGTAGCTACGTAGAATCCAATATCACAGGAAGAATGGAAGAGAAAGAGTTGGAGATAGTTAAAGCTCGTTCGGACAAGAGAGAGTACCGAAGGATTATCCTCAAGAATTCTTTGACAGTCCTGCTGATTAGTGATCCTGAAACCGATAAGGTCTGCTGCAGTACTCTGAATCGAAATGCGACCTTTTTAATTTCACTTCTTTTTCATTTTATTCTGCTAATTTGATTGATCCACAGGGAAGAAGTTGATTCCTCCATTATTGATGCTAAAGTTTCTTCTTTTTTCTTTTTTTCTTCCTTTTTTTTTTCCATTTTGGAATTTAGTGTGCTGCTTCAATGGATGTTGGAGTGGGTAATTACAGCGATCCGGAGGGTTTAGAAGGCCTTGCCCATTTTCTCGGTAACAAGTTCCTCACTTTCTTTTACTTTTTATGAGGAATCTTTTTTTACGTTGAAGTTTTTACTTTACTTTCCTACTTGCATGTGACGTGGGTTTGTCTTATTCATGCATTTTGACAATATTGGGGCTCATGTTGTATAAGTAAAACTAGTTAGACAACCGTACAAAAGAAGCCAACTTGTATAATATACAAGTTGGCCACCACAATAACTTTTAAGTTTTTTTTTTTTGAAATTCTTTGATTGTAATTCTCTAAAGTGCGTAGTAGTACAGTCCTTCAAGTAGGTTTTCCTTCAAAGTTGGGTGTAAGTTTGAGTACATGTTGTCGATCGACAAAATGCCTCTCCCTTGAGTTAGTGCCAGTTTGGCTTAAAATTCAATTATCACCCATTGATTTGGGGAGGGACAAAGTGCAATACCAAGGGAAAAAAATAGTAATGGGAGAAGAAAGACTATGATGGTATGCTTTTATAATTGAAGAAGACTTTGGTGGTGTGATTTTATATTTGATGTAGAAAGTGGAGCATGACTTTGGTGGTTGTCCTTTTATTAGGTTAGTCTTGAAAAAGCCAATTAATTGTTTCATAAGACTTGAATATAACTGGTTGGTTGATTGGTGTTTTGGGACCAACTGCCATTTTCTAGTCTGCTTCCACGAAGTTGCTTCCCTAACTTGTCAGGAATAAAGCAAAAGTAAAAGGTGTTGGTTGACAGAAATCTTCTCAATTTCTTGTCTTTGATTCTTCGAGGGTTCACATTTATATACTTCTTTTTGTTCTAACAACTTTAGTACTCAAATTTGTGTTCTGGTTCCCTTCAATTATCTACAATTAAACGGAGAAGAATATATTAGCTTTGAGCAGCTTATCTATATGAGCTTTGTGCTTATATTTTGAAATATCAAAATAATGATTCATTTCAGATTTATATACGAGTGATATAACAAAAACTCAACTATGGATTCCTCCATTTTGATGACTTGATATTTCACCTTTATCATGTTCTTATTCATATTCTGAGCTAATTATCTCTCTTGGATAAGCAACATAAGGTGACATTATTGAATTTTTTATAAGATAAATTGTTGAACGATGACGATAAATTTGATAATTTTTTAAAATTTTGAGAAATAAGCATTGACTTCGTTAATGATGATGGCAGCTCGTAGTTTTATTTATCGCTGCTTTCACTTTTCAAAAAGAAAGCGGACTGAGATTTTTCTTGACTTAACCTTCTTTCTCATATTTTTATTTAGTCAAGGAAGAAGGTTAGGAATTTCATCAGCAAGAAAACTTAGTGTGACCAAATGACCAAATTTAATTTTTTGAAGGTAACGCTTAAAATAATGTGGGTAGCTTCTTGAATTTTTTATCCTCTTAACTAATTTGATTAAAAAATTGTTGACTATCTGCAAATGCTTAATGCTTGGATTAATATACTCTCACCAGCTGATTTGACAAAGGAATGAGAACTTATACCTTGGTTGTCAAATTTTATACCAAAAGGAGATTATCACTTGGCACATTCTCTCATCAGAGTAATGAAGATTAAGTCATGTTTTAATGGGAATAATTAACACTTATCAAATTTTTTTCTCAAATATTAGGTAACAGTCTTGTAAGTCAAATATCAAGTAAGGGAAAAGTTAGTTCTCATTCATTTTAGAAAATTTCTATAAAAATTAAAAGAATAACTACAAAATGATTTTAAAAACTTTGATAACTTAAAAAAAATGTAACGTAATCTTAAAAATTCAAATTTGTACCGAGATTTACCATCTATTTTATATTGTCTATTTATTTTATTTTGCATGCTTTTATTAAAACAAATACACATTATAATTTGTGAATGCAATTTTGTATACTTTTTTGTACATTTCACAAATTCGCATATCTACGTTGAGTTAGTTTGAAAATTTTTTTATATAGAAATTTTTTTTGGAGTTATTTCTTCACAAATTTTTATATAGAAATTTCATGTAATTTCTATTAAAATAAAGTTTCCATCTAATACCCAAACTTTGAGAACTAGAAGGATTTTTTTTTTTTTTGGCACAACAAGTAAAAGGGAAGTAAACTAATATGTTCCTCATTAATTAACATAAATAAGTTAAGAATTGAAAAGTAATGGGTGAACAATAGATTGCAAATAAAGGAAGCCAACACAGCGGAATGCGCATAAGAGGCCCAAATGAACTGGACCAACATTATGGGCCCAATCTAACGCAGACTAAACGTGTCTTGACATTTGACTTTAGCCTACTGCTGATTATCGACGGGCCCACTCCAACAAGATAATCTGGCCACTAGCTGAATTTCACATCGGCGAGTCAAATGCACGCGCAGCGCCATATGGTTCACTCAATCTTTTGGCCTCTCCCGTGGGACCGACTATGGTGGAACCTAGTGTCTTGTTTTTGTGTTTGTGTGTGTGTGTGTGTTGTTGGGTGAAAGAAGCCTGATTGCAGGGTTGAACCTGGTTGATTTTATGAAGCCTTCTTTTCTTCCCCCTTAATTTTGTTTATTAATGTAGATTTGTTGGACCACAATGTGGGCTTTTTGTGAAATGTGAAATGTGATGTTGTAATAATACAGAGCACATGCTGTTTTATGCAAGTGAGAAGTATCCTGAGGAAGATAGTTACACTAAGTTCATCAGTGAGGTACTTATAAGATTGCCCATGTGCATTTCTTTTTGTATTATAAGTACTTAACTTTCAGGTTTCTTTTTGATCTGTTTATATGTCTTATCTTTGTTCAGTAATCCAGTTAGCCCCTGTAACAAGTTGGGCTTGAGAGTTCAACATCCCATTCTGATGAATCTTTAGTACTTCAACCTTTTATATTTGAACCATGGTTTTAAATAAATAAAGAAAGGAACTAAATTGCTGTAATAACTAGATGAGCAATTCAAGACGTAGAATATGTCACCGATCCATGTTTCTCTTCAAGGCGAAATGTTATTTAAGACTTGAAGATTTGCCTGACTGTGGTTTTAATATCGCATTGGTCCTGTGAACTGCTTTTGGCTTGATTGTTGTTTTACTTGGGAAAATTAAACAAAGAAAATTGTTATTGGTATTAGAATGAGGGCAGAAGAAAAATACTGCCAATGATGCTCAAAAGACCTAAACACTACAAGAACATGAGGAGAATCAGTCTGTTACCCTTTCAAGTTTATGTTGGTGTGAGTCTTACCTTATGGATTTTCAAAAGTTAGAGTGTGAAATTCGAGTCTTATTGCTGGCAGATGGACAGAATGGCAAGAAATATTTAGTGCTGGTTTTTTATGCTTAATGAATGTGATCCTCATGTCATTGAGACTTCTAAAGGAAAAGGTGATTGCTATCTGTTGCTAAGTGGTTAATTCTAACCCTAAAGTGGCGCTTAACTTGGAGATTTCTTTCTAGTCTTGTGCAATAGATGATTTATTCACAAAGAAATGCATATAAAGTGGTGTTGCTGTGAAGAAAACTCCAACTGATTTTTCGTATATAGGTGTCTTCACTTGTCATCTTCCCAAAACAAGTTTTATGAAAATTTTTAGTGAAGAATTGCTTAATGAATTCATGAAAAATCGATGTTGGAAGTAACTCATTTGTTTTCAAGTATACCACGGTTTCTTTTCAAGTACCTCCAGTACTGCCCCATCCTATAATAAGAGTTTATTCATTCCTGATTGTCATTATATAAAAATGAGGATGAAATGATGGTTTTTGCTCTCTTCTGTGCATAATTTGGTTGAACCTTGTGTAGTTCATTTGCAAGCTAATATATCATGTTTGGTTTAAAATCTAAGCCAGTTAAAATGCTGATGGTTATCATTTTGAATACATAACTTTCTTTTAATTGTGACAAGAAAATCAGATGAGGAAACCAAATGCCATACTCATGACTAATGTTCTGCTTTGTTGGTTCTCTTGTGCTTTTTGGCCAATATTATGAAAATTGAGTTTGCTCATTTTTCTGGAGTAGTTGGATTATGCTTTTGTTTTGCTTTTCTAAGAGATTATGGATAAGCAGGTGAATAGCAAACTGTGTCTGCCACACCCTATGAAAGAGAAGAAAAATGATAAGCGACACTAGAGGGACAAAAGGCATGAAAGAAACAAAGAAAAAAAATAAAAAACCAGGTAGCATAGGAAACCAATTCTCAATTTTCATGGGTTGTTAACTTTTTCTTTCCAGCATGGAGGTATTACAAATGCCTTTACATCTTCTGAGCATACCAACTACCATTTTGATGTCAATCCTGATTCATTTGAAGAAGCTCTGGACAGGTTAGGATCCTTCCTTACCACAATCAGTATCATTAGGTTTTTCACATAGCATGTCTCTTTTGGAAGCCTTCATCTGGTTTATTTTTCAGATTTGCACAGTTCTTTATCAAACCATTGATGTCACCTGATGCCACAGGAAGGGAAATAAAAGCTGTTGATTCAGGTTAGCAACTTCCTTTTCTTTCTCTTCTATATCTCTCAAGCTTATTAACAAGCTTATAACACTAATTTATAATGACTCTCTCTCTCTCTCTCTCTCTCAGAATACCAAAAGAATCTTCTATCTGATGGTTGGAGGATGGGCCAGGTATTCGATTTCTTCTTCTTCTTCTTCTTCTTCCCTCAGTTTTTTTTTCTTTGCACTGCTAGTCCTATTTTCATTGCACAAAAGTATTTGCCTGTTCTTTATGCTTTCTTTTCCACTGATAAAGGAACTAACTTATTTGAAATTATTTTAATGCAGCTGGAAAAGCATTTCAGTTCAAAAGAACATCCTTTCCATAAGTTTAGCACAGGTTTGCAGTCAAATCTATGATTTTTGTCAATTTGATTCTGCACCACTAATTTTTGACGATGCTTTGGAGTTAAAGTTTTATCTCGTCAATTTATCAAATACCAAGTTAAACTAACTTAATTTCACTAATTCTGGTGTTGTGTTTTGATGCTCCTTCCTTCTTTCCTTATTGATATCTTCCTTGTTTAATATTTCCAGAAGATTGCTTAGAAAATCTAACAGATAAACATTGGGCTTAACTTGTAATTTCCTGCTCAAGTTGCATTGATGATATCACTCTCAATAATGCTGAAATTTAAATAGCAAAAGTTCTAGAAGTGCACCATAGAAAAGTAGAGTATCTGGTCCATCTTAAGATGAAAGCAAGATTAAAATGAGAATACTGATATGTTAGAATATGTATATAAGGGGGAGGTGCAGTTTGTTGGTCCCGAAATGCAACCCAAAAATTCAACTCAAATTGTTCAAGCAAACAAGTACTCAAACAACCACAATAATGATAAATATAAACAATCTTGAACCACAAAGAATAAAGTAACAAAAAGGTAAAAAGAATTCAAACCAATCAAACTCCCAAGCTTCTTCCAAACTTGGAGTTGAATTCACCAAATAGCTTCTTCAATTGATGATGACACTAATCAACTTGTATAAGTGAAGGATTACTCCTTCCTCACCCCAAACACCCTTTGGTTGAGCAAAGGAGTTTTACTACTCTCCAAATAAACCCTCAACTAGTTACAATTGAAAGCTCACCAACCAACTAAGAACTATTTTACAAGTGAGGTAACCTTCACCAAGGTTTTACCACTCCAAGTGATAGGCTCACATTCACCAACGTTTTATGCCTCCTATAGAGTAACCTTCACTTGAGCAACCTCACAAACCCAACTTTTCCCACACCTATACAACAAACAAAGAAGATTTCTACCCAAATATTCACTTGTAAGCTTGTATTTCATGTAGGCAAAAGTCTTTGATCTTCTTGAACTTGTGGGTATTTATAGAGTGTGAGAAATGGCCTCAAGAACCTCTCCAACGGTCAAAAATATGGCTGTTGAAAAATAGCCGTTGGACCTATCGGACGTCCGATACAATGTTATGCGTCCGATAGGAGTGTCCGACAGGTTCTTCTCAACGTCTGTCGGACGTCCGATGGGTTTTGTGCGTCCGACACAAGCGTCCGATAGGTTGCTTCGTTCTTTATCGGACGGCCGATGCATAATTCTGCGTCCGATAGCTTTGCGTCCGACAGCGACCAGGGAGCTTTGATTTCATCTTTAATTCTATCGGACGTCCGATGATAATGATGTGCGTCCGATAGAAGTGTCCGATAAGTTAGCATCTTCTCAATTCATCTTGAATTGATTTCTTTTCTTTTCCAATGAATCAAGGACCTATTCTAACAAAATTCTCACACAAAAACATTAGTCCAAATCATTATTTTGTTTTGTTATCATCAAAACCTAGGAACAAGGCCAACACAGTTAGGTTATGTGGAGGGAATACCATGTGAGAAACTTGAAAAGAAGGCATATAATCAATTTTCCGTTTGGTATATGACCTAATTATATCTGCTTGAGGAATACCTATTTTAATATGGTCCTCTAAACAATCTTTTTCTTTACCTAAAATTTCAGTTGTCAAAACTGTGTCCCATGCTGCACAAGAAGATAAGAAATCCACTTTCATGTCTCTGTCTTCTGGATCTTGTATCGGAAGCACTAGCCAATGTCATTTTAGGAAAAAAGAAAAAATACATAAAGACCAGAATAGTTTTTATAGGTTCACTAATGTGATATGGAATTTGTGGCATAGTTAATTCTTTGTTTTATTCAATCAAACATTCAGTGACATGATCGTTGAGAAAAAACTCTGGAACAGAAGTGGTAGACTAGGAATAAAACATTTTTATGGTCAAATTTGGTGCTTTTTTTAATTTTTTGTCAAACTTTTAGGCAACTGGAATACTTTAGAGGTGCAGCCAAAAGAAAAAGGATTAGATACAAGGCAAGAGCTCCTCAAGTTCTATGAAGAATATTATTCAGCTAACATCATGCATCTAGTTGTCTATGGAAAAGGTGAGATGAAGATTTTACCATACTAAGTTTCTTTGGCTTTGCCATTGCGGTTGTCATAAAATTTTTATTTTTATTTTTATTTTTTACGAGACAGACAGCCTTGATATCTCCCAAAAGCTTGTTGAGGATAAATTCCAGGAAATCCACAATATTAATAGAAGTCATGT
Source organism: Gardenia jasminoides (assembly GCA_013103745.1). Taxonomy (NCBI): domain Eukaryota; kingdom Viridiplantae; phylum Streptophyta; class Magnoliopsida; order Gentianales; family Rubiaceae; genus Gardenia; species Gardenia jasminoides. The sequence continues at coordinate 4,138,505 of CM023098.1, forward strand.
CCGTTTTATTGGTCAGCCTTGCTCACCAGAATACCTACAGGTAGTATTATCTTTTCCGCAATCCTTCATTCAGTACTTTTAAGTCAGATATTTGATCTTAAAACCATCATAGGAAATAACATAGATTCATTTTGTTGTCACACATCCTTGTTCTCCTCATTTCTTTCCTTTCTCTTCAACGGCAATTTGGAATTCATTATTGTACTCCATGAAACACTGTTATCAGATGGTAGTTTCTTCCAGAATAATCATTTTAAGTGCAAACCTTTATTTCTTTTGATTAACAGAACAACTATGTAAGTGAAACAATAATAGACATTGTTTTATAAAGATAGATCTTGTATTCATACATAGGAAAAATATATGTCTGTATGTAATTCTATATTGGTATCCTACTACAAGCATAGCTGTCATGTCTAAAGCTGCACAAAGTCTTGAAGATGTCTTGAGTACTTTTTTTTTTCCCTGACCATTTTTCTGTAGGAGAATATTCATGGTTGAGGAAGTAGCCGCATTAGTGTTTTATGAAGAAAAGCATACTATTATTCTCAAAATGCTTAAGTTAGAAAATAGTACTGTACTTAGGAACTTAAGTGAATATCTGTCAATAGCTTTCAACTTGATTTGTTAACTTTATAAAGTCACTTTCTTCTACTCTTCTGGTTTATTAAGAAAACTCTATTGTTGTCTTTTTGGCGTTCCCTTAAATTCAGATTTTTGTGAAAGCTATTCCGATAACAGAAGGCCACAGGTTGCGAATAACATGGCCAATAACTCCTGGTACACTTCACTACAAGATGGCTCCAAGTCGTTACCTGAGCCACTTAATTGGCCATGAAGGAGAGGGATCTATTTTTTATATTTTAAAAAAGTTGGGTGAGTTTCTAATCTCCTAATTCCCTGAAGGCTTCAAAAGCGGGCCTGATTGAGATAGGCAGTGGTTAAGTTAGTTGATAATGCTCTAGAATTTAATTCTTGTTTGCTGCAAGTTTGAGGTGCTGCTGAAGGATATTGTGCCTATATTGGCTTATTGTTAGTATTTACTATCTGCTTCTTTTTTCTTCCTGTATTCTATGTGATCGTAATTCTAGATCAGCAAAACATATTTCTCGTGTGGAATGAAGGGTATGTAATTTTGACCTAATGTCAGGAATGGCCTGTCCACCGGCCTGTTAGGAGCACATAGTGTTCTGTTTAACTGAGTTTGGTTATAAGCAGAGGGGTGGCTAAAATAAATTTCAAGCACTATTCATATTCCATTATCCTTTATTATTATTATTATTATTATTCTTTTGGTTACCATTATTCTGTGTCTTGACCCTTATGATTCTGGAGACACTCATTATTAGAGTATTTTTTTATGGGGGAAGTATTCTTGTTTAATAACCACAGATTGTGGCTTCTTAATAACTATTACAACTCTGGCAGGTTGGGCAAGTAGTTTATGGGCTGGGGGATCAGATTGTGCACATGAATTTGCATTCTTTCAAGTAGATATTGAATTGACAGATGCTGGTCATGGTAAGTGCTCTTGATCTTTTCTTTAGCGAATAATTAATAATTTTGCTTTATTTCCTCATTTTTCTGAAGGGAGAGAGAGTGAGTGGAGAGGGCTTGGATTGACCATTGAATTTTATATTGAAAATTTAACACAACATTCTATCTTCCTTCGCATGAAAAAATAAGTGTGACTTGTGTAGGATTTTCTGTTTTGAGTTGTGATATCATCTCTTGAATCTAATGACAGAGCACTGTCAGGAGATTGTGGGTCTGGTTTTCAAATATATTGACCTCCTTCAGCAATCCGGAGTGCAAAAGTGGATCTTTGATGAGGTGAATAGTTGCTCCTCATCCCACTTAAGTGCTAACTAATTTTTTTTACTATTGACATGGTCTATATTGTGCTTCACTTCCCTGGTGACAAAAGAATCTGATGTAGTTCAAAAGCAAATATTATGTTTTTATTTCATTTTTATTACTCAAAGATACAAAGCAGTACACCAGCACACAAAAGCAACTTATTGAGTATGACTTCTCCAGTGTAAATATCTACAAATAAAGCATCATGTATCTGGAGAAGACAACCTGCAAAATATCAGATTATCACATCTGGTGTCATATGCGGGAAAGATCTCTTGATTCTCATATTGGCAAGTTAAATACCTCAATGTTGTCTTCTTCATCAGTGTCACTTCACAATTACTCGAAGTGTTTAGCTGTTTTGGTTGGTATGTAAGATGGTATGACATGTAAATTGCAGTATGGAAATTATGGATGACTGGAAGCTGAAAGGTCAACCAGGTTTCTATATGCAGGTTTACTATCCAAGAAGCAAGACTATTGAATGTTAGCATGAGTTGAAGTGTTTAATTCCTCTTTGTTTCATGAAAGATTTTGGGCACTCTATACAATTACCAGTTTCCACTACTTGAATAATGGGAGATACTGCTCAAATGATTTGAGTTGTTGATGATTGTTTGGATGGTAATTAAAAAGTTTACTGTTAGGGGTTTCTGTAGTTTGTTAAAGATGCAGAACTTGTCCATTTTTCTAGTAATTATGTGTGGCTTGTTATGAAAATTTATTCTTATGTTCCTTAATTGGCTTATCAGACAAAGTAAAAGAAAATTTTAGCAGAATTTTTTAGAATTTTTGTTGTTGCAAATTTGGCAGAATGGCCAGACATCTCTTCTTCTGATGCATGCTTTCACTTTATTTACTGCATCTCAAATTTTGACTTCCCTTCTGAAATTGTTTCTATGAAGCTTTCATCTATGGGTGAGACACACTTCCATTATCAAGACAATATTCCTCCAATTGATTATGTACTTGGTGTTTCATCTAATATGCGGGTAAGCAAGAAATCTGTCTCTGGAAATTTTCATATCTGCAAATAACCTATTATTCTATTTGTGCATCTACAGTTTGTCATAAATTTATTTTCTGCAAATAACCCAACTTTCAGTTTTATTATAAGGAGTTCTTGCTCTAAAATCAGCAACTGTTATTCCTGTATTGTTTTATGAAACAATGGTGACTTGTACTGTCTCAAATGTCTTATCTGACTAGCACTCCGAGATTTCTTGTTTATAAGTTAACATGAACTAGAAAATTAGTTTTTTTAAGTCAAATTTTCTTGTACCTGGATATGCACTAATTGAAACCACTTTTGCAGTCCAATGCAGTGGCTTTGATGCTTGATTGGAATTGAACTTATTACTACTCCCAAGGTCGTATGGACCACTTAAACATCATCTGCATACACAACATGGGACACTTGAACCTTATGGCACTAAGAACCAAACCAGCCATTCCCCAGTTAAAGCCCTATGAACTTGCTCTGGATTCATTTCAATTAGCCTGAAGCCGAGGATCAAACTAGGCAATGCAAATGTAGAGGCCATTTTTAATGGTTCTAAAGGTGGCACCTTATAGCAATTAATCTTACTAGCATTAGGTCTCACATTTCCAGCTGGTTTATCACCTTGACACCAATTATAATGACCTGGACGGGCACTAGCCAAGAAAATTTTGAGGCCTCAATTCCGCACCGCAAAATACTTTGAGCCAAATTACTGATAGTATTCTATCTAGGATCCAATGTGAAGTGAAATTTTACCCACATATTCGATGTGGGACAATTTGAACATTTAGGGAGTGTCAAATTGGATGTCAAAATGGTTGTCTTAAGATATTTCTTCATTTGGCATTTGTCAATTTTTTAGGAATTCTTGCAGTGGGTCTACTGAATTTGAGCTCAATAAGTGTACATCCAAGCATGGCACTCATATCAAATCTCAATTTTAGCCTCACGAGTTCTGATTTGAGAGGAGAGAGATCTTCCCCAGCAAATGGATAAGCAACTTGCATCTTACGTAGACATGCTTGGATGAGAAGGACTTTTTGCAAGATCATTTCTGGCAAATAGTTCATTTCTACGGTTCCAAGAAACTCTGACCCAATCTACCAGCAGTGATCAAGTTTTGAGGTTGACCTTGGTCAGCCTGGTAATTTATTGTTCCATTATCTAAATTGCATGTATCTGCTCTAACCGCAAAATTATAAACAAGAAAAGATTTCTTGAGAGGTATAAGCCTTTTGGTGAGAAATTCTGGATGGATGAAGTAATTGACACTGGTTAGTTATAGCATATAGGTGAGATGATGGTTATTAACACATTGTATCAGATTAATTTAGTGCAAGATTCCTTATTCATTGTGTGAAGATTTGGAGATTGGACCTTGTAATATGTGAATCTATTTCCTCAGTTGAATATGGGATGAGCTGGTATTTTGGCTTACTCTTGAACTCATTCTGTGTCCTCCTAAATAAGAGCAACTTCTTGGGAGCAGCTTGTAGTTTCCATCTAAGAATTTGTTTTTCTGCCCCAGTTTTGCCATTCTCTCTGTTTTTCCTTGCTAATTCGATCATGGTACTTATCTTCTCATCAATCGATTGTTTCTTAGTGTCATCAAGGCTTTAAGCGTCTCTAGTAGTATGCCTTTTCATTGTGCATGATTACCTGTTGATTATTGAACAGCCATATTAATTGACTTGTGAGAAACTTCTATTAGTTATATCCTCCAGAAGATTGGTTGGTGGGAGCATTGCCGAAGAAGTTCAATTCTGACATTATTCGAGTACTATTGGATGAGCTCAACTCAAACAATGTAAGGTAAGTTTTGCTGCTGGATAGAGAACAAACTCATGGCATACTAAATTCTTCTTTCCTTGGAAATCTACTTCAACCATATACATTGCCAACAAAACATGAAACATCTTTCCTTTAATTTTGGTTTAAACTTCAGATTAATCTAGCAAGAAGTGTATTTTGGTTCTCACTACATTCATGCTTTCTATACAAATCCAGTTATGTGATAAGACTACAACCTTGATTTCTTGAAATCAGCATACAATGTAAAGATCATCTCTTGGTCTAGACATCCAAAATTCTATTGAATCCAAGCCTACTTCAGTTGATTCTTGCTCAACATTATTATTCAAAATAGTTAATCATGATTCATTGGATGTATGGGTGTTGGCAATGTTTAACACTCCTGGAATGGCTCCTGAGCAGTCTCCAGTTACCTAATAGTTATGGGAAGATGTAAAGATCATTTGAAGAGACTTCTTATAAGTCTTTGTTTCCAGGATCTCCTTGTCACTTTCCTTCCTTAGTGCATTTTTTCTTTGGTATTAGGACACAATTCTGCAGAAATCCTTCTATAATTTGACTCTTTTGAACAACAAATTAAACCATGAAAATTTTAAGAAATTTGGAGGAAAACACTACTCCACCTGAATTCTCATTCAACCTCTTGACATTAGCCAACATTTTAGTGAACCTTCTTGCTCGATCCTCTTAAATATTAATCAGGATTATCTCGCTGTTGAGCCTTTAAAGTCTCAGCAAATTGATGGAAAGTATTGTATTTTCAACTTTCTTATGGCTATTCTATGTAGTAACTGGTTTCACATTTGATGCATATGAAGGCCATCTTGCTGTATTCAACATATTGTTATTCTTGAATAAACTTTTGAAGTTTACAATATACTTTCTCTACAGAATTTTCTGGGAATCTAAAAAATTTGAAGGAAATACTGACATGTCTGAACCCTGGTATGGAACTTCATTTTCTGTAGAGAAAATAACTGCTAGTCAGATTCAGGTAAGTGTTGGTGCTGTGTGATAGAAGACTTCCTGTTTTCTCAAGATTTAGATATTTTGTAAAGCCTAAAATTAAAGTGATCTTTCAAGGTTCATGTACATCTGTTTTCAGCAATGGAAGGAAAGTGCTTGTGAGAAAGAATTGCAGCTGCCAGTTCCCAATATGTTCATCCCTTCCGATCTGTCTCTAAAAAATATACTAGATAAGGTATCAATTTTCTACATAAATTGGTAGTTTTTCCTTGTAATTGTCTGATATGTCTGACTTATTGCAACAGGCAGGTGTTCCGTTCCTACTGAGGAAATCACGATATTCAAGGTTATGGTATAAGCGTGACACAGCATTTTCCTTTCCGAAGGCATATATCAAGATAGATTTCAACTGTCCACATTCAAGAGTTTCTCCTGAGTCAGTAGTTCTTACCTGCCTTTTTTCACGCTTGGTAATGGACTACTTGAATGAATACGGTAAGTCTTTGTGATTATGTAGTTTTCTTGTCGTGTTGCAGTATTAAGGTGTCTTAGGTATAAGGATGGATCAATCTCCAAACAAAAACCAGGAAAAATATGCTTTCATATGTAGGTATCTTCTTATAGGATCTACAGTTATTTATTTACTGTCTTTCAGCTTACTATGCAACAACAAAGGAACAAAAAGGGCATATGCCTTCATAAATACACTATCTTCCTTAGCAAATTCATTTTTCTATGTTTTACATTTCAGCTTATTATGCTGATGTTGCTGGTCTTTACTATGGAATTTCCAACTATTATAATGGTTTTCAGGTAAATAAATATTCCTTGTCTATGTTACATTAGTTTTAAGTTCCTGAATCTTGTCAACAAAGATTTTTTGTGAAAGTGGCAATTTTTATTTTGTTCTGGGAGACTATTGCATGTAAACGAGCTAAAGCTAGTCTCCACATTAACGAACAGAATAGGAATTTCATTCTCTGGAATAGCTGCAAATGCAGGGGACTGGTGAATGTCATAATTGCATCTGGGAAGCTTGAAAGTTTCCTGAACTGGGATCAAATTTTGTTTAGCAGCTTCTCCATGCAACTTACTTGTTTTTGTACCCTCGGTGAAGGCATAAACTTTCAAAACATTTTGTTGATTTTTATTCTATTCTCTTCTTCCTTCTCAGGTGACTTTGGTTGGATATAACCACAAAATGAGGATCTTACTGGAAACAGTCATAGAAAGAATAGCTAAATTTGAAGTAAAACCTGATAGATTCTCTGTAATGAAGGTGAGTTTGATAATTACTATGAACTGCAGAACAAAATCAACTTCTGTTTTTTCAGTCTTCTGGGTTTTTCTTTGGGATATAAAACAAAGGCAAGACTGCTATTAACATTTGTTGCTCCAAGATTGTCTATGCTGTTAACTTTTCAAAGTAAAACCTGATAGGTTCTCTGTGCTTATATCACTGCTACTTAAGATTGTTGCTTATGATCATGGGATTTATCAAGTGAATTAACAGAATAAAGGGGAGCAGACTATCCCTCTGAATATTGACGGGATGTAATGATGCTAAAACTTACTTGAAACGATTGATGTATACAATGGTGCAGCATCTAATAGTAGTTATGTTTCAGATTGGTCAAATGGAAGAGCACAAAAGTCTTGGGGTTAGTGGTGCTCAGCTAAAATATTAAGGAGCTTTTGTGATAATATTTTTATAAGAGGTTATTGAATGAGATATTTTGTTCTGTGATAGAATCTAATTAGAAAATATAGATAAATTTTTTGCCATAACGAAACACTCCTATACATGAATACTTTTATTTGTCCTTTCTGGATCAGTTTAGTTTACTTGTTTGGCAAAAACTCAATTACAAAGTTACAAGCTGAATTACTTTTTACCACTTTCTTGCTCTGGCGTAACTTCTTAACTGGCTTGATCTTGGACTGCTTAAAGATGTAAGTCTTAAGGGAGTACCCTGGATTAAGAAAATATATATTTGAGATTTTGGCTTTGGTCTACCTTGTAGTTGGTGATTGACCAGATATGTGTCCTGAAGATGCTTCTAGTAAAGACTTACTAATGAAAAGTGTATTCTTTCAAATTTTCCTTGTTATAGGAATTGCTCATCAAGGACTACCAAAACCTAAAATTCCAACAGCCATATCAGCAGGCTAAATACTGCTGTTCATTAGCTCTACAATACCCTATATTTCCCTGGCAAGATGAACTTGAAGTTCTTCATCATCTTGAAGTTGACGATCTTGTGCAATTTTATCCTCTGATGCTATCCAGGGTCTTCCTAGAATGCTTTATAGCAGGTTTTTTATTCTTTCAGTAAACTATTCTTCTGGTTGTCAACTCTTGGCTGCTTTGGCCATTCAAAATTGCCATCTCACTTCTATCTTCTCAGGAAATCTGGAACCAACGGAAGCAAAAAAAATGGTCCAGTGTATTGAAGATAGTTTCTTCAGCGGTACTTCGCCTATATCTGATGCTCTGTTCTCGTCTCAGCATCTGACACACAGAGTTGTTAAGCTCAAAAAGGGTATAAATTATTGTCATGCTACGAAGGGCTTCAATCCAAGTGATGAAAATTCTGCCCTTGTCCATTATATCCAGGTACAGATTTGATAGGGGAATTGCAACATATATAAAGTTCATATAACTTTAAGCCTCCTCCAATAATGCATTTTTGTTGAGAAATTTATTTTATAGTTTAAGTCTTTCTAATATGACTACTAGTTTCACATTAGACTTGCATTTTGACACTTACAGCTATTACTTAAAGGCATATAGATAGATATGCACACTGATTATACATCGATATGCAGACTTATTTATATATTTGAATCAAAATTGTGGAATAGGTGCATCAAGATGATTCAGTGATGAACGTAATGCTCCAGCTTTTTGCTTTAATCGCAAAGCAACCTGCTTTCCATCAGCTCAGAACTGTTGAGCAACTTGGTTATATTACTTCACTTGCACTACAGTATGTCAAAACTTTGGTTTCATTAGAGTTCATATCTCTCCACAAATTAATATCTTCTAAAAGTTCTATGTTGCTAAATTCAAAAATGGGATTCTCTTCCATTTAGGAACTTCTCTGGTGTATATGGAGTGCAATTTACTGTTCAATCCACTGTTAAGGTCAGATAACAACTGTTACCACCCTATTAAATTGAGAAGAAAAAGTATTTTGTGGTTTTACTGTTAAATACATCATGTTCATAATTCACTGAAATTTACAGGGGCCCAGGCATCTTGATTCAAGAACAAAAGCTTTTCTGAAGATGTTTGAAAATAAATTATATGAAATGTCCAGCCATGAATTCAAGGTGAGCTCACCTGGGCACATCTAAGTAATCTTTGTCACAACTTAGCCATTGTAATGCTGCACTACTTGCAACAAGTCTCTATTAAAGCCCACGGATAAAGAGCTATTTTAGAGGAGGACTAATTGTGTTTACCCACCAAAATTGCTGATAATGTAAGGATGATAAGATGTCTAGCGTGGATTGTAAAAAACTCTCACATTACCACTATTGAAAAAGCAGAGCATGATATGAGGAATCAGCTGGAGTTTAGAGAAAAGGTGTCAAATTTGTTCATCATAAAGCAATGAAGCCTGCGTATTTGATCATTTATCTGTTCAATATGATATGCATTGTTTTGTTTTATTTTATTTTTTTGATCCAACTAGACGCAGTCATTATCTGCTTCTGGAATATTTCATTTGCTGCTTTAAATCTCTTTTTTTTGACCCTTTTTTTTGGGTGATTGTCAAGGTGCAACTCAAATAGCTGTTGTGTATAAAAGTAGAGCTTTAGTTGCAAACATAATTTAATTTTCTGTACATGTTAATGCATTGCTTTAAGGGGTGAAAGTAAGCAGGACTCCTAAGAGGTTTCATATCGTCACCTAGCATTTCCTGAGCTTTTACCTTGCCTTTCTCGTTCTTTGGTTGCATCTACTTCATTCATTGTTTGTCAGGTACCATAACCAGGTGTACTATGTTCTGGATTTAGTGCATGAGCAGAATTTATCCAATTAATGATCAGATAGCTACTTACAACCAATTTTTCTATTCCTCACAATTGAAAACTTTTGGCTTAGCCTAATCTCAATCCTGTGGATAGTAGACCACCAAATTTACATGTTTTCATTCAATATCCAGTTAAATTAATACTATTTAATGCATCCAGCCTTTTATCTTCCAGTACAGCCATCCTCAATTGGTTCCATGTTAAAATTGCATTTTACATGGACTTGTGGTCAGAAAAAACTTTTGTCGAGTTAAGAATACAGTGAAAAATTGTCAGACAAGTTCTCCATCGCATGCCTTATTGAGTGATGATGACCTACATGTTAGCTCATTTGTCTGTAGTATCTTGCTTTTCATTGCATTACTTGAAGAATTGTTTACCAAGTGATCCATGTCCATCTTTCACATCTATTGCATTAAGATGCAACTTTGATGTCTCTTGTGCAGAGCAATGTCAATGTACTGATAGATATGAAGCTTGAAAAGTTCAAGAACTTACAGGAGGAATCTGCATTCTACTGGTGGGAAATTACCAGTGGTACCCTCAAATTTGATAGGATTGAACGTGAGGTACTATTCTTACACATTACAATGAGGATACTAGAGTTTGTTTCCATAAATGTACGTTGATTCTTAATTTGATTTGAGCATTCTGACAATTTGGATTTAATGTTTTGAAGTTTTTCCTACTTGGGCTATTACTCATGATTCGCAGTCAAGTTTGCTCTGGTTTTTGTTACTTGAGAATTATGCCATGTAAATCCTAACTTGAATTTGATTAGAATAATGCAGCAGAAACATGCAAGTCATAAAAAAGGCATTGCTTCAGATGCTATTCTACTTTTAAAACGCATTCTTGATGGTATTTCATCTTGCTATAACAGGTTGCAGCACTGAAGCAGCTGACACAAGAGCAGTTCATTGATTTCTTTAATGAACGTATAAAAGTTGGAGCCCCTAAAAAGAAAGCAATAAGTGTGTTTGTCTACGGAAACTCGCATTTGTCCGAGTATGAAGCAGACAAAGGTGAGCTTGTTGCACCAGAATTCCTCCAGATCGAGGATATCTGCAGCTTCAAGAGGTCTCGACCTCTTTATGGGTCGTTTAAAGGAGGCTGGGGCCACATGAAAGCTTAAAAATATCATGTTACTATCGAATGAGTAAACTAAAAGTTGTTTGATATCTTTGAGTGGCGATCGGGAGTTGTAAAGATGTTCTAAATTCATTTCACAAAACATGCATCAATTGCAACTATATTTGAGTTTAAGGTCATTCGAGTTCCAATGATTTTTGGTTCTGCTTAAGCCACTTGCATGCTTTAACTACTCGTTTGATCTTACATGATTGTTATTTTAAAGATCTATCATATGACACAGCCAGCACTTTTCAAGGTATTTGATTAGTCAAGCAACTTAGCTGTCCCCTTAGAAACATTTATGTTTTAATCTCTAGATTATAGCTTTCATAGACACCTTTCTTCTAGAAACCTCTTCCATTTTCCTGCTTGTTTCCTGCCACACTTTAACGGCCATCTTCCTTGATCCCGGCTTTCTTCTCCAAAAAAACTTGCAGCCTCATGGACAAGTTTAGAATGTGACTCGAGTAGTACCAAAATATAGTTTAATAGAGATATAAACTAGGTGGTTTCACCTAATTCGACTTTTAAACTCTCTTTCCTGTTTTTCTTTTGAAGGTATGAAGTCTTCCCTTAAAAAATTAAAAAAAAGAAAAAAAGAGCGACTGAAAACAAATTGAATCACCAAAACGGATCATTTTATCGTAAGAAGGCTCAAAACTCATTTGTCAATGGTAAAGTTTGAGCTGCCTGCATATTAGATTAAATTTCACGTCATCCTTTTACACTACGAAGTCATTACACTGTTCTTTAACCCGTTTGGTTTATTCTAAATATTGGCTATATTAATTAATTTTTGTTCTATTAAAAAATTTTTAAGCATGGATGGATATTTGCAAGTAGTGCTGTTAATCGAGTTGAATATTGGATTTTTCAAACTTGACTCGAGCCTTTATTGAGGCAAATTCGAACTCGCTCGTTTAAGTTAATGAGTCTTGAAATTTGGTCGACCCAATAAAAGGGATAAGTGGCTCGAGTTCGAGCTCGAGCTCGACTCGTTAATCATAAACGAGTCGAACTCACACGAGCTCGAGTTTGAAAATTTATATTTTGTGAAATGATAAAAATTAATAAATCTAATGTGAAATGACAAATATACCCTTACTAACGAGCCTAAACTGCTTGACTGTGAAATGAGTCGAGTTTGACTCAACTCATTTAGTTATCAAGTATTTTCTGAACTCAAACTCAACTTGTTTACTAAAATAAACAAGCTGAGCTCAAACCTTTGAAGTCGAGTTCATTCAAAGTTTTCGAGCTACTCGTTTCGATTAACAGCTTTATTTGCAAGATACCATTTTGAAGGATATACTCACATCAGATTATTAACCGAGTCTTTTTGATCGGCTTCCTGACTCATGATGGAAATTTTTGAATGCTCCAAGTACATCACTTCTTGAATTTCCCACTTGGTACGTTAGCACCGATAGCATATCACCAAATAGGGATGGTAGGTTGGTAGTAGACATAATATGTCAGACTATCATTACTTGATAATTAATTATTAATACTAATACACGACGTGGCAGGAGGTAGGTATATTCTCTTGTCGATAAGTTTGGAGAAGTATACCAACATAAAAAGATGGATCTACTGCTATTAAAATCATAAATCACCACCTTCAGAATTATATATATTCTTGCAAAAGCTACTTACACTTTTTATGATATACTCCCTCCCTTTTTTTTTAATATATGTTTAAGGTTTTGCACACCAATTAAGAAAATTTTTTCATTACTTAAATCTATACACTACTTTTCTTTTGTACCCTCATTAATTGTCCAACTCACCCATGTTTTCTTTCAATAGAGTATTAAATGGTGCTGTTTTATTAGGCCAAAAGCAATTAAGAATCCTGTATTGAGAATGAGAGATAAAAGGGTAAAATTGTGAAAAAATAATTAATGCTGTATGGGGCTTATAAAACGATAGATAAAAATACACTAGAGCAAATTTCTTAAACGTCAGTTTAAAAAAAAGGAAGGGAGTACTATAATTAAACATCGGCTCACTTTTTATCAAACTTGTTTTCAGGGAACCGTGTATCGAAAAACTTCGAATAATTAGATTTGGTCAAATAGATTCATGGGTGAACAAGCAAATCATGTTGTAAGAAGCAATTTAATCACGGAAATGATTTAGTCAAATAGTGGAGTAGAAAGAAAATCAGGACATGTCTTCCATAACCCCTCCCTTTGAACTCAGACAATTTCTCTTAATTGTCTTTGATTGTTCCAAATTGAACAATTCAAAAGGACAAGAAACACTTCCAGTCCGGATAATAAGTTGAAGGAATCAACCATTGGAAATTAATCAAAAAAATTGATGAAGGAATTATTCCTTTAGTTGAAGATATGAGAATTTCAAATCAAAATTTTTTTTTTTTTTGATAATATCAGTTCTTTAACTCCTATTCTTTCTTTTCCGTCACAAATCAAATCAATTTAGCCAATAATCATTGTATTGCTTTTTTTTTTCATTTTTTTGATATTGTTCTGTCTTTTCTAATTTTCCCCAATCAATATTAGTAACCATTGTATTGCTTATTACGCGCTAAACTTAGATTACGGATTATGTCGAAATTTCTAGTGGCCCATTGCTATGGCACAAATATTATTGGCCATAAGTGTCTTTGGACTGAGAAAATTCTTACCTTTTATTCTTGTCAAAACCCCAAAAAAAAAAAAAATATGGAAAGAAAGAAAAGAAATGCAACAACATAATACTCCCTTAATGAAAAACTACAATGCCACTTTCATTGCTTCAATCAGATCGACCAGACACTATCTTTTTCTTCATTGATGTTCTTTTTACATGACCAAAATTTTTCTCAGCAACAGTTTCAATTAATCTTGAAGAATAAACTGAAACAAAGAGCCTTCCTGAATATTAATGATGAGATTAAGAATGACACAAAGAGCCTTCCTGAATAGTAATGATGAGATTAAGAATGACACCTAGCTCATTCAGAGTATATGACCGGTAATAATGCAAAGGAACTAATCAGGATCTTGAACTTATGATAATCAGAATTTCTTAGTTCATTGCTCTGTATCTATCTTGGTCACAGAATAAAGAATTGAAATCACTAGTATCAAAATCCATGAAAGTCTGGAAACCAAAGCTGGCCATAGAGGCTCTGTCATGACTTGCCATGCTGCCGCTTCTGCTGCTATCGACCCCATGAATATGGTGCAACAGAGGGTGGTGGCGATGGTTGTGCTCCTCCATGTTGGACGGTGGATGGTAGTACATCCGGGCAGTCTGAGGACAGTGAGAATGAAACCTGGCTACTATTCTCACCCCTACATCCAACAGCTCCAAATACTTCCCCATTAGTGCCTTTTCTTCTCCCTTTGAGAAAACACTGTAGTATTTGATGCTGTGTTTTCTACTACAATTTTGTTTGATCAAATTGTGAATAATGGGGATTAACTGAAACGGGAGTTGAGACTTGAGGCCTTCTTAAAGAAGATCCCAATATGCATGTCTGGTGGTTTATAGGAAGAGACAACTCACAAGTCACCCCCACCCCATAAGTAAAATAACCATCCCAGCTCAGCTCCAACAACCCTCCCCCCCAACCCCAAAAAAAAAAAGAAAGAAAAAAGCACACAAAGAAAGGTCTTCCTTTCTGAGCTTTTGAGTCATTCATTCCTTTCACCTTCTTGCTAAGCAGTAGACATTTGACTTGTTAATCTCATAATCTGGCTCGGGCGCTTTCCAAGTGAGACCAGTCGAGTCGGAATAGATGGCCTCGGTAGACCAGAAAACTAAAACGGTTGACAAATGTGTCTGTATTAGCCTTTCTAGAGCACCTGGAGACGGTCAAAGGACCGTGGAACATGAATGACAAAACTCTTACCTCTTCCCTCGTAACATGAATGGTCAAGGAAGGCATCTCTTTAACGCTCTCCCTACACTAAATCGAAAATCCAAAGATCAAACCCCATCTCGTGCATCGTAAGAATTGGTTATCCCTAACCTCGATACACACTTTTTTACATTCCCTTTTCCAAACTCTCCTTTCCCCACAGTGTGGATTAAGTGTAGGAGTAGGATAGATGTTAATGTTTAAAAGAAAGAAAATAAAAACCAATAACAATATAGAGACAAATGCTCCCTTTTTTTTTCTAGATGGAATATAATTTTTTTTATCCTCTTCAGTGCAAATTTGATGAACCTTTCCTCTTTAAAAAACTAAAAATAAAAAGTTATGTGTACAGTTAACATGTAAAGACATTTTTCGCATTAAATTCCCCAAAATTAGAAACGTGAAACCTAGTCTCTTTGAATTGAAGATTATTTGATTTTATTTGTAAAAATAATACTTGTTCACTTTTTGTACTATGATGTATGCAAGAAAAAAATTGACTAAACAAATAAAAATAACTAAAATATTTTCAAATAAACCTCAATCCAGCACACATTATTCTTTATATGTGTCATGGAATAAGATTAGATCACTTGATATTACCATGTAATGCGTTAGAACTAATAACCTATCATATATTCTATCGTGAGCTGTCGGCAGAATTTAATACTATGAAATAGTACTACTACTACTACATATTAGGCAACTGACCCCCTCAAGAAACTGTACTGAATTGGCTGTTAGTGCTCCTTAAAGCCAGAAGCTTTTAGTTCATCGGTTGGGATATTTACATGAAATTGGAGGGCTCTAACACGAACATGAATTTTCATGCTTCCTAAACATTAGACTTGGTATTATTGGAGAGTTTTTCTACATGTTAAGCAGCCAGTGCCATAATTATTTTGGTCAAATAAACCATGGGAATAAAATTTTAATGAGCTTATGCAGTGCAGTAATTTACTTTTCTTTTGAATTACGCAATAATCTACTTTCAATACAATCCTTGTTTAGCCAGTCTTCTCAGAATTCCGTGCTAATTTTGAAATCTTTGGAGCAGTTCAAGATCTTTTATTAATGACAAATCGTACCGCCATGGTCTAACTCTAACTTTCCTAGTTAAAGATCTTACCACCCAAAAACTTCTCCTAGCACAATCTGTTCCTCTGGTCTTGATCAACCAGCAGCATTCTTTGCAAATCCTTTTTTAGGTAAAAAAAAAAAAAAAAACTGCGTATGAAGTGGTATTATGAACAGTCAATATTTGAAGTACAAATTATCAAGTCCTTGATTTATCAGTGACAAGATATGAAGTGCAAAAATTTAGAAGGAAAAAATAGTGAGACAAGAAACCTCCAGTCTGGTTTCAAGAATAACTACTGCTGTATTACCATAAGCATAAAAGTTTCCAGAAAAAGCTATACATATATCCTTTGGCCCTTTTTTCTCTCATATTTGTAGAATCTAGACAAAATTGGCCATCAAATTCATAAGCCGTATAAGTATACCTAGTGTAATCCTGTAGTTGTTGGGGAAAATATAGTCAAATTTACAGTTAAAACCCTTTTTTATCAAACTAACACTGCCTTGTTTCTTTTACCGTGTATATCAATTTGGTCCAGCCATAGATCTACAGAGCTTTCTACTAAATAAGATCTCATGCAATCTGCAAACAAAGGTAAGTGAAAATAATCATTTAACCAGTCCAAGATATATTTGCATGTCTAAGAATTTAAGAATGGTATGGAACATGCATGAGGTGCAATATTTACCATGTAAATATAGGGATCAGTCCGGCCTCCTGCTCCAGACCTCTTAACCTGTTCTAGATTCAGCAATCTGCAAAACTGAACTTAATTAGATTATCCTTAAACTTTAATCCATTACTAGCCTTCCAAAGTTATTATGCATAACAAAATCAAATTCTTGACCGTTAAAACCACAAACAAGATTACTGAGTAGACTGTATAAAACAAAATCAGCTCGCAAGTAGCTATGATAGCCCAATTCAGATAGAAGGTACAACTAATAATGCATAGATTCTCATAACTAGTCACTAAACAAAATATTATTAGCACTGAAAAATCATGCCTAACTAAATAAAAATTTTCAAAAAACTTTACTTCAAACCAATCTCTTATAGTTTCCCCATGCAGCATAGATAAATTGTCAAAGTAAGCCACTAAATAGGCAGCATATCAAAAGGTATATCCAACAATGCATGAGGTACCACACTGCGTTTCACATACACTGATTGCCTTAACAAATTAAATTAGAGTTACAAAACAATGGCCCACACATGACGTATAGTTCAAGTAGGCCCCCAGACCACTTGGCATTCTACATTCATACGTGTCGAGTGTGTGTCTGTGAGAGAGAGAGAGAGAGAGAGAGAATTGAGAATTGTTTGGGGCTCACATTCGCAAGGCCTTGCTGGTGCTGGGGCTGTCGCCGAGCAACTCACGAATCTTGACTTCAGAAGCGCGGCCGTGAGACGATAGGACTTTCAGAATAGCTTCGGCTCGGCGTCCCATGTGAGTCGAGCGGAGGAGCGGCTTCCTCTTCAAATCCTTGGCAGCTGGAGTGACTAACAGGTAACTTCCGCGTCGACCACCACGCCTGTTCATGGTCACATTGCCGCTGTTTCCGGCACTGGAAATTCCGCTGCTGGAGCCACTGGACAGGCACGACGATGCCGAAGCTGAAGCTGAAGCCGATGGTTCAACCTTCACTGCCTGCTTCCATGAGCTTCTGAGTTTCTGGCTGTCGGAGATGGACAAATTCTTCGATCGCCGCTTTCGAACGACCTGTACATTCATCACAGCTGAAGTATACTCGAAAACAGAGTGAAACAAAGGAAAATGATCCTATTATGATTCAAACCATAATCCAAGCGTCGCGGTTGCCGAATACAACGAAACAAAGAGCACTTCACAGTTTAAGATGATCGTCACATGCATTGCAAACCAATAAAAGAATAATCATTTCCATATTCAAAATTTAGTGGAACAATCGCTTCAGAACTTTGAATATATGAACCGAACTGAACCGTGATCCAAATTCAAATTATGTTGAAACGAAATGAATCCTGATGGAAATTCAAATTATACTGAAACGAATTCAACAATATCGAAGAACAACGGATAGCACATTGAATTCAGAGAATTAGGATCATAAATCAGAAAAGTCTTCCATAAACTTTAGCTTCGTCATACGTCCACTCAAAATCAAGCAGAATTTCTAAGCTCGTACAAACACGCACTTCGAATCAAAATTCATGTCAAACCAGAATTCAGCAGAAACGTGCTACGAAAGTTAATAAAATGATCGATCACCTTAAGCTTCAACTTGTCATGAAACTTGGAAACCACGGCGATCACCTTCACTCGCCGTTCATCATTCTCGCTCGTCGTCACCGTCGACGAAGACGAAGACGAAGACGAAGAAGACGAACACGTCCAACGCGACTGCTGCTGCGACTTCGAAAGCCTAAACCTCAGCGTATCCTTCTTCATCTTCTCCATCTTCCCCATCTTACCAGTATAACTCTTCTCACTGCACAAAACAATGAGAAGAATAATCACGATTTTCCGAATTCAATTCGTCAAATTCAGGCAAAATTAAACGAAATCTGAAGCGTCTGAAATCATTATCATTCGAATTTATCAGTTTTTTTGTTATTAAATTACAGCGGAGGAGAGAGAGTGGGAGAAGGCAGCGTAGTGGAGGCGACGGCGGAGAGAAGGAGAAGAGCTGAGGCGACTTCACGTTCAACTGGACTCGGAAATTCAAATGCTTCTTCTTTTGTTGTTGCTTCTGCAGCTGCCATTTTTGGTTTGAATTTTTTGGTTTTTTGAAAAAGGCGGGAGATTGAAAAAAGTGTTTGAATTTTCGGGGAATAATTTTTTTGATCTATTTTTCTTTCTTTCAAGAAACTGAATAACTGTTTCCGTATTTATATATAGTAATTTGATTTGGGCTGAGTTGTTATAATGGATCGGCCTGTTAAGGTTAATTTACATGGGTTGGGCTAGGAGATGAAGTGTGGGCTGGACTGTTTATTTGGCCACTGTGTTTGTTGAACGCACTTTTTGCCGGGGTTGTTGATTATCTATCTGAGTTAAACTGCTATAAAACAAAGAAAAATAACTGTTTTACTAATGTCAAACAAAAATTGGAAACGGAGAAATTAAAATATTCATTTTTCAGCCTGATAATTTAATTTTGAGAGTCTAGGTATTCGTTTGATCACACTTTTCCACTTTCTGAATTTTATGTCTAGTTATTCAATTTTCCTGAACTTTTACCAAATCATGAAGAATTGGGCAATAATATGATTATCCAATATCTAGTAATTCATGTGGTTGATGATGAAAATTGTTCCAAGTTTGATTTTTCATATTCGAAATTTTTCGTCCCAAAGCATATTGGCAATTTCATAACCTGCTATTTGGAGGGATGTGTCTTGGATCAAGTGATGTAAGGGGAAAAAAAATTCCTAGTAATATATATGTATGTGTGTGTTGTATGTCTATATCTGTGTATGTATGTATGTACGTACATATGTATATATGATAACAATCTACACTATTCCTATTCTACGAAGAGGGAACCCAGCTGGATTAGTATAGGAATTAGGGGTGAACCTCCATGCTAGATAAGTGCAGTTTTTAACAAAGGAAGCTGATTCATATATGCTCTGTATAGTTGAGGAGATAATCAAATGTAAATTTAAGGCTCCGACTCATATATGTTCTATAATTGGCTAAATGCTGTAACGACTAGCCAGCAGCGGCAGAAGTTGTTGGCTGATGACTTCATAACCACTCCACCACCGTCAATGACATCCCAACAATCCAGATCAGAGTTGAAAAGTTCAAGTCATTCACTATTTCGTTCAATAAAAATACCTTTTTATTTTTAACTACAATCCTAGCCAAGTACTCGGTAAAGTACTAATAATTTATCGAGTTATCTGTAACAAAGTGAGCTCTCACTTTTTTTTTTTTTTGTAAGAAAAATATTTGGATAGGTTCAATTCCAATTACTACCACAAATTAGGGTACATCCTAGGATCATCGGTCGCTTACAGGGATTCTTACATATCGCCTATTACTATAGTCCTTACAGCAACAACAATGATTTGAACACTGGAAAGTGGCCCATCATTATCAATTCAATCAACTTGTGTTCAGCAATAAATTTGAAAGGAAGTAACCCGTCATTATCAACTACTGAATCAACTTACGTTCTCGTAACAACAAACTAGGTACTAGCACTGAATAGTAAGTGTTCAAACTGACTGAGGGTAAGCAGTTTAGTATACAATACAGCATAATCAGCTCACCATCTTCAATGACATTTTCTGCATGTGAGTTTGGAAACTATTGATCAAAAGAATGTGAAAAATGTTGAATTAGAAAAGGAGTAGAAAACAGGACAGCTCCACATTTAGAATCCATGAACAAGATTGTTTAGTAGAACAACAAATCTCAAGCTTTTTTTTAGGGTCTCTGACTTTCTCAATTGTAGATGAGAACCATTTGCAGTGGTAAGCATCTTCCACCCACAGTCACAGATAAGGAAGAGGATCCAATTCCAAAAGCCCCAGTTTTGTGCTGTTGTTGTGGGCGGCAGGGATATTAATAATTTCAATACATTCCCCATCCCATGTTCTCACTTCTGTAATCAATCAGTAATTCTTCTTTGCCTTGCAAGTTCCGCTAACCCTTCTCTTCCACCAGAAGTTATCCCTATTTTCTGAAACCATTTTTATTTCTCACACTCTCTCTCTCTTTTCCTTTCTTGTTAGTTTTCCTAACTTTTTTTTTTTTTTTTGTGTAGTCGACACAGAGGTATCTGACTTACACCAGACTAATCCCGGTTAGTTTTCCTACCTTACTATTGGAATCAATCAGGGTTTGCAGCTGAACTGCCAAAACAGTCAAAATGCTCCATTTTTAACAGTTTCATCCCATAACTAAGGTATTACTTGTACAGATCAAAATCCTTGCCATCCATCTCCACAACTTATTAGTATTATTATTATTATTATTATTAGTTAGTTAATCAATCCAAATCCAAAATCCCCCAATCCCTATCATATCCCCACCAAATTCTAGATCCATCACAAAAATTAATCAATACTAAACATTGAAAAATTGCTACTAATAACCTCTCACAACAAAAGAAAGCATACCTCATACCCTATCTCCCAATTTGCCCCAAAAAGCCAAGCCACCTACTCGGAGTTAGTTGCATACATTCAAGCTTAAGAAAACCTCAAACCCACACAAAAAAACCAACCACCCCATCCCACGCCATGCCCCAAGGAAAAAGGGCCAAAACCACCAGTCCACATCACACTCCTCTGTCGGCAAAGGCAATACACTCTCTCCTCTCTCCAAAAAAAACACACACAACACACACTGAAATTCACTCAGCTGCAGACTACAGTCAACATTGAACTGAACCCAGAAAAATACAGAAGCACCCCATCTGCACTCTCACTCTGTGTTAGTGTGTGAGTGTGTGTTTTTTTTTGGGTGCATGTTGTGGACTTTGTGAGTTTTACTGATAAAGACTAAAGACTGAAGCTTTTTTGAGCAAAGGTCTGAGGGAGTTCAAATGCAGGTCCAAGATCGTTCCTCTGCTAAGCCCCCAAAGCCACCCCACCAAGAATCAGATGGGCAGCTCCTCCCAACCTCGGCTAAATTCCCCAAGCCCACCAAGAATCTTGATTTCTCCACATGCGTTTGCGAGAATTTGTATAGAATCATTATTCTTTTCATCCTAGTGACCACCGTCGCGGCCCTCTTCTTCCTCCGCAACGGCGCCTACGGCAGCGACACCTCCACCTTGCTCTGCATCCAGTCCACGCAGTCCCATGCCATCCATCCCCAGCTGCCCCAAATCCGATGGAGCTCAGTCCCTCCCATTGCGGACAAGTCCGGCGTTTTTGCAAATTTCCGATCGGAGAAGTGGATCGTTGTCTCCGTTTCTGATTACCCCTCCGATGCGCTTCGGAAGTTGGGGAAGATTAAGGGCTGGCAGCTGCTGGCAGTTGGGAATTCGAATACCCCGAAGGATTGGGCGCTCAAAGGTACGATTCACTTGTCTTTGGAAATGCAAGCTCAGTTGGGTTTTCGAGTTGTTGATTACTTGCCTTATGATTCGTATGTTAGAAAATCTGTTGGGTATTTATTTGCCATCCAGCATGGTGCTAAGAAAATATTCGATGTGGATGATCGAGGGGAGGTGATTGATGATGATATTGGGAAACATTTTGATGTGGAATTAATTGGGGAAGAGGCTAGGCAGGAAGTTATTTTGCAATATAGTCACGAGAATCCCAATAGGACTGTTGTCAACCCGTATGTACATTTTGGGCAACGGTCAGTTTGGCCGAGGGGATTGCCGTTGGAAAATGTGGGTGAGATTGGTCATGAGGAGTATTACACTGAGGTATTTGGTGGGAAGCAGTTTATTCAGCAAGGGATTTCGAATGGGTTGCCGGATGTGGATTCAGTTTTTTATTTTACTAGGAAAACTGGGTTGGAAGCATTTGATATAAGGTTTGATGAGCATGCACCGAAAGTGGCACTGCCGCAGGGGATGATGGTTCCAGTTAATTCTTTTAATACAATTTTCCATTCATCTGCATTTTGGGCTTTGATGCTTCCTGTTTCGGTTAGTTCAATGGCTTCGGATGTGTTAAGGGGGTACTGGGCACAGAGGCTGTTGTGGGAGATTGGTGGGTATGTGGTGGTATATCCACCTACGATTCATCGGCTATGATAGAATTGAAGCATATCCCTTTTCTGAGGAGAAAGATCTTCATGTGAATGTGGGTCGGTTGATTAAGTTCCTGGTAAGTTGGAGATCTGATAAACACAACTTGTTTGAGAAAGTTTTGCAGTTGAGTTATGTAATGGCAGAGGAAGGATTTTGGACCGAAAAAGATGTCAAATTTACTGCTGCGTGGCTTCAGGATTTGCTTGCTGTTGGGTACCAACAGCCCAGGCTGATGTCCCATGAATTGGATCGGCCAAGGGCAAATATTGGTCATGGTGATAGGAAGGAATTTGTGCCTCGCAAGTTACCATCTGTTCATCTTGGAGTTGAGGAAATAGGGACTGTAAATTATGAAATTGGGAACTTAATTAGGTGGAGGAAAAATTTTGGGAATACTGTTCTTATTATGTTCTGCAGTGGATCTGTTGAGCGTACCGCCTTGGAGTGGAGATTGCTGTATGGTAGGATATTTAAGACGGTTATTATATTGTCAGAGAAGAAGAATGTAGATCTTGCTGTTGAACAAGGCCAGTTGGACCATATTTACAAGTAAGTCTGCAATCTTCCATTGCCATGGTTTCATTTTTCACCTCTGGTTGTACCATGTTCTGCTGCATCAATACAATTTTGGAAAGATTTACTACAAGAAGCTCATATCTTCAAAATTCTTAAGAGAGATAATAAATAGGTTTATCTGAATAGGAAATGTTAATGGCACTCCACTTTTTTATGATTGCACTCCAACTATCTTATTTTCCGTGGCAAGAGATTATATGATAAAGAAGATAGTGAAAGAGCAGTTATGAAAAGTGGAGTGCCATGAATAATTTGCCTTACCTGGAATGATATGCCATTAAGCCAGAGAATATTATTATCATGCACTCAAGTTGTCTTCTTCAACTAATGATATATTAGGAATAATTAGGAGAAGTTAATTGTTTTTCAATGGAAAAAAGAGAATAACCAAGTGGCCGGGCTAGTAAATTGCAAGAGACAAGGTCTCTGTTTAATTGCAAAAATCTTAGGAAGGTTGCTGAGCATGACAAGTTTCAGGATAGGTGATTGTATTTACTTTGGGAATCATCATACTTATTAGATGTTAAACTAGCACCCACTGCAACATAAAGTCAGGGGACCTTATAATAGGTTGGAGACATGTAAAGTTGTATGGAGTACCCTGCTTTCAGAGATATTTTACATGAACTTCTTGTAATAATGATATTTGTATTGACAGTGTGATTGGTAAAGCTGGAACAAGAGCGTACATAAGTTAGAATGTTGTAATTGTGAGATGTATGATAAGTTGTGGCTTAATAGAAAATACGTCCTTCAGGTTAACGGGATTTTTTTTTCCTGAGCAACTCACTATAGTCTTCTTTTGCTTCTGCTTCTAGGCCTTGAATGTGGAAGGAAAACTGTACAGTGATAGTATAGCTTGTCTTGACAGGACATGGACTAATATGGCATGATTAGACTTTGAAATTTTTAGGATATGTAAATTGTTTCTTACTTTAAACTGGTTTTTGGATAATTAATAGCTTCTACAAGAAAAACTAGAATAGGAGAAAATCTTGAGAATGAATATTGAGTAGCTCACAGAATATTGGGGAAAATTTCTCCTTTTGAATATCTTGGCTTGTAAAATTCACCATCTATTTCCTTTAACCCATACCACAACACACATAATTACTTGACATGCATTGAGTATGTATGAATAAAGTTCTTATTTCAGATAATAATAATGGGGAATATATGATTTTCATATACAACCCCCAGGGTGTAGGGTTTTATTAGTGGTTCTATGTATTACCTGACATTTTGATTGATGAAAGCACAGTTTTTGCTTGCTTGGAAGATGGTACTTGTACTTGGTCATTATGCCTTCCCAAACAACCAACCCCCCCCCCAAAAAAAAAAAAATTTTCCTTTTCCTCACATGGCTGAATCTATAATTCCTGGGGCAAAACTTGCTTTTCTAAATAATGACCCTCTTAAAGCTAACCTTTTGCACTTTCAGCTTGTTGTTTTTGCTGTTACTGCTAATCATTTGCTTTTAAGATGATTCCAATTCTATATTGTGTTCTGATGATACTCTCACTTCTGCTTCAGGTATTTGCCAAAATTGTTTGAAAGATACAGTAGTGCAGATGGCTTTCTGTTCCTTCAGGATGATACAATCCTTAACTATTGGAGCTTGCTGCAGGCAGACAAGACAAAGCTGTGGATCACAAATAAGGTATGTGAAATGTAAAGATCATATATCAATCAATTGATGCTTACATTTTGTATTCTTCACCAAGAAAAAATGAGCTTACTGTGATTCTTTTTCTTATGATGGGCAGCAAGGTGTAATCTATGTTAGGTGGGAGGGGGAAGTTTTATTTTCTTAGCCACTAAATGTAAAAGTAGGTTTCTCATCTTTCCAAGTCCGCAATTTATTGCATATAGGTTTCCAAGTCTTGGACCACAGTTTCAGCTATTGGGGACAATGATTGGTTTGCAAAGCAAGCAAACATGGTAAAGAAAGTAGTTGCCACCATGCCAGTTCATTTCCAAGTCAATTACAAAGAATCTGTGAAGAGTGAGCAGAGTCTGACAATATGCAATTCTGAGTTATTCTATGTGCCTCACCATTTTGTTGCTGACTTCGTGGATCTCGTTAGTCTCGTTGGTGATCTAGATATCCATCACAAGGTTGCAATACCTATGTTCTTTATGGCAATGGACTCTCAGCAAAATTTTGACCCTGTGTTTGACACAATGAAATATGAGCAAAAGCTACCTAGCAATTTGACAATGCTTTATTCCTCTGAAGTAGCTGCAATTCATCCATGGACTATATCAAGTGAGCAAGAGTTCATTAAATTGATAAGAATTATGGCAGCTGGTGACCCCTTGTTAATGGAACTAGTCTAGCGGGAAAGCAGTTGCTATTGTCCAAATCCCTTGCAAGAGGAGAGATACATAAATCATATATAAGTATGTCAGACACCAGTTTCTGCAATTTTTTTGTACCATTCTTTGGAGAGGTGAAGGGTTCTTTTGTAGATTTTCATGTATTGTTGTTTACCTGTGCAATAGATATACTGACACAAAAAACTAAGACATGGAGGAGAATGACCATGCTTCTCTTTTTATTTGTCTTCTTCCTTTTCTGCGGAAAGTAGCATGGTTCCTTCGACAGCCAATCTGTAAATCATGTACTTAACATTCATAGAAATGAAATTTCCTTACATTGTTTGGCATTTCTTTCCCCTTGATCATGGTTGTGTTTAAATGGTTATTTTTGGTGTATTTCGTCTTCATGTCTATATTTTGAGACGTGCAGGGATATATTCTATAAACTGAATCTTCTTATGGTCCTTTTGGAGTTGCTCATCTGAGTGGAGTTTTTGGTGTTACAAGTACTTTCAGCAAAAGCTCCAGTTTGGTGCTTTTAAAATAGCTTTTGTATATTAAAAATAAAACATTAAATTTAATCAATTTATCCTTTATTATGTAAATAAAAAGAAATGCATTTAAAAAAATTTAATTATCAAATAAATGAGGAGATAAATATATTTAAAAATTTTAAATTATGCATTATCCAATACAATAGATACTTATTGAATAATGTGTCCATATAATATACTTAAAAGCACTAAGTACCTTTGCTAAAAGCTCTCTATCAAGTGATGTACTTTTATCCTTACTGTCAAACTTAAAAGAGAAGGCACGCATTTCGCCAGTGCACTTCTAAGGTCGGCTTGAAGGGACCTATGTCCAGCAAGGATTTCAATTTGATTAGCAGATTTTGTTTTTCAACTTTTCCTGATATTTTGGTTCATTTCCCTTTATTTACACTCTTTCTTCCTGCTTTTCTGGAATCTCTCTCTCTCTCTCTCTCTAGGTGTTTTTCATCCCCGCCTCCCCCCACAAAAAAAAAAAAAAAAAGGGATCCTCTTACCCAAATTGCCAAAACAATTTTGTTCTTTAAGAAGTTCTCCCAAAAACTGCTCTACCCCAAGTTACCAGAATATTAGTTTTTGGCTTATGGTACAGAATTTCTTTTGTTGGTGATTAGGTCAAAGTTTGACCCCATTCGACTCGTTTGCAGCTTTATTCAGTCAAGGTGCTTGCGACTTCTAAACTCGAGTAAACTTTTTTGAGATCCGATAATTCAGGAGTTCGAACTCAACTAGAATCAAATTTCAGGTCGATCTTGATCTCAAACTTTACAATGAAAGTTCATTGAGTTTGAGTTTGGTAAAATTGAGTCGAAACTCAAATCGATTAGGTCAAAATTCAACTCGACTTGACTTCCTAGTCAAGGTACACTATTTCTTAGTTTTCTACATGTATGATCACACTAGAGGTGTTCATGGCTCAAGTAACCATTCTATTTGCAATTTCACTAACCCTAATGACAAGTAGCGGTTCAACAAAATTGCATTCTATATTCTAATCCTATTCAGTCGGTTAACAACTAATTAGTTAACCTAGAGGATAGGGTTGATTATACAAGATAATCTAACCTTCTTCTTCGATTAAAAAGATAATACAACAATTATCGAAATTAATAAGAATGTTTAATCATATTACTCCAAAAAAATCATGAACAAAATGGAAAATCAAAACAAAAAAATATAATTAAAACTTACATATTCCAAACATTTATTTTCATTTTCTTTATTTCTTGAAAACTATTAATTCATTTTTATTAAGGATGACAGGTTGCTTCACAACTAAATATGTACGCTCCTAAAATAAAAAAAATAAAATAAGTAGAGTGATGAAATGGATAGAATTTATAAGAAAGGAAAAAAATTTTTGAAGAAAGGCAAAAAATAGAGCAATAGAGCAAATGAAATTAGTAGCAATAGATGTGGGAAATGAAACAAGTAAATCAAAGATGAGGTTTGAAGATTTTTGAAGAAACGGAATTGAAGATTTTTAGGAGAAAAAATTCGTCTACTTTTATTTCTCATATACACATATTTATAGGATTACAATCCTATCATAATCCACACAATTTTAGGTAATAGAACCATGATTGTAGGAATCAATCAGAAATCCTATCTCCTATTTTAGTTATTCTATTTAGACTACCATAATCATAGGAAACTTCTATAATCATAGGAAAGTTCCTTTAATCATAGGAGTCAATATCTTTGACACCCCCTCTCAAATTGGTGCGTAGATATTCATCATGCTCAACTTGCTTGCAAGAAGTTCAAAATTTGATCTACAAAGTCCTTGGTGAGAATGTCGGCTATCTGTTGATCTGATGGAACAAATGGCATGCAGATAGCTCCACCTTCAAGTTTCTCTTTTATGAAGTGGCGGTCAATTTCAATATGTTTGGTTCTATCATGCTGCGCGGGATTGTGAGCTATGCTGATTGCAACTTGGTTATTACAATAAAGTTTCATTAGAACTTCAATAGGTCTTTTGACCTTATCCATAACTCTCTTGAGTCATAACATCTCACACATACCATGAGCCATAGCCCGATATTCCGCCTTTGCACTATTCCGAGTTACAACACTTTGTTTTTTACTTCTCCAAGTAACTAAATTATCCCACACAAATGTACAATAACCTGAAGTTGATCTTCTATCGATGATTGATCCTACCCAGTCAGCATCTATGTAGGCCTCTATAGTCCTTCGATCTCCCTTTTTGAACAACAATTCCTTTCCTGGAGTATTTTTTAAGTACCTCAGAATCCGATACACTGCATCAAGGTGCTCTTCATATGGAGAGTGCATAAACGACTCACAATACTCACTGGAAAAGCTATATCATGACAGGTATGAGCTAAGTAAATTAGCTTGCCCACTAGCTTCTGGTATCGAGTAGCATCAACTGGTGTTCCATCTTTAATATCTACTAACTTGTGATTTGGATCCATAGGGGTGGCTGCAGGTCGACATCCACTCATCCCTGTTTCCTTTAAAAGGTCCAAAACATACTTACGTTGGGACATAACTAAACCCTTCCTGGACCGAGCTACCTCTATCCCTAAGAAATATCGTAGTGTTCCCAAATCTTTGATTTCAAAGCTAGAAGCAAGGCTTTTCTTCAACCGCTCCATCTTTATCAAATCATCTCCTGTGAGAATGATATCATTGATATACACAATAAGTACTGCTATCTTCCCGTCTTTGGAACAAATATGGTATGATCACTTTGAGTTTGGGCATAGCTTTGATCCTTTACTGACCTAATAAATTTGTCAAACCAGACCCTAGGGGATTGCTTGAGACCATATAGTGATTTTTTTAGGTTGCACACTCTAGACTGAAACTTCCCTTCAAATTCAGGGGGAGAATCCATGTACGCTTCTTCCTCCAAATCACCATTTAGGAATGCATTCTTTACATCAATTTGTTCTAATGGTCAATCAAGATTTACGGCCATTGAGAGAAGTATTCTGACAGTGTTTAGTTTTGCCACCGGAACAAAAGTTTCAAGATAGTCGATACCGTAGATTTAAGTAAACCCTTTAGTCACCAACCGAGTTTTGTATGGTTCCAATGTGTCATTGGAATTATACTTGATAGTAAAGACCCACTTACACCCTACTGTCTTCTTCCCCTTTGGCAAGTTCATTACTTCCCACGTTTAATTCTTCTCAAGAGCATACATCTCTTCTTCGATAACCTTTCTCCACTCTGGAATTCTAAATGCTTCGTGTACATTCTTTGAAATTTCCACAAAAGAAAGTTGTGAAATAAATGCTAAGAAAGTAGGAGATAACTTATCATAGGAGACAAAATTAGACATGGGATGTTTGGTACAAGAACGCACTCCCTTTCGAAGTGCGATAGGAAGATCCAAATCATCAATCTTTGGATCAGAGGAAACTTCACCTAAAGACTCAAGTACATCAGGTTCTGTCCTGAATTCAGATTCTTGGTTGTGAAGAGAAGGAAGAACTTTTTCCTTTCCCTGATAATTTTTCCTGACATCGGTTTGCAGTTTTTTTTCAGTCACGTTCCTGTCTCTTTCACTAGAAGAATTGGACTCTATTATTGGCACTGAAGGCAAATGATCTTCAACATTTATTTGTTCTTCTAATCCCTAATCACTTTTTCCAAAAACCTTTTGATGGGTAGGATGAATAGAGTCATCTGATTTTTCTGAATGATTATCTTGAAGAGATTCTTTTAGAGGAAAATTTGCTGTAGAAGATTTCTCTAAAAAATTAGTAAAACCGATTCTTCTATCAACAAAACTTTGATCAGGAGTTTGATTTTTTCCAAGACAAAAAACATCATCATCTTCTACATGCTCTTCCACATGCCGAATCCTCCCCTGACGATGATTTTCAAAAAACGGTTTGTCCTCAAAAAATGTTACATCCATGGTTACAAACATTTTTCTAGAAACGGGATCAAAACATTTATACCCTTTTTGAGTGGGTGCATAACCAACAAAAATGCATTTTCTTACTCGAGATCGAGTTTACTTCGACTATATTCATGAGTGTGATCAAAGGCTATGCACTCAAAAATTTTTGGTGAGATTTTAGACGTTAATCGAGAAATGAGATAAAATATTTTAAAAAAATTCAGAGGAGTTTGAAAATTCAAAATTCTTGAGGGCATTCTATTTATGAGATATGTAGCAGTTAAAACTGTTTCACTCCAAAGATATTTAGAAACATTTTTTGAAAAAAGTAATGCCCTTGCCACTTCTAAGAGGTGTTTATTTTTCCTTTCAGCTACCCCATTCTGTTGTGGGGTATCATTGCAGGAGTTTTGATGTACAATCCCTTTTTCATGAAAAAAATTTCCCAAAATTTTATTAAAATATTCTTTTCCATTGTCACCTCGAACAATTTTGATTTTTTCTTGAAATTGTGTTAGAACCGTGGTGTAAAAAGTTTGAAAAACACTTTTCACCTCTGATTTTTTTCTTAATAAATATATCCAACAAATTCTTGTGTGATCATCAATGAATGTAACAAACCATTTTTTTTCAAATTGAGTTGAAATCCTAGAAGGACCCCAAACATCAGTATGTAATAGAAAAAATGGTTTTAAGGGTTGATAAGGCTGTGTAGAAAATGTAGATCGACGATGTTTAGCTAATTGACAGATTTCACATTGAAAGGAAAATGAATCCTTATTCTCAAGGCAATAAATGTTTCAAATAATAAAAGCTAGGATGTCCTAATTTATAGTGCCATAACATAATCTCCTTATTACTAGTAATAGAGATAGACCCGTAACATGTGTTTTTGACTGGCCTTGTCACATTGGATTCATTTTCAAGGAAATAAAGTCCTCCATCTTCTCTAGCACATCCAATCATCCTCCCCGTGGTCAGTTCCTGAAACTCACAGAAAGAAGGGAAAAAATTAACCCGACACTTAAGATCCTTAATTAATTTACTTATGGACAGCAAATTGCAAGATAAGCCTGGAACATGAAGAACTCTATGGAGTGTTAGAGTAGGAGAAATAACAATGGAACCTATGCCAACTATAACGGATAATGATCCGTCATCGAGTTTGACCTTTTTATTGCCTGCACATGGATTATAAGTTGAAAATAATTTTGACGAACTAGTCTTATGGTCAATGGCCCATAATCAATAATCCATATAACCCATGGACAAGATGCATCTGATGTTTTACATGAAAGAACAATAGTAAGATGATTGCCATTTTGAGCAAAAGAACAGGAAGGAGTGAAGGTTTTTTGCTCAGTGACTGAAAATTGTAGAGACTTAAAAAGTTTGTACAGTTGACTTAATTATTCCTTTGTGAAGGCCGGTGTCTTAGAGTCGAGAGTTGATTTTTTGCTTTTGAGAATCCCCATTCACAGTCTGCAACACCCTAATTCACCTCCGTTTTTCTTCTTGAAATTTAATGGTTTCCCATGTAATTTCCAACAATTGTCCTTTATGTGCCATGACTTTTTACAGTGTTCACACTAGGGCTTCCTTCATTTATCTCCATCTAGATCTGTCCCCTTAGAAACCAATGAAGCTCTACCTGGACTCAACCTTTTGCAGCATTACTTTACGTCTCGATTCTTCTCTACGAACTTCAAAAAATACCTCACGAATGGAGGGAAGAGGCTTCCTGCCCAAAATACAATCTCAGATTTCATCAAGTTTTTGATTTAGTCCTGTAAGGAAGACATAGATTCTATCGTTCTCCTCCCTTTTTTTTTATATCGAACACTGTCAACAGAGCAGTTCCATTCATTCTCATAACAAAGATCCAATTCCTGCCATAAGGTTACTATCTGATTGTAATAGGTTGTAACATCTCTATCTCCCTGTCTTGATTTCCACAACTTTGTCTTGAGATTGAAAATTGGAGATGAATTTTTGACATCGGAATACATATCCCAGACAGCATCCCAAACATCTTTGGCTGTAGGCAAAAATAAATGTGGTTTTCCTATCACTGGTTCCATAGAGTTTATCAACCAAGCGATAACAAGAGAATTCTCTGATTGCCATCTTTTCAAATTGGGATCTCCAGTGGCTGGTCGGTGTACTTCTCCAGTAAGGTGGCCGAGTTTACCCCTGCCATCGATAGCAAGTTTTATAGATTTGACCCATTCTAGATAATTGGAACCGTTTAATTTATGAACAGTTATCTGTGGAGGAGAAGGAGAGTTATCTGGAGTTTGGATAACTTCTGAAAACGAGGATAAGTCTTCTCTTGTGTAAGCAGTAGACTCCTTGGATCCAATCATGGCTGCTCGATAATTCATGGACAGGAATTAGTAGACTCCTTGGATCCAATCATGGCTGCTCGATAATTCATGGACAGGAATTGGTACAGAGCCGAAACTCTGATACCATGAAGATTTTTGAAGAAACGGAATTGAAGATTTTTAGGAGAAAGAATTCGTCTACTTTTATTTCTCACATACACATATTTATAGGATTACAATTCTATCACAATCCTGCCACAATTTTAGGTAACAGAACCATGATTATAGGAATCAATCAGAAATCTTATCTCCTATTTTAGTTATTCTATTTAGACTACCATAATCATAGAAAACTTTTATAATCATAGGAAAAGTTCCCTTGATCATAGGAGTCAATATCTTTGACATATCTTTGACAAGGTTAAATATACAAGTTTATAAATTGTGAAAATAAAATATATAATGGCATGGGTCTTGTAACTTAAATTATTAATAAATGGCTAAATAATTATTACTTGGGATTTGGAAAAATAAAATGCATAATTTGAATACTATATAATTATTAGTAAATGATTACACATATACGGGTAGGTTCGAATTACTGCAATTTTTGAAAATTAAAAACCATAATCTAACCTAATTTTTCAAATAGATTCAGGTAATCTAACCATTTTAAAATATACAGATTAGTTACTTTATTTTTCGGTTTGGACCAATTCGATTTTCTCATTATTGGCTTTTTCAATTCTTTTTGAACATCTCGAGATCACATTTGCAAGTACCAATAACAAAGATCAAGAGAAGCAAGGTTGAAATTTCCATTTACGAAACCAGTATCTCATCACTAGATACAAGGACAACAAAACCCCAAAAAATGAATGTAAAATACAGTGGGGCATTGGTGAACATTTGCATCACAAGATGTTCTGTAATCCATAAACACGTCCCTTGGAGAGTCAGAAAGCCGGTGGCAGATAGTGAGAGGTAGAGGATTGACAAAGTTATGTGCAATCAAGAGCCATTTGCTTTGCTTGAATATTTATCTATCAATGCCCTCAATCTTGTCTTCAACTTCGGAGTACAACTGCCTCAATCTCTCAATATTTTCTTCAGAAGTTTCCCAGTATCCACGTCCATTGGCCTCCAAAAATGTCTGTACCAACTTCCTGAAAGAGTTCGGGTTTGTGCTCATTAGCCTGTTCAACATCTCCTGATCTTCAATAAATGTGGTATTAGCCTCTTCATACACCCAATTGTCTACTTGGCCCGAAGTTGCACTCCATCCAACAGTGTTCGTCAGGCGTTTCTCAATTTCACGAACACCCTCATATCCACTGGACAGCATGCCTTCGTACCACTTGGGATTCAATAACTTGGTTCTTGCATCAAGCCGCACAGTCTCAGATAGTGTGCGTACCTGAACAGATGTAAATGAGGACTGTTAATCCATAAATATAAACAAATCTTATGCTGCTTGAATGATGTCTCACAATAAGAAATACACCAGGTTAACAAGTCAGATGGTTACCTGTGCATTAGCTGTAGTGGTGTCAGCAATATATGCATTGGGCTTCTTCCCATCCTTCCTGAGGCCCTGTACAAGGTTGGTTGGGTCAGAATCAAAGTAGTGACTGACATCTGTTAGTGAAATTTCAGAAGAGTCCAGATTCTGGAATGTGGCATCCGCTGTACTGAGAGCCATCTCGAAGACTTTCCGATTCTCAGTCATGCCCGCACCAGGAGCATCGCAGTCAAATGCAAATGACTTTCGGCTCAAGTACATATCTTGAAGTTGCTTCTCGTCATTCCAGGAAGAGTTCTCGACAGCAAGGTTTACATTGGAGGAATAAGAGCCAGACGCGTTTGAGAAGACACGAGTTGCAGCTTCACGAACGTCAATCCCAAGTTCTTTAGCTTGTTCTAGTGCATGCTTCCTCACATAATTTTGGTCTTCTGGCTCATCTAGCTCAGCAACCATCTTCACTGCTCGGTCAAGGAGGTTCATCTGTGAAGGAAAAAGTGGAAATCATAATTAGCATTTCTCTTCAGAAACTAAAAATATATATAAAACAAAAGAAAATGCACAAGAAAAAGATACTTCTAAAGATTAAATTGAGATACTGCTTCAGTTAAGAATAGAATATCAGAAAAGAAAACTTAATTTTTGAGATGAAATTAAGGACCAAGATCTGGTACCTGATTGATGAAGAGATCTCTGAACACTCCAGAGCAATTCACAACAACATCGATCCTTGGTCTTCCAAGCTCTTCAAGGCTGACAGGCTCAACCCGATTCACTCGCCCAAATGTGTCAGCCACTGGCCTAACTCCAATCATCCACAATACCTGAGCCAATGACTCACCATATGTCTTGATGTTATCTGTACCCCAGAGTACTAGTGCAACAGTCTCAGGATAATTTCCCCCATTATCAGCCTTCTGCCTCTCAAGTAACCTATCAACAACCACCTTTGCACTTTGCAATGCTGCAGTAGTTGGAATAGCTTGTGGATCCAAAGCATGTATGTTCTTTCCAGTTGGCAGAACTTTTGGATTTCTAATTGGATCCCCGCCAGGACCTGGCTCAACATATTTACCTTCCAGTGCCTGTTTCAAACTTCCCAGCTCATTGTCAGCCACAACAAGCTTCAGACACTCGCCTAGGAATTGGAACAACACCCTAAGCTTATCCCTGTCAGCTCTATAGAATTTGGTATCTGATAAATATTGGACCCATGGTTCATTTATGCCAAAGCCAAGAATTGAGCTGAGCTTGTCAGCAACATCAACAACTTGACCCTTCTTGTTAGTGGTTCGCTCAACAAATGCAGTTATTGCTCCACGCGATGCCTCAGTTATTTGTCGAAGCAGTTCCACGTCACGCAAGATACCCTTGTCACTTCCTCTATATACATGCTCCATATCTCTTCCCACTGTCTCAGCCAATATGGATGGAAGAGAGGAAATTCCATCTTCAGGGCGGTCCAGTGCAGCAATATTAACCAGTGTCGCTACTGCCTCCATTGCAGATGGAGGCTCACCAATGACATGAAGCCCACAGGGTAAAAGCCGGGATTCAATCTCCATGATTTTTGAATATACCTTTCCAACCACAAGGTCACGCTCAGTGGCTGATATTTCTTCCCCTTCTTCAGGAAGGTCTACATCCTTGTCAAGGTTACATTGCCTTGCTGTGCTAATAATAGAGCTTACAATTTGAGAACCACGTCCAGTGTCTTTTAGGGATTGATAAGAGGAAATCAGCTCACTAAGCTGCTTGAGTCCCTTGTAAAGCCCTGCATTCTCTGCTGGTGGAGTCAAGTAGCTAATTGTATTAGCATAACTCCGACGTTTGGCAATGGTAGCCTCAGATGGGTTGTTTGCTGCATAGTAATAGACATTGGGGATGTTCCCAATGAGACTATCAGGATAACAAACATCACTCATGCCCACCTGTTTACCAGGCATGAACTCGAGGGATCCATGAGTGCCAAAGTGAAGAACTGCATCAGCCTGGAATATCTTCTCGACAAAGGAGTAGTAAGCTGCAAATCCGTGGTGTGGGCTTGCTGATTTAGAAAATAGAAGCCGCATTGGATCACCCTCATAGCCAAAAGTCGGCTGAACTCCAATGAAGACATTTCCGTACTGCTTTCCATACACCAGAAGGCTTTCTCCATCAGAGTTCAGATTGCCAGGTGGCTTACCCCAGTTCTCCTCCAGCGCAGTTGCATAAGGAGTTAACTTCTGGTACTCGCGAACATTCATTTTGTAAGCAATGTTGAGATTTGGACTGTTGAATTGAGCCTCTTTGTCATGAATTATGTCTTCAATCAAGGCCTCAGCAGTCTCTGGAAGGCCCTCAACATTGTAGCCATCTTTTTGAAGGTCTTTGAGAACAGAATAAATGGAAGCAAAGACATTCAGGTATGCAGCAGTTCCAACATTGCCTTTGTCTGGGGGGAAGCTGAAGACAGTTATGGCTAGTTTCTTCTCTGTCTGAACATATTTAAGAAGCAATATGAGTTTATCTAGCATATACTGCAACTTTCCTATTGCTCTTTATGCATACAATAACATTGATAGGAAATCCTAGGCCAACTAAGTGAGCTGCTAATAAGTTAATCATGCTTACGCTGTTCTTAGTTATGCTAAATTTAGATTTTATCTTCTTCTTTTGGCGTAATTTCCAGAATAAACAAAGACAGGGCACTAAGATTCGAATTCACTACTTTAGTCACTCTCACCAAAGAGGAAAAAGAAAAAAATGCATTTGTGATTGTCAGTCTATTACTCACTCTTACTGAAAAGGTAAAATGTTTTATGGCCTGCACTAAGTTGACAGATATAATGTAGTATTTAAACCAAAAAATCTAATCTAAAATTCTCTTGTCGCAAATAATTGATTCATAGAGAAGAGTGCAGTCACATCTCAGACGTGGGAGCTTGAAGCAAAAATTCAGGCACCATTAGGCTTACTACAGATACTTTTCTTCAAAGTCAATGGAAAAGAAAATAAAACAATCACACAAAACTCAGAAGCAAAGATGACCAAACCTTTGATTTCCTCTTAAGTTCTGCCCATTTGATTGCTCTAGTGCAGAGCTGCTCCACTCTTTTGTGTAGAGCATGTGATTTCCCTGCAATGATATTGTGGCAAGTGCAAACAAAGATAAGTACACTTATACATCATTTGCTTAAAGTAAATAGTAGTACCATAAATCAATACGAGCATAAACATTTGCAGATGGAGATTCAGAGAGGGACTTCAATAATTAAGGTTCAGGTAAGAACTACAAGCGTCTATCAATACTTGACTTGCAAGCATAAAGAACCCAAAACAGGATTACCCAACTCATAAACCAAAATGCTTAAGAGTTCAAATTTCAAGTTCTTGGTGTTTGAGCTGAAATCAAAATAAAGATATGATGATAAAGAAAAGCCACTTGCCTGTTCTGGGATCTCGACCTGCAAACACTATTGGCTCCATGCCTCCATCTAGTTCTGGAAGTGCAACTTGCAGAGCTACCTGGATTGGATGCAGTCCAAGAGTGCTGTTCAACCATTCCTCCGTAGTCTGGAACACCAAAGGCAATGCAACACTGTAAGGCACATCAAGTTTTCTCAACGCCTCAATTGCCCTGGGATGATCTTGCCTTGCAGGTCCACCCACAAGAGCAAAACCAGTCAATGAAACCACTGAATTCACAAAGGGTTTCTTGGTGATTGGATCAATGAAATATTTCTCAACTGGGCCTGAAAAGTCAAGTCCACCAGCAAAAATTGGTATCACTTTAGCCCCTCTTGCTTCCAGTTCCATAATCACAGCCACATAGTGACTCTCGTCACCGGTGACAATGTGACTCCTCTGCAAAACCAACCCGATGACAGGTGCATTTGGACTCTTAAGCTTTTCGTTAGCATCCCTCCTAGTACCATACCAATTCAGATACTCCTTAACATCATCGTACATACAAGGAGCCAATGGGTGCCAAATTCCACTGTCTAAGTACAGGACTGGATCGGAATACTCAATTTTTGTCCCTTTCAGTGCAGGCACATATGAACCAGAAATCATTTTCAAGAAATTCACCAAATTATCAGGGGAACCACCAAGCCAAAACTGCAAACTAAGTATATACATCCTGGCATCCTGAGCCTTATCACTAGGCAAGTACTTCAAAACCTTGGGCAATGTCCTCACAAGCTTCAACATGCTGTCAGCAAATCCTGCGGAGGACTTGTTCTTCTTCTTAAACAGCTGAAAAAAGGGACTCTTTGACTGCCCAAGCTGGGACATACTGAAAGACCCCAACTTGTTGAGTCTCATAACCTCAGGCATTGATGGAAACACCAAAACGGCATCAAGCCTATTCCTCTCTTTCTCCACTGCAGCCTTTACCTTCAAGGCTAATTCCTCAACAAAGATCAATGATCCTATAAAAATATTCGCGTCCTCGACATCCTTACAGAAAGTTTTGTAAGTATTTTCATCTCTAAGCTCCTCTACCAAGTATCCTACAACTTCAAAAGAAGCAAACTTTCCATTCTGGTTCAGGGTTTGAACTGCAGCTGTAAGGGACGACTGATACTGAGCTTCTAAAACTACGTACACAACCTTAACGGTGGGGAGGCCTTGGTTATTCTCAGGCACAATTCTTCTAACCTCAGGGGTGGTTTGAGTGAATAATCCATTGCCAATTGCAGCACATTTGAATTTCAAAGCTGACTTTGAGTTGGTCTGGCTGGATTTCTTGGGAAGAAATGAGTGAAGAAAGTAACGCTTTTGCGAAATTGATGAAAGCTGGTCCACTTTTGAGCTTGGAATTGGAAAAGATGAAGAAACCAAAGAAGCCATTTTGCTCGAACTCACAAACTTTCTTGAATACACAGAGGAAAACAGAACAGCCCACGAATTTTTATGGAAACACTACAGCTCTGAATCCGTGCACAAGCACAACTATGACAAAATGGAAAAGAAAAAAGAAAGAAAGAAAAAGAATGAAACAGATATGGGGGGGAGGAACCAATAAATGTACCTTGCCCCTCTTTCAGTTTTGGGGGCGCTTTCACTTTTCAGTGAAGAAGGTTTCTGTTTCTGCTTCTTCTTTCCGTTTTCTTGAATAAATTGGAAGGTTTCAAGCTTGTATGTTTTAAGTGGAGAGAATTGAGTGTATGAGGAAATGAAGGGACTGTACAGTTGGTTTTTTTGTTTTTTTTCTATTAGTGGTCAGACAATAGGACACGTGGAAAGTAGTGAAGGCCACTTGGGAGGATGTATTCTGAGGTGGAGTTTTAGTTCAGTTGGATCTTAGGAGATTGAGTTAGTACCAGTGAGTGCAAATTTGGAGCAGTGTTTATGATTGAGAATGTTTGCATGTAATTTGGTCCTTGTCTATCTCTTTGGCTGATTCTGATGAATTTCCCTGGATTCCTATTGGCCAGTTTGGATTTCCTAAGGGAGAAGTACAGGTACATGAGAAGGGCAGAGTGGATTCTTTATGATGAGGAGAGAGGAGAGAGGAGAGAGAGAGAGAGAGAAGTGAGATTACTAGATTTTTAATTTCCATTTTTTGTCATTATAGTGACTGAAATGTGAAGGGAAAGCTCTTTTTGCTTGAAAAGATTCTGATTTTTTCTGCAGGAAAGGAAATTGATATTTTCCAGGGGTCCAGCCATCCTAGTTCTCATGGCTGGTTAACAGCGACACGTAGAACACCAAATAGCCATAAGAAAAAGAAAAGGAGGAAAAAAAATAAAGTAATTTTGCAATTGTGTTTTCATCAATTTCTCGTCCTCTCTTTTCATTTTAACTTGCTTTCTAGTTTTGACTGCTCGCAATAATGGTTGTTGAGTTAAATGATAATAAGGACTTTGACACCCTTAATCAAGGTCTCGAATTCGAGTTTTGTATTTAGAGAAAACAACACACAGAGAGTCACTCGTCAAAAGAGTTCAAGAGTACTTGACTCTAAACTAGTCGAATTCAATAAGATTGTCAAACACTAAAGTTTGCAACAAAATAATAATAATAATGTTGGGAACTACAAAGATTAATTTGAGTAACATACCAACTTGTGTGAACAACTTAATAGGCCGCGGTCGGATTAGAAGACAACTATTCTCGCTACACATTGTACAGGACAATTTATGTACCCTCCCGTTCGTATTTAAGTGTGCCAACCCAATGTTCTTTTTTATCTATTTTTTTATTATAGCAAAAAAGTATTTATGAAGTTCTCTCCAAACTTACTCTTATTGATAGTCTCACGTATTAATTATAGAGAGATATGGGTGTGTAGAAAATAAAAGTAGTTTTGACAAATCAAATAAAATTGTTTCTGAATCTTAGAAACTAACTTTCTTACTCTAAAAGATTCGGTTACTCAGAACATTTAAATAGGAACAAAGGAGGTATTAAAATACTAAAAATGTAGACAATAATTGAGTAATAATTGTTAGAAATAATTCATGGAGAAGATCTCCCTTACTTGTACTTTGTTTTCTCATTACACATCGTGCAAGACAATTTATAATACTCTTTTCGTTCCTATTTAAGTGTCCTAATCTAATGTTCATTTTTATCTATTCCTTTATTATATCAAGAAAGTATTTATGAAATTCTTTCCAAACTTACCCTTATTTATACTCTCACGCATTAATTATAGAAAGATATAGATAAATAGAAAGATAAATGGTAGTCTTGACAAGTTAGGTAAAATTTTTACTAAATTTTAGAAAGTAAACAATTTTCTTAATTTAAGAGATTTGATTATTTAGGACATTTAGATTGGAACAGAAGGAGTATTAAAATAGTAAAAATGTAGACAATAGTTGAGTGATAATTGTTGGAAATAATTGATGGAGAAGATCTCTCCTGCTTGTACTTTGTATTCTGGCTACAATTAGGGGTGAGCAACTACGGCAATTACCGAATTACGACCGAATTCGATTTTATTTTGGTAATTTGAAATCGGTAATTCGGATTTTCCGAATTAAGATATATCGAATTCGGTTCGAAATCGGTTTCAAAATGTTTCAATTCGGTAAGACCGAATTCGAATTTAATTCTGTAAATCGATAAAAAGTTACCGATTTCAGATTCGAATATCCCGAATTGCTATAATGTATTAGACCTTTAGACTATTACTTAGGTAAAAAGTTCGTTTGGTTTTATACTGATTAAATTAGGTTATCTTGTAGTTATTTTTCTTCATAGCAGCTGGAATCGTGCTTTTTCATAGTGGTGATAGACAGCATTTTTAAATGAAATTCGGTTAAATAATTGTTTTATGAAATTCGGTTAAATCGGTAAAATATCGATTTCCGAATTGAATTCGAATTGAATTTGAAATCGGAAATCGGTAATTCGAATGCGAATTCGGTCAGTATTTTTTAGGGTCGTTTATCGAAAAATGCCGATTTCACCCTACCGAATACCGATTTCGAATTCAATGCTCACCCCTAGCTACAATTTCAAATTGTACAAGACAATTTATAGTATTAAAATAATAAAAATGCAGACACTAGTTGAGTGATAATTGTTGGAAATAATTCATGGAGGAGATCTCCCCCGCTTGTATTATGTATGGTAAAAATGAATGTTAAAGAAAGTTTGAAATTATGTTGCATCTCACGGAGAAACAATACTTAGTATGGTATTTACTATTTTAAAACCGAAATCTATTACTTTAATGTCTATATTCTGTCTCATGTAAGTAATACTTAGACTGTTGAACAAATTCAATTTAACTTGACAACAAAGCATAATCTAATTGGTAATACGCTTCACTTGTGACCAACAAATTCGTCATAAGTTAGAGTGATCGAGGAGATAAGTGCAGATCCACTGTTTTTCTTCTTTTAAAAAAATTAATAAATTCGATTTAACCTAATTAGAAACCATGGAATTGTTGTCCTTTGTAATTGTTGAAAGTATATTTATATTGAAGATTGAAATTTGGTTGGAGAAAATTCTGTTTCCTTGTATATATTAAGAGATTACGAGGGAGAATAAGGAATGATTTGAGAGCCAAATCAGGAATCTTCAATGGCTGAGTTAAAATATCCACCAGAGTTAAGTCTTGATATGTGTGCTTATTTCTTTCTGTATCTCATTCATTTTCAAATAACTTATTTGCATGTTAACCATTTTCTTTAAGAGTTTAGCTAACAGGTGCATGTGCAGACTGCAGAGTGGGCACTTGTTAAGAGTATTTATTTTTTACAAGAATGTAATTAATTTGGAAAAAATCTATATATAAGTATGTATACATATAGTATATAGTATGTGCATCCACATAATAAGTTATGTATAATTTAAGTGGACCAACGTGTGTGCAGTTTAGACACTCCTTGGGAAGTGCCCTTGTCGAATATGAGTTCAAATCTTCTATTCCCAAAATCTGTCTGTCCCCTCTGTCCCAAGTCTATAATTCTGCCACGTGTCCCAAGCCTATAATGATGCATCAATCGAGTTTGTTATTTGTTATGGGTTAGTTAAAGTGACCAAACCAAGATGGACACGTGGCAGAATTATAGGTTTGGGATAGAGGGGACAGAAGATTTGATGCCGTCTAATATAACAATATTTTCCCCTAAATCTTTATTACATACTATAAATTTTGAGAGTGAGAATTCCTTCTTTTTTTTTTAATTTATCATTTTATATAATTGGATTCTTAGTAACTTTTTAGTATGGTTTTTCATGTTTCAAAATTTTCTATATTTTAAGTGACAAGTATCTCAAGGTGTTAGTGTACATGTGTTCAGCCCGAATGCTGCACCCTAGATGGCGAAAGAGTATATTCAAAATTAATTCATAAAAAAAAAAACTAAAATCGTGCCCACACAAGCGCAAAAGTAGACAAGCCCTTGATTGGTTTCCTTTCAGAACTTTTTAATGGTTAAACAAATAAAAAAATCTCCTCTCAACAAGGTTTTTTTTTTTTTAATTTCTTATTCTTTAAGCAAATATAAGAACTTGGACTCTCCATTAGTTTATTGTTAAATTGTTTATCCTGCAAAGAAATCAAATTCTAGTGCATTTACATTTTATTATTATTTCCTTTAAAGCCAAGATTCTAGGATTGTTTGTTTCTTCTTTTTCTTTGTATACATCCAATCCTACCAAAAACTTAGGATGCCCATTCTCCAATTTTAAAAAGACTAAAGAAACTTATAATTAGTTGATGGCAAATAAATTACTTTCTAATCAATTTTACTAATTCTCCTATTTAGGAAATTAAGGAAACCATATGCTGTTAACTTCCCTTGCAACTGGGCATATGCAAATTAGTTACTTTCTCTTCTATAATTATGCTAGTATCGATTGACTTGGACAACCATTTTGTTCTCTTTCTTTTAATATATTCTTCTTAGACTTTTTTTTTCTTTTAAAGTTATCACATAGTAGACGGTTCTTAATATATCTCCTTCTCTTATATGGTAATTTACCTTCATTTTTTAAGATTCTACGAACATTGAATCTCAAATTAAGACTCTATGAAAACTAGTCATTCTTTTGTTCGCTAGTTAACTACTTCATTCCATTTAGAATCAATGTTTGTGTTACATTCGGTATCTTGAATTTTGTAAAAGTTGCTGTTCTTTTCCATGCATATTTTGAGATTAACTATATGAATTAGCCCTTTTGTATCAATATTCATTAGTACATTTTTTTTAAAAATAAAATGTGTGAATTACAATTCTAATATAGTAGACCTCATGAATAATTATGCCACTACAATTACTTATATTGTTAGTGTTAATTTTCACTTTTGCAGTGTCTATACTATCTCATGCAATTGGTATTCAACAATCAAAGGTCTTGGATTTGGAACAAATTATTACTCAATAGTCGTACTTAGATACTTTAATCTTAATTTTTGTTCTTATGCTTGGTAATACATATGAATGCAATTTTAAGAATGAAAGTGTGTATATTGTCGGGAACAATGGGAATTACTGAAACAGGAAAACTTGGTCAGTTAGATAACATCCTAGTCAGATGTAATGAATTTGTCTCGATTTAGGTAAAGTAAACCTGCAAATGTTTTGACATTTCTAGGTTTAATTATTTTGATTTAAAACAGAAAAAACCCTTTTTCATGGAGCAAATTATATTCATGGATTGACTAACGCGTTTTAATTCTCGAATATTTAGACAAGATACTAGTTGAAAAAGTGTATTCAAAGCAATGCATGATGAAAAAGTTAAGTACAATAGCAAGAAATTAAGGAAGAAAGTTAATTTGGAAATCCATGCAAAAGAAAGATTTGATAGTGATACAAAATGCATAACAAATAACAACGGAACCCTAAATCATATTTGATCAAATTATAGCTCTTAACACTGAATCTGTCGGTTTAAATTGATTGATCCTATAAAATAAATAATTTTGACTACAAAAATTTATTCTAATGGCTTCATCATCTTTTTTTTTTCCCTTCCCCTTTTGAAAATAATTTGTGTTATGGCCAGGAAAAATATGAAAGGCTACATCAAAGAGAAATTAGCATAGTAGAAAAAATTGCGGGCTTCTATACTGAATTCAATTTAAACAAAACAGGTTTTCTTTTTTTTTTTTTTTTTTCTCAAATGCAAGTCTGTTTACTGTTGTCTCTAGCCTTTTAAAGTAGTACATAGATTTTCCTCCAAAAGCATTTAATTTAGGTTAATTCATGTCCCCTTCAACATGAAATTAAAGTTAAAAATAAAATCTCCGTACAAGTTTGAATAAATCCTCAAGAAATTGTCTTGCAATATAAGCTTGATCAACAGTTAACACTCAAGTTTTGTAGACAAATATTGAAGGAGTTGTCTAGTCATGTAGGACTTCCTCCATCAAAGACCAAAAAACTGAGATGGGCTTTTGTTGGCAGAATCAAGCATAAACTGATCTTTTATTCCATATGCTTTTCATCACAGTAGGACTCAAAACGAAATGTGGCATATGTATAGATGTGTCTTTGTTGAATGAAATGCATGTATTTGCAGGAATAACAATGGAGCAAAACCTCACCTTTTGCACCATCTTTTCAACAAATTATCCCAAAAAATCTACTATCCAAACGCACTCACCCCCCATCCACTCCCTTATGCTTAACCTATTTTTAGTCTTCCTTAGATTCATGCATACTACAACCACCATTTACTCCCTTATCCCTAACACTTTTTTCAGTTTTCTTAAATTAATGCCTAGTACATAAATTTTATTTCTCAAGGTTAACAATTACTAAAGCTAAATTTGTACAAGTAATTCAAGGAAATACTAA
This sequence comes from Gardenia jasminoides, assembly GCA_013103745.1. NCBI lineage: Eukaryota > Viridiplantae > Streptophyta > Magnoliopsida > Gentianales > Rubiaceae > Gardenia > Gardenia jasminoides. Next base: position 4,183,428 of record CM023098.1, read on the forward strand.
ACTAAAATACTTTAAGTTGATATAAATCTATCGTCAAATATATTAAATTGTAATACTGTAATAGAGAACCTGAAAACATGATGATATTGAATATCTCTAAAAATTGTACACTTGTAATACAATTTTTAGGAAACAAAATCACTTAATTAATAGAGTAATTCATCCTCAACTTTATGGGGCCAAGTGGCAAGGACCTAATATCAAGGTTCTGGTGTTTGGGGGGGGGAGGGAAGGGGTGAGGGCAGGGAATTCAATATTTATTAATTTATAGAGAAAAAATAGTGGTCCAAATTAAATTCTTCAAACTTTTTGGGCACCCATTGCCTTCCTTACTTTTTGTCAGTGCTACAAGTAGTTTTTTTTTTTTCCTCTGGATTAGTATAAATGGGAAGTTTTAAATTCGGAACCTCTCACTTATACTCCCTCCTCTCATACCAACTAACCCACCCCGCTCTCTTAGGTGCTACAATGGTTGATCTAGTATTTTGCTGTATTTAATTTTCTACAAAGAGAAACTTTCACATTTTTAAATTTGGTGCATTTTAGTTAGTATTCTAGAGTTGCTACATCACATTAGGTGATATTTTAGATCTGTTAACCAAAAAAAGAAAAAAAAAAGTAAATGACAAATGAAAGAAACTTTTATATAATTGCCAAACAAACAAATGTCATATATTTTTTTCTTTCGATCAGGGCAAAGATAAAGTTCGACAAGAGGAGACTGTCCTCTTGACAAAAAATTTACAACTTTACCAGTGCAATATCCTTTTAATTTATAGGGGAATGAAAATGCAAATCCTTCCTTGCAAGATGTAAACACAAAACCCTCATATGTACGTACGTACCTATATATATATATATATATATATGGGGTCTGTGTGTACATATATATGTATGTATGTACGTACATACTTACGTATGTATGTAAACAACTAATTGGTTTTGCTTGAAAAACCATGCCCGATATCTCATGAAGTTTTATTCAATTCAACAGGTATAATCCATATGCCTTCTACGAGAGTAGGCAATTGCCATTTGGGTGGAGAATGTCGGAAAATTGTTACTATGCTGTAAGAACAAAGGAAAACTGAAGTTTTCTCAGATGCTGAATGTGGTTAATAATCACGTTTAAAAAAAAAAAAAAAGCTGCTCTCATGTTCAACAACTTTTTTTTTCTTTTTTCTTTTTTTTTTTAATATCATGTTCGACAACTTAGAGGAGGAATTTTTTTTTTTTTTTTTTTTTTCACATTGGAGTTAGTGGCAGGAAAGTAGATAGCTTGATGTATTGTAAAAGCTCATGGGACATTTTTGAACAAAATTAATGGGAAGGAAAAGTAGATATTCTGAGATTAGATTTCTAAACTAATCGAGTCCAAATTAATTACATGCTGTCATTCCTCTGTCCATGAAAATGGAAATATCACAAATCGATAGGTTAGTGTCAGCTTATCCATAGGAAAACAAACGTTATTTTATTAAGACTTATGCATGTGTCCTGCCAATTGAAAAAGGTAACCAAAAAATAAAATAAAAAAAAAAAACAATTTGTAGCTTGGAATTTATAAACCTACATAAAAAGGGGTTAAAAGAAAAAAAATTTAAGAAGAATAAAGGCTTCAAAAAAGAAGATGATGTGCATATGATAATCATCCAAAACAGAATAAAAGATTAATTTTTTTTTCTGTATCTGTACTAATGCAAAATAGTTATCTTGACACATATTGTGTCTGTAATTTTACAAATTATTGTCAACTTGCTGGAGTACATTACTAGGATTGGACAAAATTCGAAGAGATCATATCTTGATGTAGTTAATAATAATAATAACAATAATACTTATTATTATATTATTATTATTATTATTATTTTCTTTTCATACATGTAAAACATATAGCTATTCCAAATTTATAGTAGTTACATGGCCATTAACGGGTAGTGAATGGACATCAGAGCTACAAAGGAGAGACTGCTAAAGGCTTCAAAAGAAAATTTTTTAAAAGAGATATTTTTGATTGACTAGAAGTTAATATAGACAAAACTGTGATTGAGTAGGAATCCATGGAGGTAATTTTGAAAATACATAAAATGACAATAATTGTTAACACCAACTACTAGGTGCTTTGCATTTATTGTTGTAAAGAGTACCATGTTAACTGTAATACAAGACACACCTACAATTGCTCATGTTAAACTCAGAGCTGTGGGGGCTGTGGCATTATCACCACACTAAAAATAAAATAAAATGTATGGTTGTCGCAATGGTAACCAAGGCTCAGTTCAATCAAAGCATTTAGTTTCCTGTACCACAACAACAACTAACAAAGCATATCTACCTCAACACTAAACGAAGCAAACATTCATGCACCTTAATGAAACTGATACAGCTAAAAACTCACCTCAGTACAGTGCAGTTATTGCCTGTTGGCATGAGGCAGCCACTGAGTACAGGATCCAGACCATAACTAAATAGGCATACAAGTCAGATGGTACCATAGTGCAGACAACATCAGATGCTTTGTGTCCAACTATCATATTGGGCATTTCTATTGAATGCATTAAAGGGAACAACTTAACGTAATGCCAAATTTCTTCACAAGTGTTTCGTGCAAAAAAAGGAAAAAAAAAAAAAAAAAAAGCATTCAGATTTATGATGATGATTGCCAATTTAGGTGAATGTGTTTTATCTAACTATCAGTAAATCTTACAGGAAGATAGAACAAAGTTACAAAAAGGACAAGAAAATTTTCAGTCACAAGGATTCTTTACAAGCTCACCATGAAATTGCTATTTGTCTAATTCCTCTCCAACTATAATCCCTGCAAAAAGATTGGCTAAAACCACGGTCCTCTGTGAATTTTGCTATTCATTTCATTATCAACTAAGGTAACTAAAGGGTATGAAGAAGCAAATACCATTAAAACCTAGATACCAACTGGTTCATAAATTAGTCCTGCTTTTAGTCCACCTCCATATCAGAAATTGCTTCATTTAAGATACTTTGAAGTTCCTTCAGTCTCTGTCTCGTTAATGCAACGCAATCCTGCAGTTGTGAACTTCGTCAGCAGTTTCTCATGGTATGACGAAAGAGGATGAATTGAAATATGCAGGTGGGAGTGATAGCCATAGTCACGAATAGAAAACTAAACATCTTTCCATGCTACAAAAACATTACCGAATCTTATTGCCCGTCACAAGATGACAAGGAGAGGTAGACCTAACCTGAATAGCTGACGTGTGGCCAAGAACTGGTCCACCTGGTTTGTAAAGAGAAACCAATTGACTGGAGGAATCCAATACCACAGTCACAAGTGTCTCCATTATGGACTCTTCCTCCGCTGTAGGATCTGCTAGGATGTAATTCTTGTGAAGTATGCAAGTTAAGGAGAATGGTATAGTATTCAACTGGAGCTTCCTCTTTTCTTTATTGACTGGCTCCTTCTCTGAATTCCCTCCCCCATTATCCTCGGAAATAAGCACAATTCTTCCCTCATCGTTCAAAGAAACTACAGGAATTTGCACTGCAAGCAATGGAATTCCTCTAAGAATGCAGATAGTATGTTTACCTAAAAAATTACATAGCACAATCCTCTGCTACTATAAATGAAATCCAGCAGCCTCAGCTTTGCCATCCAATATAATTGCAGAGACAAATAATCTCATCTTTTGATGAACACCAGCTCTATAAAAACCCATGTTTATGCATATCACAAGGCATGTAGATGAAGAGTCGGTAACAGGAAGACAATTCCAGAAAATAGTGGGTGAAAACCTTCATCCCAGGGCTACTATATTTAAGGACCCTATTACATATCTAGGAGAACCGTGACTTGGCAGTAAAATGTATAAAATCAAAGCAATGCTAAGTGCAGGAAAGCTGGCTATATTTTGAGGAACAAAAGAGATAGAAGGATTAAAACCTACACATATGGCAGTGTCTATCACGATTAAACTAAATTCCTCACACAATAAACCACAAATTGAACATGACAAACCTGAAGGACAGAAAAAATTAAAAAGAAAATAAAGTTGTGTGAACACATCAAGCAAAAGTAGTTTCCATTATTACTCATTCAGCTATTATCGTGTCATTATTCTACTGCGAGAAAAGGGGCAAGAAGTGAAAATTTTTGATAACTAATCAGGATAGGAAATCAAGAGATAAACTTACAATGTGAAAAGGCAGCAACTGCAGAAAGCAACGCAGCATCAAAAAGGGAACCATCAGCATCCAAACAATATATGTCCTGTGCCATCATTAGTTGGTAAGATAACTAAGCTGTGATATTCACTTAAACCACGAGTCTGAGAAAACACTGTGTTGTCGAGCAGTGACGTTTGAAAGGAAATCACGATGAAGTTCTGTGATTAAAGGGACTAAAAACAAAGGTTGTGTAACAGTTGCAGCTCAATATTCATTACCAGGTAGGCCATCCAAGCAGCTTTCCCACTGACCAAAGACAATTCTTTCAAATCAATCATGCGAGAACTATAAAATATTCAACCAAACGGTCAGCAAAGAAAACAGATACTCACAAACAGAAATACATGAAAAGCTAAGAGGTCCAGCACTCTGTATTAGGTAGAAAATCCAAAAGTTTCTAATGTCGCCAAAGAAATGTTCAACAATGAACAGAAATACTAATCACCAATCCTAATTGCTTGACTCTTCCCACAAATACTGAGATTGCAATGTTTGGTGTATAAGACCACTTGTAATGTCTAATGGATTACAAGAGAAAATGCATTTTTACATGCGCAATTCAAAATCAATTATCTGACACTACTTAACAACTAGGTTAAAATAGGAAGTAGTTCATCAATCAGAAAAGGAGTGGGTCGCATGTATGAAGGTGTTGCCATGACTTGCCTCAAAATAGTGTCAGACAACTGCTTGGCCACAACTGGAGCAGCCTCTGCTGGCCTCCCAGGCCGAACAATCGGAGAACATATTGGGGGCATATGAAAATCTATAGCTGCATTCAGAAAATTACATGATTAAATATTTAATTAACCATAAAATATTAAGGATGATAAGAGACTAAAATAGGAACCTATGCAGCCCTCATCTGGTGACTCCACCGTAGGTGTCATAACCTCCAATTTAATGGCGGCCAACATGGTCTATGCATCATACAAGAGAAATTATGTCACAAAACGTGAACTGTAAGAAAAAAGAATAACATGCTAGCACTTTAAGAACTCACTGTACAGCCTATCTTTATTAGTGCAGATCCATTTGCCGAGGTAACAGCCCCTACAACAGCGCCAATTGCAATTAGGTGAATAGTGATACCCACAAATCTTAAAAAGCTTTATGTAAATGAGACCTGGACTCACCGAGGGATATAATTGTGTCTCTAGCTTTTCCAAGGGTCCTGCCATCAGGTCTGATAGATTTAAGCAGATGGCGCTCATGAAAACGCAGAGGGAAAAGACGTCTAAAAGCATCCACCTCCATTTCTGAAGATAAATCAGAGCTATTGTTGCCAGCAGCCATACTCTTTTTAACCTGTCTAGTTACCTGTAGAGCATCAGACCCTAGAGAGCAGTTAGCTTATTAGAAAAATGCCTACATTTTCCATCTCTCAATAAGTAAGAAATGCTCTAAACAGCACCATTCTTCAAATAGGGAAAGAAAATCTAAGCAATTTCAAAGGTGTCAATTTATCAGCAAACAAGTACTGGAAATAGAATCATAAAGCATTACAAAACTTACTGGATTTGTTTGGTTCTAAGGCAAATATGAATACAAACAATAGTCCATTGAACAATCTTCCAGAATCGTGATCAATAAGCATCAATCTTCTCATGTCAAATGCAATAAGTTCGTCTAAACGAAATACCACACATTTAGATAGATCTTGAGACAGAAAATAATAGTGAAGGCCAAGTGTTCAGATATTATTGCACTGATATCACTGCCTTACACGTGTCTAGCACTATTCTAATGATGTGACTAGCTAGAATGCAAAAATTTCTTTAATCTCCAGCAACATGTTTTATAATGGAAAATATTACTGAATACCAAAGCCTAAAGTTTTTGCATGGCTTTCCAACAAAATGTACAATGCAGAAAAAAATTTTAACCAAATTAGGACAGATGATTAACAGGAAAAATGCCCTCAATGTCTAAACCTAACAGAAAATATCTAAATTTAACATGCCATGTCAGAACAACATAACAATCATTCATCATCACCATATGACACTTCCATTCTACCTATCATGGTCACAAAATTGTTGAAATGGCTAGTGAATGCATGAACTCAATTACTGGTTCTGCAATCATTTTTTGAGCTGGATCTTATCATATTAGATTGATTGCTCTCTGATACAGGTGAACTTAAGATCCACGTGATCGAGTCAGAACAGAGTAAATAATTACCTAATAATGCAGATTCACGGGAACATACTTTAACAACTTACCATCACCAAAAAGATTCATACTTTGGTAATGATTAGCACAATGATGTTCCTTTACTGAACACGGAAAATTCCATACTTGTCCAAAAGACACGTGCTAATGCAAATGAATGAAGGAAATAAAACTCGAATATTTCAGCTAAGCACAAACTGATAAGGCAACATATAGAAAATGCAGATAGCGGATCAAATTAACATGGAAAACCAATGTTCTCAAGAGGACAGCCATAATCACAGGCCAACCTCCCCTCCACTTCCCAGAACCCAAATTAAAAAAAAGAAACAAGGAAAAACAAGCCCCTCTGGGGAAAAAGATACAAATAAAACTTAACAAGTTGGAAAAAAGAAGCAGCTAAACTATTGTGCAGAGAAAATTAACATACATATAGTTAAGATGGTGATAAACTTCAGAAATTCAAGCTCTTGAAAAGGATAGGGGCTGAAAGATAACAACCATTTACTATATTCCTGTTAAAAATTAAACAGAAAATTTAGTAACAACTAGTTAACATCCAGAAAAGCCATGTTGGGTCAGAAAGATTGGATTTATCAGAAGGGTCTTCTTCTTATTCTTCTTTCAATTGTTTCTTGTCCCTTCTTTTTCCTTTGAAGAAGCAAAGCCTTGTAAAACAAGACCAGACATTACCCTGAGGAGGGGAGAGAGAGAGAGAGAGAGAGAGAGAAGGTTACCTTTTTATTGAGATGTTAGACGCTACACTGGACACAGCGGTGGCAGCCTGGGGGTTGGGAGGAGGGAGGAAGGAGGAGGGGGAGTCGAGCGACTGAAAATATGAATGTGAAGAGTGATGCTGAGACTTTGCAATTGTCGACGCGGTCTATGGCCCTACTGGTAGACCCATTGTAGACAACCTGCCACGTAATCCGCAGTGAATTAGATAGCTTTCTAAATTATGACCAACTAGGAGGTGTACACCGCGCTATGCGCGGTGAAGAAATTCATTCTTGCCCAGCTATTGTGTTGTATTGTTAATCAGTGTTAAAGTATGAGAGTGGGACTATGGAAGACGGATGTAAGTTTTATGTGCGTGGAGATGTTTTTTAGGCTCAGGACGTTGGAGGTGTATTATTGGCACTGATATATAAGGTTAGTTAATTGAAAATTAAAGCGCTTTCCTTATAAGCATTTGCTGGAAAGATGTAATACGTTTATTGGAAGAAAGGGAGAAAATGGGGTGCGAAATTTTTTTAGGTTGCAATGTAAGTGGAGCTGGCAAATGCTGTGCGCTGGTATATTATATGAGCAATGCTATGCGAATTGGTTCTTTTGCAAAAAAAGGCACTGGCAATGTATTGAATGTGTAAACACTCCGGGTTTACGTAAAATGGTCTAAATTGGAATAAGCGGAATAAATAGTTGGATTTGATGAAGCTATTAAGCGATAGAAATTGGATTGATAATTTTATTGCTAGGGACATTTTGAGGTTTGTTAACAGTATATCCGTAACATAATTTTGAGTTTCCATGACGGCAATCAACATATAAATTTAATTAGGGAAAAGTTAAAAATGAAATAATGTACAAGTGTAATGAAGATTGTGACTTTTGTTTTGTAATAAGTGGGGGTATATTTATTTTATTTTTTTGTCACGGTGTAAAGAAGTAAATGTTGATACTTGATTAGTGTCGAGAAGAAAGTGTGCAGGCGGTGATGGGGAACGAAATTTAGTAGCTATTTAAACATTCAATCGGTAAATTTAAAGGAACTACCTAAAAATTAACAACAATGTAACGATGAAAAGTGCGAATTTAAGGTAAAGCTGCTATGGTGTCACTCGTTGATGGTCAGGGAATCTAGGTTCAATGTTTGATCTATAAAATAAGAAGTGATAATGGTGTGCGTTGCATATACGAAAGTTTGATTGAGGCGGAGAAGGTTTAATGCAGCACATGATAATTTTTCCTTGTAGTTTAGGTGCTATAATATTGTTGAGGTTAAGCACACTGATTTAAGGTAGCAGTGACTTCTAATGAGATAAATAATACTATAGCGTTAACAAGGATGAGAATGTGTAAGGAGTGAAAATTGTTGCAGTAGTAGAGTTCATTGTTGGAATTCAATTAGCCTCTCGGACTTCAAGGCCGGTAGCGATGTGAGATAGATATGGGAGGAATCAATTATTGATATACAAATATAAGCTCTGAAGGAGTGTGAAAATATAAAGACTAAGGATATTATTAAATAGGTGACTTGTGGAATAAAATGATGAAGTTGGAAGTGTCTAATAGGAGACACGAGTGATAAGTGAACGTTGCGCTGGCAAACTTTGCATGTCTTGTTCTTGTGTGAGGTAAATTGTTGGCTCTATCACGACCGGACAAGCTGCGAAGTATGTCTTATGATGTGTGTGGTTGAAGTGAACACGTCCTTTGATCCATGCAGTTGGCGGTTGCTGGGAAAGATTAACAATGCTGAGGTAAAATGAAAAAAAAAATTTTGATTGATTATAGAGTATTTTATATAGGCATTGAGGGGAAAGAAGTATTGAGGGTACCAGGTTTAATAGAGCAGCAATTTCAAGGATTGATTGTTATTCTGGTGGAAGAAGGATATGAGGATGCATAGCGAATGAGGTGACCATGTCGATTAAGCGAGCAAAATGTGCTTGATACCTGATACAAATTAAAATGGATAAGCACCTATGAAGTAAGAGCTATAAATGTGCGTGAATGAATGAAGAGCTTACCAATTAATAGCGATGCTTTCTTCAACATGTGGGTCAAACAAAATCACAGGAAGAATGAGTTGAGAATGTGAGATCTAATGTTGAGGGAGAAAGACATATATAGTAAGGGAAAAATGGAAAATTTGGAGGCATTACAAAAAACGATTAAAAAGATTAAGATAGTGTGATTGTTACAATTTTGGTAGTGACTTTAATGCGTATGGCTATGATATTTGGGAATGGATTTGTAGCGGTTGCAATCGCAGCTCCAGTCATTTTCTTCATGCTCATTCCACAATGTTAGGATCATCGGTTTCATGCTGCAAAAAAATCAGAATGGAATTGTGTACGTATTGTTGTATAGCATTTTTTGTAGAAGGGAAAACATGGTATATTAATAGTTAATTAAGTTACTCTTGGTTGCAATGACATAGTTCACGGAAATGCATTCTTTGTCTAGAGGATGTCTTCTCTGGCAGGAAAAACATGTATGAGAATCCCAGTGACATCTAAATAGATTTGAAAAGGAGAAAAATGTATTGGTTGTGGGTTATTCTTAACAAAAGCTTTATATTTTGAAATCAGCATTACTAATTAATTCATCGTATGACAATAGTATCGAGCATTGCAAAAGGCGCAGTGGAAGTGAAAGGGAAGGGAGGATGTTACGGCTGGATGGTCAACTTCTTGGATCATAGTATCGCGGTGGCAATCGGTCGAATCTATATTACGATGTATTGTTGCTAGAATATGTTCGTCGAAAGAAACTTGGCGGAATATAGTATTTTTGAAGGGGATAAGCGATGACAAATCGATTTATGATTTCTTGAGGAATATACATAGTAACTTTGACTCCCGAATTGAATAAATTTTATTTTTAGGTATAAAAGTATGCAAGTGGGGACGAAACACAATGTCAATAAGCGAGCACGGTCATTGGCTAATACAAAGGGTCGAAATCTTTGCCGTGAGTCGCGAAAGAGTCTTAAAAGTTAACCTACCGATAACTTTGGAGAATGGTTAGCCATGTTGGCAAAGATGGATCAATGGCTGAAAGAGGGATAGGAATAAAGCTGCATTTGTAGATCTTTTGGGAGAAGCAGTATACAATATGTGTGAAATATAGTAAAGTTCAAGTAGAAGAGTAAGCGTGGATAGGTAAGGGATAGAATCTTAAGTGAAGAAGAGGTTTGTTGTGTGGGAGGAAAAATGGTGGATGGGGATGTCAAGATATTGATTGGGAGAATGGGCAGCATGGTTGATAATAAGGATATTTATAAAAGGCATTAGAGAAGCGGATTGTTTTACTTGTTGAGTTGATTGAGTCATTCGATCTTGAGTGTGTAATGTCAGGGCGGCCAGACATTCTTGGATAATTTAGAATACAATGGTTGTAGGGAATCTCTTTTTTTTTGTTTTTGTTTTCTCTTGCTCTAGCTCTAGGTTTCTACAGGGGGAAAAGATTGATATGAGTACAATTTGGGATACTAGCAGGAGGTGTAGGCACACCGGGCTGGACAAATAACCATACTACATATTATATTAGCTATGCGTAGCGGATGTTTTGAGCCGACAGTAAATTAAAATATAAGAAGCAATTGCATGAAAGCTACGGCTAGACATTATTTATGCTTTCGGGGAATGCTTAAAGTGCATACATATTAAGTGAAAATCTTTGGGTAAAGGCTACAAAGCTCTATGAAGCACTAAGGGCGATTCGATGTGGATTGACATCACGCAAGATCGCGTTGCTATTTTCCATTTCCTTTGTCGATGTTCTCGTTTGATAATCATGTTTTGATATCGCGGTTTGAGCGTTGGTAGCAATTGCTACGGATAAAACATTCCTTAGGAAAGTGGTGATGAAAGCGTCATTTAAGCGAGATCTTAATGAAATCTTCTATTTCTTAGCTCGGTGTTACGGTGTTCATTGAGAAGTTCGATCATGCTAAACTTGAGGGAGCTTACATATTGATAAGGTGGTTGGTCACGCTTATAACCACCGCATCACGGTAGATCGAACCACCGTGGATGAAGATGGTACTTGTCTATATCTTCAAATTGTTTGTCAAGGAATTTGTTAAAATCCATTAACAAAATATGGAACTTTATCTTTGGTGGTATACAAGTTGTCGAATCACGAGTATGAATTGGGTTTGATGAAGCTTCGAAAATTAAGGGAGAAAAGAACAAACAAGGAAACATTGGTTGAAATTAGAATGAAGAAAGCAAGGATGGGCGGATTTATGAGCGAGATGAAGGAATCTCTTTACTCAAAGCGGGTATAGCAAAGCATGCGTCATATGATTTGTAACAATGAAATCCAGTAGCTAAATAGATTATACAGTGGTCAATAAAAAAGGTAAGCGAATATTTTATGAGGTAGCAGAATATTTATGCAGTGTGTTGTATAATCTTGATAGACTCATCATACATGTGCGTGGCGGTATTTATTGATTGGGGAGAAACGAGTTTACTCATTAGTTTTCATTGAGCTGGGTAGTAAGCGCCCCGTTCTTAGAATATTAAGAAGAATACAAAGGAAGTGTGCATTAGGGAGTAATAAGTTCTGATGGTGCGGTTAAAATTTAACGATTTAATAGAGTTGAAACTCTTGTGGTCGTCTGTAGCATGCGGTAACATTAGAAAATAAGCGTGTCTGTCATGATTTCAGTTGTTCAGTAGGTTTAGTGTTCATTTAAAGGGTTGGCGCCATGGTGGTTTATCAAGGGGGAAAAAATGCGTGCTGATTTGCCTGGTTAAGTTCATAAGGGATAGGAATTTGTCTTGTTTGTATACCATTGGCTGTGGAATGCAAGGGGGAACTGAAGGAGAAAATGATGAAGTTTTGTACCAGTGGAGTTTGAAGGTAACAAATCGTAAATGCGATACTTATTTGTCTGAGCTAAACTGTTATGGTAGTGGATGGCGTGTGATAAATCTTTACAAGCTGCTTGCACGGGCATGTAAACTAAGCTTAGCTCAAAAGATGACATACATTATGATATATGCAAAAGGGACATGTTGATTGAAAAAAACGAGTGCATTCGGTTCGAAACAAGTTGTTCTATACATGCCAATTCAGGGCCTAGACATCAGAGTGAATGCTAAAGGTGTGATACCAAGGGAATAACTTTTCAACTCCTTCATCATTGAAGATCCGGTGAAGGTTGTGGGGATTGAGGAATGAACACAAGTATGTCATTGTGCTCTAGCGATCACGAGAAGTTTCTCAGTTTTTCTCATGCTCACCTTGGCCAATCCTTGTTTCTCTGTTCCCGGTCTTAAGAGTTCTTGTTGGGGTGCTATCACCATTGGAGAAGTCGTTAACAAAGCGTGGAATTTTCTGATAAGGATAAAAACATTGGTAATTATGAATGTAGGTATGTAAAAGGTGAACAAGAAGTAAAAAATACAAAGACTATGGAAAGGGAGAGACAAAAATAACCAATTTATGGATTTGCCGAACTAAAGATTTGGTAAAACAAAGCCCGAATCGGTCATATTTTGACAATCTGGCTTCAATGATGACAAAGCGTCTTGTTGCCTAGGCTGGCGATGGAGATCATTAGAAATGGTTAGGCGAAAACCTAGAAAATCACGATACTATACAAATTAGATGGTACATAAATAGAAGTCAATATTTACTGTGCTGATTTTGAAGACACATCTGCAAAAGATTTGGAAGTGGAACTGTCCATGATAGAGAAACTTGTGTTTGGAATTCAGAGAAATGAATCACATCAAATATGAGATTTCCAACATGTCGAAGGAATAATGTATCGTGTTTTTTTATTATATTTTGGCTGCTATATTGCTTCCATCCTGTCTCAAATGAATGATTGGCAAATGTGACAGCCCATTGATTTGCTCCATATCTGAGGATAATTGTATTGCACTGATGCTCTGTAAGCAGTTGTTCTAGTTCATAAGGGAGGATCTAAATTTTGTAAGATTGAAAACAAAAATGCTGTCAGAGTATATTGCAAAAGATTAAGTAATTCATGTAATGGATATGTAAAGGAAAACAAACCTGTCTTCTTTGATTGCATCGAACTAAAAAACAACAGGGTTTCAAATTGACTTCTGCGATTGGAATGTCTGATGGAGCAGTGGAGCTCTCCTCTGCCATTAATCTGACAAAAGAATATAGATAGTGTAAAAAGGAATTGCTGTTGAGGAAAAAAGAAGTTTACAGAGTGTATAAGAATGAGTGAGAGAAGCGGTGAAAATAAAGAGAGGAGAAGGAAGCGTGCCTCTGGCGATTACTTTATTGCCAGAGCATTGTCTTTGTGATTTAGATACTATTTAGATTGGATGAATGGTCTTTATGACAAAGCTGCTTTTATCACGAGAGAATATGGAAATGGAATAAAAGCTTGCTAGTTTTCTTTTTAATGTTTAGTTTTCTATTTTTTATTTATGATATGTGTGACAACCTACCATCAGTTGAGAAAGCTTTAAAGGTTATATGGGACCCCTGGTTTTGGCATATAAAATAGCATATGAAGGTTGATTGTAGCGGTAAAACATTTAGAGATTCCTATACATGGGGAAAGTTTGGAGAATGTTTCTGGGGCAACACCACAAAATTTTGCAGCATGTGATATAGACACTATAAAAAAACAAACCAATTGTTCAGAGAGAAAAGAAATGCAAGTGATAATTTTAAAAGGCTGTAGTATTAAGCGCTTTCGAAAGCATTTAGATTGATAGAGCCAAGAGCAAACATAGTTTAGCATCACTACAAATGTTGAGAAGATAACTAAATACAAAAGTATCTGATTCTTAGATCAGCATGTAGAATCGACAAGATTAGGAATTATGGGTTAAATCCCTTACAAAACAAAAGGAGCGAAAGCATCAAGTGCTTGTGCAAAAGAAGGTTTGATGAACATCAATTTAAGTCATCTTTGTCTTCTTTGGGTGGTGTCGACGGTATCTTCCTTGGTATCTTCCACGTTGCTTAATTTATCAAAAAGGCAAACTCGGGCTTTAGAAATAAAAGTCGATTTTTTACGCAAGGCGGAGTTGCTTTTACAGCGATTTGACCGGCACCACTATCAGATTTTGTGAATCATGAAGCTTCTCGGTGGTGAGATTGAACAGGAAGAATCACAAGTTTGTATTCTCTGGAAGCAGGCTTGTTTTGTTAATCATATTACCTCTGCGGAAAAATTTGTTTAGTGGATAATAAGGTAACTTTAGCGATCAGCTACGAAGCTTAATATGGCATCTATAGGGTCGGTTATGAGACGAGACATTTTTCCCTTTGTCGATGGTAGCGCTTGACGGATGATCACATCAGAATAATAAATCACGTGTATCTTGTCTTGCTAAATTTGTGTTTGCCTTGATATACAAGGAATTTTTTTGTTTTGAGCTGCATTGAAGGGATTGAAGAGGCGTTCAATATTCTATAAAAAGAGAATGAATGTTAGGTGGGAATAATATTTGGAGGGTGAAGAAGTGAGATGTACAACAGACCTGATTGAAATGCTCCATCACTTCAGTACTATTGAAGGTCAACAATTTCTCTGCTAATTCTCCAAAGATTGAAGCTGCTATCACACCGGTTTCATCGCTTAGGTCAACATCAAAACGACACCTGGAGACGAGGAGATGGCGAAAAATAATGCACCTGCTAGCTAAGTTACCAATAGAGTTCATGTAGAAAATAGCAAACAGCAACTGCGAAATGATTATGGACCTTGGGACAGCAGGGTGCTTTTCTTTGCATGAGTTACAAGTAAAAACAGTTTCATAATCTGCTGCAGTGGCTCGGCAACAATTCTTACAGCTCATATACCAATATTTCTGGAATATATGTCCAAAAGAGAACTGTGCTTTCACCCAAATTGTCTAGAAGAGAAATATATGTATAAGAAAAAAGATAGATACATACAAACAGAAAATGGAGTTGAGGTAAAATAAACTACATTTATTACCTTACGTGAGGGGATGACATTGCATATCAAAGTAGTTTTTTCAGCCTTTAAAGAAATGAGGGATTATATCGATATAGTCTTTCTTAGCACTAACTTGCAATGAGTTTAGTATTTCTTAATGCCACAAGAGAATAATGGCGATTAATGTGAATAAATGATATATGGTTAGGTAAGCTTAAATGCTATTGAAAGATCGGTATGAACTATATTGTACCAATTTTTAATTCTCTAGCTTCTTGGACAGGTGGGTCAACAAAATTGAAGAGTCAAACCATGTGCCAAGTGCAACTCCTAAAAGAATGGGGGGAAAAGGGCCAAACCGATGGTTAATGGTACGATAAATTCACATCTAGATAAAAAGTTTGATAGTGAAGGTTAGAAGGTAAACAAACCATTATAATTTGTGACTCTTATCCTCCGAGCTATGATGACAGGGTAATTCTGAAGATTAGATAATATTTGCTGGCCTTCATTAGTGACAAAATCATCCCACAGAGATAGTAAGACTGACTGTCCCCTGATAATAAGAAGGAGTTTAGCGGCAACGTATGAATAGAGGAAATGACAAATAGAAGAAGTAAACTGGTGTTAAACATTGGTTGGAATGGTAAATAAAATGTAACTCTTCATTAAGTAGAGCAAATTTCTGAACAGTTGATTCTTTCGAATTTTTTGTGATAATCTTTCTCTTGAGTGCGCTGATGACCACTCCAAGCACATCTACATCAAAGGAAAACTCTTAGTTCAAGCTACAGCAGAAGTTTGATAAATAGGGAACATCTATTCAATCCTTACCAACTGATTGATTTTTATCATCCATAAATCGAGCCAAATCAACAAATTTTGTATAGTTGAAGGTACTTGAGCATCATGTCGTTATCATCCGATTTCCTCTATGCAGTTCTAGAGTGATGACCCTTGAATATGTAGTTCAGCTGTCCGTAGAAATTTGACAGAATAGGCGACCTCGGCATTAGAGATTTTATACTTTTATAAACTTGCGAAATTGGCCCCATTCTAGGAATATCATTGAAAATTATACCTCAACTTTCGATCCCTAATAAATAAAAGAAGGGTGTTACATACAACCAACCTAAAGTAACATTTATTAAGTGACAAAGCGGTGTAGCAAGTAAAGACTTGTAATATACCTCTGAGTCAAAGAAGATGAATTTCTGCTTTTTGGTAGGTGTTCCCATTGATCCGGTGACCTGCTGCTTTTCTTGAATCGTGATGTTGCAGCTCCAATTTTTCATGTCAGCTTTGATGTCTTTAATTGTTAATAAATTAGCCATCCTGTATAAAGAGCATAGAATGTTATCAACAATGACATAACAAAAAAGCAAGTATAGGAGCAGTAATCAAAAATGAAATTGTAACTCTAGCTAAGTATACCTGGACTCAGCTCTACTCTACAGTTCAATTAATTGGAATATCTCATTAAATACAACATTTCTAGTCTTGCAGTCCACTTTTGTATCTGAAAAAGTTCCCGGTACAAGGAGGATTTTAATATCAACACCAGTCCTTGCTCTTGACAGAGCAACGTACAATTGTCCGTGAGAAAAAACAGGCTCACGCAAGTAGATCCCAACATAGTCAAGAGTCTGGCCTTGTGATTTGTTAATGGTCAACGCAAAACAAAGGCGGACAGGAATCTGTGTTCTCGTGAAGGGGATACCATTCTTTTCATTGTCTAACGTTTGAAGAGGTATTCTTGGAATAATGACTGTTTTTCCACGAAAATGACCAAAAATAATCTCAAGAAGTGATCTTGTGGTTACCAAGCTCTCTACATATCAACGGTACCGTTACACAAGCCCTCAACGATTGGGGTTTAAATTTGCGTCGACATAATTGGGCAATTTTTTTTTAACAATAATCTATGAGGAGGGAGGCCTTTTGGGCTCTGAGAATTGAGGAAGTCCTCATAGTCAGCTTGATGTCTTTGATCAAGAGTTTTGTCTGAACTAATGTAGGCATGCATGTTTCCAGGAAACCTCTCAATCATTGTATCATTTAGCTCATCAACCGAAGAATTTTTTGGAGTAAGAATACATCTGTTTATCATGCTATATGGGTCTTGGGAATAGAGGTTTAGATCTGGAAATACAGATTCAATTAACCTGGTAGAAAAATATTTAGTTAGAATGAATAAGAAGAAATTTGAAAGTGAAAATCAATAAAAAAAAATGCATTAGCATCTGAAACCAGACCTGTTCAAGGACTCTTCTTTAGTGTGATAGGGAATGACTATATTTCGGTAAAGTTATCCACCATCTTTATCTAGAATCTCTTCCTTCACCAACTCTCAATAGGAAATCAAAATCTTTGGGTCTAGCAAAGCTCTCATGTTTTCGTTAAAGCGCAATTTATGCAAGTGGACCATAAAGGAGAATTGGGAAAGCTTGACTCAATAAGAACTTGTTTTGATGCCTGCTCTATGATAGGCAATGTTTGCCGAAAATCCCCTCCAAACACCACCACTTTTCCTCCAAATGGAACATCAGATTCCATAATGTCTCTGAGGAGGTTATCAAATGCTTCAATTGTTTCTGGCAGCCATTGAAGCCTCATCCATAATATTAACTTGGCCTCAAAAGCACTTTGCAATCGCTTGCTTTACTTACTAAGTCGGGCGGATCTTATTCTTTGAAAATCGGTGGTATCTTAAATCTTGAGTGGGTTGTCCTTCCTCCGGGAAGGATAGATGCTGCGATTCCAGATGTTGCCACTGCAATTGCTATATATCCTTGGGATCTAAGAGTAGCAAAGCGATTTCAAGAAAGTTTTCCATTACCACCCAACCATCAACAAAATGATCGATGCTGCAGAAAAGCATGTTGTCGGGGATCGGGTCATAAGCTTGTTTTTTGAGGGTTTAATTTAAATGAAAGCGAAGTCTTTGAGCTACTTCTATACTTTTCTCACTTTCTATCTCCTTAGTTAAGTGGGCATGACATGTGACAGAGAAGTCATCTGGAACAAAAAGATAGTCAGCAATGCTTTTGCCCATCTGCTCTAGTGACTTATTAATGTCTAACAAAACCATTCTCCGATCTCATCGAAGAATATTGATTGTATAGCTCACGGTTGATAATCCTTAGACAGTTCATCCTCAAAATTTTTCCACAGGAGTTTAGGATCACTTGGAGAACAATAAACAAGAAGAGTAGCAAATAGCAACCTCATTGATGATGGCATTTGAAAGGCTGCCGCTTCTTTAAGTGTATCTTCAATGTATGAATCAGATTGTAAAAGTCCAAGAGCTAGTGCAGCTTCTCTAAAAGAACACATTTTTTGACCATTGACAGTTAAAAGATCATTAAATGGCGTTGGTCCAGCAACATGAGTCTTGTAAGTCTTAGATAGTATTGCTCCTTCTCTTGGACTAGGTAATAACCGACCTATAACTTTCCACCGCTTTCTCGGTCCAGTTTTTATATTTAGAAGACCAAACAAAATACGTGAAAAATCCCTATAAAAGCATTTTAAATTTTCTGAATCATTGGTTTTGTTCTGAAAAAAATGAGTATGGTTTTGGAAAAATCAATTTGGCTAATCACCGCAACAAATCTGAATTTTGTTAAAAGAAATAAAGCTAGCGATCGGAAGGTGAACTTGGAGAGTGTAAAAGCTGGGGTCATCTCATTTAGTCTAAACTCATAGATGCGCCAAAAAGCCTCAGGAGGCGATATCCATCTCCCTTGCTGGAAATCCTTTATCTCATCAATGTCAGAACCATTATCAGCCATAACAATCTTAAAGCTGACTGAATCATGACCCTTAAAAACATATTTATATAGATATTTCACCAGCTTAAGAGTTGAGCAAATCTCTACATTGATGTGACAGTCAAATAAAGCAAGCAGATAAGGATTATAAGGAACAACCCATCTGTTGTCCAAAATAAATCTACGAACTTTCACCTTCCTGCCATCATCTCTCCTTCTATAATATGGATAGCTATCCTCTGCATGAGTTGTTTGGGCACAAAAATTTTTTGGATAATGATTCTTACAAGCACCATCTCGCATGCAAGGACATGTTCTATCCATATCTCCACACGGTCCATGAATCATATGTTTCACAACAAGGGAATACAAATGAGGATATTCGCTATGATCGTAATTAGTAGGACACTATTCTATCATATATTTGTGGATTCAAATTATGGCTAGGTTTTAAAATCAATAATAAATGCGCATGAGGAAATCCTCATTTCTAAAATTCAATGACATACACACAAGCCGCAACCTCACCAAAAATTTGCTTGTTTAATAGTTCACGCTTAAGCATTTCAAATTTGGCTCTAAAAACTCTTGCAAGGAGATCTGGTCTATCCTGAGCTTTTTCATGATACATTAGATTTTCCTGAATTTCTTTCCACATCGGGTTGCACGTCATGGTAAGAAAGAGGTCAGGTTTTCCATACTTCTGTTCCAATGCCATTGCATCAAGATAACGTCTTCTCATATCCCTCGGACCCCCTATAAAAGAAGCTGGTAAAATTGTTCTGCGGCCAACTTTAGAACCTTCACTGATAGAAATACTATCTAACACTCCTTGAAGAACTTCTGTCCGTATTTGATTCTGTCGTTTCCTATAGAAGTCAAGCCTAGATGTTTCTATTTTAACATAAGCATCAACTGAAAATTGCTGCAGCAATCTAAGAGTGTGCAGTAACATGGAGTTATCACCTTCTCTTATTTGAAATCAGTAATAGTACTCTCTTTGAAACGGTATCTTCTTGATCCTTTCCAATTTTAGCAGCTATAATAAAGGGGAAAAAAAAAAACAAGAAGCACTCAATCAAACCATGTATGCAAAGACATAACTCAATTAAGCTGGAAGAAGCACGAGATGAACTTGCCTCTTTTTTCCAGATCCAGTAGCTGTGATGGACTGTTAATAGAAGAAGGATCAATATCAACATCTTCTTCACAGCAATCCCCTCTCCTCTTTCTTTTGTGTTTTCTTTTTATTCCAGGATGCCATCCACATTCACCCGCGAGGAAAGAGGAGAGGATATCGCATGGTCATAGCAGCCATAGTAATCTTGGATTCTATGGCTACTATTTGAATGACTATAGACCTGTATATGAACGCGTTTATCAACCAATTCACCCTCACTTTCAGTCCATATAGCCGCAACTTGCGAGGCGGAAGGAAGATTATAAACGCGCTGATCCAGGCCGGGATAACAACTAAGAACAATGCTGTGGTTTTCAATGTGCGGAATATGTCTTAAGTTCTTAAAGAACTTTGCATAAGGATTGTGAAAGAATATGCATGAGCAATTTCATTGTGCTTTCGCTTAATTTATCCTTTCAACCATGCTTGCTAGTTCCTTATCAGTATCAAAAAAGTAGAACTGAATGCCAGATGGAAGATCGCCCGACTGGAGTAAGCCATTGAGAAAGTGGTAAACTTGACCCTGAACACGAAAGGTATAAACACCTTTCGAATTCTTTGTTAACTGAGAATCATACTTTGCACCAAATGATGTGAATCCCAAATTGTTGTTATAGGTGCGAGAATTCTTTCTAAAATGATCACATTCTTCATCATTACCAGTGAACAAACGTTTAAGGTCATAAGGCATTGGTGGAGCGACAATGAAAATCTCACCTCCTGAACAGCAAAAATTGGGAGGTTCTAAATGGAACCTCTTCGCTCCACAGTATTGACAATCAAGAGCAACGGGGAGGAGTAAAGACTCTCCTAGGATATCAGCAATTATAGAACCTTTTGGCTGTCTAATTCTTTGCTTTCTTCCTGCAACTATGCATGAATCGGCGATATGCTCACTCAACCGAAAAAAATAAGGAAAATAAATAATAGCATACTATATTGGCACGACAGGGCAGGAAAAAGAACAAAAGGCAACCTGCTGGTTGTCTTCGTGAGCGCCGTCGGCAAGGCTTTTTTTTTGGAGAGCCTGAAACTGTAGCTAGACTAGGAGGAAGGCTATTTTTGTGTATTTCTGTTCTCTGAGAACCAAATTGTGTCTGGACCTGCTGCAGCTCTGTTTTGTGATATAGAGAGATTTCTAGAGGACGCAAGTAAAACGTTAAGTAATAAATAGCCTACCGTTATATATAGAAAAACTTAAAAATTTGGTAGGAAGGCACAAGGAAGAAGGAGTTCGGTGCAATGAAAATTGAAAGATGCCGATAACAACTATACCTTGAAGAGATGCTTAATGGAAAAGGTTGATTTTGAAAGGATGAAGGGACAGAATGCATAGCGCGATCCAGGACCTGAGAATTCATAGGAATAGCCTTTAAAGAAATGATTGAGTTGAATTCTGGAACTGTTCACAACTCAAAAGAGGCTAATCCTCAAAGTTTAAAGATTGGGTGACTCTATCAAGATAACTAAATTGGGTAGCAAGTTCATGGAGCAACACTGAATGGCGACAATCTACATTTGTCTATCTGGAACACTACTCGGCCATCTAATAACCGAGCAGAAGATTCTTTGTTTTGCACGGATGCTCGCCGCTGATGCTTCTTAGTGTCATCTCGACCATCTAATGGCATATCTGCAAGTTATTTAAAGAGAGCGACTCATACTTATTCTAATAGTGAGAAGGAAGCAAAGACGTGTGGCATCTAGCTAAGAACCGAGGATGGCTGCCACAGGTTCAATATAAATAATGGCATACCCTAAACGTGCAAAAACCAGCGGTCGAAGAAAAAACAACCTGGCTTGTTTACTTATGCACTCATGGTAGTGGGTTTTTGCAAGGCTGGGACCTCAGCGCAATAGTAGAAGAGCTACATTTGGACCTCTTCCTGCTCCCCGGTAGATTTGGATTTGAGTGACTGTTGATCTATTTTGTCATGCAAAGAGGTTTTTTGCGGGACATAGAGATTAATAAGCAATGAGACTTATATTTGTACATAAAAATATCAAAGGATTCTCTAATAAGGTAGAAGGAACGCAAAACCCGAATAGAGCAAAGCACACGAAGCAATGAGGACCATACCTTTGGAAGACATTAGAATGGATAATTCAAATTGTTAAATGATAAAGACATGTAATTGGAAGTTTGGCAGGACATTTGAGAATTCAGAGATGAAGACTTTAAAGAAGGCGGTTCTATTGCACTGTTAAAAAGATTGTTATCAACAATAGCTTGAGTTCCAGTGGTAAAAAGCAACTTGCTTGTATCAAATTTGTTAAAATAGGGGGTAGAATCATGGAGGCAGGAAGGCTCATAGGGGAACATGCTCTTCACCAAAGCGTTTGAGAACAAGCATGCATCGGCGAGAATGGCTAACATTTTTCTTTTTCCAAGAGTAGCAAGCTGAATTCGAACCCTCGAACACCAAGGAGATCATGGAGTGACCTCCCAAGTTTGGAGGATTAAGCGACATTTATATCGCAGCAAGACACCAAGCAAATCACTAATTATAAGATGTGACAAGAGCTAGTATACCTTCATCAATAAGCCCTACTGAAGGAGAACGCATTTCTCCATTAGAGGAAGAAGCATGACAGCGCGGATTTAAAGGAGTCGAGATACGAGAGCGTAAAAATTCTAAGCTCTCAGCAACTCCTTAGCTTTCATTACCACCATCAGTAATGGCTTTATTCTGAAACATTCGTGCAGCGAGAAAATTCTCACTTTCGCTACTGAACACTCTATTGCGATCATTAGGAAAAGAAACACCTGACTCAACATAACCAAGTGGAACTTTCCGAATGCGAGGGAGCAAGCATTTTTCTTCTTTCTTTATAGCTCGAGCTTCCCTCCTACGGCGCAAAAGCGCCTCTTTTTCAGGCAGAGGCATTTCTGCATACCGCTTGCGGCGCAGAGCATTCTTGTCCATTTAATACGTATCTAATAATAAAAAGATATTTTATCCAAGAGGCGCTAAATCATACAGCCACACAAATCAAGGAATGCATCTAGCCAATTAATCCTTTCTATCAAAATACTATTTCCTGGTCATCTCAGCAAAAAGTTCCATGACAGCAAAAGGAAGCTAAAAAAAAGAGAATAAATCCACTATTTCCATCCCAGAATAAAATCTTCATGCAAGTAAAAGGGCACAGAAAACAATCCAAAGCATGAGCAACACGATGAGAAAAATATTCATAAGGAGGTGCATGGAAAACAGAGAGGTAAACAAAACAGGGGACATTACCTTAGAGATGAAAGATCGCAAAATAAACCCTGCTACCCAATAGAACAGTAACACACAAAGCGCAGCACCTGCAGAGAACTAAAAGGGTGAAAAAAGAAAGCAAAAAAAACCAGCGACACTAAAGGAGTAAAAACACCAACCACGTAAGAGCATAAAACCATGCATAAAGCAAGCTACAAAGCAAAAAGAAATTATACACAACAAACCATAATGGAAAACACCATAAAGGAAAGGAAAAGGGGAGCAGACAAGGAAAATAAAAAAGAACAACAAAAGAACGAGCTCATAAAACCATGCACAAAGCAAGCTACAAAGCAAAAAGAAATTATACACAACAAACCATAAACAAACACCTATGAAACTCAACGAAAGGAAAAGGGAAGAGGCTGAAGGAAAATAAAGAACAACAAAAAACGAGCTCATCTGAACAAAACAAGAAGACATATCAAATCAAACAAGAACAACAACACAGCAAAATAATACAATAGCTTAGTGAGAATGACCAACAAAAGAAAAAGAAGAACGAGCGCTAAAATAGAAAACAAGGAGTGATCTGGGAAGAAAGGAAAAACAAAGGGACAAACCATTCAAGCATACAATGCAACAACTATACTACTCAAATAACACCATAGAACAAATTAAAGTGAAAACAACTAACTAATAGGCAACTATGATTGCATAAAGAAGATTGAAACAGGATAGCTAGCAAAATGGAGCTCTGAGTAAAGAGAAGCGGAAAAAACAACTTGAACAATAAAGGAGCAGGAGCTAAATTTACAACGGGAAAACAATGAAATAGTTCAAAGGTACCAAGACCAATAAAAACCATCATTGCGAAAAGAAAAAATTGCAGCTATGAAGAGAGATCCTCAAGCGTCTGAAAGAAACAGTGAAGCAAAGTCAGGATGGGAAAAAAAGTCGTTGTTTACCGAGCTTCTTCGCAATTTTACAAATATAGGACGAAACCCAAAGATTCCCTTAACGAAATAGCACATGTCCACAAGGAAACAACGGGCATGACCGTAAAAGGAGAGCCCACATCGAGCCCATCGCCATACGGCACCCGAAATTAACAGTCAAAGCGCGCGCAAAAATAAAAAAGCTCGCGTCATATGCGGATCAATAGGTGGGCAGAAAACAAAAAAACAAAAATCGTGCAAAAAAATCAGGCCGCCCACATGGCGGGCGACCACAACCGACAAATCGAAGAACAGCCATATCGTACCACAACCCCACAACCATAGCTGGCTGGGCGACCATACCGCGACCAACCGACAAATTGCCACATAAGCAAACGACCATGCACTTGTCAAAGTTCATTCCCGCTTAACCTCTATATGTTAACTAGTGCTTTGAGGCATGATCTAAAATGTGTGCAATTAATAAAAAACCATATATTTATCAAAATTATGTCTTTATAATATATTTTTATTGGTCAAATTCTTTTGTTGCTCCTGTGTGCATGACATGAAATTTATTATGTAAATATTTCTAAATCATTGTGGAGAAAACTTAAAATTTGGAGAAAATGTTAAAAAGCTGTCTAGCAATTTAAAAAATCATGTGGTATAGTATGCTATGTATTAGATAATTCAAAATTTAAGTGCAGGATAGTACGTTGTGTATTAGACAATCCAAGGATGCAAGATGGAATGAGGTAATTTTGGTTGAGTAGAGTAATGATAGTAAGGGTAAAATTGAAAACACATAGAGTGAAGAGAAAGTTAACATAAACTGCAGTCATCTGACTTTATTATTGTAGAGCTGTTCTTCTAATTTTTTCCCCTTCTTTTT
The DNA here is from genome assembly GCA_013103745.1 of Gardenia jasminoides. Classification (NCBI taxonomy): domain Eukaryota; kingdom Viridiplantae; phylum Streptophyta; class Magnoliopsida; order Gentianales; family Rubiaceae; genus Gardenia; species Gardenia jasminoides. The sequence goes on from CM023098.1 coordinate 4,208,439, forward strand.
CAAACACGTTGAAATCTTAAAACAATTTAGTTTCATGGAGTGTGTTTAGATAGTAGATTATTTGGGATAATATATTATGCAAACAAATCCAATTTTTTATGATGAAACGTAAAGTGTGTTGAAAAATATATTTATACCGTAAGTAAATAATTTTTGTACAAATAATCCCTATTCAAATACACCTATTGTTTTGTAAGGAAAATTTTAATACATCAAGTTAGGAAATTAGTTAATGATAATTATGATAAAACGAATTCTACAATAAGATTTTTAGAACATGTGATTCCGAAGAATGCTTTGGGTTTCATTGATGTAATGTTTCAGGGGGAACGGAATTTGACCACCTTCGGAATCACAGAAGTAGAAATAGTTCTTTTAAAGTTTGATTATTATACGTATAGTTAAAGGTGTCAATCACACCCATTTATATTGGCTCACCTAATCCACCCATTAATAATTTATTCAAATCCACTCATTAAATTTAAATGGGTATCCATTTATTCCCATTTAATTAATGGATAGTGGGTTAATTTGGTTCACCCATTTAATCCATTTAAAAATAAATATACATTTTATTCAATATTTTAGTTAGTATTAAGGAGATAAATTTAAATTTTTTACCAATGTAATAATAATAAAATGCCATTATTATTATTGTTAAACACCATAAGAAAAATTTTTGAAAGAATAAATAATATATCAAATGAGTCATATATGGATAGTTGGATATACCCATACCCATTTAAATAAATGGGTACAAATGGGTTGATTTAATTATACCCATTATCCAATTATAACTTACCCAAATATACCCAAATCACCCATTTTGACACCTATACGTATAGGCACATATGAAGTCGAAACATTCTTTTGAACTTTAATTGATAGAACATTTATACACATATGGACGAAGTCTATTCAGTTGTGTAATCTCATCATATCTGTAGCTTAGAACTGAAACCTGATTATCAGTTTAAAAGTAAAGCATTCATGACAAGCAATCACAATCTTCATATTTCGTGTCAACAATCTACAAGTCAATCTATCATAAGGACATGTACAATTTCGCTTTTAAATGATTTGCATACCAAGTACACAATTAGCTTTATCAATAGGTTAATGAGATAGAAATTTTGAGTCAATTGTTTCTGTCAATGGGCAATCAGAATAAACAGTACTCTGCCAAACAAAACAACAGCAAGAAACAAAAGCATTCTATGAGGCTAGTTCATGATCGACTCAACTAGTATACAATACAGAGCAAAAATTTGTCTAGCGCAGGAGGAGCCCCATAAAAAATGGGTACAACATAAAAGAAACCAAAAGGCTACAAGTAAGAGGTAAGGGACCCCAATGATCCATATGGGCATGTCGAAAATGACCAAACAGATCATACAAAATGCTCATCCAAATAGTGTGCTGCTAAAATCTACCATAGACCTATACACTTAAGGCAAGTAAACTCTTAGAACTTGATTCAACAAAACTCAAAAAATCTCTGCTTCCTTCTTCTGTTGATATATGCCTGCTACTCCTCTGAGTTATCTGACATTAAAACTCCAGCATAGTAATCAATCGGAACCAACATCTACCCCTTTCTTCTTCAGGAAGTCCTTGGCTTCAATGATATCCTACACGAGGAAAAACTGTAAAAAAACAAATCCAAAAAAAAAAGATAAGGGAGACTTTTTAATTGATTTACACATCTGAATCTAAATTTGATTGCTTTTGCAGCCCCCGGAACCAAGCTTCTTCAGCCAAAAGAAAACAAGCAGATGTGTAATATTTTTTTTCCTAAATGGGGAACGACATATTGGGGGATAAGCAGGCGTATTTCACTAATTGCCAATTATAATCCACAAGCAGCACAATCCGCAACTTATCTAGCAACGATGAATATGTAAAAGTACCTGATGTAAGAGAAGTGATTCTTGAGGACAAGTTGGAAATTGCATCAGCCCAACTCCAACCATTAAAAGGCCGTAGCATCCTAGAGACACAATGAAATAGAGCGGCAACTTGGGTACCGAAGACAAAATTTGTCAACTAAATCCCATAATATAAGAAAGAGAATGAAGATATGTGAAGAAGTAAACAGGATAAGAAGAAGAAGCTCACCAACCACGTATAGCTCTCTGGAATTACTGATGCTTGTAAAAGGCCAATCCAAAAAGCAGAAATAGCCACTAGCAATGCCAGAATCTTCAGAATATGCTTCATTTTAACTGTCAGAGAAGGATCCTTCACCTTAGTGATACTTCAATTATGAAAATTCTAAACAAGTGTCTACTGCATATAGCTGGCTAGAACTCCACTCCACTACTAAGTTCTTATGTACTCTTGACTCTTAAAAAAACATTTGCAAGAAGCTGCAGTGCCATCATTTCAATGGCAACCATTCTTGATACAATTGAATTTTTGCCGTATAACTCAAAACAAAGAACTTCCATCACCAGGAGAATGGGATGCATATACACAGCAGGGCAGAACATACTTATTATCTGCAGTCTGAAGATAAAGATGTTCAAAAGATAACATGTAACTTGCTTTAGATATAAGCTTAACAAAGGTCGTCTAGAAAACTCAATTAGCCTTTTCTTCACAGTTTCATTTGTCATGCATACATGTCATAACACATACATGTTACAGTATTAATGGTATAATTACATGCCAAAAAGACAAAAACATCATAAAAGAAATACAACAACAGTTTGTCTATCTCCTTAATTACAATGAAACTACAAACAAGTAAGAGACAGCAGAGGAGAAACTTCTGTCACGAAACAAGAATAAAATATCAACATTTCCTGGTCAGTAGTAATGGAAAAACATGGAAAACAAAATGAACAAACAAATTGAACTCAATATTTTTTCTGTGAGTCCAGTATCATTCTGGAAGACCAGCATTGAGTGAATCATATAACCAGATATTGATGATGTCCAAAGTTGAGCAAGATTTTATAATGGAAGCATAACCAACATTCTCATCTGAATAAAAAATTTGCCAACTTCTCATCAGCAAAATAACTTCTCCAACAAAATTCTGATAATAACTAATTACTAATCTGATGCAGTGTTTGTGGAAGGATATAATATACAACAAAAACTATTCCTCTTCACCCACACAATTGAGGAAAAAGCCTAAAACTCAAGGGCTAGACAGATTCCCAAACATGATCAGCAATTTAGGTTGTCACCATCAGCTCTTGTTAAACATTACCAGCCAAACCAATCCAATGTAAGCTCTTGCACATAGATCAAGTTACTGTTTGTTTTATTGTCCCACATTTTTATACAGTTGCCAATTTCTCTTACCTCCAGGGCTTCAGAACCCCCACCCACCACCGCAATTACGGCCACAAAGGAAAAAAAAAAAGTCAGAAAAAACAAGAATAACCATCAAAAGCGAATCGAAGTCTAAACTCGGGCAGTATCAGGAATCATATTGCAGAACATTTAGCGAGTCCATGGTTCAAAGAATCGGACGAGTCAGACACCGGAACTTGGCTGTCCATTCCGATAACAATCCCCAACAAGTGGGATACTCCAGAATCGGTGGCTTCTGACAATAAGCAGCCAAGTCGTCACAGTCTTCCCGTTTCAAATTCAGGACCAAATCAAAAAAAGCTTCCTGCTTTACTAAAATTAATGGAAAGATAATGACAATCCTCCAAGAACATCCCAAAAGCATTGAAAAAAGTAAAATTCACCAGACAAGATCACGGTAAGAAAAAAAAAGAGGACAAAAACTATAGGAAACTAATCTGCATACCAACCTTTAGGCCAAATTCAATCTCCTCAAAAACCCTTGAAAGAACAGAAAGCTGGTGGCGGAGAAAGAGGAGCAGAATGAGAAGGGCGATCTGATGCTTCCTTCAGAAAAGAGAAGGTTATCGCCGACGGCAGGCCAACGAAGCGGAGAGGAGAGGGAAGACGGAGGGTGGCCCTTTGGGTTGGAGCGGGGTAGGGTATTGGGCTCAAATTGATGCTTTTGACATTGGGCCAGTGGGCTAACGGGTAAAAATTTCATACTTGCAGGCTCTCCACATTAAATTAACATCCTCTGCTTTGCTTGCTTTCTAGGTCTATTTAGGCACATTCAGTTTTATCAAGATAAGAAGAAAGAAAGAAAAAATACATATAAAAACCCAGAGAAGTTTTTGTTATATAGTAGCAATGTAAAATAGTTTTCAGTTGAGTGTAATCAAATTAATAAAGTAATAAGTGTTGATATCCATTCATTTTCTAGCATAGTGGAATAGTCATCCCTTCTTTTTGGTTTTCTCCCCCTAGATTTTAAGGGTTTTTTTTTTTTTTTCTTATTTAGAAAGGATGAGATTTAAGAAACTGGAAGGGAGTAAGAGGATTAGCTAGGATCTCTAATATCTGGGAGTTCAACTTTAACTACTAAACTACAGTCTGCTCAACCCTTTTAAAGTATACCGGTACACTAATACATTTCTTGGAATTAAATAGCTCATTTGTAAAATTTCTAATGTCATGTACTTGCATATTTAGTTTTGTATCACCTATAAATAGAAAACTTGAAAAATCATATTTGTACTTACAAGAATGGTTGAATGAAAGAAATAATATTCTCTAATCACCTTGGCTCAACTCCCCTTTATTTTATAGTAATGTTTGAGCTTACCATGCCAAAAAATCACCATTTACGAGATATATTATTTGTTTTACAACATATTAAAAAAGAATCAATTAATCTGGCCACTCCGTTCTTTATTTTATCTCAAACCCATTGATTTTGTGGGCATTTGGCTACTTATTTGTTGAGGTTTTAGGCCAACAAAGCCTAAAATTTTAGCTAATAACATCATTAGTCATACATTAGCGCTCATAATATAAAAAAGGACGATCCAAAATGGCCCCTAACATTTCAAAGTAATTTTTTTAGCCCCTTACATTCAAAACGGAGCAAAACAATCCTACAAATATACCAACAAATATACCAATTTGTTCCAGAACATATTTTTAAATAATTTTAAGTCAAACGGTGCAATTCCAAGTAATTCTCATACTTCAGGGACAAATAAGACCCAGAATAGTGTCTTTGTCAAAAAAACCCTCTCACCACCCCTTCCCCCTTCCTCCTTCCTCAGAGAAGTGGTGGTGGGAAGGCTACTTGGAAGAAAATGTTGCACTAGTTTCTATTTTGCTCAAAAAACTATCGACATTTGATCTGCGTTCATTTTTTTTTTTATTTTGGTCAGGAATAGGTTTCTGGGACTAAATTAGTATACTTATTACATGCAAAGGCTCCACACAAAAAAATAAAAAATAAAAAAAATAAAAAAATAAATACATATATACACACACACACACACATATATATACATATACACACACACACACATACATATATCCAGGTTTCGCTGCCCAAATGGATTTTGTTACAAACCGATAAGCACAATTGATTGAGAACAAAAGAAGTGAGAGGGCAAAAAACTAGACATATATAGGATGTAACAAATGTTTTGTCTATTTCTGGGGTGGTATTTGTTCTTTGCGGGGTTAAGAACAGAAGAATTTGTTCAACTTGGACTAGCTTGAACTTGGTCGTAAATGTCCATTGCCGCCTTCATCGCTTTACTTTTCTCAAGCATTTTAGCTCTTTTCTCTCCGGATGGGTGAGTTGATAGAGGCCAGAGGGCCAGCGCTGGGACCGTATGTTCTACGTAATGTTGCAGCATATTTTGGGTCGTAGCCAGCTGCAGCCATTAGTATCATACCAATATGGTCAGCTTCAACTCCATCCTAAGGAAAAAAAAAAAAAAGAAAAAGATATTTTTTTATATAAAAAAAAGAGAGAGAGAGAGAAAGAGAGAGCACTTGGATCGAGTTTCCAGTACATATGCTGAATGTTTCTTCTTCTTCTTCTTTATTAAGATTTTGAGGTGCAAAAAAAGAGAGACTTTGTAGTGACCTTCCAAGTAATAGTACAAGCTTGAACAAGTTGTTTAATGCCTAAGAGCTCAATTCTTTTGTATTCGTAGTTAAAGGTCTACAGTCGAGGATAAAGTTCATGCAATTAGAACCACAATGGATCAATAGCGGCTCTCCAGCTATCCCCTTGATGATTTGAGCCTACAATCTGTCGGTTACAGGTGAAACGTCTTACCAACTAAACTACACTTCGGTGTCAACAACTATCTTTAGTTATTTCTTTAATTATGCACTTCTAGGAGTTAAGTGTTCAGTGTTTCAGAGTTGAATGCTTATAGTCCATGTTCATATTCTCTCCGTTCTTTACTTACTACAAGTAAAACAGCTCAAATGATGAATCCATGAAGGATACATGATGCATTAGAAAAAACTAAAAAGAATTAACTTTAGTGGACGGAAACAAATGGCTTGTTGACGGTTAAACTTAATCTGTTGGTAGCTATACTAAAAGCATGATCTAGTGGGACTTTTGGCTGATCATATCTCTGATTGATTTTCAATCCACAGAAATCATTTGTGAAACAAGTAAAAATAAAATAGGAATTATTGAGATACCAAGAAATACAGCAGGGAACTAGGCAGATTCGTACGTACCTCCTGCAAAGAACACTTGGATTGCTTCTGTCCATTTCTCAAGGTTCACAAAGTCTGTATAACATGCAATTAATTGAGAGGGCATGAATGCGAGTGATCGCAAAAAATCTTCTGAAACATGACTACCAACCCCTGCGCAACCTGTTCATGAAGAGAATCATAGAGCTTGAGAGACACACATATTGTTAGGAGTATTATTTGTAGGTCGAGTCTGTGTATGCATTATCATAATTAGATAGACAATATACGCAGAATTACAGTCCAAATTCAAATTTAGATTAGTCAGTGTATAAAAGATTGATCCATATTTTTAAATTGAATACACACAAAGCATAACTTTTGAAGAAAATTAAACAAATCGCATGCACGCACCTCATGCCCCATAGAAGTTGCTATTTTTTCATCACTAATACTAATATCTGATGCAAAGGACAGATGAAGTCTCAATTCCCTAATTCCGGAATTGCTACTACTGGAAGAAAGCAACTCGAAGAATCAGGGAAACGATGGTGAGGATGTATTGATGATCAGAGGGGAGATAAGGATCAGGATAGTACATCAGAATCTGTCCTACTTCTTTCCTCTTGCTGACTATTTAAGCTACCAGACGGTTATTGCTGACCTATTGTAACTAACATGCTGATGTCAGGTGATTATTGTTGTAACTAACTATTTTATTGTAACTAATTCTAATCATTACAATCAATCAATGATCAATTATAGCTGTTACATCAAACGCCTCTCCTGAAGAAGTCCTTGTCCTCAAGGACTGACAAGGACTGAAATGTGGAAATTGTTTCTGAAGATCTTGTAAGTATTCCCAAGTAGCGTCCTCTGGAAAGCAATTGCCCCATTGTACTAATACTTAAGTAGCATCTGTCCTGCCCCTTTTTGCTATGCGATGATCCAGTATAGCTATAGGCTCCATTAATATCTGGCCTGGCTCAGTGATTCCAGCTGGAATGTGTGCTTGAACAGGAGTGTTTCCCACCTTTCTTTTGAGCGGAGATACACTAAATGTGTGGTGTATGCGAACATGAGCTGGTAATTTTAATTTATAAGCAATTGGACCAATGCGAACCTCTACTTGAAATGGGCAAAAATAACGAGGAGAGAGCTTTTGACAGTGGTGTGACCTTAAAGAATGTTGCTCATAAGGTTGCAGCTTAGCATAAACCTAGTCTCCAATGTCGAATTGCCTCTCAGCTCTATGTTTATCAGCAAGTTGTTTCATGCGATGCTGAGCCTTGTGGAAGTTATGCCTGAGTTGATGAATAACCATCCCTCTTGCAGTTAGGCTTCTATCAACTGATTCCACTACAGAAGCTTAAGCTAGATAAGGGATGTGGGCTGGTGGTGCTTGACCATAGACAGTCTCATAAGGAGTAAATTTCGTAGCTGAATAATAATTGGTGTTGTACCAATATTCTGCTAGGGAAGCCATGTCAACCAGTGCTTAGGATGATCACTGATCATACATCTTAAGTAATTTTCAATGCACCTATTAACCACCTCTGTTTGTCCATTACTCTATGGATGGTATGAAGTAGACATGTTCAGTTGCACCTTCTGAAGCTTGAATAGTTCTTGTCAGAAATTGCTGAGGAATGTAGGATCCCTATCACTAACAATGCATTGAGGCATGCCATGTAATCTGTAGATGTGATCCAGAAATAATTGATCCACTAATAAAGTAGTGTAAGGATGAGCCAATAGTAAGAAATGTGCATATTTACTTAGCCTGTCAACTACTACCAGAATCACCTTCTTGCCATTAGACATAGGTGGACCCTCAATCAAATCCATAGAAACATCTGTCCAAACCTTTTGAAGGATAGGAAGGGCTGTAGCAGTCCAGGATAAGGAGAGTTTTTACCTTATGCCTTGAACAGACATCACATGAGGCTACAAATAAGGCACTATCTTTGAGCATCTGCTTCCAGTAAAAGACTTGTTTAAGCCTCCTATAAGTAACTTCAACTCCTGAATGGCTTCCTTGTGCTTCTAAATGCCATAAATCAATTAATTTCTGCCTCAAGTCAGCATCATTACCCACGACCAATTTTCCTTTCCTCTTGAACATTCATTGACTCCATGTATAGTGGTAGAGTGTAGGATTACCAGTTCTAATTTCTGAATAATGCCCTGCACCTTCTGATCAGTCTGCCAACTCTGTTGAATTTCTTTCATCAGAGGGGTGGTGAATGTCAGCATAGTGTTCAATTGCCCTTCAGTATGTGGTCTTCTAGACAGAGCATCAGCAGCTATGTTTTCATTGCCCCTCTTGTATTGTAAGTCATAATCATATCCTAGAAGCTTTGCTATCCACTTTTGCTGTAATGGAGTATGAACTTTCTGCTCCATCAAATATTTCAGGCTTTGATGGTCAGTCTTTATAGTAAAATGCCTGCCAACCAAGTATGCTCTCCACTTCTGTATAGCAGTTGCTACAGCTAGCATTTTCTTCTCATAAACCTAATAGGCTTGGTGAGTTGGTGCCAAAGCCTTACTGAAGAAAGCAATGGGTCACCTATCTTGCATCAAGACTGCATCAATACCATTTCCTGAAACGTCTGTCTCCACCACAAAATCTTGTGAGAAATTCGGCAGTGCCAGTACTGGAGGTTGACTCATTGCTGACTTTAGTTCTTGGAATGCTTGAGTAGCCCCATCATGCCATCGGAACTGATTCTTTTTGAGTAAATCAGTTAATGGTTTGGCAATTTTACCATAATTTTGCACAACCCTCCTGTAATACCCAGTGAGCCCTGGGAATCCCCTCAGTTCCTTGATGTTGTGAGGAATAGGCCATGTTTGAATGGCATCAATTTTCTGTGGATCCACCTTTACTCCTTCAGCAGTAATGATGTGGCCCGAGTAATCAATTTGAATTTTTTCAAATACACATTTACTCAGCTTGACCTTCAGTGAATTGGCTCTTAGCACTTCAAACACAGAATTGAGATGCACCATGTGATCAGCCCAATACTTACTGTATATGAGAATGTCGTCAAACAATACTAACAGAAATTTTCTGAGAAATGGTCTAGAAACCTCATTCATTAAGTTTTGAAATATAGAGGGGCATTAGTCAAGCCCAAATGCATGACTAAGAATTCATAATGCCCCTCATGAGTTCTAAATGCTGTTTTTTGAATGTCATCAGGCCATATGCGAATCTGGTGATAACAAGGCCTGAGATCAAGCTTAGAGAAGAATTTAGCTCCAAACAGTTGATCAAGCAGTTCTTCTACAAATGGAATAGGGAATTTATTCTTCACAGTTGCTTGATTTAACTTTCTATAATCAACACACATTTGCAATGTTCCATCTTTTTTCTTTACCAGTACAACAAGTCATGAGAAGAGGCTGGAACTGGGCCTAAAAGTTCCACAGTCAAGCATCTCTGCAATTAGCTTTTCAATTTCCCCTTTCTGGAAGGTTGAGTACCTGTAAGGCTTCACATTGATGGCCTGAGTTCCTTTTTTTAATGGAGTTTTATGATCATGTAGCCTGACAGGTGGCAAGACTTTCGGCTCTTGGAGTAGATCATCATATTTACTCAACAATCTATCAAGAGCTAATTGATCATGCTCTAGTGCATCATCCATTTTTACATTCACAGCACAAAGTTGGGCATTTTCTGAATCTGTAATGCCTTGTTATGATCAGCTCTGATTAAACACACTTGAGCAGTGGCAATTTGTTCTTGCTTTTGTAGAACCTTCTGCATTTTCTTCTTTTTGATCAGCTGTACTCCTTGCTGTTTGGTTCCCCTTAACACTACCCTCCTTCCACCTTGCATAATTTCCATCCTTAACTTATCAAAATTCTATTTGACATCCCCAGTGGTTGTCAAACACTGCATTCCCAGGACAATTTCACACCCTCCCATGGGTAAAACCAACAAGTCAGCCTTAAACTCTTGGCCTTGCATTTTCCAAGAAAATGCAGGGCATAATGTGTTGGTGGTTAGTTTGTTCCCATCTGCAACCTCAACCACCAGGGGGTTAACCCTGTCAGTTCTTAGACCCAACTTCTGAACTACACTGGGGTGAATGAAGTTGTGCGAGCTTCATAGTCAACGAAGACACTGACTGACTACTTGCCCACATGACCTGTAACCTTCGTGGCTCTAAAGTTGGGTACTGCCATAGAAGACATGGCATTGAGGGAGATATGAGCCAATTGACCATCTTCCACTTCATCATTATCCCATTCTTCTTCTTCTCCAGAATCCACCATTTCCCTTCCCTTCTCATCAAATTCCTCATCCCAGATCTCCAATCTGTGAAGTTGGCTATCTCCAATCATTATAATGCAGTCGATTCCTAGCTTCTTGCCTTGCCAGAAGCAAAAGCTTGACAAAAATTGCAGCACAATCTATAGTATCCCTTTCCCAAACTTGTACAAAAAGGATCACAATTCTAGACTTCGTGCATTAGGAGCCCAAATTGTTGGATATAAGACTGGAAAAACATCGTAGGACAGATCACTTTCTAGTACATTAGAGTTCTATTCTATCTAGCTTAGCCATCAATTTTTCTCTCATCTTCTATGCTCTAAATTTCCAATAAAATCTTGTCACAATTTTTTGGCACTGCTCAACTACATGCCTACGTAAAATAGGGAATTGCAGTTCTAGTCCCCATTTTAATTATAATCTGTGCGTGAAGTAGTCTCCATTCACAAATGTAAAACCCTACTTTTTTGAAAATTGGGCAGATTTAAACACAAATTGACAGTAAATTAGAACAGTCAAGGTTAAGATGAAATTGGCATCAATTTTCAATTTATTCAAAACAAGTGAGCGGTTTCAAATAAGGACAAAATCTTAAATATCGAACCTAAAACTTTTCTACAGTGTTAAAAGACCAATAAGTACGGAGGAATGAGCCCAAAAGGACAATTGACGTTCTCCAGTGGTGAATTACTTGTATGGCTAAGTGCCTATTGGTTTTGCTGTGCTGAATTCAGTACAACTACAGCTCTTCTCATGCTAGTCTTTAAAAACCTTATTGTCTTAACAAAAAAAATCTAAATAGTTAAATTGCACTGCTCATTTGCATTAGCGGCCTTAAAATTCATCTACCAAGTATCTATATCAAATTCGTCTCTTTTATAGATTTTTTTAATAATTAAAACCGTCAATATTTGGCTAATCTCCTTGCGGAAATGAGTAATCCATATATTTTCCCATTTAGGAAACTTTGTATTCTTATTTGTTTCTGATAGTGATCCACTCCAGAGAGTCTTTTGACAAAGAAAAAAAAAAGTGTAAAAGGGTAATTTCAGGAGTTTCAGGGGCAATTTCAAGGTGAGATAGGGCGAGTTGCGGGGTAGGAGGTCGCTCAGGAACAAAGGATCAAGGACTTGTGCCATCACATTAGTGACAGCAAGGTGCAGTTGAAAGTGAAGATGTGATATTCTGAAATTGGATGGTTGAGATTAAACGTAAGACAACAATTTTAATATGTCAAAAAAAAAAAGTTGCTGTGTTTTTTTTCATCTTATTGTAATAGCATATATATTCGTTATATTAGTTTCTACATTAATTGTGTTATTATATACACTACACCGTGCAATCAGTAGAAGCCCCTCACTCGGCCAAAAAAAAAAAAAAAAAGAGTGGAAAAGGAATTTCGAAAAAGAAACAGCAAGAAGAAATTAAAAGTGGGGGACGGATAGGTTAGGTGGTACGGGGGAAAGAAGTGTAAGTGAGAGGTCTAGGTCCTGCCTCTAGACCTCTCACTTACCCGAAAAAAAAAAAAAAAAAGAATTAAAAAAAACCGAAAAACAGAATAGAGGAACGAAGGCAATCTTGGCTCTTCCAGTGACTTTCACGGCTAGTTAACAAATGTATAATTGGATATAGTTTGTGATCCGATTTTTTTGATCCAAAGCTAGCTTTCTGATGTCTATGGTTTTGGTATTGCAGTTGTATAAACACTGTCAAGAATACATGCATCCTGGAGAATTGCTTTCCTCATTATCATCCCAACATGACGAACAAAATAATGCTGCAGGATCTGCTACATGAACATATGTCGCCTCCTGTTAACCGTTCGGTTGCTCTGAAATCTGGTTCTCACGGTCACGGTAACCTTGGCTCTGGCCTGCTTACATCCCAATCCCGAATCTCCATTAACAATGAGAGATGCATCCAGAATATCTTTATATAATGCAACATCAAGAAAATAGCATATACATGCTTCTTAAACTCGTTAAATTTCTTTCCCCTTCATTTCTTCTTATGGGGAAAAATTTTGTTTACTTATTTGAATCTAACAGAAGATTATTTAGTCTTCAAGTTATAATTTATGGTTGAAAGTTAAGGGATATATGAAGTGGCTCAAAAAATTATAGGTGGGAGAAAGAAGATAATTCTCACAATATACTAATTCTCACAATGTCTTGGTGATGTCTCAGACGAGTAACAAAAAGCTGACCACAACTAAGTGTCAAGAATAGTCTTCATGGGCTGTCAATTAACTCGCTAGACTCTTCCTAAGAAAATATATCAACTGATATATATAGCCTACTGGAGAGATTTCTACTGGTAAGCAAGAATTAGCATACAAGTAATTATCAAATGAAATATCAACTAGCCTACTAGATAGATTTTTATTGGTATTTTTGGGGTGTTTTTCAAAAATACTACTGTAGCATTTGAGATGTGAAATATAATTAGTGTAGATATTTTTAAAGCATTTTTAGAATTATACTTTGGGGGGTATTTTTAAAATTAAAAATTTGTTTAAAATATTTGTTTAAAAAATTAAACTATCTCCTCCTCCCTCTCCCTTTCTCTTTCTCCCCCTCCTCCCCTCCCCACCCCTCCCCTCCCCTCTGGTCGTGATCGATGACCAGATCCAGTCGCGACCAAAGGGGAGGGGGAGGTGGGTTGCAGAGAGGGGAGGGGAGGGGAGGAGGGGGGAGGGGGAGAAAGAGAGGAGAGGGAGAAGAGATGAGAGGAAAGAGAGAGGAGAGGGAGAAGAGAGGAGAGGGAATAGGGCAGGAGGAGGTGGGGATGGTGCGGTAGGCAGGGACAGATTTACAATTGCCCCCACTATCCCCACCAAAATCCTTAGTATACATGTGTATGTGTAAGAGGAGTTTTCCTCAATATTTATATAATATTTATCCACTGACCCCCACTACTTTTAAATTCTACCAAAATCATAAATACACATGCATACATACATATACATGTGTGTGCGTGTGTAAATTAATAACCATATGTACCTGCATTTAGAGATTATTGCTTACCACTCTTTAATCAAACTATTTAGGTGACATCCCAACTCAACTTGCTTATAAATAAATAACCGAATATTTCCCCTCTCACTCTTGATCAAAGCCACCAACAGAAACTCAAATTTATCTTTACTCTTGTGCTGCTTATCTTTCAATATGCTTTCAATGTACAAACCCATTTCAAAAGTTTTATTCATTTATTAGCTGCAAATTGAAACTGATAAAAATTACTTTTTCTTCATTTCACATTTACAAAATAAAAGAAAAAAGAAAAAAGCATAGTAATTATGTTTTAAAGTATATTTTATATGATTTTTTAAAGATGTGCATTTTAATTCTTGGACAATTATGTTTATACACTACATTTGCTTCTGCTGGGTTATATTTCTAGCTCCGCCCTTGGCGGTAGGTGGGGAGGGTGGTGGTAGAGGGAGGGTGGAAGAAGAAGGAAATTTCTTTTAGTTGTTTGTGCATGTGTGATTTGTTTTTCAAATATTTGTTTGAATTTGTGTTTTTGGAGTTATTTTTGGTTGGTGTATTACTATAACATTTAGAATATGAAATACAAGTTTTTCAAAAATAAACCAAAAACTCCCAATCCAATAGGAGCCTATTTTTGATTATCTATACAACTACTATGGTTGATAAGGCTTGGTTTAGTCTTTCATCAACCATTGTAATCATAAAAGGAAGACTAAAATGAAAAGAAATTCCATGTGTTCATCATATGCGGTACTTGTGAGGTTGTCTTTTCTTTCTTTTTTCTTTTTCTTTTTCTTTTTTTTTTCCATGAAGGGAGACTTCAAGCCTTATCCACCAGGTGGAGGGGAGGCCTGAGAGTTAGGCCGTGTGTTTGGATAAAATTATTTTGCTGTGCTGAATTCAGTGCTATAGTACAGCTCTTCTCATGCTAGTCTTGTGTTAACAAAAATAACTAAATAGTTAAATTGCATTGCTCATTTGCACTAACGGCCTTAAAATTCATCTACTAAGTATCTGTATCAAATTCTTAGTTCTATAATCACTTTTATATATTTTTGTAATAATTAAAACCGTCAATATTTGGACATTCTCCTTACGGAAATTAGTAATCCATAAATTTGCCGATTGAGGAAACTTTGTATTCTTATTTGTGTCTGATCGTAATCCACTCCCGTGAGTCTTTTGACAAAAAAAGTGTAAAAGACTAATTTCAGGAGTTTCAGGGGCAATTTCAAGGCGAGATAGGCTGGGTTGGGGGTAGGAGGTTGGCCATGAATAAAGGATCATGGACTTGTGCCATCACAGTAGTGACAGCAAGGTGCAGTTGAAAATGAAGGTGTAGTATTCTGAAATTGGATGGTTGAGATTAAACAGAAGACACCAATTTTAATATGTCGAAAAAAAAAGAGGTTGTTGTGGTTTTCATCTTATTGTAATAGCATCTATATTCGTTATATTAGTTTCTACATTACTTGTGTTATTATCTACACTACACCATGCAATCAGTAGAAGCCCCTCATTCGGCAACAAAAAAAAAAAAAAAAAAAAAAAGGAAAGGAGTGGAAAAAGAATTTCGAAAAATAAACAGAAACAAGAAATTAAAAGTGGGGGACGAATAGGTTAAGTGGTATGGGGGAAAGAGTGTAAGTGAGAGGTCTAGGTCCGTGGTTCTAGACCTCTCACTAAAAAAAAGAACTAAAAAAACCGGGTGCTAGTTGACAAATGTATAATTGGATATAGTTTGTGATCCGATTTTTTTGATCCAAAGCTAGCTTTCTGATGTCTATGGTTTTGGTATTGCAGTTGTAGAAACACTGTCAAGAATACATGCATCCTGGAGAATTGCTTTCCTTATTATCATCCCAACATGACGAACAAAATAATGCTGCAGGATCTGCTAGATGAATATATAAAGATATTCTCCTGTTAACCATTCGGTTGCTCTGAAATGTGGTTCTCACGGTCACGGTAACCTTGGCTCTGGCCTGCTTACATCCCGATCCCGAATCTCCATTAACAATGAGAGATGCATCCAGAATATCTTTATATAATGCAACATCAAGAAAATAGCATATACATGCTTCTTAAACTCGTTAAATTTTGTTCCCCTTTATTTCTTCTTATGGGAAAATTTTGTTTACTTATTTGAATCTAACGGAAGATTATTTAGTCTTCAAGTTATAATTTGAAAGTTAAGGAATATATGAAGTCGCTCAAAAAATTATAGGTGGGAGAAAGAAGATAATTCGTACGATATACTAATTCTCACAATGTCTTAGTGATACCTCAAACGAGTAACAAAAAGCTTACCACAACTAAGTGTCAAGAATAGTCTTTATAGGCTGTCAATAAGCTCGCTATACTCTTCGTAAGAAAATATATCAACTACTTGTATATAGCCTACTAGATAGATTTCTATTGGTGAGCAAGAATTAACATACAAGTAATTATCAAATGAAATATCAACTAGCCTACTAGATAGATTTCTATTGGAGTTTTTGGAGATGTTTTTCAAAAAATACGACTGTGGCATTTGAAATATGAAATACAATTAGTATAGATATTTTTAAAATTATATTTTTGGGGGTATTTTCAAAATTAAAAATTTATTTGAAATATATTTAAAATTAAGCTATCTACTCCTCCCTCTCTCCCTCTCCCTCCCTACTCCCTCCATCTCTTCTCTCAGGGGAGGGGGAGGAGGAGGAGGGAGGAGGAGGAGGAGGGGAGAGAGAGAGAGAGAGGATGAGGAGAGTGAGGAGAGAGAGGAGGGAGGGGTGGTGGTAGGTGGGGGG
The DNA here is from genome assembly GCA_013103745.1 of Gardenia jasminoides. Lineage (NCBI taxonomy): Eukaryota > Viridiplantae > Streptophyta > Magnoliopsida > Gentianales > Rubiaceae > Gardenia > Gardenia jasminoides. Next base: position 4,225,028 of record CM023098.1, read on the forward strand.
AGAGTAGAAGAAAAAGGGAATTTTTTTTTATTTGTTTATGTATGTATGAGTTATTTTTCAAATATTTATTTGGATTTGTATTTTTGGAGTTGTGGGGAGAGGGTGGAAGAAGAAGTGAATTTTGTTTATTTGTTTGTGTATGTGTGAGTTGTTTTTCAAATATTTGTTCAAATTTGTGTTTTTGAAATTATTTTTAGTTGGTGTATTACTATAGATATTTTGATTATCTATACAACTACTATGGTTGATGAAACAAAAACTTTTAGGCTTGGTTTAGTCTTTCAACAACCATTGTAATCATAAAAAGGAAGACTAAAATGAAAGACATGTGTTCACCATATGCGGTACTTGTGATGCTTGTGAGTTAGGACCGTGTGTTTGGATAAAATTATTTATTTTTGCTTGTATCACAAATACATTTTTTAACACATTTCTTTATCTCACATAAATCATATTGTAAAAAGTGGTATAGTGTTCAGTTCTACGTGTCCTTATCATCTAAATAACGTTTTGGATGTAGTTGTCATTTCAATGAGTTCAGGATAGATTTTTTTAATGTAAAATTTTCATTAGGTACGTAAAGTGATGTTTTAGAAACAATGGTATTAGTAAAAATTTATAGTCGACAAAACAAATCATGGTAGAATATATACTTTTTTAATCTAACTACCATCCCATTTGGCTAAAGGAAAGTTTCAGGCTACCACAGACCATAAGCGTTTCATATCAACCGCCTTTAACACTCTAAAATGTATTACTTCCGATCCATCTAGTATACTACAAGCTTGCGTTGATAATCTGTAATAGAAGGTCGTGTAAACTTGCAATATTAATTGAGTAAATCTTATATATACGGTCAGTGTATATACTATCACAGTTGTATGATTGACATATAAGCTAAATTTAAATTTCGAATTCAAGCTCTGATTAGTTGTCATACATTCAAGGCTGATAGTATATACACTGTCAGTGTAAAAAAGATTAATCCATATTAATTTGGTTTAGAATAAAAACTTACTATACGTATAATTAGGGATGGTAATGGATCATGTTATATACTTATTGTGTCGTGTTGTTATTTTATTCGCCTTAGAAAATCTCAACTCTAACTCAGCCTATTAGATTTTCATGCTGTGTTGTATCATTATGTGTTTGTTAATGGGTTGGCCCAACTCAACCCACGTATAACCCATTAAATATTTTATACAATGAAACAATTTTGATATGATGCACTGTTTTACCAAATCAATCTATTAACCTATTTTAGACATATTCTAGCATCTTAGTAACCTATTCTAGACACACTCTAGCATCTTGATAACTTATTTTAACCTATTTAATCATCTAATCAATTTAATAATGCTGTTTTTAAAATAAATAATAAATTTTTTGAAATACATAGTTAGTAGAAAATTTAAAAATTTAAAAATATTGTAGATAATGAAGTTTTCTAAACATAATATAACTTAGGAAGTCAGACTTGTTTGGATTGCTATTTTTTTAAAATTTTTTTTCCATTATCTGTGAATAGTACTTCTACATATTTTTCAATCATATTTAGTCTTACATACATCACATCTTCAAAAATACTATAGCAGTTTTTTCCTAAAAACTCTCTAGAAAATGTGATCCAATCAAACTTTTAGAAACTTGTGAGTTTTTAAAACCTCTAATTGAAATCTTTAAATAAAATTTGATTTGTATTAGTTTTTACTAAATACTCATACTAACCTATATAATGGTTATTTATTATCATGAAGGAACTACTTTATCGGGTTAACGTATCAACCCACAGGTTGACCCAACTCGACCCGTTTACATTCATGTCACTAATAGGTTGATCCAATTAAGGACCCACTAAAGTTTGAATTGTGTTAATACTTATTAATTTTGGATCGTGTTCGAGTTGTGCTATCGTATTGTACTAGAAATTACCACATCTCTATACAATAGGTAAAGTTATAACATGGCAGCAAAGAAGTAAGGCACGTAATTTTCAATTTAATTTTTTCCACACACATTCCTGCAACATATTTGTGATGCATATAACTATCAAATAGGCCTCGTTCATTTTCTCTTTCTTTCTTTTTCCCTAGTACCCTTTTCTCATGTGTTTTAGCTTTTGAAATCATTTAAGAAGTAAAAAAGAACTAGAATGTAAAAATTAGAAGGACCCGCGTGTTAAATTGTTCCAGCATCGCATGTGGAAATATATAACTTGAAAATACAAAAGTTTACGTGAAAGTTAACTCACAGAAATGCAACCATCTATGGACTTTAAATCTTTTGTTTGAGTTAGCTGTTTTTGGGAATGTTTTTCAAAAACTTTACTGTAGCACTGTATATGAAAAAATGTTACTCTAGTTGTTTTTGCATGTATTTTCAGAGATATTTTTGGGGAGATTTTTAAAATATATCATGGGGTATCTTTAGAATTTAAAGCTTTTTTGGGGTGTTTTTTAAAAAGTTACCCAATAACACCGGCCGCCACCACCACCACCCCTTTATTTCTTCTCATGGGGAAAATTTTACTTATTTATTTGAATCTTACAGAAGATTATTTAGTCTTCAAATGATAACAACGGTAAAACTCTAATTTTTATGGTTGAAATTTAAGGAATATATGAAGTCGCTCGGAAAATTATAGGTGGGAGAAAGAAGATAATTCTCACAATATACTAATTCTCACAATGTCTTAGTGATATCTCAAACGAGTAACAAAAAACTGACCACAACTAAGTGTCAAGAATAATCTTCATGGGCTGTCAATAAACTCGCTAGACTCTTCATAAGAAAATAGATCAAGTGGTATATATAGCCTACTAGATAGATTTCTATTGGTGAGCAAGAATTAACATACAAGTAATCATCGCATGAAACGCCAACTCCCTAAATGAGAAAACAACTAAAATTTTTGATTATATATACAACTACTATGGTTGATGAAACAAAAACTTTTCTTGGTTTAATCTTTCAACAACCATTGTAATCATAAAAGTAAGACTAAAATGAAAAGAAATTCCATGTGGTCATCATATGCGGTAGTACTTGTGAGGTTGTCTTTTCTTTCCACGAAGGAAGACATCAAGCCTTACAAAAGGGGCGGGGTTTGGGCCGGAGGCCTAAGAGTTAGTTCGTATGTTTGGATAAAATTATTTATTTTTACTTGCATCACGAATACATTTTTTAACATATCTTTTTATCTCTCATATATCACATTATTAAAAGTGTTATAGTGCTCATTTCTATGTGTCCTTATCATCTAAATTAGGTTTTGGGTGGAGTCATTTCAATGAGTTCATGATAGATTTTTTTAATATAAATTTTTCATTAGGTACGTAAAGTGATGTTTTAGAAAATAATTAAAATTTATAGTCAACAAAACAAATCATGGTAGAATATATACTTTAGTAATCTAACTACCATCCCATTTGGCTAAAGGAAAGTGTCAGTCTACTAGAGACCATAAGCGTTTTATATCAACCGCATTTAACACTCTAAAATGTATTACTTCCGATCCATGTAGTATACTACAAGCTTGTGTTGATACTCTGTAATAGAAGGTCGTATAAACTTGCTGTATTAATTTGGCCTAGAATAAAAACTTGCTATACATACAATAGGTAAAGTTATAACATGGCAGCAAAGAAGTAAGGCACGTAATTTTCAATTTAATTTTTCCCACACACATGCCTGCAACATATTTGTGATGCATATAACTATCAAATAAGCCTCGTTCACTTTCTTTTTTTCTTTTTTTTTTTTCTAAATACCCTTTTATCATGTGTTTTAGCTTTTGAAATCATTCAAGAAGTAAAAAAGAACGAGAATGTAAAAGTTAGGAGGACCAGCGTGTCAAATTATTCCAGCATCGCATGTGGAAATATAAAACTTGAAACTACAAAAAGTTTACGTGAAATTTAACTCTCGGAAATGCAACCATCTACGGACTTTAAATCTTAGTTGAACTAGTTACAGGGTGGAGCTAGGGCTATATCTAAGAAACTGCACACAAGGAGCAAGTGGAAGACAGACCTGACTCTCAAAAGTGGAATGAGATCAAAGACCAAAAAAGATAGCATTGCTAGTCTTCTAAATCAAAACCCTTATAACATCAAAATGGTGCTTTTAAGCAGCATGATTGTAAGTGCAGACTTTAATAGCCCAGACTACTTAATTAATGCAAGTGGACCTGGAATGACATGGAAGGAATAGGCCACTTTATTTGAAAAATGGCCGTCTAAAAATTAACTTCATGTTAATCTAAGCCTCTATTTTACTAGTGTATATATAGAAGGGTTTTTCTAACGGGTGCATATTGGAAACTTGTTAATACATCTAAAATTTACTTAATTTATCATGCATGTGCATGTACTATTAACTATTAATTATTATCTTTTGGGTAAATTATTTATAACCCTCTTGTAGTTTCGACTGTAGTCATATGATCTTCCTAACATTTCAAAATATCCACTTCGCCCCTTTATGATTTTATGTAAAGTGGAAAGTAGACGGAATATATAATCAGTTATGGCGTTTGTACCAAACGTGCTCTAAAAGTGAGTGTGACAAAATTTTAATATCCATATAACTCCCTTATGATTCATATAAATATTCAATTTAGCCCCCTGTGATTTTTACAATTATCCATGTAATTCCCTTATACTTTTATATAAACTGATTAATCCATCTATTGATTTAACATTTAAATAAGGGACTATTGTCATTTCAACTAACGATGGTACATAGAGTATTTTTCGTCATATTTTCATTTTACATAAAATCATAGGGGGATGAAGTGGATATTTTGAAATGTAAGAGGGGTTATGTGGCAATAGTCTAAACCACAAGTGGTTATATGTAATTTATCCTTATCTTTTCTTACATTTATATACTTTTTCTATTTGACTTTACCTATCCTCTCTTGTATTTATATACTTTCTTTGTATACAAACCAAGTTAGGTATCTTACCCTTGATGACTTTTTTTTTTCGTTTTTCTTTTTTTTGGTAAGCTACCCTTGACGGCCTGCATTTTCCTACTTAACAACACTGTTTTGTATATCAAAAATTATAATCTGTAATCCTTTAACTATAGTAACATTGTGAGTATGCAATAAATATGACCAAACAAGATAACATTTGATGAGCTTAAAAAAAGTTTGAAGAGCTTTAGACACCGACTTTTACATATTGTCCTCTAAAACTGTGGTTCAAAGAAAATAGATATTGTAACATTGATTTTCACTTTCAAAATTTGACCAAAAAATTTCATTTTGGGAAAAACTAATCACATATAAGATAATCGCATGTAGACATATGCTTACAAAAAACAAATTATCGCGTAAATTTTCAGAGTTGGTGTCTAGATTTTATCAACAAAAGAACTATTGATAAAATATCAAGATTACACCAGTATACGCATTATATCAATTATTATATCATTTTTGACATCAAATGTTGTATATCATCTTGCACAATTTAATTTAATTATGCTAACAAACATTTTAACTGTACAATTGTTACTAATTTAAACTTCAATGTATATGACCAGACCTATTTAGGTATGTTATATTTGCGTTCTATCGAAATGCAAGAGAACCAGACAATTTCATGGTCCTTTAGGCACGATCAGTAAAGTTTAATCTCATGTCTTAGTGTTCACATGCACGGAAATGCCTTAAAGTTGAACAAAGATATGTCATGAATTCGATTGCCTATAGAAGGCGAAAAAGATAAAAAGGTTACATACTCGTACTGAATCAGTGGCAGCCAAAAAACTCACCTGGATGACAAGAAAAGAAGGTTGGAACATTTTCAATCATTGACAATTTGCTGAATCCGGCCTCGGATTAAGGATCGGATTCTGGGCAAATTAAAGCCGCGGAGGATTCAAAGCAGCTTTCTGCGTTTTGTTTGCAACTTTTTAAGTTTTTAACTGTCATTTGAAGAGATACAACTCCAGACAAATCTCTAACGGTTAATAATTGTTTAGAGAACATGAAACCTTGTATACATGGATCAATTTGGGGTCTTTTACCATAGACAAAAGGATTTATAAACTCTAGAAAATTATTGCTCTTTTCTTCTTTGTTCTTGGGGATCGTGACAACTTAGTTTAGAGTTTTGCAACCAAATTTTATCTTATTTTAGAGGATATTCGTCTTATTTTAGAGGATATTTTATTAGTCTAAAGTAATATTGGAAGAAAAATTCCACACAAGGCACCATTCAAGTGGAAGACGTACGGACATTGACTCTCAAAGGTGGACTCAACTCAAGACCAACAACGCTGCGCTGCATCGCAAGTCTTCCAAATAACAACCTCGTGTGTCACGGTGCTTTAACTATCCGTGCTAACACTACAGATTGTGTTTATAATACAGATTGGAAAGACCTCTTGACTTGATTTTAAGTGCATAGTCTTTCAATCCAGACTACTGTACTTGCTCAAGAGTGCTCATGTTTCATCTGTGTTATGGTTTTAATATAGTACTGCCATCGATGGATGTTGCATGCAGCGGGGCTGTTCTTCTCATGATACTGGCTATTGCACCAGTAGAAATAGCAGCAACAGATTCTGCTGTGAATTTAGAAGCCGAGGCACTGCTCAAGAGTGGCTGGTGGGGCAACAGTACTATTACAACAAACATCTCTGCCCATTGCCATTGGCCTGGTATCGTTTGCAATGATGCTGGTAGTGTGACCGAAATACGACTGCCGCATCACTACAAAATTGGAGATAAGCTCAGAAATTTCAGCTTCTCTTCTTTTCGGAACCTGGTTAGACTAGATCTCAGTGGCAATGGACTCACTGGAGCCATCCCACATCAAATAGGTGCACTCTCCAAACTCGCCTATCTCATTTTGTCTTCCAACGAACTTGTTGGTGAGCTTCCTTCTTCTCTAGCAAACCTTACACAGCTAGCACAACTTGATTGTTCAAGGAATTTGATTGAAAGTGTGATTCCTCCGGGTATCGGAAACTTGACAAATTTGGTTACCCTAGATTTGAGCCAGAATTTTTTTTGGGGTCATTTCCCTCCAGCTCTTGGCCAATTATCCAATCTAGACTCCCTTGACCTTAGCCTTAACCACTTCAAAGGGACAATTCCTTTAGCTCTTTTTAATTTGACAAATCTTTCCCGACTAGACATTCACTGGAATCCCACAATGGGAGGATTTCTTTCAGAAGAAATTGGAAATTTGAAGAGTTTAGTTGAATTAGACTTGAGTTACAGTAGATTTTCTGGTAGAATCCCTTCCACTCTTGGCCAATTGTCCAATCTAGACCACCTTGATCTCAGCAATAACCAATTCAGTGGGACAATTCCTTCAGTTCTTTGTAATTTTACAAGTCTTTCAAGGCTATTCATTCACTCGAATCTTGCACTGGGAGGATTTCTCCCAGAAGAAATAGGAAATTTGAAGAGTTTAGTTGAATTAGACTTGAGTTACAGTCGATTTTCTGGCATCATCCCCTCCACTATTGGCCGATTGTCCAATCTAGACTCCCTTGTCCTCAGCAATAACCACTTCAACGGGACAATTCCTTCAGCTCTTTTTAATTTGACAAAACTTTCCCGGCTAGACATTCACTCGAATCCTGGAATGGGAGGATTTCTCCCAGAAGAAATAGGAAATTTGAAGAGTTTGGTTGAGTTAGACATCAGTCACCTTAATCTCTTAGGTGCCCTCCCTTCAGCTCTTTGCCACCTGATCAAACTAGACTATCTTTTAGGTGCTGGGAATCAAATTAATGGTTCTATTCCACTCGAAATAGGAAATTTGAAAAATTTGAAAAATCTTGTCCTTGGTTCCAACAGCCTGACTGGTCAAATCCCTTTGAGCCTTGGCAATCTGACTACTCTTGTTCATTTGGACATTTCTTCTAACCAAGTAAGTGGTACCATACCCCATGAACTTTCCAATATACCTTTTCTAGAATATCTAGATCTTTCTGCAAACCAGCTTACAGGTCCAATTCCAGTTAGCTTAAGATCACTAGCCGAGCTCATTCTGCTAGATCTCTCTAATAACAAGTTGACTGGAAGAATCCCATCATATGTCGACACCTGGTTTAAATTGGAGTGCTTATATCTGCAAAACAACTCTTTGAGTGATAATTTTCCTTTGCAAATTCTAGATCTCCCTAGTTTATATGAAATGGACTTAAGTGGTAACCGCATTGCTGGAAAGATACCTACCCATTTTCAGGATGACTTCAAATTCAAATGGAACCAGTTGACTTTGAATCTTTCCCACAACAATCTCTCTGGCACTGTTCCCTCGTCTCTTATGCAACTGTGGGACATCGATCTGTCCTATAATGCTTTGGAAGGTGAACTTCCGTGTGAGCTTGTAGTTCAATTTGGTTCAGAAAAATTTGCCGGCAATCGGGACTTGCGTCTCATTGCTACCAATTTAACTCTTTGTGGTGCATCTCCATCTGTTATTGGAATACATAGACTTCACACTAAATACTACTATATCATAGGTCTTGGATTAGTCTTGGTGGTCTTAGCAATTGGTGGATTAATATTTTGTATCTCCACTAATTCTCCAGCAAAACCAAGGCCAAGAAATTAGGAGTTGAGCTGATAGACAATAAACATGGGGATGTTTTTAGAATATGGAATTATGATGGACATATGGCTTATGAAGACATTATTGAAGCAACCAATGATTTTGATATAAGCTATTGCATTGGGACAGGGGGTTATGGCAGTGTGTACAGAGCGCAGTTGCCAAGTGGGAAAGTTGTGGCTTTCAAAAAGCTTCACCGTTTGGAAGGCGAGAATCCAGATTATGACAAGAGCTTTAGGAATGAAGCCCACATGCTATCTAAAATCAGGCATCGGAACATTTTAAAGTTGTTTGGATTCTGTCTGCACAAGCGATCCATGTTTCTGATTTATGAGTATATGGAGAGAGGAAGCTTGTTTTGTATCTTGAGAGATGAAACTGAAGCTATGGAGCTGGATTGGATTAGCAGAGTGAATTTGATCAAGGCCATTGCCAGCGCATTGTCCTACTTGCATCATGATTGCAATCCACCAATCATTCACAGGGATGTATCAAGCAACAACATTCTTTTGAATTCACAGCTCGAAGCTGCTCTGTCTGACTTCGGAACTGCAAGGATTTTGGAACTTGATTCAACAAATCAAACGGCCATTGCAGGCACCTATGGTTACATTGCACCAGGTAGTTTATCTTGTTATCCTAGATCATTTCCATCTTTTCACCTTGTTTTTTGTGTTTCTGTGATGCACATATTGGGGTTTAACTTTTAAGGACAGAAAAGAAAAAATTCTTCCAACTGAAACGACTAGATTGTTGAATAATAATTATGATAACATTGCTCAGATCATCTAATATTGAAAACTCGATGCAATGTGTACTCCTTTATGATAGCAGCCATTTCAGTATATCAAAGGATATCAATTAGATTTGTCGGACTAAGAGTCTAGAGTTGTCCAGTTGAGATTAAATTTATTTTTATCTAATTACTTATCCATACAGAGCTAGCCTATACCATGGTGGTCACTGAAAAGTCCGATGTGTATAGCTTTGGCGTTGTGGTATTGGAAACATTGTTTGGGGAGCATCCACAAGATTTCCTTTCCTCCTTAACATCACAATCCAATGAACCAATAATGCTGAAGGATCTTCTAGATGCCCGTCTGCCCCCTCCGACTAACCCTTTGGTTGTTTGTGATGTGGTTATCACGACAGCATTAGCCCTGGATTGCATCAACGGAAACCCGAAATGTCGACCCACAATGCAACAGGTAGTGAACCAATTTGAAGTGGGCAGGCGAGAATCAACTAGGCCTTTGCACACCATTGCTGTGAATCAGCTTGCTAGCACAGTACTTTCACTGCGTGACCGAACCTTCACAGATGGACAAGTTGTTCAAGCACCATGAATGACTTTCATGTGGATATCTCTGCCATCATCCAATTTTTTTATCCACGTTTCTACCTAGACAAGTTCAACACCTGATAGGAAACAGGATAAGATCGTGCTCTGCGAAATGGAAACATGGCCAGGCGCTGAGATTAGCACATATTACCATTTAGTGTACTAATAATATAAAATGTGTAAACAGCTAATGAAAGGAACTCCTACATCAACGTGCGCAATATTTACACAAACAAAGAATTTACTTGTTGGCTTTGTATAGGTGAATCTTCGGCAGAGTAACCCTTACGACAGCATGAGAGGTTCAGATCAACCCAAAATTGCATTAAAAAAAATTTAAATTTCCATAAATTCTAGTGTGCATATCCTATACTCAAATTTAAAGCTTGAACTGTAAATATGGATCATGCTTTTACCTTTACTAGTTAAAATACAAAAAGGAATTTCACAAGTAAGAAAATAATTGAAACATAAATGGTGCAAACTTTTTTCTTTTATCCTTTATACAAATGTACATGTTAAATCTTTCATAAGGACTCAGTAAATCTTTTTGTGATCATGCTTTAACCATCACTCATGATGAAGAATTGTCAACCCTCGGTGCTGAATCGTACTTTTGTATAGCTCACTTGAACCCTTGGTCACAAAGTGTATATTCCTTTTATAGAAATAAAAGATATATCGTTTCCAAAAAAAAAAAATTATACAAATGTACAAGTTTTTATCAATCTCCAGTTTGCCATATAGACATAGAATGGTTTTCAATATGAATTTACCAAACCTAAACAAATTCCTATTCTCAAAACATGTTTTACTGTCGTTTTTATCCGAAATCAGTTTCACTGATAACAACCGCTGAAAAAAAAGGCCGAATACTAAGTTTCGGAATGTGGGACCTATATTCAGCGAGTACTACATCGGTGCATATGAGCCCGTTAACGTAAGTCCATTGCTGCAATTTAAGTGGTGCTTCCTTAACCAAAAAGAAGGTAATCGCAGAAGGGAGGCCAGGGGTGGGAGGAATTAGTCAAATAGTAATTTCCAGTCCCACAATATTTATGTCATATTATAGTGAACCAATTTGAAGTGGGCAGGCGAGAATCAACTAGGCCTTTGCACACCATTGCTGTGAATCAGCTTGCTAGCCCAGTATTTTCACTGCGTGACCAAACCTACACAGATGAACAAGTTGTTTAAGCACCATGAATGACTTTCATGTTAATATATCTGCCATCATCCAATTTTTCTATCGGCGTTTCTACCTAGACAAGTTCAACACCCGATAGGAAACAGGATAAGATCGTGCTCTGCGAAATGGAAACATGACCAAGCGCTGAGATTAGTACATATTACCATTTAGTGTACTAATAAATAATAATATAAAATGTGTAAACAGCTAATGAAAGGAACTCCTACATCAATGTGTGCAATATTTACACAAAAGAAGAATTTACTTGTTGGCTTTGTATAGGTGAATCTTCAGTAGAGTAACCCTTACGAATCTCACCATTGCAAGTCCAAGTCTAGATTTAACACACACACACATGTATGTATGTGTATGTCTCTGTGTGTGTATACATGTATGCGTGCGCACACACATTTATATGTGTGTGTGTGTATATATATATATATATATATATATATATGCATGTATGTATACACACACATTTCAAGTATACTAAATTCATGCCAAAAATGAGAGGTTCAGATCAACCCAAAATTGCATTAAAAAAAATTTAAATTTCCATAAATTCTAGCATGCGTATCCTATACTCAAATTTAAAGTTTGAACTGTAAATATGGAGCATGCATTTACCTTTACTAGTTAAAATACAAAAGGAATTTTACAAGTAAGAAAATGATTGAAACATAAATGGTGCAAACTTTTTTCTTTTATCCTTTATACAAATGTACACGTTTTTATCAATCTCCAGTTTGCCATATAGACATAGAATGATTTTCAAAATGAATTTACCAAACCTAAACACATTCCTATTCTCAAAACATGTTTTACTATTGTTTTTACCCGGAAAAAAAAGGTACCTAAGTTTCGGAATGTGGGACCTATATTCAGCGAGTACTACATCGGTGCATATGAGCCCGTTAACGTAAGTCCATTGCTGCAATTTAAGTGGTGCTTCCTTAACCAAAAAGAAGGTAATCGCAGAAGGGAGGCCAGGGGTGGGAGGAATTAGTCAAATAGTAATTTCCAGTCCCACAATATTTATGTCATATTATAGTTAAAAACTTTAGGGTAAATAGTACTTTGCTCCAAGCGGTTTGGCGTTGTATCACATCATATTCTTTAGTTCAGTAATATCTACTTTACTTCCTGTGGTTTTACGTGTAGAGAACAACAAACAAGAAGCACTTCGAATGGTGGTTGGCCTAAGTGCATTCTAAAAGCATCTGTCAAGCATGAAATATTGGTACACTGAAACTCTTGTAGTTTTGCATTTAACCATATAATCCCTGCATAATTTTACGTAAAGTGGTGAGGAACTTGCTATTGTTACCATTTAAATTGTTATACAAATGAAACTTAACTAACACTGCCATCTCAGAATTTTTTTGGTCTGTCATTTCAGAATTTGTTGGTTAGTTTGTAATATTGATAAGATACAAGTTGTGTGTATTGATCTTGCCATTGCAGACTGGTTGTAATGTAGTTAAAATAAGTATATATAAGAAACGAAAAATGTTTTATTAAACTAGAATGAATAATTAAATAAAAGATTCAAACTACATCGTCACGAAGTCTTCTCTCAATTTTTTTTTTACTTTTGGAATTTATTGGAAATGTATCCTTAATTCTCAGTTTTCATGTGATAAATTATATTATGTTTTGTGTTATTTAATACAATGCAATATGTAACACTCCTATAATTTATATCGCAAATGTGTGCCTATAACTTCTGTTGTTTTTAGTTCTCTAGCTTATATCTGACACTCTTACATATCTACTTCTACTTCAATTCAATGATTTGATAATCACCGTCAGACTTTGTCTCCATTTAGGTTAGCATTTTTTTCAATTTTTTTAAAATATTTGGAGTCTACAGTAACACTCTAAAATTTAAAAAATGCACACAATCTCAAATACACTTATAAAAATAAAAAATTACCCCCTCTTTATTATTTTACCCACAACTACCCGTCACCACTCCACTATCATCACCCCTTCTCTGTTCCTTTCTCCTCACTCTCCCTCTTTCTCCTCTCTTTCTCCACCCTCCTCTCCTCCCATTTCTTCTCTTCCCTTGTCCCTCCCCTACTAGAACCCCTTCCCTCTCCCTTCCCATTTCCAATCATGACTAGAGAGTCATAGTGAGCTCCTTTGGGTCATGGTTGGCAAGAGAAAGGAGAGGAAGGGGGATTCTAGCTGAAAGAGAAGGGAGCAGAGGGAAGGTAAGGGGAGGAGAGAGGAAGAGGGATGAGGGAAGTGGGGAGGAAGGGGGAGAGGGAGGAGAGAGGTGAAGGGAGGGAGTTATGGCAGTGGTGGGTGGGTGGGTGGTATTTATTTTATTTTTAAAAAATACTCAAAAAATTTTAAATTTTAAAAGTGCTTTAGAATAAATGTTCAAAAATACCCTAAAAAAAAACTCTTAAAAAAGGCCCAAAACCAAATAATCTGTTTGCATATCAAATCAAGACTCAAGAATAAAATTTTAGCAGTGTTTTAGTCAAGTTAAGATTTTTGAAATTTTATCGGAGTCAAGTTTTGGTAATTTTATTATTTAGGGATTAGTATTTGATTAAAAAAATTTCTTGTAATTGTAAGACTTGTCTAATAAGTGATCTAGTCTATAAATAGGGATCTTAATAATATTGTTAGAAGAGTGAAAGTTTATGGCCTTTTTATTAATAATATTGTTAGAAGAGTGAAAGTTTAAGAGTATTGTTGTAATGTGTGATTATTGATAGACTCAAGAATAGAAGTTTCCATATTATTATTTAACACTGTTTTAGTCAAGTTAAACTTTTAGTAATTTTATTAAAGTCAAGTTATGATAGTTTTATTGTTTAAGGATTAGTATTTAATTAGAAAATTTCTTATAGTTGTAAGACTTGTTTAACAAGTTGTCTAATTTATAAATAGGGAGTCTTAATTATATTGTTAGAAGAGTGAAAGTTTGAGAGTCTTGTTATTTTATGTGATTATTGATATATTATTGATATTATTCTTCTCTCTCACACACATACCTGTATGTGTGTAAATTACTTCCCTATTCCCATGTACATCGATTACTTCCCTATTCCCATATACATCGATTATATGAAATTATCTCCTGTAACCTTGTGTTGTAATTTTTTGAGGTCTACATAATCTAAGTAAAAGTAAAATTTTTGAAAGACACCCCAAAAACACATAATCATGCGGAACCAATGTTGGCAACTTGTTTCTTTTCCCTAGCCAATTTCTCTCCCTTATTTCACCACCTTTTTATCACTCTTAATACTTCCTCACACCCTTTGCCTTGCGTCCATTTTCTCCGGTCCATAAGTTCCTCCTACAAGTTTTTTCAATCAATCAGTCTAATTATTTGGCTATGTAAATTCTTCAACTGGAGATCTTTTTACAAGTTCAGTAATGATTTTTTGAAAGTTTCGTGGTATTACTAGACTAAGGCCCCGTTTGATAAAACTGAAATCTGAAATTTGAAGTCTGAAATCTGAAATCTGAAGTCTGAATTCATTAAGTCACTGAATTGTTAAGTGGTGAATCTAATACAACTTTTGTCTGAATCTAAACACTGAACGTATTATGCCTGTTTGCTAATTATGCCTGTTTGTCCTTATATTGATTTGTTTATAAATGATTAATATTGGTATATTTTACTAGCAGTACATATGATTTAATTTTATTTAAAATAAGAATTATTTATTAGAAAAAGAATGAAACTATTATCAAAAAAATAAGAATTATTTATTAGAAAAAGAATGAACTATTATAAAAAAAGAAAAAGAATGAGCTAAAAATGAAAATAAAATTATAATATAAAAAATTTATTTGATAAAATATAAATGCTAGTCTATCAAATGTTATAAATACAATTAATCAAAAAAGCTAAAAATGTTGATTTTTAATTTGCTCACGTAAGTTGATCATAAAAGTTTGATCAGCTTGTCAACATCCTCCTACGTGTTCTGCATTTTTGGGGTTATCTTCAGTATGTTGCTTATTTTGTACCACAATTTCTTCATTCTCAAATATTATTTTTCTACTCAATTTGTATGCCTACGCTTCTATTTCTATCATGGAAGATTATTTTTCCATTAACCATATAAATCAAATACATAGATGAAGCATAGATTTTTATTGAATATGAGTATGAACGGCAACTATACAGTAGAAATAAAGCATATGCATAAAGTTAATACTTACCTTTATGCTAAAAAATTGAATGCTTCAATGGGTAAACTTCTTAAGAATGAAAGCTGATAAAAAAAAAAAAATGGAGAAGAGGTTGATAAACTGAGAACGATGATGGAAAGAAAAGAATGAGAGAGAAGAAAGACGGTAGAAGAAAGAGAAGATGAAAATATAAAGTGATTGTGTTTTATTTGGCAAGGGTTATTTATGTCCTAAAAATTGTACTTAAACCCTAACATCTGAGCGTACTTTTTATTAAATGGTGATAAGTGATAAACTTATCACTTATTTTTTGGGCTCCATTTTGTCTAGGCAATTCAGACCCACTTAATCATTAAGATGTAGTATTTTTTGTTATCAAACAGTCTTAACACCATTAAGGTCTGAAGTCATTAAGATTAAGATCTGAATTGGGTTATCAAACGGGGTCTAAAAGGACTCAAAGAATTAGGTGCATTTGATAAAATTGAAATCTAAAATGTGAAGTCTAAAATCTGAAATCTGATTTCGTTAAATTACTTAATTGTTAATTATCGAAATCTTTATATTTGAGCATATTTCGCATCAAGTGGTAAGTGAACAACCTATCATATCTTTTAAAGTAAATTTAAGTACTGAATTGAATTATCAAATAGGGTGTGAAAGTCTTGCTTCCAAATATATCCTCTACCTTTAGGGATTAATTTTGTAAGGTGAAGTTAGATGAATATACACGTGTCTTTTTAGCGTTAAGCTTTCTTGCTATAATAAAGAGTTTTTTCTGTTTTCGTTTTGTATATAAGATTCTTTTCGGAGATTAACAGACACGACACTTGTGATAATCTTTAGCCATCCGTAGATAGTCTGCAACTTTGATGTTCGTGATCAAGTTTTTACCCAAGTTTTCGATTTTGTACATGGAAATTAATTGAATCATCTGCATTTGCTGGAACCAACTTGTTATACATATCTCTCGTTTGGCACGTTGGAAATGTTTAGAATAGAAAGAACTTTCCACCCAAAATTCTTTTCCTATCAGAATGGATGAGAAAATATTTATCATTCCAGTATTTGGTAACTAAATCAGAATGGAATGTTGATTTCTTTTCCCATGTCTGGTATAATCATATTGTGAAGTCAGAATGGAATGAAAATAACTACAATATTCTATACATATCTTGATTTAGAGACAAATGAATTATTAATTAGTGAAGAAATTTTTAATAGCATAAAATCATAATAATTTATTAAATAAGAACATACCTTTTTAATAGCGTACAATTATAATCGGTAAATACTATTCGTAATATAATTACAATATGTGAATACTAGTTGCAACTAAATTAAAATTTTAAATTGTATACATGTTGAATCATATGTATTTTTTATGCATATTAAATCCTTCATTTATGCACGCTAAATTCTTTACCATTGATTTTCTTCTAAAGGGTTTTAAGAACTATTTGTAAATAGGAAAATATAATTGTGCTTTAGTAGATGGTCTAGTGGGTTTACTCTTTTCTTTTTTGAAAAACTTTTTTTTAACTTCATATGAATGTATTTTGGCATGTTATTGTTTATCTGAGTTAACATATGTTATCATATAATCCAATTTTATGAATAAAAATATATTAAAAATATCAACTGAATATTTTATTTCAAAGTAAAAGAAAGAAAACTCAATAAGTAGAATTAGAATTATTCCTAAGTAAAAAAAGTAATAGACTTGTTAACTAAATTCATAAAATGGATCTAATATTTAACAAAACAAATGACAGATTAATATATATGAAAGATAAGTACGTACATAGGAAATAGAGATATAGAATATAAAAGGGTAATCTTGACTCATATAATTTAGGTATTTCCTAGATAGAGTGGAAATGGATTTTTCTAAATTTTTGTGAGGAATGGGATTCTAAAAAAAAGTTGAAATAGATTTTTTAGAGGGAAAGGGCTTTCCAACAAAAAATATCTATACCAAACACTGGAATGGGATAAAGAAATTGAAAAGATCTTTCTATTCTAAACCTTTCCAACGTACCAAGCGAGGGGATAGGGTAAATTTTTTGAAGGCTAGCAATACTGCGAGAGTAGTAATCTTCCTACCAGAGCTATTTTTATTCAAATACCAACATTATTTTCAGTTGGTCAAAACCATATATATTACCATTGATTTTTTTTTTGAGTCTATTGTCCACTGGTTACTCTTTTTCTCTCTCTAATTAATTGACTGGTTCACCTTCTTTACTCTGATTTGGTTTTGAGTTTTTTATCATAATCTTTTCTTATAATATAATTCTTTTGCTTCAAATTGCTCTTAATTTTTATTTTCAAAATTATATTTAAAAGTTATTTTTTGCAAATCTAATGTGACGTAACTCAAACAACTAACAATCTAAAGGATTAAAAACTCCAAAAAATATATAGACAAACGTTTTCTTCAATATTCATGGGATATAGAATGTAATACAATTTAAAAATTTTAATCTAGTTATTAGAAAATATGGATACATGTTGAAATGAAGATTTACATGAAGTAATAAGTAGAAAAGTAACAAATATTGTAAAGTTTGTAAGAAGATCAATAGCACACTGGCACATTAAATAAGCAAAATTCAAAGGAATAAAATATGTTGCATATACCATAGAATTGAATTCCAACGACATCACAATTATACAATTTTCTGATAGACTCTAATAAAAAGTATAAGAATTTAAAAATATAAAGTAGACCCTGTAGGTTCTAGTTTTAATCAAAAAAGACTCTGGTTTGGAGAACTAAATGTGGCCTAGTGACTTTTTCTTCTCTTGCCAATGAAACATGAGTTTGTCTATTAAGGAGCCATTGCACCATAAAAATTTAAGGTTTAGCTAAAATTGATGAAATTGTCCAAGAGTAGGTAAACAATTTACAATAAGAATCACTTATAAGATAAAAGGAGATGGAAGCAAATTGATGAATAAGAATTGGAGTGAATTGTTAAAAAAAAAAATTTATTGGTGTATACACGTGGGTGTACATGTTTCCAATTCCTAGTCCAGATTTAACACACACACACACACACATTTATATTTGTTTAAGGATTGAAGTATGCTAAACTCATGCCAAAATGGTGGGTTCAGGTAAACCCAAAATTGTATTAAAATTTTAAAATTTCATAAATTCTAGCATTGCATAACCTATACTCAAATTTAAAGTTGGAACACTAAATATGGAGCATGCTTTTACCTTTTCTAGCTAAAATACAAAAAGGAATTTCACAAGGAAGAAAATGATTGAAACATAAATGTTGCAAACCTTTTCTTTTCTTATTATTCTTTATACTAATGTGCAAGTTTTTTTTTTTTTTAATCAATCTCTAGTTTGTCATGTAAACATAGAATGATTTTCAATATGAATTTAGCAAAACTTAAACAAAGGATAATGCTTTGTACACTATTGGTGTATACACGAGCGGGTGTACATGTTTTACTGTTTTTTTATCTGAAATCAATTTCATCCGGAAAAAAAAAAAAAAGAAAGAAAAAGTCAGACATCAAGTTTCAGAATGTGGACATGGAACCTATGTTCAGAGAGTACTATATTGGTGCTTAATGCTTTTGACCCTGTTAAGTCCATTGCTGCAATTATTATTATTATTTTAAATATAAGACTCTTTTCGAAGATTAAGAGACAGGGCAATTGAGATATTCCTAGCCACCCTTAGATAGTCTACAACTTTCATATTCGTGGTTGAGTTGTCACCTAAAATTTCAATTTTGTACATGGAAATTACCCTTTTTTCTTTGTAAGTAGGAGATGTAAATTACTTGAATCCTCTGCATTTGGTGGAAGAATCAATCAAATCTATTATTCAAGTTTGAACTCCATTTATTGATTCTAATTTGACTTAGTCAAGGTACATTGGTTGAATGTGTTAATCGCGTTGCGTGTAGTTGAAAGTGATTGCCAATGTGTATTGGTTGAAAGTGATTGTCAATGTGTATCACGTCTAGTTGAAACTTGAAAGTAATTCTCGATGTGTATTATGTATATTTTTATGTGAATATTTTATCTCTTTAATTTTATAATAGTCGATGTGCATTATGTATACTTTCTGTGTATTTCTATCTCTTTAATTATATAACCTTGCATGTTTTTTTCATTAGAACTCATAAATTAGGTTCTGCGATTGGCATCAGAATTAGTTGTGCAAGTGACACATAACTGCTACCCAAATTTTAGTTTTTATTATTACACTTCGTAATTTTAATATAACCTATGTTGTACTATACAAATAAAGCTAGTTATTATGCTCCGAACTAATAAAATATATTACACTTCATAATTATTTGAATATATAAATTAGTTATTATACTCCGAACCAAGTTCTAGACCATAGACTTGGTTGACTCCAAATGCCAACAAGACTGGAAGACTTGTAGAAAAAACTCACGCTTGACTCTTCATTCCAATCAAGACTCGGACACGAGTCTGTCATCAAATATGATTGTTCTTAATCTCAAATCTTAACTCTTTATCATATTGCTTGTTCCAATTCAGGCAACATTTTGGAGTAGTATAGCAGTAACTCTGTTGACAAATGGATGCTCATTCCTACCAGTTCTTGGCCTCCCACCGCGCTATTACTGTTGCAATTATAGCCGTATGCAGCATGGTGGCTGCAGTGAAGTTATCAGCAGCTGCAAAAGCAGAAGCAGCAGCGACCGAGTTTGTTAAGAATTTAGAAGCTGAGGCACTGCTGAACAGTGGCTGGTGGCCGGACACCGTTACAGCAAGAAGTATTTCTGGCCACTGCAAGTGGCCTGGAGTTGTATGCAATGATGCCGGCAGCGTGACAGCGATACTGCTACCCGCTGGCTATGCTATAGGAGACAAGCTGAGCAATTTCAGCTTCAGTTCTTTTCCGAACCTCGTTAGACTTGATCTCATTGGAAATGGACTCACAGGAATCATACCACCTGAAATAGCTGCACTGTCAAAACTCACTTATCTCGATCTGTCTTCCAACCAACTTACTGGTGAGCTTCCTGATACAATCTTAAACCTTACCAAACTGACCGATCTTTACATTCCTCAGAATAATTTATATGGCGTTGTTTCAGAGAATATTGGTAACTTGACCAATTTGGTTGCCCTGGATTTGAGTGATAACAGTTTTTCTGGTAGTTTTCCTCCGACCATTGGTAACTTGAAAAAATTAGTAAGTCTCTCAGGTGCTCGGAATCAATTTGATGGTTCCATTCCCCCTGAAATTGGGAATTGTAAAAGCTTGAATCATCTAGATTTTGGTTTCAACAGCCTCACAGGTCAGATCCCTCCAAACCTGGTCAATCTGAGAAATCTAGTTTCTTTGCATCTTCAAGTCAACCAAATCAATGGTTTAATTCCATCCACTCTATTTCATTTGCCTAATCTGACATCTTTAGACCTCTCTTCTAACCAGATCGGTGGTTCCCTGCTCCCTGACATTGGAGAAATGAAGTGTCTAACTTTACTAAACTTTTCAAACAACCAGATTCATGGTACCATACCTCTCACACTTAGCTCTTTAACTACTCTGGAAAATCTAGACCTCTCGTCAAACCAACTTACAGGTCAAATCCCAGTTCAAATAGGTTCACTTTCCATGTTGTCTTTGCTGGACCTCTCTAGCAACAAGTTGACCGGAAGCATCCCATTAAATGTGGAAACTTTGTCTCCATTGAAATACTTGTATCTGCAAAACAACTCTTTGAGTGGTACCATTAATTTCAAAATTGCAAACCTACCTTCAATATTGATAATTGACCTAAGTAGGAACCAAATTACTGGAAAGATACCTACAGAATTTGGGAATGGTCCATATCCCAACACACTTAATTTGAATCTTTCCCATAACAATATCTCTGGTGCTGTTCCCCATTCTCTTGAACAACTGAGGGACATTGACCTATCCTGTAATGATTTGGAAGGTCAATTTCCGGATGATCTCCTCTTGAAGTTTCCTCCGACCAGGTTTGCTGGCAATCTCCATTTATGCGGCAATGGTTCTCCTTTTCATATTTGTCAAACAAAAAGGGATCGGCATCAGATCAAGCACTACGTGTTTATTAGTCTTAGCATATTACTTCCATTATTCTCGATTGGTGGATTACTGTTTGTAATATTCTGTAGAACCAAGATTAGGAAAGAGGAAGTTGAGATGGTAGGCAAAAAACATGGAGACATTTTTAGAATCTGGAACTATGATGGAAACATGGCATATGAAGACATCATTAAGGCGACAAAGAACTTTGATGCCGAGAATTGCATTGGAAGAGGAAGTTATGGAACTGTTTACAGAGCCATGTTGTCAAGTGGGAAAGTGGTAGCTGTGAAAAAGCTTCACGACATGGAAAGCGAGAATCCAGCCTATGTGAAGAGCTTTAGGAATGAAGCCCAAATGTTATCCAACATTAGGCATCGAAACATTGTAAAGCTCTATGGGTTCTGTTTACACAGGAGAGGTATGTTTCTGATAAGTGCCTACAAGAAGAGAGGAAGTTTGTTTGGTGTCTTGAGGAATAGAAATGCAGCTATACAATTGGATTGGATTAAGAGGATGAATTTGATCAAGGGAATCGCCAATGCATTGTCATACCTGCACCATGATTGCAGACCACCAATGATTCATAGGGATGTATCCAGCAAGAATATCCTTCTGAATTCAGAGCTTGAAGCAAGTCTCTCTGATTTTGGTACAGCAAGACTTCTGGAGCTTGATTCATCAAATTGGACAATAGTGGCGGGCACTTATGGTTACATAGCACCAGGTAGTTTGCGTTGTTCTTTCAACTATAGTGTCTTTCATATTATCTCTGTCATATTGTTTGAACACGTATGAGCTGGAATTTCTTCCACAAGCTTCAATCTTTAAATAAAGAGAGGAGACTTTCTCATAGGAAAATTTATAGCACGATGATTAGGCATTCTACTTTTCTGTACTACGTATGGCCAAATAATCTGGCTTTGAAGAGTTAAAAGTATATTAAATATATGATATATGCTTATAAGAGTTATTTCACATTATGATAAATACATTACAGTCAATGTCAGTTGGAAATTGTCAATCAGGATATGTATCAATTACCTGTCAATTTCTGCTGCAGAGCTAGCTTATACGATGGTGGTAACTGAAAAGGTTGATGTTTATAGCTTTGGCATTGTGGTCTTGGAGACATTGTTTGGAAAGCATCCAGGAGAGTTTCTCTCCTCCTTGTCACCAGAATCTGCTAATCAAACAAAGCTGATGGATCTACTAGATGCGCGTCTAATGCCTCCTGTAAATCGCCTGGTTGCTCGTGATGTGGTTCTTGCTGTAACATTGGCAATGGCTTGCTTGGATCCCAACCCAAAATCTCGACCAACAATGCAGCAGGTAGTGCTGCAGTTTATTTTCCCCACTAGAAACTCAACCATTCCTCTGCATGCCATCACCATGGACCAGCTGATGCATCCACGATTCAGAGCGCTATACGTTGTAAGGACTGTACCAGTACAGATGCAGGGGAAGAGAGAGGGCAAAAAAGTAGCTCGTTTACAAAGTTTTCAGGCTGTTTAGAGTGTAATCTATATAGAGATCACTACCGCCATACCTAAGGCATCATCCAAGTGCTGTATCACGCAGTCACACCTCTGCATCCTACATAAATAATAAGAAGCACTTTTGCTTCCTTTTCATGCCTTTCATCCGCCCTTTTTCAACTTTGCAAGGCTATTTTGTAAATTTTTGTTTAATCTAGTTATATGTGATTCGTCATGCCTAGATCAATACAACAAAGAACATCACTTAAACAACATCCATCTGACTGACTATCACAAGCGCGCGAAGTTCCAGTTTCGACTTAATTACCATGGAACTTGGTTCTTTCTGAAAAACAACCAGCAAAGTTCCACTTTCTGTTAAATTACCATGAAACTTAGCTCTTTTGACTGCAGAATATGCAATTTTAATTCTTATCTAACCTTTGATGTTCACCTAATGGTTACCGAGATTACAAATTTAATCTTTGAAGCATCACTTTCCCTACTTTATTTTCTTGGGGCTTCACATAAATTCAATTTTACTATCTCAGGAATGTTTTAATCTCGGAAGACGCAGCATCTGTAACAAAAATAAGTGATCAGATTGATATTATTCATAAAAAATTATTTATTTGCATCAGAAGCATGTTTTTAATTTATTTTTTATTGTTTCAATTACTTTTTTATCTTACATATGCATTACATTATAAACAATGCTATAGTAATTATTCTAAATAATATGTTAAATAATCACCTATCCAAACATAGATTTTAAGCTGAGGGAAGATATCTATGCTAGAACATGTAAAAGATTTTCATTGTAATGTCTACAAGTGTGTAGTTATAATTTTTCATTGCTAAGATGTATTTTAGACCTTACAACAGATTTTGGATCCTTCTTGTGTTCTGTTGTTACTAATTTGATTTTCCTTAACTAATTAGACCTTACAACCTGTTTTAATGGGATTTCTAAGAAATTCCATGCAACAATTCCAATGGAAGACGGATCTTTGGCTCTCAAAAATCAATTCCAAGTCGTGCACATTAGCTCTGCATTTCAAGCCTTTAAAGACTACCCCAGAACAGAGTACTCAAGTCGTTCTTCCTTCTTTCTTTAATCTCTTGAATTGACAAGTTAAGCCTTATACCTAAAATTTACAATTTCTATTTTGTTTTTAAGAAATCTGCCGTTATAAGTTGGAACTTACTCTTTAGCACAAAGAGAGCAATACTTAGATTTGAAAACCATATGAGGATTATGGAGTAAGTTTTTGAATTAAGGGGGAAAAAAAAGAGGTTGCGAGTAGTTTCCTTTTAGCTGTACCAATTTTGTTGAATTTGGGCAAATATTACCAATTTAGTTGAAGTTCAATTTACTAAAATCCTTTTCTATCTCTTATATTAGTTCAAAATAATAATGGAGGAGTTCTTGTATTTTTTTTTCTTCTTGATATTGACGATTGTCTACAATTATTTTGCCATATAAGAACAGTCAATATAGTAATGGCATTTTTTAGGAATTCCACACAACGTACACTTCACGTTTGAAGACAGACATTGACTCTCAAAAGTGGTATCCATGAAATTCAAGACCACAAATACTGTATTGCGACTCTTCCAAATTAAACCGCGTGTTTAGTTATCCATATCACTATCACAGATTGGAAAGACCTCTTGACTTGATTAAGTAGAGTGAAATTAATTAGAATGATAAAATCTAACAAGGCAATTTATTTCTTCTAATACCTCTTCAAAAAATGATTTTATGGTTTATGGCTCGAAGATGATGTGCAGTCTCTTCAAGAAGGCATTGAAGGAGATTGGCACATTCTTAAGTTTAAGAAGTCTTTGATGATAGTTCAACAATTGCAGGAAGTTGAAGAAAGTTTTGGTCTCAGTGGAGGGCTTCTAATGGTTGCTTTCAACCAGCTTGAAAACGAATTCAGAACGCCTTGTGACTGACAACAGCTTTCCTTCTCCCCTGCCTGACGTGCTAGAAGCAAGTCCAATTCCTCCGCTATCTTTCCCTGACTCTGACATAAAGAAGATGCGGACCATCACGGAGACGTTAACTGCGAGCAATCGTCTTGACAGGTGCCTGTCCATCTACATTGAGGTTCAGAGTTCAATGGTTACAAGAGCATTATAGGCACTGGATCTTAGTTTCCTTGAGCTATCACTGTCTGAATTTGATAGTGAGCAGAACTTAGAAGGCTGCATAGATCAATGGATTAAGCACTTGCAATTTGCTGTCAAATATCTATTTGAGATGGAATATAGGCTTGCTATGAAGTCTTCCAAAACGTTGGATGTGAAGTCTGGATGGAATGCTTGGCAAAGATTGTTTTTCGATCTGGATTTCAGAATTTCATCAAGTTCACAAACTCTATCACAAGAATTAAGAAGTAAGCGATCAAGCTTTTGAAGCTGTTGAACATCTTTGCAGCATTGGACGAGCTGAGAATAAATTTTAACAGACTTTTCAGTGGAAAATCCTGTTTTGATATTCAAACTCGGACCAGAGACCTCATTAAAGGAGTCATCGACGGGGCTTGTGAACTTTTCTGGGAGCTTTCTATCCAATTGGAGTCACAAAGGTCATCCAATCCACTAAGTGATGGCAGTGTCCCAAGGCTAGTATGCCTTGTCATTGATTATTGCAATATACTGCTTGAGAATGAGTACAAGTCAGTACTACTGGAAACTCTGGAGATACACTGCGGTTGGAATAATCTTGGATTTGAGCAGGGACTTTCCTGGTCCAAGTCCAACACATAATCTGTCCCACTTTTTCAGGATGAATAATTATTGGTATTTCTGCAACAATATTATTGAGGGAACAAAGCTTTGGTTTACCTGATGGGACACGATTGGTTGAGGGCTTTATGAGGACGACATGAAGCAGTATACAGCAATGTATTTGAGTGAGACCTTGCTGGGGAAAGCTTCCAGCACTTATAAGCGAGGAGGACTCGTTTCTGCTCCCATGTGGAAGAGCGATCAATCATAATCTGGTACAAAAGAGAATTGAGGAATTCTGCAATGCTTTTGAAGACATGTATAAAGAGCAATCCTACTGGGCTCATGTTCTTCTTCTTCTTGTTTTTTTTTTTTTTAATGGAAAAATAACCTTATTCTTTAGTTAACACAAAATTTGATAAGTAGTAGTAGCACAATACCTACAGAATTATAGATTCCAGAAAAAATATACTTATATCAAAACCTGTAACATTCCCTTTTCATTTGGGTTCCTTTACTCGGTGCATAAATGTAAGAGATATACATGAATATACTGGCGGTATCTTTCTTTAGATAAACTTGAAACAAAAATTGCCTGAGCTATGCACATATACCACAGAAAAAGTTGTTTACTGCTACATTATATAAAATCCGACCCGATTTTCCCAGTTTGATTATTGAGGACATTGAGTTAATCTTTTTTTCATTTTTTTTGGAAGACTAGTTACCTTTCTTTAGTTGGATACAAGCCTCACTTTTCTATCATGGTACTGACCAGATGCCTACTCTTGGGTCCCATGATTATACCACATTTTCATTATTCTCTTTTTGATCTAAAAACTTTTTTGGAGTTCATATACAAAAATGTACTATGATGATTTATTGTACATGAGGTAAAAAGTTGATTGAAAAATATGTTCATGGAAACAATAAATTTTTTCTTTTTTAGGTCCTCTAATGATCACCGTTCATTCAAAGATAGAAATGCACAAACTTGGTGCATGCGAAGAATAGAAGAATCATGAAAAAAGATAATCAGTGGATTGATCTGTTTGGATAAATACTTTGTGTTGGAGCATTTCTATAGCTTGCCGGTCCTGTCTGTGTTGAAGATATATAGGCAATAAGCTGTATTAGCCGCATAAGAAAGGCTTCTTTTAATTGGATCAAATAATTTATTGTAGTTGAAACACAGCATCTAAATCAACCTGTTTTACAAAAACAAATGGAAAAAAGACTTTGCAAATAATCTTCAGTTCAGGTGGCTTCCTTTTTAATAAATCTCCAGCTGCTCAGTGCCGCTATTGGTGCTAGTAGTAAGGAGTCTTGGTCTCGAGTCAATCTGGGGCGATAGAAGAACCAGTCCATTCCTTTGCTTTGAGTCTTCATTGGTTCGGGCATTTCTCCTAGAGCTATGAGTGATACCCATTCGATAGTCAAACCAAAAAATATATATAGGTTTGTTTGGATTGATCTTATTTGGCAAAAAAATTCCCACTTGCATCATCGACACAATTTTCAACCACCTTTTTATCTCACATATATTGCATTAAAAAAGTGTTACAATATTTTTTTTTACAAAATTATCCCAAATAATCTACTATCCAAATTGACCAATTAGGCATTTGGGTTTTTCTTTTCCACTTTTTGTTTTGTTGTAGTGGTTGACAAGACTCGAAAACATTATGGGGATAGTTTTTCAGTTTTCTTAAAGCGTGGGAGGAAAAAAACCATAATATTTTATAAGATTTTAGTATCATTATAATTCATTGCCCCTGAGAGAGAGAACTTGTTCAATGAGTTTCCGTGGTAGTAGTAGTATAATGAAAAGCCTTCTGAGGGGCTGGTGGGCGTTTCTCTTGTCCTCGGTTTCATGTGATTTTATTCAATAAACCTACCTTTTTGGAATTTTCATCTGTCCCCATTATTACTTTGAGTATTTTCACTTCTTTAATCCACTTCTGGAATGTATTGGAAGCATAGATATTTTAACTTTTTAAGTGGACAGACAGCTTTTCACTTGTAAAAGGCAAAAAAAAAGGTTCTTTCCAAAAAATAAAAAATAGAAAATGGTAATGCCAGATAGTTCAAGTCAAGGCGAAAGAAAGGAAAAAAAAAGAAAAAGAAAAAGAAAAAGTCTTGCCAAAAAGGTATAAGGAGGAAAAACAGGAAATGTCATGTCCTATGTCAGTAAATGGACGAAGTGATTGATATAAAACGTCCGACTCATTCGACTACAACAAATTGGATTAATTATTTTAGATCAGTGGTTTGAGATCAAAAAGTTATTGGATTGGCCTGGGGCATTACAGGAAAGGACAAGAAGAAATAGTTCATATTAGTCCAATTTTATCATTTTCAGCATATGTTACAGTCGGCTAATTATTCTTAATTTTTTTGGAAAATTTTTCAGTAGTAAGAATTACAAACTTTACAAGAGAAAAGGGAGTAGGAAAGAATTAGAGACTTTAGAGTACAACTAGGCCAGTCTTTATTATTTTTGATTAGAGGTGGCAAAAATACCCAAGACCCATTGGGATCCTATACCCAAATTTAATTTGGACGGGATAAGTATCTAAAATATGGGTTTTGGGCCTTATTGGGATATACCCAATAATACCCATTTAAAATATGGGTATGTATGGGATTTATTTGGGACTCCCATGGGTATCCATTAAAATAATAACAAAATAAAAAACAGTCTTTTTTTTTTTCATTTTCTTCTCAACATTAATAAATTAATGTTATAAGGTTGTAGTACAAGTTAGGTAAATTAGCACTTATGCATCAGATGCTTTCTCATAACTACAAAATTCCATCACTGCAAAATTCTATTCTTGATAGAATTTCATTGAATTAGGATGGCCTTAGAATTGGAAAAATTTTTAGACTGGGTTTTGAAAGTTAAGAAATAAAATAACGTATATGAGTAGATGGATTTTGGGGATAATTAAATTTTGTTGATCAATAGATTTTTATTTAATCAACACAAACTTCCAAAAAGAATTATCCACTTATATGAAGTTGGTCTTTTATAAATTTCATATTTAGAAAAATTTATTTAGTTTGAAAAATTATCGCATAATTTATAAAGAAGAGTGTAGAACTTTTATGAAGTTAAATAAACAAACTAAATAATATAAAAAGAAAAGACAATATTGAGATATTTGATTGTGAAAAAAAAGAGTGTTTCCTAAAAAATAAATAAAATGGGATTAATTTGGGTATTTGGCGGGATCAAATAGGCTTAGCTCATTTTAGTCCCTATATTAGTCCCACTATATATTTGTTTGGGTATGACCCATATTTTCTAATCCTAAATAAATCTCGCCCAAGTCCCGCCCATTTGCCATCTCTATTTTTGATATTATTAGGTCTTTGATTGACTTAATTTTGTCAATAAGAACGAGCAAGTTTGCCTGGGCCTTTAGACGACTAATTTGGGCTTTAGACGAATTTGCCGCTCCACCTACCCCACGCTGCTTCCATTTTCTACCATATAAATACACTGGCCTTGATGAGCACTGACTTGGTGCTCGCCCCTTCAACTCATCCAGTCAAACATTTTTTTTTTTAACAATAGACTGTTGTCTACTCAAGACATACACCATAGGTAAGGAGAGCCAAATTGGATTTCTACTCTACATATAACTATGGGGGAAGGAGAGGCCAACTAGATTTGTATTAGGGTTGAAGACTGAACTAGCAGACCAAAGGGATGTACTACTACATCCTCTGAATTTTTTGACAGAAGGTCGTCCTTGTAATGCACTAAGTAGGGTTTGATCCCCCGACCTAGTGCACAAGAGAACTCTATGAGTCTCTCCCCAGCTATCGGACCAAAACTCAATGAGGGATTTGTTTTCCTCATATTACTATTTTGGAAGATACTAGTTAACTAATACTCCCTCCGTTACAAAAAATGTGTTTTTTTGGGAGGACTTGCAACTTATGTATAATGATGTTAGAGGAAAAAAGAAATCTTATGTTCATTTTACATCCTTAATGGCAAGCCATCTTTTATTTAATATTGATAGTTTGTAGGGACAAGTGATGGGTCACATGAATGGTAAATGGTAAATAGAAGATTTCATTGGAAAAAGTAAGTTGACTTCTCTAACATGACAATTACTTTGGGACAAGAAAAAGTAAGAAACATGACAATATTTTTGGGACGGAGGGTTATAAATTCTCCCGTCTTTACTCTAAAAGAAATTAGCTGAGAAGCACCCACAGATCAGAAGTAATAAATTAAAAGGAGATTTCAAGAAAAATTTGGCCAAAATTAGACGGGAGAGGATAAGAATGGTTGCTTATACAAGCATTCGTGAATAGTGTGAAACCTTTTAAACATATTGTAATTCATAACCTTGTCAGTTTTATCGAAATTATGCCGGTCCACCATTTTTTTTTTTTTTTGTTAGTCATGTTGTCCCATCCTTACTTTGCTCGAACTAAACAAGGATGGTTTGTGATATTAATGTGGAATGTGTTGGATTGTGGTGGGCTTTAATATCAAACTAATGGATTAAATCGAATAAAAATGGAGGCAAACAAATAATTTTATTACACTCATGGTGTATACAATAACAATACTCACAAAATAAACTTATACTAAACACGACTAAATTGAGTCTCATTCTTGAAAATATCTGCTCTAATTTTATCGGTCTCACTTTAGAGTTATCTACTCAAACACTCATCTAACGATTGACCTCATTTATTTCTTATCTCTCTCTCGAGCTCTGGTGCACTAACAACTGAAGAAATGAGGAATCTATTTATAGTTGTGAAACTCCTACAAGCAGCTGTAATTCTCATCTTCACATTTAGTACTTGTATCATGAAAATCTGGTAAAATCTCGGCGCCACACAATTGCACGTCTTGAGTGTAACTTAGTAGTCCAAGCTTCCAACGTCCACGTTGCAAAAATAGACCTTTGCCAATTCTTCTAACAAGCTACTATTATGCTGAAGAAAGAAACAAAGTCCTAATCAATGTAACTACATAAATGAATGTGGCCCACCAAAGTCGGTGATGACTTTAACAAAATGTCCCTTCTCGTACCCTTGTATCAAAACCATAAAACAAAATGAAAAAAGGGAGGCCAAGGATGCATATGAAGTAATTTATGTTACCTCCCCTCTCCAAAAAAAAAAAAGAAGGATAAATGATAGAAAAATTCCCTGTGGTTAGATAATATACAGAAAAGTTCTTGTGATTTTAAATCGTACATTTCGGTATCTCATGATTTGAATTAATATGAAAACTGGATAGAAACCATTAAAAGTAACGGTTTTGAGTAAAATAACAAATTTATCCTAATGAATATATCATTAACTATTTTCCTAATTTATTCTTCACTATATACATAAAAAAAGTGTTGAAATTTTTATTTAAATTCTTACAACACAGACTCTAAGAAAATATTACAATTACAAATTTCAAATTTAAAGCTAGCAAATATTTTCCTAATTTTTCTTCACCATATAGATAGAAAATGTGTTGAGAGTTTTATTTTAAATCCTTACAATACACAATCTAAGAAAATATTGTAATTGCAAATTTTTATTTTAAATCCTTACAATACACACTAAGAAAATATTGCAATTGTAAATTTCAAATTTAAAGGTATTAACTATTTTCCTAATTTTTCTTCATCATACAAAAGTATTACTATTTTTTCTATTTTTTTTTGATTTTAAATTCTTACAATAGAACCTCTAAGAAAATATTGCAATTACAAACTTTGTTGATTTCTCTTGATATTTTTCAGTTTTTATCTAACTTGTTTCCTATAAATTTTGGGTCAATTTGGAGTTTATTAAAGTCTGAGGAGCAAAATAGGCATGTTAGGTCAAAATTTGTGTTAAAAAAATATTTTCCAACTCAAACATGTTTGTTTTAATAATTTCCATCAATTTTTACATTAGTTCAAATTATGAGATACTAAAATATACGATTTGAAACCATGAGAGACTTTTCTGTACATTAGTCTAACAACAGGGAACTTTTCTTTTTTTATCAAAAAAAAAAAAAAAGCTTTAGACGAGTTATAGCACAAAATGTTTCAATGCGTCTAGTAAGAAAGCTATTAAGTTACGACTTGCGACTAGTGAAAATGTTTCAATGCATCGTGGAGTAGGCATTTAATTTACAAAATTTTAGAACAAAGACTTGATGATGTAACCAGCTGGTTGTCTAATAAAACACTACCCATTCTTCTTCTTCTTCATTTTTTCCCCATAAAACACTACCTACTCTATATTCCGCGGTGCCCTAAATGTGAACTTCAAAAGATTTTGAACAAGTTCTGAATTGTCAAACCTCTGCAGTGATTCTTGATTTTGAGGATTGATACACAAGAAAGGGCATGTGACAAAGTTCAAATTCTTGAATCTTGACAAAGGAATTGAAGGGAATTTACATCGAAGCTTGTAAAGTCATTACGTTTATGGGAAGACGACAACCACATTAAACTGGTAATTTTTTTCCCAGTTTTATTTGTTCTTTTCTTTTCTAGTTAAGAAAATGGATTCTAATGTGTTTGTATCTAACAGTACCCAGGAACCATTTTTTTCTTTTTTTTTTTCCGGGTCAGGACGTTATGATAACATAATTAGAGAGGTATAGGGTTAATTCAGAACTGTTCCACTGCAATTCTTGGAGATTACTTTATGTTGAACTTATCTAATAAAATAACATAATTAGCGCTTTATTATAATGGATTATAGATAAGAGTTGAACTCTGGAGTTTATATTATTGTCTAGACTACTGTCAGCATTCAAAATTTCGAACTGTGAAAACCTATCATTGAATTTTACTAATTAATCAATGTATCAAAAACAGGGAAAGGAAAAAAAAAAAAAAGATGGGATGGGGCGCAAATAAATTATGATAAATAGGTTGGAAAATGACCAATTTTCCAGCTGAAAAGTTGAACGACTCTGGTGGTCTAAGGATCCCAATTCTTAGGTGCTTTGTGGAAACTTTGCTGCTTTTACGAGAGGTCATACATGAAGTAGGAATCAGAGTTACGACCGTATACCGTTTTATGTTGAGTTTACGCAACATAGAGCATTTCTTACTTCATTTCTTGGTCCATCAAAAAGAAATTCTGAAGTACTATTCAACTGGTACTCAATGGGTATCAATTAAGAGAGGTCTTTTTTTTTTTTGGTGTTTTTCAGACATTAAGTTAAATTGGAAATTTTCAAATGCGAGGAAGAATAACAAATATAAGTGTATATTGAAATGAAAAATTAGTGCTAACCAATTTTTATTGGAGCACACGGGTTATAATATCGTTCTATGAATTGGTAAAATAAGCAACTAACCATAGGGAAAAGCTATAGGCAAGCTGCATTTCTCTCACTTTCTCATTTAGAAAAGCTGAAGTATTAAGGTTTTTGAAGCCAAGGCCATAGAGATAAACTCAAAAACAGTCCAAAAACAAGAGGGAAAACAAGTGTAAATGTGTATTTTTACACTTTACAAAAAATAGATACTATTGATGTCTTGGTGTACCCTTTAGAAAATTTCCATCATTAACACTCTTTGGTCTTATTCCCAATCATACTCATATTGTATATTCATCATTTCAGGTGGGAGAAAATACATGAAGATCAAATCTTCAGCTCCAAGAAAAGAATGGAAAACCTGGCAGATTTGTCGACTATCTAGCTGAAAACATGTGGAAAATTTCAAAATTTGTCGGCCAATTACGCATAGGTTTCATTTGCAAAGTTGGCTAAATTAGCTTCTAAAAGCATCTTGCTATCTTTAGAATTCACGTTCTTTTTTTTTTTTTAAAGTAAAACTCAAGACTTCATACTTATAATTCTTCCTATCTTACCATCTAGTTCAATCCTCCCCTAAGATTCATGTTGCTATTCCTAATAGTTGCATGCAGAGAAAACTAATTAATTGGTCAAAAGATGTGCAAGTTAGTTGGTTTTCAGGGTTGTTTTAGGACAAGTTGACCAAAGAAAAACAAAGAAAAAAATCTTCAAAAAAACAACTTAGTATCTCATCGTACCTTGAGAGAACAACAGTCAAAATCGACTTGTTTGAAGGGTTTAATGGGTTTGGTCCACCAGGTTTAATCCTGCCTTCTATTGTAAATCCAGCGGGTGTCGTACGACACCCATCTAGTTAAGTGGTAGTTTAGTCCACTCTAACCTCTCAATAACTCAGTTTTGTCTGTCCCCTTCTTCCTAATATAGAAGTAGATGTAGATTGTTGACGATTGATTAAAAAAAAAGGGTCCAAGGAAGAGAGGAAGGAGAGAATTTTGTCCTTTCATGTCTCTTGTAAAAATCAGTCCGTTCTAACTTGAATTTCGATGTCCTTTCCGTGGAAATTCCCACTGAAAATACGATGTTGAAATTCCAAATTAATGTTAAACTTTCGAACTCATAGTAAACTCGTATACTACTATTATTCTTTAATAGAACATGAATGATCAACAGGCCATTTTGAGAATCCTATATAAACAGCAAAAGCCAAAACGAATTTCATTACAAGCTCAAACAGCCAAAAGAAAAGATACACATTCTATTTTTTTTCCCTTATAGTAATACTCAAAATCCCCATAAAAGAAAAGTGTTTTGAAATCTTCACAGAAGGCCATGCAGCGTTCAGTGGCCAAGAACATACTCCAACGCCATGTTCTCAGCTACCAAAATTCGATTAGTGTGATTAACAAACTTCCTCAGCCACCATGTGATGTCTTCATTAACCACAGGGGCGCTGATACGAAGAAAACCATAGCTTCCTTGCTCTATGATCATCTCGTTCGCCTTGGACGTCGTCCATTTCTGGACAACAAGACTATGAAGCCCGGCGATAAATTATTCGAGAAAATCGATAGTGCGATAAAGGGGTGCAAGATTGGAGTTGCAGTGTTTTCTCCTCGTTATTGTGAGTCGTATTCCTGCCTTCATGAGCTAGCCCTCATCATGGAGACTAAGAAAAAGGTGATCCCTATCTTTTGTGATGTTCAGCCATCACAACTTCGTGTTGTGAATGACGGAAGGTTTACAACCGAGCAGATTGAGAGGTTTAACATGGCCCTAGAGGAAGCCAGAATCACTATAGGGCTTGTATTTGACTCCACCAATGGGTAAAGAAATAAGTATTCATTCATTTTTCTTTTAGTGTAAGTGGAGGTATTGAACTTGAAACCTTTCATTTGCACTTGCTTCTTCTATAACACCCAACTGATTCCTCTTCCCAATAAATCTTCATTCTTGTTTCTACTTTCTTACGTAAAAAAAGAACGATAATTAACTGATTATCACAGATGAATATATGTATTATCAACTTGCTATGCTCATTTGCTTAGATGTGTTTTGAAACCAACGGATATGCAATTCAGTTTGAAGAAAATAAAAGATAACTTAATCATGCAGACTCAGTTGTGTAGAAGGAGTCCAAATTTTTAGAGATCCTGAGTTCAACTTCTCAATTTCCCATCTTTTATTCTCGTTTCTTAAATTTAAAAAAAAAAAAGGTGAATGGAAGAAAGCAAAAAAACAAAGAGATTGATAGCACGATTGATTTCAAAGTTCAAATACTAACGTTCTTGAGCAATTTATGATATGCTTGTGTGGTATGTTTCCTTAATATTTTTTCTCAACATGTTTCCTTAATATTGAAAATTAAAACTTTGTTAATTGTCGAATTTCTTTGATTTATGTCTATGTGTGAACAGGGACTGGTCCAAAGTGATAACGGACGCTGCGGACATAGTAATGGAGAGCTTGGCTGAGGTCGAGAATGCAGAGAGAATGAGGCACATGAGAATGCTAAAACGCCCTTCTGATGTGCCCAAGATTTGCTCCACCAACAATGGCAACTGATCTTAAACAAAAATTATAACCAAAATAATATATCTGCTGAATTCTCATAAAGAAGTCAATAATATACTCGTTCAATTCAATTTCTTTCAGTCTTGCACGCTTCATTCGTAAATAAAGTTACATATATCCGTACAGAAGTATGTGGTTTGCTCGTTTTGATTGTATCTTTTACCTATTCTATGAAGCAAATATTCGTTTTAATTATTCTCCTACTTTGTAGATTCTTCAAATGAATGTTGCGTGTAACACTGTGACTGAGACTCGGATCAGCATTGTACCTTTCCTGGAAAATATAAAATAACATGAAATTAAGTACTGTATTCACTGCGGTCATTTATTAATTGACTTTTTTTTTTTCAATTGTAATTAACATGACATATATAGATGATCCATGAGGCCGTCCCATCTACTACCAAATTTGTCTTACTATTTCATTCATTTATCTGTGATACTTATCAGTTTGGCCTTAATTGTTTATGTATTCAACTGTGGGTATGAGTATAATCTCGGGTAAAATACACTTTACCGCCCTATAATTTATCAATTTTCTTGTGGTTTCGTAAGCTATACATAATCCCTTCATTGTTTAGATTAAAATGTCAAAATGATGGAAATGATAACCCACAGAAATGCTGCGATTACCCTTGTCTAAAAACTGAAATGGCTTAATTAATAAATGCATGATACTTTAGCACATTATGGTTTTGAATTTTACCCTATAACCCCCTTCTAGTTTAGTACTTTACCAAATAGCTCCAGTATTATTTCAAAATATAGACATAACCCTCATGTGATTAATAAATAATTTCCAATTTTAGATCGGAGTACTTTTGACATTTTAGTTGACTCCACTGTGGAATGCAAATTGCATTACATGGGCACTTTAATCCGAACCATGAGGGGTCATGTATAATTTGTGAAACCACAGAGGGGTTATGTGAAAAAGTGCTAAACCACAAGGGGCTAAAGTGTATTTTACCCTATAATCTCTGCAACACTTGCTTTTTTCCCCTCTTCCTCGTAATGGCAGATCATCCATCACTGTTCAGTACTTGACCCACGCAAAACACAGTACATCCCATTTGAGTTCGTGCAAGATAATACAAATATAACGAAAGCAAATTGAATGAAAATCGTAATGGAGGTTAAGCTGCCACGTTAAACATGCGAGGCAAGATGAGTTAAAGGACGGCATGATTTCACATTTTTCACACGTAAGAAATTAAAATAAATTTCTTTTATTATGTTTCTACCAACTAATGGATGATAAGAATTTCTTGAACAAGGGAGTGGTTATTCTACCTGTTTTTTCTTGGGTTATTTTTTCCTCTCCTGAGCGAACAAACTTATTAGTGGGTGCGAATGCAAAGTTGAGACCGTTAAGTTGAATATTTCATTGAATTCTTGTCAAGAAGAAGCCCCGCAGAGGAGTACTCACCATAGCTATATAAGAACCTGTACTAAACTTTGCTGTAGTGTAAACACTAAAGAGCAAGACTGCTTACCTTAGGCATGAATTGACTAGAAAATCCACTTTCGTAAACTTTTCCAAGGGTTAAACGTCATTTGATTTGAAGCAGAAAAATTTCGCGAAGATTGAAAAGAAAAATTTCTCATTCCAATCCTTAAATTTTTGAGGAAAGCAAACACGTAAAGGAGCAGTTGAGTGCCCTATGCATTCAATTCAAAATATGTTCTGCTCCAGCTCAAGTTATTTACAGGACTTCCATCCGTTTTTAACATTACTAAAATGCGTCAGATTAATGGGGAAATGGTAAATGAATGTGTACCTAATAATTTCCATGATAAAGCCTTAGTAGCCCCTGTACCCACATATGTTGATCACATTTGAAGCATGTAACTATTTAATATCAACTCTTAAGGAGTTTACAGTGGAAAAGGAGAATGGGAACTTCCTTGGGAGAACAAGATAGGAATCTGTAGGGGAAAACGAAATTGTGAAAGAGCAAAAACAGAGTGAAGAAATCTGAGTTATGCATAAAGAGGAATTAAACAAAAAAAGTGCAATTAAATGAAATACGATCTCAACAGAGAGAGGACTCACTAGATGTAAATACAAATGCAAATCTTAGCTATAGCACGATTGGTAAGAGTAAAACAACTTATCTTAGGATGTGTTTGATAAAACTAAAGTTTGAAACTGAAATCTGACATCTGAATTCATTAACCGATTGAATTGTTAAGTACTAAATTTAATACATTTGAATGTGTTTCACATTCAATGATAAGTGAATGGTTTATCATTTAATTTTGAGAGTAGGTTTTGCCTATAACATTCAGTGTCATTTAATTAAGTCAAATACTCTATTTTTAGTTATCAGACACGTCTAAACGTATTAAAATCTGAATTCATTAAATTTAAGTGTTGAATTAGATTATCAAACGGAGCCTAGTCATGAATTGACTAAAAAATCAATTCCCGTAAACTCTTCCAAGCATTATTAGCTATAAAAGATGATTCGTTCAAAACAGAAAAAGAAACTCGAAGATCAAAGAGAGAATTTCTGCAATCTTTAACATTTCCAGGTAAGCAACTATGCAAAGGAACAATTTTATGCCCCAAAAAAAAAAAAAAAAAAAACGTAAAGGAACAATTGAATACTTAATGCACAAACAATTCGAATTATTTTCTGTTCCACCAGTCCAGTCCATTTTTTCGGACACAAAATTAGAATGCACCAAGATAATAGTGCAATAGGACAAAATAATGGCTAAGCAATATTTTTCACGATGAAGGATTAGTAGCCCCTGCAGCCATGCATATCACATTCAAAGTCCTTTAGTATTAACTACTGAGGAGTTTACAGTAGAAAACTACATGGGAACTTCCATGGGATAACAAAACAGGAATCTGTAGCGGGAAACGAAATTGCAAAAGAGCAAACCACAAAGTCAGGAATCTGATCAGGTAGGCATGCACAAGGGGAATGAGACAAAGAGGGTGTAATGAGGGAACATGAGTTCTATCGCCGGAAAATTCATCACCTAAACATCAAAGGTGATCATAATGGAAATTTGTACACCATTACTTCACGTCTAACTAATCTTGAATGAGTAAGTACACAGACGAAGATAATAATTGCTTCCCTAGCTATATTGTTGCAATACCTTTTTCCTCTGATTCCTAACTGACCAATGAAGGAAAGAAGTTGAATATGGTAGAGAAGAAAAAGGAGGGTATGAGGGATTGCCACTGCAAATCCTGTGAATTGCAAGCCCAAGAACCTCCACCATTTCCGCAGCAAACCTCATAATCAATGGCCTCAAAGACATTGCCCACAATCCCACCACCACCATCACTATTTCTGCACCCAAGCTCATCATGCATGCATTCTCATCGCTCGTCCAGGCCCCTCCTTTGTTCTCCTTTATGATCTCCTTACATCTTCAGCCACAGAGTTTCCTAGTCTTGTACGGTTTGATTATGTTTTGTATCTAACAGTTGGAGAAGCTTCATGGAAATGGGTGGCAGAA
Organism: Gardenia jasminoides; assembly: GCA_013103745.1. Taxonomy (NCBI): domain Eukaryota; kingdom Viridiplantae; phylum Streptophyta; class Magnoliopsida; order Gentianales; family Rubiaceae; genus Gardenia; species Gardenia jasminoides. The sequence goes on from CM023098.1 coordinate 4,263,956, forward strand.
GTTGTACATGGTGCACGCGTTATTGTACCTAACTACCCTTCGCAGTTATGATCAAGAAACTACTTACTACTCAGACTCAATGACCATACCTTCACAGGTTGAGTTATGTCCAATTCAAATTGATTCATTTAATTCTTATAAATTTTTGTGCAAACTTATATAATTTTGGTATAAATTTAAATTTAAATTTATCGAGACTCCTACAATTGACAATTACACAAAAACTGTATAAACTTAAATCAATGTAATAATGAGGAAAGACTACATGAACTGGTTTGAATTGGGCAAAATTCAACTATTGAGGCTCCGGATGGTCCATACATGAGTTAGTTTAACATTACAGTATCCGATCAATGGGAATTAGACACCAAACCATGAACATCTTGGTGAGGAGCTTTGTCTGGGGAAGGGACTATTTAGGAAAAAGAAAACGAAAAAGAAAAATTAAAGAAGATGAAGATATAGAGAAAACAAAACAAGGAAAGATATATGATGGCCGGGAGAATGAGAATTAATGATTATGCACCTGAGAGATTACGATGGTTACAAGCGGAGGACGGGAAATGATGTATTGGGGATATGGCGATAAATGAAGATTGTGAAGGGTTTGAATTTGACGACACTACACACTCCCTCACTCACTGCCGCCTACCTGATCTTAATGCTCACTCCTTCCCAGTTGCCACTGCCTACGCCTGTCTATCAATTTTTGTTTTATCTTTTCCTTTTCCCTTTTACTTTTATGGTAGATGGACCAATCAATACAAGGGGACACAAACTCTTCCCTCTCTCTATCTAACAAAAAATTAAAAAAAATAAGACTCTTTTTCAAAAAATTTTTCTAATAAAAGAAAATATTACATGTTTTGCTCTTCAATTTCAAGATGCATGAAGATCGATGACGGTGGCCCTTTGTTTAGTTTTCTTTGTTTCTTTTTTGGGCTAATCATAACCACGTTATTGGTGCCGTCTTGATGCTCCTAATTCCTACCAGGTACGTAGAATTCCTGCGTACCATAACCTCCTGCTTAGAATTTCTACTGATGCAGCAGTAGTAACTAGCAGTGTATCTAAAGAAGCAAAGCCAATTAATCATGGCAAGATGTCAGATTATGGACGGCATCAGTACAAGTCTGCATAATTAAAACGCGTATATAACATCACGATGCTTTTTATTACACTATCCATTGATGTCGATTATGACATTGGGACGGCCTTAACTTGATTGGAAATGCAAGACTTTTAATTTATGCAAGTGACCCGGAATGGCATAGCAGGAGTAAGCCGCCTCATTTAAAAAAAGAATGAATTGTTCAACCGACCCTGACTTTCAATATATTAACGGAATAGAAGGAACAAGCCACCTCATTTACAAAAGACGGACAATATCACTGACTGCATCGCGACCCCTTCAAATTAAACCGCACGCTTTACCTATCCATATCAATATCACTGACTCATTCAAATACACCGACTTCGATTTTAAATGCAGAGCCTTTCAATCCCACACTACTGGATCTACTCAAGAGTGCTTACATTTCATCTGTCTTATGATCTTACATGGTAAGAGCATCGATGGATGTTGTTTGCAGAGGGGCTGTTCTTCTCATGATACTGCTGACAATTGCACCAATAGCAGCAGCAGCAGCACCAAAGTCTGCTGTGAATTTGGAAGCTGAGGCACTGCTCAAGAGTGGTTGGTGGGGAGACCGTTCTACTACTTCAAGAAACATCTCTGCCCATTGCCATTGGCCTGGTATCGTTTGCAATGATGCTGGTAGTGTTACCGAAATCCAACTACCAAATCACTACGGAATTCCAGATGAGTTGAGAAATTTCAACTTCTCTCTTTTCCGAACCTGGTTAGACTGGATCTCAGCGGCAATGGATTCACTGGAACCATCCCACATCAAATAGGTGCACTCTCCAAACTCACCCATCTCGATTTGTCTTCCAACGAACTTGGAGGTGAGCTTCCTTCTTCTTTAGTAAACCTTACACAGCTAGCACAGCTTGATGTTTCAAGGAATAGGATTGGAGGCACAATTCCTCCAGGTGTCGGAAACTTGACAAATTTGGTTACTCTAGATTTGAGCCAGAATATTTTTTGGGGTCCTTTCCCTCCAGCTATTGGCCAATTGACAAATCTTTCCCGGCTGTACATTCAATCAAATCCCACAATGGGAGGATTCCCAGAAGAAATAGGAAATTTGAAGAGTTTGGTTGAACTAGACTTGAGTGACACTGGATGTTCTGGTAGCATCCCTCCCACTCTTGGCCAACTGTCAAATCTAGAATCCCTTTACCTCAGCAATAACCAATTCAGTGGGACAATTCCTTCAACTCATTTTAATTTGACAAATCTTTCCCGGCTAGACATTCAATCGAACCCCACAATGGGAGGATTTCTCTCAGAAGAAATAGGAAAATTGAAGAGTTTGGTTGAACTAGACTTGAGTGACACTGGATGTTCTGGTAGCATCCCTCCCACTCTTGGCCAACTGTCCAATCTAGAATCCCTTAACCTCAGCAATAACCAATTCAGTGGGACAATTCCTTCAACTCTTTTTAATTTGACAAATCTTTCCCGGCTAGATATCCACTCAAATCCCACAATGGGAGGATTTCTCCCAGAAGAAATTGAAAATTTGAAGAGTTTGGTTGAGTTAGACTTCAGTGGCCTTAATCTTTCAGGTGCCATCCATTCAGCTCTGTGCCGTCTCACCAAACTAAAATATCTTTCAGGTGCTCGGAATCAAATTGATGGTCACATTCCCCCAGAGATAGGAAGTTTGAAAAATTTGGAAAATCTTTATCTTGGATCCAACCGCTTGACTGGTCAAATCCCTTTGACCCTTGGCAATTTGACCACTCTACTTTCTTTGGACCTCTCTTCTAACCGAATGAATGGTTCTCTTCACCCCAGTATTGGAGAAATGAAAAGCCTTACATTGCTAAACCTTTCGCACAACCATATTCATGGTGTATTACCTTCAACTCTCTTTCGTTTAGAGCAGCTAACCTCTTTAGACCTCTCTTTTAACCAAATCACCGGCCACCTGCTCCCAGACATCGGACTGATGAAAAGTTTAACGTCACTGTACTTGTTGAACAACCAGATTCACGGTACCATACCTCTGGATCTCAACAATCTAATTTCTCTACAGAATCTAGATCTTTCTTCAAACAGCCTGACTGGTCAAATTCCTTCGACCCTTGGCAATCTGACTTCACTTGTTTGTTTGAACCTCTCTTCTAACCAAATAAGTGGTTCCATACCTCTTGAACTTTCCGATATGCCTTCTCTAGAAATTCTAGATCTTTCTTCAAACCAGCTTACCGGTCCAATTCCAGTTAGATTAAATGGGACCACCTGGCCTAATTTGGGGCAGTTATATCTACAAAACAACTCTTTGGTGATACTCCATTGCAAATTCTAAAGCTTCCTTATTTATATAAAGTGGACTTAAGTGGTAACCGCATTGCCGGAAAGATACCTACCCAATTTGGGAATGACATTGAATTCAATTGGTACGGGTCGTATTTGAATCTTTCCCACAATATTCTCTCTGGCACTGTTCCCCCATCTCTTGAGCAACTGTACGATGTCAACCTGTCATATAATGCTCTGGAAGGTGAGCTTGCGAGCTTGTCGAGCTTGTCTACAGGTTTGGTTCAGAAAGATTTTTGGGCAATCCAGACTTGCATTACAATTCCACTTTGTGTGACGCATCTCCTTCTGTTATGGGAAATCATCGACATCACACCCCACACTACATCATATGTCTTGCCGTTGCCTTGGTAGTGTTCTTATTAATTGGCGGGTTAGTATTTTGTATCTTCTGCAAATGCAAGGTCAAGAGAGTGAAAGTTGAGCCGACAGACAACAAACATGGAGACATTTTCAGAATATGGAACTATGATGGACATATGGCCTATGAAGACATAGTTAAAGCAACCAATGATTTTGATATTAGCTATTGCATAGGGACAGGGGTTATGGCAGTGTGTACCGAGCGCAGTTGCCAAGTGGGAAAATAGTGGCTTTCAAAAAGCTTCACCGTTTGGAAGGCGAGAATCCAAATTATGACAAGAGCTTTAGGAATGAAGCCGACATGCTATCTAAAATCAGGCATCGGAACATTGTAAAGCTCTTTGGATTCTGTCTGCACAAGCGATCCATGTTTCTGATTTATGAGTATATGGATAGAGGAAGCTTATTTTGTATCTTGAGAGATGAAACTGAAGCTGTGGAACTGGATTGGATTAAAAGAGTGAATTTGACCAAGGGCATTGCCAGTGCATTGTCCTACTTGCATCATGATTGCAATCCACCAATCATTCATAGGGATGTAACAAGCAACAACATTCTTTTGAATTCACAGCTCGAAGCTGCTCTTTCCGACTTTGGAACCTCAAGGATTTTGGAACTTGATTCATCAAAACAAACAGTCATTGCAGGCACCTATGGTTACATTGCACCAGGTTGTTTACCTTGTTATCCTAGATCACTTTCTTCTTTTCACTTTGTATTTTCTTAATGCATATATCAAATGTAACTTTTCAGGACAGAAAATTTTTTTTTCTTCCGACTAAAATGATTAAATTGTTGAATAATGATAACTTTGCTCAGATCATCTAGTCTTCAAAACTTGATGCAATTTGTACTTTAAAGATAGCAGCCTTTTCATTATGTGAAAGGATAGTAATTAGATTAGGTAGACTACGAGTCTAGAGTTGTCCAGCTAAGATTAACTTTATTTTATCTACTTATCCATGCAGAGTTAGCCTATACCATGGTGGTCACTGAAAAGTCTGATGTGTATAGCTTTGGTGTTGTGGTTCTGGAAACATTGTTTGGAAGGCATCCACAGGATTTCCTTTCCTCCTTATCATCACAACCCAATGAACCAATAATGCTGAAGGATCTTCTAGATGCCCGTCTTCCCCCTCCGACTAACCCTTCGGTTGTTCGTAATGTGGTCTCGCGACAGCATTAGCCTCCCTGATTTGCATCAATGCAGACCCAAAATGTCGACCAACGATGCAACAAGTAGTGAACAAATTTGAAGTGGTCAGGCGAGAATCAACCAGGCCTTTGCACACCATTACTGTGAATCAGCTTCTTAAACCAGCACCTTCACTGCGTGACCAAACCTACACAGATGGGCAAGTAGTTTAAGCACCAGAAAAGACTTTCACGTGGATATCTCTGTGACTCTGCCATCATCCAACTTTTCTATCCATGTTTCTACCTAAACAGCTTTGACATCTGATAGGAAACAGAATAAAACCGTGTCTTTGCAAAATGAAAACTTGACCAAGCACTTAGATTAGTACATATTACCATTTTGTGTGCTAAAATAAAAAAGTGTACTAATTAATAAAAAGGCAATCCTACATCACTATTTGAGTCTGGCTAGGAAATTTTTGTGGTAAATATTTCAACAAAAGGAGAGTTTACTTGTTGGGCTTTATTTACAAAATTATACCTGATTATATGTTTTCTTTAAAACTTTTATAAAGTGATTGAGACATAAGTGAACAAAGGGGAGGTATTTACCAAAATAATCCAATGTTTAGCAGAAGTTCCGAATTTAGTCTAATCTTTTGAATTGTTTCTAAAGTAAAGATTTTACTATTTAGAAGAGCAACTTTCAAGTCACCACTTCAAGTAGCTACTTTAAAATCACCATTTGAAATGGTGACCTCAGACAACTTCAGAGTTCAGAATAAGCAATTTAAAACAAACAACCTAAAGTTGGGAGTTGGGAGACAGAAACAAAGGAATACCACAAAATTTCGGCAGTAGGTAGTAGCTAAATCTTGGATAATCAATCATCTACCTACTGACTAAAGTAGATGATTGATTCTTTCGGCAGAAGTGAAGTCTCAAAATATTGGAGATTTTTTGGCTGGTTTGAGTGATTCAAGCTACCTAGAGACACTTGAAAGGATTTTATATCCTTTCTCAGATCCCTTAATCCAAACAAAATCTATAATTATTATTATTATTATCAATTTTTTCCACTAAACACTGGGTTTTAACAATACTTCAAAGTTAAGTATGAAATTCTTCGTCTAAGAAGTGATTTCTAGATTTCTCGAACCTTTTCTTGATCATGAATTCTCAAACCTCACTTGTCACTTCCCCTCAAATGCAACAAAAAAAAGAACAACAATAAAAAAAAAAAAGAAAGAAAGGGAAATTTACGTCAATCTAGAACAAAAATAAAAGAAAAGGTTTCTAAGCTAAGATCCTTTCACCAAATTGGAAATCCAAAATGCAACCTCACGTCCCTCACTCTTTGTCTCTTTGTTTGCGAAATGTTTGATTTTCAGCGCTATATAATATATATATATATATATATACTTTTTAGATTAAATTAATAAGTAACCGGATTTGCTGTATTGCATAGGACGAAAGACAGAAGTGTAATTTATGATTATTCTTAATTTATACAGATAATTTCAGAAACCTCTCCTGAAATTTCTCATAATATCAATTAACTCCCCTGAAATTTTTAAAATCTCACTTACTTCCCGTGTCAACTTGACAAGATTAAATATTCATATGAAAAGTCATAAATTGACAACATTACCCTTGATCTTGATAACTATTTAACTAAAAGCCAAACTAAAATTTAAATTTTCAAACCAAAGAATATATATTTAAAAAATTGCTATCTAATAATGGTCAATTTTTTTTAAAATTGAGGTCATGCTAGAGTAACAAAAGATATGGATAAATGAAATCTAGTCAAGATCAACCGCTTAGGAGAATTTTGGTGACAAACTAATATCTTAAAAATTTTATGGACAGTTATAATTAAGGAATTCAAATTTTTTTTTTGAAAAATATGTTTTGATATGTGATGTAGTTTAAGTTGTATTGATAATTAAAACAATCTCTTTATACGTATAAAATTTTTCATGGTGTAACTTTTGTAGAGTGTAAATTTTGCTTTTGTTTCAATACAACTAGAATAAATAGTTTAAATCAAAAAATTTAAATCTTATTAAAATTTAGTCTTGATTTATTTTTTATTGTTGTTGTAAACTTCATAAGTATGATAATACAATGGTAGTATTGGAACAAGAGTTTTATTTTTATTGCATTTCTTTCAAAGGGGTTAAAATGTTATAAGAAATATCAATCCAAGAGAGGTAAGTGAGATTTTGAAAAACTCAGGGGAGCTAAGTTATATTATGAGAAACCTCAAGGGAGGTTTCTGAAATTATATAATTAGTTTACACGTACAATTAAAAATTAATTCCAAAAGTCCATGAAAACCTTTTAAAAGAATTTCTCATTGCTTAGTAACCAGTAAAACTGAAATTGATGTTTAACGGGGAGAAATTTTATTAAAAAAAAAAGAAAAGAAAAGAAAAGAAAAGAAAACTTGGGGGTATAGTCTTGAAACGCGTGGCAAGTGCTCTCTGCTCCTCTTCCAGGCTTTGTTCACTGTTTGTGTGATGGCTTGCAATTCAGCAACCTGCCAATCCGGTGGTTGCTCAGAGAAGACAACGGACACGAGTAGATGATCAATTTCCATGGCCGCCGTTGGCGCACGAATCCACCCACCATCCCGTATCCAATGAGAAGAACTTCAGATTCCACTGCGTCAAATGCAAGGTTAAAGAATCTATGGCGGTGCCTTCTCCTCCTCCTCCATTCCGACTCAAATTACGTGGAGGTGGTGCTTGATAGTACTTACGTGGAGATTGTTTCTGAGCAACCTTACGGAAGTTTAGGTTGTTGTCACTTCAATCTGATTTTCCGACAACGCTCGGCCTTCTCCGTGGGTCTTCTAGGTTCTCCTTCTTCATTTTCTAAGTTTTCATTCTTTGAGCTAGAGAGTTCTTGTATTACATTTGTGTTGTTTGACTAGACTTATGGCTTTGAAATTCTTGTTGATTTAGTTGAACATGCTTAGGATTTGTTTGACACAATCTTCATTGGTGATTAAGAGTAAATGTTTGTTGATGATAATAAACAATAGCCAGTACAACCAGAATGTATTTAACTTGTCTTGGTTCCTTGTGTTAGGTTTTGGGGCGATGAAGCAGTGAAAACAAAAATTTTAACCCCAACAACCCACCAGGAATCACCCTAGGTTACGTATGACTTGTAGAGAAAGGAGTTGTGGATTATCTTAATCCTAGAAGCGACTTGTTTTGCTTGTTAGAGAGTGATCACCCTTTTCGCACGTTCAAGCGCCCCGCCTCTACGCAATCCACGAGAAAGAAGTGCGGATCTTCTCTTGAATCGCTCTCTCGATCCTAGATGTGTGTGTATGAAAGTGTAGAAAGGTACTAGCCTATTCTCTCTTTCTTTGGAATTTCTCTCACGTAGGTTTTTCTCAAAACCCTAGCCTCTCTATTACGTCAGCCGTAGTTGTGTTGTTATATTGTACGCACGTATCATATAGTCTTATCTATTTATAGAGAGGTAGAAAAGATAGGGCCTTGTTTGATCCAAATCAAAACAAATATAGGATAACTATTTTATCCTATTTGCTCAAATAAGCCCGAATCCTTTATTCCTTATAATTAGACCCCATAAGGTTTTATTTCCAAATCTCCATTTGGACATAATTTTAATCCGAATTCAATCTCTAAGCGTGTGATCAATAGGTTCCAAATATGACGCAATAATTATGAATTATAATTCTCAAGAAGAATTAGATAAAATAGACAACTTTATTTTATCATTAATCACAATAATTAATTCATTCATAATTATAGATTGTGAGCGTGTCTAGCAACACATCACAACCACCCTTATTTGGAATTAGTCAAGGGAATTTTGACCAAACCTTCCATGAACAATTACTATGTAATTATTATCCTTTCACCATAGATATCCAATTAGTCAGGGAATGATGAATAAGTGCCAATTCCCTAATGATTAATTAATTTTCTAGTTCCCGGAATTAACCCTAGATTAGGTTAATTTGAAGACATTCTTCAATTAACCTAATGTAGTCGACTATTAAGGTTAGATTCCAACTAGTGGCCTTTCGGATATCAACTCACTATCGGAGTGGTGAATCTCTCTGATCACTCACTATCTTTCCATGCTTCACACTATCCCCAATTTCTATTCTTTAAGTCACTCTTGGTGAGCAACAAGTAATAGAATCAAAAGGCAGTGATTCACACTCAAGATACTATGGTGATCTCAAGTCTAGGATCATTGACATAATTTTCCATAAGAGATTCAACCATTGGCACTTGATAGATATCCCAATGGGATCTCATGTGGATCACCCAATGAATTCTGTACCTTACAATTCATCTCACATTAGCCTAGGTATCACTATACCTTGGTTGATGAACAATCACACTTACATTAAGTAGACTAGCGTACTAGTCTTCCCATTATTAATGATGCCTGTCTCATTAATACTACGACTAGAATTTTAAGAATATTTATTATAAATGTGATTAATATCTCATAGTCATCAACTCTTGTGACTACCATCACATTAATAAATATTCTAAGGACTTTATCGTTATATCAAATATTTAAGATAAAATGGAAATTCATAAAATACAAAACTTAATTAGGAATGTATTTAAACAAAATCATTGTTTTAGGCATACATTCCAACAACCTCCCACTTGCACTAAAACAATTCATTCATAACCTTTAGTCCAAATGAAAGTACATGACTATCATGTTTCTTTTGAGATAGTGCCTTAGTAAGAGGATCACTATATTATCCTCAGTGGGGACTCTCTATCTTTACATCATTTCGCAATGATTTCCTAATTCGGTGAAATCTTCTAAGTACATGTTTGGACCGTTGATGAGACCTAGGTTCCTTTGCTTGGGCAATGGCCCCATTGTTATCACAGTATAGAGTTACTGAATTAACTATGCTAGGAACCACACCAAGTTCAAACACGAACTTCTTAATCCAAACGGCTTCCTTGGCTGCCTCCGCGGCTGCAATGTACTCAGTCTCTGTTGTAGAATCTGCTGTGGTGTCTTGTTTGGAACTCTTCCAGACAAGACCTCGTTGAGAGTAAAGATGAAGCTGTGACTTACGCTATCCTTATCACACTGCGAAAACTTGCATCCTGTAGCCCTTAACTTCAATTCACCATTTCCATATACTAAGACCAAATCTTTAGTCCTTCTCAAGTACTTAAGAATGTTCTTAACGGCTATCCGGGACCTTCACGGATTAGCACAGGAACCTACTGACACTCAGAGCATGGGAGACATCTGGTCTTGTACATAACATAGCATACATAATTGATCTAATTGTCGAAACATATGGAACATTATGCATCTTATCAATCTCAACTTGTGTTTTAGGACACATGCTCTTAGAAAGGCTTATCCCATGAGTCATGGGTAAAACCCTTCTTAGATCCATGCTAAACCTCTTTGCACTTTATCTATGTATAGATTGTGAAAGACCAAGCAGCCTTTTAGACCTATCTCTATAGATCTTAATACCCAGTATATAGGCTGCCTCTCCTAAATCTTTCATGGAAAAGTTTTTGGATAACCAACTCTTCACTGATTGTAACATTGGGATATCGTTTCCCATTATTAATATGTTATCCACATCTAATATAAGGAAAACGATTGAACTCCCACTAACCTTCTTGTATACACAAGGTTCATCCGGATTTTTAAGAAAACCAAACTCTTTGATTGTCTCATCAAACCGAATGTTCCAACTCATGGATGCTTGCTTAAGTCCATAAATGGACCTCTGTAGTTTGCATATCTGATTAGGATTTGGTGACGTAAAGCCTTCAGGTTGTGTCATGTACACATCCTCTTTCAAATTCCCATTAAGGAATGCAGTCTTTACATCCATCTGCCAAATCTCGTAGTCATGGTATGCTGCTATTGCAAGCAATATCGAATGGATTTAAGCATAGCTCTTGGTGAGAAAGTTTCATTGTGTCGATTCCCTCTCGCTTGTAGCCTTTGGCTACCAGTCTAGCTTTATAGGTAATCACATTACATCCATGTCTGTCTTCTTGAAGACCCATTTGCACCATAATGGGTTTTACCCCTTCAGGTGGATCAACCAAGGTCCATACCTTGTTGTCATACATGGAATCCATTTCAGAATTCATGGCCTCTAACCATTTGGAGGAGTCTGGACTATTCAAGACCTCTTGGTAGGTAGTAGGTTCATTATCTTGAATGACTAGTACATCATTGCCTTGGCTCACAAGGAACTCATATCTCTTGGGAGCTGAGCATACTCTTACCGACCTACTGGGGCTCTTGAATGTTCACGACTCCGTTTGTGCCTCATCATTATGTGGCTGAACCCTTTCTTCAACAGGTTGTTCAATGTTTGTTTGATCATTTTGAACTTCTTCAAGTTCCATGTTAGAAAGGGAGTATTGGGTTGGTGGGAATCAAGGTGAATTTTGGGCAGAATAACCTCCTACCAATCTCCCCCTTTGCAATTCCAAGTATAGATTTTAGAATATATACATATTGGCTTAAGGATTCAAGTATACTAAACTCATGGCAAAAATGATAGGTTCAAGTCAATCCAAGGTTATACTAAAAAATTTAAGATTTCATAACTTCTAGCATGCCTGACCTATACTCAAATTTGAAGTTCAAACTCTAAACATGTGGTGTGCAACTTACCTTTACTAGTTGAAAGACAAAAGAAATTGAGTCTTCCCTCCCACCATTGCCCCAATTGTTTAGTGAATCCGTAGGAGAAGACATTATAGTTAGGGGTGTGCAAATTCGGTTCGAACCGAATTCATAACCAATTTCGAATTGAAGTTGGTAATTTGGAATCGGATATTTGGTAATTTGGTACATAATCGGTATATACCGAATTCGCCGAATTCCAATATGGTATGAAATTGGTAATGAGATTTTCAATTTGGTAATAACCGATTTTGAATTCGGAATTCAGTAACGAAATACGGTACCGATTTACCAAATTAGAATTACCAAATTAATTTATAAAATTATATATTATATAGGTATATAATATATATACTCTGAATATATTATATATTTATATAGATAAAAGCTAATATGCTATTTAATAATAGATAGTATATAGTCTTATCATGTACCTATAATAATAATACATAATTATTTGCGATATCGCTTGATCATCTTAGTATTTGGAATATGCCCATAATATTATAATCATACAAATATATAATAATACATAATTATAATACTTTTCCTTTTATACATAACTAGAATTACATAATAAGTAGAAATATACTTGTATAATATTATCATGTACCTCGAATAATATACTATTTTAGTTTTGTAAAACTATAATATGACTATAATACTACAAATATATAATATTACGTAACCATAAGAATTATTCTTTTATACATAACTAGAATTAGATAACGAGTATAGCATATTAATATATTAGTTTTCACGATTGAAAACAATCAAGTCTTTTAGGAATTAAACATCTAACCTCTATATAATAAATAAGGCTAAATGTAAGAGTAACTGTGTAATGCATTATGCATTATATAATTTGTAAATTATAAGTGACTAAATGACATATCACAAAATTAATAATCATTGATTTGATTCATTATAAATCATAAATTTGTAAATTGTGATACTATGAGGCTCATATGAGCATTAGTATAACAAATGTAGGATTTGATATAACTTATAATTTTGTCGACCATACTCGAAACTCGAAAGCATTAGTATGAGCTATAACTTATAACCAATATCACTTATGATTAATTATTGTAAATTGTATTTGTATGAGTAAGAGTAAGTTGTAATTAGATTTGAATTAATCAATAATTACTTTTTATTTGTACAAATTCGGTTATAACCGAATTAATTACCGAATTCGAATTCAATTCGGGAATCGAATGAATTCAGTTAATACGAATTCGGAATTGGAATCGGTTTAGATTTTCATTAGTGAACTAACTGAAAAAACTGAATTCATTAAACCGAATTATCGAAAAATAACCGAATGCACACCCCTAATTATAGTACATGTATAACAGAGCCATCTGATTTGTCCTCAACCTAATTTCCATAAGGTTTTTCAATTGATTCCTTCTCATTTTCTAATGACTTGTGGAAGTTTGGTAGGTTCATAATGATTTCATAATGAAACAAGTTGTGTATCAAAATGCAGTTTTAGAACTTACATCTGCATCCCTAGTTTGTAATCTTAACTAAATGCCAAGGAGACAAGAATCTGATCAACATCGTTAACCAATTAATTGAACAGGGAACTTTGATCTTAAGGACTTTAAATCTCTACTACCAGGGACTTGATGTTCTCTGCTCCTAGTATCACCAAAGGTAGAGGCGTCAATCGTAACTCAATTATGTTGACTCGGCCAAACCCACCCACTAATAATCTGTTTAAACACGTCCATTAACTGTAAATGGGTATAAATAGAAATCCAATTATACCCATTTAATTAACGGGTAGTAAGTTGAATTGACTCACCCATTTAATCTATTTAAAAATAATTATACATTTAACCTCAAATTTTAATAAGTGTTAAGGAGATAAATTTGAATTTCCCATCAATGTAATAAAAAAAATGCGGTTAGTTCTTGTCAAACAATATGCGAATTTTTTTTTTTAAAAAAAATGAGTAGCATTTCAAATGAGTCATAAATGGGTATTAGGTATACCCATCCTATTTACTAAATAGGTGACCCAATTATACCTATTACCCAACTATGACCCACCCAAATCTGTTCAAATCACCCATTTTGATACCTTTAACCAAAGGCCATGATGTATTGTGAGGCTTGTAGCATCCGTAATGTTTTGATCATGGTTTGTAGTTAGCCATCAAGCGATTATCCACTACTACACGAAGCAATGGTTTTGTACTATATGGAGTCATCAACTCAGATTAAGAGACTGTTTAGATTGCTATTTTTTAGCTTTTATTGAAAAATATACTCTAATAATTTGATGTATATAAGATAAAAAGGTAACTGAGAAACATATTCACAAAAATCGTAAAACTTTTCTGGGAAAAAAATGTCTTTCTAAACAAGGCCTAAGTCTTTAAGTCTGAAGACCAACTTGTTTAACACGTCTAAGAAAAGTTGTACAACAACTCTAATGAATACTGTCCCCGGAAAGAACACATTGCAAGTCCTCCACGTACGCCCAAAATACAGACTGGGAAGACCGACTTGACTGTCAAAAGTGGAACGAAATTAAAAGCCAAAAAGGACAGCATTCGTACGAGTCTCCATAATTAAAACGCGTGTAACATCACGATGCTTTTACGCATAGTATCCATGTATGTCGATTATTACATTGGAAAGACCTTGACTTGGTTGTCAATGCAAGAATTTAATGAATGCAAGTGTCCTGGAACTGCATAGAAGGAATAAGCCACTTCATTTAAAAAAGAGTAAATTGTTTGACCGACCCCTAAACTATTAGTACTTTTATACACTTTTAGCTCTTATATTATATTATATATCATTTAAACCCTTAAATAAACAAATGTCTAAGCTTTGGCCATTCTGTCAATTTTTGCTGTTTGACCTAACAGAATGGAGGGGCACAATCGGCCCTTCGATTTTCCCTTTAGCACAAAAGAGGACAGCCATTGGATTCGAGAAGCATATGAGGATGAAGGAGAATGTTCTTAAATAAGAAAATGGTCATGAGCAATTTCCTTTTAATTGTACAACATTTTTCTTAAAATTTGGCAAAGCTTACCAATTTATTTGAATTTTGATTTTGTAGAATTGTATAAATATCTAGTAGAAGTCCTTTTCTAAAAAAATGTTCGAGTTCAAAGAAATAATAGAGTTATTGCATTATTGTCTTTTTGACAAGTGTTCATAATACGTTTGCTTTTTGAGAACAATCAACATAGGCGGACAGAAACTTTTCAACCTGGTAAATTTGACTGGTTTTTGAAACCCGAAAGATGTGACTTTTAGCAATGCCCATTAACCAGTAATCACGCTAAACAAGCTCTCCAAATCATCGTTTAAGCTAATGAATTGCGAACAGAGATGAGTATAGCATAATACGTTACTAATTATTCGAATAAATAAAAGAATCCAATGCATTATTGGGACCAAAATAGAGACGAGAGAAACAAAAAAAAAAAAAAAAATTTGTGATCAACAGTATTGTTGACCAATTAATTCACCGGAGAAGATGTGAATAAGTACATGATCTAGGGACTTTAAAATAATTATTGGAGTGGAATGAAGTTTGAGGACCAGTCTGTTTTGATGGCATTTCTAAGAGATTCCGTGCAACAATTCTAGTGGAAGACGGATCTTTAGCTCTCAAAAATCAATTCCACGTTGTGCATGTTAACTCTGCATATCAAGTCTTTCCAAAACAGAGCACTCAAGTCGTTCTTCTTTCTTTCTTGTTACAATTTAGCCTTGTATCTACTCAAGGGTGCTTACACTTCATCTATCTTTTGATCTTACGTGGTAATAGCATCGATGGATGTTGTTTGCAGTGGGGCTGTTCTTCTCATGATGCTGGCTACTGCACACATAGCAGTAGCAGCAACAGAGTCTGCTGTGAATTTGGAAGCTGAGGCACTGCTCAAGAGTGGCTGGTGGGGAGACAGTACTACTACTTCAAGAAACGTCTCTGCCCATTGCCATTGGCCTGGTATCATTTGCAACGATGCTGGTAGTGTTTCCGAAATACTACCACCGAATCACTACAAAATTGGAGATAGGTTGAGAAATTTCACCTTCTCTTCTTTTCCGAACCTGGTTAGACTGGATCTCAGCGGCAATGGACTCTTGGGAGCCATCCCGCATCAACTAGGTGCACTCTCGAAACTCACCTATCTCAACTTGTCTTCCAATGAAATTGGAGGTGAGCTTCCTTCTTCTCTAGTAAACCTTACACAGCTAGCACAGCTTGATGTTTCAAGGAATAGGATTGGAGGCGCAATTCCTCCAGGTGTCGGAAACTTGACAAATTTGGTTACTCTGGATTTGAGCCAGAATTTTTTTCAGGATCGCATCCCTTCGAATCTCGGCCGCTTGTCCAATCTCGCCTCCATTGACCTCAGTAATAATGCCCTCAGTGGAACAATTCCTACAGCTTTTTGTCGTTTGACAAATCTCTCCCGGTTAGACATTAGCTTAAACTACAACGTTGGAGGATCTCTCCCAGAAGAAATAGGACAGTTGCAGAGTTTAATAGAGTTAAAATTGAGTGGCAATCAATTTTTTGGTGGCATCCCTCCCACTCTCGGCCACTTGTCCAAATTAGCCTCCCTTGATCTCAGCAGCAATGGACTTGACGGAGCCATCCCACATCGAATAGGTGCACTCTCCAAACTCACCCATCTCGATTTGTCTTCCAACCAACTTGGAGGTGAGCTTCCTCCTTCTCTAGGAAACTTGACAAATTTGGTTACCCTAGATTTGAGCCTTAATTTTCTTTTGGGTCCCATCCCTCAAACTCTTGGCCAATTGACAAATCTTTCCCGACTGTACATTTACTCAAATCCCACAATGGAAGGATTTTTCCCAGAAGAAATAGGAAATTTGAAGAGTTTGGTTGAACTCGACTTAAGTCACAGTGGATTTTCTGGCAGCATTCCTCCCACTCTCGGCCACTTGTCCAATCTAGAATCCCTTAACCTCAGCAATAACCAATTCAGTGGCACAATTCCTTCGACTCTTTTTAATTTGACAAATCTTTCTCGGCTGTACATTCAATCAAATCCCACAATCGGAGGATTTCTCCCAGAAGAAATAGGAAATTTGAAGAGTCTGGTTGAACTAGACTTGAGTTACAGTGGATTTTCTGGTAGCATCCCTCCCACTCTTGGCCAACTGTCCAATCTAGAATCCCTTTACCTCAGCAATAACCAATTCAGTGGGACAATTCCTTCAACTCTTTTTAATTTGACAAATCTTTCCCAGCTAGATATCCACTCGAATCCTGCAATGGGAGGATCTCTCCCAGAAGAAATTGGAAATTTGAAGGGTTTGGTTGGGCTAGACTTGAGTGACCTTAATCTTTCAGGTTCCCTCCCTTCAGCTTTGTGCCGCCTAACCAAACTAGCATCTCTTTCAGCTGCTGAGAATCAAATTTACGGTTCCGTTCCCACTGAAATAGGAAAATTGAAAATTTTGGAATTTCTTGATCTTCGGTCCAACCGCCTGACTGGTCAAATCCCTTTGACCCTTGGCAGTCAGACTACTCTAAGAATTCTTGATCTTTCTTCAAACCAACTTACAGGTCCAATTCCAGTTGGATTAAATGTGAACACCTGGTCTAATTTAGGGATGTTACTTCCAATTTGGGGATGACATTACATTCAATTGGTACGAGTTGTATTTGAACCTTTCCAACAATATTCTCTCTGGCACTGTCCCATCATCTCTTATGCAACTAGGGGGCGTCGATATGTCCTATAATGCTCTGGAAGGTGAACTTCCATGCGAACTTGTCGCTAAGTTTGGTTTAGAAAGTTTTATCGGCAATCGAGACTTGCATTACAATTCCACTCTTTGTGGCGCATCTCCTTCTGTTATGGCAAATCATAGACATCACAGCCCATACTACATCATAGCTCTTTGCGTATCCTTGGTAGCGTTTTTATTAAGTGGCGGATTGGTGTTTTATATCTTCTGCAAACACAAGGTCAAGAAAGTGAAAGTTGAGCTGATGGACATTAAACATGGAGATATTTTCAGAATATGGAACTATGACGGACATATGGCTTATGAAGACATAGTTAAAGCAACCAATGATTTTGATATAAGTTATTGCGTAGGGACAGGGGGTTATGGTAGTGTGTACCGAGCGCAGTTGCCAAGGGGGAAAGTAGTGGCTTTGAAAAAGCTTCACCGTTTGGAAGGTGAGAATCCAAATTATGACAAGAGCTTTAGGAATGAAGCCGACATGCTATCTAAAATCAGGCATCGGAACATTGTAAAGCTCTTTGGATTCTGTCTGCACAAGCGATCCATGTTTCTGATTTATGAGTATATGGACAGAGGAAGCTTGTTTTGTGTCTTGAGAGATGAAACTGAAGCTATGGAACTGGATTGGATTAAAAGAGTGAATTTGATCAAGGGCATTGCTAGCGCATTGTCCTACTTGCATCATGATTGTAATCCACCAATCATTCACAGGGATGTATCAAGCAGCAACATTCTTTTGAATTCACAGTTCGAAGCTGCACTTTCCGACTTTGGAACCGCAAGGATTTTGGAACTTGATTCATCAAATCAAACAGTCATTGCAGGCACCTATGGTTACATTGCACCAGGTTGTTTACCTTGTATTCCTAGATCACTTTTTTCTTTTCACTTCATATTTTCTTAATGCATATATCAAATGTAACTCTTCAGGATAGAAAAAAAAAAATTCTTCCAACTAAAATGATTAAATTGTTGAATAATAAGTATGATAACTTTGCTCAGATCATCTAGTCTTCAAAACTTGATGCAATTTGTACTCTTTAAAGATAGCAGCCATTTCATTATGTCAAAAGGATAGTAATTAGACTTGTCAGACTACGAGTCTAGAGTTGTCCAGCTAAGATTAACTTTATTTTTTCTACTTATCCATGCAGAGTTAGCCTATACCATGATGGCCACTGAAAAGTCTGATGTGTATAGCTTTGGTATTGTGGTGTTGGAAACATTGTTTGGAAGGCATCCACAAGATTTCCTTTCCTCATCATCACAACCCAATGAACCAATAATGCTGAAGGATCTTCTAGATGCCCGTCTGCCCCCTCCAACTAACCCATTGGTTGCTCGTAATGTGGTTATGGCGACAGCATTAGCCCTGGATTGCATCAGTGCAAACCTGAAATGTCGACCCACAATGCAGCAGGTGGTGAACCAATTTGAAGTGGGTAGGCGAGAATCAACCAGGCCTTTGCACACCATTGCTGTGAATCAGCTTGTTAGTCCATTTTTTTCACTGCGTGACCAGACCTACACAGATGAACAAATTGTTTAAGCAACACAGATGACTTTCTAGTGGATATCTCTAATAATTTTTGACATCTGGTGCGAAACAGAGTAGGATCGTGCTCTACAAAATGGAAACGTGACCAAGCGCTGAGATTAGTACATGTTGCCTTCTAGTGCACTGGTATCATCATCATCATCATTATTATTATTATTATTATTATTATTACTACTACTACTACTACTATTACTATATAAAAGGTACCATGAGTCTTCGCAACTTGGAGTGTAAGTGTAAGCATTGTCTTGATCTTAGCTTTTGTTATTTCAATTATGCCCTTATTAATGGATGATTGAAGTTTCATATTATCCTCTTTTTAAATTTTTTTATGTTGATTAAAATTCATTATATCATATCTATCGGTTTAGAACAAAATAATGGTTAATGACGATAAGCGTTAGAGACTAAGCAAGATCTGGTCTTTGGTTTTCTATTTGTGCAAAATACCCTTCTGCCTAATAAATAGATTTATTACATTTTAATAGTAATTTAATTATTGTAGTTAGTGAAAAACTATAACCTTAATTAAATTTGAATTATGAAGACGACAAACAAAATATAACACTCCAAACCAATATGTATTTTTACATTCTATTTTTAATTTTTTTTATTTTCATTAAAAATTCTTGATTAGTCATAGCCAAATTAAATTTTCAAATCCTCAAAAATATTTCTATTGATACCAAAACAAGGTGCTCTCAGGAAAATAAATTCTTTGCTATTTATGCTTTACATCATATTCCAACAAAAAATAAAAATAAAATGAAAATAAAGGGAAAAAACTCAATTATTTCTACTAATGAAATTTCAATTCTCAAAAAATGAATAGTTAGATAGAAAAATTTATATGTGGTGGATAATTTGTACTTCATTATTAAAAAAATAACACACAAAATAATGCAAAGAGTTCAATTTCAAATAATATACATTTCTTCATTTTTCAAAAAACAATACATGTAACTTCATATTGATGAATTTTATCAAGATACTGACAAATTCAACTTATGTAGCATGAAAAATGATAATGGTAAATCATGTGACCAATATTTGTGCAAACAATTAAGCATTGTTATGTAAGCATTATTGTGATCTTAGTATTTTTTTATTCCAATTGTGCCTTTATTAATTAATTATTTAGCTTCATATTATGCTCTTTTTAACTTATTATGATGAGTAAAATTTATTATGTCATATCTATTGATTTACGAGAAAATTGGTTGATGACCAGACAAAATGTTAAGCATTAGAGACTAAGTAAGATATGGTCTTAGTTTTCTATTTGTTCAAAATACCATTCTCCCTAATAATTAGATTTATTGCATTCTAATAATAGCAATAATTATAGCAGTTAGGAAAAAATTATAACCTTAATTAAATTTGAATTATGAAGACGATATGCAAAATATAACACTCCAAACTAATGTGTCTCTTTTCATTCTATTTTTATTTTTTTATTGCTATTGAAAATTCTTGATTAATTATAGTCTATTTAAATTTTCAAATCATCAAAAATATTATTATTGGTACCAAAAGAAGGTGCTCTTAGGAGGATAAAATTTTTGTCATTTGTGCTTTATGTCAAATTCTGTCCAAAATATAAAAAATAAAGTGAAACAAAATAAAAACTCAATTATCTCTACTAATGAAACTTTAATTCTCAAAAATGAACAATTGGATAGGAAAAATTTATATGTGGTGGAACATTTATACTCTATTGTTAACAAAGATAACACACAAATAATACAAAGAGTACAATTCTAAAGAATATGCATCTCTTCATTTTTCAAAAAACAGCAAATATAACTTCAGATTGAAGAATTTTATCAAGATATTGACAAATTCAACTTACATAATATAAAAGTAATATTGCTAGAACATGCAACTAATATTTATACCAATGATTATTTTTTATTCTATTTTTATTCTTTTACCCTCCCACTACTTCCCACATCTTTTTTATCCCTAAGTACAAAATTGAATTTTAAACCTGATATTAGGGAGAACTCTAAAAGCCCTCCCTTAACCTCTGAAACAACCCCAATGATTAGCAAATAAGTAAACTTTGTTTAGCATGAAAATTTTGGTTATCCAACCCCAAAAAATTAAAAAAATTATTCATGTGTCTAATTAAAAATCTAACAATTTTAGCATTATAATAATTTATTTGCTATGGAAAAAAGGAAAAACAAAATGAATAACTAGAAGTATCCATATTGTGCATACCTTTCAAAATATTGATGCTTTTGCTAAATCATATCATATTTGGTCAAACCTTATTTTTTTAATGTTAATTTTTTTCATTAATTAATTGTCTATGCATTGTCATTTGTTAAAAATTCTCTGAAGAATTTATATGAATTTATAGAAAATAACATTTTGTAAATTTTTTTTGCTTTTAAAATAATGGTTTTAAAGACAATTAATTAAAGAAGATAAAAAATTAAATAAAATAGAAAATAGAAAAATATGCAAATATTGAATTTGTTAAAAAATTTCTCAAATAAATTTAGCTGTATAAGAAATATTATATTTTATGACATTATAATCACGTGCAAAGCACGTGACCTATTGCTAGTAGATAATAAAAAGGTGCTCCTACAATAAAATCTATAATCTTTGCACCAAAGGAGAATTTACTTACTGGCTTTGTATAGGTGAATTTTGGGCAGAGTAACCTCTTACCAATCCCCCCTTTTGCAATTCCAAGTATAGATTTTAAGAAAAAATATGTTGGTTTAAGGATTCAAGTATACTGAACTCATGCCAAAAATCATAAGTTCAGTTCATTCCAAGGTTATACTAAAAAATTTAAGATTTCATAATTTTAACATGCATGACTTGTAATCAAATTTGAAGTTCAAACTCTAAATATATGGCGTGCAATTTACCTTTACTAGTTGAAAGTGAAAAAGAAACAATGTGTGTCTACTCCCCTCCATCCGTTGTCCATCGTTAGGATTACGACAGAGATTAAAGATTCTAGACGTTTGCGAGTGCTGTCTCTCCCTTCTTTTGAGTCTTCCCCTCCCAACATTGCTCCATTGTTTAATGAATCCGGTAGAAGGGAGGAAACATTATAGAATATGTGCAAAAGAGCCATCTAGTTCTTCCTCAGCCTAATTCCATAAGGTTTTTCAATTGATTTCTTCTCATTTACGAATAACTTGTGGAAGTTCGTTAGGTTCATACCGATTTAATAATTAAACAAGTTCTGTATCAAAATGAAGTTTTCCGACTGTCCTTTCGAGGTAGAGTTAAGATTAAAAATTGGGGATGCAGATGTGAGTTCTAAAAATATATTTGCAGATGCAAACGACATTTCCTTCATTATCAAGGTGCAGGACACCAGCTGGCTTTATGAGAGGATAAAGCTTGGTGAAACAACACGGTAAAAGCAGATTGTAGTCCGATTAGTTCTCGATTTGAGCACAAGATTGCTCGAGAGCTTGCGGTTCGATTAGGGCAAAAGACTGTTTTCCATGTGGATATTCAGTAGCTCAAACAATATACTAGTTGTTAAGTCATTCAACATTTACATCAGGAGTCTTTTTGGAAGTGCCTTGAACCCTTACCTTTATATACGTTTAGCTACCATGTACTCGGTCACCGCATGATTTTGCATCATTTACCCATTTGCCATGAAAGTGTCAAATCTTACTACTCTTGATCAGGAGAGTGCCAATGGACTGTAATGAAGTCTCTGAATGCTTTCATTTGGTCTCTTTCCGACCCTCTGCGGGCAGTGAATCCTGTGGTTTTCCTCATACTCATGTGATCTCAAACATCTACTTTCACCTTTTTCAGTCAAACTAGCTTAGTAGCTTGAAGGGATTCCTTCAAATGGTTAAATGAATCTGAAAGGGATGTCTGTATGTTACTTTTCAATAGGCGTTCTATAGAAATTCAAAATTTCCTTGGTGAATTTTACAGCTCTTCCAGAAAGATCAACACTTCTGTGTCAATGGAGTGTGTCAAGCATAATTAAATAGAATATATTGCTCTCTCAGGTCCAATGCCTTCCTGCTGTGACGTACATGGTTTCCTGAGGCCATGACTCTGAGTGCATTAATGTGTTATAGGATTTGGTTATCATGCGCTTACCTTTAGTTTGTTCAGCTAGGTATTTGAGATGTCACTCATTCCTCACACGCTACTTTAGCTGCACAACCACAGTCCTTCTAATATGTAACAGACCACACAAACGAATTCGAGGTGCTATGTTGTTTGGCAGACTTTGTTCCTGAGCTTGTGTTTGACAGAAATTACTGCACACATGCACACAGCTCCTGAAAAATAGTAGACAGAGGAAAGGTTATAGTTCCTCCCTGATGCTAAATGCATGGCAAAATAGAAACAAAATCATGGAACGATTTATTGAGCTCAGTTAATGGGATTTTTTGGTCCTACAGAGGATGGGGTCTCTGTATTGCTGATTAAATAAATGTAACTGTGAGTGACCACTGATCATCTACTAATCTAGAGGTGTATTGCACAGCCAACCCCTGGAAATGCAATGGAAGTCTAGGATTTTCTCCATATCCGTCCTTTTCTTCATAGTTTGCCTTCTGTTTTTGTCGGAATAAGTTATCATTTTTACACAGAAGATAGCCTTTTACATGCTAACAATCTTTTGCAGAACTGCAAAACACAGAAAATCATGCATTTATGCTGCAGGATTAATCCGGCTCAGGGCTACATCGTCCGAGGCCCAAACGCCTAGGATTACACAAATGCTTTAAAATGTTGTTACTCTAAGAAATTCCGGAGAAAGATATTGATTTTTGAAGACCAAAATTGTCTAGCATCTTGTACCTCATAGATGAACAATTGAGTTGAAAGATGGTTAACATTTCTACGCAACTTCAGGCCACTGAAGCCGTGGATGAATTTTCTCCTGCATTCTAGAAAGCTAAAAACAACGGTCAACGAAGTCGACTGAAAATGTCTTCATATTCAATAGTCATGATTACTTTGTCAATGGCAGAACCGAGTAAAAATAGAAATCTGTTTGGCATTGAAAGATTTGCAAACCTACAAACCAAATGAATGTAATGCAAATTTTCCAATCAAAAGGCGTTTATGACAATGTAGGGTGCTCAAGTCAAATCCCCTCTGTACGTTGTACATAACTCCGACCTCAGAAATTTCCCTCCTATACTTAATGTAAACTATTTTTTCATAAATCCTTGTTTATTTAGTACTGTTCCGTGGTAGATTTTGGAAAAGTAGATTGTTTAGAAGTGATTTTAGAACATTAGAATCTGATACACCTTGTTTGCCGTGAGAGAAGCTAAGTTGATCGTGGGTGTTTCACACATTACCAGATG
The DNA here is from genome assembly GCA_013103745.1 of Gardenia jasminoides. Lineage (NCBI taxonomy): Eukaryota > Viridiplantae > Streptophyta > Magnoliopsida > Gentianales > Rubiaceae > Gardenia > Gardenia jasminoides. The sequence continues at coordinate 4,288,263 of CM023098.1, forward strand.
ATCCCTTAATATTTCAAACTAGCCATATAACCCATTTGTAGTTTCATGTAAAGTAAAAATTTGACAGAAAATAGTTTCTGCAGTATTTGTATAAAACCATGAAAGAATTATATGAATAACTATAAAAATCATAGGAAAATAAAGTGGATATTCCTGCAAGTTATAGAGGGGTTAAGTGGATATTATAATTTTATCACATGCATTTTTTGAACATGTCTAGTTCAATCGTCCTTTCCGGTAGTTTTTTTCGTCTATTTTTCACTTTATATAAAACTACAAGTGAGTTATATAGACATTTTAAAACTCTAAGGGGTCATGCGAAGATGTATGAAACCATAAGAGTATTATATATAATTTGTCCTTAAAAAGAAAACCAAAATTCCAAGATTTTAAAAAAAAGCCAAAAAGGGTATATTACTCATTACCCTCCTAAGCATTTGCATAATGCCATATGATCCTTCTAAAGTTTCAAATTATCCACATAACCCCCTTATGGTCTTATGTAAAGTGAAAGTTTGATGAAAAATAGTCTTCATAATGTCTTAGTTGCAATGCTAATACTTATACTGCCCTTATTTTAGGCACCAAATTAAATAAGGGGCTAGTCACTTTTCATAAAATCATAGGGGGATTACATATATAAAAAAACTAAAAGAGGTTAAGTAGACATTTATACAAAAGTATAGAGGAATTAAATAGATATTATAATATTATCATACATACTCTTATTTTGGAGCTTGTCTCGGTCAACGATGCTTTTTGTCCATTATACTTTACATAATATTATTATAGGGGGATTATGTGAGTGTTTTGAAACCTTAAGGAAGGTCATATCATATATATTACACAAAAGTACAAGTGGTTTTAAGTAATTTAATCCAAATAAGAGAAGCCAAAATTTTCACCTCTATAAAACTACTATAATATGATTCAAAGAGAAGCTTCCGGGCTATGTAAAGGTTTTTCCACAACAATAGTGTGCATTTTAAATATAAAAGGGAGGGAGGAAAAAATTAAAAGAAATTCCACCTTTTCACCATATACCAGTGTTCGTGAGGTTGTCATTTCTAGGTGATGCATCTGGAGTACGTAAATAGTGACTTAAGAAAAAAAATTAATGTGTTTTAGGTTTTGAAATCATTTAAGAAGTTAAAAAAAAAAACAACGAAAATGTAAAATTTAGAAGTAGCTGCTTGTTAAATAATTCCAGCATCGCATGTGGAAATATACGACTTAAAATTACAAAAGCGTTTATGTGAAAATTAACTCATGGAAACGTTACCATCTACATATATTTGTACATAAGAGTTGGCGCTAGATTTGAAAACTGCACACAAGTGGAAGATCGGCCTGGCTTTCAAAAATGGAAAGTCAAAAAAAAAAAAAAAGACAGCACTGCGAGTCTTGCAGAGTGCTTAAAATGCTTATAATGTCATGGTGCTTTTCAATATCTTAACTGTAAACGCAAGACTTCGAATCCAGACTACCCCAGACTACTTAATGCAAGTGACCTGTATAACATATTATGAGTATGCAATGAGCTTGACCAAACATATGATAACGGTTTCGTTTGGATTAGTGTTTTGAAGATTTCAAAAACACCATCAGAATCATTGTAGCAGAAAAAACAATCACCGAACATTTGGTGTATTTAGGAAGTTTTTTTTCTATTTTCTTTTCTTTCCTTTTTCCATTTTTCTTTTCCATTTCCTTTTTCTTCTTTTGCCCCTTCCCCCTCAGAGACCTTTTTTTCTCTTCTTCTTTTTCTCCCTCCTCCCTCCCTCCACCCTCTTCCTTCTCCTCCCCACCCCTCCCCCCATCCTCCCTCACCTCCTCACCCACCAGATCCTGGAGGGAGTGGGAGGAATGGGAGGAGGAGGGGAGGGGGGGGGAGGGGAGGTGGGAGGAGAGAGAGAAAGAAGAAGAAGAAGAAGAAAGGAGGAAAAAAAAGAAAACCCCTCATCAGATTGCCAGTGTTAACAGACCTACTGGGGGGAAGGGAAGGGAAAAGAAGAAAAAGGAAAAAGAAATGGAAAAGGAAAAAGGAAAAAAAATATTGTGAAAAACAAATGTGTTGTTTTTGGGGTTGTTTTTACTGTAGCATTTGGGGTGTGAAAAACAGTTTTTCAATAACAACTCAAAAACAGCATAATCCAAACAGAGCCGTTAACATTTTCAGAGCTTATATGAAGTTTGAAAAGATTTAGGAAGACTTTGACATATTATGCTCAAAACAAAGATACATACCACTAAAATTTCTTCCCTTTCAAGAGACTTTCAAACAATGCCAAAGAAAGCTCTAATTCTTTCTCTGTTTTTTTTTCTTTGTTCTTTGTCACTCCTTATATTCACAACCTAAGCCTTATATGCTAAAATTTACTGTTAATCAAATTTATAAAATCTGGTATTAGATTTCCTTTCAGATAAAACTAAAGAGGACACCAATTAGATTTGAGAACCATATGAGGATGATGGAGAATATTTTTAAATTAGAAGAAAATTATGATAATTTCTTTCGATTGTACAACTTTTCTTGAAATTGTTAAAGCTTATCAATTTTGTTGAATTTCATATACACCTGGTCAAATGTCCTCTACTAAATTCTATATTAGTTCAAAGAAATAATTGGAGCTATTATATTTTTCTATTATTGATGATTCTTTATTGTACTTTTGTTTTTTTAATAGTTCATGTACTGTAATTATATTAACCTACATATAACAACTCCTTATATATATATACATATATATATATATATATATACATATATATATATATATATATATATATATATATATATATATATATATATATATATATATATATAGACACACACCCACACATATACTTTATATATATTGTGAAATTTGATTTTTACCTCACAATAGAGCATTTATATCCCATGTACTTTGATAAATAATGTTTAATACAGTCATGTTTAATCAAAGTTGTTGTTTACTCCCATTATTTTTGCCATTAAATTATAATATTGTACTTTTAATGTAGTACAAAAGATGTTGTTAAACAAAAAATATATGTACATATGTCAATTCGAAACCTAGCAAATAGAATTCATAATTATTAGTAAAGTCTTCGTAACATCTTAGTTGCAATGCTAATATTGCCTTTACTTAGACACTAAATTGAATATGTTGCAATGCTAATATTGCCTTTACTTAGACACTAAATTGAATAAGGGTTTAACCACCTTTCATAAAACCATAAGTTAATCAAATAAGAAAAATAGAAAGTGTCAAGTGGATATTTATGTAAAATTATACAAGAGTTAAATGGATATTTTTGAAAAAGCATAGAGAGGTTAGGTGGATACTATAATTTCGTTATACACATTTTTGAAGGGCATCTCAATCAATCATCATAAATGAAGATGCTTTCTATCCATTTTCCATTGTACATAATATCATAGGGGGATTATATGAATACTTTGAAACCTTAAGGAGGTAATGTCATATTATGAAAAAGTAAAAAGAATTTTGAATAATTTATCTAAATAAGAGAATTGCCAAATTTTTTACTCCATAAAACTACAAAATTTTTACATTTAAAATAAGTATTTAATTTTAATTTTCAAAAGTTTTTGCTATTGTCAACTTTTTTTACATTACCAATATTTATTATCTAGGACAAATTCATTCTTTTAGTTCTCTGAATCACTGCAATAGAACAAATTAAAATCACTATATTGAAATTTATTTAATTAAAAGAAAAGAAGAGGTAATTGTGTATTTATCATCCAAAATAGCAATTATTTGACTCATGAGGAAAAATAAATAACTTTGAGCCCGAGGTAAAGGAATTAGTTTTCATATTGTCATCTACAAACATTCCATAAGATCCGAATTTATTTGAGTCAAAAGTAAAAGAATTCACAAAATAAAAGTTACATCATTGAAAAAAATACAAAAAAAGATGACTACCAAAAGCTAATACTCAACTTCAGTCTTACATGAGATAGATAACAATTACCTAATAGCTACAATGAATCCTAGAGCCTTTGGGAAGATGAATGATAAACCAGTATGAGAAGAACTATTCTAGGATAAAAGTAGTAGAAATTTGCAAGATGAAAAATGAAGTAAAGACTTATGCAATGGTATGGAACTTGGCTTGGTTATCTTCCCAGCAGAAATAAGAGAATAGGCGATGTTGAGATGGTGGGTTCCACTTGGATGAGGTATTTTTCGAGCTAAACATAAGCTTAGCTTCTATTTCTTTCTCCTGTTTCTTGATTGTTTTTCACTCCTAAAGTCACAAGCTAAGCCTTGTATACTAAAATTTAATGTTGATCAAAATTTTAAAATCTGCCCTTAGATTTTCCCTTTAGCACAAAAGAGAACAACCATTGGATTCAAGAAGAATATGAGGATGATGGAGAATGTTCTTAAATAAGAAAAAGGCTATGATAATTTCCTTTTAATTGTACCAGTTTTTCTTAAAATTTGGCAAAGCTTACCAATTTATTTGAATTTCGATTTGGTAGAATTGTATACATATCTGGTAAAGTCCCTTTCTAAAAAAAAAATATATCTTAGTTCAAAGAAATAATAGCGTCGTTGCATTATTCTCTCTTTAACTAGTGTTCATAGTACGTTTGCTTTTAAAGAACAATTAACATAGTTGGGCAGAACCCTTTCAGCCTGACAAAATTTACTGGTTTTTGAAGCCTAAAAGATGTGACTTTGAGCAATGCCCATTAACCAGTAATCATGCTAAACAAACTCTCCAAATCACAGTTTTAAGCTAATGAATTGTGAATAAAGATGAGTATATCTTATGCATTACTAATTATTCAAAATTTAAAAAAAAAATCTAATGCATTATTGAGACCAAAATAGTGAGGAAACACACAAAAAAAATAAAAATAAAAATAAAAAATCTAACCAGCAAGATTGTTAACCAATTAATTCACCAGGGGAGATGTGACTCAATACATGATCCGGGGACTTTAAAATAATTATGGGAGTGAAATTAAGTTTGAGGACCAGTCTGTTTTAATGGCATTTCTAAGAAATTCCATGCAGCAAATCCACTGGAAGACGGATCATTAAAACGCATATGTCGTGCTTGTTTAATTCTCCATATCAAGGCTTTCAATTTAGACTATCCCAGAATACTCAAGTGATCCCTTTCTTTTTAATACCCTAAGGTCGAAATTGACAATCTGAGCCTTGTATCTTAAATTTGCAATTGATTTTTCTTTTTTTAAGGAGATTTGCCCATGGAAGTTGGAATTTACTCTTTAGCACAAAGAAAGCAACAATTAGACTTGACAACCATATTAGGATATTGGAGTATGTTTTTAAATTTATATTTAAAAAATGCTGCAAGTAATTGTCTATTCTAACTCTTATATTAGTTCAAAGTAATAATGGAAGAGTTCTCTTTTCTTTTTTTTTGGTTCTTTTTCTGTTATTGACGATTGTTGTCTATAATTCCTTAGCTTTATAAGAATAGTCAATATAGTTAATGGTATTTCTGAGAAATTAAAAAGCACGTAATAGTTCTTAGCATATTCTCTGTGGTTTACTCATTGATTGGCGGATTACTATTTTTAATCCGCTGCACATCCAATGTCTCGATAACTTTTAGAAAGTGAAACGAAATTAAAAGTTTGGCTCCGTTTAGATTAGTTGTTTTTGAGGATTTTTCCAAAAATAATGCTATAGCATTTGGGATGTGAATTATAACTATTGTAGATGCCTTTGAAGTGTTTTTTATGACTGTAATTTGTGGATATTTTTAAAATTTAAAATTTATTTGGAGTATTTTTTAAAAATTAAAATTGTTTTTTTTTTCATAAATCTACCCTTAGAAGTTAGAATTTACTTTTTAGCACAAAGAGATCAATAATTAGATTTGAGAACAATATGAGGATCGTGGAGTACGTTTTTAGATTAAAAAGACAAAATTTGTGATTAATTTCCTTTTAACTGTACCACTTTTTTTGAATTTGGGCAAAATTTACCAATTTAGTTGAAGTTGAATTTAGTATTTGTATTTATTAAAAGTCCCATTTTAACTCTTATATTAGTTCAAAGTAACAATGGAAGAGTTCTTGTATTTTTTTTGCCCCCTCTTATTGACGATTGTCTACAATTATTTTGCTTTATAAGAACAGTCAATATAGCTAATGGCATTTTTTGAGAAATTCCACGTAACGCACACGGTACACTTCAAATTTGATGGCGGACATTTGACTCTCAAAAGCAATCAATTAATCAAGACCACAGACATTGCATAGCGAGTCTTCCAAATTAAACCGCGTGCTTTTAACTATCCATATCAATATCACATGTTGTAAAGACCTCTTCACTTGATCATAAATGCCGAGCCTTTCAATCCCAGAGTACTGTATCTACTCAAGGGTGCTTACATTTCATCTATCTTATGATCTTACATGGTAATAGCATCGATGGATGTTGTTTGCAGAGGGGCTGTTCTTCTCATCATACTGGCTATTGCACACGTAGCAGCAGCAGCAGCAACAAAGTCTGCTGTGAATTTAGAAGCTGAGGCACTGCTCAAGAGTGGCTGGTGGGGAATCGATACTACTACTGCAAGAAACTCCTCTGCCCATTGCCATTGGCCTGGTATCGTTTGCAACGATGCTGGTAGTGTTACCGAAATCCAATTACCAAATCGCTACGGAAATGCAGATAATTTGAGAAATTTCAGCTTCTCTTCTTTTCCGAACCTGGTTACACTGGATCTCAGCGGCAATGGACTCACTGGAACCATCCCACATCAAATAGGTGCACTCTCCAAACTCACCTATCTCAATTTGTCTTCCAACGAGCTTGGAGGTGAGCTTCCTTCTTCCCTAGTAAACCTTACACAGCTAGCAAAATTTGATGTTTCGAGGAATTGGTTCGAGGGCGCAATTCCTCCAGGCGTCGGAAACTTGACAAATTTGGTTACTCTAGATTTGAGCCAGAATGCTTTTTGGGGTCCCATCCCTCCAGCTCTTGGCCATTTGTCCAATCTCGCCTCCATTGACCTCAGTAATAATGCCCTCAATGGAGCAATTCCTTCAGCTCTTTGCCGTTTGACAAATCTTTCCCGGTTTGACATTAGCTTAAACTACGATGTTGGAGGATCTCTCCCAGAAGAAATAGGACAGTTACAGAGTTTAATAGAGTTAAAATTGAGTGGCAATAATTTTTCTGGTGGCATCCCTCCCACTCTCGTCCACTTGTCCAGATTAGCCTCCCTTGATCTCAAAAACAATGGACTCACTGGAGCCATCCCACATCAAATAGGTGCACTCTCCAGACTCACCCATCTCGATTTGTCTTCCAACCAACTTGGAGGTGAGCTTCCTCCTTCTCTAGGAAACTTGACAAATTTGGTTACACTAGATTTGAGCCATAATTCTTTTTTGGGTGCCATCCCTAAAACTCTTGGTCAATTGACAAATCTTTCCCGACTGTGCATTCACTCCAATCCCACAATTGGAGGATTTCTCCCGGAAGAAATAGGAAATTTGAAGAGTTTGGTTAAGTTAGACTTCAGTAGCCTTAATCTTTCAGGTGCCATCCCTTCAACTCTGTGCCGCCTCACCAAACTAAAATATCTTTCAGGTGCTGGAATCAAATTGATGGTTCCATTCCCCAGAGATAGAATTTGAAAATTTTGGAATATCTTGATCTTGGGTCCAACCGCTTGACTGGTGAAATCCCTTTGACCCTAGGCAATTTGACCACTCTACTTTCTTTGGACCTCTCTTCTAACCGAATGAATGGTTCTCTGCACCCCAGTATTGGAGAAATGAAAAGCCTGACTTTGCTAAACCTTTCGCACAACCATATTCATGGTGTATTACCTTCAACTCTCTCTCGAACAGCAAATCTATCCTCTTTGGACCTCTCTTCTAACGAGATAAGTGGTCCACTGCACCCCAGTATTGGAGAAATGAAAAGTCTGACTTTGCTAAACCTTTCGCGCAACCATATTAATGGTGTTTTACCTTCAACCCTCTTTCGTTTAGAGCAGCTAAAATCTTTAGACCTCTCTTTTAACCAAATCACCGGCCACCTGCTCCCAGACATCGGACTGATTCATGGTACCATATCTCTTGATCTTGACAATCTATTTCCTCTAAAAAACCTAGATCTTTCTTCAAACCGCCTGACTGGTCAAATTCCTTCGACCCTTGGCAATCTGACTTCACTTGTTTGTTTGAACCTCTCTTCTAACCAAATAAGTGGTTCCATACCTCTTGAACTTTCCGATATGCCTTCTCTAGAAATTCTAGATCTTTCTTCAAACCAGCTTACCGGTCCAATTCCAGTTAGATTAAATGGGACCACCTGGCCTAATTTGGGGCAGTTATATCTACAAAACAACTCTTTAAGTGATACTTCTCCATTGCAAATTCTAAAGCTTCCTTATTTATATAAAGTGGACTTAATTGGTAACCGCATTGCTGGAAAGATACCTACCCAATTTGGGAATGACATTGAATTCAATTGGTACGGGTCGTATTTGAATCTTTCCCACAATATTCTCTCTGGCACTGTTCCCCCATCTCTTGAGCAACTGAACGATGTCGACCTGTCATATAATGCTCTAGAAGGTGAGCTTCCTTGCGAGCTTGTCCATATGTTTGGTTCTGAAAGATTTTTGGGCAATCCAGACTTGCATTACAATTCCACTCTGTGTGATGCATCTCCTTCTGTTATGGGAAATCATCAACATCACACTGCACACTACATCATAGGTCTTGCCGTAGCCTTGGTAGTGTTCTCATTAATTGGCGGGTTAGTATTTTGTATCTTCTGCAAATGCAAGGTCAAGAGAGTGAAAGTTGAGCCGACAGACAGCAAACATGGAGACATTTTCAGAATATGGAACTATGATGGACATATGGCCTATGAAGACATTGTTAAAGCAACCAATGATTTTGATATTAGCTATTGCATAGGGACAGGGGGTTATGGCAGTGTGTACCGAGCGCAGTTGCAAGTGGAAAGTAGTGGCTTTGAAAAAGCTTCACCGTTTGGAAGGCGAGAATCAAATTATGACAAGAGCTTTTAGGAATGAAGCCGACATGCTATCTAAAATCAGGCATCGGAACATTGTAAAGCTCTTTGGATTCTGTCTGCACAAGCGATACATGTTTCTGATTTATGAGTATATGGACAGAGGAAGCTTGTTTTGTATCTTAAGAGATGAAACTGAAGCTGCGGAACTGAATTGGATTAAAAGAGTGAATTTGATCAAGAGCATTGCCAGTGCATTGTCCTACTTGCATCATGATTGTAATCCAGCAATCATCCACAGGGATGTATCAAGCAACAACATTCTTTTGAATTCACTGCTCGAATCTACTCTTTCTGACTTTGGAACCGCAAGGATTTTGGAGCTTGATTCATCAAATCAAACAGTCATTGCAGGCACCTATGGTTACATCGCACCAGGTTGTTTACCTTGTTATCCTAGATCACTTTCTTCTTTTCACTTCGTATTTTCTTAATGCAAATTTAACTTTTAAGGATAGAAAAATTTTGTTTCTTCCAACTAAAATGATTAAGTGCTCAGATCATCTTGTATCCAAAACTTGATACAATTTGTACTCCGTAAAGATTGCAGCAATTTCAATATGTCAAAGGATAGCAATTATCTTACCCAAAAAAAAAAAAAAAGGATAGCAATTAGATTAGTCGGACTACGAGTCTGGAGTTGTCCAGTTAAGATTAACTTTATTTTTTCTACTTATCTATGCAGAATTCGCCTATACCATGGTGGTCACTGAAAAGTCTGATGTATATAGCTTTGGTGTTGTGGTGCTGGAAACATTGTTCGGAAGGCATCCACAAGATTTCCTTCCTCCTTATCATCACAACCCAATGAACCAATAATGCTGAAGGATCTTCTAGATGCCCGTCTTCCCCCTCCGACTAACCCTTTGGTTGTTCGTAATGTGGTTCTCGCGACAGCGTTAGCCCTGGATTGCATCAATGCAGACCCAAAATGTCGACCAACAATGCAACAAGTAGTGAACAAATTTGAAGTGGTCAGGCGAGAGTCAACCAGGCCTTTGCACACCATTACTGTGAATCAGCTTCTTAATCCAGCACCTTCACTGCGTGACCAAACCTACACAGATGGGCAAGTAGTTTAAGCACCAGAAAAGACTTTCATGTGGATATCTCTGTGACTGCCATCGTCCAAGTTTTCTATCCATGTTTCTACCTAAACAGCTTTGACATTTGGAAACAGAATAAGATCGTGGCAAATTTGGCAAATGAAAACCTGACCAAGCATAGATTAGTACATACCATTTGTGTACTAATTAATAAAAAGGCACTCCTATATTACTATTTGAGTCTGGCTTTGAAATTTTTGTGGTCAATATTTCAGCAAGGAGTTTACTTGTTGGGCTTTATTTACAAAATATACTGATTATATGTTTTCTTTAAAACTTTATAAAGTGATTGAGACATAAGTGAACAAAGGGGAGGTATTTACCAAAATAATCCAATGTTTGTTCTGAATTTAGTCTAATCTTTGAATTGTTTCTAAAGTAGAGATTTTACTATCTAGAAGAGCAAATTTCAAGTCACCACTTCAAGTAGCTACTTTAAAATCACCATTTGAAATGGTGACCTCAGACAACTTTAGAGTTCAGAATAAGCAATTTAAAACAAACAACCTAAAGTTGGGAGTTGGGAGACAGAAACAAAGGAAAGGGGACGCAATAGTTTCAGGGCTAAGTGGGTCGGATGGTAACGGATTGACTGAGATTGTAAAGCGGGCATAGATTAAGCACAAGGAATGAGGATATAAATGTTTTGAATGAGATGTTTGTTCACTATGCTTTCTCTTTTGTATATAGGACAGCATATGCTATCTTTGAGTTCAGTTGCAGCGGCAAACAACCTAGATTAGCTTTTCTTATAAAGAGCAAGAGATCTGAAGTTAAGGTAGATGATTGATTCTTTCAGCAGAAGTGAAGTCTCAAAATATTGGAGAGTTTGAGTGATTCAAGCTACCTAGAGACACTTGAAAGGATTTTATATCCTTTCTCAGATCCCTTAATCCAAACAAAATCTATAATTATTATTATTATTATCAATTTTTTCCACTAAACACTGGGTTTTAACAATATTTCAAAGTTAAGTATGAAATTCTTCGTCTAAGAAGTGATTTCTAGATTTCTCGAACCCTTTCTTGATCATGAATTCTCAAACCTCACTTGTCACTTCCCCTCAAATGCAACAAAAAAAAGAACAACAATAAAAAAAAAAAGGGAAATTTACGTCAATCCAGAACAAAAATAAAAGAAAAGGTTTCTATGCTAAGATCCTTTCACCAAATTGGAAATCCAAAATGCAACCTCACGTCCCTCACTCTTTGTCTCTTTGTTTGCGAAATGTTTGATTTTCAGCGCTATATAATATATATATATATATATATATATATATATATTTACTTTTTAGATTAAATTAATAAGTAACCGGATTTGCTGTATTGCATAGGACGAAAGACAGAAGTGTAATTTATGATTATTCTTAATTTATATGGATAATTTCAGAAACCTCTCCTGAAATTTCTCATAATATCAATTAACTCCCCTGAAATTTTTAAAATCTCACTTACTTCCCGTGTCAACTTGACAAGATTAAATATTCATATCAAAAGTCATAAATTGACAACATTACCCTTGATCTTGATAACTATTTAACTAAAAGCCAAACTAAAATTTAAATTTTCAAACCAAAGAATATATATTTAAAAAATTGCTATCTAATAATGGTCAATTTTTTTTAAAATTGAGGTCATGCTAGAGTAACAAAAGATATGGATAAATGAAATCTAGTCAAGATCAACCGCTTAGGAGAATTTTGGTGACAAACTAATATCTTAAAAATTTTATGGACAGTTATAATTAAGGAATTCAAATTTTTTTTTTGAAAAATATGTTTTGATATGTGATGTAGGTTAAGTTGTATTGATAATTAAAACAATCTCTTTATACGTATAAAATTTTTCATGGTGTAACTTTTGTAGAGTGTAAATTTTGCTTTTGTTTCAATACAACTAGAATAAATAGTTTAAATCTAAAAATTTAAATCTTATTAAAATTTAGTCTTGATTTATTTTTTATTGTTGTTGTAAACTTCATAAGTATGATAATACAATGGCAGTATTGGAACAAGAGTTTTATTTTTATTGCATTTCTTTCAAAGGGGTTAAAATGTTATAAGAAATATCAATTCAAGAGAGGTAAGTGAGATTTTAAAAAACTCAGGGGAGCTAAGTTATATTATGAGAAACCTCAAGGGAGGTTTCTGAAATTATATAATTAGTTTACACGTACAATTAAAAATTAATTCCAAAAGTCCATGAAAACCTTTTAAAAGAATTTCTCATTGCTTAGTAACCAGTAAAACTGAAATTGATGTTTAACAGGGAGAAATTTTATTTAAAAAAAAGAAAAGAAAAGAAAAGAAAACTTGGGGGTATAGTCTTGAGGTAAACGCTTGGCGTTGTGGCAAGTGCTCTCTCCTCTTCGGGCTTTGTTCACTGTTTGTGTGATGGCTTGCAATTCAGCAACCCGCCAAGTGGTTGCTACAGAAGACAGTGACGGCGAGTAGATGATCATTTCCATCGCCGTCAGGTGCCATGTGACCTGAATCCACCCACCATCCGTATCCAATGAGAAGAACTCGATTCCGTGCTCAAATGCAAGGTTAAAGAATCTATGGCGGCTGCCTCCTCCTCCTCCCTCGACTCAAGTTACCTGGAGGAGGTGGTGCTAGTGCTCAGGAGATTGTTCCGAGCAACCTTTACTGGAAGTTTAGGTTTGCTGTCACTTCCAATGCTTTGATTTCCCTGCCGCGCTTCTCTCCGTGGGTCTGCCTTCTAGGTTCTCTTCTTCGTTTTCTAAGTTTTCATTCTTTGAGCTAGAGGAGTTCTTGTATTACATTTGTGTTGTTTGACTAGACTTATGGCTTTGAAATTCTTGTTGATTTAGTTGAACATGCTTAGGATTTGTTTGACACAATCTTCATTGGTGATTAACGAGTAAATGTTTGTTGATAATAATAAACAATAGCCCAGAGTACAGCCCAGTAATGTATTTAACTTGTCTTGGTTCCTTGTGTTAGGTTTTGGGGCAGTAGACGCAGCGGAAAACAAAAATTTTAACCCCAACAACCCACCAGGAATCACCCTAGGTTACGTATGACTTGTAGAGAAAAGGAGTTGTAGGATTATCTTAATCCTAGAAACGACTTCTTGTTCGTTGTAGAGTGATCAGCCCTTTCGGTAGTTCAAACGTCCCCTCCGCAATCCACGAGAAAGAAGTCCTGATCTTCTCTTGAATCGCCTCTACGATCCTAGATGTGTGTGTATGAAAGTGTAGAAAAGGTGCTAGCCCTATCTCTTTCTTTGGAATTTCTCTTAGGTTTTCTCAAAACCCTAGCCTCTCTCTATTCTCACAACCGTGAAGTTGTGTTGTTATATTGTACGCACGTATCATATAGTCTTATCTATTTATGGGAGAGGTAGAGAAAGATAGGGCCTTGTTTGATCCAAATCAAAACAAATATAGGATAACTATTTTATCCTATTTGCTCAAATAGCCCCTCGAATCCTTTATTCCTTATAATTAGACCCCATAAGGTTTTATTTCCAAATCTCCATTTGGACACATAATTTTAATCCAATTCAATCTCTAAGCGTGTGATCCAATATGTTCCAAACACCGGCAATAATTATGAATTATAATTCTCAAGAAGAATTAGATAAAATAGACAACTTTATTTTATCATTAATCACAATAATTAATTCATTCATAATTATAGATTGTGAGCGGTGTCTAGCAACACATCACAACCACCCAGGTATTTGGAATTAGTCAAGGGAATTTTGACCAAACCTTTCCATGAAAAATTACTATGTAATTATTATCCTTTCACCATAGATATCCAATTAGTCAGGGAATGATGAATAAGTGCCAATTCCCTAATGATTAATTAATTTTCTAGTTCCCGGAATTAACCCTAGATTAGGTTAATTTGAAGACATTCTTCAATTAATCTAATGTAGTCGACTATTAAGGTTAGATTCCAACTAGTGGCCTTTCTGGATATCAACTCCCACTATCGGAGTGGTGAATCCTCTCTTGATCACTCACTATCTTTCCATGCTCCACTACCCCCCAATTTCTATTCTTTAAGTCACTCTTGGTGAGCAACAAGTAATAGAATCAAAGGCGTTGATTCACACTCAAGATACTGTGGTGATCTCAAGTCTAGGATCATTTACATAATTTTCCATAAGAGATTCAACCATTGGCACTTGATAGATATCCCAATGGGATCTACATTGTGGATCACCCAATGAATTGTATCTACAATTCATCTACACATTAGCTAGGTATCACTATACCTTGGTTGATGAGAACAATCACTACTTACATTAAGTAGAGACTAAGCTGTACTAGTCTTTCCAGTATAATGATGCCTGCCTCTCATTAATACTACGACTAGAATTTTAAGAATATTTATTATAAATGTGATTGATATCTCATAGTCATCAACTCTTGTGACTACCATCACATTAATAAATATTCTAAGGACTTTATCGTTATATCAAATATTTAACTTGATAAAATGGAAATTCATAAAATACAAAACTTAATTAGGAATGTATTTAAACAAAATCATTGTTTTAGGGCATACATTCCAACAACCTCCCACTTGCACTAAAACAATTCATTCATAACCTTCACCCAAATGAAAGTACATGACTATCATGTTTCTTTTGAGATAGTGCCTTAGTTAGAGGATCAGCTATATTATCCTCGGTGGGGACTCTCTATCTTTACATCATTTCCGCAATGATTTCCTAATTTGTGAAATCTTCTAAGTACATGTTTGGACCGTTGATGAGACCTAGGTTCCTTTGTTTGGGCAATGGCCCCATTGTTATCACGGTACAGAGTTACTGAATTAACTATGCTAGGAACCACACCAAGTTTAGACACGAACTTCTTGATCCAAACGGCTTCAGGCTTCTCTCGCGGCTGCAATGTACTCGGTCTGTTGTAGAATCTGCCGTGGTGTCTTGTTTGGAACTCTTCCCAGACGGACTCCATTGAGAGTAAAGATGAAGCCCGACTGGACTTACAGTTATCCTTATACACCTCGAAAACTTGCATCACATGTAGCCCTTAACTTCCAATTCACCATTTCCATATACTAAGACCAAATCTTTAGTCCTTCTCAAGTACTTAAGAATGTTTTAACTACTATCCAAAGACCTTCTTCACTGGATTAGTTCGAACCGCCGCGACACTCGAGCATGGAGACATCTGGTCTTGTACATAACATAGCATACATAATTGATCTAATTGTCGAAACATATGGAACATTATGCATCTTATCAATCTCAACTTGTGTTTTAGGACACATGCTCTTAGAAAGGCTTATCCCATGAGTCATAGGTAAAAAACCCTTCTTAGACTGATCCATGCTAAACCTCTTTAGCACTTTATCTATGTATGTAGATTGTGAAAGACCAAGCAGCCTTTAGACCTATCTCTATAGATCTTAATACCAAGATATATGTGCCTCTCCTAAATCTTTCATGGAAAAGTTTTTGGATAACCAACTCTTCACTGATTGTAACATTGGGATATCGTTTCCCATTATTAATATGTCATCCACATCTAATATAAGGAAAACGATTGAACTCCCACTAACCTTCTTGTATACACAAGGTCATCCGGATTTTTAAGAAAATCAAACTCTTTGATTGTCTCATCAAACCGAATGTTCCGACTCATGGATGCTTGCTTAAGTCCATAAATGGACCTCTGTAGTTTGCATATCCATTAGGATTTGTGACGTAAAGCCTTCGAGGTTGTGTCATGTACACATCCTCTTTCAAATTCCCATAAGGAATGCTCTTTACATCCATCCGCCAAATCTCGTAGTCATGGTATGTCGCTATTGCAAGCAATATCCGAATGGATTTAAGCATAAGCCCGGTGAGAAAGTTTCATCGTGTCGATTCCCTCTCCTTGTAGCCTTTGGCTACCAGCCTAGCTTTATAGGTAATCACATTACCATCCATGTTCCGTCTTCTTCTTGAAGACCCATTTGCACTATAATCACGGGTTTTACCCCTTCGTGGATCAACCAAGGTCCATACCTTGTTGTCATACATGGAATCCATTTCGAATTCATGGCCTCTAACCATTTGAGGAGTCCTGACTATTCAAGACCTCTGGTAGTAGTAGGTTCATTATCTTGAATGACTAGTACATCATTGCCTTGGCTCACAAGGAACTCATATCTCTTGGGAGTTGAGTGTACCTTACCGACCTACCGGGGCTCTTGAATGTTCACTTACTGCTTGTGCCTCATCATTATGTGGCTGAACCCTTTCTTCAACAAAGGTTGTTCAATGTTTGTTTGATCATTTTGAACTTCTTCAAGTTCCATGTTAGAAGTGGAGTATTGGGTTGGTGGGAATCAAGGTGAATTTTGGGTAATAACCTCCTACCAATCTCCCTTGCAATTCAAGTATAGCTTTTAGAATATATACATATTGGCTTAAGGATTCAAGTATACTAAACTCATGGCAAAAATGATAGGTTCAAGTCAATCCAAGGTTATACTAAAAAATTTAAGATTTCATAACTTCTAGCATGCATGACCTATACTCAAATTTGAAGTTCAAACTCTAAACATGTGGTGTGCAACTTACCTTTACTAGTTGAAAGACAAAAAGAAATTGAGTCTTCCCCTCCCACCATTGCCCCACTGTTTAGTGAATCCGGTAGAATGGAGAAGACATTATAGTTAGGGGTGTGCAAATTCGGTTCGAACCGAATTCATAACCGATTTCGAATTGAAGTTGGTAATTTGGAATCGGATATTTGGTAATTTGGTACATATTCGGTATATACCGAATTCGCCGAATTCCAATATGGTATGAAATAGGTAATGAGATTTTCAATTTGGTAATAACGATTTGAATTGAATTCGAACTAAATACCTGATCCGATTACCAAATTAGAATTACCAAATTAATTTATAAAATTATATATTATATAGGTATATAATATATATACTCACGAATATATTATATATTTATATAGATAAAAGCTAATAGGCTATTTAATAATAGATAGTATATAGTCTTATCATGTACCTATAATAATAATACATAATTATTTGCAATATAGCGATATGTCATGATCATCTTAGTATTTGGAATATGCCCATAATATTATAATCATACAAATATATAATAATACATAATTATAATACTTTTCCTTTTATAAATAACTAGAATTACATAATAAGTAGAAATATACTTGTATAATATTATCATGTACCTCGAATAATATACTATTTTAGTTTTGTAAAACTATAATATGACTATAATACTACAAATATATAATATTACGTAACCATAAGAATTATTCTTTTATACATAACTAGAATTAGATAACGAGTATAGCATATTAATATATTAGTTTTCACGATTGAAAACAATCAAGTCTTTTAGGAATTAAACATCTAACCTCTATCTAATAAATAAGGCTAAATGTAAGAGTAACTGCGTAATGCATTATGCATTATATAATTTGTAAATTATAAGTGACTAAATGACATATCACAAAATTAATAATCATTGATTTGATTCATTATAAATCATAAATTTGTAAATTGTGATACTATGAGGCTCATATGAGCATTAGTATAACAAATGTAGGATTTGATATAACTTATAATTTTGTCGACCATACCAAACCTCGAAAGCATTAGTATGAGCTATAACTTATAAACCAATATCACTTATGATTAATTATTGTAAATTGTATTTGTATGAGTAAGAGTAAGTTGTAATTAGATTTGAATTAATCAATACTACTTTTATTTGTACAATTAGGTTATAACCGAATTCATTACCGAATTCGAATTCAATTCGGGAATCGAATGAATTCGCTAATGCAATTGAATTGGAATCGGTTTAGATTTTCATTAGTGAACTAACTGGAAAAACTGAATTCATTGAACCGAATTATCGAAAAATAACCGAATGCACACCCCTAATTATAGTACATGTATGATGAGCCATCTGATTTGTCCTCAACCTATTTCCATAAGGTTTTTCAATTGATTCCTTCTCATTTTCTAATGACTTGTGGAAGTTTGGTAGGTTCATAATGATTTCATAATGAAACAAGTTGTGTATCAAAATGCAGTTTTAGAACTTACATCTGCATCCCTAGTTTGTAATCTTAACTAAATGCCAAGGAGACAAGAATCTGATCAACATCGT
Organism: Gardenia jasminoides; assembly: GCA_013103745.1. NCBI lineage: Eukaryota > Viridiplantae > Streptophyta > Magnoliopsida > Gentianales > Rubiaceae > Gardenia > Gardenia jasminoides. The sequence continues at coordinate 4,306,590 of CM023098.1, forward strand.
TAACCAATTAATTGAACAGGGAACTTTGATCTTAAGGACTTTAAATCTCTACTACCAGGGACTTGATGTTCTCTGCTCCTAGTATCACCAAAGGTAGAGGCGTCAATCGTAACTCAATTATGTTGACTCGGCCAAACCCACCCACTAATAATCTGTTTAAACACGTCCATTAACTGTAAATGGGTATAAATAGAAATCCAATTATACCCATTTAATTAACGGGTAGTAAGTTGAATTGACTCACCCATTTAATCTATTTAAAAATAATTATACATTTAAACTCAAATTTTAATAAGTGTTAAGGAGATAAATTTGAATTTCCCATCAATGTAATAAAAAAAAATGCGGTTAGTTCTTGTCAAACAATATGCGAATTTTTTTTTTTTTTAAAAAATGAGTAGCATTTCAAATGAGTCATAAATGGGTATTAGGTATACCCATCCTATTTACTAAATAGGTGACCCAATTATACCTATTACCCAACTATGACCCACCCAAATCTGTTCAAATCACCCATTTTGATACCTTTAACCAAAGGCCATGATGTATTGTGAGGCTTGTAGCATCCGTAATGTTTTGATCATGGTTTGTAGTTAGCCATCAAGCGATTATCCACTACTACACGAAGCAATGGTTTTGTACTATATGGAGTCATCAACTCAGATTAAGAGACTGTTTAGATTGCTATTTTTTAGCTTTTATTGAAAAATATACTCTAATAATTTGATGTATATAAGATAAAAAGGTAACTGAGAAACATATTCACAAAAATCGTAAAACTTTTCTGGGAAAAAAAAAATGTCTTTCTAAACAAGGCCTAAGTCTTTAAGTCTGAAGACCAACTTGTTTAACACGTCTAAGAAAAGTTGTACAACAACTCTAATGAATACTGTCCCCGGAAAGAACACATTGCAAGTCCTCCACGTACGCCCAAAATACAGACTGGGAAGACCGACTTGACTGTCAAAAGTGGAACGAAATTAAAAGCCAAAAAGGACAGCATTCGTACGAGTCTCCATAATTAAAACGCGTGTAACATCACGATGCTTTTACGCATAGTATCCATGTATGTCGATTATTACATTGGAAAGACCTTGACTTGGTTGTCAATGCAAGAATTTAATGAATGCAAGTGTCCTGGAACTGCATAGAAGGAATAAGCCACTTCATTTAAAAAAGAGTAAATTGTTTGACCGACCCCTAAACTATTAGTACTTTTATACACTTTTAGCTCTTATATTATATTATATATCATTTAAACCCTTAAATAAACAAATGTCTAAGCTTTGGCCATTCTGTCAATTTTTGCTGTTTGACCTAACAGAATGGAGGGGCACAATCGGCCCTTCGATTTTCCCTTTAGCACAAAAGAGGACAGCCATTGGATTCGAGAAGCATATGAGGATGAAGGAGAATGTTCTTAAATAAGAAAATGGTCATGAGCAATTGAATGAAAATCGTAATGGAGGTTAAGCTGCCACGTTAAATGTGCGAGCGAAGATGAGTTAAAGGACGGCATGATTTCACATTTTTCACATATATAGTAAAAAAAGAAATTAAAATAAATTTCTTTTATTATGTTTCTACCAACTAATGGATGATAAGAATTTCTTGAACAAGGGAGTGGTTATTCTACCTGTTTTTTTTTTTTTTTGGGTTATTTTTTCCTCTCCTGAGCGAACAAACTTATTAGTGGGTGCGAATGCAAAGTTGAGACCGTTAAGTTGAATATTTCATTGAATTCTTGTCAAGAAGAAGCCCCACAGAGGAGTACTCACCATACCTATATAAGAACCTGTACTAAACTTTGCTGTAGTGTAAACACTAAAGAGCAAGACTGCTTACCTTAGGCATGAATTGACTAGAAAATCCACTTTCGTAAACTTTTCCAAGGGTTAAACGTCATTTGATTTGAAGCAGAAAAATTTCGCGAAGATTGAAAAGAAAATTTTTCAATCCAATCCTTAAAATTTAGAGGAAAGCAAACGCATAAAGCAGCAGGTGAGTGCCCTATGCATTCAATTCAAAATACGTTCTGCTCCAGCTCAAGTTATTTACAGGACTTCCATCCGTTTTTAACATTACTAAAATGCGTCAGATTAATGGGGAAATGGTAAATGAATGTGTACCTAATAATTTCCATGATAAAGCCTTAGTAGCCCCTTTACCCACATATGTTGATCACATTTGAAGCATGTAACTATTTAATATCAACTCTTAAGGAGTTTACAGTGGAAAAGGAGAATGGGAACTTCCTTGGGAGAACAAGATAGGAATCTGTAGGGGAAAACGAAATTGTGAAAGAGCAAAAACAAAGTGAAGAAATCTGAGTTATGCACAAAGAGGAATTAAACAAAAAAGTGCAATTAAATGAAATACGATCTCAACAGAGAGAGGACTCACTAGATGTAAATACAAATGCAAATCTTTGCTATAGCACGATTGGTAAGAGTAAAACAACTTATCTTAGGATGTGTTTGATAAAACTAAAGTTTGAAACTGAAATTTGACATCTGAATTCTGAAATCTGAATTCATTAACCGATTGAATTGTTAAGTACTAAATTTAATACATTTGAATGTGTTTCACATTCAATGATAAGTGAATGGTTTATCACTTAATTTTGGGAGTAGGTTTTGCCTATAACATTCAGTGTCACTTAATTAAGTCAAATGCTCTATTTTTAGTTATCAAACTGCGTCTAAACGTATTAAGATCTGAACTCATTAAATTTAAGTGTTGAATTAGATTATCAAACGGAGCCTAGTCATGAATTGACTAAAAAATCATTTCCTGTAAACTCTTCCAAGCATTATTAGCTATAAAAGATGATTCGTTCGAAACAGAAAAAGAAACTCGAAGATCAAAGAGAGAATTTCTGCAATCTTTAACATTTCCAGGTAAGCAACTATGCAAAGGAACAATTTTATACCCCAAAACAAAAAAAAAAGCGTAAAGGAACAATTGAATACTTAATGCACAAACAATTCGAATTATTTTCTGTTCCACCAGTCCAATCCATTTTTTCGGACACAAAATTAGAATGCACCAAGATAATAGTGCAATAGGACAAAATAATGGCTAGGCAATATTTTTCACGATGAAGGATTAGTAGCCCCTGCAGCCATGCATATCACATTCAAAGTCCTTTAGTATTAACTGCTGAGGAGTTTACAGTAGAAAACTACATGGGAACTTCCATGGGATAACAAAACAGGAATCTGTAGCGGGAAACGAAATTGCAAAAGAGCAAACCACAAAAGTCAGGGAATCTGATCAGGTAGGCATGCACAAAGGGGAATGAGACAAAGAGGGTGTAATGAAAGGGAACATGAGTTCTATCGCCGGAAAATTCATCACCTAAACATCAAAGGTGATCATAATGGAAATTTGTACACCATTACTTCACGTCTAACTAATCTTGAATGAGTAAGTACACAGACGAAGATAATAATTGCTTCCCTAGCTATATTGTTGCAATACCTTTTTCCTCTGATTCCTAACTGACCAATGAAGGAAAGAAGTTGAATATGGTAGAGAAGAAAAAGGAGGGTATGATGGATTGCCACTGCAAATCCTGTGAATTGCAAGCCCAAGAACCTCCACCATTTCCGCAGCAAACCTCATAATCAATGGCCTCAAAGACATTGCCCACAATCCCACCACCACCACCACTATTTCTGCACCCAAGCTCATCATGCATGCATTCTCATCGCTCGTCCAGGCCCCTCCTTTGTTCTCCTTTATGATCTCCTTACATCTTCAGCCACAGAGTTTCCTAGTCTTGTACGGTTTGATTATGTTTTGTATCTAACAGTTGGAGAAGCTTCGTGGAAATGGGTGGCAGAAGTTGTACATGGTGCACGCGTTGTTGTACCTAACTACCGTTCGCAGTTATGATCAAGAAACTACTTACTACTCAGACTCAATGACCATACCTTCACAGGTTGAGTTATGTCCAATTCAAATTGATTCATTTAATTCCTATAAATTTTTGTGCAAACTTATATAATTTTGGTATAAATTTAAATTTAAATTTATCGAGACTCCTACAATTGACAATTACACAAAAACTGTATAAACTTAAATCAATGTAATAATGAGGAAAGACTACATGAACTGGTTTGAATTGGGCAAAATTCAACTATTGAGGCTCCGGATGGTCCATACATGAGTTAGTTTAACATTACAGTATCCGATCAATGGGAATTAGACACCAAACCATGAAACATCTTGGTGAGGAGCTTTGTCTGGGGAAGGGACTATTTAGGAAAAAGAAAACGAGCAAGAAAAATTAAAGAAGATGAAGATATAGAGAAAACAAAACAAGGAAAGATATATGATGGCCTGGAGAATGAGAATTAATGATTATGCACCTGAGAGATTACGATGGTTACAAGCGGAGGACGGGAAATGATGTATTGGGGATATGGCGATAAATGAAGATTGTGAAGGGTTTGAATTTGACTACACTACACACTCCCTCACTCACTGCCGCCTACCTGATCTTAATGCTCACTCCTTCCCAGTTGCCACTGCCTACGCCTGTCTATCAATTTTGTTTTATCTTTTCCTTTCCCCTTTACTTTTATGGTAGATGGACCAATCAATACAAGGGGACACAAACTCTTCCCTCTCTCTATCTAACAAAAAATTAAAAAAAAATAAGACTCTTTTTCAAAAAATTTTTCTAATAAAAGAAAATATTACATGTTTTGCTCTTCAATTTCAAGATGCATGAAGATCGATGACGGTGGCCCTTTGTTTAGTTTTCTTTTTTTCTTTTTTGGGCTAATCATAACCACGTTATTGGTGCCGTCTTGATGCTCCTAATTCCTACCAGGTACGTAGAATTCCTGCGTACCATAACCTCCTGCGTAGAATTTCTACTGATGCAGCAGTAGTAACTAGCAGTGTATCTAAAGAAGCAAAGCCAATTAATCATGGCAAGATGTCAGATTATGGACGGCATTAGTACAAGTCTGCATAATTAAAACGCGAATATAACATCACGATGCTTTTTATTACACTATCCATTGATGTCGATTATGACATTGGGACGGCTTTAACTTGATTGGAAATGCAAGATTTTTAATTTATGCAAGTGACCCGGAATGGCATAGCAGGAGTAAGCCGCCTCATTTAAAAAAAGAATGAATTGTTCAACCGACCCTGACTTTCAATATATTAACGGAATAGAAGGAACAAGCCACCTCATTTAAAAAAGACGGACAATATCACTGACTGCATCGTGACTCCTTCAAATTAAACCGCACGCTTTACCTATCCATATCAATATCACTGACTCATTCAAATACACCGACTTCGATTTTAAATGCAGAGCCTTTCAATCCCACACTACTGGATCTACTCAAGAGTGCTTACATTTCATCTGTCTTATGATCTTACATGGTAAGAGCATCGATGGATGTTGTTTGCAGAGGGGCTGTTCTTCTCATGATACTGCTGACAATTGCACCAGTAGCAGCAGCAGCAGCACCAAAGTCTGCTGTGAATTTGGAAGCTGAGGCACTGCTCAAGAGTGGTTGGTGGGGAGACCGTTCTACTACTTCAAGAAACATCTCTGCCCATTGCCATTGGCCTGGTATCGTTTGCAATGATGCTGGTAGTGTTACCGAAATCCAACTACCAAATCACTACGGAATTCCAGATGAGTTGAGAAATTTCAACTTCTCTTCTTTTCCGAACCTGGTTAGACTGGATCTCAGCGGCAATGGATTCACTGGAACCATCCCACATCAAATAGGTGCACTCTCCAAACTCACCCATCTCGATTTGTCTTCCAACGAACTTGGAGGTGAGCTTCCTTCTTCTTTAGTAAACCTTACACAGCTAGCACAGCTTGATGTTTCAAGGAATAGGATTGGAGGCACAATTCCTCCAGGTGTCGGAAACTTGACAAATTTGGTTACTCTAGATTTGAGCCAGAATATTTTTTGGGGTCCTTTCCCTCCAGCTATTGGCCAATTGACAAATCTTTCCCGGTTGTACATTCAATCAAATCCCACAATGGGAGGATTCCCAGAAGAAATAGGAAATTTGAAGAGTTTGGTTGAACTAGACTTGAGTGACACTGGATGTTCTGGTAGCATCCCTCCCACTCTTGGCCAACTGTCAAATCTAGAATCCCTTTACCTCAGCAATAACCAATTCAGTGGGACAATTCCTTCAACTCTTTTTAATTTGACAAATCTTTCCCGGCTAGACATTCAATCGAACCCCACAATGGGAGGATTTCTCTCAGAAGAAATAGGAAATTTGAAGAGTTTGGTTGAACTAGACTTGAGTGACACTGGATGTTCTGGTAGCATCCCTCCCACTCTTGGCCAACTGTCCAATCTAGAATCCCTTAACCTCAGCAATAACCAATTCAGTGGGACAATTCCTTCAACTCTTTTTAATTTGACAAATCTTTCCCGGCTAGATATCCACTCAAATCCCACAATGGGAGGATTTCTCCCAGAAGAAATTGAAAATTTGAAGAGTTTGGTTGAGTTAGACTTCAGTGGCCTTAATCTTTCAGGTGCCATCCATTCAGCTCTGTGCCGTCTCACCAAACTAAGATATCTTTCAGGTGCTCGGAATCAAATTGATGGTCACATTCCCCCAGAGATAGGAAGTTTGAAAAATTTGGAAAATCTTTATCTTGGATCCAACCGCTTGACTGGTCAAATCCCTTTGACCCTTGGCAATTTGACCACTCTACTTTCTTTGGACCTCTCTTCTAACCGAATGAATGGTTCTCTTCACCCCAGTATTGGAGAAATGAAAAGCCTAACATTGCTAAACCTTTCGCACAACCATATTCATGGTGTATTACCTTCAACTCTCTTTCGTTTAGAGCAGCTAACCTCTTTAGACCTCTCTTTTAACCAAATCACCGGCCACCTGCTCCCAGACATCGGACTGATGAAAAGTTTAACGTCACTGTACTTGTTGAACAACCAGATTCACGGTACCATACCTCTTGATCTTAATGACAGGTGTCGAGCCTGTGCAATAATAAATACCTACTCCAGAAAATATAAATTTTGAGTACAAGGGTGAGTAGGATCGTCTCCTCAGGGATTGGGAAAATTAACTCCTTTTTCAGTTACAGAAAATGGGGAAATTTTAGGAATTAAATGCTAACAAAAGATAAACTAAATAATCAACTATGGAAAATAATTAAAAGAGAGAGATTTAATGGGAAAAGCTCTAGCCAAGGATACACTTCAGAAATGGTTCAAATAACTGATCATTGATGCAAAATATAATTCCAACATTCATTGATAAACAGGTTTTTTCCGCCGATTGATCGGCAGCCTCTCCTTATTGTTTCGATAGCCAAGGCAATACGACCATTAACTATTTCCCTAATCCAGGAATAACCCTAGTGTACTCGACCATAGGATTTAATTCCTAATTGCATTAAAATTAGAGAAACCACTCTAATTAACAAACACGCCAATGAGGGTTCATTTAAATTAGATTGTATATTTCCCGACACAAACCCAATTATGCCAGTTGCTACCGGGATTAAAGTAACCAAACAATTACGGATTCAATTACTTTAATTAGCAAATAGATCACGTGAATAATTAAATATTGTACACCTATTTAATCACACACGATCACTACAATCAATAAAGACAGAAAACATACAAATACCAATGAATAGAGGGAATGAGTAAAACAAATTAGATCTCACAGAAATAATTGAACCAAATCCTCAGTTTCCCCTTGACTAGAAATAAGAAATTAGCCACACATCATGTTTGAGTTTCCACCAAAGTTGTTGAATGAAGATAAAAGAAACATCCACTAATATTTAATATAAAAGAAAATAGCAAGGAGAAAGGGAAAAACGGAAGACTATTGCTGGCTTGCTTTTTCGTTCTTCTTGTCCCGTTGCTTTCCATCTTTTTCCCCAAGCACTGATGCTGTTGCAGCCCAAGATAATGTCCTATTCTTCCAGCAAGTCCGCAGCCAAGAGGATTACTTCCCAGCAAAAGTTGATGATGCAAAGGTGTCGCCCCCTCTTTTTAAATAGTCACCCGAGGTGATTGTCTCCCTGTCTCGACACAACTTCCATTTGTTGGTTTCCTTTTCCAATTCAAACTCCTACGTTGCACACTCCTTTTCCAAATCTGAAAATTAACTTCTAGCCACGTTGTTCATTTGTTTCCTTTTTTGTCTCTTTAAGAAACAAAAGTTACCAACAATACCAAATCTTATTCTAAAAAGATTTCCTAAAACAATTACCAAATTAGTTCCAACTACTAATTAAGAAAACATCAAATTCGACTCCACAATATTTTCAGAATTTGGACTCCACACTTCTTGGAAATTACCCACGCGCCCTTGGAAATTTTAGAAACTTGAAGCTGGGCGTATGACTTAGGCGCGCCCGCGCCTAACTGTCAGGAACGCTTCTGGATTTCCCTTTTTCAGCACAATTTCACCAAATCCTGCAATTGACCACCAATTAAATAAACTTAGTAGAATCCACCCAAGAATGCAATTTTTAGTCTAAATAATTAGGAAATATTAACACAATAAATAACTAAAATTACACCCTATCAAACTCCCCCACACCTAAATGATGCTTGTCCTCAAGCATAGCCCACTCAGAAGCACAACCAAGACATAGGATAATTGCAGCAATTCCATACCAATCAAGCTTCCCATATTCCCCAACAATTTCACCAAAATCAGAATATATTAATTTGGCAAAACTCACTAGGAATTTAACAATTGCACTCATTCACTCCAAGATGCAAAGGATATATCACTCAACTCAACACAATGGAATGTCATTACCATAAGCTTGCTCATATATCACATCTCCACCACTTAATCATGAATCAAATGCAAAAATCAATAGGACTTTCACAAGGTTGTAATGGGGTTTGGGTAGAGGTAGGATAAAAGGATTAATTTAGGTGTAAATATGCTAAAGAAAATGCCAAAATTCCAATGCACAATTTCTTTACAAATTTCAACTTTCAAGGCAAATTAACACTTCATCAACCCAACAAACGTAGCTTGTATTAGTGCTCGCCACTTTCACAACACAAGAATTTCACACCTCTTTTTTTTTCTTTTCTTTTTTTTCTTTCATTTTTTTGTTCTTTTATTCTTTTCCCGTTGCTTGCTTTTTTTTTCTTTTTTCTTTCTTTCTCTTTCTTCTTTTCAAGACAAAGGAAACAACCAACACATAGAGTACCTTAACTTGCTACATTTGCTTCTATCTCTTTTTTCCACTTATTGCCTTGTAAATAATACATCAAATTCTCATGCAATGAAATTCAAGCATTACTTTAACATATGGGTTAGAAAGAAAGTCTAAAAATAGGTCTTAGGCTAACAAATGTAGTTTCAAACAAGGAAACGGGTTAAACAGCCCAAATTGGTTGACTAAGGATAATTGAAATAAAGGCAAGATTTTTTTCTAAAGTCAAAAGTGGCTAATCCTAGATGCCCTTATCATTTTAATGCACCAAATTCATTAAAGCGTGATTTTGACATGCATAACCGAGCAAGTTCTAGAATGATCAAACCATGTGAAATACCACTCAACAAACGAAAAGTAGAGCAAATTTAAAAAAATTGCTCACAATCAAGCTCAAAAAGGCTCACAAGTGGTAAATGATTGATGCCAAATTCAACATATTCATCAATTAAATCCATCATCAAGAAAAGTAGAAAACCCAATTGGCATGAACTCACTACTCATACCCACATCTTGATTGTATTCATTACTGTTTTCATCATTTTTTTCAAAAGAAAGTAAAATGCAGAACAAAGGACATAAAGCATATAGGACCCTCCCCCACACCTAATTTCTACATTGTCCTCAATGTAGCAAATAAGAACATGAAAAAAGTAAAAGGGACAACGGGACTTCCCTGAATCATGGAGGAAAGGATCAACCAATTATAACTCGGGGGAAAAGGTGGGTGGAAGCCCACATGGTGGAAGTACTGTGCCAAGTTCTGAGCCATCGTGTTGCGGGGCTTTGGAGAAAAAGAAAAAAAGAAGAAAGAAAGAAGAAAGAAGAAGAGGAAAGAAGAAGAAAGAAAGAAAGGAAAGAAATTAGGGTGCATGTTTTTTTTTTTTTGAAATAAGAACCAATCTTGAGAATTGGAAAGGGATGGGAAAAGAATTTTTTTTTTTGGTGAGCGTTGGGCAACGCACACTAATATAACGCTTTGTCCAACTTCGACAATTGAGTTCATGCGTGACCACAAGGCATTAAGTAGACCTAACGACTTCTTAAAGCGACCATTAGCGTGGACGCATAACCATAGCAGCCGATCGCGGAAATTCCTTCCTTAAAGCTGCCCAATTTGCGTGCACGCTAACCATGGAGACGGCATGGCAGACAATTTCCTTCCCTTCATGGGCACGCCTAACTAGTGGCGACCTAACACATAATAAAAAAAATCATTTTAACTGAATCTACTTACTTAAAAGATACAAAATCCTAAAATACTAAAACAAGAAAATCATAAATCCTTGGGTTCTCCTTTCTTTAATGTCTTTGGCTAGACAATGCGATTTGTTCAAGGAGGATAAAAATTTTCCATTCTTGTCATGGCTTCCCCATATGTTCTGATAGCCTTCATAGATAGAGTAGTCTTGAACTCATGACTGCGGTACTCTTTTGACTGGGGATGATCAAGTGAGCAAGTAATGGCTTGGATTTTGCATTTAATTGCTTTTGATGTTTGGCCACGACAACCGGATTCTCCGTCATTTAACTCAAATGCCTCTTGCACAAGGGTTAGTTATATTGGTAGCAAACATGGGTGAGAGTCATTAGGATGTTTCTTTGCATCAAAAACATTAAAGTAAATAATTTCTCCATCAAATTCTATCGTAAGTGTACCCTGATTAACATCAATCTTAGTCTGGGTAGTACTCATAAATGGTCTCCCTAACAAAATAGGTGATGGATTTGGAGAATTCCTGTCACCCATATCAAGCACATAGAAATCAGCAGGAAAAACTAATCCTTCAACTTGAACCAAAACATCCTCAACTAAACCCTCAGGATAAACATTAGTACGATCGCCAATTGAATTATCACCCAGTTTTCTTTAATGGGCCTAGATTTAGAATCAAATATAGATTTAGGCATCACACATTAAGCCCTAAATCTAACATGGCACCTCTAGTTCTAGAATTTTCAATTTTACAGGGGATATGATGAACATACCTGGATCACCACATTTAGGTGGGAGCTTTCTTTGCAATACTGCTGACACATTCTCCCCCACTACAACTCGTTCATCTCCCCTCAACTTTCTTTTACTAACACACAAGTCTTTCAAGAACTTTGCATACTTGGGCACCTGCTTGATTGCATCCAGTAGAGGGATGTTTATTTGCACCTTACGGAACACCTCTAGGATTTCTTTTTCCTTCTCTTGCTTCTTTGGCTTCTCCAACCTACTAGGGAATGGTGGTGGAGTAGCCTTAGCTTTAATTACTGGATCAGGAGTTACTTCAGGAGCCTTCTTGCCCAACCCTTCTTCTTCCAATTCTTTCTCAATTGGGTCCTCATTCTTGTCTTTGGGAGTTGTTGGTTTAGGACCTTCAATCTCTATTCCACTTCTGAGGGTCATAGCACTCACATTTTGGGATTTACCTCGGGTTGGGAGTAACCTCCCATCTACCTTCTTAGCTAAGCGACTCACTTGTATCCAGTAAATCTTGTATCTTTGGAGTCCATTTTCTGCTGGAATTGCAAAGTGCTAGAAGCTGCTCTTGACTATTTCCTCAAAGATGCATTGGATGAACTAGAAGTAGGTTGTTGTGGCTTGGGTTGGTAAGATTGCTGGAATCACAGGGGCATAAGGAATGAATTGCGCCTATTTCCATAGCTGAAGTTAGGATGATCCCTCCATCCGGATTATAACGTGTTTGAGTAGGGATCATATTGTCTTCTAGCGCGCACGCCTCCGACCATATTCTTTGTTCAACTCCGCTTCTTGAAGCATTGGGCATGTGTGGAATGCCCTACATGTGTACAAATCCCCACACCTTCATCGTTGGGCATTCCCTGACTAGTTGTCGAACAAAGGATGTTAGTTGGACAAGCATTTGTTTGCATAGAAGACACCTCCACTTCATTGACTCTACGGATGGATGAATTCTCACGGGTGCCAAATTGTTGTGAATTTTCTGCCATCTCCTCAATTAGCGCCCATGCTTGGTCAAGGGTCTTATTAGCTAGGGCCCCTCCACTTGCAGCATCAATGATATTTCTATCAGATAGAACAAGTCCCTCATAGAATCTTGGATCAATAGTTGCTCACTAATTTGATGTTGTGGACATCTTGTGCGCAATCTATTGAATCTTTCCCGACTGCAGGATTCCCGGATCTTGTTTGATGTCATATCTCCTAGACCTGGCGGCTTCGGGATGCGGAAAAATTTTTCTAAGAATTTCTTCTTCAAGCGTGCCGCGTGGTGATACTACCTGGTAGATAGTATAACCAATCTTTGGTGCATCCTTAAGTGAGAATGGGAATGCTCGAAGCTTTATTTGCTCTTGATTCCGGCGGTTTCATGCCACTTGAGCAAACCACGTCAAACTCTGGAGGTGCTTATGGGGTTTTCACGAAAGTCCATGAAAAGTTGGTAAGAGGTGAATCAAGCAGATTTTAACTCAAAGCGAAGTATTTTCAGCTATGTTTGGAAAAGTTATGCAAAGGGTTGTTGAGTTAAATCTAGGCGACCAACTCCACGAGTGTCGGTATTATTGGCCATAATGTACTCTCTTGCTCAATCACTAGAGGAATCAGTTGAAGGTTCAGGTCAATTCAATTGCCAAATTGAGCCCGGAGATGGGGTAGATGATTGCCCTTTCTTTTTCTTTGGTCTCCTTTCTTAGCCTATTTGTCTTCTCAACTGGATGGTATATCAATTCACATGCGAGAAGAACGAGGCATAAACTAGCAAAGAACACCAAAAATAAAAGCAAGAATAAAATAGAAATAAAAATAAAGCAAAGTAAACTCAAAAGGAGCGAATAATTTAGGCACCAGTCCCCGGCAACGGCGCCAAAAATTGACAGGTGTCGAGCCTGTGCAATAATAAATACCTACTCCAGAAAATATAAATTTTGAGTACAAGGGTGAGTAGGATCGTCTCCTCAGGGACTGGGAAAATTAACTCCTTTTTCAGTTACAGAAAATGGGGAAATTTTAGGAATTAAATGCTAACAAAAGATAAACTAAATAATCAACTATGGAAAATAATTAAAAGAGAGAGATTTAATGGGAAAAGCTCTAGCCAAGGATACACTTCAGAAATGGTTCAAATAAGCGATCATTGATGCAAAATATAATTCCAACATTCATTGATAAACAGGTTTTTTTGCCCGATCGATGACGGCAGTCTCTCCTTATTGTTTGATAGCCAGATGCGACCATTGACTATTTCCCTAATCGAGTGAATAACCTAGGTACGACCATAGGATTTAATTCCTAATTGCATTAAAATTAGAGAAACCACTGTTCTAATTAACAAACCTTCGAGGGTTCATTTAAATTAGATTGTATATTTCCGACACAAACCCAATTATGCAGGTTGCTACGGGATTAAAGTAACCAAACAATTACAGTTCAATTACTTTAATTAGCAAATAGATCCGTGAATAATTAAATATTGTACACCTATTTAATCACACACGATCACTACAATCAATAAAGCAGAAAATATACAAATACCAATGAATAGAGGAATGGTAAAACAAATTAGATCTCACAGAAATAATTGAACCAAATCCTCAGTTTCCCCTTGACTAGAAATAAGAAATTAGCCACACATCATGTTTGAGTTTCCACCAAAGTTGTTGAATGAAGATAAAAGAAACATCCACTAATATTTAATATAAAAGAAAATAGCAAGGAGAAAGGGAAAAACGGAAGACTATTGCTGGCTTGCTTTTTCGTTCTTCTTGTCCCGTTGCTTTCCTGCCTTTTTCCCAAGCGGTGATCTTGTTGCAGCCAAGATGATGTCTATTCTTCCAAGTCCAGACAAGAGGATTACTTCCAAAGACAAAGTTGATGATGCAAAGGTGTAAAGCCCTCTTTTAAATAGTCACCCGAGGTGATTGTCTCCCTGTCTCGACATTACTTCCATTTGTTGGTTTCCTTTTCCAATTCAAACTCCTACGTTGCACACTCCTTTTCCAAATCTGAAAATTAACTTCTAGCCACGTTGTTCATTTGTTTCCTTTTTTGTCTCTTTAAGAAACAAAAGTTACCAACAATACCAAATCCTATTCTAAAAAGATTTCCTAAAACAATTACCAAATTAGTTCCAACTACTAATTAAGAAAACATCAAATTCGACTCCACAATATTTTCAGAATTTGGACTCCACACTTCTTGGAAATTACCCACGCGCCCTTGGAAATTTTAGAAACTTGAAGGCGGTATGACTTACGCCAGCCTGTCGAGAACGCTTACGGATTTCCTTTTCAGCACAATTTCACCAAATCCTGCAATTGACCACCAATTAAATAAACTTAGTAGAATCCACCCAAGAATGCAATTTTTAGTCTAAATAATTAGGAAATATTAACACAATAAATAACTAAAATTACACCCTATCAAACAAAAATTGACAGGTGTCGAGCCTGTGCAATAATAGATACCTACTCTAGGAAATATAAATTTTGAGTATAAGGGTGAGTAGGATCGTCTCCTCAGGGACTGGGAAAAATTAACTCCTTTTTCAGTTACAGGAAATGTGGGGATTTTAGGAATTAAATGCTAACAAAAGATAAACTAAATAATCAACTATGGAAACTGATTAAAAGAGAGAGATTTAATGGGAAAAGCTCTAGCCAAGGATACACTTGAAATGGTTCAAATAAGCGATCATTGATGCAAAATATAATTCCAACATTCATTGATAAGCGGGTTTTCCTTTGCCGATGCGATCGTGACGGTCTCTCCTTATTGTTTCGATAGCCAAATGCGACCATTGACTATTTCCCTAATTCGGAATAACCCTAGGTGCGACCATAGGATTTAATTCTAATTGCATTAAAAATTAGAGAAACCACTGTTCTAATTAACAAACACGCTTAGGGTTCATTTAAATTAGATTGTATATTTCCACGACACAAACCCAATTATGCGGTTGCTGGGTTAAAGTAACCAAACAATTACAGTTCAATTACTTTAATTAGCAAATAGATCCGTGAATAATTAAATATTGTACACCTATTTAATCACACGATCACTACAATCAATAAAGAGAAAACATACAAATACCAATGAATAGAGGGAATGAGTAAAACAAATTAGATCTCACAGAAATAATTGAACCAAATCCTCAGTTTCCCCTTGACTAGAAATAAGAAATTAGCCACACATCATGTTTGAGTTTCCACCAAAGTTGTTGAATGAAAATAAAAGAAACATCCACTAATATTTAATATAAAAGAAAATAGCAAGGAGAAAGGGAAAAACGGAAGACTATTGCTGGCTTGCTTTTTCGTTCTTCTTGTCCCGTTGCTTTCCGTCTTTTTTCCCCAAGCGGTGATCTTTTGCATTAAGATGATGATCGTCAAGATGTTGCAGAGAAGTTAAGTCCTGCTTGTAGATTGCCTCCTCAACCCCTCAAAGATATATATAGTTGCGTCCCATGCCTTTAACTTCCATGCAGCCCCACTCTTTTTTCCTTTTCCAAATTGAACTCCAAGAAGGAAAAACTACCAATAATACCAAATCCTATTCTAAAAGGTTTCCTAAAAATAAAATATCAATTTAGTTCCCTAAACGAAATCAACTACTAAATAACAAAACATCACAATTAACCCCACAATATTTTCAGAATTTGAACTCACACTTGAAAACCCACTTGGCCTTGGAAATTTTAGAAACTTGAAGCTGGACGTATGACTTAGGCGCCCGTCGAGCAGCTCGGATTTTCCCTTTTTCAACACAATTTCACCAACTCCTGCAATTGACCACCAATTAGATAAACTTAGTAGAATCCACCCAAGAATGCAATTTTTAGTCTAAATAATTAGGAAATATTAACACAATAAATAACTAAAATTACACCCTATCAAACTCCCCCACACCTAATTGATGCTTGTCCTCAAGCATAGCCCACTCAGAAGCACAATCAAGACATAGGATAATTGTAGCAATTCCATACCAATCAAGCTTCCCCATATATTCCCCAACAATTTCACCAAAATCAGAATATATTAATTTGGCAAAGCTCACATAGAATTTAACAATTGCACTCATTCACTCCAAGATGTATAAGGTATAGAACAACACTCAACTCAACACAATGGGATGACATTACCATAAGTTTGCTCATATATCACATCTCCACCACTCAATAATGGATTTAGTGCAAAAATCAAAGGGACTTCTACAAGGTTGTAATGGGGCTTAGGTGAAGGTAGGATAAAAGGTCAATTTAGGTGTAAATATGCTAAAGAAAATGCCAAAATTCCAATGCACAATTTCTTTACAACTTTTCACCTCCAAGGCAAAATAGCCTTCTATGAACCCACAACTGTAGCAAAGACTGGTACTTGCCATAATCTCAATCAACAAGAATTTCACAGGAGAACACATCACGATTTTTTTTCCTCTTTTTTTTTTTCATTTTTTTCTTTTTTTTTCTTTGCTTTTTTTTTCTTTTTCTTTGTTGTTTTTTTTTTCTCTTTTTTTTTCAAGACAAAGGAAACAAACAATATATAAAGCACCTTAACTTGCTACACTTGCTTTTTTTTTTTTTCATCCATTGCCTTGCAAATAATACACTAGGCCTCATGCAATGATATTCAAGCATTACTTGAACATACGGGTTCAAAAAGAAAGTCTAAAAAGAGGTTGTAGGCTAAATATGTGGTTATCAAACAAAGACGGGGTTAATGGCTCAAATTGGTTCACTAGGGGTAGATAAAATAAAGGAATGATTTTTTCTAAAGTAAAAAATGGTTAATCCTAGGCCTCATCATTTTAATGCACCAAATTCATTTAAATGTGGCCTTGACATGCATAACCGAGCAAGTTCTAGAATGATCAAATCATGTGGAATACCACTCAACAAACGAAAAAATAGAGCAAATTTAGAAAAATTGCTCACAATCAAGCTCAAAAAGTCTCACAAGTGGTCAACAATAGATGTCAAATCAAACATACTCATCAATTGATTCCATCATTAAGAAAAAATAGAAAACCTAATTGGCATGAACTCACTACTCCTCCACATCTTGATTGTATTCATCATTGTTCTCATCATTTTGATATCAAAAGAAAGTAAAATAAAAAAAAAAGGACTTAAAGCATATAGGACCCTCCCCCACACCTAATGTCGACATTGTCCTCAATGTAGCAAAGAAAGGACATGAAAATGAAGTAAAAAGGGACAACGGGACTCCCTGAGATCCATGGAGGAGGCATCAATCCAACCCTACTCGGGGAAAAGGTGGGTGGAAGCCACATGGTGAGAAATCTTGTGCCAAATTTTGGGCCATCCTTGACACTTGGCGCTCAATCCTCTCCATTCTACCATCCATGTGATGTGGCGAGGCGGAGACGGGGATATTGCTCTCAGAGGGATGATGAGGAAGTAGAGAGTCGGAGCGAGGGTGGGTGTGGAGGCCGGCCGAGGAGAGGTGAATGGGGCTGGAGGAAGTGGAACATGCTGACTGTTGAATTAAACCAGTCTTTTCAAACAAGCCAAGTCAAGTGGCTCCATATCCAAACAGTGTGCAAGTATATGGTGGCTTTGTAAATCCAGGAACCCAGATTCCCAAGTGGTGATATAAGACCCTAGAATTAATGGCTTATTCTTCTTAGCACATTGGTAAATTGGGGCTAACCAACAACTAAGTAATTGACATGGGCAATCATACACCATAGAAGAAGAACTCAGGCTTAGTCAAGATACGAGGCTGTCTAGCCTACGAGGAAAAACTATAAGCCATGAACCTATGCAAATAGCGGAAAGTAGGATCTTTGAAATGAAGCCTTAGATTTGCTAGGATCATAAGGGTGTTTATCAGCAGCAGTCAAATAGCCGTGTTATGAGGTAAAAGGTTGGTAGTGCACAAATATTATGTTTGGGAATAGGGACATCAATAAATCCAAAC
The DNA here is from genome assembly GCA_013103745.1 of Gardenia jasminoides. Lineage (NCBI taxonomy): Eukaryota > Viridiplantae > Streptophyta > Magnoliopsida > Gentianales > Rubiaceae > Gardenia > Gardenia jasminoides. The sequence continues at coordinate 4,324,738 of CM023098.1, forward strand.
CAAGTTCAAAAATGAGACATCTTAAATTCCTTCCCATTAAGAAATCGAACCAACTCGGGGGTGGACGGCTGATCGGAGGGTCGGATTTAAATGTCAAATGTATAATAAAATTCCCGACGTCAATTTGAAAGCGAGATAAAACAACCGGCATGACTCCACCCCGACTAGCCTCTTAGTGGCGTCCTCCGGATGCGCCATGAGTGTCAAGAGTGGGGCCATGGATGTATTTACAAGGGACCGTCTGCAGATTCTGCAGCGTTAAGCTAAAAGCGTTAGGCCAGCTAAGCCTTTGAGAAATTTAAATGCCAGCCAAAGTGGGCGGAAATAGATGCACGCCTCTTGCCAAGGCGGTGGGAACAAAGTGGAAGAGCGGTATGGAGAGGGTGACGATGGATGGGTTGGGAGATTGCGGTGGGTGGTCACTCTTATCTTTAGTTTTAGGCATGATGTTTGCAAAAAAGAAACAATCCCAACCTGGTAAGGACGAAACCAAGGCCCGAGGCGAAATACCCACAGTAAATTTCCAACGAATTCACATTTAAAGTTTACTCGACAAAATGCATAAGTGTTCCTAAATTCGCAGACACGAAACCAGTCCACGCAAACGCGTGCAAGTAAACTAATGTAACTAATTCAACCAATCAACTAGTGCGATGCGTGATGAGCATGAGGCAATTCAACCAATCACGACCTCGAGCCACGGCAGCGGTCAAGATTGCACGGCCTGTGAATTGAGATGATTGCACACCTTGAAATCGAAATACGATAGTAATCGGTCGAGTCAAAACAAATCAACAAACCATGAGGGTTGGAGAGGCGTGAAAAATCTCCACTGAGAGATGGCGGCACGATGACGTATAATCGGATTGTGATGTTCTGGCAAAGGGTTTGCAAACGCAGCAATAAGCGGAGGAAGGAATCGATAGCGGACTGCGGCAGCGGCAGCTCTGTCATCAACCAAGGGGCGTTGCAGAAGTAGCCGGTGGAAGCGAGGGGAATCACGAATCGAAGGCGGCGACCACGGCAGAACGGCCAACAGCGGCAAACCATAAGCATTATGGCGCAACACAAACATGCGGCTGGCGGCCAGCGGTGTATGAGTGGGAACACCGCTTTCGTCGTCGTAGTGCACGCTCGCAATATTCCGGAACTGGCAATCGTGAAAGAAGAAAGCGGCAACTCAGGGCAGCTACAATCAGTAGTGAAATGAGTCGCTGATTGGTCCCGGTTGGCCGGTTGGATCTCAGGAGTGAAGCTGCCAGTGGTGATAATGCGGTGCTTTAATCTGTAATGTAATAGCAATAGCGGAGAAAACAGTGGAAAACGAAAAAGAGAAAGGAAAAGAAAGAAAAGTTAAACGCGAAAGGCGATTACAAGATTGCAGGTGAAATTCGCGCAAAATCGGAAAAAATCAATTTTGGCAGATGGAAGTGTTGTGAAAAGTTAACGTGGAACTAACCATCTGGCCGATGGGGTGATATGCAGGTGAGTCAAATGAGGTGAGTAGTCAGGCGTAGGCGGAGCGTATAACTTAAGATTCGACATTTCGCCCTGATTAATTGACTGACCGGTGATGACCGCAGCTGTAGGCACGCCCAATATATGGTGGAGCGACCACTGGCGATAGTTCGCTTAACGTGCCCATTTGCGCGTGGAGTGCTAAAACTAAGTAGACTTTACACACGAGAAGATTTGAACATTGAAATTAAGCAAAAATCCAACTTAGTAAAACAATACTAAAAAAATGTAAAATGAGCAAAGTAGGGATCCTTGGGTTTGCCTCCCAAGTAGCGCTCTTTAATGTCTTTGGCTGAGGCAGTCTGGAAGCTTTTAACTTGTATAAGTGGGATCCTCAAGGTGCATTAGTTCTCTCCTCTACGCAGAAAAAAACCTTCATAGGTATGGCTTAAGGCGGTGGCCATTCACAACGAATCTTTTGTCAGTTTTCAAACTTTGTCTCAAGCGCACATAATGAAAGACATTAGTAATAACAAATGGGCCTATCCAGCGGGGCGTAGCTTACACGGAAAAAGCAGAGTTTGGGTGATAGAGGAGGACTTTTGCCCAATTTCAAAGTCTTCCTTGAAATTTGTTGGTCATGAAAGGCTTTGTTTTCTCTTTGTAAATCACTTGCATTTTCATGGGCCTCGTTCTCAACTCCTCAATTCTTGTAAATCAAGCTTATTTGTACACTTGCCCCAAGTCCATGTGCATTCCTTAATGCCCAGCGAAATGCCTTATGTTCTAATTCCACGGAGATGTAGCGCGGTTTCCCAAATACCAACCTATAGGGAGACATCCCAATAGGTGTCTTGTATCTTGATTCTACACCCAGTGCATCTTCCAGTTTTAAACTCAATCCTTCCTATCGGGCGAACCATCTTCTCAAGATGGACTTGACCTCTCTATTGGAAATTTCAGCTTGTCCATTTGTTTGCGGGTGATAGGATGTAGAAACTTTGTGAATGACCCATATTTGCGGGTAAAGTTGCGATCACCCTATTGAAGTGCTTCCCTCGTCACTAATCATAGCTCTTGGCATCCCAAAGCGGACAAAGATGTGAGATTTCACAAAATCTGCGACTACTTTAGAATCATTAGTCCGGGTGGCTTTTGCCTCCACCCACTTGAAACATAGTCAACAGCTAATAAGATATCTGAGATAACCATAAGAAGGAAATAGCCGTAAAATCAATCCCCAAGTACCTCAAAAATTTCACAAAAGAATATGGGGTTACAGGGCATTTGATCTCTACTAGAAATGTTACCTACTCTCGACATCTATCACAAGACTTACAAAACAAGTATGCATCTTTGAAAATAGTAGGCCAATAGAACCCACTTTCCAACACCTTACGGGCTGTTGTTTTGGTCCAAAATGACCCCACATTACATAGGAATGAGGAAAGTAAGGATAGAGAGCAAATTCACTTTCATTTCACATATTCGTTACTTGATCACCGGATTGCTTCCAAGATATGGATCGTCCCATATGTAGTACTTAGCATCACTCTTGAGTTTGTCTCTTTGTGCCTTGGACCAACCTGCGGAAGTGGTTAGTAACAAAATTTACCATATCCATACCAAGGAAGAGGCGATTGAATGGAAAATAAATGCTCCCTCGGGGAAGGTTTCTCTTAAGGGAAATCATCCGGTGGGTAATCTGCTCAAATGGTCGACAACTAGATTCTCGCTCCCTTTTATCACGTATTTCAGATCAAATTCTTGGAGCGATTATCCACGGATTAGCCTTGGCTTCCTTTTGGTCATCAGTGCCTCAGCTGCATGGTGAGTATACAATTACTTTAGCTCCTAGCAAATAAGATCTAAATTTTCCAAAGCAAAATCACAGCTAAGAGCTCCTTTTTACGTAGTGAAATAGTTCAAGCGAGAGCTCCATTAAGTGCCTTTGAAGCATAATAAATTGCATGAGCAACTCTTCCAACTTTTGCCCCAAGGCTACTGCCTGTGTCACTATCACACATGATCTCAAGCGGGAGACTCAATCGGGGTTGGATAATTGGTGGCGAGGTTAAAAGCTCTTTCAACTTGTCAAATGATTGCTTGCAATCTTCATTGAAATCAAATGCCGCGTCTTTTGCAATAATTTGAACAAAGGAGATCAATTTTGAGAAGTCTTTAATGAATCTCGATAGAAACCCGTGACCAAAAGAAGCATACTTCCCGCTTTGCGGGGTAAGGTAGGGAAGAAACAAGATCTATCTTAGCTTTGTCGACTTCAATGCCTTTAGATGATACACGTGACCCAAAACAATCCATTATTCAACCATGAAATGGCATTTTCCCAATTAAGCACAAGATTAGTTTCAATGCATCGTTTTAAGATCAAAGTCAAGTTATCAAGGCATTCATGAAACTATCACCATAAACACTAAAATTAGTCCATAAAGACTTCTATGATTTTCTCCACATATTGAGAAAAGATGCTTACCAGGCACCTTTGAAAAGTTGTTGGAGCATTGCACAGTCCGAAGGGCATTCTCCTATAGGCAAAGGTACCAAATGGACATGTGAATGTCGTTTTTTCTTGATCCTCGGGGCTATGGCAATTTGAAAGTAACCTGAAAAATCATCAAAAACAATAGTAAAACGACAGCTAATCTTTCAACTATCACGATCAATAAAGGAAGAGGGATAGTAGTCCTTTTTAGTCCGCATTGAGCTTGATAGTCAATGTACCATCCATAGGTTTCTGACTGGAACCATTTCACCCTCATGATTTGCCTCCACTGTGATTCCAGCTTTCTTTGGAACTACTTGCGAGCAACCCATTGACTCGAGAAATGGCAAGATTATTCCTCGATCTAGAAGTTTGAGTATTTCATTCTTTACCACCTCCATCATCATTGGGTTCAGCCCTCTTTTGTGCTTGCCCGGCTTTTGCCTCTTCCTCAAGTCAGAATGCATACACAGGAGGGACTTATGCCCTTGATATCAGCTATGGACCACCCTATTGCTTCCTTGTGTTCTCTAAGCACTCTTAGCAATTTCTCCTCTTGCATGGGTGATAGTTGAGCTGAAATAATGACCGGCAAAGTCTTCTCATCACCTAGATATGCATACCCTGAGATGATTTGGCAAGGGCTTCAACTCTATTTTTGGCGCCTGCTCCACAGAGGGTAACAACCTTTGATGAGATTCAGGTATAAAGAGGGGTGCAAGGTCATACCTTCTTGTAGCAGATGCAAGGACTGCGATTCAACCATATTCTTCAATTGACAACTCCACATCATAAGTTGTCCCCAACTCAAGATGCTTGGTTAGAGCAACTTCTAGTTCATCCGCCATTTAACTCAAAACTTCACGGACCTGCGGGATCAATTACACTTATAGAAAAACAGAATGAGATTCGGGGATACTTCATGACATCAAATATATTAAAATGGATCACCTCCCCATGAATTCCATTGCCGAGGTCCCTTTTTTACATCTATTTTTGTTTTTGCTCAAAAGTGGTCTCCCTAATATGAGTGGTGATGGACTAGGAGAGTGTTCAGGTCATGTCAAGCACATAAAATCAGCAGAACACTAATTATTAATTGTGACGAGAACATCTTCAATTAGTCCGTCAGGGATAGGCATTAGTTGATTCGCTAACCGGAATTATGATTCTAGTCTCTTTCAATGGTCCTAGATTTGGGAGGTGTAGACACTTTTTGGCATCACATTGATGGATGCTCCTAAATCTAGCATTGCATCTCTAATTTTAAGATTCCCTATTCCACATGAGATAGAGAACATACACTGGATCTCCACACTTTGGTGGTAATTTCCTTTGCAATGTACCGATACGTTCTCACCCACCACAACTCGTTCATCTCCCCTCAACTTTCTCTTATTAACGCACAAGTCTTTCAAAACTTGGCGTTTGGGGACTGCTTGATTGCTTCTAAAGAGGTATATTTACTTGTACTTTTTTGAATACCTCTAGTATCTCCTTTTCCTTCTCTTGTCTCCTTGGCTTCTCCAACCTACTAGGGAATGGTGGTGGAGTAGCTTTCACTGAATTCTGGATCCGGGATTGACCTGAGCCTTCACCTTCCTTCTTCTTCCAGTTCTTTCTCAATTTGGTCCTCATTCTTGTCTTTGGGAATTGTTGATTTAGGACCTTCAATCTCTTTCCACGAGGGTCATAGCACTCACATTTTTTGGATTAGATCTCGGGTTGGGAGGGTAACACCATCTACCCTTGGTTCTAAAGCTGACTAACAGCTGATATGCTTGACTCACCTTACTGGGTCCGTAGATCTTGTATGCTGGAGTCCGTTTTTGTTGGAATTGCATAGTACTAGAAGCCAAACTCTTGACTATTTCCTCTAGAGATGCATTGGATGAGTCCTGGAAGGCGGTTGTTGTGGCTTGGGTTGGTAAGATTGCTGGAATCCACAGGGGCGGGGGAATGAACCTTGCTGCCTTACCATGGCTGAAGTTTGGATGATCCCTCCATCCTGGATTGTATGTGTTTGAGTAAGGATCATATTGTCTTCTAGGCGTGGCATGCTCATAGTTCTGTTCAGCCCCATCTTCTTTGGGGCATGTGTCGAATGAGTGCCACCATTTGTGCAAATCCCCATACCTTCGCTGCATTTGGCATTCCCTGACTAGTTGTCAACAAAGGATGTTAATTCGGACAAATTGTTGCATAGAAGACATCTCCACTTCATTGACTCTACCGGATGGATGGATTCTCACCAGTGCCAAATTGTTGTGAATTTTCTGCCATCTCCTCACTAAGCCATGCTTGGTCAAGGGTCTTATTGGCTAGAGTCTCCACTCAGCGGCATCAATGATATTTCTATCGGATAGAACAAGTCCCTCTCGATCAATAGCTGCTCACTAATTTGATGTTGTGGACATTTTGTGCGCAATCTATTGAATCTTTCCCAGCACTCATGGATTCAGGATCTTTGTTTAATGCCGCGATATCTCTTTTGTCAGGCGGCAGCTCGATGCGGGAAAATATTTTTCTAAAAATTTTTCTTCAATTGTGCCCATGTGGTGATACTACTAGGCAGTAGGTACAACCAATCTTTGGCTGCATCCTTAAGTGAGAATGGGAATGCTCGAAGCTTTATTTGCTCTTCAGTTACCCCAGGCGGCTTCATGCTTGAGCGGCGTCAAATTCTTGGAGGTGCTTGAGGTTCTTCACCGAAAGTCCATGAAAAGATGGTAAGAGGTGAATCAAGCCGATTTTAACTCAAAGCGAAGTATTTTCAAGCTATGTTTGGAAAAGTTATGCAAAGGGGTTGTTGAGTTAAATGGGCAGCTAACCCCGAGTGTCAGGTACGATTGGCCATAAGTCCTCTTGCTCAATCACTAGAGGAATGGGTTGAAGATTCAATTCTATTGCCAAATTGAGCCCAGATGGGGTAGTAGACGATTGCCTCTCTTTGTTCTTTGGTCTCCTTTCTTAGCGCTACAGTATTTGCCTTCTCAACCAACTGGATCGTATATCAATTCACCTATACGAGAAGAACGAGGCATAAACTAGCAAAGAACACCAAAAATAAAAGCAAGAATGAAATAGAAATAAAAATAAAGCAAAGTAAACTCAAAAAGGAGTGAATAATTTAGGCACAGGTCCGGGCGGCCAAAATGGACAGTGTCGAGCCCATAATAAATACCTACTCTAGGAAATATAAATTTTGAGTATAAGGGTGAGTAGGATCGTCTGGGGTGGGAAAAATTAACTTTTTTTTATGTGAAATGGGGATTTTAGGAATTAAATGCTAACAAAGATAAACTAAATAATCAACTATGGAAAATGATTAAAGAGAGATTTAATGGGAAAAGCTCTAGCCAAGGATACACTTCAGAAATGGTTCAAATAACTGATCATTGATGCAAAATATAATTCCAACATTCATTGATAAACGGGTTTTTCAACATACAATGACGATCAGCCTCTCCTTATTGTTTCGATAGCCAAGTGCGACCATTGACTATTTCCCTAATTTGGGAATAACCCTAGGTACGACCATAGGATTTAATTCCTAATTGCATTAAAAAATTAGAGAAACCCCATTCTAATTAACAAACACGCCACGAGGGTTCATTTAAATTAGATTGTATATTTCCACGACACAAACCAATTATGCCGGTTGCTACAGGGTTAAAGTAACCAAACAATTACAGTTCAATTACTTTAATTAGCAAATAGATCGCGTGAATAATTAAATATTGTACACCTATTTAATCACACACGATCTGCTACAATCAATAAAGACAGAAACATACAAATACCAATGAATAGAGGAATGGTAAAACAAATTAGATCTCACGTAAATAATTGAACCAAATCCTGGTTTCCCTTGACTAGAAATAAGAAATTAGCCACACATCATGTTTGAGTTTCCACCAAAGTTGTTGAATGAAGATAAAAGAAACATCCACTAATATTTAATATAAAAGAAAATAGCAAGGAGAAAGGGAAAAACGGAAGACTATTGCTGGCTTGCTTTTTCGTTCTTCTTGTCCCGTTGCTTTCCGTCTTTTTCCCCAAGCAGTGATGCTGTTGCAGCCCAAGATGATGATGCGTCAGAAGATGTTGCAGCCAGAGAAGTTAAGTCCTGCTTGTAGATTGCCTCCTCAACCCCTCAAAGATATATATAGTTGCGTCCCATGCCTTTAACTTCCACGCAGCCCCACTCTTTTTTCCTTTTCCAAATTGAACTCCAAGAAGGAAAAACTACCAATAATACCAAATCCTATTCTAAAAGGTTTCCTAAAAATAAAATATCAATTTAGTTCCCTAAACGAAATCAACTACTAAATAACAAAACATCACAATTAACCCCACAATATTTTCAGAATTTGAACTCCACACTTCTTGAAAACTGCCCACGCGCTCTTGGAAATTTTAGAAGCTGGATCGTGACTTGAGCCTTAAGCTGTCGTGAACTACGGATTTTCCCTTTTTCAACACAATTTCACCAACTCCTGCAATTGACCACCAATTAGATAAACTTAGTAGAATCCACCCAAGAATGCAATTTTTAGTCTAAATAATTAGGAAATATTAACACAATAAATAACTAAAATTACACCCTATCAAACTAAACAATCTAATTTCTCTACAAAATCTAGATCTTTCTTCAAACCGCCTGACTGGTCAAATTCCTTCGACCCTTGGCAATCTGACTTCACTTGTTTGTTTGAACCTCTCTTCTAACCAAATAAGTGGTTCCATACCTCTTGAACTTTCCGATATACCTTCTCTAGAAATTCTAGATTTTTCTTCAAACCAGCTTACCGGTCCAATTCCAGTTAGATTAAATGGGACCACCTGGCCTAATTTGGGGCAGTTATATCTACAAAACAACTCTTTGAGTGATACTTCTCCATTGCAAATTCTAAAGCTTCCTTATTTATATAAAGTGGACTTAAGTGGTAACCGCATTGCCGGAAAGATACCTACCCAATTTGGGAATGACATTGAATTCAATTGGTACGGGTCGTATTTGAATCTTTCCCACAATATTCTCTCTGGCACTGTTCCCCCATCTCTTGAGCAACTGTACGATGTCAACCTGTCATATAATGCTCTGGAAGGTGAGCTTCCTTGCGAGCTTGTCTACAGGTTTGGTTCAGAAAGATTTTTGGGCAATCCAGACTTGCATTACAATTCCACTTTGTGTGACGCATCTCCTTCTATTATGGGAAATCATCGACATCACACCCCACACTACATCATATGTCTTGCCGTTGCCTTGGTAGTGTTCTTATTAATTGGCGGGTTAGTATTTTGTATCTTCTGCAAATGCAAGGTCAAGAGAGTGAAAGTTGAGCCGACAGACAACAAACATGGAGACATTTTCAGAATATGGAACTATGATGGACATATGGCCTATGAAGACATAGTTAAAGCAACCAATGATTTTGATATTAGCTATTGCATAGGGACAGGGGGTTATGGCAGTGTGTACCGAGCGCAGTTGCCAAGTGGGAAAATAGTGGCTTTCAAAAAGCTTCACCGTTTGGAAGGCGAGAATCCAAATTATGACAAGAGCTTTAGGAATGAAGCCGACATGCTATCTAAAATCAGGCATCGGAACATTGTAAAGCTCTTTGGATTCTGTCTGCACAAGCGATCCATGTTTCTGATTTATGAGTATATGGATAGAGGAAGCTTATTTTGTATCTTGAGAGATGAAACTGAAGCTGTGGAACTGGATTGGATTAAAAGAGTGAATTTGACCAAGGGCATTGCCAGTGCATTGTCCTACTTGCATCATGATTGCAATCCACCAATCATTCATAGGGATGTAACAAGCAACAACATTCTTTTGAATTCACAGCTCGAAGCTGCTCTTTCCGACTTTGGAACCGCAAGGATTTTGGAACTTGATTCATCAAAACAAACAGTCATTGCGGGCACCTAAGGTTACATTGCACCAGGTTGTTTACCTTGTTATCCTAGATCACTTTCTTGTTTTCACTTTGTATTTTCTTAATGCATATATCAAATGTAACTTTTCAGGACAGAAAATTTTTTTTTCTTTCTTCCGACTAAAATGATTAAATTGTTGAATAATAAGTATGATAACTTTGCTCAGATCATCTAGTCTTCAAAACTTGATGCAATTTGTACTCTTTAAAGATAGCAGCCTTTTCATTATGTGAAAGGATAGTAATTAGATTAGGTAGACTACGAGTCTAGAGTTGTCCAGCTAAGATTAACTTTATTTTATCTACTTATCCATGCAGAGTTAGCCTATACCATGGTGGTCACTGAAAAGTCTGATGTGTATAGCTTTGGTGTTGTGGTTCTGGAAACATTGTTTGGAAGGCATCCACAGGATTTCCTTTCCTCCTTATCATCACAACCCAATGAACCAATAATGCTGAAGGATCTTCTAGATGCCCGTCTTCCCCCTCCGACAAACCCTTTGGTTGTTCGTAACGTGGTTCTCGCGACAGCGTTAGCCCTGCATTGCATCAATGCAGATCCAAAATGTCGACCAACAATGCAACAGGTAGTGAACAAATTTGAGGTGGTCAAGCGAGAATCAACCAGGCCTTTGCACATCATTACTGTGAATCACCTTCTTAATCCAGCACCTCCACTGCGTGACCAAACCTACACAGATGGGCAAGTAGTTTAAGCACCAGAAAAGACTTTCACGTGGATATCTCTGTGACTCTGCCATCATCCAACTTTTCTATCCATGTTTCTACCTAAACAGCTTTAACATCTGATAGGAAACAGAATAAAACCGTGTCTTTGCAAAATGAAAACTTGACCAAGCACTTAGATTAGTACATATTACCATTTTGTGTGCTAAAATAAAAAAGTGTACTAATTAATAAAAAGGCACTCCTACATCACTATTTGAGTCTGGCAAGGAAATTTTTGTGGTAAATATTTCAGCAAAAGGAGATTTTACTTGTTGGGCTTTATTTACAAAATTATACCTGATTATATGTTTCCTTTAAAACTTTTATAAAGTGATTGAGACATAAGTGAACAAAGGGGAGGTATTTACCAAAATAATCCAATGTTTAGCAGAAGTTCCGAATTTAGATTAATCTTTTGAATTGTTTCTAAAGTAGAGATTTTACTATTTAGAAGAGCAACTTTCAAGTCACCACTTCAAGTAGCTACTTTAAAATTACCATTTGAAATGGTGACCTCAGACAACTTCAGAGTTCAGAATAAGCAATTTAAAACAAACAACCTAAAGTTGGGAGTTGGGAGACAGAAACAAAGGAAAGGGGACGCAATAGTTTCAGGGCTAAGTGGGTCGGATGGTAACGGATTGACTGAGATTGTAAAGCGGGCGTAGATTAAGCACAAGGAATGAGGATATAAATGTTTTGAATGAGATGTTTTTTCACTATGCTTTCTCTCTTGTATATAGGACAGCATATGCTGTCTTTGAGTTTAGTTGAAATGGCAAACAACCCAGATCTGAAGTTAAGGTAGATGATTGATTCTTTCGGCAGAAGTGGAGTCTCAAAATATTGGAGATTTTTTGGCTGGTCTGAGTGATTCAAGCTACCTAGAGACACTTGAAAGGATTTTATATCCTTTCTCAGATCCCTTAATCCAAACAAAATCTATAATTATTATTATTATTATCAATTTTTTCCACTAAACACTGGGTTTTAACAATACTTCAAAGTTAAGTATGAAATTCTTCGTCTAAGAAGTGATTTCTAGATTTCTCGAACCTTTTCTTGACCATGAATTCTCAAACCTCACTTGTCACTTCCCCTCAAATGCAACAAAAAAAAAAAGAACAACAATAAAAAAAAAAAAAAGAAAGAAAGGGAAATTTACGTCAATCTAGAACAAAAATAAAAGAAAAGGTTTCTAAGCTAAGATCCTTTCACCAAATTGGAAATCCAAAATGCAACCTCACGTCCCTCACTCTTTGTCTCTTTGTTTGCGAAATGTTTGATTTTCAGCGCTATAATATATATATATATATATATATATATATATTTATTTATTTATTTATTTATTTATTTATTTATTTATTTATTTACTTTTTAGATTAAATTAATAAGTAACCGGATTTGCCATATTGCATATATAGGACGAAAGACAGAAGTATAATTTATGATTGTTCTTAATTTATACGGATGATTTCAGAAACCTTCCCTGAGATTTCTCATAATATCAATTAACTCTCCTGAAATTTTTAAAATCTCACTTACTTCCCGTGTCAACTTGACAAGATTAAATATTCATATCAAAAGTCATAAATTGACAACATTACCCTTAATCTTGATAACTATTTAACTAAAAGTCAAACTAAAATTTAAATTTTCAAACCAAAGAATATATATTTAAAAAATTGCTATCTAATAATGGTCAATTTTTTTTAAATTGAGGTCATGCTAGAGTAACAAAAGATATGGATAAATTAAATCTAGTCAAGATCAACCACTTAGGAGAATTTTGGTGACAAACTAATATCTTAAAAATTTTATGGACAGTTATAATTAAGGAATTCAAATTTTCTTTTTTGAAAAATATGTTTTGATATGTGATGTAGTTTAAGTTGTATTGATAATTAAAACAATCTCTTTATATGTATAAAATTTTTCATGGTGTAATTTTTGTAGAGTGTAAAGTTTGCTTTTGTTTCAATACAACTAGAATAAATAGTTTAAATCAAAAAATTAATCGCTCTAGTAGGCAACATAACCTATTAGCCATATCTACTGTTTTATAACTGTTTTTTTTTTTGGGTCTCCCAGGTCCCTCCCTCTCTCTTCATCTTGCTGTTAGATGAAGTTGCTAAGCATTCGCCATATTCTTCCTCCCTATCCCTGAACCCGTGATCCACCCTCACAACGCCATGACTCAAATACCCAATACCAATACTTCATACGTCGGTAAAATGGCCAAAATGGGTGATTTGGGTAAATTTGGATAAGTCATAATTGGATAATAGGTATAATTGACCCATTTAAAACAAATGGGTATAAATGAGTACCCATTTATATCCATTTAATAAATGGGTATGGGTATATAACTACCATTTATGACTCATTTGAAATATTATTTATTTTTTAAAAAAAATTTCACATGGTGTTTGACAAAAAATAATAGCATTTTATTGTTATTACATCGGTAAGAAATTCAAATTTATCTCCTTAACACTCACTAAAATTTGAATAAAATGTATACTTATTTTTAAATGGGTTAAATGGGTGACCTAAATCAACCCATTGCCATCAATTAAATGGGTATAAATGGGTACCCATTTATACCCATTTAAAATTAAGGGTAAATTACATATAACCTGTGGTTTTGATTTTACATAACTCCCCTAACGTTTCAAAATGTCCACCTTCAACCCCTATGATTTTATGTAAAGTGGAAACACAACGGAAAATACCCTATGCGTCATTAGTTGAAATGACAATAATACCCTTATTTAAATGTTAAATCAGGAGATGGATTAACCACTTTATATAAAAACATAAGGGAATTATGTGGACAATTACAAAAATTACAGGGGAGTAAAGTAGATATTTATATGAATTATAAGGGGGTTGTATGGATATTAAGATTTTATCACATGCGCTTTTAGAGCGCGTTTGGTACAAACGCCGTAACGTGTACATTCCGTTCATTTTTCACTTTACATAAAACCATGAGGGGTGAAGCGGATATTTTGAAACGTTAGGGGAGTCATACGGTAACAATCGAAACCATAGGGGGTTATAAGTATTTTATCCTAAAATTAATGGATAGGTTTGGATAAATTATTAATGGATGGGTTTGAATGAGTCAATATAAATGGATTGTGATTGACATATCTAATTATATATATTGAACATCGCTCTAGAAATATTACACCAACAACTGCTACTGCGCCATAGCCTACTCGAGATAGTGTTTTGATTCTGATTCGTGGATCAGCCCATTTCTACGATTTGATTGCTTCGGTGCTTCCTGTTAGAATATCAAAATAAACTGGTTGCTTTGGATCCCATGTTGCTCGGAAATCGTCAGGCGTTTCCCGCTTTGAACTCAAGCTTTGTGGTTCCAATTGCTTCCTCACTTTTGTCTAAGGACAGATGATCAAGTTATCTAATAAATATAAATGCTTAAATTGTTGTGAGTGTAAGAAATTCCGGAGAAAGATCTTGAAGGCTAAATCGTCTAGCATTTAGAACATCAAAGATGCACTATAGGGTCGAAAGATGTTTAGCATTTTTAGGCGACTTCTGGCCACTCAAGCCGTGGATGAATTTTCTCCTACAATCTAGAAAGCTGAGACTCATGACGAAAAGGAACGGTAAACGGAGTCAACTGAAAATGCTTTCAAAATCAATAGTCATGCTTACTTTGTGGACCACAGAACCGGTTAGAAATTTTGGTATTGAAAGAACGACCTTCATTTGCAAACCTCGAAACCAAATGAATGCAACGCAAATTTTCCAAACAAGACACGTTTATGTAGGATGTCCGAGTCAAATCGCCACTATAAGTTGTACATAACTGACAGTACTCAATACTTCAAAAGTTTCTTACTTTTCCTTTCAATACTAAACTGAAACTTAATTTTGTTTCCCAATCTTTGTTTATTTAGTATTGTTTCATGGTAGATTTTGCAAGGGAGAATTATAGTTTTGGTCCCCAATCTATCACCCATGCCAAACTAGTCCCAATCTATTTCGACTTACAAATTTGGTCCCCAATCTATCCAATTTTGTGCAAATATAGGCAATTAACAGATTTCATTTAATTTTTGGAATGATGGCATGTGCATCACATGCCAACACTTAAAAGCATTTTTTATTTATTATAACTCAAAACTTTTTCAAAGTTAAATCGTTGTATTTTTTTTTTCTCTTTTTGCTAATTGAAGTGGCTAAAACAGAAATGAGGAAAAAACAGGGGCTTATGTTGCAATGTCAAAAAATTAGTCTTCCTCTCCAAATGAACCAGAGAAGAGTCTGCAGTATTTCTATTCATCAAGAACCATGTACTTTCGATTCGGCCGGCATTGGACTGGCCATCTCTACCTCTCACACACAAAACACACATAACACACAATACATCCTCAAAAAATACAGAAAAAATGAAAAAATGAAAAAAAGAAGTAAAATCAAAGAAAAGTTCCTCAAGCTCCAACTATACCGTCTCTCTTCGTCTCCAACGTTGCTCACGGGCTCAGACAGCTTTGGATTGTCAGTTCTCCTCACCCATTACACATTTAGCATTTCATTCTCTTCTTACTAAGATTCTCTTTTGGGCATTTTATGAAACATATAGAGAGCAACATCAAAACCAGGTCTTTCTTACGACATTCAAAGGAAATCAGCTAAGATTTTTTAGCAAAATAATCAAAACCAAGCCACAAACCATCAATTTTCAGCAAAACATTAAATTAGAAGTACATATGTAAGAGCGGAGAACAAATAATGCACCATTTTCATATGAAGCAATTCTTTCAAGCTGTTGAAAAGTCAATAAAAAAGAAAGCCTATTCAACTTCAAAGATACTTCTAATCATAACTAGTTTGACATCAATATTGGATGAAGTGCTACCTTCATTATTTTACGAATGACGCACCATCTTGATTATTTTACAAATTATTGTTGCTGGATATGATTATAGGTGGAACGATATTTACACGGTGCTCCTTTTTCCCAATTTCAGAGCTCCTAGAGTGGTGGTGGAATTTGGCAACCACATCTACAATTCTGACTCCTGGTTTAAAGTTGGTTGTAATCCCTCCAAGGCACTTCTTCATTCGTCAAACATGTTCCATGAAGCCAAGCATTCTCTTGCCAATTATGATGTGAAATTCTCTTCTGTTGAAGTTGATCTACCTATCATTTTGGCCCAGAAAGACAAAGCTGTGTCCAACTTGAATCGAGCTATTCATCTTATTGATCTTCCTCTCAATGGTCGTGAGATGTAGTAGTGGCGTTGGTATAATGGTGGGGCCATATGGGTGAAATGAGTTTTGACGCCCTTTATAAAGTCTTATTTGACCAAAAAAAAAAAAAAGAGTTTTTAACTCACGGCGTGTGTAGTCACGTGCCATTGCTTCCGTTGAAAATTAAACGAAATCTGTCAATTGCCTACTTTCGCGCAAAATTGGATAGATTGGGGACCAAATTTACAAGTTGAAATAGGTCAAGGACTAGTTTCACGTATCGGTGATAGATTGGGGATTAAAACTATAATTCTCCCATTTTGCAAAAGTTGGTTGTTTAGAAGTGATTTAAGAAAATTAGAATCTGATAGAAAGTGTTTGCTATACAGGGAAGCCAAGCTAAATTTTTTAAAATTTAAGGTATCAAGTGAAACTAACCTTAGGAGAGATTTCTAAAATTATCCTTTTTGAGAACAATATATCAACATAGTTGAACTGGTTTTTGAAGTCTGAAATATGTGACTTTGAGCAATGCCCATTAACCAGTAATCATGCTACATAAACTCCCCAAATCACACTTCTAAGCTAATGAATTGTGAAAAAAAGATGTGTATATCTTATGCGATACTAATTATTCAAATAAATTAAAAAAAGTTAATGCATTATTGGGACTAAAATAGCAAGGAGGCACAAAAAAAAAAAAATTGTGATCAACAAGATTGTTAACCAATTAATTCACTGTGGGAGATGTGAATGAGTACATGATCCAGGGACTTTAAAATAATTACAGGATTAGAATCAAGTTTCAAGACTAGTATGCTTTAATTGCATTTCTAAGAAATTTCAAGCAACAATTCCAGTGGAAGACGGATCTTTGGCTCTAAAAATCCAGTTCTAAGTCGTGCACGTTAACTCTGCATATCAAGTTTTTAAAGACTACCTCAGAATAGAACACTCAAGTCGTTCTTTCTTCTTTCTTTCTATTCTCTTGAATTGACAAGTTAAGACTGTTAAGCGTCGTATCTAAAATTTACACTTTTTTTTTTTTGGTTTTAGAAATCTGCCCTTAGAAGTTGGAACTTACTCTTTAGCACAAAGAGAGCAACACTTAGATTTGAAAACCATATGAGGACTATGGATTAAGTTTTGAATTAAAAAAAAAAAAAAGCAGGCTGCAGTAGTTTCCTTTTAGCTGTACCATTTTTGTTGAATTTGGGCAAATATTACCAATTTAGCTGAACTTCAATTCAGTAAAATCCTTTGCACAAATAGGCCTTTGCACACCATCACAGTGAATATAAGCTTTTTAGTCTAGCATCTTCACTGCGTGACCAAGTCTACGTAGATGGGCAAGTAGCTTAAGCACCAGCAAAGACTTTCATGTGGGTATCTCTAATCTCTGCCATCATCCAATTTCTGTGTCCATGTTTCTATCTAAACAAGTTTGACATCTGGTGGGAAACAGAGTAGGATCGTGCTCTGCAAATGACCAAGCCCTGAGATTAGTACATGTTGCCTTTTAGGGCACTCATAATAAAAGAAAAGGGTGTATATAGATAATAAAAAGGTGCTCCTACAATAATATCTATAATATTTGCACAAAAGGAGAATTTACTTACTGGCTTCGTATAGATGAATTTTGGGCACAGTAACCTCCTATCAATCTCCCCCTTTGCAATTCCAAGTATAGATTTTAGAATATATACATATTGGCTTATGGATGCAAGTATGCTAAACTCATGGCAAAAATGATAGGTTCAGGTCAATCCAAGGTTATACTAAAAAATTTAAGATTTCATAATTTCTAGCATGCATGACCTATACTCAAATTTGAAGTTCAAACTCTAAACATGTGGTGTGCAACTTACCTTTACCAGTTGAAAGACAAAAAGAAATTGAGTCTTCCCCTTCCACCATTGCCCCACTGTTTAGTGAATCTGGTAGAATGGAGGAGACATTATAGTACATGTATAACAGAGGCATCTGATTTGTCCTCAACCTAATTTCCATAAGGTTTTTCAATTGATTCCTTCTCATTTTCTAATGACTAGTGGAAGTTTGGTAGGTTCATAATGATTTCATAATGGAACAAGTTCTGTATCAAAATGCACTTTTAGAACTTACATCTGCATCCCTAGTTTGTAATCTTAACTAAATGCCAAGGAGACAAGAATCTGATCAACATCGTCAACCAATTAATTGAACTGGGAACTTGATCTTATGGACTTTAAATCTCTACTACCAGGGACTTGATGTTCTTTGCTCCTAGTATCACCAAAGGTAGCGGTGTCAATCGTAACTCAATTATGTTGACTTGGCCAAACCCGCCCACTAATAATTTGTTTAAACACGTCCATTATCTTTAAATGGATATAAATGGGAACTCAATTGTACCCATTTAATTAAAGGGTAGTAAGTTGAGTTGATTCACCCATTTAATCCATTTAAAAATAATTATACATTTAATCTCAAATTTTAATAAGTGTTAAGGAGATAAATTTGAATTTCCTATCAATGTAATAAAAATAAAATGCGGTTAGTTCTTGTGAAACAATATGCGAAAAATTTTTTAAAAAAATGAGTAGCATTTCAAATGAGTCATAAATGGGTATTGGGTATACCCATCCCATTTATTAAATAGGTGACCCAATTATACCTATTACCCAACTATGACCCACCCAAACCTACTCAAATCACCTATTTTGATACCTTTAACCAAAGGCCATGATGTATTGTGAGGCTTGTAGCATCCATAATGTTTTGATCATGGTTTGTAGCTAGCCATCAAGCGATTGTCCACTACTATACGAAGCATGGTTTTGTACTATATAGAGTCATCAACTTAGGTTAAGAGACTGTTTAGATTGCTATTTTTTAGTTTTTATAGAAAAATATACTCTAATAATTTGATGTATATAAGATAAAAAGGTAATTGAGAAACATATTCACAAAAACTGTAAAACTTTTCTAGAAAATAAATGTCTTTCTAAACAAGACCTAGGGTGCGTTTGATAAAACTGAAGTCTGAAATCTGAAATCTGAATTTATTAAGTGATTGAATTGTTTAGTACTAAATCTAATATATTTGAACGTATATCACATTAAGTGATAAGTGAATTGCTTATCACTTAATCTTGGTAACAAATTTTGCCTAGAAGATTCAATGCCACTTAATTAATTCAGATATTTTATTTTCGTTATCAAACGGTCTAAATGTGTTAAGATGCAATCCATTAAATTTAAGTGTTAAATTGGATTATCAAACGAGCCTAAGTCTTTAAGTCTGAAGACCAAGCTGTTTAACAAGTCTAAGAAAAGTTGTACAACGACTCTAATGAATGACCGTTACTCTGGAAAGTGAAATCAAAATCGAGACCGGAAAGAACACATTGCAAGTCCTCCACGTACGCCCAAAATACAGACTGGGAAGACCGACTTGACTCTCAAAAGTGGACCGAAATTAAAAGCCAAAAAGGACAGCATTCGTCGGAGTCTTCACAATTAAAACGCGTATAACATTGGAAAGACCTTGACTTGATTGTAAATGCAAGAATTTAATGAATCCGAGTGACCAGGAAGTGCATAGAAGGAATAAGCCACTCCATTTTAAAAAGGGTAAATTGTTCAACCGACCCCTAAACTATTAATACTTTTATAAACATTTAGCTCTTATATTACATTATATATCATTTAAACCCTTAAATAAACTAATGTCTAAGCTTTGGCCATTCTATCGATTTTTGCTGTTTGACCTAACAGAATGGAGGGGCAAAATCAGCCCTTCAATTTTCCCTTTAGCACAAAAGAGGACAGCCATTGGATTCGAGAAGCATATGAGGATGATGGAGAATGTTCTTAAATAAGAAAATGGCCATGAGTAATTTCCTTTTAATTGTATGGCTTTTTTCTTAAAATTTGGCAAAGCTTTCCAAATTACTTGAATTTTGATTTGGTAGAATTGTATAAATATCTAGTAGAAGTCCTTTTCTGAAAAAATGTTCGAGTTCAAAGAAATAATAGAGTAATTGCATTATTGCCTTTTTGACAAGTGCTCATAATACGTTTGCTTTTTGAGAACAATCAACATAGTTGGATAGAAACCTTTCAGCCTAGTAAATTTGACTGGTTTTTGAAGCCTGAAAGATGTGACTTTGAGCAATGCCCATTAACCAATAATCACGCTAAACAAGCTCTGCAAATCATCGTTTTAAACTAATGAATTGGGAACAAAGATGAGTATGGCTTATGCGTTACTAATTATTCAAATAAATAAAAGAATGCAATGCATTATTGGGACCAAAATAGAGACGAGACAAAAATAATAATTCCTAATCAACAAGATTGTTAACGAATTAATTCACCTGGGGAGATATGAATGAGTACATGATCCAGGGACTTTAAAATAATTATAGGGCGGAATGAAGTTTTGAGGACCAGTCTATTTTAATGGTATTTCTCAGAAATTCCATGCAGAAATTCTAGTGGAAGACGGATCTTTGGCTCTCAAAAATCAATTCCAAGTCGTGCACATTAACTCTGCATATCAAGGCTTTAAAGACTGCCCTAGAACAGAATGCTCAAGTCGTCCTTCCTTCTTTCTTTTAAATATCCTAAATTGACAAGTTAAGCCTTATATATAAAGTTTACAATTCTGTTTTCTGTTTAGAAATCTGCCCTTAGAAGTTGGAACTTGCTCTTTAGCACAAAGAGAGCAATAATTAGATTTGAAAAACATATGAGGATTATGGAGTAAGTTTTTGAATTAAAAAAAAAAAAGAAGGTTGCGAGTAGTTTCCTTTTAGCTGTACCACTTTTGTTGAATTTGGGCACAATTTACCAATTTAGTTGAAGTTCATTTTAGTAAAATCCTTTTCTATCTCTTATATTAGTTTAAAATAATAATGGAAGAGTTCTTGTATTTTTTTCTTTTTTCCCCTTGTCATTGACGATTATGTACAATTCTTTTGCTATATAAGAACGGTCAATAAAGTAATGGCAGTTTTGACTTTTGAGAGATTCCACACAGCGTACACTTCAAGTTTGAAGACGGACATTGACACGCTCAAAAGTGGAATCAATGAATGAACACCACAAATACTGCATTGCGACTCTTCCAAATTAAACCGCGTGCTTTTAACTATCCCATATCAATATCACATATTAAGAAGCCCTCTTGACTTGATCATAAATGCAGAGCCTTTCAATCCCAGACTACCCTCCTGTCGGCGCACCTCCTCCTGTCGGAACTCACAGACACCACCCCCCATACCGAAACATAGGTGTTGGCATATTCCTTGCGGTGTTCTCATTAATTGGCGGATTAATATTTTATATTTTCCGTAAAAACAAGATCAAGAAGGTGGAAGTTGAGCTGCTAGACAATAAACATGGAGATATTTTCAAAATATGGAACTTTGACGGACATATGGCTTATGAAGACATAATTGATGCGACAAATGATTTTGAAGTTAGTTATTGCATTGGGACGGGGGGGTATGGCTCTGTATACAGAGCGCAGTTGCCAAGTGGGAAAGTAGTGGCTTTGAAAAAGCTTCACCGTTTAGAAGGGGAGAATCCAACTTATGATAAGAGCTTTAGGAATGAAGCCGACATGCTTTCTAAAATCAGGCATCGGAACATTGTAAAACTCTTTGGATTCTGTCTGCACAAGCGATCCATGTTTCTGATTTATGAGTATATGGAGAGAGGAAGCTTGTTTTGTGTCTTGAGAGATGAAACTGAAGCTATGGAGCTAGATTGGATTAAAAGAGTGGATTTGATCAAGGGCATTGCTAGCGCATTGTCCTACTTGCATCATGATTGTAATCCACCAATCATTCACAGGGATGTATCAAGCAACAACATTCTTTTGAATTCACAGCTCGAAGCAACTCTTTCTGACTTCGGAACTGCAAGGATTTTGGAATTGGATTCATCAAATCAAACACTCATTGTGGGCACCTATGGTTACATTGCACCAGGTTGTTTACCTTGTTATCCTAGATCACTTTCTTCTTTTCACTTCGTATTTTCTTAATGCATATATCAAATGTAACTTTTCAGGACAGAAAATTTTTTTTTTCTTTCTTCCAACTAAAATGATTAAATTGTTGAATAATAAATATGATAACT
The DNA here is from genome assembly GCA_013103745.1 of Gardenia jasminoides. Taxonomy (NCBI): domain Eukaryota; kingdom Viridiplantae; phylum Streptophyta; class Magnoliopsida; order Gentianales; family Rubiaceae; genus Gardenia; species Gardenia jasminoides. The sequence goes on from CM023098.1 coordinate 4,346,740, forward strand.
TTGCTCAGATCATCTAGTCTTCAAAACTTGATGCAATTTGTACTCTTTAAAGATAGCAGCCATTTCATTATGTGAAAGGATAGTAATTAGATTAGGTAGACTACGAGTCTAGAGTTGTCCAGCTAAGATTAACTTCATTTTATCTACTTATCCATGCAGAGTTAGCCTATACCATGGTGGTCACTGAAAAGTCTGATGTGTATAGCTTTGGTGTTGTGGTTCTGGAAACATTGTTTGGAAGGCATCCACAGGATTTCCTTTCCTCCTTATCATCACAACCCAATGAACCAATAATGCTGAAGGATCTTCTAGATGCCCGTCTTCCCCCTCCGACTAACCCTTCGGTTGTTCATAATGTGGCTCTCGCGACAGCATTAGCCCTGGATTGCATCAATGCAGACCCAAAATGTCGACCAACGATGCAACAAGTAGTGAACAAATTTGAAGTGGTCAGGCGAGAATCAACCAGGCCTTTGCACACCATTACTGTGAATCAGCTTCTTAAACCAGCACCTTCACTGCGTGACCAAACCTACACAGATGGGCAAGTAGTTTAAGCACCAGAAAAGACTTTCATGTGGATATCTCTGTGACTCTGCCATCATCCAACTTTTCTATCCATGTTTCTACCTAAACAGCTTTGACATCTGATAGGAAACAGAATAAGATCGTGGCTTTGCAGAGTGAAAACTTGACCAAGCACTTAGATTAGTGCATATTACCATTTTGTGTGCTAAAATAAAAAAGTGTACTAATTAATAAAAAGGCACTCCTACATCACTTTTTGAGTCTGGCTAGGAAATTTTTGTGGTCAATATATCAGCAAAAGGAGATTTTACTTGTTGGCCTTTATTTACAAAATTATACCTGATTATATGTTTCCTTTAAAACTTTTATAAAGTGATTGAGACATAAGTGAACAAAGGGGAGGTATTTACCAAAATAATCCAACGTTTAGCAGAAGTTCCGAATTTAGATTAATCTTTTGAATTGTTTCTAAAGTAGAGATTTTACTATTTAGAAGAGCAACTTTCAAGTCACCACTTCAAGTAGCTACTTTAAAATCACCATTTGAAATGGTGACCTCAGACAACTTCAGAGTTCAGAATAAGCAATTTAGAACAAACAACCTAAAGTGGGAGTTGGGAGATAGAAACAAAGGAAAGGGGATGCAATAGTTTCAGTGCTAAGTGGGTCGGATGGTAACGGATTGATTGAGATTGTAAAGCGGTCATAGATTAAGCACAAGGAATGAGGATATAAATGTTTTGAATGAGATGTTTGTTCACTATGCTTTCACTTTTGTATATAGGACAGCATATGCTATCTTTGAGTTCAGTTGCAGTGGCAAACAACCTAGATTAGCTTTTCTTATAAAGAGCAAGAGATCTGAAGTTAAGGTAGATGATTGATTCTTTCAGCAGAAGTGAAGTCTCAAAATATTGGAGAGTTTGAGTGATTCAAGCTACCTAGAGATACTTGAAAGGATTTTATATCCTTTCTCAAATCCCTAAATCCAAACAAAATCTATAACTATTATTATTATTATCAATTTTTTCCACTAAACACTAGGTTTTAACAACACTTCGAAGTTAAGTGTGAAATTCTTCGTCTAAGAAGTGATTTCTTGATTTCTCGAACCCTTTCTTGATCATGAATTCTCAAACCTCACTTGTCACTTCCCCTCAAATGCAACAAAAAACAAGAACAACAATTAAAAAAAAAAAGAAAGGGAAATTTACGTCAATCTGGAACAAAAATAAAAGAAAAGGTTTCTAAGCTAAGATCCTTTCACCAAATTGGAAATCCAAAATGCAACCTCACGTCCCTCACTCTGTCTCTTTGTTTGCGAAATGTTTGATTTTGACCGCTATATAATATATATATACATATTTATTTATTTATTTATTTACTTTTTAGATTAAATTAATAAGTAACCGGATTTGCCATGTTGCATAGCACGAAAGACAGAAGCGTAATTTATGATTGTTCTTAATTTATACGGATAATTTCAGAAACCTCCCCTGAGGTTTCTCATAATATCAATTAACTTCCCTGCAATTTTTAAAATCTCACTTACTTCCCGTGTCAGCTTGACAAGATTAAATATTCATATCAAAAGTCATAAATTGACAACATTACCCTTGATCTTGATAACTATTTAACTAAAAGCCAAACTAAAAATTAAATTTTCAAACCAAAGAATATATATTTAAAAAATTGCTATCTAATAATGGACCATTTTTTTTAAATTGAGGTCATGCTAGAATAATAAAAGATATGGATAAATTAAATCTAATCAAGATCAACCACTTTGAAGAATTTTGGTGACTAACTAATATCTTAAAAATTTTATGGACAGTTATAATTAAAAAATTCAAATTTTATTTTGAAAAATATGTTTTGATATGTGATGTAGTTTAAGCTGTATTGATAATTAAAACAATCTCTTTATACGTATAAATTTTTCATGGTGTAATTTTTACAGAGTGAAAATTTTGGTTTTGCTTTAATACAACTAGAATAGATAGTTTAAGTCAAGAAATTTACACCTTATTAAAATTTATTCTTGACTTTTTTTTTATTGTTGTTGTAAACTTCATAAGTATGATAATATAAGGGTAGTATTGGAACAAGAGTTTTATCTTTATTGCATTTCTTTCAAAGGGGTTAAAATGTTACAAGAAATATCAATTCAGGGGAGGTAAGTAAGATTTTAAAAAATTCAGGTGAGCTCAGTGATATTATGCGAAACCTCAAGGGAGGTTTCTGAAATTATCCCGCATTTGTAATTAGTTTACACGTACAATTAAAAATTAATTCCAAAAGTCCATGAAAACCTTTTCAAAGAATTTTTCATTGTTTAGTAACCATTAAAACTGAAATTGAGGTTTAACGGGGAGAAATTTTATTTAAAAAAGAAAAGAAAAGAAAAGAAAACTTGGTGGTATTAGTCTTGGGCGGAAACGTTGGCAGAGCAAGTGCTCCTCTGCTCCTCTTCTGGGCTTTGTTCAGCTGTTTGTGTGATGGCTTGCGATTTAGCAACCTGCCAATCTGGTGGTTGCTACAGAGAAGACAACGGCGACAGAGTAGATGATCAATTTCCACGGCCGCCGTCGGCTGCGGCGACTGAATCCACCCACCATCCCGTATCCAATGGCAAGAACTCGGATTCCGCCGTCTGCGTCAAATGCAAGGTTAAAGAATCTATGGCGGCGGCCTCCTCCTCCTCCTCCAGCTCAGCTCAAGTTACCGGTGGAGGAGGTGGTGCTAGCGATAGCAGCCGCTTCTGTGGAGATTGTTTCCGGAGCAACCTTTACGGGAAGTTTAGGTTTGCTGTCACATCCAATGCTCTGATTTCGCCTTCTGACAACGTCCTCGTCGCCTTCTCCGGTGGCCCATCTTCTAGGTTCTCCTTCTTCGTTTTCTAAGTTTTCATTCTTTGAGCTACAGGAGCTCTTGTATTACATTTGTGTTGTTTGACTAGACTTATGGCTTTGAAATTCTTGTTGATTTAGTTGAACGTGCTTAGGATTTGTTTGACACAATCTTCATTGGTGATTAACGAGTAAATGTTTGTTGATGATAATAAACAATAGCCCAGAGTACAGCCCAGTAATGTATTTAAATTGTCTTGGTTCCTTCATTCCCACCAACCCAATACTCCCTTTCTGCTTCGTCCTTCCCATTCTTGCAAAAAAGATTAATTGTATTAGAAAAAGAAGAATCTTGATATTCTTGATTTCCCCGGACAATGTTGTTACACAAAGAACATAAGCTGTACTTTTCTTTGTGATATATTGATTGAATGATAATTATCAGATGGAATTTGGATTTTGCGTGTCAGGATTGTTTAAGCAAATAGCCCTGAGCTAGCTTTTGTATATCATGTAGGGTGGCTCTTCAGTTTGTTCATGTGATGCAAATGAAAGCACAGAAAAATTTTGATGCAAGTAGAGATAGATCATTGCCTGTCTTTGGTGTTGGGGTTGCTTTTATTGATGAAAGTTCGAGTATTTCTGTACCTGCTGACAAGTTTAGCCAAGCAATTGAAGAAATGAGATTGATTGTCTCAAATTTGGCTCCTCCAGTTAAGAAGTTCCACATTGCTTCAACTGAAAGTATTTATACCTCGGATTCCAATGATGGAAGAAATAAATTGAAAGAGTTGCTAAATGCTGTTGCTGATGTCACTGGAAAGGAAGACCTATTGGTGCATTTGCGAATGTTAGCCTTACAGGAGGTTTATACCATACATCTGGTACCATGCATTGTAAGATCCTTTCTGGTGAAAGTAGATTTATAACTGCAAGCTCTTTCTAATTCAATGTGCAGGTTGCGCTCAAGAATGGATATACCAAAGTTGTGCTAGGCACATGCACTTCTAGGATAGCCTGTCATGTCCTTGAAGCAACTGTTAAGGTGTGTTTTCATGGTTCCCAATTCCCCAATAGAAAAGTGAAAATAAAATGCTAAATAAGGTGTACCATGATTCTTTTTACTATCCATTTAGATGATTGCTCTTAGTTGCTCCATGATAAAGCAAATTTTATGTTCAACTTGTGACTTGGAATCTGGTTGAGTGCAACCCCCCCCCCCTCTTTTCCTTCAAGTTGGGAATATGTTTCTGAAAAATCCCATACCTTGGCTGCTTTTAAGCAGATGCATTTAGGACTAGGGAAAAGAACGCAAGGAGGGGGGGGGGTTGGGGCATGTTGAAAGTAATTTATTGGGAAGGTTTAGGACTACTAGCTGTTTATGGGAAAAAGTTTGTGTTGGAAGCTCCTATAATGGTTTTCTTTTTCTCTCCAGGGCCAGGGTTACTCTTTGGCTGCAGATATCCAATATGTCGATGCTAGGTGGGATATACCTGTTATACTTCCGCTGCGTGATTGTCTTGCTCAAGAGCTAAATATAATGTGCAGCCTTGACAGGTTTGTGATAGGCACTCTGGATTCTTCTCTCTGTCCCCTCTGTTTCAACCTGGTGTAATAATTGAATCTAGCTTCCTATAATACTTTTCCAAACCTTTTATTTCTGTCTGTAATTTCAAATTGTTACCATGATGGTACTAATCTGAATTTGGCAGGGCAGTTTGAAGACTGTAGAACTTCATAATGGTCATCATTCTGGCATCAATACCTTGATTTCTTCATTTGTCAAACTACTTCAGGTGAGTCTGTTGATTGATTTTTTGGGTGTGAGCTGTTCCTTGCACATTCTATGACTAGAATTTAAGAGAATGAATTGCTTCTGATGGCCACGTTTGAGGTGGGTTCTTGGTCTTTAATGTCCAACAGAACACCTATATGGCATTGAATAGCTGTTCAAAGTGGCTTATTGTAGCTAATCCACTTTGAAGCTGATTATGCTTTACATTTCAGGAAGAAAATCCTTCTCGAGAAAGTACTATCGTCAGGACAGCAGGAAAGCTTACGCCATTCCATTTCAATAGAATGCCAGAACCAGATGACTGCAATATGCAATTGGCATCTCAAAGGCGGCAGAAAAAGTACAATATGAGACCTAATGAATCTCTTCCTCCAGAATCATTTTGCAGAATTTGCAATAGTCCCCTCAAGAAATCTGAGGTCAAAAGTTACAAATCGGATAATCAAATAATGTCAGCAGAAGATAGTGGGGATGGATGCTGCACAAGTTGCCAGTTTCAAATTCTCCCTAAGGATGTTTCTCTGATGGAGAACTTTTATTCACTTCTACCGCAACAAATGGTTGCTCGAGCTGAATATAGCTGCCTTGGTGAAGATAGGTGGCTAAGGTGAGAAAAAGTATCTGCTTTTGAGCAATATTTTTAGCATATGTGACATGAATTGTTAACCTTTACTTTTACCTTGATATGCTGTGTCAAAGACTTAGTATATGATCCTAAAAATTGCATTTTGCCTATTTTTTTTTAAATTAATTACCCTTCCAACCGCTAACTGCCAAGCATAGGTGACTTTCTGTGGATTGACCCTTCTGATCTGCTTTTTCTTTACTGCAAACTGTGTTTAAACAGTTGATAGTGTAGATCATAAAATTGCAATCCTAATGTTGAAAAGGATGACATTTGGATGCTATTCACAATACAATGACAAAGTCTAAATGGACATTTGCCCTGTGCTGGGTGAACAGTGTGAACAACCTGCAATCTGGAAAAGTTAAATTGCGCTTTCCATGTGTGAGAAACTTGCAATTTTGTAATTTGCATCCTATAATTTAGCTAAAAGAGCTATACGCATGTTACTGCCATTGTTTCTTATATCTTGTATATATTTTTTATATTGCAGGGAGCAGATACAAGATTGTCTGCTTTCAGACACTGAGGATGGAACCTGATCCTAGGGTATCGTGGTGTCGCCTCAACCAAATGAGCGGCAATAGATTGGATTCGTCATGCCAGATTCCCTTTATGCTTTATGCAGTGGAATCACGTCCTTCAAGTGGGCAGATCAAGGGGAGATGGTGACACGAAGCAGGAGCTGGGCATTGATTTGAAAATTTTACCTCCTGATCCTCAAAGTTTGTCGGCATCTCGTTTGATACCTCAGCTCATGGTAAAGTGAGGAATTGCCAGGCAGTTTGCATCTCTCACCAGGGCTCTTTTGTTCGAGATCATAATTGGTTTTTCCTCTCTTATGGTTTTGCCTTCCCGTTGCTAGAAGCAATTGGTTCATTCTCTAGATGTCTGTATGTGCACATTTGCGCGAAACTTGTAAATGGAAACTTTATTATGGTCTGAATTGTTGGAAAAACGTGTCTGATTTTAACAGCTCACAAACAAATTTTGAATAAATTGCCAAATTTTTGCTTCTCAGCTCTGTATTGCATTTGGACTTGAAATGGGTAGTTTTGTTTATTTTCGTAAAAATTGCTGTAGCATTAAAATATGAGCTACGGCAATATCATTTCTAAGCAACTGTTTTTCAGACCAAATAGTTATACAAATCAATAAAATTCAGTACCCCCTGAGAAGGTTGATTTGTACCAGTAGGCTCGTATACAAAACGGGAAGCCAACACGGTGTTTAAGATAACATGCTCGTAATTTCCCTGTATTACAAAAAAATGCCTACCATATTGCACTAGTGATGGGGTGGGTAAGCGTTCCTGTATTACCTTTTGGCGATCCAGAAATTCATTGGGGAAATTATTGCACTTTGCTCATAACCTTGCTCTTGTCCTTTCTTCCTTTTCTTTTTGATAAAACATTCATCTCTTAGAATCAGTACGGAAGCTCAAAAGTGAATGGAGAGCCAGAAAAATGAGTTCCTTTCAAATATGTTCACGCTCCACCAGACAATTATTAGCGGAAAAACAACCCTATAAGATACAATCTTACTCTTCATGCATGCATCGCAAGTTCTGCATCATTGCAAGAGACTGAAACATGTACAAAGACACAACTCAACAAATGAGGACGATTTGAGCTACCATCAGGAGACCAGTGAAAAGAACTCCTCAAGTTGGCCTTCACTCACTACAACGCCAAATCTTTGGGTGAAAACAGCATTAACTGAATCAGTTTCGACATTTTCCAATACCTCCACAGCTGAAAAGTTTATGTACTCGTTCAGGTTATGCACAGTTCCATCTGCAAAACCAAAAACATTGTCTGATTTTCTAGGATAAATGATGCACCATAAATTGATTTTCTAGGATATATGATGCACCATAAATGCTACGAATGTGTCTTAGAAGCATCTTTTCCTTCTGCAATTGAATTAGATGACTCTGGCTTTCAATTGTCTGTTTAATCAATTAGTTATCAAGTTATTGTTAGTATCACAAACCTGGAATGCTTTGATTCCTAAAATTACCTTCAGCTACAATGGCCTGATAAGGAGGCGGCTCAAAAATCCAATTTCCCATAGATTCTTTCATGTGTCTTCTGTCAGATGCAAAATATTTGAGGAAAACTGGTGCATGTACAATCCGAAAAAGCCTGAAATTTGAAAATTTCCCTCTAAATAATTTAGCATAATGTCGGTTAGACTTCAAGGTATACATTGAGTCAATTTAAGTAACAGAAAATGCCCACTTTTGGTGCTCGCCATCTATCAAGCACCTGTCATATTTTCTTAAAGTGCAGTGAAAGTTAAAATTCTAGTTTCATTAAAAGTGAAGCATGAGAAACAAAACTATTTTCTACAAAGCACTGTGACATATATTTGTTATTGTTACCTAGAACTTGTACCAAATTCTACACTCAGCTTGCTTATTGCAAACAGAGTTAAGATTCTAAAGGAAAAAGCAATCCTGCTGAAACATTGTACCATCTATTGCCATCCCCAAGGTCTTTAGACAGTACTATGTAATAGTAAAATAGCTAACTACAAAATAAATCATTATATCGTCTAGAATAACATTCATCCCTTGTATGTCCCAGTGATAAATTAACAGAGGACTAATGGTCATACTTATTTACCTCTGAAACTCTGAGAATACTTTGAAAGATGGACGGATAGTTTCAGCAACATAAGAGGCAAGATGAGATGGAAATGGAAGAGTTGAATCTAAATCCCACACCATATGAGAGGAGCTTGCATCTTTTCTTTTCTGCAGTCAGACACTATAATATCATATTTTCATTAAGATGAGAGTGATAAATAAGTTCCAAATAACAAAATTCTTCACCAGTACAATTTAGACCAGAATGAGCCAACCACTGTCAAGATAAAGTGATAAAATCCACTCACTTGTACACAAATAACATGATAATCCCATAAAACAACCCCATCTGCTCTCTGGCTTGCTTTCTGATGCCACAGTGGAATCTGCAAAAGAGTCATCATTCATCAGATAAGCTGGTTTGATTGTTCAGCAAAATTAGTAATTATGCAGGCCTGACCATTCATGAAATAATTTGACCTTTTGGACCACCTCCCAGAAAAAAGTCATAATTTTCAATGGCATAGTATACTTGTAAATTTGGCATATGCTAGTGTCGTGCAGAGAGTTGGCCATGCCGTTGCCGTTGCAAGACAGAACCCAGGAATCTCCTGTTCAAGTCTCATGCTAGTTAATATCCTAAAAGTTCCCTTCCACACCATTGTCATAATTGGATGCACTCAGCATCTCAGCTTCTTTAGTAGAAAAAGTACTAGACAAGGTGGATCAACCAATCCAAAAAACTCAACTTAAATCCAACAACATTGAGAATTTTCTAGGGTAATTGCTAATTATCCGTTCACTTTTGCAATTCATCCTATTCATATTGCTTCATCTTAACGTTTGTCCCAAAGAAAAAGATTCGAAGACAACGGAGCAGAAAAAGGAAAAAACAGTTCTTGTATCATATATGAAGTTGGTACTTAGGCTCTAAATGCAATGGACTCAATAGGTTTTCCCAGACTCTGGGAACACAATCTAGAAAGGTTATGAAATCAACTGAAAAACATGCCTGCTTCTTCTCATTGGAAATAAAAACAACGAATAAATCTGAACCATCAGCATCAGCAAGACCATTCGCACATAGCTTCTTGCATAGCAAATAGGCGTTCTCCTCACTGTAAAAGCAAGCAGCAACAAAAACTCTATTATGAAGAATTCAGTAAATGAAGCCTAAGCACATCATACAACACCTATCTACCAATCCTTATCAGAAAGAATATATGTCCACAGACCACCTTCTTCTCAAGATTCTTGTTTTAAAAACAAAAGTTAAAACTCAACTTCTAACTTTTCTTTGATAACCATGTAGCCAGGACAAAAAGTAAATAAACAACGACTCTAGAAATGAAACATGATTGTTATATATAACAAGAAAGCTGCATCAATGATTCTAAAGCAATTACATAGAAAACAAATAACTAAGAAAGAAGCAATCCAAAATCCTCACTAGATGTTTGTCAAAATGCCAGAAAGAAAATCACAGTTTCACCAGGCCAGCAAGAAATACCCACAGCTAAAATTACCTAATTATCCACTCCATACATAATACATCGAAAATCTTCTTGGAGAAAAATTTATTAACATATATTTTCTCAGAAAGAATCATGATTTAATTGTTAAACAATGTGGTGGATACTTCATACTAACTAAAAAGTAAAACCCAGAACGATAAAACATATATAATACTGATCAGACCCACTAAATACACTTAAATTAAGCTTTTAAATCAAGAGGGCTTCCTCAAAATGCCATAACATCTTGTCCTCTGAATCACAGAAAATTTTAGGTTCAAGCACCTTTAAAATATCAAACATTTATATTACATTAGTGCATGAGAGAGAAGAGGAGATGAACCAGTAATAAGGTGTGAAGAAACTGAGAAGCTTCTACAGGGCTGCAGAGTGAAGACGCTGCCGATGATGATGATGATGATGATGATGGGGGTGCGTCTAATTTTGACGAAGTCGTCATTTTCTTTTCCCTTCTTTACTTTCTTATTAGAAACAAACTTCTGCAGTCTGGCTCAAGAATTCCGCTGATCGCTGCAAAAGCAAAAAGTTAGAAACAAACTTCTGCAGTCTGGCTCAAGAATTCCGCTGATCGCTGCAAAAGCAAAAAGGTATCAGCTGAGAGACGACGACAAAGGTGCTGCCTGCTTCCTCCACACTGCAGAGCAACTACTAGTTGTTCCCGAACTAATGAAAGGCTCCGTGGGAATCAACAAAGTGAAACATTTATATATACATATATATACATATAAAATTTTTTTATTGCTCTTCGACGAACTATTAATCACGTGTAGTAGTTGTTTCGAACCAATTTAAAACTCCTCAATCAAAGTGCTATGTATGGAGTTTTTGTATCACATAGGGTAAAAAAAAAAAGGGGTTGGAGTAGTCTTTGAATTCAATTATTGGAATTGAAGTTGGTAGAACGCTCCTCCAAATATGTATAAAAATATTATATATATATATATATATATATACATATATATATATATATTGGTTTTGCATGTAGGCAATTGAATTAACAACATAATAGTGTCATAATATATGTATATATTGTAATTGTTAACAATCAACAATTTGTTAATGGCATTTTTCTTGACTTTATAACTGATTTGAAAGTACAAAAATACATTTACCTTTTTATATTGATTACAAGTTAATTAAAAATGATTCTCTTTTAAATTCAATTTACATAACTAAAATGTCAAAAAGGAATGTTAGTAATAATAAATAAGAAAGTGCCATTAACTTTTCCAGATAGAGTAATATACCTTACTCTTGTCCTGTATTAATCTTTCATGCCCCTATCCTAAATGAATTGTGCTTAGTTGTCAGGATCGCGATCCGGATCGTGGGATCTTACGATCCGACGATCCAGATTATGGTTTTTGATTTCGATCCGATTCTGATACGATCCTACCATTTAAAGATATTATGATAAAAATTTTAATAATTTGATCATAATTTTGTATAGAAAATTATGCTATTTGTTGCATTAGAAACTAAATTCAAAAAACTTTAAAACCACATAATTATGTTATGCTAATTCCATACCTATAAAAATTGGTGAATCTTTAAAAATTGGTATTTAATTGTTTCAGTAATAAATACTTAAATGATATGCGCACACACACACACATATATAAAGTCGATTTTTCGACCTACCTTGTCCAATAATTGCATTTGGACTCAAAATTGAGAAAGAATAATATTTTTAATTTAATCAGATTCATTTATAATATGTCACATGTAGTTCTAAAATGTTTATTTAATTTTTAGATTATCCCAAATATTTTAGATAATATGATTGTAACCTCAATTAATAATATTATTATATTGATTATACATGAGTTGCATTATTTATTGTTGTATATGTGAATTGGAAACATCAAAATTACTAGTAAGATTATTTTTTATGGTTTTTACAGGATCGATCGATCCCACTATTTGATCTTACAATCCGATTTTGCAAAGTAAAAAACGATCCAAGGTAGAATCCCGATTTTAAAAACCTTGGAATTGTGTAATTAATTTTTCATTTGTGGGTAACTTGTTGATTAATTTGCACGTTTAGTACTATCACTAGATGGGAATTTCTTCTAATAGGGTAACATAGCTGGTTAGTCAAGTCAAGTTTCACCAACTTGAATTATAAAACAAATCTGACTTGTTTTTACTGGTTTTCATTAGGGCCAGGTTTCTTCCACAGAGGGTAAACCTTTCAAATGGCCCCCAAGCTCAAAGGCGCAGAAATACTCGAGCCAGGCAACCACGCTTCTGTATCAAAATCATTGAAGTTCAGCCCCTTAAAAGGTTACAATTTGCCTGCAGAAAGTTCATGGCAACCAGGCTTCTGTACAAGTTTGCATCAGATTCCTGGCAATGGAGCTCGAGTAGGAGTGTCAATCAGGTTCGGTTAGCCAGATTTTGACAAATTCAAACTCAACTCAAAAGTTAAGTGGGGCTTTCGGACTTTTGAATCTTTGGATTCCAGTTTAAGTTAGAAGGTTTAAAATAAATTCACTCTTTGATATGAAATTCGGACTCATATCAAGTTCAGTCTAAACTCATAATTAACTACGCAATTATATATAATATATTAACATTTATAAATACACACACACACATCTGAATGGGCCAATCCTGAATTAAGCTTGAGCCTAGCGAGATCTAATCTCAATTCACATTTAATTCGGACCTATTATTTAGATCCAAACTCTATCTAAGCCTATTAAATTTCAAGTTCATTGGGCTTTTTTGGGTTGAACCGGTTGGGCTAGAACCCGCTCGACTCCATTGACAGCCCTAAGTTCGACGACCACACGGCCACAACACAGCCGAGGACGATTACCACCGCCAATCGTGGCGGAGAGTGTGCTAGAGATGCTTCTAAGGGCCAATAAACATCTGTCTGTACATGTGACACATTCCAAACTTCACAAAAATGGTCAATTTTTTACACCACCCTAGTGAGCAACGCCACATGTAACTTTCAATGATCTTCACGCCCCACCAGACATTTAGAAGGGGAAACGGCACCACAATATGAGAGTAATGCATCATTGCCAGAGACTATTCTTTATACAAATGACAAAACTCATGGCGAATTCAAGATGAGGACCATCAGGATATCAGTGAAAAAAATTCCTCGAGTTGGTATTCACTCACTACAACGCCAAATCTTTGGCTATAAACAGCGTTAACTGAATCAGCATCGAAATTTTTCAGTACCCCTGCAGCTGAAAAGTCTACATACTCATTCAGGTTGTGCACAGTTCCATCTGCACAACCCAGAACATTGTCTGAGTTTCTAGGATGAATGATGCATCATAAATGTTTGACAAATGTGTTTCTAAAGCATCTTATCTTTCTGCAAGTGGATTAGATATCTCAGGCTTCCTCTCCCTGTTTAATCAATTGGTTATGAACTTAATGCTAGCACCACAAGCCTGGGATGCTTTGGTTCAGAAATTTACCTTCAGCTACAATAGCTTGATAAGGAGGAGGCTCAGAAACCCAATTTCCTGCCGAGAATTTCATGTTTCTTCTGTCAGACGCAAAATTTTTGAGGAAAACTGGTGCATGTACTATCCAGTAGAACCTGAAATTTGAAAATTCCCTTCTAAAAGTCGAGCATGAATGCTCAATCGGCTTCAAATTTAGCCACACAAACAATGAGTCAGATAAAGAAAGAGAGAAATGCGCACTTTTTGGTGTCACTATCCCAGGGGGTTGGTTCATAGAATGGAATTTGAAAGACTTCTTGATGCACTTTTGTTGAAAACAAAAACAAAAGAAACTAGGAATTTGAAATTTTTGAAATCAAGTACTAACCATGCTCTCAGATTTGCTTGTAATGCAGAGACCCTGCCTGGTATTAATGAAGTTAAATTTTTGGTCCATTTGAAAGTAAAACATGAGACAGAAGACTAATTCCTACACAGCACTGCTACGTATATTTTTGACCTGAAACAAGCACCAATTCTCTGCATTACTCTTGCTTATTTGGGACAGATACTAAGCTTCTAAAGGAAAAACACAAATGATGAGGCCAAAGTCTTTTGTAGGTAAAGTGCTAAAGTAAATAGCTAATGACAGGATAAATCACTACACTTTCCAGATCAACATTCATCCCAGGGTTCCAGATAATAAGCTGAAAAGTGCACAAGGACTCATTACCTCTGAAACTCAGGGAATGGCTTGGAAGATGGACGGAGGGTTTCAGCAACATAGGAGTCCAGACCAGATGGAAAGGGAAGGGTTGAGTCTAAGTCCCATACAATAGAGGAGGAAGCTTACATCTTCTCTTCTACATTCAAACACTATAACGTCACATCTTAATAAAGAGAAGAGTGGTAAACAAGTCCAAAAGAAAGAATTTTTTCACAGCATCAATACACTTTTGACCAGAATGAACCAGCCAATATCAAGATAAAAGTGGTAACACACACTCACCTGTATACAAATAACATGAAACTTCCAGAAAATAAATCCATCTGCTATCTGGCTTGCCTTCTGATGCCACAGTGGAATCTACAAAAAAAGTCATCAGATGTTCCTTCCATGCCATTATAATTGTTGAATGAACTTAGTATCTCAACTTTTTTAGAAGAAAAAGCACTAGAAAAGATGGATTAACCAACGCCAGAAACTCAACTCAAGAATACAAGCTTCAGACGTTTCCAGTTTTCTGATATAATGGTGACTTATTTTTCATCCATTTTCAGTAATTCATCCCATTCCTGTCGCCAAATAAAATGTAAAGCATAGATTCAATTACAGAAGAACAGTCATGTGAAAATTGGGACTTTATATGAGGTCCAAATGTAATGGTTTCAATGGGTATCCCAGACTTTGGAAGCACAACCTGGAAAGGACTTGAGAAATCAATCGAAACACATGCCTGGCTCTTGTCATTGACAATGAAAACAACGAATAGATCCGAAACATCAGAATTAGAAAGCCCATTCGCGCATAGTTTCTTGCACAGCAAATATACGTCCTCCTCACTGTAAGCAAGCGGCAACAAATCAACTCTGGTTGAATATAATTCAGCAAATGAGATACTAAAATCAACGGTTGACCTAAGAAGATGATCAAACACAAAAGAATACGCTTTCAGCCTAACCCTTTTTTCAAGATTCTTGTTCTGAAATTCAGCCTTAATTTAAAAAATCAACTTTTAACTGTTGTTTGATAACCATTTAGATAGGGGAAAAAATTACTTCTAAACGACTCAAGAAATGGGCAAATGAAATAGGTAGGTGCTCTCTTTAGCAGAAACGACATTGGATTAGAACCAACAAGATGAGATCCGTTGATCCATAACTTGTTATCGACAGCCGAGGTGAGGGGGAGGGCAGTTTTAAACTCAGGACATATAATTTCAGGGACCTTAATCTTAGTCCCTAGACCAACTTCTCCTCGGCCAAATTTATTAAGAACCTTTTCATTTGATTGCATGAAGGTTTCCAACAAAATATGGTTGTTAATAAGCAAGCTGAAATATCTATTTTGAAGCAATTACATATGCAAAAAATATCACTAAGAAAGTTCCAATAGTAAAATCCTCCAAGGACCCCATCTGTATCTCAATTATTGGTGCGAATTCTACAAACTCATTAACAAGGAAAAGCCAGAACCACCAAAGCATGTAATAGTGATCAGCAATCAAATACACTTAAACAAAGCATGACATAAACCAAAGGGGCCTTCCACTGATGCAATCAAATGTTTGTTAATCATATAAAGAAAGCGTGACGTTCAAGCACGTCTACACGTCTAGGAAATCAAGAAAGTAAGTCTTATTAGTGAATGAAAGAGAAGGATAAGAACCAGCATCTTGGGGTGTTAGGGAAATAAGAAGCTCCTAACTAGGCAGCTTTTTATCTTATATATATCATATCAAAAAAGTACTACAATATTTTTTTCCATAAAATTGTCCCAAATAATTTACTACCCAAATTTGAAGTCGTCATTTGTCTTTTCTTTGACTTTTGAGGAGCTTCGCTGAACTCTTATAAACCGCAATATCCAAACAAATTGTGTATATGTTTATTTTATACAGTTCTTTGCGTTCAGTCTCACCAAATTGGGACTTTAGTTTTTCTTTTTTCTTAATGGAAGTGTGTTTTTATCTTTGAATACATCATTACATTGCGTTTTCTACTGGTAGGATGAATTAGAAACAAGTTATTGGGCACTAGACAGAAGCTAAACTTGGATTGGTTAATCAAATCATGCATGAACACCGGATCGTGGTTCTTCCTTTCAAAAAGGGAGGGGGAAAAAAGATATCATGTTTCTTTATTTAATTGTAAATCTCAAACTTAAAACTCAAATAATTGTAAGAGAATCAACCTTCTATGCTCAACTCAAGCACAAACTCAAAAAAATTACATTAGCCAACACAAGTTAACTCAAATTGTAAAAATGGGTTACTTTTTGATAAAAACTCAGTTAATTGAATCCTACTAACAATGTTAGTAGATGATTTGTAACAACCTCTGTAACTCACATGTCCTGACCGTAGTGATGAGCTAATCGAAGTTTTGGTTTATCAATGCTGTGAGATCTAATTTGATTTATAAGTATTTATATATTCTCTATTCCTTCTTGAGATGATTATTTTGTTTGAATTAAATAAAGGATCGTTATTTGATTTGACAAAATAATTTATTGCCATCTAAAATACTCAATCCGTAATTATTTGGTGGTTTTAATATTTATGACGAGTGGCATAATTTGATTGTAGTTTTGAAACTTTCAAATTTATGTCACGGGAATATATAGTCTAACTTAAATGTACTGAGTTTGTATGTTTGTTAGTTAGAATTGGTAACCTTTCTAGTTATTAACACTATCAATAGGCTAAAGGTTAAGAGTTTGTTTAGGGTTGTTTAATTGGTAAGGGAAATAATCACAGAGTTTGTTGTGATTATTAAGATAGTAAGGAGAGGCAGGTTGTCAGATCTTACTGACAATCATAACAAATTTATTTATAATTAAATAATTTTATTGTTGCTTCTATGATCAGTTAATTGAACTAAAGTGGAGATTAGGCCTTTGACTAGTGGTTCGTCTTTTATTGATTTCATTTTATTCAATTTTTGTGTTATTACTTTATTTTTACTTGGGTGAATTAATTAGGTAAATTATTCCAAACCCTCATTTTATTTATTGTCACTTTACAATGAAATAAATCTCCCAATCCCTAAAGATACAACCCTATTCACCATTATACTTGTTTTTGCATTTTAAGACAAGGTATTTCATTTTTTGTGGTTTCAACACCCATCACTTCCCCTGTCTTGCAATTCACTTTTTAATGCGAAACACTTGTTGCTTTTGTGAGGGTCTCGAAAAATACCGATTTTATTTAAAAATGTCAAATATTTTTTATAATGTGTTTATTCATTTAAAAATGAGTGAATATATGTTTAAAGTGATTATTTTCCAATTTAGAGAATTTTATACGAATTGTTTGCCGGTGTGTGGTTTTGGCCAAATTTTAGTGTTAAAAATTGTTTCGACGCGTGAATAGTGACTTGGAATTGAAATCGAGCATATGTAGTGATATTTTGGAAATATTATTATTGTGAGACAGTGTCGGGATGAAAGAAACCAGTGTAAGTTAGACAGCCGCGCGCGACGCGACATAAAGTGCCAAAAAGTACTTTTTCCCTTAAAATGAGAAAAAGCACTTTTTAGCCCATAAAAGGGCTTGACTTTTTGCAACCTTCTCATTTCATTTTCAGCTGAACTTTGAGGAGTTAGAGAGAGAAGAGAGCCGAGAGAGAGAGCAAGGAAGAGAGAGAGATTTTTCTTCCAAGTTCTTCCATTCTTGATTCAATCTTCTTGGAGTTTAAAAACACCATCAACCACCATCATCTTCTTCCTTCCTAGCAGCCAAGAAAGAGGAGAGAGAGAAGGAGCTTTGGGCCGAAATTCTTGGAAGAAAACAAGAGGTACGTTGGGTTTGATCTTCCATTTTCTTTTCTTCCCACAAATAACATGAGTTTGTGAAGATTTGATGATGGATCGAGGCTTGATTTCTTCCTCCATTTCAGCCAAACCAAGGAGGGAGGAGAGAGAGTGAGGGCCGAAGTTCTTGAAGGAAAAAGGAAGGAAAGAAAAGCTTAGGTGATCATCTTGGGCTCAAGGTTGAACTTGGTAACGGATATCTTCGACGAATCTTGAAGATCTTGGGTTAGGATCGAGGGTTTTGGAAGTCACCAAGTTTGGAGGCTACTTTCTTATAGGAAAACTCGAGTGATTTCATTGGATCTTGCCGGATCTCGTTGGATCTTGATAGATCCGGAGGTATAAACCTCAAATCTTGTAGATCTAACTTTATCAGTGTTGATTAGTGTAGATCTGTGGTTTATATTGATAAAAATGATCTCATCTGAAAAGATGAAGTTGGGCTCTTGAAATCCCAACCTAGGTAGCGGACTTGAGGTGGCCTCTAGGTAGCGGACTTGAGGACCTGATTGGGAATTGACTGTTAATTGTGAAATTGTCTTGATATGGTTAGATATTAGGGTTTTTGGTTGTAAAAAATTGAAGGAAAATGTATGTTATGACCAAAACCCATGCCTGGTGATTTCAATGTTTGATTTTGGAATGTCGTGAATGTTCTTGAAGGGATTTACTTTTTGAGAAAAATGTGTATATTGTTCATATGTGTGTGTGTATGTGTGTGAGTGAGTGTTTGAATTTTAAAAGGGTGAAAAATGGAGTTTTCATGAAATTTGAGAGAAAAGTGCTATTTGACTAAATTTAAAGGTTTTACTGTATTTTGGCTAAATTATGGGGATTTTGAATATAATGATTTGATATGAAGTGTTTTATGTTAATATGAAAGTTTTAACTAAAAGTGAATGTCGAACGTGTTGTGCAAAAAGTGATTTTTAGGTGAGAGACCTCACTTAAATATTTTGTGAAAGAGAACGTGCTTGTAGTGCCAATGAGTACATTGGTGGAGTGTTATTTTGAATTGATAACGTGATTTCTAAAAGGATTTATGTGGAACATTGTATCATGTGAAATGAAAGTTTTTCCCTTGAGGGGATCTTGGAAAATGTGGTTTGAAACTAAAAAGTGAGAGTGAAGTGTTTCAGTGATTTGAGAGATGAAGTAAATCTCAACTACTGTTTTTGAACTTGTTTTAGGGAGTGTACAAGACAGTGAGTTTGACCTATACGTGGAAGCTGAACCCTACTACTTCGATGAGTTTTCATGCTTTTTTCGTGTTTACGTGCAAATGATTGTATATGAATGCAATAAAGTGAATGTTATGTGAAAATTGGTTTTTAACCCTCTGATGGGTATGGTGTGTACTTTATCGCACCTACCCATTTGAGTAAAAGTGATTATGAAAGTTTATTGAAGTGAGTGATTGTAAAAGTGCTTTACAGTATTATATTGTGATTGTATGTGTTTGAAAAGGTCAGAAATTCGAGACCTATAGGTGAACCCTTCGACTGAAGGGGCTAGGCCTAGGTCGAGGAGAAGAGCCATAGGTTATTTAAAAGTCACAAAGTCGAGACCGGTTGCTATATGCTCGAGACTTGGCTTATGGACCAGCCTCCAAAAGGAGCATCAAACCAGTGTTATTGACCAGTGATATATGCTCGAGATTTAGTTCTTGAACCTGTCTCTAAAAAAGCATCAAACCAGTGATATATATATATACAAGTGAAGTGAAGTGAAATGATGTGTACTCGAGACTTGGCGTGGACTTGTCTCGAAATGAATACAATGTACACAATCAAAGTGAAGTGAAAAGTGCTTGTAAGCGGGCTCGGTGGGGGGTTAATGGAGGAGTAAGGTGTAGAGAAGGTCTACATGGTCAATTGTGACAGCTTGATCTGAGTGTCAATTACTTGGTTTGTGGACAAGCCATGGAACTTATTGAGGGCCCCTGTATCAATATTGTATTGTTAATTGCTTTCTTATCATTTAAATTCCAAGTGTACTTGTAAAGTGAATTTATTTATATGTTAAGTGCCTTGCATGTTTTGGGAACTCACGGGTTTTTTAGCTCAACCTTTCAAATTTGTTTTCCTTAGCGGGGAATGAAAGTAACCAGTGGTGGAGCCAACCCATAGAATTAGGGTTTTGCTTATGTTGACGCTTTGAGAACTTTGAATTGTGATCATTGAAGGCTTTTGTATTTTGATACATGAATATTTGGATGGATAGTCTTGTACTTTGGGATTTGTAATTTGAAGTTATAAATTTGTGAGCATTGTTCTATATATTGTATTCAAGTTTTAGTTTGATAAGCACGATTGTTTAACCTGAATAACTCAAGCGAGAGTTGGGCGGTCCCTAACCCTGGTTCGCCTTAGGGGAAGGTGGGGTTGTCACAGCTTTCTTCACTTATCGTGGAAACCAAATTTCTTTTGAACCTTTCGTCCCTCTTTCTACAAATCAGCTAATCAAATGAGTAAAATGAGATCAAAGTTCTACCATAGATCAAAAAAGCTCAAACATCAACTTTTAAGAATAATATTACTTCAATTCTTGATTTTGATCAAAAAGTGATTATAAACCTCCTAAAAGAGCCACAAAGTATAGTGCATAACAAGCACTTATCAAATTCCTCTGCAGTTGAATGATTGCTTATTCTCAAGTAATAAGAGCTGCATTACGCAACAATGATCCAAAATTTTGATATAACACATGCACATATCAAGTTTTATTCCTCAAAACCAAGTAAGCAAATGTTGTATAAGCTTGGAGCTCATAGGCCTTAGAAGTGTATTTGCTGCTCTAATCCATGTGAGGACTCTTTGGAACATGTATTTTTTCATGCGGAGTTAGCTCAAAAAGGTTTGGAATTTCTTTTGTAGGTTTTGTGGCGTAAAGCCATCTAATAATAGTTTGCATACAATGCTGGTTGCTTGGTGGTTTTTAGCTCAAAAAATGTATGTCCATGTTTTGTTTACCAAATCTTACCTTATTCAGTTTGTTAGAATTTGGCTGTTTTTGAGAATAAACAGGTGTCAAGTGTGTGTTTGTGTTCATGCATTGTTGAGGACGTTGGGAGTCTATTTTCAATTCAGTTCAAGTTGAATATT
Source organism: Gardenia jasminoides (assembly GCA_013103745.1). Classification (NCBI taxonomy): domain Eukaryota; kingdom Viridiplantae; phylum Streptophyta; class Magnoliopsida; order Gentianales; family Rubiaceae; genus Gardenia; species Gardenia jasminoides. Next base: position 4,367,728 of record CM023098.1, read on the forward strand.
AATCAATTCTTAGCTGCTTGGTTTTTTTTAATGATTAGTTACTTGATGTTCAAGTTCTTCAATTACATTTGTCCATTGGTTGAAGCCATCATTAGGGGAGCTAAAGTTAAACACAGATCAGTGTTCATGAGGTAATCCTGGTTTGAGTGATGGAGGTGGTGTGTTGCAAGGTGCTAAAGGATTGCTTCTTTTGGCTTTTTCAGTTCCTTTTGAAAATGTCACAAGTTTGCAACAGGGGCTCAAGCTTTATTGTTTGGGGGTAAAATGGTGTATGGTGCATGGATTTTCTAAGTTTCATGTTCAATCTAATTCCATGGTTTTTGTCAAAATTTTGCAGTGTTCTTACTAGTTTCTGTGGTCCATCACTCAAGAAGTTGATCAGTTGCTGGCTTTATCTCATAATTTTGTAACTATTTCTCATTGTTATTGTGAGGCAAATAAGGTAGCTGATGTGCTTTCTAGTTGATAAGGTGTAGAATGGTATAGTTTAAGGTGTGTTTATTGAGAAATATTTATGCCTTATGTGGGGGAATTAGGATTAAACTGCGCAATTGATGAATATTGTTGGTTTTACAGGAAATATGTGGAAAAGAAGGGCTGGAAGTGAAAAATTGGAAGGATGCGACCAACACTGGCGTCGGTCTGGGGACCGGTTGTCACGCCGGTATTGTTTTGCCCATTCAGCAAGATTTGAAATGATGGAAGACAAGTGCCGGTTGTGAAGCCGGTGTTTGCGCCGGTCTTTGTCGCGACAAGGGGCATAAGTGTGATATTCGTAGCCATAAAAAGCCCATTCCAACTGGGATTCATTGATGATTTTGAGAGACTATATATAGGAGTACTTAGGACGTTTTTAGGAGTTAGACTTCTGATTATCTTAATTAGAAACACCTTTACTTCTTGAAGGAGTTGAGCATAGGAGATCAAATAAAGGAGCGTGCAAGCGACGGACTGGAGCAACAATTGAGAAGTTCCATGGCTCCTATTCCATCTTTTGTATCAACTCTTTGGCTTTGTGATTTTTATCTTTTTATTATGATGAATTAAATACTTTCTGGGATTAGGGTTTATGAAGGAATTCTTGATTTATTTTCCAATTAAATTCTTACTATGTGTTATGGTTTGTTTACCTTGTTCTTAATGCTTGTTTTGCCTGATCACCATGGGCATGAATTCTGGGTTGTGTTGAATTGAGAAAGGAAATACAACTGAGCACTAGGTGAATAAACACACATACGCTAATCACGAGAGTAGGTTAGAATACGTGTGACGCGCCTACATCACTTAGGATCTTCATGGGTTTAATTGAACTTCTATGATCATCGAGAGAGGCGTAGAGTTCAACTAAGCACATTTTAAATGCAACGAGAGGTGATCTAAAATAAAGTAGTGTGATGTGTCCATAGCCGAGTAAGATGATAATTGGAGCAGTAACTCAAGATTCTGAATTGACCCCAACACCTTAGATTCCTACTCATTGATTTCTCGTTTAATTAGATTAGATTTTAAATACGTTGCAGTGAATTTCCTCCCTATTTTCCCCAACTTGTCCAACTTAGTTTAACATAGTGATTAGAGAAGAGAATTAACTCGTCCCTTGGGTTCGACCCTGGAATACTCCAAGTGATTTTTATTACTACGATTGACTCTGTGCACTTGTAGAAATAGTCGATCACTAGTGTAGGTTGTTCAGATGATGCTCTGCGAATTTATCTTCATAAGTCAAGTCTTCCACGTTTGGTGAGAGGTGAAATCCGGGTAGATAGGTTAGGTTTGCTATGTCTTCGAATTTGGTAAATTACTTCTATAATTTTTCTGTGTTGTCCATTTTCTCATGTAATTGAATCCTATGCCTCAGACCACACCATGATAATTCTGGATACCAATCCCATAACCCAGAAAAGGGGGAAAAAAAGGTTCTACTTTGACAGAAGATGATTGCAACATGAGCAAATCTTTGAGGTAATTAGGGATGTTTGGGATCAAACTTGTGTGGTATCAAGAATGTACAATGTGGCTCAGAAGATAAAGAAAAGCAGAACAACTATAGTCAGATGGAGAAATAGTACCCAAAAAAACTCTAAGGAGCAAATTGAAAAAATCAAGGAAAAGATTGATCAGGTGAAAACATCCAACATTAGGGAAAGGAAAGAAAGAATTGCTAGATTAAAGAACCAATTGAAAGAGGCATATAAGAATGAGGAGTAGGATCAAATGGCTTTAAGAAGGTGATAAAAATACTCAATTTTTCCATGCTTGGATGAAGAAAAGAAGGAGAAGGAACAGAATGCGGTAAATGAAAAGAAATGATGGAAGTGGGACTAATAATGATAGTGAACCAAGGAATGAAGTGGCTGGATACTATAAGCAGCTATTTACTTCAATCAGTAGGAGTAATTTTGACCAGATACTAGAGGGAATACCTAGTACTATCACAGATCAAATAGAAAAGGAGATCAGATTAGCTATATTCTCTATGGACCCTAACAAGGCCCCAGGTATTGATGGTATGACACCCCGCTTCTTCAAAAAATTCTAGAATATCATGGAACTAGATATTGTTAATGCAATTTGGAGCTTCTTTTAAACTGGTTTCATGCTTAGATCCTTTAATCACACACTCATTTCTCTTATTCCCAAAGTTGAATGCCCCACTGATCATAAGCATTATAGACCTATTAGTTTGTGTAATGTTGTGTACAAAATCATATCCAAAGTGATGGTCAACAGATTGAAGCCTCTCCTTAATCATTGCATTATCAAGAATCAATTAGCATTTGTTCCTGATAGGCAAATTTTAGATAATGTCATCATCTCTTATGAATATACGCATTTCCTCAAAAACAAAAAAAAAATGATAAGGAAGGATTCATGGCTGTGAAATTGGATGTCCAATGCTTGTAACAGGGTCCAATGGTCTTTCTTACATGTTATAATGAGGAAATTGGGGTTCTGTAAGCAATGGATCAATTGGACAATGGAATGCACAGTACTATTTCCTACTCTTTCAGCATCAATAGAGACCAAAAGGTATATTAAACCTAGGAGACGAATTAGACAAAGGGATCCCCTATCCCCATATCTTTTCCTACTCTATAGAAAGACTCTCTAACATGCTAAAAAATGCAGCAGAAAAGAGGAGGACTCAAGAAATGAAAATTAGTAGGACTAGACCCAACATAACACATTTGTTTTTTACTAATGGCTCTTTAGTGTTTTGTAAAGCAAGTCAACAAAGGGCAGCTGAATTGATGTCAATACTCAAACAGTATGAACAAGCACTTGGACAGTTGATAAATTTGCAAGAATCAAGTGTTTTTTTTAGCAAGAATGTAAAGGAAAGGAATGAGATCTACCAAGTGCTAGAGAATATTCAACAGGTGTTACGAGGGAAATACTTATGCCTTCCAATGGTAATCACTCGCACGAAAGACCAACTGTTTGGGCATATCAAGAGCAATGTGGAGAAAAGGATGAAGAAATGGAAAAACAAGTTCTTGAGTCTAGTAGGCAAGGAAGTGTTGCTCAAAGCAATAACCATGGCCATGCTAACCTATAATATGTCTTGATTCAAACTCCAAAAAGATGTGCAGGAAATTAAGTGGTATAATGGCTAATTTTTGGTGGGGTGAAACAGATGGAAGGAACAAGAGCATTGGACAGCTTGGAAGAACTTGACTAAAGAGAAAGAAGCTGGAGAAATGGGATTTAAAAACTTGCAATGCTACAATAAGGTGCTTCTTGCCAAACAGATTTAGAGACTAATTACAAGACCAAACCGGTTGGTTAGTAGAGTATTGAGAGCTAAATATTACTCCAAGGAGGCTATATGGAAGTGCAAGATCCCAAGGAATGCGCTATGGTTTTGGTAGAGTGTAACTAGTGTGAGAAGGGAAATGCTCAATGGAATCAGAAAGAGTATAGGTAATGGAAAATCAACAAAGATCTGTGAGGACAGTTGGTTTCCACAATGTAGTCAAGGGAAGCCAATAACAGCTAAAACACAGGATTGCGATGTGAGGACCCGAAAATTTATTTTATTCGACCTATTTATTTAATTAATTAATTATTTTTTTTGAATAATTAATTTAGATCATTTTAGCTACAAATACGCCATACATTACTTCCTTTTATTTTAAAACCTTGTTTAACCATCGTTTTAATTTATAAAATTGCAAATTTTCATAATTTTATAAAATTACTTCATCAAAATTAGTTCAACTTATTTGAATGTCGTTTATCAATTGTAACAGCACGAAAAGTTTTAAAATGCATTTTTGTACATTTAAACTATGTTTTTCAATTTAAACTGTTTGAATGTTTGAATTTTGCACTCGGGCCTAGAGAAACCAGGACATGTATTTGGGATATATAAATGAGAGAAACCAGGATCGTAATATTTCGTCGTGTGAATTTACTCCGACACGACAAAAGTGGCTTTACATCAAATTACCCAATTTCCCTCAATTCTTCCATTTTCCACAAAAGCCCCCAAAAGTCAACAAACAACCCCAACCACCCATTTCCCTTTCTTTCTTCTCCTTATAGCCGGTTCTCCCTCTTCCATTTCTTCCCCAATTTGCTCCAAAAACAGCCGCCTCTCTCTCTTCCTCTTCCTCTTCTTGTTTCATCAAAACCATCAACACAAAAATCCACCATTGAAGCCATCAATAGTTTGGGAATTTAGTTGAAACTCTTGGAGATGCATTCGGTCCAGCTAGGAGGGAAGGATATCCGGTTTTGAGCTTGGAAGTTGAGGGTTTTGTGAGCTTGATCATCCACCATAAGCCAAGCTTCTTGTTGGAAGAGAGGTAGTAATGCTTAACACCATCAACTTTGCTCATTGTTTCATTCTTTAGCTAGGAAAACTTATGGTTCTTTGTAGTAGATTTTATTGTTGAATTTGGTTGAATGTGGGCTCTATGAAATCCCACCATATATGAATTGGGACTATTGATGATGCATTGTGTATGTGTGAGGTGTTTTTGTGGTGTTTTGATATCAAAATGAAAGAGGGAAAAGAAGAGGAGAAAACCGAGAGGATAGAAACTGCTTGCTACCCTGTTTTTGGTTGCTTTGATCGCAGCCTTTCCTTGCAAATTTTTAGCTAAAATTTGGTGAAAACGTATATTACATACTGAGGTTGTTTCCTAAAAAATTTGGTGTTTTTCTAGTACCATTTCATTGCTCAAATAATGTGTCAAAGTTGTTCTTCGAAACTGGAATTTCTGGAAAATCAGGGTTGGTCTTGCAGCCTACTTCCAACTATTGTAACTTGGTGTAGGATGGTCCGAATTGAGTTCCGTTTGTTGAATTTGAAACTAGAATATGAGTTATTTTAGAATTATAAATTTCAAGGGCTAGTTCGAATTCAGTGAATTTTGGTGAATTTTCAAAGTTGACTGAAAATCAAAACTGATATGCTTTGTTCACACCGTGACAGCAGCTTTAAGCTGAAATTTGATTAGGTTTCAATTTGAATCTTGTAAAAGTGTCTTCTCAAGAGTTTTAGCTCATTGAGTATATTTTCCAACGGTATAAGATTCATAATTTTTGGACCTATAGAACTCAAGTTATGATTTTTCAAAGAACACTGCTCAAAACTGAAATTTCTTCCAAGAAAGTTTAAAATCTGGAATTTGAATGTTCAAAATTACTACTTGTCTTTTGGGGTTATTTTGCCCTGTTTTAACACTATTATTTTGTGATTATTCACTGCTAAGATGATGGTCTAGATGAGGGCTAGACGCTTTGCAAAAATGAGCATTTCGGTGCATGAGAACGTTTAACAAAAGCATGTGAAGATTGATGAACTAAAGTTGAAACTTTGCTGTTTTTCTTTTAAATTCATAGCTGCATTTTTTCAGGCTTAAGGGATGATTGTAATGCTTAAATGTTTAGTGTTAAGTTATTAATTTTCCCCACAAAAAGCCCTACAAAAGTTATAGCAAGAGTGGAAGGAGAAAATCCTATTTTGGAAGCCTTAGTGATGGCTGAAAATCTTGCTGTCTTATTTCTGTTTTGTGGCTGAGTTTTTGCAAGCTTGAAGACTAAATGTGATGCTTAAATGTTGAAGTTTAAGATGTTAATTTGTCCCACAAATCCCTTCAGAGTTGATGCAAAATTGGTTTGCTTAGTTGGGGCAAAATCTGGAATCTGGAAGGGGTAGGCTGTCAATTTTTTGGGCTGAATTAGTGCTATGATTTTAATCTAACCTTGCATCACTTCTGACCATCATTAGGCCTAGGAAAGATTAATACTAGCTTGGTTTGATAAATTGGGTAGTGGTGGTGTTTGGACAACAAGAAGCTCACTCAGCTAAGAAGGGACAAAACTTCACAGGTTTGGATCCAAGTTTGAGGTGCAGGGCATTAGCAAACTATCTTCCAATCAGATTTTTTGAATTTTAGTGTGAACATAACCTATATATATTAGGAGTTATTTTGCAAATTTGGTGAATTTTGAATAAAATTTAGTCATTCAAATGGTGTTCTAAAATGGCCTACAAATCTGGAATTCCAGAAATATCCAGAAATTCCGACCTGTTACATGTTGGGCAGCTATATTTTCTTACTCAAGAGTGGGAGAATCAAGTCTTGTTGGTGGCATTTGAAACTAGGGTCATGGGGATTTGGACTGCTGTTTTATGGGCTGATTCATTTACTACAAATTTTGGTAAATTTCTAAAGTGAGGAGAAAAATAACCTAGACTGTCTGTATTTCATACTAGCAGTTATTTACACAATTTCTAGATCTTTTGGTTTACAATCTCTTGAGAGTTATATCCTTCAAATTTAGCCCTTTTAGTAAGGTTTCCAACGTTACCAACCATGCAAATTTTGGACTTATATATAACTCAAGTTACAATTTTTCAAAGAATTCTACCATAAACCAAAGTTTCTTCCATGCAATAAGCACAAAGGCGACTTTAGTGCCGCCTTGATTGTGCACTTAAATGATCATGATCATACATGTCTGAGTAATCCGGGACTCGAGCTCGTTTAACTAATTGGCTTTCTCTACTTTCGACCATTGGTGAGTGTCGAGTTGTTTGTTTAAAATGAAATGTTTCTTGTATTTACTGGAGTTAATAAGGCTGGGGTGTACTTTGTTGCCCTTGTCCTCTCTCTTATGTGATTGCTTGCTTGTTAAGTGATAAGGTGTTACATGTGAATGCAAATGAAAGTGTTTCATTGTGTATTATATCGCATGCTTTTAGGGTGGGAGTCTACTCATATAATGCTATATAATATGTCGATTGGAGCTTTGTCTCATCGAGCATTACGCAGGTGGGGTGGGGGGACCTTAACCCATTGTACTTAACTTCGTGGGGCTTTGGTGGCTTTTAAACCATGGGAAGTGTTATAGCTTGATCAAAACTGGGGTCTTTACTGGGTATGCTTGTTAAACCTTTTTTAAAGTCATGTTTGGTTATGGATCGAGAGGGGTGTGTCAGGTGGTTGGAGGAAGTAAGTGGAGTACTGGGACATGGTTACTTGGGTTGTGGAGAGTGAAAAAGTGGGTCGAGCGGCCAGGCGTGGATAAGCTCACAGAACTCGATATCCTTTTTATTTTGTTTAAATTCCCTATTGGCTAAATGTTTGAAATTACCGCGTTATTCAAGTTTCTTTACTTTACATTCCGTGTTGCTTTCAGCGTGCTTGCATGTTTTTTTTTTCGGGCTTTCAACGTGCTTCGCTAATTGTTTCCTTAACTAGGGTCTTGGTGGGATGTAGATCAATTTGAGTGTTGGTAGGATTTTCATACTTTTATGCCTTGAAATGTAATTTGTGAAATTAATGGTTGTGTACCACAAAATTGATATTATCGAATTTTTTTCAGCAAATTATTGAGGATTTACTCTTGTAAATTAATTATTATTGATTGTTGGACCTCAATTAGGTTTCTACGAATAGATAAACATTATTTTAGAGATCTTAAATTGTGAGTATTTGAGGTCTATGTAATATGATTGAGGATTTGTAGTGGAGGTCCTGGCGAGGTTAGGCGGAGTCCTTAAAAAAGCTTTGGTTCCACCTGGGGGAGGTGAGGCACATCACATGTGATCTGCACACAAGGTCTGAAAGCTCATACCCGCGACCACACAGACCACCAGTGATATTCAAGACTTTGTGAGCAGATACAAGCGCAATAATGAACATTTTAATCCAGCATCTGGGAGAGGAAGATGGTACCACCTTTTGGATCAAAAGCCAAAATGGGATTAAACCTTTGGAAAAATAATGCACACAATGTGTAACAAAACCAGAATACAAGAGATAAAGGAAAGTAAGAACAACAAGCAGGTTGTGTTAGATATGCTTGTCCTAAAAACTATTTCAGTATTGAAATGTTTCCCCAAGATTAAATAAGCATTCTTCTTGTTCACAAGAAGGAAATTATCCAGTAACTTATTATTGAGGAGGCAGAAGGAGGAAAGTGAAGAGAGCAAGAGGAAGGGAGAGAGAATAGAAGGCAAGTATATCTAATGGAAGGAAAGCTGGTATTTATGAAAATTTTCAGCAAAAGATCGTTAGCCTTTTAAGTGATTACGGGAGAAAGAAACCTTTTTTTTATCTCATAAAAGGTATGAATTCAACCTAATAAAAGCATTGCATGATCCTAGGGAGGAACATTAGGACAACACATTTAAGCCATATTTCATGATGATGCTTCAAGTTGAAACCTGAGGGATGTATTGTATCTGGACAAGAAAATAAGATTTGTAAATTAATTAAATTACTTGATGGCCTAAAACAAGCTCCTAAACAATGGCATGAGAAATTTGATCAAGTATTGATAAATGATGGATTTTTATCTGTAGAAGTGGATAAATGTGTATATGTTAAAAGATTTATGGAAAAATAATGCCGAGCAATGTTATAAGAATAAGGAATAAAGGAGGAAAGGAACAATGCTAAATGCTTTGCTTACAGAAAACTAGGATGTGAAATGTTTCCAAATTAAATAAGCCTTCCTTTTCTTCTCAAGAAATTACAACAATCTTATCGTATTATATCCAGTGAGAGCGAGAGAGTAAGAGAGAGAGTGAAGAGAAAGCGGGAAGGAAGGAGAGAGAGAGAATAGAAGGCAAATATATCACTAATGGGGAGAGAGCATGGTAATCAATGAGTAAAGTTTCGCAAAGATCGGTTAGTCTTTTAAGTGTTACAGAGAGAAAAAAGAGCGTTTTTCTCTCATAAATATGATTCAATCTAATAAAAGCATTACGCATGATTAGGAGGAGGCGTTAGGAAAGTACCGCGTTTTAATTAAATCTTTATGGAAAAAATGTTTACGTTGGAGGTTGCGGATAATCTTCTGCGTTTCAGTCATTACGCATACCGTTTCAATCAACTTTATAATTATTGGCAAAAGCAAAACCAAGTGGCCATGTGGCTCCTATCGTGTGGGAAATCGTTCATTTGAGCTGGGATCATTAACTCAACTCAACTCATGCTTGCGAGGCCATGCTAACTCTCAACTCAATTGTTGTAGATATTTGTATTTCAAAAGACATTGTCCCACATTGAAAAACCAAGGAGACTTTTAAACACTTTATATTGTCTAACTCTTCATTAGACTTGTGATGAGTTGAGAGTTAGCATGGGCTACGTCATAAGGGGAGTTGGGTGTGATCCAATTCAATCATGGAATGAATTCTCCCCCTTGCACGTGGGTTAAACATTGCCCACTTTGGTTGCTTTTGTCAATAATTATAAAAGCTTTGATTGAAACGATTTTGCTTTTGTCAATAATTATAAAAGCTTTGATTGAAACGATTGCAGAATGACTGGTCTCTCGACATGTGTTGGGAATGTTTTTAAATCCGACATGTGTCATAGCTCACACCAGTTCATCTAGTTCAAATATTTTTCTATTTGTATTAATCTATTTATTATGCAAATTGGATGACTTTATATTTGAAAAACAAAAGAAAAATTTAGTATGAATGGATTCAAAAGTTTGGCTTTTTACCTATTCGACCAACTCTTGATTAGGCATAAATGGTTCAATTAATTTTCATAAATGACTATTGAATCAAACTAATGTCCTGGCCGTTTCACAAATTTGACCGCTGCTGGTTTGGTCCAGTTTGCAAAACACTCAAAAGAAAACTTGTTAATAAATTCAAAGCGTAAGTGATTATTTCTGTCGGATTGAGCAAAATATATCATCAGACTTAATTTTGATCACAAAACTTGATTTCGATATCCATTTTGTCTAAAAATGGGCGGAAGACAGTTGTTTTGAAAACAAGCGATGACAGCACTCTCAATATGAGCCCAACAAAATTTATACCAGAATATTTAATTAAGTTATTATATCACAAATCTGATGATGACCCGAGTTGCGTCTCACACCACCATTATCGACTTGCAAAACACATCTAAATCAACAACATTTACACCAAAATATTTCTTTTAGTTAATCAATTACAAATCTACTGTTATTTTTGTACAAAGATTGCCGGCGAGCCGCCAATCTGGCAGAGACTGAGGTGGCATTGCCACCATTATCAACTTACAAAAACAGATACAAATCTATCATTCAGCAAAAATAATAGGCTATAAATCGGTGCCAAGGCTTAAGGTGGTATAATTACTATATTTCACCATCAAATTTTGACCAAATCCGACAAGATTTATCACGAAAATTTTGATTCACTAAATAGATGATTAATATAAAATCATTTTTGTTCAAAAGGTGGCTGGAGAGCCACCATTCGTGCGAATACCCAAAGTGGCTCTCTACCTCCCTCCCTCGTTATTGTTTCTGTATTTTATTCGATAGATGCAAACAAATAAAAAGGAGTATATTTCTAATTTAGTCATAAAGATAAATTTTTTTATATATAATGAATAGTAAAGGAGTATATTTCTATATATGTGTGTGTGTGTGTATATGGAGCAGTTTAGATGACTTTACTTGTGCACTTGTCTCTGGGAATGTTTTTAAATTGGGATTGTTAAGTGAACTGGATGAGCTTTCAATTTCATGGCTTAAACCGATTCATTTGGTTCAAATATTATTCTTTGTATTTCTTTATTTATTATATAAATTGGATGACTTTAAAATTTAAACATAAAAAGAAAAAAGTGGTATGCCCAATTCAAAGTCGATACTTTTACGGTTCGACCAACTCTGACTAGATTTAAATGGGTCAATTAATTTTTTAAAGTGACTAGTTAACTAAACTGGTGTCATGATAGTTTCATAATTCGATCACTAACCAATTTGGTCCTTTTTTTCAACACACTCAAAAGAAAAGTCGTTACTAAATCATTACTAAGGTATAATCGTTACTAAAATCAGGATGTCTGGATGAATATACAATTCCCAAAAAATATAATAAAGACAGAGCACCTGACAGTTGGTGTTAACTTTTAGTGTCATTTTATGCGTTTTCAAATTTATCCCCATTATTTCTTACAATCAGAGCTTTATCTCGGTGCTTCGTTACTCAATCAAAACTCTATTATCTCATTTCTCAGATTTCTTTTATTATTCTAATCAATTGTCACCTCTTTATTCTTTTAAAAAATTTTTCTTTTAAAATTGCACATGCGTAGAGTATGCCATTCCCACTATATATATAGTTTTCATGGCATTAGCATAATTGAAAGAACTTAGTGGTATATATGGATAATATACTAATGCATATATATCAAGATGGGCGTTTCACTAGTGTGTGTGCATATGCTAGCTTTCATGGTCTACTTGGCGTGTGCAAGAATGCCGGATTTTTCTTGAGGGTGTTCCATAAGCGGCTAGATATAATATAGAGGTGTATGCGTGTATTATTGTGTCTACATATATATATATATATAGTAGTTTAGATGACTTTCCTTGTGTGCTTGTCTCTAGGAATGTTTTTAAATTGGAAATGTTAAGTGAATCGGATGAACTTTCAATTTCATGGCTTAAACTGGTTCATTTGGTTAAAATAGTGTTCTTTTTGTATTCCTTTATTTATTATGTGAATTGGATGACTTCAAATTTTAAAAATAAAAAAGAAAAATTTAGTATGAACCAATTCCAAAGTGCGATTCTTTAGCGGTTAGACCAACAATTGACTAGATGTTTCCAATTGATTTTTTTGAAATGACTAGGCAAGGCGAATTGGTGTCATGATAGTCTCATAATTTGATCACTGGCCAATTTGGTCGTTTCTCAATACACTCAAAAAAAAAAAAAGTAGTTACAAATTCATTATTAAAATATAAGTCATTACTAAGTCACGGTTGAATATACAATGAAAAAAATATGGGTCAACTTTGGAAAATTGGTGATTCATGTAAATCTCTACGGTGCTATCTTTCTAGTCTTTTTTTTTTGAAGCGTTAACTGTATATATAGAAAAAAGGGGTATACAAAAGCGAGAGCAAAGAGCCGACAAAGATGCGTGCGAAGTGTTCAAGACATTGAGGATCCACGCCATTCCCTCATCGATCTATGCATAAAAGCATGTAAACAAATTACGTGCATTAACAACAAGTTTCACAACTATACTATCAAGGCGAAAGAACTTTATCTGAAACAACAATTGCAGGTTCACAATATCATCAGCTAAAGTGGCAGGAGAAATCGCACGGAGGGACAGAGAATCCAGCGAGTGCAGTGGTTCCTTGTTGGGTATAAAGATGTCAGGATGTCTTGCCATTGATTCTGACTGCCTTGCATAAAGCAAGTTTAGCTTCTGCAAGTAGCCTCATGCAATCTTACTCCGAACTTCTGTGACATAGCCCTAGCCTGCCTGTTGTTTGGTTTGTTCAGTGTGGCTGTTAAATCAATGCCTACTTTATTTGAAACCTGGTAATTTAAATCTAAGCTATCTGATCTGCCTGCCTCTCTTGGTGATGAATCTCAAGTATTACTATTTACATTTGTACTCTGCCTTGATTGGTTGGGCATGGCTTCCTAGCATTCCATCCATTCAGCTTGAGCTTTGTTCAGGATTTGAGTGGTTGTTGCTGATATTTTTCCTTCAAATTCCAATTCGTTTACTCTTCCGGTTGCCAAAGGGATGGCAAGCTGCCAATCTATATGTCTTAAAGCCATCCATATGCCACCTCAAGCTGGGAAACTCCCGCCCTTCTTGAAATTCCTTTTCTCAACTCCTGTAATCAGGTCAGCCTGAATGGGGCCAGAGCCTCTGATCTGCTTTCACACTTTGAGGCGATGAAGAAGAGCTTGTTCCCACCGATCTCTTGATCTTAGCTACGCCTCACCAGAATTAGATCTGTTAGGTTCTGTTAGAATTACTTCTCAGTAGCGTTGTTGATACATTTTACCTGGGAGACAAAGCGCTTGCTTGTGCTTGATATTCAAACTTCAAGTGTGTTTATATTTTCCATCACCTTGTATCCTCAGTGTGACCTCTGTCTCCAACTCACCCTTTTATCAGAGACCCTTTTGATGTAACTTGTATTGAACTAGCTGTAGAATTTCCCTCCATGCACCTTTGGTAAAAAAGCAGTCCTCTGTCGACATGCCTGTAAAGTTCTAAATTTTGTCTGTATCCCTTGAGAGTTGAAATTGGCGAAAAGGTAAACTGTTCATGCATTGTTTGGTGATCCACTATATCCCCAGCTCACCTTATGCGGGAATTTTGCGGGGTAGTTGGTTTACCATAGCATAGGAAATTATAGGATCCAGCAATCACATCCCAAATCATGTGCTCTTTCCATTTTCAATTCTTCTATGCTCCCGAGATTCCACTTGTCCATATGCAGGCCTTTTTCCGAACCAAGAGAGGCATTATTTTTCACTTGCACTTGAGTGCTTTGGTAGTGTGACTTTTGAGATTTTACTAACGGAGATTTGAACCTCCATTAAAATT